>OZ024935.1:20506016-22906016 GCA_964017235.1 Sabellastarte sp. h YS-2021 | reverse complement strand
TGGTTAATTTTTAAAACAAAATAGACTTATGTTTCCTCATGCAAAACACTTCAAGCCCATTCCTTACATGTATTAGTATTGCCTTTTGCTGATGAACCATATGGACTTAATAGGTTGGAAAACACAATTATTTGATAGAAAGGTAGAAAAATACAGACTTTAAAGTGGAAAACATGAGGTGTGTATAGGAAATCATAAGGACTTGAAGAAAACCATAAACAATAAGCACTTCATAGGAAAACTAAGTAAGAAGTGAGTAAGGTGGTAAACATAAGGGTTTCATAATGTTAAACACATAATAACTTTCTAAGGTAGAAAACATCAGGGCTTCTAGAGGGAATGCTCTCAGAGAATCATAGTGCACTAGGGAAGGACATTGCATAAAATTGGTCAGGCAACTGTTGCAACTGTTGCGACGTTTTAGATGGCCTTTTAAGGTGTAATAATGCCACTTTTACTTGAAATTGGCGCCTAAAAATATAAACCAATTAATGGAGAGTAAACAGGACTTTATTGTTGTATAGACTATCTTGATTGATAGGAGTTTGAATTTCTTGTCAACCTCCTATTTATGCCAATTTAAGATTTTACCAAATTATGCCTAGAAGGGGAACAATACGAATATGTACAATTCACATCATTCTAATCTCTATTGTCATATTTGGGTTATTGGTTGTCAGGGCACTAGCTTTTTGTGACTTCTAAATTTCCAATTAATTTGTTTGCTGTACTCTAACCTTGCTTAAGGCTCAAATAACCACGATGTACTATAAACATGCGATGTATAGATATTTGGTATTCATAAAGCACCTGTACAGGTTAGGGGATGTAATCCAATCAGACACTATTTGCCTAAGCTGTACGCTGATTTTAAAGCCAATATATGTAAGAGGACATCATTTTAGCTGAAACTTTAATATCTGAACTGAAAGTTTTCCCTAATTTTAATGTGAATTAAAAGATAGTATTTTTATGGCCACAAAATTATTAACAGGAAAACAACAAGATGTATTTGAAGATTGTGTCCATGTAATTAGGTATCTCAGTCCAGTTATTAATAATATACGTTTAAATGGGGAGCTACTACTACATATATGGAAGATTGTGTCCATGTAATTAGGTATCTCAGTCCAGTTATTAATAATATACGTTTAAATGGGGAGCTACTACTACATATATGGAAGACCCAATTAATATGGTTGCCTTGCAGATCGGCTGGTCATGTCACTTTAAAGGGCATTCATGGAACGTTCACACTTCTCTGTTTTATCATCCCTGTTGTAAGTCTACAAAGCAATCAGTGGAGTGAATGATTGTTTCAATATCTTTTGCTCCTTTTTGTTATCAATAGAAATAAGGAATATCTTAGTTTTGGCATGAGACAGAAACTGTTGTTAATGTAGATCATAGAGTGGCCCTCAGGAAAACATTCTAATCAGTAAACCCTCTTTTAAATATTCAGGGCGGCTTTCCAAATGGATTCGAAATCGGGCAGATAATATAATAAACAATTTGACATGTTTTTTATTCAGATTCAGATTACAAAGCCATGTAGCATAGTGACACACTTTAAAGGCCATTTCCCAGATGGTAGTACAATTATGGCATCTCACCGGAGCAATGAGAAAGGGGTATAAGTGATCATCGGGCGGTGAGCAAACAAGGCACTATCATCAGCAAATAGGCGTAATAATCTGTGTAAATCTAATTCTGTCTGTCAGTATACTCCTGCTTTCATTGCTCCATTACCACCACTTGGATCAGTTCTAATCCCATACAAATTAAATCAAAATCTCCTTTTCATATTCCACTGAATTACTTCTGTGGCTCTGATCACAGGTTTGAAGAAGACATTTTTTTTTTTTACCCGTGGAAGATGAAAGGTATGCATAAATTATATGATACAGCTTAGTCTTTCTATGCACTGATGCTTTCCTGGAATGTTTGTGATGAATTGTGATTAAACATTACTCTAAGACTATATTAAGATGCTTTTATTTGAAAAAAAAAATCAAATATATGCTATAGATATGCTATCAGTATCAGTATATGTAATTGATGCAATTGAATAACGTATTATTATTATTATTATTATTTTAATTCCTCAGCTTAAATACAGAGTAATAATGTGAAATTCACCATATTATGTGAAATTTCCATGACAGAAAGTCCTATTCTCTTTCCTTAACTTGTAAAAATTCTTTAGATACTTGTTGTTTCGTTTACTACTTTGTGATTTTAACCACATATAGAAGTCTTTTTAGCACATTATCAAAGAAACCGCTTTACATTCATTTCAACTAAAATGATCATAAAACCAAAAAAATACACACCAATACAAAAATGAAAAGTGATGATGTTCAACAACATTTAAGAAATTATAAATTAAGGAAGAGGTGTAATTTAAATAGGTTAATAGCCTCATAAGTGTCCAATATTCGAAAATAATGGACTGTTGACTCGGTCCCTTTGTGGCCCTTGTAAACAGTCCATTGTTGTCCAATATTGGACACTTACTTGGTCATTAACCTAAACTGAATTTTTGAAACAACGTGGAAAGGTAAATTAAAGGACACCTGAGAGTTTTTTCCTTGATACAAGTATACAATATTTTTCATTAATGGACAGTTGTTCAACTCAATTATTACGACCATATATGGAAACCATTTTTCACACATTTCCAATGAATTTTTTTACAATGAAATTTTACATCAACTAAAATGGCCATAAATATAGAAAAATAAAATACATAGATGTTAAACAATGTCTTAGAAATAACAAATTAAAGAATTAACTAGGCTAATAACCTCTCTGGGGTCCTTAGGGACCTCATAAACAATCTATTTTCTTTCAAATATTGGACACTTACTTTGCTATTAAATGTTGAATACATACCCACGAAAGACAAAAAACACCATGTTACATAAAAGTGAAATCCCTTTTCTAATTAAATCTCAATTTCGATGATAACTAAATAATATAAATTAAAATGCCTCATTACAAAAGCACTTATGAGTTAACAATTATGGTCAACTAATTTAATAGTTTCAAGTATTATGAATAAATGGTCACACATTGAGGCACAACTTACAGAAACTAGAGCATATTTTCTCCTTTGTTACAGTTCATTATGATCACGGACTGTAGAGTCTTCACGCCCAATTTGAGAGACATTATCCTCATCAGTGGCCAAAAAAAGGTCTGGGGAAAACTGAGTCCCTTTACAAAATCGCCTCTTTAAGTTCAAGGCAAAAACCAAGTTTCTGTTATACCCCTATCCCACTGTCACCAGTGACCGTTACAAACAACTTGATTTTGTGTTTGAGAGTATTAGCTTATAAAATCATGGAGAGCTCGGACCTTCAACAAATAGACCCCCATCCACTTGACCCCCTTTAAACAGAGAGACAATTTTTTATTATAGTGACAAGTACATTAACATATACAATGTATTAAATATTAAAACCATTTGTACCATTTTGGGCCTATTTGTCACTTCAAATCAAGTATCTGCCAGTGTGGTGTAGCTTCAAGGGGTAGCGGAAAAAAACAACTCATTCCCCTTAACTTTGACTATAAAGTTTTACAAAGTAGGACTCCCTTTTATGTCATTTTGTGTTTTGTGATATTGTTCTTCGTAGTAAATGATATATTACATGATATGTCATTTTAATTTCACTTAAATAATGCAATTTCATTTTATGCAATTCTATAACAAGGGTAACCTGTGGTTCACACAATTGAAGATTTCTAACTTCTTTAATATCAATGGGAAGGGCGCTATCATGGACTAAAATACATTTCTCTGTTTAGTTTATATAGAATGTTGGTTGAAAAAATTTCAAGTTTATAGATTTTTTTGGCTATAGCCATAAAATATTCAAAATGTTATGTACTCTATGCGTATAGTTATATTAAGTACGTTTAAGGGAAGAGTTTGTAAAGTCTAGGGATCCCAGTTTGTCAAAATCACAGGCATGATGGGTTGAAGCATTGCCAAATAGTTTTGTGAACCATGCTAAAAAGACAGTTCGGGAAACATTGGGGAAGCAATGGCATCAGAAGAAGAAGAAAGCTCAAAATTGAAGTCAAGTAATTACTGTTTTGGATAAAAAATATAGCTATTATACCAACTAGCAGGGCCAAAAAACATGCTTATACTAATATGAAAGTTAAGTAATAAAGTGGACCTGGGAGTTGATGCCCACAGGGGATGTTTTGAAGGAGGAACAGCATGAAAGGTGAGTAAAGGTTGTGCAGGAGTAATCAATTTATTTACCAGGGGAGAGGAGCCTTGTATTACCTAACAATACAATTCTACACAGGTTAAAGTTTTATCTGTATGTAATCTGTATGCAAAGGGACGCAAAAGGCCAGGACCCACTGTAAGTGCAAAAGACCCGAGTTTCTTATTAACAATGTTTAAATAATGACAGTTGGGAAAGAAATGACATCTTTCCTCAATGTAGCCATGTGACTGACAAGTTTAGTATTCGATCATTGGGTCAATATCGATTTTTAGCATTTTTGTATTGTTGTAAATTTCATTTAAACTGAATCTGGAAACAATTTTGTGTGTGTGTGAATTTATCTCTAAGTTAACTACTAACGAGTTTTAAATCTGATAAATTTAGTTTCCAACGGAAATGTCTACCATAACTCGAAAATCTTGTATTCTGTTAATGCCTGGAATTGACCTTTTCAAATATTTTCCAGAGTTTGGCCTTTTACAGGTTATAGTTTTCTGTAACAGGTCCCACACTACGTGTCTGGCAATTCGGCAGAATATAAAGACGAAAACTTTATCTGTGTCACTTCAGATATGCATTCATACAACTGTAGCTTGTCAAAACTTTTAAATCCCATAACATGCAGACTAATTCATTTTCAAATGGCAAAAGGGGACTGATAATACATAATCTGGGTGACATTGTCACACAAACCAGTCAAAGTGCTGCTTACAATGTCCTATTTTGTATCAGTGGTTTTAATTAACTACAAATTCAACTCTTTATGTTATTTATGTTTTGTGTCTTTTCTGCCGATTTAAGACGTGTTCTATTAGGACAGGGAGCAGAACGAACCACTGGGGCAGTGCTTAAATGATGTCATTATGTACTCTCACGCTAAGGCTAGGGTGTTCTGTACGAGGCAACTCCTGTTTAACATCCATTTTGTTCTCCTCTCTGTCATAATGTCCTCATCCAGGACAAACGGATAACCATTGAATGTATACATTCAATGGGTCAAGCTATTGAATGTGTACATTCAATGGGTAATTTATTGAATGTGTACATTCAATGGGTGAGCTGTGGAATGTGTAGATTCAATGGCTAAAATCATTGAATGTGTACATTCAATAACCCAAGTCATTGAATGTATAAATAATTAAATGTTGATATAGATTGCAAAGACTTAATTTATAACCTAGATTGGATATTTTCTAGCCTAACAATAAGCATTAACTGGAATAAAGGTGGTACATTTTATGAATTAACATAAAGAAGGATCAGTCTACAACATTAAAATTAATAAACATATGTCACGACATAAGTTTCATATATTTCATCACATTGTTTTATTTACTGTCTTTATATTTTGTAAATCACTTCTTATTGCAAAATAAGCTTCTGTGGCATCATTCTGCTACTGCATAGAACATTTACTAATTTCCACACGAGTCCTTTCTAATCAAAGCCATTATGAAAGCTATATTATAATAAGCTCTACTTTAATCCACAAATATTAAAACATTTTGCCTCTCAATCAAAGAATGAAAGAGAAACAGTTCAAGCCTAAGTAGTGATCTTATGGTCTTTAAGTGTATGCTTCTAAAATGTGACATCACTTATCCATCTAATTATGTGGCTAAGTTAATTGTAATTAGCCCCACAATAGCACCCCAAGTATATTATGCCCTTGTTCCACCAAAGGATTAAGCCCCGACCCTGTCGGCGACCCTTAATCGTGGACAGTCGGTGACAAAAAAAAACAAAAATGGGCGGGAATACTGGGTCGGTTTCAAAGTCTGGGATTAAGTACAGATCGTCCTCAGGACGCCTCAGGCGGCCCCAGACAGTCCCTAACTGGTCTGGGACTAAGAACCGACTAAGCCATTTTTCTGGTTGGTTTGAACCACGATCCTGTCCTAGACAAACCGACTGGGTCCCAGGATGCCTCAGGCCTCCTGGGACTAAGCCCCGACTAACCCAGGATTAAGTAGCGACCCTACAAGGTGTCCTGAGGTGTCCCCAGGCGTCCCCAGACCAGGATCGCCGATTTTTGTTTGGCAATGGGACTAAGGGTCGCAGGAAGCCTGGGACTAAGTGATAGAGGTCTGGGACTTATGTGGGTGTTCCACCACACGACTAAGGCTCCCGATTAAGGGTTTTTGAGGGTCGGTTTCAAAAATATGCTTAGTCCCAGGCTTCCTGTAAGGGTCGGTTGTGGTCGCTTGAGGCCGTGTGAGAAATCAAACATGTTTGATATTTCTCCCGACCCCAACCGATTATTTTTTCCCGCCATAAACAAAATGTCCAGTCCCAGGCGTCCTCAGGCCTCCTCAGACCAAATTTACACAGTCCTATGTGGTCCCAGGCCGCCTGCGACCCTTAGTCGCCGACCCTTAGTCCCAGACCCTCTATTCTTAGTCCCAGGCTTCCTGCGACCCTTAGTCCCATTGCAAAACAAAAATCGGCTATCTCGGTCTGGGGACGCCTGGGGACGCCTCAGGACACCTTGTGGGGTCGGGACTTAATCCTGGGTTAGTCGGGGCTTAGTCCCAGGAGGCCTGAGGCGTCCTGGGACCCAGTCGGTTTGTCTACGACAGGATCGTGGTTCAAACCGACCAGAAAAATGGCTTAGTCTGTTCTTAGTCCCAGACCAGTTAGGGACTGTCTGGGGCCTCCTGGGGCGTCCTGAGGCCGATCTGTAGTTAATCCCAGACCTTCATACCGATTCTGTCTTCCACCCCATTGGTCAATTTTTTTTCCATTTTTTCCAAGACTACCCACGATTAAGGGTCGCCGACAGGATCGGGGCTTAATCCTTTGGTGGAACAAGGGCATAAGGGTCGGGGACTAAGGGTCGCAGGCGGCCTGGGACAACATAGGACTGTGTAAATTTGATCTGAGGAGGCCTGAGGACGCCTGGGACTGGACATTTTGTTTATGGCGGGAAAAAATAATCGGTTGGGGTCGGGAGAAATATCAAACATGTTTGATATTTCACACGGCCTCAACCGACCACATCCGACCCTTACAGGACGCCTGGGACTAAGCATATTTTTCAAACCGACCCCAAAAATCCCTTAATCGGGAGCCTTAGTCGTGTGGTGGAACACCCACATTAGAGAGGTTCATTTGAACAGTATAATTAGAAAACAGATTAAGATAAACATTTTTTTTAGAAAAAAAGTGTTTGTTATAAGACAAGATTGTGACTGCCTACCGATTATGAACCTATTGCAAAAGTTAATTTTTAAGTTGATATCGACAGATGTGACATTAAGAAAATGACAAAAATAAGTAACATTTTAGGCAGTGTCAATTGCTTATTTGATTTGTTAAGTTCATATACACATTCAATGACTTTGACTGTTGAATGTACACATTCCACAGTTAAGCCATTGAATCTACACATTCAATGACTAACCCATTGAATGTATACATTCAATGGTTATCTACATTCAATACAACATATATATCCATGTCTGTCAAAGTTGGAATTTTATACCCATTAGATGTTCAAACAGCTCCGTCACATAAGGACAGGCTCTTACCTAATTCCACTAATAATATTGCTTTCGAACCAAAGACCAACTAAATGGACACCTATTGATTTTAAATACCATACATGCTCACTAGATGGTTATTGAAACACCAACACATGGTAATGTGGTAACATCAGTGATGGTACCACTTCTTTTATTTATTTATTATTTATTTATTTGGGGTTTTACATCGTTTTCAACACTGTACATTTATTTATTTGGGATTTTACGTCGCTTTCAACACTGTACAGGTCATATCACGATGGGTAGTTGGAAGGGCAGAGGAAACCAGTACATACAGTTCGTCAGGGTTCTGTACTGTAAACTGCCGACCAACAGCAAGCAACTACCAGTTTTCCCACTTGAGGCCGTGCTGGGAAATCGAACCCTGGCCTCAGAAGTGGGAGGCGAGAGTGTTACCACTCTGCCACCATGGCCCCCTCAACACTGTACAGGTCATATCACGACGGGTAGTTGGAAGGGCAGAGGAAACCAGTACATACAGTTGGTCAAGGTTCTGTACTGTAAACTGCTGACCAACTTCAAGCAACTACCAGCTTTCCCATTTGAGGTTGGACTGGGAACCGAACCCCGATCTGAGAGGTGGGAGGCGAGAATGTTACCATTCTGCCACCGTGGCCCCCAACTACTATTTCTTTTAAAGCCTTGTGAGTGCCAGGGAAACCTGCGAAAGTATGCTAGTGTGAAAAGACGAGTCGAGTTGAGACTATACTATAGAGTATACAGGTACATGAAAGACCATCTGTGTATCTGTAGATGCTACCATTTGTGTACATTTTTAGACATATTATTTCTATCAGACAACCTGAGAAATAACAAAACATCAGGAGAATGCCAAGGCCCAAAATTGTTTATGTTTATGTTATTTATTTATTCAGGATTTCAGCACTGCATAGGTCATATCATGACAGGTAGTTTTGAAGGGCAGAGGAAGCAGTTTCATACAGTTGGTCAACGTTCTATACTGTAAACCACTGACCAACAGCAAGCAACTTCCAGCTTTGGAACATGAGGTCAAGCCAGGACTCAAACTCTGATCTCAGAGGTGGGAGGCAAGTGTATTACCACTACTGCCACCATGCCCCCCAATATTGCTTATAATGTAGCAGTTACACATCCAAGGATGGCCCAACCGCTCACGCCAGGTTTCCTAATATGGAAAATGTTAAGTGATTTACGGATCACCTTTTCTGTCCGCAAGATCATCCATAACATCTGTAATGTCCTTGTGAGATCTGTAGCGGCATACTGTGATCCATAGTGGAATGTCAAGGATCAGATAAGATCCCTAGGGTGTTACGGAATAATCAAAACTGTTTGATTTTTCCGTAAAGTCCATACAGACCTTAGTATCCGTAGCTCTTCCGTGAGTGTCCTAATTGTCCATAATACACATCCTGGATGTCCTTGTGGCATCCCTTTCATCCTTGACACTTCCGCGGCAATAAATATCCATAAAAACATTGCTGGATCTAACTGGAACTGCTACGGATCTGCGATGGACTGACAAGGAAAGGGTTGTGGATAAAAAAGCAGTCATAAAACCAATTTTTTGTGCAATCTTTTCATCCACAAACCTGTCCGTGGCAGTCCGTAGCAAATCTGTGGCAGAAATCTTTTACACAACCCACCCTAATCCCTTGTGCATCCCTGCCAGTTACCATATGTGGAACCATTGGCTATATCCGTGTGGTATCCTTGGAAGTGTAACTGGTCCCAAATTTATCATCTTACCTGACCAATGGAGCATATGAGTGGTAAGCACTTGTCACTTTCTGTGATGAATCATGTACCAGTCATATAATTTCTTATTACATTCAAGTTTGTCCTCACATTTTGTCAAATGTGTTAAATTCCAAAAACAAATAGATACACAATTATACAATACTTCCAACAAATGACGTAGACATATATGACCACCAGCATAAAAAACAATAAGGCCAGTAATTGACCAATAATGATGCAATTTATCCCACTGATAATTCAAAAAACTTGTGACTTTGAGGGTGTTGTAATGTAGTTTATAAATTGTTTTCAGTATGTACTCGTATAGGTTGTCAAGTCCAACCAATCCCATATTTTCGCTCTACCATTTTTGTTTAACTGAATTGTATCCTTATCCTAAACAGTAAGGTGAGGCTCATCAACCTTTAAGTCACTTTATGCTTTGTAGCCATACAGTTACTCGGCTTCCACCTCTCAGATAAGAGTTTGGTTCCCAACCCGACCTCAAGTGGGAAAGCTGGTAGTTGCTTGCCGTTAGTCGGCAGTTTACAGTATAGAACCTTGGCCAACTGTATGTACTGGTTTCCTCTGCCTTTCCAACTACCTAGGCCTGTCGTGATATGACCTGTACAGTGCTGAAAGCGACGTAAAACCCCAAATAAATAAATAAAATAAACAAAGTAAATCTTAACTTCTATTTGACATGTTAATGAAACTGTATAGTTGAACTCAATATGCCATTGGTACTTAACTAATATCGAGTGTACTGTGCGTTCTCACAGGAATTCTTAAATTTATTAACTCTATATCTACCCCTGTTTATAATGGCCTAAGTATAGTAAAAAAAATAAAGTGGCAGTCTGCTTCCTGCCTTATCGGGAACTTTGGGGGAACAGCTATAAATATTGTAACAGTGGACAATTTGTTGGTGACATTAATACTGCATCATTTATTAATTTACAAGATCATTATTGGTGAAGTCAAGTTAGTGTATTTATGGTCTAATCTAATGTTTACTTTTACTGTGCTTAATCTACATCAATTGACAGATTCTATGGTGCAACCGAGCATAAAACAAGGTGATTAACGTTAATCCAATGATATAGCCAGGTCATACCAAGACACATGATGACAGGGAAGCTATAGCAGAAAGGCTTTTGCAACCATGTAAGTTTTAAGCTTTTACCTGAAGGAGGCAATTGATGTTGTGGTCTGTACATTATCAGTGAGTTCATTCCAGATCTTATGGGCATCGATAGCAAAATTATGGTCAAAGTGTTGACTGAATTATAGACTGAAGAGTGGTCACCTTTTTTACTACACCATTGTTGTTATATATTTTCTGCAGTACCTTAAATATAATGGTTAAAGCTTAATCAAACACTAACTTGGTCTGGTTCCTTCGGCCCCTGAAGGGGAGTGGCAACGGTATTGTAATAGGGTCATTTTGTTTGTCTGTCTCTCTGTGTGCATAACTCGAAAACTATACAAAGGATCTGGCTGATATAATCAATAAGCCTGCGGTCTAACCAAATACACAGTTCTATTTAAAGATGGTCTTTATCTAGATCAGGATCACGAATCAAGAATCATTTTTGGTGATGGTTCAAAGGTTAAAATTGGGGTTTATGTCCAGTTTAACAGGCAATGCCATATTGAGCTAGGTCCTAAACATTGTCATTTTTGGGAGTCGAACCCACACAGAGGTGACAGCATGTGATTAGAAGCCAAACCTGCTAACCCATTAGGAACTGAGTACCTCTTGGTGTTGTTTCAAAACTTCACGCGGATGGAGGTTTGTGTGTTCATGTTGTTTGTCAGAAATGCAGGGAGCTTTTATAGGAGGGCCAATAAAGACAAGAGTTCCTACTATACTAATCTTATAACTGCAAACAGTGATGACCCCAAGAAGCTATGGCAGTCATTAAGGAAGGCATTGCATCGCCCCTCTGATACTGTTCTACCTGCTCATAGCTCAGACAAAAGCATTGCTGACATGTTTGCTTCTTTTTTCTCCATTAAAATAAGGAAAATCAGGGACACGTTTTCTACTTCTGGCTCTTTCAATGATGCACCTGATTCGGTGCCTCCTGCTTTCAATACCTTTATGCCTGTTACTGAAGATGAGGTCCACAAGTGTATCAGTGAATCCCCCACTAAATCTTGCTCACTGGACCCTATACCAACATTCCTCCTTAAGGATTGTCTTGATATCCTCCTCCCATCTATTATCAAGTTGGTAAATTATTCTCTCATTGAAGGTTCTTTCCCAAATCATTTCAAAAAGGTGGTTTATCGCCCAGTATCTGGTCTTTGTTTCCTATCAAAGTTGGTGGAGCGAGTTGTTGCCAAGCAACTAATTAACGTCACACATCAATAACCACAAACTGGACAATCCTCATCAGTCATCATATAAGCCAGGACATTCCACAGAAACTACTTTATTGTCGATAAAAAATGAGGTCCATCTCTCTCTGGCACGCAGTGAACCCACAGCTCTAGTACAGAAGTGGCAGTCCTTGCTGCAAATGCCTTGGTTAGTAATCATCTGGACTATTGTAACTCTCTGTTTAGAGGTTTGTCATGTTTCAATCAGCACAAATTGCAAAGTATTCAGAAAACCCTTGCTCGTATTGTTACAAATCATAGAAAGTATGCTCATGTTACACCCATTCTAAAGCAACTCCACTGGTTGCCTGTTAAGGACCGATGTATTTTCAAAACTGCAACACTAGTGTATAAATTTTTGCATAGTGGTTCTCCTTCCTATTTTAAACCGTTTTTGTCTCTCAGCAGTTGTCCCTATAGTACAAGGCATAGTCACCTAGATCGTCATTACCTTACAGTTCCTCCTTTCCACTCACCAGTCTTTAAGTCAGTCAAGCATTTTGGCCATAGTTTTGCCTTTGATGCTCCTAAGATCTGAAATGAACTCCCTCATCATGTGTGCAGTGCAACATCAGTTGCCTCCTTCAGAAAGAAGCTCAAAACTTACCTGTTTGAAAAAGCCTATCCGCCATAACCTCCCCCGTCACCCCTGTGGCTCCTTGGTATGACCTGGCTATGTCCTTCGATTAACGTTAACTGCCTTGCTTTTTGTTCAGATGTGCCCTAGTGGTGGAGATTAAGCACTATAAAAGTCCACATTAGATTAGATTAGCTTTTCTATATTGAAATATGCATTGACATCTCAATTGACATTAGAAACATTTTACGTACTTGAAAAGAAACTGGCCTGTTGTAAATATTGCCGACCAGACTTGGTCACTCCCCATCAAGACAGGAAGTCTCCAAGACTTCTACAAAAGAGTCAGTAACATCTCAGCAGAATAAGATGGGAAGACACAAAAGCAGAGGGAGGAAACCAGGAGGGAAGAAACTACACATTCAACAGATGAGAGAGTGGCCAAAAAGTATGCAATGACAGACAGAAATGACACAAAAAGGGACACAAAGGTTGGAGGAAGAGGTGGGCGCATCTCAATCACACTCAAGACACAAGAATGGGCACTTGACAAATATCTATCTGATGGACTCAGATGAGAAGGCTATGGTGGACTTTGTTAAGGACCATGACGTGTTGTATAACAAGACCAATGAACATTTTAAGGACAAGGCAAGGAAATAATGGCTTTGGGAGAGGTTCTCCAACAGTCACAAGCTGTCTGTCAAAGTGTGCATAACTTGGTTTGAATCCCAAATGAGTTGCTACAGCAAACTCACGCAGTCCAAGTCTGGTTAGGCTCTAAAGAGATGGCAGAAAGGCAGAACTGGATTCAGGATAAATTTAGCTTATCAGAGATATATAATAGAAATATGTATGTTTGGTTGCCAATTCACATTTTCTGTCCACTGTCGTTAATTTTTAGTTTCATACATCCCATACATATGCACTCATTTTTTACCGCTTCTTAGTGTCAACCCATGGTGGTCCATCATCTTGATTTTCTCCGCTGACATTAGTTTAAACCCAGGTCCATCCGCCAGAAACATTAAAGCCTGTCTGTTGAATGCTTAGTCATTGAAAAAACAAAATATAAGCATTAGTGATTTTGTTTCATCAAACGACCTCGACATCATTGGTGTCACTGGAGCATCACCACATTCCACGTAGAAACAAGAAAGGAGGAGGAGTTGCTGTCTTTGTCAGGAAATACATCGATTGCATGCTTTGTCAAACTCAGCCAGACACTTTTGAGAGTGAGTCAAGCCAGTTCCTAGTACATGTCATCTACCGACCTCCAAGCACTAGCAAATGTAAATTCATATCCTGGGATATGTCAATATCCATATTGACAGTCGAAACTGCTGTGCTGATAATTTCAACTCAGTTTCAGTCAGATTTTGATTTTATCCAACATGTGTCAACACCTACACCCATATATGGGCATATCCTTGATTTACTTTGTACCAGTAAATCCCTCAATTCCTCAGTTTGTCATTATGTAAAGGATGGCGTTTCAGACCTGGCTGTCTTTTTCACATATCCAGTCAGAAATTCTTGCACGATAAAATGTTCTGAAGTCAGGAAAATTAGTAAGATAAATAAATGTGAATTCATATCTGATATTGATAATTCTGAGCTTGTCCAGGCTCCTTACAAAACAGCAAGTCTGTTATCACACTAATATTTTCATACACTTAGAAACATACTCCACAAGCATGCATCTATACATGAACGCAAAACTCAACAACATGTCAATAAATGGTTCATAAACAGGGAGATTATTGACAGCAAAGAGACACAAACACAAACTTTAAAAGGAGTGGTGAAGGGAAAACGTATCTTTTCAGATTAGCCTATCCTCCACCATAGGATGCTAATGTTGATACTGACCTCCCTTTTGGATCTGGACTATCCCTGTTAACATTAGTGCCTTAGAGGATGTTTACCGCAATTTTGGTGCTTTATAAATGCTTCTTACTTTCTTACTTATGCATATCAGACACAAAAATCTTTATCCTTCATGTCCCCGGCCGAAGGAGCCAGTGCATCCGCTGCCTCAACATTTGACATCTCAACAGGTTCAACCATCACAGATAATGTGGAGATCAGCATGTGATCAGACACCACAATACAACCTTTCAGTTAGAAGCCCCAGCACAGTTTCTGGGGAATCTTTGGTCAACCAGCAGTTCATGGAACAGTTTGCACAGCTGAAAACCATGCTGTCATCATTTCTCAGGCCAAGACACGAGACCACCAGAACAGCCTTCTGGCACTACCTGCATATGAGGTGGAGGTCTTAGAAGACAGAGACTTTCAAACATTCAGAAACGAAGCTGTGGAACTTCTAAGTGGCATCCAGAGCAGCAGCAGCCAGAGAAGCCTCAGCCTCCCAAGCAGTCAGCTGACACCAAACGGCAGCAGCAGTAGAACCACTACACTTACCTAAAATTGGTCCTTTTCAGGAGCACTGCTGTAAAACATTTAAAGATCCTTATCAGGACTACTTGAATCTTTTAAAAACAAGCTGCATGTTTAAAGCAAATCCCAAAACAAGAAGCATTACAGCAACCTACACCAAAACCTTTATCCACAAACACAAAAATAAACACAATGAGTGAATGAATGAGTGAGTGAATAAAAATTTGTAGTTAAAAAAACTTCAAATTTTTAAAATCTGGACTTAAAATATTTTAAATTGGGATTAATAACTTAAACAAAAACTTTAGTGCAAAATGGTGCAAAGCAAGTGAAACTTAGGCCCGGCCTAAAATAAAGAAATTGCAAGAAAAAATTAAAACACTTAGACTTTTAAGAAGCTTTTTAAATTTAAACTTAACATATTTATTGACGACTATCCACAGCTTGATAGCCACGAGGAGCTTTCATCTAACTGTACAAAGATTTATGTTTATGCCATACAAATATGTACATAAATACACAAACACTTAAATCATTTACATTTTAACCTTTTTGTAATTTACATAAATATAGGGTGAGGTGATGTGAATAATTAAGTGATGTAACCATAAAAGGTATATGAAAAGGTATATAACATGTGTAGTGTATGACTAAAAAAGACCTTAAGATTGCCTTTTTAAGAAGCTTTGATATTTGGGGAAAGTATTTTGATCTTTGGATCCTACCTTTTGACTTAGGAAAAACGTTTGAAGATTTTGATGATTTGAAACTACTTGCAAATTTGCCAGAAAAAAATGAAAAAAAGGTTTTTCTTTAAAAGTTTATAAATTTTGACTTTTAATGGGGAACATTTTTGCATAACTTGGGTTGAAGTTTTGTTGGAAATAGATTGGAATTTCTTTGGAAATTCGTTGGAAATTAAAGCAACACCAGCTAAAATAAAAGTTCTTGGAATAAGTGGGTAGTCCTGAAAAGAACTGATAGATGATGCCAGCTTCTTCTTCCCCCAGGGTATTTGGTTGATACATTTCAGATCCTGTCATCCGGCCCAGAGAAAGCCCCCAAGTGATTAAAATAGTCTTTCAGTAGGTCTTGCTGATGTTTGGCCTCCTTCGAAGGATCCCTGTAGTTGTCATCTGGCACAAACACCATCTGTTCATTTTGTAGGGCTGCTACATTATTTGCTTTGGTTGTGCTGTCTGCCCTGCCCTGGTATGTCCTCAGCATGTGTGTAACACCATACATGTAAAAACAATGTCTCTGACAAACTTTGACATTTGCACCATGGTGCCCAGTAGTACCCTGAATCTGCTCATTAATACTCTAAATGCATTCTGCACCACCCTTTGGAGATCCTGTAGTTTGCTATTCTTTCTTCTCTCTCTTCCCGTGCGAATTATCGTCACCCAGTAAGAAATAGTGCAAATTTGGCCCTTCCCCCAGTGGTCCAGGTGAAGGAACCTCCAAGGTGCCATCCTAAATCTTCTCCTTCAAATCTCTTCAGTTAAAAATCTGTGCATCTGATGAAGACCTACTTGACTCCGCATTGACCCAGAGGAATTTGTATTCTGAATTGACTGGGGCTAGCAGCAACAGGGGAAAAAGATCTTGAAGTTGTAATAGTCACTCCCAGATTTCTTTCGCTTCTTCATGGTGACGTGCTTCCCATCTTTTGCCCCTATAGCATGGGGGACATTCCATCTGGTTCTGAACCTCTCCACTTTTTTCCAGTCTTCAGGGTCAGTAGGGCAGCACAAATATTTGCCCTGGAATTCAGCAAAGATGACTCTGCAGATCTGGGTGATGGTTCGGCCAACCAGCCAGTGATACTGCAAGGAGGTATAGGTCTCTCCTGTTTCCAGGTGTCTCAGCGTTATTGCCAGTTTCAATCCAACTTCATGAAAGGTCTCAGATTTAGCCCAGTCTCAGGCTGAGCCACTGGCTCAAATCTGAGCCTTTTGGCTCAGCTAAGTCTTTCTTTGTCTCAAATGGTTTTCACAGAAGGGGTCTCAGTTGAAACCAAGCTTATCAAATAACCACAGTGGTTTTCTGTGCCATGTGACACCATTTTTTTGTGGTCAAAATATTCTACTGATGGCATATATGTTCCTTGTTTGACATATAATATCTCTGGTCAAATTCCATTTTGCAATGGGAAACCTTGTAAACATGTAAAACCACCCAAAGACTACTTCAGAGGGTTGTTTTATATACTTGTACCCTATGTTCAGCCATTTCAAATTTTGAAGTGACGAAAGAATTATGGCGGCCATATTTGAGCCTTTGTTTACAAAACTTAAGCCAACTTTCTACCAGTCTCATCATTTGAGCCAGTGGCTCAGCCAAAGCTGAGACTGAGACCTTTTGTGAAATCCATTAAGGCTGAGCCCATGGGATCAAGTAAAATGTTCCAATAATTTGAGACAAAAGTCTCAAGTTTGAGTCTGAGACCAGGCTAGGACCTTTCATGAAATCCGCCCCTGGAAATGTTATTTAAACATTCATCCTAAAATGTGTGACAAACAGTATACATAAAATGTTTTAAAACGACATTTGTTGACAAGGTTTTGTAAATGTTTATTCTTAAAATGTTTTACTAACCCATAATTTTAAAACGTTTTTTGAATGTTTTCTATCAATTTGTTTTGATAACATTCTGTTACAAACAGTTTATGTACTCATATATTTAAAGAATGCTTATTAAATGTTACCTTCAAACATTTGTAAACAAAGAAGGCAATTAGCTTTAATAGGGGATTTTAGATAATTTTGTCAAAAATTACTCCACTTGCAATGCCAAACAGTAAGAAATGATTGGGGGCACAAGTCTTAAACCACTATCTTACAATTTTAGATATAATAATAACGTTTTTATTGGTTAGCAAACTAACAACAGGTTTTATTTGACCTTTCATCCCAATTAAGGTTAATATTGATAAGCAATACTGAACTAATATTTCTGAGTTATTGTTATGTTCATTCGTAACTTTTTTCTAATATTGTCTACTCAGCTGTACATTTTGTAGGATATTGTCTTCTTTATTTAAGCACTTGTATAATATGGTCAGCGTCCTTCGTAATATATCTCTGTACTTTGTGTATGTCATCGTGAAGATTTTTATGATATAAAGTATTAAGGATGTTTAATATTGAGCTCATAACAGTGGTTTGGTGCCTACTGCTAGGTGTAAGAGTCCCTATTCAAATCATGTTTGAAAAAAAATACCTTAAGAAATCATGACATGTTTTCAATGTGTTTGATATATCACTAGTTTACCAATCACATGGTCACATATTTCCACAATTGGAAATGCAAGACTTTTTTGTACTTCATAGATTTGTTACTGCTACAGTTTGGATGATTGAGCTACATCGATGATAAATTCTGTTATTTTAGGACTGTGATTATCTTCACTCTTAAAAAAAACTAAGAAAACTATATACTACCTACATCTGTGGTAGTGACTTTTGGCAGACTTTCAGGCCCACAATCTCTCCTCCCAAGTTAAATATGTCGGAATTGCATCTGATACATTATTGATTCTTTGTGTAAATTGACAGATGCCTCAATTTTGCAAAAAAGTAATGTGAGCAATATATTTATCATCCAAACAATCAGGTGTGGGTACAACTTATGATGTGGTGATAACTAGAACATATCATGAGCAAAAGAAAACCTTTCTAATTTCTTCATGTAGATCCAGCCAGTAGTATTTGCGTAATCCTGTTAACAAACAGACAAACGGTTATGTATATAATACATCCTTGGAGGTAATAAAGGATTTTGTGTTGAAGACCAGAGAATTATGAATGTATCACAAGCTAGGCAAAGCTGAATGCCAGTATTTTTTGACAAATTCCACATCTTTTTTGTAATAGCCATTCATTTAATAGCATCCGAGGATGAATGCATGTTTTGGTATGTCTGAGTAAAAAACCTCAATGAATACATAACATGACATGTTATGATGGATGGTAAAATGCAGATTTCAAGGCTTCAGATGCACCAGATGTCTATTGCCTTTTCTGGTTATCTCAGACATACAAGAATGGAAAGACATGATGATGTGATATATTCAATATATCTCATGTTTTCAATGTTGCAGGCTTTCTGCAGTCTGATAATTCAGGTTCACAGTCTATGATGTAATTTTTAAAAAATCTAGGAAGACAAGGCTGGAGGTGAAAGTTTGCAGAAAAATCAATATTGAAGATGAATGTATCCTTTTTTTAAAATTGTGTCAAAATGAAACAGAGATTATAATAATTCCAACAAGACAGAATGTTTCCTTTCATAGGTCAGAAATTGACACCCCGGTAGTATGGAATCCTAGCATCAGCATAACCCATAGCATGATGCTCTTGAACCAAAAACAAAAAAGTCCTACTTCCAGTTTGTACAATGAATAGCCGATATCTACCCATAACATGTTAGAATTCAAACCAACAACCACAGCGATATGAGAGAAAGGTGATCATTTATGAATATTCATGACCTATATTCCACGGGAGCTCCTACAAACACAAAATTAAAATGGAACCTTACCATTACTTATCAAAGCTCAAGAGCTGTGAATGTTATACTACTAAATCTTCAACTTAATAGGGCTTTATTGGAAGCTATCAAAGCATTCAACTAATCTCACAGAGGTCCTCAGTGGCCTAGTGGGGTAGTAGGTGGGACCTCAGTCAAATAAAAGGACTGGTATCGTATACGTCCTTAAACTATTATTGCTGCATTCTTTGTTGTGAGGGGGTGTTTATACCCTTGAAACAGTTATTTGCATTTTTAACTGCATTTTTACGGGATGTGAAGTAATATATATCAGCGCTGAAGCACCGAAAGAATGCATCATTAATATGTGTCATGTATAGGCAAACCTTGATCATGATTTTAAATATTTATATCAATTTTTTATGCATTTAAAATATTTTTACCACATATTATGGGACTTATAGAATCAAATATTGTCAATTAAACATAAAAATAATTAGTGATGAAAATAATCATTAAATGCAAATATGTGTTTTGGGCAATACTATGAGGTTTACAGTACTTAACAAAATGTTAAAAGGGGGATATAATTTCAAAATGTGCACCAAATGAGGTGACTGGAAATACATTATATTTATTTTTTCTTTATTATTGTTTGGTGTTATTTTGCACACCGAGTGTCCAAAATGGTGGACGGTAACTTACTCTTTATTGCAGAGTAAAGCTGTCAAGGTCACCCGACAAGTTGGTTAGCAGGTTTGTAGCAGTTTCTATTTATTTATTTATTTGGGGTTTTACGTTGCTTTCAACACTGTACAGGTCATATCACAATGGGTAGTTGGAAGGGCAGAGGAAACCAGTACTGTAAACTGCCGACAAACAGCAAGCAACTACCAGCTTTCCCACTTGAGGCTGTGCCGGGAACCGAACCCAGGCCTCAGAGGTTGGAGGCAAGAGTGTTACCGCTCTGTCACCGTGGCCCACTGTAGCAGTTTCTAATCACAGGCTGTCACCTCTATGTGGGTTCAACTTCCATGCGTGAAAATGCTGAGAACCCCTTCCACATATGACCCTGGCTGTTGAATGGGGCAGATTAAGTCCTTTTGTCTATCAACTTCACAAATATTGCTGTTAATTTCTTATTATGCACATTATGACTTTATGGGTCCAGTGTTAATTTCAACCCACTGTGACTACTTCTTATAACTTCACTACCAGATGGTGACTCTAACCAGAGTGACAAAAGATGAAGTATAGTAGAATATTATAATTGTAATCAGGCTGAAAACCTCACTTTATAGTAACTACAGAGTAATAGTAGATGCAATCCTGTATTTGCCTCTAACAAACACATGATCCAAAAACAAGGATGATTGGCAAGACAGTTTGTACATTTATTTGCCTAGCTCTCTATGACTGTGGTTATCGGTTTGGATCGTTGAAACTTTGTCCTGGTATGGGGATGACTAATTAAAGAAACTGAATTTTATAAAATTATTCTTTAATATGCAGCAGAAGTTTTTTGATCCTCCAGATATACTTTTCTTTCTTTCTTTTGTCCACAGGTAGTACTTATAAGTGCTTAATTCGTCATTTTTACAGCTATTGCAATGCCTAAATGTGTAAGATTTATAAAAAAACATATCCCTTTGTGACATAGGCCATTCATACTGACAACTAGTTTCCAAATTGATTGATTTACCTTTTGATTAATAGGCATTTTGCTCTGGAAAAAGTTTAGTTTGTGCTCAAAATTTTATTGCCACCTAAATTGCTCAATATTCGGTGAAATAATAATAATTGCTAGTGAAAGGATAATATTAAAATGTCGACAAAACAGTTTATTATCGGGGTTGTAGTGACAACCTTATTATTGTATTTATTGGTAACACATATAGAGACAGATACAGCAATTCAATATGGGATAAAACCACCAAAGATACATAAGGTCATAAGAAATACAAGCCTTTTTACAGATAAAAGACAATATGGACCAGCCAACATCACACAGGTAAAACATATGAGCATAAACGTCTGAAGAAAATGAAAATCATCTCATTGTAAGGTATAAATATTAAAGATATCTTTAGAGTGGTTGGAGTTATCATTAAATAGTTTAAGGAGAAAACGTTCTTGACTTGTAGTATACTAGAGTGAGAAGAGGGGATCAGGCCGAGAAAACAAACAATATTGATAATATGATATTTGGGGTTTATTCAAATTTATTTTAAAACAATTCCAGTTAGAAAACACACATTATTATCTATTATTTACAAATGTTAAAATTTTCTGTGTTATCAAGCACACAGCTTACACCAGACATATTTAATATCTTGTCTGAAAAGAGTATAAAACTTCTAGGCAAGCTCTGTACAACTAAGTAACAAAAATAGTAAAAGAGAAAAGTTGTCCAGAATTTTATCAAGTATATTCAAGTGACCTCATGTTTTCTTTCTCTGATATCAAAATTACAGGGAAATGATGACAGAAAGTCTGTGCCACTGAGGAAGTTAACTGACTCCAAATCTATGCCACCCTACCTCTTGTGGGATCACAGAGGTAGACTGGGCAACAACATATTTGAATACGCCAGTTCATATTGTATTGCAATACATAGTAACCACATACCCACCATCTCCAATGACAGTCGTCTTCTGAATTTGTTCAAAGGCATCAAAGCTGTGAAAATATCAAGAAAGTTTAGAAGACAGAATTTAACAGATGCAACAACTGTCCACGAGAAGGGATATGCCATACATAATAGCAACTTGACAACAGAGATCAGATATATTTCAAGCCCAGTACGTACAGATGGATATCTACAGTCGCATAAATATTTCTCCAAGTGTAACACAGATATAAAACAGCAATTTACATTTGTTGATGACTTGCAAGATGATGTACACCAAATAATGGTAACAATAGTGTTGAAACACTTACTAGAACAAAATTACATTTCTATACATGACATGGATAGTTTTTTGGAAAACAAGACAGTACCTCAAGAGATAACATATATTGGAGTTCATTGCAGATCAAAGCTCGTTTTTGATATAGACTACTTACCCCGAGCAATGAACTATTTTCGAAAGAAATATAAAAATGTGCTATTTTTGTTGTGCACTGACACTCCAACTTGGGTGCAATCTTTCCTACAGAACCAGCTTCAACACAATGATGCCATTTCAGTCAGTGTAGAAACATCAACGTATAAAGAAGATTTTGGCATATTGGTAAACTGTAACCATTCACTGATCACAGGTATTTTGGTAAAGCCATGTGGCTGTAACATCCGTTTATTTTTCACATTTCCTACCAATTGGCACTGAATTGAAGGTGTTTCTATTAAGGCCTGATATGTGCATTCTTGTTAAGTATTATATTTGTTTCTTTGGCCTCAGATTTTCGGATTTTATTGCCATGGTTCCATGGTATGAGAGTGCATTGCGACCCCTCCCAAATTAGTCTTGATATAATTGATTTTGTCCTTACTTTCCCTACAATATCACATACATTCACCTTTTGGACAGGTAAATTGTATATTTGTTGCAAAATCGATTTTTTTTTATTTATTACGATTTAACGTCGCTTTCCACTCATTTCATAGGCCATATTATAACCAGTAGTTTTAAGGGCAGAGGAAACCAGTACACGGCAATTTTTTTCAAGATTCTATGCTGTCAACTGCATCAGTAAGCGAATACCAATTTTCCTACATGGGTTCAGGTCTGGGCTTCTATTGAATACTTACAATATTGTGAAAGGTTTCTTTGATCTGCCTGGCAATAATGTTTAAAGGTTTGTTTCATATGCCTGAATGTTGCAAAGTTCACATTGAGCTTGTTGACAAGAAAAATGTTATAAAGTGTTTAACCTTGGAATATTTACCCCACTGCTATTAAAGGTTAAATCAACTTGCCTGTCTGTTCCAGGAGGCACATTCAGCTGGTGGAGTGGATGGCTGGCTGGTGGAGAGGTGGTCTATCCCAAAGCTTTTGCAGAATGGCACGTTAAACATCAGTCATGGGGTTATATTTGGGAAGACTATTACCCAGATCATTGGAGAGCAATGTAATGCCAATACTTAATGTTTGCCTGTTGAACATGTATATATGTTAAATATATAATAAACTGTTAAATTTCCATTTTGACTTTGTGGTATCTGTAACCTTTTTGAAGAAGTAAAGTTATTTAATGATCAAAGATATCTGACCCAGTTTTTGTCAATACATTTAGTGTTAAATATTCCTAAAGGTCTTTAGTCGGAGATTAATGTGTCCACATAAGTCACAGCATAGTTCCCATTCAGTATATTGTCACAATGATAAAATCACAGCTAAGTTTACTCACGAAAAAAAGAGTATAATAGACACATATTTTGTAAAACATGATCAAAATGATGACATAACCTCTACATGTTCACAATAAAGTCAAAGCATAATATATAGATAATTGAAGTACATTGTGATGGTGATCACATCAGGACTTAGTATGCCCCTGAAAGTCAGATCATAACACTTATTCATAACACATGTATGACCCTTTTCTATAGAACATTTTTCTGTATATAATGTTGTAAAGCAAGATGGTATCCTTTCCACCATAATCTTTACTGTTTATATGGATGTCCTGCTCCTTAATCTGAAGAAAACAAATTTGGGTTGCCATATTGGAGATTTATTCATGGAGAATACCCTTAACTCTCTCTCACAGACAAGTATATTTATTTTTACCCATTTTTAGGTCTTCTTTAGTGCATAATATTCAACTATCCCTCAATAAATATGAACCTACAACAACAAAGATATACCTTGGGATAAATGTGCATCACCTCGGAATCTGTTGCTATTGTGAAATGATTCTGTACATTATTCATTAATAAAACTCTAACTTTTCTTATTTACTTTAACTTATCATTTTTTTCTGTTTGTATATATCTGACACATATGGCAATTGTATTAATAAATTGTTTGTAACACTTTCTTTTCCCCTTTTTGAGACTAAACTATGTAATCAACTATAAAGATCTCATAGACCACCGAACTACACCAGATTGGGTGAGGCATTTCTGAAGATTTAGGATTTTTCGGTATCTAGTAGGCCAGGGGCCAGGTGGGTCTCTGGTGCACCTCCCACCACAACTCTATAAAATTGTTATCATTGGAAAGCTTAGCTTTTGTAGACAACAAAAAATGGGAAAGAAAAACAGAAAAAATACTGGGATTTACTTTGATGAATGGACACTTCAATTTGCTGATGAGTGAAAACCTTCAAAACTGAAATCAAGTAATTTTGCTCACAACAAAAGTCCCCCAACAAAATTGTCATTTTTAAGCAAATGAGGCATATTATACACCAAATAAAATATATTTGCTTGTAGAATCAATAGCCTTTTTAAAATATTCGTAAAGCTGTTTATATTGAAATGATATATTTGATTAAAACATGCGGCCCTTAGAAAATTGCTTAAATATTAAGAATATCAAGTTAGAAAAGTTAAGATATGCATAAGCATAAAACTGGAGGATACCATTTTCTACCTTCCATCCAAGGTCCTCGGTAGCCTAGTGGTTGGCAAGTTTGGCATCTAATCAGTGGCAATCACCTCTGTGTGGGTTCCACAAGTGGCAATGCTTAATAACATTGTGAAACCCCAACTTTGACTTTGTCTACCTTCCTGACTTGACCAAGACATGCCATTGGAATGCTAGGCAATGGAATGTATGTTCTCTTCCTTATACCCACTTGATGGTTCACTCTCCTTATGTGCTGCACGAGTACTCTGTTACAGAGTGGAAAATTTCCCATGGCAGTGTTAATTGAGGGAATAAGGAGATTCATACACAGCTGCTTGATCCAGTCTAGTGGAAGGTCATTAAAGTTTGTGATCGCCAAAGCTTTGCCATACATTTTGCATATAAAATCTCCAAATCATGCAATCAGCTCATCAGAAAGTCCCACTGATCACAAAGAATTCTAAGAATGTCAGTATACACTGCCTATCCATAGCCACAGTGATGTTTCTCCATTGTTTAATTGGATTTTAAAACTACTGATCTTTACTAAAAACCACACCAACTATTTTCCCCAGTAGGTCAAACACTTTTGAGCAGATCTGGCTAAAATTCTACCCAACACAGTCAGTGTTTCATCATTTGGTGGCAATGTGATGAAGTACTTTGACAGTGTCAGTCTCCACAAGGTGACCATCTGCTGTAGCAATGCAGTATGGGACAGGTGTCAATGGATAGGCCATTAACTCTTTGAAGCCCCAGGCTATGAGATTTTGTCAACAATTGGAATGCAACACTCCCTTGCTGCTTCAACTGCACCACTGCTTTCTTCATGGTTTTAACTTTTACCACTTTGTTCGTGGCTTCCACATCAGATTGAGCGTTTTTACAGGATTAAAGAAGTATTCTTCACCCTGCTGTCTGCAATGAAGGGAAATATCCCAAGCTTTTTCACCAAGTGTTTCAGTAATCAAGACATCATCTTCAACATTTGCAGGTGCTGCAGCTCCTAATAAGATGAGTAGCTGGTCTTTCTCATCAACATCTAATGGATTGGAAACATTACAGATAGCATCTTTGGCATTTTGCACATGTCTTTCACTTTTTCTTAAGATGGCCTGTAGAGTGGTGTTTCTGTCAGCACTGCCATGCTTGCAAGATTCAACGTAGCATTCGGGCAAAGAGAATGTGCTTGTGTTGTCATTACCCATCTCTGGTAAGCTTCATAGTTTGATCTGATGCTCAAGTTCCACAGGCACCAGCTTCACCATGGGACTTAGCATGTTTCATAAATGTCAACATCACAGTGACTCCAGGCACAGATGATCTGGCAACACTGACTGCACCACTTTTAATTAGATCCATGGCCCAAGGGTGCAAAGTGTCAATGTTGGCAAGGAAAACTGAGAAGAAATTCAATTAGCAGGTATAATTCGGTCCATCAAAGCTAAAGAACAGATGTGTCATGTCAGAGATCACTCCAGCATAAGAAAGAAAGCTATTCATTTCACCACCTTCAGCTTGCCACATCCACCTTGGATAACACTTGTTCCAAAATCTTGAATTTTGTCTGACAGCTTGTATATCAATTTACTCTTGGCAATTGCAAAAAAGTCTTTCAGATAAGCCTACTGGTAAAATATCATTCAAGTTTTCCTGGGCCGGTTTCACGAAGCCTCCTTTGTTTTTTCCTTCCTTAAAGTAAAGGAAGGGGGATTTCTAACCTTTGGAAAGGTTTCCTTTAAATCCTGTTTCACAAAGCCTCCTTTATTCCACTTTGCCAAAGATTTTCCTTAAAACAAAGGAAGGGCGATTCCCTGTATAACCACACTGCCTTGGAATTTCCCCACTGTTACTTATATAACCTCCACACAATTTATTTTAAATATTAAGAGAGTAAATTGCATTTTAGCATTTTAACTATATTAAACTTGGTATATTAGGTACATTTTAATTTTCAGATACATTATTTGCATTTTTATTTCTTTTGGGAGTTGTTTCCAAAACCTACAACCACCCCAATGTTTTCTTTCACTGTAAGTACATGTGTACATGCAAATTAATACAGTAATTCACATGAAGATTTTTTTACCCAAAGTAAGGGAGGGACCCTTTATGTTCAAGGAAACTCCATGAATATGTTTCTCACTTCAAAAGTTTGAACATCAATTTTTGAAGACTTAAATGACCAAATTGTATGAAATAAAAAACAAAACATTGTTTGTGGATGTAGGTTTGACAATAATGTTTCAAGTTCTATATGTTTAGGTGGATTCACCTTAAAATGTTCATTAAAGTTAATAAACATTCCTTGAAGGACACTTCCTTAAATCTAAGGTATGTCCTTAGCTTCCTTGAAATTCAAGGGCGTTTTCAATGTCTCCTTTAAGGAAGGAAGTTTTGTGAAACTGAGATTTTTAAAGGAGGGAGAAAATCAAGGAAATCCTAGAATTTAAGGTGACCTTTATCTTAAGGAAGCTTCGTGAAACCGGCCCCTGGTGTATTTATGTAATCTGCCAACAATAGCCAATGCAGACATTAAAGAATTGTGTGACAGTACAATGCCGCATCATAGTTTTTGCCCAACATTACTCCAGAAAGAGATCCTGGACCAACAAGTCCTGCTTCAACAAAGACTTCACTGAGACTAAAACCTGCTATCTTCTTCCCAATGGCTTTCATGTATGCACAAGCAAGGCAAAAGGTACCAATAAGTACAACATGTTTCTTGTACCACTCAGAATCATTCCAGATATGAGGGTAAGCTTTCATACAAACATCCATATCAAAGATTGTGATAATATATTCTTGATTAACTTCATGTGTGACCTCTTTAGCTATTCCTAGGTATTCTTTGATAGACTTGTACTCTGTTATCGGGTGGTTGATGACAGGGTAGTAAAGCCTGGTTGGTGGTGTTCCAGTTTCAGATATGAAACCTGACCATGTTGGTATACATTGGTTACTTTCATTGAGAATCACACTATGATCTAGAGTAACTGATGCTTGAAGGAGAATTCCTTTGCTACTTTGTTGTCTGAATACTCCAGTCCTTTTTAGAACCACATCATTTGGAGTTTTCTTCTTTGGTTGGGCTTCTTGAATTTCTTCCAATTCCAATTCAACTTTTATAGCGCTTAATCTCTGCCAAAGTGACAGACTCTAAGGCGCAACATCATAAGCATAGTCACAAAAAATCATTGTCCTTATCCATAGCAATGGTCAACATCACGGAGAACGCCATATGAGGTGAAAAATACTAAGGAGGATAAGCTTGGCAGAATAGGTATGCCTTAAGTTTTTTTCTAAAGGAAGCAATAGAAGTGGCAGATCATACATCATCCGGGAGTTCATTCCATATTTTGGGAGCATCATATGCAAAGCTTAGACCAAACTGTTTTGTGGATTTGTAAATAGATGGTTGGTATTGAGGAACATGTAGAATTATACCATCAGATTGACTCAACCGAGTATTATAGGCACATTGTCTAACTTTGAGGAATGGGCTGAAATATTTTGGACAGTTAGTATGTAGGTATTTGTATACCAGCAAGGCAGTCTTGAAGATGCAACGGTGCCTTATGGGTAGCCAATGAAGGGCTTTTCTTAGTGGAGTGGTATGAGAAAGACATGTGGCTCTACAAGCAATTCTGGCCAGAGTGTTTTGAATGCATTGTAGCTTGCATAGGTTAGAAACAGATAGACCCCTAAACAAGGATTTACAGTAGTCAAGTCTACTCCCCACAAGTGTGTTTGCAGCCGTAAGAGCAGCATCACGAGTCAAGTACTATCGAATTTGTCTAAGATCCCTCATCTGGATGAAACAAAGTTTACATACACTTTTAACATGTTTGGTGAAGGAAAAGTCTGAGTCAAACCAGACACCCAAATTCTTAACGGCATCTGAAGGTATCAGTGATTCACCCAATATGTTTACTGGAAAGAATGGGTTTAACTTATCTTGTTGAGACTTGGAGCCAAACATAATGAAGTCGGTCTTATCGGCATTCAGCTTTAGTTTATTTGCACACAACCACAGTTTGACATCTTTGAGACACTTTCCTAGTCGATCGAAGGCAATTTTTGCATTTTTGTGTGTCAGGTGAGTAAACAGATGGGTGTCATCAGCATAGAAGTGAAATTTGACATCTGGATGTTTAGAGATTACTTTGCTCAAAGGTGTGGTATACAACGAAAAAAGAAAAGGACCAAGAACTGAACCTTGAGGAACCCCAAACTTAAGCTTACTAGTCTCAGAGAGAACAGAGCCAATCTTGATGCATTGGGTACGATCAGAAAGGTATGACTTGAGCCAATCAAAGTATCTACCCCCGACACCGAACCATTTTCTTAAGCAATCAAGGAGTTTGTCATGATCAATGGTGTCACAAGCTGCAGATTGATCAAGCAGCACCACAGCTGTGGCCTCACCTTTGGCTAGAGATAGGTGAATCTGATTCTTTATAGACAAAAGAGCTGTTTCAGTTGAGTGGCCACGTCTATAGGCAGATTGATTCTCATTTTCCAACCCATGGAGAGAGACATGTCTGCTCAGTTGTGAGGCAACTACACGTTCCACGAGTTTTGAGATAAAGCTCAGCCCAGACACAGGGCGATAGTTCTTTAGATCAGTGGAGTGACAACAGCACTTTTGAAGCCATCTGGGACAGTACCTTCCAACAAAGAACAATTCACAAGTTTTGTGATAGAAGGAAGCAGTATATCAAGGCAATCCTTAACTAGGAAAGTAGGCCAAGGATCCAGGAGACAGGATTTTGTAGGTGAATTTTTGATTACCTTCGCAATATCATCAGGTGAGGCATCATCAAATTTGACGAATCCTGGCGGATTCACATGAGATGGCAAGGAAAAGGATGAAGAACTGGAAAAAGACTCTCGGATTTTAGCAATCTTGTTGGTGAAAAAAGATCAGAAGAAGAACAGATCCTTTCCCAGCCAGGTCATTAAGTAGGCAATCAAAATTATCAAATTCTGAATGAAATGGTGATGGGCCTGATGGGAAAGGTATTATCTTTGAGATAGGATTCCAGTAGTGAGGAAGCTATTGCTGTCTCAAGTTCAAGAGAGAACTAAATAACTCTCTCTTACAGTCTTTTCACTTCGGAAAAATGATGGAATGACATATATATCATGATATGCTTTGGAAGTTTCTAGGATCCATTGGATGATGTGGTGATGATGAAGTTCTCATCCCCGTGATGACATATGACAACAATTATTGAATAAGATCTGGAATGCTGTTGTGTAGGTTGGTGAGGTCTGCTGGCATTGGTGGCCAGTGAAGTTCAGGTGATTTTGAAAATGCTTCAAGGATACTGCTTCAAATTTTGTTGCCAGTGTTTTCCACAATATCCATGGATCAACTTTCAAAAGCAATCTTTATTGTAGTATTCACATCAATATTTGTGCTGAAGAGGATGCAGGACTTGTATCTTCTAAGTTCACAGAATGACAATTTTCACTGAAATGGTATATGATGTTCAAGCTTTTGTTTGAGTTTATGGCTGTGATAATCAATCTTTGCCAAGCATAAAATATAACTTTGTCGCAAATCGGATAGTTTTAGGATCTTTTCTTCACCCATAAATTCACTTTCAATAAGATGACAGACAACATCGAATGCTTTCTTATGTGCTTTCTCAAGTTCCTGCTGTTCCTGTTGGGTTTTAAAATCAGTACTTCTCCATTTTTCATAACACTACACATCGCTCATACAGCAATTTTTGTTGAACTTGACTTCACTGGCAAAATATCATGATCTCAGATTCATGTCAAAAGCTTTACATTTTCTTCTTTTCTCAGCCATTTCAACAACCGACTTCCATCCATCATATTATAAGACACTCATTCTCTGTGACCTTGACTTTATTTTTGGCTCCTTAGATCCACATAATATGCACTCTGGATTAAAGATAGTGTTCTCTTTACAACTGTGTTTTGGTCTTTCCTTTATTCCTTCTGTTTTTGAAGTTCCTTTAAGTGGCCCTAATCTGTCCATACTTCCAGTGAATCTTTTGTATCATTCCCAGTGGAAGCCGTGGGTTTCATCAATTTCATCTGGAATCAGGTCACAAGTACCCTTTATGTGGTGACATGATGAAGCAGGGTGCCCTAACCTAAGAGCCTTGACTTAGTTCCACTTTGAATAAAAAGTTTTGAGGATCATTACAGGCAGAGGATTTTGCAGAGTATCGAAGAGCATGGAGATGGACAATACAGTGTTAATTTGAAGTGCCTCCATCACTGTTGTGTTTGTGTTTACTTGACAGATGGGTCATGATGTATTAAAGCATGATATTTTTGTATCATTCCAAGCTAAAAAAGCTAAAAATATATTATTATGGACTGGACTAAGGGAAGGTATAATTAGGAAGATTCTATGATTTAAACCTTTCATGTTGGAGTTTATTTTACAATTTTACTTTTGGTTTATACATCATTTTGTAAATTCTATTTTACCCAGGGACATAAAATTTTGGTCTAAGTATCTCCAATTTTTAAAGATAAATTAATTTCCATTTAAATGACTTGTTTTCATTTATTTAAAATATATTAGAAAATATGTGAAATGTGTATTGGTAAAACAATGGGCAGAAATTTAATTCATTGCTGACTCAGTATAATATCCTGTCTCTTTGATTTTGAAATGCATTAATAACATTTGCATTGTAATTTATACGTATTTTCATTAATGCAAATTTTCTCAAGATCATTATGTGTGTTTTAAATAGTTACACGAGGAAATATGGAAAAAAATATTCCTACCAATCCATAATGTCAATATATTATACAAGTTTACCACATTAAATAAACGTTCCGAAACAATATACTACTAAAGCAGCATAAGAATAACAACAAAATACATGTACATCACATCTAACAAACAACATCATCAGTGATGTGATCATGACTATATTGTGATGGCACAATCTTGCTTAGAAAAAGTAGTGACTGTTCATTTGTCTGACTGTCCATCCTAGTTTGACCAATATAATTTAAAGTATGTATCATATTTGAATAGCATTTGTACCAAGGAATACTGAGATATTACACTTTCAGAAAATAGCATTTGTACCAGGAACAGAGAGACTTTTATACTAATGTACATCTACTTTTCAACTTGTACTCCCTAATATTTAATCAATTTTCTAAGGGTAGCATGTTTTAATCAAATATATCTTTTCAATAAAAACAGCTATGCAAATATTTTAAAACGCTATTGATTCTACAAGCAAATATACTTTATTTGGTGTACAATATGCCTTATTTGGCTAAAAATGACGATTTTGTGGGGATTTTTATTGTGAAAAATTACTTGATTCAGTATCATTGATTTTCACTCAGCAGGTGTTGGTCAATTGAAGTGTCCGTCAACCTTAGTGAGTGCCCCAATTTTTTTCTGTTTCCAGTTGTTTGTGTTGTCTACACAGCCTAAGCTTCCCAATGATATTAATTTTATAGAGTTGCGGGGATGCACCAGGGGCCACCTGGCCTCTGGCCTATAGAATATGATCAAAAGCCCTCTTCATTTCTCATATGGTCAGGCCCAACCCACATACAAATGTATGAAGAACCACTCATTACTTTGGAGTAAAGTCAGTTTAGGACTTTTTTCTTGTATCCAGGATAAATTCTAGATCTTTCCCAAAAGTTAATCTGTTCTTACTTTGATCAGACCCTACCCAAATAAAAAAAAATCTGAATTGTCGTGCGCAGTTTAGTCTGTAGCATTTAATAGTGGTTGGTTGTGTACAGTTTGTGAGCAGGTGCTATGGACAGCTGAAAGGTGGGTTGTTGACCATTGGCAGTCCTGGTTTTAAAAAGGGGATCTCACTGTGCAATGACTGCAGCTCTTCTTGATGCATCAAAACATACATCATTTATGTTGACAAGATGTCAGAATGATGAAGGATCATTTGTCAATTGACTGTCAGCAATTTCTCTATGAAGATGCTTTAGTTTTGTTAATAGTTTTCTTGGTTGTGCAGTCTTCTATCTGAACTGTATTAGTATTTTATAAACATAAAAAGACTGTACCGTAAAAGTAGAATGGCAATTAAATATTTCCTGATTGCAATATCAGTAATAACTCTATTGAGTTATTTTTGGCTCAGTTACAAGAAGACAGATAGTATCATTGGACCAAGGATAAAATTTAAAAATGTAAAGCAAATTGTTAGACATTCAAGCCCTGTCATGGCTCACACGAAACCTGAAGAGAGAAAGTTACAGGTAACAAATGTCCATAAAATGGTAAGTTAGCATTAAAATTAAGTTCAGCAAATACAGTCAGAGATATAGTGTCTTATAGTAAACATTATAAAATGGAATGGGAAAGTTGTAGTTCTTTGAAGGTGTCTGGTGGTATGAAATGGAATATCTTAACCAGTTTGGAGGCAAAGGTTTGCTCCACTGTATCAAAAATATATGCCTATAATATGACCAATGCAACAGTAAACATATCAATGACCCAGTTTGTTGTAAATAGATTGGGGGTGTCTAATAGTTCTTCTTACTTATATTTATATATATTGTTTTAACTATTTATTATTTAACAGTTATCATATGATAATCCACGTAAAAAACTCTACAGTTCCCATACAAGATTCCCTCTCAATAATAATGGTTAAGTCTCTGTTACTAACCCTCTTACTTATTTATTAATATGAATGGTTTTGTGACTGTTACTTATTTTCTTATTGATTTTATATCCTATTCTTTCTCTTTTTCTGTCTTAACCCTTGCTCATATTATTTCTGCTTTGAAGTTCACATGTCCCCTGTTTTTGACCTTCTCCATACATATGCCTAAAAATAACACTGTCACCTTAAGGAATAATCATGTAAAGGTTGGATGCCTAAACAGAACCTTAAACAGCTGCAAAAATAGTACACAAATAGCTCCTTATTACTAGCGATACCTGACACGGAGATCAAATAAGGGTAATAATTAAGGTAATTTACATATATGTGCAAGATGGTCAATGAAAGCAATATGATGAGTACAATACACAACAGACTCATACAATGTACTAAAGATAAAGTCAAGAATTTCCAGTGCTTACAATATCCTGTACAAAAATATTTACCACACTATAATCTGTGAAGGGAAGAGTTATACAGATAACTAAAATACATGTACATATTTATTTAATATAATGTTGTTTTGTGATCTTCTTAATATATTTTATTAGTAACCAAGAATATTTACCACAAAAAAAATCCAAAAGAAACGGCTGAGTTTAAAAAGAAAAGAGTTGCCAAGATAACCAATAAATATATTTATGTAACATTATGCTGATATTGTTCTCTTTTCCTCATCAATGTCTGTTGTTATCAAACTAACAGGAAAATGATGAAAATGGTGAAAAGTTTGTTCTGAAAGAGAAGTCAGCAAAGTCCAACTCCCTTCCACACTATCTTTTGTGGGACCACAGAGGAAAACTGGGCAACAACATGTTTGAATACGCCAGTTCATACTGTGTGGCAATACATAGTAACCATGTACCCACCATCTCAAGTGGTAGTCGCCTTTGGTTGTTGTTCAAAGGCATCAAAGCTACGAGTCTTTCAAAAGAATTCAGGAAACAAAATTTATCGAATGCTACCACTGTCCACGAGAGAGGCTATGCTAAATACAACGACAACATCAAGAGAGAAGTTAAAAACATTTCAAGCCCAGTCCACACAGATGGGTATCTACAGTCTCATAAATATTTCGCCAGTTGCAACAATGATATTAGGAAGCAATTTACACTAACTGATAACCTCCAAGACAGGGTACACTATAATATGGTAAAACTAGTTTCAAAACATTTACTTGCACACATAAATAAATTTGTGAAAGACAAGAATATGTTACTGGAAAGCAACACGGTACCTCAAGAGATAACATACATTGGAGTCCACACCAGGGCCAAACTGGTATTTTCTGAAGACTATATTTCAAAGGCTATGGACTATTTCCGAAAGAAATATAAAAATGTGCTATTTCTGATATGTACAGACTCCCCGACGTGGTTAAAATCTTACATAGAAGCACATCAAAAGCTACACCATGATCTCATCCAAGTGACTGATGAACAGTCGGATTTTGCACTGGATTTTGGCACTTTGGTGAATTGTAACCATTCATTGATCTCAGGTATATTAATAAATTGTTTCCTTCGTTTACAATAAATACTTTAAGGACAAACGAAATGCTCACGATAGATGAATAGAAGGTTATAAAATGTATGTTGAATCTACCTATGCGCTGTTGGAGGGACAATCAGTCTAATCTAACCTACTGATTTGTAAGCAAAATGTCTTCTGTAAAGAGTGTGTTTAGTGTCCTAAATTAACTGATAAGTCTATGAATGTTCTAGTAATCCACGTGTGAGTCTGAATAAGGGAAGATATTATGAGGGGTTTGAACCCAGGTACAGGGAGACACATGGCTTGGATGACCACTTAAAATGGAGATCCTTGATCATTGGTCCCTATGCCCAGTGGCAGACAAAAGAATCTCAGGCAAGTTGATAAATGGTCATCCTTGAGTCCCTACCTTTTTTCAGTCACCCAAGAGCCTGGGGTGTTTGTTACGGTTGTGATGGGTAAATAGCGTTTGAGTCTTGTAGTACAAGGAGGTAAACATATAATACAATCACTTTGAGGACTCACTGTTTCAAGTACCTAACAAAGGAATTATGTAGTTTCACTTTAGAATATTAACAAAACTGATGTGAAAGATTTCTTTAATCTGCCAGCCTTTTGCGGGAGTTACATTTGGCCAACATAATGTTTAGCGTTCTGTTGAACAAGTATTTTTGTCCAGCTGAAAAAAATATCAGCTTGAATAGCTTACACTGCTGTCATGGAATGTTTTTTGACTACGTCTGTTCCAGGAGGCACATTCAGCTGGTGGAGTGGATGGCTGGCTGGTGGAGAGGTGGTCTATCCCAAAGGTTATGCAGAATGGCACAGCCAACATGAACATGGTTATATTTGGCAAGACTACTATCCTGATCATTGGACACCAATGTAGTTGTTGTATTAATGGATACTTATTGTAAAAAGAAGATATTCTTTGTGATACTTTAATTTCTTTTTTATGGATTTATTGAAAAATAATGTGCCATTGGTGTGCCATTGTTTCAAAACAGGACTTCAAATTATGACTTTGTGTCACACCCTTTTACAACATGCATGAATTTGTACCCTCAATTTCTATACAAGCAACTTTTCCATTGGTGATATTATGAGACTAAACCATAACGTGTGATAGCTACCATCGGCTGCCATGTGTTCTGATGGAGATGCCAAGTCTGCATCCTTCATACGAAAAATGTCATCTAAATGCTTTGAGTATTCCAATCCTACCCTGCAATTCTGCTATTAGTTAGAAATCCGTTAACCATAAAGATCTTACTAACAGTCTTGTCCCTTATCGAAAAAAATCTGATGTTAAGAAATGGTGTGCTATAAGCGAGAACAACCTGTTTGATGACATCCAGCTGTAATATTGTCTGTCACATTCTACAATGTTTAAATCAAAACAGATAGTTGAGGGTATGGAGTATATACCTGTTGGTCAAGATGCTGTACTAAAGAAATGGGCTATACAGGCAAGGGACTTCCATCTTCATGGAGTCTGATTTGAATCTTTCCTGATTTTTTTAAATTTATTCCTTATCGTACACTCCTACAGATGGATCTGGTAACTTGTTTTAGAGTTATCACGAACACAGACTAAGAGACTAACCAACACACCTAAAGCAAAATCTCTTTGACAGAGGTAAAAATGGTCGACTTTATGAATGAGTATATTTGGCGCTGCAAATCCATTCCATTGAAATAACATTAAACCAATCAATATTGTTAATTTCTTCCTGCTTCTTGTGACAGAAAATATAGTATGTAGTTGGTTCTGCTTTTGTGTTGGTTCACACAAATGAGCTGTCATATTTGGATCACATTTTCTTCCCATAATACTGCCAAATAAGACCACCCACTGTGTAATATTGATGCCCAGATGACACTAAAGGTAATATCCCCCACTTTAATAGGTGTTTTATGCAATATTTCATTCATCCATATACTGTCAGACAGTAATCTATGCATGTTGTTACATTTGTTGATTTCCATGGCAACCAACCAATCAATATTCAAACCGTATCTTGGCATCTTATTTCAGTTGTTATACCATTTTGCTTGAATTTTTGGCTGCCATTTCCTCCTACAATAGGTAATGTAACTTCACTGCTGTAGCTGCTAGGTGTGATATAATATTTCTAGCTCTTATGCTACCTTACTGTCACATTCTGAGCTATTAGGCATTTCTCTGTGTTTTTCAATCAAGTCATATATTTGCAGTAACCTTATTGCTTACTTTTACCAAACTTTGGTTATTGTCCTTCCCAATTCTGATTCTTGCTTCATAGCTATAGCCACGGGTGTTAAGCTGTGTTTTACACGAGGTGCAGCATTCTGTCTCTGTTTCCCCTCCTATAACCACTGGTAAAAACCGTCCATAGTGTGATCTGGCCAAAATAAAGTTGTGCTGTTTACTGTTTTACATTTTACTGTTTGCTTATCATACTAGTCAATACTCTACAGCTACTGGTTTTAATAATATGTTTTGTACCTGTTCACTCCGGGTCAGTCAACTCTTTAATATGCTTCTGTTTCTAGTCTGAGAACATCTAATCCAGACGAGGACCAGTATTTTAGTGAGGAGTTGGGTTGACTCCCACAAGTGACTCCCACAAGTGGTAATTTTGAGGGCCTGTCCCAATATGACCCTGGCAGTTGAACAGTACATACATCCCTAATGCCCCAATCACAGTACATGCAATATTCGCCATATTTATAGCCCTTTTTATAACTCCTCATTCCTCCATGTACTGTCAGATAACTTTTAGTTAAGTTTGCTTACTGTTAGATTCTTTGCTTTCCGTGGTCACACACATGCCACTGTGGCCCAGTGGGTAACACACTTGCCAAGGAGCACAGAGGACGTGGGTTCACACCCAGGTACAGGCAGATACATAGTGGCTCAGATGACCACTTAAAATGGCCCCCCTCTGTAATTGGGTCCTATCTCCAGAGGCAGGCTAAAGAACCCCAAGGACGCTGATAAATGGTCATCCTTGGGCCTTGCCTTTCTGTTAGGGGAATGCAAGTCACTTAAGAGCTTGTACTTTGTTCATTCAGATGGGTCAAATATAGCACTTTGAGTCCTGTAGTATATGGAGATATTGCGCAGAGTATAAAAAACCAATACAGTACAAAATGGAAGATTTAACAGTTTGCCTACCACGGAAGGTATGAAGGTTACTGCTAACAACTTCCTGTAACTATTTCTGTGTTGTTCTGCTACTTTACCACAACTATCTGTGTCATTGTCTGCCCTTGTGTGTTCCCAGTTTAAGTGACTGTTACTGTTCCCTCACAATCTCTTCACAGTATATTTCTGTGTAAAGCTGTGGCCATTGTCTCCCCTACTCGCACAAAATACCAGCCAGCAATCCTATGACCAAACACATATTTTACACTAGTAATAAACTTTTATCAAACAGTCTATGTTGCAAGTTGTAAACTGTTCATGATGTTGTGTTTTACTCTCCCTTGTGTCTAACCTACAGCTACAGGGGTGGACTGTTTTATGGACAAGAGCGTACAACAGACAGTAAAACTCATTGTGTCCGATATGACAGTCTTGTCTGTTAGTCCACCTTTGTAATAGCAACATCAACTGAGCCAAAACTTAAGCAAGTTTATAACAGATTAAATAAGTAGGGCAAAATAACACTTCATGATACCAGGCAGGTTAACTTCCAGAAAGCCAGGGCAAGATATGAAAACAAGAATGTTTGAAGTTGATAAAGTGAAAGACAAGTTTGGGAATTATATATTAGCATTTATATGCTATTAAATGCTATGTACAGAAAGAAAAGCAGAGGAAAGAAATGCTGTATCGCAAAACCCAGCTATAACACCTCTAGCTACAGTTGAGAAACAGAAGAGAATTAGAAGTGGGTAGGATAAAGCCCAAAGTTGAAGACAGAAAAAATACAACAAAGATACATTAAGTTTGTGACAAACATTCAACTTCACCAGAGCCACAGAAAGAGACAGATTAACACAGAATCAGAAGGTAAGAGAGGTAAACAGCTTCAGAAATGATAAGATACCCTGTAGTTACCCTACAGAGCTTGATACCTTCTTTGGTAGTTAGAAATTTGAACAACTTTAAACTTGTATTTGCGACCACGGACAGTAGGGAATGCTATAGTATAATTCTATTCTATACATTATATAGTGTACTTTTATAGCACTTCATCTCTGCCAGGCAGACTCTAAGACGCAACACAACAATCCAATTCAAAACTCATTAAAATCTTAATATTGAAACAAAGAGTTATGTTAATTGCTTATATTACAAAACCCAATCATGACCCATTAGGTGAAAGCAGGCTACCATTAAAGGTTGTATACCACAAGAATACCATAAAGGTCATATACACCATTAAAGGTAACGCAGTAATAATTCTACAATTTAAGATTTCCATAAAATCACTTCAATGTTAGCGTAATTCTCACTGTTCGGGTCATAGGTCAAACTTGAGAGCAAACCATCAGGGTCAGTCTTAGCGGCCTAATGAAAAAGCTTTCACTTCATATCTCTACAAGGCTACAATACTATCTGTTGAATAGGATCCTTTATTTTTCAGTTTTAATTATGCTGAAAAAATAACTTTATCAACATAGTAGAACGCTTTGTGCTGTTCTATAAATTCTATAAATAATTTGTACTTATAAAAGCTTTCAACTCGTGGCCAAGTTTCCGAAGGCTGACTTTTTTAGGGAGACGATTTGCCGAGGGCCAATTTTTAGGGGGCCGACATGCCAAGGGCCGATTTGGCAAAGGGCTGATTTGTCCAACTCCCCTACAATCAAAGTGTTAATCAAAATGTTCTGTTAAACAAGCAGCACTGGAGAACATGCAAACCCTTACTCAGGCCTACTGCAGAAAACACAAAATTTGTGTGATATTATTACTGGCTCACATTCGCTTTCAGGCTGTATGTATCCGAAGTACAAATGCAATTTCTAGTTACATAATGGCAAAAAAAGAAAGAAAACACACAAAATTTGGGACTTTTTATCTGGATCAGTATTATCAAATCCACATTCCAAATGGACCGAGTTACAGTACACCAAACCTTGAGTGAAGATAAAACCCCGCTCAGGTGAATCGCTTTGAGTTACACATAGCTCTCTCTGGTATGTGGGTTCGGTGACACACCACAAGAACATTGGTTAGTCTTTGTGTATATTCAAATTTATATCTAGGAAACGTGGGGAAATGATAACTGGAACTGTTTAAAGGAACACTCGGAAGGATATATGAACGTGTATGTATATTGTTGGTCTTAACCCCAACCAAGGAAGTTATGTCACCATTGGAATCAGTGTGTTCGTTTATTGTCTGTATGTTGGCAGGATTATGAAAAAACTACCACACTGGTTTTTATTAATTTTTCACAGTAGGTTGTTTTCATTCTAGTTCAGAACTGACTTAATTTTGGGATTGAACCACATCGAATTCTGGATCAGAGATATTAGTTGATGTTTCATCAGTGCACTCATAAGAAACAGTGGAAGTATAGGGCTATGGTTGACGTATGCACTCTTTGAGTGTTCTTATGACATCTGAAATCAGCCCTGTCGTTATTCAATCTTGTTTAATAGCTTAAACAGTCTCAAATCGATAACACCAATGTATTATATTTCATCACATCTTTCAATATATCTGATCTATAAGACATATTCAGCATTAGAAAAGGTTTGATTCTTGCGAACTTAAGATCAATTCTTTCAGTGTGAGCTTTTTCCACCCAAACATTTACCAGACTCTAATACAAGGATTCAACGAAAGCAAGGCCACATTTGTCAACATTTCCAAAAGTGTTTGAACAGTTTGGGATTATTTATAATCATAATTAAGTCAGTCATTACTTTGTCATGTTGAGACATATCTAAACTTAATCCAGGTGGGTAAAGTGGATCAATTAATGTTTCTCACAAGTACAATAGATGTCCTCAGTGGCCTAGTCTTTAGCAAGTGTGGTATCTAATAACAGGCAGTCACCTCTGTGAGGGTTCGACTCCCACAAATGGCAATGTTCAGGACCTGTCCCAATATGACCCTGGATGTTGAACGGGATGTAAAATATTCAAATTGAGCCACAAGGAAAAGTTACAGTGACAATAAGTCTTTCACTTTGACTTGATATTACAGGTTGTGATACATATATCAATAGATGGTTGGATGGGACTGCAGGTGAATTGCTGGAATGATGGGTGGAAGGGTCAGTGGGTAAGTAAAGATTGCTGGGGTGGAAGGAAACACGGGAGGGATGGATGATGGCAGGAGGACATATGGATCAATGAATAAAGGGGAGCTGGGCAAATCAGCCTTTTGTCGAATCGGCCCTCGGTTCCCTAACAACTCTGCCCTTTGCAAACCGGCCCCCAGGTAAAAGAAAAGAAATGTGATACAATAACTTTTACAACAATAACATTTCTACAGTGATTAATCTTCATCATATGAAAGCCCCCTGTCAGCGATTTGACTAAGGTATTTTTCTTGGGGCCGATTTGACTAGGGAATTTTTTCCTGGAGCCGATTTGACTGAGAGATAATTAGTAATTCTTACAATTAAAAATGCAATTAGATAATCACATTATATCAAGGTTGATGACTACTTCAGTGATATTTACCAATAGTGCAATTAACATATATAAAAATTTTTGAATGCTGTAATCAATATCCTTTATCCTCTTTCCTTTACTCACTGGTTCTTTTTTAGAATTTTTTAAAAGTGCAATTGATTTAATGGAGATTTTTTATTAGATCGCATTATTGTTGTATTCTAATTTTGTGTGCTGTTTAACATATTCTCTTTGAGTATACAGTAATTTTCGGGGGGAGGGGGGGCGAATTGACTAAGGTATTTTTTTCTTGGGGCCGATTTGACTAGGGTATTTTTTACTGGAGCTGATTTATCTAGTTTATCTTTCTGGGTTCCGATTTGACTAGAGTATTTTATTTTGGGGGCCGATTTGACGGGGGCCAATTTGGTAAAGGGACGATTTGTCTATGATTCAAAAAGGGACACCAATAAGTGAAACAATGGCTAAATCAGTGTGGGAATGGATGGGGGATGGAGGGAGGGGGTGAAGAAAAAGATGGAGAGATACCAACATAACCGGACACATAACTCACTGCAAACATAATTCTCTGTGTTTAAATCGAGGTAGAGTGTTTCCCTATCTTTAAGTTTATTTATTGATTTGGGGTTTTACGTCACTTTCAACACTGTACAGGTCATATCACGACAGGTAGTTAGGAGGGCAGAGGAAACCAGTATATACAGTTGGTCAAGGTTCTGTACTGTAAACTGCCGACCAATGGCAAGCTACTACCAGCTTTCCCACTTGAGGTAGGGCCAGGAATCGAACCCCGACCTCAGAGATGGGAAGCGAGAGTGTTACCCTATCTTTAAGGAAAACAAATGATCAAATAGTTAGTCTAAGAATAAGCATTAATAATGAAACATATTATCATGAATTATTACTTATATCATTTATTATCCCCTCTATACACCTCCAAATGTTTGTAACTTTTGATTGTGACATACATGTCACTGAGTGCAATACTTGTGTGTTTTGGTGGCAATTAGCTTGTAAAGTTTTAAACATTGAATAAAAAGTGGATAACAAAAGTATAACATCTCCCATAAGACATATGCTAAGCAAGTATATAACCCATTAATAATAACAACCTAATACTCATGCTACACACTTGTATTATATTATATCTTGTGATATATTTTGGTATATGTCTTTTGAGAAGTGTTCGTATTGTACGTTCGAAAGATACAAAATAGTCAGTTAGGGATTTGTGACAGTTGTACTTTATTATCATTTTGTTATAGATACAATAAACAACTACAGGTTATATTGCCTCAAGGTCAGTAAACCTGTCCTGTTTTTCTATTCAGTGATTTTTATGGCTTACCTTCTCTGTGCTATTGTGCCAATCCATCAGGGTAAATTAACCAATTCTAAGGTTCACCCACTCCCACATTAGATTTCCTTTGACAGAGGTTCTATCTGCTTCTGTTACTTGTATCATATAGTATCTGTTACCACCGTTGCTGAGTGACACACAACAGAGGGCCTCACACTGTAACTCACTGCAGCTATTTTGCTATGTTGATGTAAAAACTGTGTTTTCACAAGTCTCTGCAAATGTGTACATAATTAATAACGTAGTGTAGGAAGTACAAAAGTGGAGAGAAACAAGTAGATCTGACCACATTTTTATTTAATCATGTCTAGAGAATACACCTAGTGATAGTATGAAAAACATGTAAAAGAAACTCTACTTTTAATCATTTTGTGCACAAAAGGTAAAGCTTTTATACATTTACTTGCCCATTTCGTGAAATCAGCGAGTTTTAAAAAATGTGCAATTCTTCACATATTTTTGTCACAATAAGTCTGTTGATGAAGCTGTATGTTCTTAATTGGATATGGTTAGGATCGTTTGTACACAAAACGTATGTTAACTGTGAAAGTTTTAAGCGTGAGCTATCCAAGGCTTGCACTTCTAGAATCACTTTTGGGGATTTTTTGGCTATGTTTGTTATTGTTCTGTCTCTGGACTTGCATGAATTAAGCACTTCACTAGTGTTTCTCTTCTTCTCATGTTTCTGATTGCTTTGCAGCCAGTGCATGTAGACCAAACAAAATTTCGGTCTTTGTATTGTTTTAGCTTCTTGCTAATGTATCTGTACTGTAGTTCTCTATGGCTACTTTCAGAGCATTTTCGGACAGCTTTCAGATGGTATGTAACAACAGTTTGCGATTATTCATATAGCCAATGTTTTGCAGTGCCTCAGATAGGCTCGTACAAACAGACGAAATTTCACTCTACCTGCACTAGCTGATAAGCAATCAGAAACACGAGCAGTGACACTGGGGTAGTCCACCATTCATGAAAGTCCAAACAGAACAAAGCCAAAGGGGGTTTTGGTCTACTACGCCAGCCGCAAAGACATCAGACACCAGTTGTGCACTGAAGCGGACGGCCCATTCCACCACTTAATCAGCCCATTACCGCTTAACTTCAGTGAAGAGACAGACACTCATCACACTATGCCACAGTTCATGAAAGTCCAGAGACCAAAAAATAATGCAATCTCTGGAAACACGAGCCTCACTAGAGCTCACACTTAGAAAAATTATCTGTAGAAGAAGCCTTGGAGAGAGCTTCTGCTAAAAAACGGAGTGTGATCTTCTAATGAACCTCTTGGAAGAGTTAGCAGTGGCAGTTTCAAATGAGGATAATATGTAGCAGTGATAATGTGTTTCTGGGGAACTATTATGTAAACAAAATTGATCATTCTAGACTCTAGATTATGTTGCAAAATTATCACAGTTGTGAGACTTATAGATATATAACCTCTCTCTTTTCTATGGAAGCATATGTTTAGTTTAATGTCTCGTGTGTATCTGAAATAAAGTTGTAAATACAAATAAATAAATGAAATGTCAGTGAAAAAGTACAATTGATAAACTTTATGTGCCAATAATATTATGAAAAACCTCTTAAGGAGTTTTAAAATTGATTACATTTATCCTGCCATAACAGATGTAACAAACCTAGGCTGATTTCACAAAGAGATACTTGTTTGTTTTATAATATATTAAATATTATGATACACGATAAATTTTTGATAACACAGACTGAAATTGATAATGATGCTATCAACTTGTATTAATACAAATATTTATATCATTATTTATTTATAATAAATGGCATTTATTATCATTAATTTGGATAACTTTTTATTTGAAGGAACACAAAAAGGATGTTTTTAAAACATGAACTTAGGGTGACTTTAACTTGGGTGGTACTTATGCTTTTAATATGCATGAGTTTAAACACCATTATGTATTGGAGTAGCAATTTTCTGGCCACGCATCTGATTTCACTGCATACAAAGGAGACGTTGACAACGCCACTTGACACAGCAGACTCAATCAAAACAATTGTACCAAGTACCAAGTCCAAAAATTTCACGGCAACAACAAGTTTTGTCCCTCATTCACAGCCACTCCAGAAAATCAGGTATGTCTTGTAAGCACTTACTTTACATTTGCAATTATCTGATAATTAAAACCAGATATGTGTTGTAAGCACTTGTTTTATATTTGTAATTATCTGGTAATGGAAGCCAGGTATGTATTGTAAGCACTTGCTTTATATTTGTAATTATCTGATAATGAAAACCAGGTATGTGTTGTAAGCACTTGCTTTATAGTTGTAATTATCTGATAATGAAAACCAGGTATACGTTGTAAGCACTTGCTTTATATTTGTATTTAACTAATTATGAAAACCAGGTATGTGTTGTAAGCACTTGTTTTATATTTGTAATTATCTGGTAATGGAAACCAGGTATGTATTGTAAACATTTGTTTTATATTAGTAATTATCTGGTAATGAAAACCAGGTATGTATTGTAAGCACTTGTTTTATATTTGTAATTATCTGGTTATGAAACCAGGTATGTATTGTAAGCACTTGCTTTACTTTTGTAATTATCTGATTATGAAAATCAGGTATGTCTTATAAGCACTTGCTTTATATTTGTACTTATCTGATTATGAAAACCAGGTATGTGTTGTAAGCATTTGCTTTATATTTGTAATTATCGGATTATGAAAACCAGGTATGTATTGTAAGCACCTGCTTGTTATTTTTGAAAATTGTCCTTAAGTTTTCCATGATAAAAGTAATATTATCAATGTATATTTAGAGCTAAATGTTTATACTTTTAGTGACATGCACTACATCATTCTAATACAAACACTGCAAATGTTAAAGATACCTAACCAATGTTTTGACATACTGGAAGCAATTGATGAATAATTCCAAAATGTAATTCATGGTATAAACACGACTGTAAAGTCTATTATTAGCATGTCCCAATGTTTCTAGGTGGGAAACTTTGTTGTGTACAGTGAGTTGAATTACCTATCATTTGAAACTAAATATTACTGGATATCATTGCCTCCAGTTTGAATTGAAGCCATAGAAAAAACCCCATTGGGGAATATAATATTTTATTATACGCAACAACTAAGATTCTAACTTTTATGTACATTTACACGTTTCAATATGCATATATATTACACAGAAATAATTTCCATTAACCCTAGCTTTACACGATGGGTTAATGGATACTAATGAAACTTGTAATATTGATAATTTACCAGGACATTACATAGAAATAATATCCATTAACTGTGACTCTACATGAAATGTTAATGGATAGCAAAGAAACTTCTAATACTATGATTTACAAGTGAAGGTATTGGAGGCTTAAGGCCACCTTATGGAAGATACATGATTCAAATTGACATAAATACCCAATTTTTTGGGGTGGGCTTAGCTGCAGGCCCAAACAGCGTTAAGGTCAACCTAAACCTGATGACACAGTCAAAGTGAAGATTTATATCAAGGTTAAGGTAGCCTTAACCTTATAATTTATGAATACACAGAATTAAGGTCAAGGTAAATTTACTGTAAGCAGTTCAGATTTGAACAGTTATAGCAGATTTAAGGTAGCCTTAAAGATGTGATATTGTAAAATACCATTGGAATTTAGTTAAACATTTTTTGAATTTGAAAGTTAAAAGGTATGGATTTCAGGTCCAAATGAAAAGAGGTGAAGAAAATGAAACAAATTTTTTGGATTTACAGATGAGAGCCCCCATGTCCAAATGAAAAAGGGGGTGAACTGAAAATTTCGGATTTAGAGATGATAGCCCCAGACATAGGGGATGAGGTCATAGTTTAAGGAAACGAGTGTGAAATCCAAGGTGAAAGGTCAAGCTGAGATGGGATGAAGATGACTGAAAATGTAGCTATATGAAGGGGACCAGCAGTTGTGTGAGATCAGTAACACAATAAAAACACAATATGTATACATTAAAATTGAATAAAATATACGGTAAAATTCACCACAAGCAATATACTCATAAATATGAATAACGTAAAAGAAGGTATAAAATACTAAGATGTGATGTTTGATGCATTGAAGTTCAGATGTAAAGATGGCATAGCAACAGTTAAAATGTAAAGTACATTATGAGGTATTGAAGACTGTTCTCCATGATTCTGGTCAGTGACTATGACAAAGCATTTACTGGAAAGACTACAGTTACACTGGGATTGATGATATATTTTTCACTACAAGGTCAGTAGACCTGAGACCAAGGCACTTATAAATACAAGTCCGTCTACACACAACAATCACGGTGGCTGATGCAGATTCTGACGTGACAGTTTACATTAAAGCAAGGCGTCCTCCTGCGCTGCGGAGGACGGCAGCTGACGCTGATATATACATAGCAAAGCATGGGATACCGGGTAAACACCACAGAGCAGTAAATGCTGCTCCGGCACTCTATATTCTGATGCAATAGTTATCATTTCATAGTGATTAGCCATACAGCCCGCCTGGTCGACAGCTAAACCAAGCTCACTTGGGGATCCACCCAATTGTGGATACCGACTGAGATGAAGCAGATGACACACAACTCACGACAGAGGAACTAAGCCAGCAATTACATATAGCATTGAGAGATTATTGTGTCCTTGGTAACAGATCACCAGATAAGGCAGGAGAGGCCAGGCCCCCACTCCGGCTTCCTGTGGCTCCTCGATTCCAGTGGACTGTCCCTTGGGGAAGTGAAGATACAGAGAAACGGTGGCACTGCTTCTGATGCTGTCCATAGGCCAGGATGGAGTAGCAATCACATAACTAATTTACCTTTACAATACTACCAATTACTGAACACACACCATAATGCTGCTGATCCTAATACAGAAGTTAAGATGAAGAATGAGGCATCCTACTAATGATATCATAAAATGATGAAGACCAGCCATGAGAATAGCCTCTTGCAACGCTGATGCAGCAAGTATTCTGAAAATAAACTGACAACATATGTTGATAGGCTTAAAGGGTGGGTGTGTGGGTAAAAGCAATTTTTTGTTTTGCTTCACTTAGTAAAAGTGGCGACTGCCCTCTTTGACTTCAACTTGAAAGTGAAGCTTATACACATTCAGCGGGAAAATTTTTAGACCTAGGTCAAAGGTCAGCCAATCACCATAGCTGGCCATGAACAAGAAACTACTTTAATAAATAACTGGAGCAATGAGATGTGTATAACTTTAAGGTCATACACCCCCACATTGCCTCCAGTTTGAATTGAAGCCATAGAAAAAACCCCATTGGGGAATATAATATTTTATTATACGCAACAACTAAGATTCTAACTTTTATGTACATTTACACGTTTCAATATGCATATATATTACACAGAAATAATTTCCATTAACCCTAGCTTTACATGATGGGTTAATGGATACTAATGAAACTTGTAATATTGATAATTTACCAGGACATTACATAGAAATAATATCCATTAACTGTGACTTTACATGAAATGTTAATGGATAGCAAAGAAACTTCTAATACTATGATTTACAAGTGAAGGTATTGGAGGCTTAAGGCCACCTTATGGAAGATATATGATTCAAATCGACATAAATACCCAATTTTTTGGGGTGGGCTTAGCTGCAGGCCCAAACAGCGTTAAGGTCAACCTAAACCTGATGACACAGTCAAAGTGAAGATTTATATCAAGGTAAAGGTAGCCTTAACCTTATAATTTATGAATACACAGAATTAAGGTCAAGGTAAATTTACTGTAAGCAGTTCAGATTTGAACAGTTATAGCAGATTTAAGGTAGCCTTAAAGATGTGATATTGTAAAATACTATTGGAATTTAGTTAAAATTTTTTTGAATTTGAAAGTTAAAAGGTATGGATTTCAGGTCCAAATGAAAAGAGGTGAAGAAAATGAAACAAATTTTTTGGATTTACAGATGAGAGCCCCAAACCCCGACTAGTGAGTAGGTGGAAGGTAGAGGTGGTGTTGGAAATTTTTGGCTACCTGGTCTGAGGCATTATGATCCACAGTAATGTACTTCCAAACACATTCCGACGTCCAGGTGCCATGGCTCTGGATGTCCTGGAGGCTAACATTAGAATTGAAAGCGAAGGAGGCACCTGAACGCCGGAAGGCATGAAATGTTAAGTTAGTGTTTTGCAATTGTAACCTTTGAAGGACAGTTTGGAAATGGCACCTAACTTGGTTATCTGTCATGGGAAGCCACTTGGTGTGGGTTTTGTATTGAAACAAGGGAGAGTTGGTCGACCCTGGAGTAATTTGTATGAGATTTTTGATGGCAGCTACTGGGCAGATGGGATTAGAACCCAAAGATGGAATTTTTAGAATTTTGACAGATTTTCTATCCTGAAGAGTTTTTGGACCATTTAATGATCAGTTGAATACCAGGGGGGGGGGGGGAGGGCGAAGATAATGTCACCCCTGGCCAAGTGATATAAAGGAGAGAACTGTTTGGTGGTATGTGGAACCAAGTTAGAAAGTTTTAGAAATGAAAAAAAGGCCAGGGTATAGGCAGCTTTGAAAACTTGACCCATGTAGGTGGAGTCACATAATCTGACAATTAAGTGAAGGGTGTCAATGTCTATGACAGATTTGAGGGAGGGTTTGAATGGTCGATGGAGTATCATGGCCTTTTGAAAATACTTAATTCGAGGGTCTTGAAACAACAGGGTTGGCAAGCCATATATGGTTAAATTGGCTATAATAGCAGACAAATGATTGGCTAAAGTGGGGGTTGATGAACCATTTGATGTGAGGAATTGGAGATATGCAATAAGGATCATGGGAGTGAGTTGAAGTATAGAAACTTGCATAAACACTGTGAAGGCTACAAAGAGCCTGAACATACTTTGATAACTCCTTTGAGTGCCTGGTCTGAAAGCCAATTGTGTCTTCTTGGCAGCTATTTTTGCCAACGGAGCCAATCTTGGTGGGAGGCCTATCAAATACACCAATCAATGATTAAATGACTTGCAGTAACTGTGACTCATTCATGGTGGGGGAGCAACCTTATTAGCTTGCTATGAGGGTCCTCAATTATGGTCCAGCGAGAAAGGAGGTCTGGGATTTGATTATCCTTACCTGGTATGTGAACCACTTGCAGGTTAATGTCACAGGTTGCTATCTGGAGCTGGATATTCCTAGCTATAGCAGCCAAGGTGAGGTCCCTGGTCCTGCCTGAGTTTAGGACATGAACCACTGCCTCATTATCACAAGCAATTTGGACTCTACTTTTTGCCCAGTAATGATGCCAAACCCTAAGGGCCACCAGTATGTTCAACATTTCCAGATGGGCAATGTTGTAGTCAAGATAGCCCAATGGCAGAGGGAATGCAAATATTTGGGATCCCCACCTAGCTCCAAGGCCCTGAAGGCACGCATCCAGTTCAATTTCATGGTCAATGGGCCTATGGTCAAAAATTGTGATGCCATTAAAAGTGGGCAAAATTTTTTGAAACCAATTGATGTCTCTGCGAGCTTCAGGTGACAGAGGGACTTGTTTTCTATCATGCATACTGCGCAAGACCTGCAATAGGTGATTTAAGAAGAACGTAGCACTGCGAACGCATTTACTGATAAACAGAAGACTGCCCAATAGGGACTGAAGCTGACGCTTGGTGCAATGGCTTTTGCCATGCCAAGCTTGGCACATTTGAAGTATTTCCTGCATTTTTTCAGGAGGAACTGACAATGTGAAGTCTTGAGTGTTAACCAAGATGCCAAGACAGTTGACACACATGGAGGGGTTGATAAGCTTGTTCTGTGAAACCTCAAGAAGGGAGCTAAGAGCGTCAAATGAGGCGTCAACGTGGCTTGGAAGGTCAATTTCAAGGATATCATCAATATAATTTATGACGTCATGACCGCGTTGACGCACAGCGTCACTTAGGCGCTGAAACAACGCACTCCCGTGCCGAAATCCGAACAGCAAACAGGTGTCCAGGAACCAGTTATCTTGATGCAAGCCCAAGAGGTCATAGTCCTTGGGGTCAAGCTTTACATGTCTGAAGGCGCGTTTGATGTCAATCTTGTAAATCATGCATCTTCTACCCAATGACTTGATACGCTTGGTGATATGGTCAATTGTTGGGAGTTTGAGGGCAAAAGGGGTTCCTAGATAGACATCCCTTGCACTACCTGCATTTACTGACCTGCCATGAGGAAAACTGAGGTCAATGATGACCCTTCTATTGGTAGAATTTGATTTTTCCCTAGTCATGAAGGGGGAGGTATGGAGTCCTTCCAAAGGGGGTTTATCAAATGGTCCTAGTATAGCTTTATAGCTTATTTCCTCTCTGAGATAGGCATGAACATGGTCAGGGAAATTTTTGGCCGAAGTATGATTTTCTGGGTGACTTTCCAGGCTGGAATTTCTGTCAAAATCCAGTGGAAACCCAAACCTAACAAGGAGGGGGAGCTGGACATCCCAGTAACCTACTAGTAACTCATCCCACACGTCTGGATTCAATTGGGACTTGACATTGATTTGACAACCTTTGAAATTGTATTGACCAGAATTTTTTATCATTGTGTGAAGGGTTAGGGGACCAGCCTGGACGTCTGAAGGTCTAGATACTGAGGGAAGGTCTAAGTCCCCCATGGGGATAAAGCCAAATTTAAATGCATTTCGGTTATCCCAGAGTTGGAGGGTGGGGCAAGAGACCATAAGGTTTGCATAGTCAAGTTTTCTATCTTTGAAACGCAATGGTAGATCATATTTGCTATTGGTCTGTATTTCTACCTCCATAGGGTTATGACTGACTACATGATTGTGGGATTTTACCCTTGCTTGGCTGTTTACAGTGCTGTACATGGGAGCGTCATATTTTGGGTCAGTGAGACCTTTAGACATATGTGACTCAACAGACTTAGTAACAAGGCTGTGAGTATCCAAGGGGTCAAGGTCAGGATTTACACACGCAACATCATTTCGAGGTTGAAGCAGAACGACACCGTCGCTTTCTTGTAGTGGTGCATACCTGTTGGTTATGGCCAGTTGACTTGCTTTATTGATGTGACTTACCTTGCCTCTGGTATGGAGGTGGCTGCCCTTCTTGACCTGAGGCTGGGGGTTGGAGGTACACCTCACTTTGATAGTTTTACTTGGTTGTTGAGTACTACTTACAGATTGAGAACTGAAGGTAGGTATTTGACCTGAATTTTTTGTCACAGCTTGTAAGGGCTTCGGCTTACCTTTAAGAACCTGTGCAAATGTATAACCTTTGAATCTGTGATAGTCTGACCTCCAGTTACTACTCTCACCAGTGACCCAAGTATTACTACTAATAACTCTTGTTTTTCTGTCCCGACCATTAGTGACTTGACTATGATTCTGACGTTTGATTTGTGTACTTTGCACTGCATTACTGCAGTGCCTTATTCGTTTTTTGAATCTACAGTGGATTTTTTGGAGTTTCTGCAATCTTTAAGAGCATGGGGAAAACGCTTGCCAAGTGTATTGCAAAAACTACATATGTGCTTGTATAACTGACCAGCCATATGTTGATCTCCTTTGTGTGGACATTTTTGGCTTTGGAAAAATTTGCAGGGAACCCCTGAGAGTTCAGGAGTTGATTTTTTGGAGGGATTGTTTACTACTTTCTGAGCATGTGCTCTCCTGATTCGGTCAATTTTTTCGGTCTTGGCCCAATTCACCTTGCCCTCCTCCATTCTGCAGAGGAGGACCGCATGGGCACCCTTGGCGGAGGCCCACCCAAAATCCTGGGCGTGCTCCATCAATTCCGACATGTACTCTAACATAGCATTTTTGGTAGACACGTTATTTTCATCTTTTATTATAGAGCAAAAACCAGATCACAATCATGCAGGGAAGTAGAAAATCTAGATGCATCAGCTTAATAAGATAAATGAAGTGCCTGAATCGCCAAAACTATGTATACCTTTCATGTCTTGAATATCTAATATTTCAACTTCCAGCTGAAATATTTTCACAATTTCGGTGTCAAAATTGGATGTCCTCATGTACTTATTGAGTGCAACAGTGGATATATCCACCACAGTACCTTAGAAAATAATGTAAATGGATATTTTTCTGTAATTGTTTTAAATTCATCAGAAGTTCGATAGGTCTGATGGGTCTTGTCACATGACACCCATTAGTCAAAATCCTGTTGATACCAAATTCAAATTTTCACTTTGTTTGATAGTACGATAAAGGAGCTTTCAGATGATACCTTACTTGTCATGATTGGTTATAGATAAGTAGGTGAAAATATAATTCGAAATATGCTAATATTTACGAGCAATGTCAATTGTAAATTGGCTCAAAATAGGGTATACTGCTAAATATGGCCAGAAGTCCTTGTATATCCCAGTTTATGTCATGTTACCTCCCCATTCCATTATCCATACATGATAAGGGATCAGAAAATATAGTGAAGTCAAGGTGTGGGGGGTGCGTGTGGGTCATACCTAGCTATAACACACGAACTATAAACTCTCATCCCATATTTTTGTATATTTCGGAAATTTTATTGATATTTCAGTTAGGGTAAACTGCCATGTTTTGGAGAGTTTCACCTCTCATTTTGTGCTCACATTTTGTAGATTATTTCATCCCATCTATACCTACTTTACATCATCATTATATACAAACTCTTTCAGTGCTTATTTCTATGATCAGCAGGAATTTCACGGCACAACAGATTCTAAGGAGCAAATGGAAGCAAAGGCGTGAACAACCAAAAATTTAACCTTACAGAATGCCTTTTTAGGGACAACAATATAATTGTTTATCAAATTTTGTTATCCCCCAAACAACATATTTAGCCTAAATTCAAGAGCATACAGGCTGAGTAATACCTTACAACAAAGTCTATGTAGAAAGGGTGGGGAAATCATTCAAGTTTTTATATTCATTTGGGCCTGTAACCATGGCTACCTTGCTATTACTGGCATTCTTTTTAGTAAATTTGGACTAAAATCTAAGTGTTGGTTTATAAGGTGAATCACCCCTTTTGGTGCTTGTTTAAAACTCTTGTCATTGAGAAAACACAAATTGTATTGCTTGATCTTCACTCATGACAAAATTTTAAAATATTAGGTACACGTTGAAATATGGTTTGAAGGAAAGTTATTAAGTAAGTTCAGTTTTTCGGTGTTAAAAATATTGTTTGATATTATCAATCTTAATAAAATATTATTACATTATAAATTATATTTTCTCATATGGGCAATACTTTATAAAAAGTTAATACTACCACGATTCACCTTGCATTGTATAAGGTACCTACCAAAGTAATTACTGGTGCACAATTTGTACTCAATTGTAATACTTTAAATGTTATATTTGTTATAATTGCACACTGCTGTAACACACCGAAAAGTGTGCAAGTAAAATATGCACCAGCTTGGTAATTTCCTATTATGTGTTTATGTTTTTAGACCACCAATTTGGAAAATCTTGCCCACTGTGAAAGGCAATATACAAAGGGTTGACTTGGTAGAACTGATAAATCTATTGTCAAGAACATCAACTAACATATCTGGGACAACCAGTATATCAAACACGTCTAGCACTAACTCTAATGTCATTATCCCACGGAGAGGTCAACCAAGAATCCCACAGGTAGTCCTTGAAAATCCTCGACTCTGTCAGAACAGATCTCTGTATCTTCTTACTTATGTGTACAGTGCAACAGCCAATTGGAAACAAAGGGACAGCATCAGGAAGTCATGGGGCTTATTGTCAGGCTCTTCAAGTTACGGATACAGAACAAACAAAACCTTGCAAGTAATATTTGTGCTGGGCTTTCCAAAAGACAGAACAACACAAAGGCAGATTATACAGGAACATTCCTTGCATGGTGATATACTGCAGGGTGATCATATTGATGACTACAGTAATCTCACCTACTCTGGCCTGTTGGCAATCAAATGGATTAAAACCCAATGCATTGATGTTAAATATGTAATCAAAACTGATGATGATGTTTTCCTCAATTTATTCAAGATTACACACACTTTGGAGTACAGTGAACTGATCTATGGAACACAGACTAACATTCTGGTTTGTCCTTTTGCAAATAATCTGGGTATTAAGAGATCACCACGGTCTAAATGGTATCTTAGTGAAGATACTTTCCCCGGCAAAACAGAATATCCGAAATATTGCCTTGGTCTATTGTATATCTTTTCTGCCAGCCTTTTTGCTGAAGTATACAGTGTTTCTACCGGGGTTGAGTTTTTCAAGTTTGAAGATGTGTATTTCACAGGACTTGTGATGCAGCAAATACAGAACATCATAAGAGTCGATGTTATATTCACTTCCTCAGAGGATCTGTTTGAGAAGGATTTACATGAGCATACATCTGTTGGTTTGATCTATACAGTCTTTCTGAATGCAAACGAAACTTTCATGCTGTGGGCATGGGAAAAAGTGCTACATAACTACCTGGACAGAGACCACATATTAAATTAGAATTATAGAATTATTATAATTTATCTGTTTAATGATCAATATCTTTGAAAATAAAATTTGGTAAAAGACAAAATTGATTTTAGGATTATAACCACCAAAGAGTACAAATGGTAACAGCATACAAATAGTTAATCAAGTAAGAAGTACTTAGGTTGTCAAATATATGTTGCAAGTAATATTCAAAACAACGCAAATTTGCTTTGGAATTAAATTGGTACTAATTTGAATAAGCTATATTAGTTTAGGTCCTCCAGTTATGGTTTAAACACTGGGCAACAACAGCTCTCCATTTGATTCTGTCAGCAGCTATAGTCTTGGACTCTTACCAACTTATCCCCATATCTCGCAGGTCTTGTTGTATTGTTCTCCAGGTGGTGACTGGTCTGCCCCTTTCTCTTTTACCCCCAATAGGTGTCCACTCTAGTGACATTTTAGGTAGTCTTTCTTCTGGCATTCTTAGGATGTGACCCAGCATTTTCAAACAACGTTTGAGATTGGTAGAAACTTATTGTTAGGTAAGTGCAGTCTCAATGCTTAGAAAGGACTATTCAACTGCAATGCCATGATGACTTGTAGATGACTCAACTCTTGTTATTTATTTATTTATTTATTTATTTATTTATTTATTTATTTATTTATTTATTTTAAACGGTGTCAATTTAATATGTTGGACTGTTTTTTTACTGTAGAGTGGTCAAGAGTTTAGCAAGTTTAGCACTTTATAAGTTATCTCACCTGTCTGAGATCATCCAGCTCATATCCACATGTGGGATTCACTGAGGACTTGTCCTGGAGTGACCACAGCTGTTGAAAGGTATCTAAAACTCTAACCTTTACATTTGACCTTTATATGTGAAGACTTAGCTAAGAACCAATCAAAATCATTTCCATCCTCCACATTAAAACCATGATGTCCTTTTGGATTTGGCATCAAGATTTCCTTCATTCCATACTTGCATTGCTGCAGAAGCCCCGCCATTTGTTCATTCAAAGAGAAAAAGTTCATTTAACTCGAGAATGCTATTTGAGCCCTCTGTCAATAGCAGCAGTCAACAACCATGGTAAAGCACAGTGTATAACAAATTAAATAACTGTCAACTGTAGTCAGCAGACCTGATACATTCCAGCGTATAATGGTATAAAATGACATTCAAACTGTAAGGTACAGCATATAATACTATAAATGGAAATAGACTGGTAGCCAGCAGACATGGTAATGTACAGCGTATAATACTATAAATGCACATTACACTGTAAAATGAAAAGGTAAAGTACAGCAGTATGTAATTGGCATAACAAAAATTTTACTGAAACATAGAATCTATATTATCATCCCTTCACAAAGCTGTAATTCTAATCTAGCCTCTTTCTTTGGCTTCTCCATCCTAATAATGAATGCATTGAGACATATATTGCATCTCTTTGAAAGCAAGGGGTTTAATTAAACAATCTCTTATGATATATGTTTCTTCATAATTTGCTTCTTTAACCTGCTGAGACTAAGAAATATAAAATTAGCCAGATAAACTTCAGAAATTTACCAGTGGGGGATATACCCTTTAAAGTAAGACAAAGTTAGCAGAATATATGAGCCATTTTTTTCAGAGGAACATCAAAAGCCTGATATTGCCATAAGTATAGCAAAAGTGTAAAGAATTGCGACAACTCAAGGAAGCAGAGGGGACTTTCCTCATCGGCTACTTTCACAGACTGAAGCAAATTTGACATACTCTTGCCGAGTTCACATTTCTACCCCTTCAGGATTAGTGATATTAGATCTTTGAAAACAGTATTTTCCTCTGCTTCAAAATATATGCTCATGCAACAGGGAAACCTCCCAAAAGATATACACAAAAACATACCATGAATGAATACCAGAACGCGATACCAATGTGTAGAACAATTATTATATTATAATATCTACATCACCACTTTTTGGCCTAGATACTTCAACATACAGCGCAGGATATATTTCTCATTTCACAAGCGCCACTTGTCGTCCATAATACGCATTATAAATTCATCAGCAGGTGTTGACTTTTTTGTCAATATTTCATTAATTACGTGAGCTATAAATATTTTGAATACATCATAAAAAGTTGTTTTTGCAGGTTTTCTATAAATCACAGCTCTTAAACCACGAACTTATTTTACTTAATATTCATGTAAAGGGTTTTCCCTCATTAGACATTTTCAAAAACAAATACATTACTCATGAAGATGAAAACTATAATACTTATGCTACATGCTCGTATAACAGTGTCATCATGATTTCCTACTGTCGTCATTTCAAAAAGGATGCACACATAGATCTGCAACTTCAATATTTAACTTGCAGTTTCTTTTCCATTTCTATATAGATTTCAATGCAACAAAAGAAGCAGATGCTCTGTAAAAATACCTGTCTAATGATGTTTATAACGTATACAGTGTACATAATCAATGGAATATTAATAAAAATGGTAGTTAAATAGTTATCCATTGCAAGGGGTACTGGGAAATATACAAAAATATTACCTGGTCTGTATGTCCTGTATTTAGGTCAAGTACAGTATGTGGTGGATGATAAAAATGGAGCCACGGCCAAAGGCTCCAGCTCTTTCCAATCTGTAAAAAAAACTTTCTGGGTGCATGGCAAATTTTCAATTTATATAATATATTTTAGCGTACATACAAGGGTTCGGAGGCAGGTACATAGTGGATCAGATGACATAAAATAACATAAAATGGTGGTCATGTTTTAGTATAGTTTTTACAGTGTACACCATTGGAAAGTAAGCCGGGTAGTTACATGCCTAATAAGGCAGTGTCTGATTTACATAAAATGTAAAGGGTGGAAACTTTATGTATGTGTAAATCAATATTTGTGTACACATCCAAAAATGGACAGTATGTTGTATTGTCTCTTAGAACCTTTTAGGGGCTAACCAGTATTATGATATCTCAAGTTGTTATTGATTGGAATCTTAGGAAAAGCCCTACAAAGAAAAGCCCTGCAGGAAAAAAAGCCCTACAGTTTTTGAAACTCATGTAGAAAAGGAATACACCATTTTCCAGATTGTGGAGAAAGCCCTACACATCATGTATAGTTTGCTAATGAAAGGTTTGATTGTTACTTGAAGAATTATTTCAATTGATACTAAGATGTGGTAATAAGATACTAAGTCATGGGAATGAGATGCTAAGTCGTGGGAACAAGATACTAACTTGTAGAAACAAAATACTAAGTGGTTACCACAGGATAGTAAATCATTGTGTTTTCATTCATACTCACCTGACTAACTCATTCCCACTACTTAAAAACTTATTCCCGCCAGTAACTAACTCATTGTCACCACTTCTTAAGTCATTCCCACCACTTACTAGCTCGTTCCCATCACTTCTTAACTCATTTATCTCATTCCCACCACATATGTAGTTTTTCCCAATAATTATTAACTCACATATTACCACGACTTATTTCGCCATTCCCACCAGTTAAAAAGTTGTTACCACAAGGTATTATGTTGTTCCCTCAAGATAAGTTAGATATCATATACAAAGAAATTGCCTGTACATAAACATCAAAGCATGACTTAGTAACTCTTGGGAATGACTTCATATCTTGTGGTAATGATTTACTAACTCATGGCAATGAGTTGGTATTTTGTGGTAATGACTTGCTAACTCATGGTAACAACTTACCGTCTTGTTAAAACAAAATACTATCTTGTGAGAACAACTTACTATCCCATGGGAATGACTTAACGAGATAAATATAATAAACTCTCCACAAGTCTAAAAAAATTTCTCTGTGTGGATTTTCTCTGCAGGGCTTTTCTCTGTTGCATGGAATTGACTGATTAAAAGGGAGAAGCATATTTGACTAAAATTGGTAAGTATGAAGGGTGTATACTTTACTTGATGAAAAAACTGTTGCAAGATATTTGGAAACAGGAAACACCAATAAATTATTTCTATCATTTAATTAATTTTACACACCAGTGAAATATGTATTATTCTGGAACTTCAGGAGTCATTTATTTAGGCTCTGCGAAGGGAATTCTGGTTGAAATGTTAAAAATTATGTTTTCACAAACTTTACAATTGCACAAGTAATATGTTAAAATACTGACTCTCACACGCTGGTGTGTTACATTGTAAATCAAATGTACCAATGCATTTAGCCTTGCCCTTGGGCTGTACTAGAACCTCTTAGCTCAATGAATGAAATACTGTATTTATTTATTTGTATTTTTACGTTGTTTTATTTATTTATATAGGGTTTTACGTCACATTCAACACTGTACAGGTCATATTACGATGGTTAGTTGAAAGGGCAGAGGAAACCAGTACCTACAGTTGGTGAAGGATCTTAGCTAGTGGGCTTTGGTTAGAATTAAGTAATATTTAAATATGGTTAAACTTTTGCTTCCTTTGGAATTAATGGTTGGCCTAATGCCTGTTGAGGACTAGAGTGCAGATGTCTGATTAAAATGTTGTATGTTTTGTACAGGTTAGATAGGTTCAAAAAGTCTCGTTATGTTTTTCTTTCAGTCACATTTTGTTCCAGCATTCAATTTCCTGTTGGGAAATATATATCAGAGCATAAAACAAGACTTCTCGAAATCAAAAGGCATACTGTACAATACTATACATACACACTTCTTTGAGTTAATTATTGCCCAGTACATATTTGGCCCCACATCCCTCCAACAAAATGGATTCAAATTAAAGATTATCAAATTAATGAGCTTAAACACCCCTTTTACACCACTGACCAACCATACTACACTTGTTGGTTACTTCAAGCTCCACCCACATACCTGTTAAGTGATTTCACTGGTAATTCATAACTAGGCCAGTGTACTACGCTGGTTAGGAATGGTTACAATGTAAAAGCTGTACTGGGTGTCATCCCCATTGACAGGCTAAAGAACCTCAGGCTTGATGATAAATGATCATCACCTGAGACTCCTGTCTTCCAGGGGAATTTCTGGGGCTGGTGGTGTAGCTGTTAGAGTGTTCGCCTTAAACATCTGAGATCGCCAATTTAGAATCTTGGTCCGGGTGCTTCATGTTGGAAAAGTTGGTAGTTACTTGCTGATGCCCGGTGGTTTGCAGTGCAGAATCTTGACCAACTAGTATGCACTGGTTCCTCCACCCATAAACTACTCGTTGTACTATTTAACTGAATATTGGGATAAGCAAATCGTGGATCTCTTGCAATATGGTTTCCTTTAGATCATTCAAGAAGGTTAGAATCTACATATATCAACCATGCTTCTTCGATAAAATTTCCAGAACATGTTGAAAATTACATTAAAACTGAGATTGAATATGGAGCTTATTTTAGGACCTTTTGACCAATATCCTTTCCCTTGTCATATTTTACCATTTCTAATCAGGGAAAAAACAAAATTCCACTAATAGGTGTGTCATACTCCAGCTTTCCAGTAGGCCAATCTGGGAATGATGGTGTGGCCAAAAATAAATACTTACACACTTATACATTCCTTTAGGTTATAAAAGTTATACAATAGTTCATTTGGAAACATTATTGTTGTTTTAAAAATTCGGGGTGACATTTGGAAAGAACAAGTTATAGAAATTAAATGTGACAATATGGCTGTGGTGGAAGTCTTGAGGTCGGGCAAAGCAAGAGATGCCATACTGGCCACCTGTGCTAGACATGTCTTGCTCATTATTCAACATACAGTTAATTGTCAACCATATTTCTGGAGTGCATAATGAAATTGCAGATTTACTGTCTAGATGGGGTGGTACTGACATACAATTTCATAAATTATCCACATTGGTTCCACATTATAAATGGATGCCAGTACATATGGATCATACACACTTGAATGAGAATGTTTAACATGTGTATTATATTTTCAGATACAATGGAGAATCCGGCTCTGCATAAGCTCAAGCAAGACTTTTGGCCAGTCACGTCGGCTCAGTACAATAGGATGTTTACACAGAATAGCATTCCTTGAAACTGAGAATATAACACTCATACAGGTGGACACTAGTTACATTGCTTTCTTTCATGGAATTCTGTTATCAGAGTGGTTTGTCACAATCTAATATTTCAAATCATATGTCTGCTATTAGGGCAATGTTCATAGTTTATGGTTTGGACACACAACTTTGTAAAGATGAAAGATTGATTTGTACATAAAATCCCCAAAGATTAATGCAGACTTCACATCAAAGATTTCTAAGCTTGTCTCTATTGACATGCTCCAGCAAATTGTTCAGATTTCTAGTGCATTGCAGTATCCAGTCGTCTACAAAGCATTATTTCTGTTTTCTTTCTTTTATGAGGCTTTCTAATATACTACCTCATTCTCCTGCTCAATTTGATGTGACAAGGCATTTGACTCATGGATATGTTATCTTTGGTCAGCATATCTGAACAGTTATAGTAAAATGGTCGAAAGCTATGCAAGATTGCAAAGAAACCACTAGCATAGCTATCCCACCTTTAGGCTCATATCCACTGTGTTCTATGGTAGCTTTGCAAAATATGTTTCCTTTGCATCCTGCTTCCAAGAATTTTCCATTATTTTCAGTGTATAGACATGGTGTGTCAGTTCCACTTTCAGATTCTGCAGCCAGAAAGCATTTGAAGTCTGTGTCTTCCTTTTGAATATATCTCCACAACTGACATTTCATAGCTGTAGAAAACCTGGGCTTTCCAGAATGGTGTGTCTTTGCAGGAAATTATGAAACATGGTACTTTATCATCAGATGCAGTGTGGAGATATATTAAACCTGTTCCTTCTTCTTCTTTACAGGTTTCACGTACCTTCCAACAACAGCTTTACCTTTTGTTTGGCATCTCTTTTTGTACATTTTTTATATTATTCCTGTACATAAGCATACAATACAATACAATTTCATACTAAGTCATGCATTTCTGCTTTTTAAAGTTGAAGTAAAGTACTAGCATTACAAATGGCTTCTCTGTCACCTGTTAATTGGGCAGTTCAAAAATTGCTAAAATTTTACAGTTTTACTTGCTTTGGGCTGGCAACCTTAGTTGTGTACCCGACAGTAGCCTGGTCTCTTGCACGGGAAATTGGGGTTGTAAAATATTTTAAAATTTTTTGGGAGGATTATGTTTACATTATGTTCATTTGTTATTTGAGTGACAGGGTTTGGAAATTATATGATTTATATATATATACACATATTCACAATGTTCTCGTACATATTGGCCATACTTTCGTTGTTGATATGTCACTGGCCTTTCTGTCACCTTTTCCTTTGGATTAATGAATAAAAAATTAAAATTTTTGGCTTTCGGGTTAGCAAAAATTTTGCTCACCCGATATATGCCTGGGTAACATTTGGGCACTTGGGTTTTAAGTATTTAGTGGAAGAGTTGTTTTTACATATGGTTTGTCTGTTTGTTTGGTGACAGAGTTTGAAATTAAAGTACTGCCCGATATGTTGAATAACAATAAAATAAATATCATGCATTAATAATAATAAAAGTATATACCCCACATTGTATTTCATTGTCTTGGAGGAAGGGAATTTCAGTTGTAAGTTTTGTGTGAGAACATTAAGACAAATTTTATCTTTAATTTTTTTGTTTGTTTACGATATTGCATTACAATTACATTACTGCATCAACATAACAATGATGTTACTGAACGTTACCTCACATTACTTTGGTCCCAAAGTGAGAAATACTGAGGTTGCCAAAGATATGTTGCAGCTTATATTTAAAACAACACAAGTTTGCAGTGGAATTAAATAAATGTAATTTACCAATACAACGATTTATCAAACCACATATTTATTAATCAATATTAGACACTCAATATGATTTGAATAATTTGTATAGACTCACATTAATGTGAAATCTCGTAAAGCATTGATTGTGTGCTAAGGCGTGATAAGGAAAATAAGGTTTAGTAGATCATATGCAACCTATATAGCTCCTCCTATTCTAAGTCCAACAAACAAACACTTTGTCCAAATATGTATAACCCGGTATAACTAGGACTGCCCACTTTCTTCCCTTTAATACCCAGTATCACGTTTAAAAATGATTCTGTAAATTAGATATGTACAATTAAGAATGTTTCCCTTCAATCCTAGGGTTACAAATAATCCTCACCCTTCATGTGTCAGATAAATAGGCAGTTTGAAAGTTTTTTGTCCTTTTAATTCCCCCGGATCTTGCTGTCTCCTTTTGCAAAAGTGTTACAGGAACAAACACAGTCAAGTTGGTCCTTTTATAGGCTAAACCGGTGTCAGCAAGTTTCTAGCAGCAAAATGTATTTTTGTGATTTGATTAAAATCCCTAAATGACCTGGTAAATTTAGTAAACTATCTGATTGTTCAATATTGTAAGATGATTTAGTCTTTGTAGTAGGAAAGATGGCTGACTTTCTGTTCTCTCACTTCAAAACTTTAATATCAAAATGATCTACATTTATGTTCATCTACATACATTTATGTTAAATATATATGTATAAATACACATACATGTATATCTATCTACTAACAAGTTTTTAAATATTATTATTTTTGAAAATGTATACATAACATGAAATACACAATGATATATTAATACATACAAAGTCAAGATCCAAAGACGTGAACCCCTACTTCTCTGTAACGTCATCAGCATTGTTCTCCAACTAAGGTCAGGGAAAGGTCAAACCATCCTCAAGATCCAAGCTAGCAAACACACTGTACAAGTTACCCATTAAGCACAGGTCAAAGGTCGTCACACGCATCCCAATAGCCCAAGAGGCCTATTTCACTTTTAAATGTGGACTTTAAGATCTTATCTGGAGTTATGGCACTGAGGATGAATCAGTGTAGACAGTGAAATTAAGTGGCATTACACTAAAAGGAAGATAGTTCAAGTTAGAGCAATATGCAGATGATATGTTTTTGAAGATTGAACCTTTTGAAGATGCAATGGAGAAGAGTTTAAAAATATTTCATGAATTTTATCTAATTTCAGGGATGAAATTTATTTATGACAAGACAAATATTGTCTATTAAGGAAACCAAAGGTCCCCAAGGTACAATATATGGGGAGTTACAAATAAGTTGTGTAACATCTTTCACCTTACTTTGTTTAAAACTTGATAAAAATCTCATAATTATACCAGATATCAATTACAATTCAAAAATAGCAAACACTGAAGGTTTGATAAAAGCATATAAACAAAGAAAATTGTCATAAATAAAATAACAGTCCCCAAAACTTTGGCTGTTTCTAAACTGGTCTATTTTTTACACGTACTGCCTTCACTGAGTCAAAACCTTGGTAAAAGAATTGAAAAAAAGTTTAAGAGCTTTTATTTAAGACAAAGGAAAACCAAGAAATTTAAGAAAAGAAGAAATCTTTAGCTCATATTTATCATTCCTTGGGTATATACAGAAGAAAAAAATAATAATGGTATCTGGAAGGATGTTATAAGTGCCTGGCTTAAATATAAAGAGATATATATTGGCAATATTGCTATTCAAACTTATCCTTTTTGTAAGTCAAACTGTTTAGTAATAAAATTTGTTGTGCTATAAACAAGAATTTGAAGAGAAAGGCTTAGCTTTAATTAATGATGTTCTGGGCAATGCAGGCAATCTTATGGGGAATGACACTTTCAAAAGAACAATTGACCTAAACATTAACTTTGTAGGCTATTATTCACCAATACGCTAGATACCAAGGTCATACAATTTTGAGTACAAATAAAAAAAAGAAATTAAAGGGAAGAGAAATAATACAAGTCTATGCTAAGCTGTTAACCATGAAAGTGGTTTGTAGAAAATCCTATGGATGGCAATCCTGTTTTAATGAACACAATAAAGGTAAAGCAAGACGATACAAATAAATGGCCAGATTGTCCAAATGAAGATATTACAACTGTCATAATGTCTGATTTCTATTGTTTAAATTTTGAACTTTTGTTCTGGGAATGTGCTATCATTGGGCAAAATTATTGGGCAAAATTTCTACTTTCTTTAACCGATTTATAAATTTTCAAGCTATTCTAGGTCTGAAAACAGTTATGCTGGGTAAGAGATTTCAAAACAATGGAAAGTTAATTGTTACTCATTTCAAAAAGATACATTTACATTGTCAGAAGCACAGGTCAGAGTTTAAGTATTTCTAGTATGACAAATTACATGTACATCATGTGTGTAGAATTGAGAAAACTATATTCAAAGAAAAGGAGAGTCCCTTAATGCCACTATTTGAGGGATAGGAATGGCTTATTAAATATTTACATGATTTTTGCTTATTATCATAATGTGAATTTTTAACACCGTATATTAAGGCAACACCTAAAATGTGTATTCCTTTTTAGCAATGCAAGTTTAATTGTTTTCAATGCATGTTTTCACACTACTTGCTTTGAGGGTTTTACCTTTTTCATATGAAATTAATGACAAATATATCAAATTCATACTGTGTATGGAAGAATTGTGAAATTGGAAAGTTGGCTACCCTCCCCCCCCCCCCCCCCCCACACACACACACACCTCCTCACAAACACACCCCAACCACCCCAACTCGAAGGTTTTGTTTTTGTGAAAATTGGGTAAATAAACTTGTTATTGAGGAAAAGCATTACTTGAGTTGGGATAGCCAATCTAGATCCAAGACTAAGTAAACCCCTAGTTGCTGCTGTTTCTCATCCTTTCACAGTACAAAGACGCCAGCTATAAATCAAAGACACTTAATACAGAAGCTAAGGGCCCTTTCGATTTTTGAATAGTTGATTATTTATAATTTCCATTCTGATTTACAGACAAAAAATAGATACAAACTCAAGACCAGTACCTGCCATACAGCCAGCACTTTCAACACAGCCCCTACCACTACCCAGGCAAAGAAGAAAGAAACAAAAGCCCTGGCTTTTAACATGGATCACCAAAAGGAAAGAAAAATGAGGCTACAACAATTTCTTCTCTCAGTTAATAGAGACTAATGTTATAGGTTACTGGGATTTTGTGAGGATTCCATCTGCAGTTTTCAACCTCATTGCAGAGAGGTTGAAGAAGGAAGCCACCAATTTAAGGAATCCCTTAGAAGTGGTCATAAAGCTGGCCATAACACTCAGACACTTGGAGAAACTTACAAGTCCTTGGCTCATCATTTGATGGATGAACAAACCACCAAATGTGAAATCGAGGGCCTCCGGACTATCATACAGGAATTTCAGTGAGAGTATTTGGCAAGTCCTACAACTCCAGGTAAAATGAGACAGATTTGGGGAGAGATTAAAAAATCAATGGAATGTCCTCCATGCTGTTGGCCTAATAGCTGGGAAACATATCGCCATGAAGAAGCCTACCAGAGCTTGTAGTGAATTTTACAAGTACAAGGTTTCTTTTCACTGGCTCTGCTAGTTCTGATTGATGCTGAATACCCGTTCCTTTGGGTAGATGTGTCATTCAGTGGATCTTTATCAGATGCACAATTTTTAACTGCTGCAAGTTGAATAAAAAGATAGAGTATGACACCATGGGGCTTTCGCAACTATTTCTTGCTGGGTGATGACACTTTGGGCTTGAAGCCATGACTGGTGAAATAGATAGACTGGTGACATAGAGAAAAAGACAACTAAGAAGGGAAGAGAGAATAGCAAACTAAAGGATCTCAAGGGGCAGGGTGGTAATGGAAAATGCATTTGGAATATTAGCGAGCAGATTCAAGGTATTACTCAACACAATGGAGCAAAAACCAAACAAAAACTGAAACAAAGTATTGACATGTGTCACACAACAGCCTGAGGATACATCAATGAGGAGGTGTCCAGCCAAAGGATAACTCGCCAACCATGAACAAAGAGCTGTTATGTGGTGCAGATGAAAACTGCAGGAATCACTCAAGGGCAGCAAAACAACAGAGAGACATTATTACTCATAAAAATTGTCCTTATCCTTACACAAACAAATTACTGAGGAAAAATTCCAAATGCCCATGTCGAATGTTTTACAAATATGTAAAATTTAAAGCTTCAAGTATTACTTCTATTATTCTAAGTATTATTCTTCATGTTTCTGAGTGATAGGTGTCCAAGTTTCACAAAGTTCACCTGGCCCTTCTCCTAACCAACCTCCAAAGAAAAAAAATCCCCACAAAAATGTAAAAAAAGGTAAAAGAAAAATACAAAACATAAAGTAATTCATTCATTCATGCATTCACTCACACATTTTTGTATTGGTGTGTATGAAGTGGATATGCTTGGTGTTAAGACAGTGTTGTATGTTTATTTGTTTTAAACACTCAGCTTATTAATTGTTTTTGAAATATTTGGGTGGTCCTTAAAACCTTAAAGGCTGCAGTGGGCCTGAGAAGGATCTTTAAACCAGCAGTGGTCATAAAAAAGGACATTTAAAGCAGCAGTGGTCATAAAAAAGGACATTTAAAGCAGCAGTGGTCATAAAAAAGGACATTTAAAGCAGCAGTGGTCATAAAAAAGGACATTTAAACCAGCAGTGGTCATAAAAAAGGACATTTAAACCAGCAGTGGTCATAACAAAGGACATTTAAAGCAGCAGTGGTCATAAAAAAGGACATTTAAAGCAGCAGTGGTCATAAAAAAGGACATTTAAAGCAGCAGTGGTCATAAAAAAGGACATTTAAACCAGCAGTGGTCATAAAAAAGGTACTGGCAGTGAAGGTCTACTGCAGCTGCTGATGGGACTGTGATGACTACTGTCGTGGCTCTAGCTTCTGAGTGGTGAGAGGAGAGGTGGTGTGATACTACTGCTGGTTGGCTGGTTTTGGTATATCTTTTTGCTGATAACTCATAACTGACTGCATGGTCTCAAGGAGGCTTGGCATTCCTGAGATGCTATGTGCTGCTTCATCTCCCATGGCCAAGGTGATATACTGTGAGTTGAAACTCTTTGTTGGGCTGATCGCAAAATGCAACTCTCTTGATGTCGCTGACACTTGGTCATCAACAACTACATATGAAGTCTGCTGTCTCCATGACTGATCCATGGGACGTGGTGTTTCTTATGACACTGGTACTGGCTGGTACTGGTTGGAGAAACTGGCTTGCTTGTGAGTTTGAATTGTCTGTCAAATTAAATCAATACCCAGCACCCGTCTTATGTGTTTCCCTCTTTCAGAAAAAGGACTATGCATTTTTAAATATATACTGATATGCCAAATCATGATCATAGTTAATGTGCTATGTTTCTTGCAGTTTTCTGGTGATATTATTAAAATCAAAGGAATACTTAAAACACTAGTGGTGATTCATTAGTGTCATTTGTTTCATGGCTTTTCGTGCTGTTCTGAGTGTGCTAAGGTAGGATAAAGGTAATCTAGTCATTCCACATTCAACAAGAGATTTATATTTTTCATGTAGGTTTCATTGTTGTTCCATCCAAAAGGAATATTACCTCAGGTGATAAAGTGGCTAGGTACCAGTTTGGTGGATACGGCCTGGTAGGGGCCTATTAGGACAGTTTACCTTAATAAAGAGTGATGGATAAACATCTGTGAAAATACTGGATTTTTATAACAGAAGAAGCGTTTTAGAAGTCTTATTCATTTTATGTTAGGATTGTGGTTGTGATATGCCTTCTACAAGAAGAAAATCGCCCCTTTCTGCTGGGAAGATTTTTTTTTTATCATTTTGTTTATTTATTTGGGGTTTTACCTCGCTTTCAACACTGTACAGGTCATATCATGATGAAACCAGTACATACAGCTGGTCAAGGTTGTGTACTGTAAACTGCCGACCAATGGCAAGCAACTACCAGCTTTCCCACTTGAGGCTGTGCCGGGAACCGAACCATATCGCATATAATGACGTTCAATTTATCACACCAGATATGAAAGAAGTTGACACAGATAACATTGATACTTATTTGAAAGTTCCTCACATTATAAGAGACACCAAGAAGCCCACTTATAAATGTGCTCACTACTATTTTAACCAGACTAAAAGATTTGGATAAGAGGAGAGTCATTCTTGACCTTTCTTATCCTAAACAAATGTCCTTAACTGGCTCTGTAGACAGATTTTCATTTGATGGAAATAATTTTTTAAGTTGACATATATTGATTACATTATGGAGGATATAAGAAATACTGATGACCCAATGTTGTTTAAAGTTGATGTGGCACGTGCCTTTAGGAATCTTCACGTCGACCCAGCCAATTGCATCAAATTAGGTATTAAATGAAATAATCAGTACTTCATTGATAAAGTGATCACATTCGGCTAGGTCCAAGGGATAGCAGCATTCCAGCTTTGCTCAAATATTATGGTTTTTATCATGAAAACTCGTGGGATTAGGTTCCACTGCTATATTGACAACTACATAGTGGTTATGCCGCATGATAGGGCACAGAACACATTCGACCAACTGTGTAATTTACTGGAGAAGCTTGGTCTCCCAATAAATGTTGATAAATTGACTTACTAAATGCCTAACTTGCCTTGGGATTGAGGTAGACAATAGATAAGAATGTAATGAGAATTAAACCAGAAAAGTTACGAGAGATTTATGCAGAATGTCTCAAGGTTAAATCTAAAAAGTTTTTGAATTGCAAGGCTTCTCAATCTCTATTAGGCAGACTCCTGTATATACAGAAATGTATCACCCCTTTAAGAACGTTTATTAATAGGATCTTGGCCCTCTTTAGAAGCTCTCCTGATCATAGAATTTGCTTAACCGACAAGTTTTACCAAGACATAGATTGGTTGCTTAATTTTCTTCCTTTGTGCAATGGTATCACATGCATCAAAAAGGATCCTGTTGAAGCCTAGGACACCATATAGTTGGATGCCTGTTTGACTGACATGAGTGCAGTATGGCGAGATAGGGTCTATGCCACACCTAGATGTAACATTGTTGGGTTCGATTTGAGCATAACCAGATGCTGAATTTGATTATTGCCCTTTAAAGATTTGGGGACAATTTTGACAACATTCCTCTATCATTATTTACTATGATAACATGAGTGTAGACCAGCAAAACTAGAGACCCTTTCCTTGCTCTCTGCATATGTAACATTTGGTTTTTGAGGGCATGTTATGACATACAATTAGAAGTTAGGCATGTTTTAGGTAGGGATAATATCATAGCTGATACTTTATTACGTATGTATTCAGAGAAATCAGCTAATCATCAAGTCCTTCAATACCTAACTTCACATGGGATGAAGTTTCATATCAAGCTTTTGACCTTGACCTTTCTTTGTAATTTCAGATCCCTTGCAACCCTCTTCAGCCCTATTTCACCCTGAATTTGGTGGCCTTGTGCTTTTCTGTTGGCATTTTTGGGGTCCCTTCGTATGTCTAATATGGCACCACACTCTAGGGCCAAGTTTGATCAGGGCCAATGCCAATGCCCCCCCCCCCCCCCCCCCCCCATAAATGGACAAAGGGAAAAATTTTGAGTGGAAGGTGGACCATGCCTCTGTGCATGTGCCCTTCTGATACGGTCAATTGAAGAAATCAGAGTATAATCTTTGATTTCACCGTGCTCCATTCGACATAGGAGGCCAGAATGGCAGGCCTTTGCAGAAGCCTATGAAAAATCGTTAGAATCATCCAATAACGAAATCAAATAGTCTAGTATAGCATTTTTGTTTTGAATACAACTTTCCTCGATCATGGTTCTACAAAAGCCTGCCATCCATTGACCCATGGTTAACTGGTCATAGGAGACCCTCTCTTTAAGTGAACCCGCCAAAACGTATTCATGGGGCCATTTAATTCTATTTTTTACAAACATATCAACTTGACTTCCTCTCTGTGATTTTATTTTGTTTTCAGACGTACTTGTCTTTGCAAGTTGTTGCAATCCTTTTATTTTACTTTCGGGTTCTATCCCAGCATGGTTGCCCTTGATTTTTGACATATTATTAGTCTTTTTTACAGGTTTCTTTCCCATTTTTTTAAGCCTATCACTAATAGCAGTCAATTGTGATAAAATTTGTTCATTGACCGAAGACTGAGTTTTTTGAAATTTTATATCATGGGCAATCTTGCTAGGAATTTCCATTTCGAGATGGTCAAAGGAACGCCCAGTTGGGCTTGTATCGTCACTATCAAAATGGATTATAGCTTCGCAAACAAGGTCACTCCCTGAAAGGGATGAATCTGAATCTTGATGGAACATATCTGACTTCTCAGCTCCCAACAAGTTCGTTACAAAATCGTTATAATCTGACAAATGTAACTGCAGTGGTATTTGAATAGTATCTGCTTTTGTCGAATGCAAATTGTGTTTCTTCCTCTCCATATATGACAAGTTGATCAAACTAAGAAGTTACATAAAATAATAAAATGATAAATCAACAACTTGAAGTACACCAAGCAGAAGAAATAACGAAATTAACTTTAAATGTTTTTTTTTCAGAAGTTACCCCTTCCAAGAGTTAAACGCAAATGGAAGAAGGGTTCAAACTCTCTGTCTAAAGAGGACAAGAGAAGCCAATCACAAACCAGATAACGAAAGGCGTGGTGGCACATATTAAATAACACCTTAAGGCTCCCCCTCAGGAATGACCTCACTGACACCAAGGTGTCAAACCGCAAATACATGTATACCTAAACTCGATGAGTGTTTTTAGATTTAATCACTATAAAACTGTCCAGTAGTACTCTCACCTCAAACTTTTAAAGGGCCCCCAGTATGAAACACAAGTCATCACAACAGACTTTATGATAGAGTATATCATTGTGATTTCAATAAGGAAAAGTTCTCATCAGGGAAATTATTGTTGTACAAGATTAATAATGTATCAGCACTTGCTTAAGAAAGTAGAAGTATAGAAAATGTAAATTTTACCAAAATTGTTATGAAATGGTGACTATTTATGTGAAGTGGTATTCTATAGTGTTAGAAATAAGCTTGTAGCGAAAGTAATTTGGCTGGAGATTGTAGCACAATCTGAGTAGCATTAGGTGGATCAATCGAATGACATAAGTCGTAAAAATTGATCTAAACTGATCGGAAAATGATCTAGATCACTATTGATAGGTTATTGGTAGGTGTAATATTGGATGGTTAGTACAGGTAATGCTGCAATGCTCATTTGACAGATTGTGAATTTATAGGTTATTGGGAGGTGCAATACTTGCTGGTACAATGATGGTGAATGAACTACATATTGTTATTGAGGTGATGGTGCAATACTGGTTGGCTAGTACAGTTATGCTGCAATGTAAATGAACTACATATTGTAATTTTACAAGCTGAACAAATGGGCATCTAAAGATTGCTAGCTGATGGTGCAATTCTTCCAACAAATAACTCTACTTTACAAATGATCTATATAGATTTGAATATCGCTGAGAAGATGGTAACAAAGAATATTGCTGAAAAATCAGCTAAAAATTCCAAATTTCATTGAACTCAAGGACCTCAACTAATCTGAGAAATCAATAATGTATGTTTTCCCAAAAATATAAATTTGCACACCTTATTAAGTTAAACTCATTTCTTGATATAACTAAAGCATGGCTGGTACTATCACACTCTGGGATTTATATTTTCAAGTGAAGAATTTCCAATTGAATAAACCAGCTGAATTTATGATATTACTTTTAAAAGACTTTCCAATAAGCAGTCCTGGAAGATTTGGAATATCTGCCTATTATATGGCATTATTTTATTGGCACTATCCCTTCCATTTGTTCTCTCTCCTGTCAGCCTCACATAAAATATCTGGCACATATCGACAGTGGAAGAATAAGGTGAATACATTTTCACCTATGGCAAGGTTTTACAGAGAACAAGCCCAGGACATGATAAGAAGAATAGAAGGGGAAGGCGATGAAGTTGCAGATATATGACACTTTTACTTTATGCTACCTAATGTATATAAAAATATGTAATAAAATATGTAAATGGTATTGTAAACTCTTTTCTTTCAAGTCATTGTAACAGATTTCTTGTAGCAGTCCTAGATATACAATATGTCATAATCCTAGGAAATTTTGCTATCATCATCAATAATTTGATGTTAACTATCCCATATGGTCTTAGGAAACTGTCGCATCATCAGTAATATGTAAACCACACATTACATATGTATACAATCACGAATTGCTTCATCATCACTAAATAATCTTATAAAAAACCTCCACATCATCTTAAGAATTTATCAATATTCTTTGATTTTTAAAATGAAATTCAAATGTCCATTCTTTTAGTGTGATATGCTTAATGCATATTTGTTGAAAATTCATTTGAAGTTGTGCAATAAGTTCATATCTCTAAACAGAAATTTCAATGTGAATATTGTCAATATGGCATGCTTAACCAATATTTGTTGAACTGTCACAAGAAGATATGTCCTAAGAACAAGGATAATTTACAGAAATGTAACATATGTGACAAGGAATTCCACTCATCTCAACTGTTATATCAACATTACAGAAAGTGTGGGAAGTCTATTTGCTTTCAATGTGACTATCCATTTATTAGTACCAAAGCTCTGAGTTCTCATATTCAACGCTGTCATAGGACCCAGGTGAATGCAGTTAATAAAGTTTACAAATGTTCCATTTGTAAACACATATGCCAAAACAGGAAGGAACTGTACACTCATCGTATGTATCAACATGGTGGAAATGATGTATACAAAATTCCACCATATGTGGAAGATCTGAATAATCCAGAACTTCAGGCTGAGTATGCTCTTAATAGACGACATATTCTGGCAGGAGATGAGGACATAGATCTGAAGAAGGTCTACAACTTCCAATCCAATAATCTGCACAGAGGTTTCAACGAGATTAGAGGATATTTAACACAAGTATATAACGACCAAGAAAATGCTTTCACAATAAACATTTCTTTTGGTATGATACTGCAGAATACAGAAACTGGTGAATATAGGTATTATATTCCATATTTTAATAATAATTTACATTTTCCATTTACTATATCTAATAGAAAAAGTATTAGATTTCTTATGTTTAAACTTGCAAAAGTAGATATTATACAACAAGCTAGAGCTGTGAGACCTTCAACTGCTTGGACATTGGCATTTATTACAAATATTCAGTATGTAGTTTTTAAGACACAATTTCCACTAGGTCAGGTAGATAATTTTCCTTTATTTCTTAAAAAAATCCTTATATCATTTCATGTTATATTAATAGAGTTACTCGCAAGCCCTATCAAGATAACCTGTGCTTTTTAGATGATTACATTATCATTTTAAAGATAAACAAAGTGACACAGTTTTGCAATATCTTAATCAATGGAGAGGATATAACAATTGCTCAGAAATTCCAAGTAATTCCATTGGAAATTTCAAAGGTGTAACCATAGAAGAGATAAATAAGCTGGAACAATGTTTTAATGTAAAAATAATTATTCTGTCTCTGAATTCATCTACCTCTGTAAATTTACTGTATGAATCTTTTTGGAAAGTGAAAATGTAATGTATTTGAACAATTATGAAAATCATCTGAGTTACGTAACAAACTATTCCAAGGTTGCCAACAAATTTCAATGTGAAAAATGTAACAACATGTTTAATAGACATTGGCATCTTAAAAGACATTATGCAAATTGTTATGAAAGAACGAAATATGTATTTCCAGGAGGCTTTCATAAAATCAAGAAACAATTTTTGATAAATTAGGGTCCCTAACTATATATGTACCTGAAAATGATAGATACTACCCCTCTTTTATTGTGTGGGATATGGAGGCTGTATTAATGAAGACAAATGCCTCATGCACTGACCAACTGCATTTTTTGTCCAAGCATATTCCTTTAAGTATTAGTGTTTCCTCAAATGTTGAAGGTTTTGGCGAACCTAAATGTTTTGTAGATATATCTTCAAATAATCTTATTTCTAAGATGATGACCTACCTTATTGAAATAAGTTCCGCCAATTTAAGTAGACTAAAACTCAAATATGACTATGTATTTCAAAACCAGGATGATCTTCTGACAAAATATAGCGCGGATCCAGAAAGTGATCCAGATCTTTCAGACACCTCTTCTACAGAATCCACTAATGAAAAGTCACTAAGTTCTAATGCGAAAACTCATTTTTTAAATAGAATTCTCGATCTTCACAAGAAATTCGAGATATATCTGTCACAAATACCAGTTATAGGTTTTCATTCGGCTAAGTATGACATAAACCTAGAAGGAAGAGATTATGTTATATGTAGCCAGTAATTACCCAGAAAAAGATATTCATACAATAAAAAAAAGAAAATTCTTACCTAGCAATTTCTACTCCTCAGTTGAAATTTTTGGACATTTCTAATTATCTTGCTGCTGAGAATTCTTATAGGCAATTTTTGAAGGCTTATGGATGTGATATATCTAAAGGTATTTTTCCTTATGAATGGTTTGATTCTTTCGATAAACTCAATTACACCTCATTATCTGATATGCAGGATTTTTATTCTACCTTGTCCAATACCAATCCTTTAAAGTCTGAGGCTGAATATCTTATCTTAAATTGAAAGAAATATGGAGTACTCAAGGAATGCAAAGCTTTAAGGACTATCTGGTTTATTACAATAACTTAGATACAGGCCCTTTTGTTGCTGCACTCTCTTCTTTTGTTAGCATTCACTCACAACAGAAAATTGACATTTTTAAAGATTATGTAACCTTATCAGGAGTAGCAAGAAAGCTTCTATATGCATCTACAGAATCTAATTTTCTTTGATTAATCAACAAAATGCCGATTTATATTATACTTATAGAAAGAATATTGTGGGTGGACCTAGCATAATATTTTCTTGTTATCATGAAAAAGGGGTTTCTAACATTAAGAAAATAGAAGGTAATAAATGTCAATCTACAGTAGGATATGATTGCAATGGTTTATACTCATATGCTATTAAACAGAATATGCCTACAGGTGTATACATAAGAAGAAATCCAGATAATAATTTTAGACCAGAAATTTCTGAGAAATATATGGATTCATACGTTTGGATAGATTATATTATGATCAAAGAAAATATCAAAATTTTGCATAAATTAAATAATTCCAAAGAAATTAGAATTGGAAATTTTCTAGTAGATGGTTATGCACCAATGGGGGGTAGCATCAAGGTGCTACCTTAATCAGTGCTAGTTTGGAAAAGTTTCTCTGGTCATCTAGGTCGATAGCAATGATTGGCTGACCCCTCTGATGACCCTAGCAATTGCCGCCAAAAGCTATCCACCATCATTAAATAATTTGATTTCAATCAGGCAACTTGCCTTCTTTTAACTTAACATTTAGTATTTTTATTGTTTTTGTTTTGTGGTTGTCGACGCCAGGAACGGATTAGTGTGGAGAACATACACTGGACATTTGGTTTACTGGAACTATCTGCAGTGTTTACTACTTGACGGCGTCAGATGTACAGCTGACACAAGATCCTGGGAAGGGATGTGTCTTGTTTAATGCGAGTTTTGCTCTGTTTCAGAGCGGCAGTGAAGGGATGAGTTTATTTTATATTTTATTTTAATATTTTAGTATTTTACACATATTTTTACAACTGTTATGAATAATTATTTTATGTAAATCTATCTTGCGTGAAACCCCTCACTCATTTAAACCCGTATTAAACAAGTCATCACCCTTGGGTGAATATATTTGTTTCAGAAACATTAACTGTAAAGCCATTTGATTATACACATTAGCTTTGTTTATAATATGGCTCCGAGGAAATATAAATGTAATCAATGTGACAAAACCCACAAGAAGCCAATTAATGAACAATGCCCGTCTCTATTGCATAATGACAGTATGGAAAGTGTGAATAGTGATCAGCAACAGAACAGTGATGTTAGTAGCCAGATTCTGGCGGAACTTCAAAAATTGAATGGCAGAATAGCCACGGTTGAAGAAAAAGTTCAAAATAACGCTCAGAAACTGTCAAATGTTGTACCTCAGGTGTATAATGCCCCTGTCACACAGCACCAGGTTGCCGATGTGTCAAATGTCAGAAGTAGACACTCCTCTGTAGCTGGTTCATCAGTACAAAGCCAAGACATTGTGGTACCGTCACTCCAGTCCCTCCAGACGTCACAGAGGATCCAGGCTGAGGTAGACGAGAGGTTGCGTCACCTGGCTCATCTATCCACAGACCAAGGTAAATTAAAGAGTCAAAGGGGGGGCAGTGATAATATTTATGTCAAAAAACAGATTCCCTGGCCCCAAAATCACATTTTAGGGGGTCAGGCAAAAGCTAGGGTGTCATATGACGTTTTGTCATGGTGCCAATGGATGGCAGGTTTTGCCACCATAGCAAGAGAAGAGTCGAACTTAGATACGAAAAATGCGATGCTGGAATATCTGGCTGATCTCATGGAGGATGCCCACGACTTCTTGGGGGCATCCGCCAAGGGCAGTCATGCCGTATTATTGTGTAAAATGGAAGAGGGAAAAATACAATGGACAGACACCCACAAAATCGACCGCATTCGAAGGGCACATGCCCAGCGTTTCACTCAGCCAAATTCTCAAAGTTCCCAGAAAAAATCGGACAACAAGGGAATGCCTTGTAAATTTTTCCAAAAGGGCTCATGCCAGCATAAAACGGACCATGAATCAGGTTCGAACTTTTACAAACACATTTGCTCAATCTGTGCCTCCCAAGGGAAGGAGTATAGACATGCGGCCAAGGATTGTCGCGTTTCTCGTCCAAAAAATGAGTCAGGCACTGCAAAAATGCAGTGCCAAACGTAGAAAGTCAATCTCACTCAAAACGAGGTCATATGGGACAGGTCAGGGATATAATGTTTGATAGTGTGTATATAAAATCAAAAAGTCGAATTGTAAATAACAAATGTATACATAACAGTGAAAGTGTAAATTGGAGGGCTGATTGGTCCAAGTTTTGCAACAGGTCATATGCACAAGTGGTAAAGCAAAACACTCAGCCTAGACTGCAATCTCAGAAATGTATAAGGTCATCTCACACCCTAGAGAGATCAGTCAGGCCAAAAATACCCTTCCCAGGCGCAAAATCACTTATCAGAGAAAGAGACAGTACCAAGTTCAAGGTAACCAACCCCGTGCCTCACCAAACACCAAAATAATAAGACCAAAAACGGCCAAGGCAGGGGTGAAAGAGTTTTTCCAACTTACCGGAAAACAAACCGGTTACAAACAAGTTTAGTGTTCTTAGTAACAACCTGCAAGCAACCAATGAAACAAAATCTACTCTTAATGTCAATGCACCTGAATATGTCCCCATAGCAAGCAAGCAGGTTAAGCAAAAGGGGCAAAGAACTGGCAAAACGTATGCCAGAAAAGACACAGCTAGGGCTGATACAGAACGCACCAATGTGAAAGCACCTTTAACTGGCCATGGCGCCATGAAAAGTAAACAAAACAGTCCACCAGCCAGTCAGGAGGTCAATAAGAACGTTTTCAGTGCACAAGTACTACAAGCCCCTTACCAGGCTAGCAATGAAATCCACAGTATGTCTAGACAGAAAAGTGAAACATTGCATGACAATGCGGGGGCGGCCAGACAGTGCAAAAGCGGGGGAGGGTTGTACTTTGAATCTAAAGCCCCTGTCACATTGTCACGAATCTTGCCTCAAAACACCAAATGGGAAGTTGCTTATAAAAACCAGTGTTTCACATTGTCAGATGATAAATATAGTTTACCCATTCATAATAGAACCCAGAAAAAGGCATTATTGTGGCAAGCCAGAGAAAATACCACCTTCAAAAAATGGCAGTCCCAGAATGAAGCCAAGTTTGGCTTCATACCTTTGGGTGACCTTATCCTCTCCAAGGTCAATTTAGCCAATAATTCTCGTGACAGTCCCCTAGATATTCATGAAAGGCTTAGAGCATCTCAAGTTCCAAATTTCTTAGGTTCCCAAATCAATGTCCCATCTCAACTAAATATTGAGGCCTGGGAAGAAGTCCTGGAAAATTACTGGGATAAACAACTATTGTTTCTTATTAGATACGGTTTTCCCTTAGATTTTGACAGCAAATTTGAGGCAGACTTGCAATGTAATGGGAAAAATCATCCATCAGCCATACAATTCCCCAATCATGTGGAAACATACTTAAAAGAAGAGAGGCAATTTAAAGCAATCCTAGGCCCCTTCAAGGACCCACCAATAAGTCTCCTCCACATCTCACCATTCCTAACACGGGAGAAACAAGGATCTCAAAACAGACGGGTCATAATTGATTTAAGTTTCCCCAAGGGCCACGCAGTCAACTCTAACATTTCAAAGGACGTTTATTTAGGCACCCCTTTCCTTTTAACCCTTCCTTCCATTGATAACATCACGAACAAACTAGGCAAGGGCTCACATTTATACAAGGTTGATATCACTAGGGCTTTTCGCCATATTAAAATCGATCCTAGGGACTATCATTTGTTAGGTCTAAGGCATGAAAATTACTTTATTGACACCTGCCTGCCTTTTGGATACAGGTACGGGAGCGCTATTTTTCAGCGTATAAGCGACGCTGTGAGTCACATTATGACGTCACGACGCTATGACGTCATAAATTACATGGATGACGTAATTGGGTTCGAGCTGCCGTCCAAAAGTAATGAGGCCTTTCACTACCTCCAGGACCTCCTAAAAAAGCTCGGTTTCTCTCTTAACGAGAAAAAAATTGTAAAGCCACAAACCAAAGTCTCTTGCTTGGGGGTGGAAGTTGACACCGTCAACTTTACTGTCGCAGTTCCCCCGGATAAAATGGAAAAAAATCAAAGAAATATGTTATGGCTGGGTCGGCAGGAAAAAATGTCACAAAAATGAACTACAATCATTATTAGGGGCACTTCTATACATTAGTAAATGCGTAAAATATGCAAGGAGTTTCCTTAATAGGATGCTAAGTGTTTTGAGAGACAATTACAACAGCAATAGTATCCTCCTTCCAGACATTTTTCACCAAGATTTGAACTGGTTTATAAAATTTTTACCATTCTTCAATGGCAAAACCTTTTTTGACCACACCCCAGTGGCCGGCGAAATTCAGTTAGATGCATGTCTTCAGGGCCTAGGTGCCTGTTTTATCAATCAAGTTTATACTATAGAAATACCGTTAGGATACAAAGATTTTAATATCTCTCAGTTGGAAATGTTAAATATCCTGGTAGCGTTAAGAGTATGGGGCCCAGCATGGCAAGGGAAAAAATTGCTGGTCCATTGCGACAATCAGGCCGTGGTCGCCATTTTGAATTCAGGGGCCACCAGAGATCTTACTCTGGCTGCCATAGCCAGAAATATATTCATGGAATCGGCCAAATGTGACATCAGCCTAAGTGTCATACACATATTAGGGAAAGACAACCCCATAGCAGATTTACTTTCGCGTTGGTATATTACAGATAAGGCAAATACAAAACTGAGGGACATGATACCACAGCCCAGATGGGTGAATATCCCCAGTAATATTCTTGAAATTGATTGGTCTATATGAATTTAGGTATAACTGGGACCATGTACAGTCTAGCAGAGAAAGCAGTGGCCAGGACCCAAAAGGCGTTCCAACCATCGACTCAAGCAGCCTATAACAGACATTTCAGGTCCTTCCTCGAATATACCATTGTTATGAATTTTGATGTTACACGTTCCCCTGTTTCTGTCATGTTACTCCTATCATTTTTGGAATTTTTGGTCCAAAACAATACGTCCCATTCAGGAATAGCTAATTGCCTCTCAGCAATCAAAGCCAAATTAGCTCTCTATGGCAAATCAGGGCAAGCCTTCAATGATCCCAGAATAACATACTACTAAAAAGCCCTCATTATGGATAAGCCTTTCAAAGTCAAAATTAATGCTATTATTGACATACCATTGCTGAGTAGAATCGTCAGTTTGTGCGACACCCTCTACATGGGACAGGTGTACAAGACGGCATATCTTATCGCATTTTTCTCATTTCTCCGGATTTCCAACTTAGTCCCACACAAAATTTCCTCATATTCTCCTTTGAAACAGCTGGCAAGAGCAGATATCATCTTTGGCCCACCAGGGCTGCATCTTATTCTGAAATGGTCAAAAACAATGCCGGCAAAAAATGCAGTTAGAATCATCAAACTTCCTCAATTACCATTATCACCTTTATGCCCAGTTAATGCTACAAGGAAAATGCTCAAACTTGCACCAGGCACAGCCAATTCACCCTTGTTTCAAATAAAATCCAAATCACAGTGGCTCCCACTCACAGATTCTCAGCTACGAAAACACCTAAAAGGGATCATGCTAAAACTAAAAATGTCACAAGCAGGGATCACGTTCCATAGCTTCAGGCGGTCAGGGGCCACTTTTGCATTCAATGCTAATGTTCCCATGCAAAACATAAAGAGTCACGGTACCTGGACTTCCAATGCAGTCTGGAGGTATATCACCCAAGACCACAACACCTCGGAACAAGTAGCCAGGGCCTTCCAGACTGCCCTTTCCTGCATTACCTCCTAGCTGGGGTTGGGGAATGACAGGGACATGGCATAGGCAAACAACCAGTGGGGTCACCTCCCCTTTGTTTACGTCATATAAACACGCTTAAATACACCTTCATAAGATTGCATTAACTTAAGGTCACCTTAACACATTTCTGGCCTTAGGCTGAAATTGAGCCTAGGCCTACAAAATCCTAAAAGAATCTCTCACATCGCAAAGTTGTCATTCAGGGCTGAAACACAGCCCCACTTTAAATTCCTGTCTTATCTTTTCTTCCAACCGACAAAGACTGGCCTCATCTTCCACTGTAAGTAAGTAAATTCAATGCCACAGGCCAGTGTATTTAAACTCTAGATTCACTTTCCACTCTTTAAAGACTGGCTCTAATTTTCACTTTAAGTAGGCCCACGGCATAACATAAGGCCAGTCTTAAATTGTGGGCTAAAAGCAACCCACTCTTATCATTCCAATGTTGGCTTAAACTCAAGTTAAGGTCACCTTAGGACCAAATGTTTGCATGTGAGGTGACCCCAAAGTATTAATGTGTACAGATATTTAGAATAAATGTAGTATATATTCCCAACTTGGGCTGTTTCAATATTTACACAAGGTCAAACTCAAACCAGGGCACTGGTACAAAAACTGTTTATGAATTCCAATGTTGTTATTATCATTACTATCAAGATGATTGTCCCATCGTTAAGAAAATAAAGTCTTCCCATTGGCTTAAAATAATTAAGAAGAGTCAAATCAAAGATCTTAGAAAAAAAGAATTCATTATCTCTACGGGATATAAATACATATCTATTCAACAGTGTGACTTCAACAAAGGAATAAAATCACTCTGCAATGAGTTTTATGACCATTATCTACCCAAATACTACACCAAAAATAAGGGTTCATTGACTGAAAGTAAAATAAAATCAGACATTGCTAATGGTCAATTGTTTGGCATTGAGGTAGATATATCTGTGAAACAGGAATTTAAAAATTTCTTTTCAGAATTTCCACCCTTTTTTGTACCTGTCAAGTGTCAATGTCAGACATAGGAGAGCACATGACAGAATATTGTAATCAAAATGACATTAAATTTGATTACAAGAAACTTCTAGTTGGTGGCACCTCAGCCTCAAAGATATTATTATCTACTCCACTTCTGCAGTGGTATCTGAAGAATAATTGTGAAAATAACCAATATTTATCAGATAATAGAATATCGACCTAAACTATCCTTCAGATCTTTTATTGAAGCAGTGACCAAATGTCAATTGGAGGGTGTTCGAAATCCTGACAAAGCAATCATTGGAGAAACATACAAGTTGGTCAGTAATAGTTCCTACGGATCTCTGCTCATGGATAAGGCCAAACATACCAATGTGAAATATTTAATGAATAAACCTAAGGTCTGTAAATTCATCAATTCACCTGTCTTTAAAAATATGAATAAATTAGGTTAGGATTTATATGAAGTAGAGACATACAAAACTTGCATATCTGTAGACACTCCGATCCAAATTGGATTTCTTATTTTACAATATGCAAAGTTAAGAATGTTGGAATTTTATTCATAAAAATTCATTTGAACTTACACAAACAGATACAGATAGTATTTACATTGCCATAAACCAATCATATCTTGATCAATGTATATCCAAAAAATATAAGAATAGATATCAGATTGAAATTTTTAACTCCTGTTCGAACGAATTTTTTCCTCCATGGTTTCCTAGGAGATGTTGTATCCATCATATTGCATTAGATCGCCGTAGGGTCGGGATTTTTTAGAAAGAGTTTGAAGGCTGTCAGATGATATTTTATTCAAGATTCTGAGGGGAAACAAAAAAATATCTTGCACAGGAATTTCCAAAAAACATTTGGTTGACCCTCTGAGTAAATTTCAGCAACATAAATGAGAAGGTAATTAACTCATCAACTAATGTTGGATTTCGATTAAGAGGTAGTAAAATATACACATGTTCTCAAGAAAAAATTGGCTTCAATTACTTCTATTGTAAAAGAGTTGTTGAGAATGATGGACTAAGTGCTAGACCATTAGATTATGGTTCTATGTCCATGGGAGCAAGATGTGGTGTTGATTGAAAAAATTCAATCTTCTCTATCTAATATTTTTTTTGTAAGATTAAGATATGAAAATTACTTTTTTATTCACTTGAGCAACTTTATTTCTTTTTATTAGCCAAACACTACCAAAACAATCAGTTATGTGAACAATTAGCTGTAGAAAATGATTGTTTTAAGATAGCTGAAATAATGAAACCTTATAAAGATGTATACATGGATTCAGAGCCTAGAGAACGCAATATGAGATTCGCAGTACTTCAAAAGTTTATTCAGTGTCCCATATTTAGAGAGGATTTACTGTTGAATAAAAATAACAACTTTTAACAGTGTAGAAACTGCTTTTTTGGGAGGTTTCTACTCCGTCAAGACTAGTTTCTGTTTTGAAACCATCCTCTTTAGCCGGTAATAATATAATGGGACATATATTAATGGATTATGTAACCAAAGTTAATAGTTTTTGATTACCTTAAAATTGAAATCGGGGAAAAGAAATAAGAACTCCTCAAACTAATGTCCTCATACAACATAAAGAAGAAAATCAATCTGAGTTAATTGAGAAATCTATCAGAATTTGAATTTGTAAAGGCAGGTCTCACTCATATGAAAGGTAATGACTGCATTAGTTTGCTTGCTTCTCAAAATTGGAATCTGGCTCAGCTAGGCTTATAAAGTGGATGGTACTGAAGGTAATGAAGTATGTTTTGTTAAATAAAATTTTAAAAAGTTCTGAACTAATACTAATTTATTACATGTTATGTTCAATTCTTGAATACATAAATATACAAGTGTTATGTACAACTCTTGAATACATATATATAGATATATATATATATTATGAAACAATAGAAATATTAATTGACAATTTGACTGTATAGACTTTTTACAATATCTTCATTACATTGCAAGCTACTGCTGAAGTTTGTTAATAATATATTGTAGTCTATCTTTCTGCAGCTATAATAACTGTAGTAGAAGCACAACGATCCACAGGACTCTGTATATGGTGATTGTAACCTTTTTTATTGTACTTGTATGTAAATCCTTCACTTGTCATAAAATTATGTATCTCTTTCTTTGGTTGTTTTCCTAATGAATCGAAATACTCCACATGCTTTCTTTGATAATGTAGAACTATCCAGTGACTGCCTTTCTTCTCAGAACTGTAAAGATTCACTACGATAATCGACGGGGTATCAGATCTATGGGATAAACTCCCATGAATATTTTACTAATTTCTTTGTCGCTTTTCATCATGAGCCCAAAGTTACATTTCTAATGTGATCTATACTTAAAGTCTCAGGAAATTTTCCATAAATTATAATATTTATAGTTTTTGAGAAAGATTTTGCGAATGTCATTGTTAATCGTATATGGCCTTTAATTGGTTCACTCATAATATGTCCTGAGAGGAAACTTTGTATATCAAATAAAAAGAGTGTATACCCTTTGTCATACTCCAATAATTTTATAATAATTCCACTTTTCCTGTCATAATTACTATCTAATAAAGATAAGTAGGATGAAATGAAATATCCTTTTTCAAAATTAGGAGTTAATGCTCTATTAGGAACAGGTTGGCCGTCTACAGTCACTTCTAGATAATTTAGGTTCATGTGTTTAAAATCAAAAGGGTTTTTATCATATTCTCCAGAATATCCTGCCTTAGAAACCATTCTTATTACTAATTTATCTGGAACTTTGCCGTAATATATATTATCTGTCATGAAATTTAGGGAACCTTTAGCCACACTAAAACTCTTAAGGTCACTCCTCCAAAAAGGACTAATTTTTAAGGCTTCATCATGTGCAAGTGTCATACTTTTCACACAGCACTAGTGATTATTAACTTGTAATTTTTAGCACCATTTGAATTCGACTAAAATTTAAGTTTTTAACAGGTAAATAATAAATTTTATTAAATAATTGATATTTATTGGAATTTGTTTGAGGTAACAGCCTTAATATACCTTGCATCGAGTTTCTGACATAAGAGTAATCTACAATATCTGAAAATAAATACAGGGTTTCATTAGTCACAGTACTTGCATAGAAATCACATATCCCTACTTCCCAGTGACCACTTAAACTAGTCCTCTCAGGTACCTCCACTGTAAAATTATAAGCCTTGTTATTTGGATGAAAGTTTAAGGAATCTATGGAAGACAAGAAAAAGTAAATGCTTTCTTCCTCCATCTTCATCTCAAATCAAAAATGTTAAATTATGAAATGCTTTATATATATTTAATGTTTTATATATTTTCCACTTCTTTTTCTGGAATCAATGAGTTGAATTTTGCAGGCAATCCCTTCTATTTCACTAATAACTCCACCTCTCCACCTTTTTTCTTCCTTTTTTAAGAATTTCTCCCTAATTGCAATTCAGGTTCATAAAAGAAACCTTGAATTACCTCATTATTGTAATCTTTTAACTCATACATTGGAATATTCTGATTTAATTTCCCATTAATTATAGTAAAAAATTTCCCCAGACTATTTCTCAGTATAATCTTTGTCGAACGTATTTTTAATATGACTTATCTTAACTCTGTCAGATATATTGAACTTAAGTTTTTTTATTTAAGGTTTGCATTAGCTTCGGATTTTGATGTTGTTTTTTGAAAATAAAAAAAACTTTTAGGGTATTTCAAGTTATCATATTGGGATTTCCAAAGAAAATACTGATTCTTTGGTTTTGCATATTTAGGACTCATCTTAATTGATCTATGAATCGAATTATTGTAACCATAGGTTAAGTCAGACAGAATGTCTATCCATCTTAAGGTCTCTTTTTTACTTAAATATTTCATTATTTTGTTTTTAATAGTTTTAATAACTCTTTCAGCATAATTAGCTTTCGTTTCATAATATGTGTACAAATTATAACCTATTAAAAGCTCGATTCTTGTACTCACTTTCTTGGTCGGTTCTTAAAATTTGAGGTTTCTCATCTATTTCTGTAATTATTCTTTGAAAGACGACTACCATTTGCTCACCTCTTAAAGTTTTTAATGGTGCTGTGTACAAGTATCGAGTAAATATATCTATGAATACTACAAAATAGGCATAATCATTGTTGTCTGTCTTATATTTCACCATATTAGCAGTATCACTATCCCATTGGTAATTAGATGTAAAAGCTAAGACTTTAGGTCTTTGAAAAGTTGAGCTGGGTGAAAAGTTGTGTATGTTTCCTGTTTGCTTAACCATTTCTTCAAATAGTAAAGTCATACGGAATCATCCTGGTATTAGTTTCCAGTTCTACGCTGGTGACACACAATTGTATATACATCTCACACATAAAAATGTTGCCTCGGCCCTTGATAAGCTGTCACACTGCCTTGAAGATGTAAAGAGATGGCTCTGTACAAATAAGCTCAAGCTAAATCCTGATAAGACCGAATTCATTGTGTTTGGCTCAAAGTCTCAGCGCGAAAAACTTAATCAGTCCTTCCCGGTCAACATACTTGGTAATCTTATATCACCAATAGATGCAGTTAGGAACCTTGGTGTCTGGTTTGATTCAGATTTCTCATTCTCTTGCCATGTTATGAAGGTCTGCAAGGCTTGTTTTGCTCATGTCCGGGATCTTAAGCGACTCTGAGGACATCTGACACATGAAGCGGCTCTTATGGCTGCCAATGCTCTGGTCGGAAGTGGACTTGATTACTGTAACTCTCTGTTCAGAGGTCTCTCAGTTCTAGATCTGCGCAAACTTCAATGTGTTCAGAATAGCCTTGCCAGAATTGTTGCCAACACCACCAAGTACTCACACATCACTCCAGTTAGAAAAGCACTACATTGGTTGCCGATTAAGTACCGTTCTATCTTTAAGACTGCCATGCTGGTATATAAGTTCCTACACAGTGGTAACCCCAAATACTTTGAACCCTTCCTGATTCCTAGACATAGTGCATATAACACACGTCGAAGTCAATCTGATGGCATATTTCTTGAGGTTCCCCACTTTGCTTCAGTTTTCAAGTCTCGAAAACATTTGGACTCAGTTTTGCGTATGACGCACCTATGATTTGGAACGACCTTCCTGATGAGGTCTGCTCTGCAAACTCACTTGCCTCTTTCAGGTCAAAGTTGAAGTCATACCTCTTTGGAAAAGCATACCCACCCTAAATTTCCAATCTCCTTCTGCTTTCTCCGCGGTGCTGACCCCTGCAATGTCTCTGGTTTTTGAATATTGAACAATGTTTTTGTGTGATGCGCCTTAGAATCTGTCTTTTGACAGAGATTAAGCGCTATAAAAGTGCTATTAGAATTAGAATTAGAAATACTTGGGGGTTATATCATGTTTTGCCTCCCTTTTAATATGTGGATATATTTTACTGCAACTGCTGTAAGCTACTGGACTCCTAATGTCATAATAAATGTTATGAAGATATGTATCAATTTCTTCTGCAGGATGAAAATTTTTTACTCCATTTTTGGATCCATTATTTTGTCTGCCCCTTTTTGTATTTATCTTCCATTTTTTCCGATTTTTGAGAGGTTACTGTTTTTACTGTAATCTACTTCTGCAGGCAGACCTGGTGGAGGGAGGGGATGTGTTACTCCTGCTTTGTTTTGTGTCTCAAAACTCGACTGAGTACTTATAGACTCTTTCCGGTTATTGTCCAACAGTTTTTTTGATTTCTTATCTAAATTATTATTATTATTTATTATCCTGCTATGTACACTTCCAAATTTTTCCCCTTAAGATTTGTCAGTATTATTCTCATCTATTTTTCAAGGGTATCCACCTTATGATTATCAGATTTATTCTCATGGACTGTTTCCTGCTTGCTTTCTGCAATTATTCGGTCCTTCTTATCAGCTAAAAATGTTTTGAAGCTCTCATATTGTTCACGTGGTATTAATACATACTTATTCATTCTAAATTTTTTTCTATGTAATACCTAATTGATACAGGCTGATTGGTTATTCTTTCAAAGTGTTTTCTTGCTATACTTCTCCTCCCTCTTTCCTCAGACTTCATATATTTTTTTATATTTTTTTAGACAATTTAAGAATTTTTCCTTTTTTTTCTTAGTTAAAGGTAGTTTGAATACATTATAAAAAATTTCTGCCACTGCTTTCAACTGAGATGGAGTCGCATGGATCAAAATATGTTTATTTAGCTCTAAATTATTCTCCAATAAAAGCAGAATGAACTGTTTAGAGTGTTTGAGATTCCTCGACATTTTAAAGTGTATAGATTTCACCCAGATCTTTATATAGAAAAAAATGAGCAGAATGATCTACAGAGAAAATTGAAAAAATATTTTTACCTATTTATATATAATCGTATGTTCAGCAGGAAATATGCGACTTCTCAGCATGTAACTATCTTTATTCCCAGGTGATAAATCGATCAATAGGTAACCAAGGATCCTCAGTTGCATCTAAGTAAACGTCTAATAATTTTTTTGTATACCTATTTTTTGTCTTCCCAGTAATTTAATTTGTTGAATATCTCTAGGATTTTTAAATAAAATGAATTAATGAGTATTTAAAGATATAGCTCTATAGATTTGCAATAAAATTGTTGTTTAGTGCTGAAATCTGCATATCATCTATCACTACTATGCACTGTTCATCATTAGGGTAGGACTGAAAATCCTGTTCTGTAGGCACACCTTGCCTGTATTCTATATCAGTAGTAATCTCTTCCTCAAACTTTTTCTGCCAGTTGTTATAAAAATAATAAATTTTCTTAATATTTTGTGAAAACATTGCACTGATATTATTCAGCAACTTCAAAACAAAGGTAGATTTACCAGATCCGGTTGGACCACATATTATAGAAGTGAATGGATTCTTCAATAAAAATGGATCCATAGAAGGTGTTAAGCGTTTGCAGTCCAGAGATAACAAGCAAATCTCTGTTTTCAATCAGCTGCAATAGGTCAAATGAGAAGAAATATTTCACACAGTGTTTGAAAGCTAGCCAGTGATTATCTCAACTAATGGAGGTTCTGCTGTCTATGCCATTTCACTGCATCACCTTTGGTCTTTTATATCTCTTTGCAGAGTCCAGTGGTCGAGGTTTTTTCTCACTTATTTTCTTGATTTTTGTGTTCTTGGATGAAATTGATGTAAATATGGAGATTATAAGATTTTCTTCCTTGTTTTTGATTTTGGGTTATTTTTTTAATCAAAAAAGAGTTTTGGGATACAGTTGTGATTATGATGAATGTTCCTGTCTAGATGATATGATAATATGTGTTGATGTTACAGCTCCACGCTTCAAATTCAGAGCTACAGTTTCAATGTTGTACATGGATAACATTCAAATTCTAAATCTTAAGGATATATTTGAAAGTTTACCTAATTTAAGGTATTGTACTTTAATGAATATGCAATATTTTAATTGCAAGTGGTTGGAAGATTTACCAAAGTATATAAATCTTAAAAGAATATGAGTTCTAAAAATTCAACAACAGGGTAGATTCTTACTCAAGAATTTGCGACAACAGATCAGACTTTCAGTGCAATTTTTAACCAAATTTCTACTCAGATGGATGAATATTAAACATCACAAAAAGAATCACTTTTATCTCAAGAAATGACATCAGAAAGTCCATTTAATTTTAAATTGGTAACCTCAGAAAGTGAAGTTGAAGGAAAAGAAATGAAATCTGATTTTGAAATGAGAAAGCAGCATAAATTTTATTGATTAGCTTTGCAGTGTTCTTCAGAGTAATTCTGGTTGTAATGTCAATAATATCAGTCATTATCTGTAAAAGAAGAAGAGAAAGAGGTGGAAGGCAGATAATGCATTCAGATAACACCATGCTGCCATTATCTCAACATCTGATGGAGGAATCTTCTGTCAATTTTTCCATGTGAGTTATTTTATCTTAATAATAAATAAAATATTCTTTTAATCGCATACCAAAATCGATTATTATTTTCAAGTAATTTTTAATACATGTAAAAATGTCATTATCTTGGATTGCAGCTTATCTATCAATGACCAATTCTCTGTGCATATGATGGACGATTTAGATTCTCATATCCTCTCGAATATAGGTAAATCTTATATACTGTGATCATGTGGCTATTTGTTTATTTTTGCATTCAATTTTAAGGTGATATAATTTATCCAAAGCTTTTACTTATGGTATTCCTTGTATGATATGACATGTGACATCACATATCAAATACTGTGACGTCTTTTTTATTAATGCGTCAGAATATGACGTATAATATTTCATCAACTTTACTGTCGCAAAAGAGTTCTTCTTACTAGTGTTTTTCTTCTCAGTGTCATTGATAGCAGTGATTTATATTTGAATTTTTGCTTAGACTGCTATATGATAAAAATGTTAAAAAATATACTTCTAGTCATTTCTTTTGTTTATGTTGTGTTTGTGAGTTATTCACTATGTGTAGAATGCTGAATTACAGACTTTCAGACATCAGTACATGGAATAACAGAACTTCAGAACTTTGAATATTGCCATAATACTGATAGTATAACAGTGAACTATTATTCCTGCATTATTCCTTTTGTGCATTTGCCTCTGAATAGAATAACTAAAACAGTTCCATCTGTGAAAATTGTCAATTGGATGTGTAGGGCAGAGTGTTATGTGGAATCAAAGAATCTGAAAATTGAAGTTCGTGGCTGTATTGCAGGTGAATATGGATTCTTAATGCTTTACTTATATTTGTGTAATCCTCATGAATATTTTTTTTCAGGACTGAACTGAAATTGGTATTCCATTATTATTATTTATTTTTTTATTGTATTTTTGCAGTGCACAGCGAGGATTCCAGGACTCAACCCTCTAGTGAAGTGAATTCAGGAGATTCCAGAGCTGAAGACCATGTGGAATCATCATTGACTGATACATCAAGACCTTTATATGCACTGTTCGTTTTGCCAGTTCTGGTCCTATCTATAGAATTATGTGTGGGATATATCAGACATTTTATGTTATTTTGTGTGAGGAACATTATCAGAATGGTTGATAATTATATGCTTTTGACTGATGATGAAGATATCGATCACACTCCAGTTAAAGTGTTAGATACTCTGGATGCTCTGTCAACCTTTGACTACAATTCTGACAATGAACTGACTTGGAACAACAGTATTGAACGTAATGCCCAAGATGTAGTGAATAAATTGGAGGAAAATAAAGATGATTCAAGTTCATCCTCGATTATTGATGTTAATGTTGAAGATTATTTAAAGCTATTTCCAAAAATTCCAGTTCAGATCCACAGCTCCTCAAGATCTTCGAAAAATCCAAACAAGGAGAAGCACAGTCAGATCAATTCATCTACCCCTTTGCATGTTAGCAATGGTTCACCCTCATCTAAGTGTAGTGATAAAAATAGATTCGTACCAACACCTGATCATTTTCCATCCTTCAACATCTCAATCTCAGAATGCACTGATAAAGTTTTGGATGAAGATGATTCCCAATAAATTCAAAGTAACAAGTCAAATGAATGTGAGATTGAAATGGAAATGAAGGAAGTGAGTAGGACAAGGTCTGGGAAAAGATACAAGTAGTTAGAAAACATTGAAAGACTTACTTAGTAATCATATATGTATAATTTATTATTAATAGAACTGATAATCAAAATACTACCTCAAGAAATGTTACAAATGTCTGTTTTAGATTATATTACTCAGTAATTCGGATAAATAGTAATTTAGAATATGTTACTCATTATTTTCAGTAAACAGTAATATTTCAATATATACATAAACAAAACAAGTTACTGCACAATGACTGTTACATAACCAAAATATCATCACAACATAGTTAATAAACTTTCATATTTAATGTAATTTCCACATAAACAGTGTACAGATGTTTCCATGGATATTTTACTATAGTAATATGTATTCACTTTTTTGCATGTTGTGGTTTCAAAGAGATATAAAACATCTAAATTTAGTAAAACTGCACATTGTGTACAATACTTAGAATTGTGTAAACTTGTGTGCCTTGCATTTTTTTTTATTGTCAGTCTTAATTTTTATCTGTTAATATACACATTATGTACATTGATATAAATGTATAAGAAGACATTTAACATGTAATTATTTTTTGATAAATCTAGTTTTTATTGAATTCAGTTAAGAATTTACATGTGATTTCACTTTTTAAATTTATATAGACTGTACATATTTTATGAGGTAACTTACACACTTATTTCAATGCATTCCAGTGAAGTAACAATGATTTGAAATTTTGAAATGACATCAAAATGACACACCCAAATGTAGCACACTTCCTAGATTTTATCATTGCACTTTAGAAAAGTTAATGACAACACGCCATTATGTAGTTTGAGTTTGTAAATGTAACTCTATATACATATAGAATTTATCTTATATTATTTTAAGACGTGATAAGGGCTGGAGCTTTAAGTTATATAGTACTTTATCATAACACCTAATAAATAAAATTTGTCACCCTGTTGGAATGTCCCAATCTAACTTACTCAACCTACATATTGACCGTTTTTCATCAGCTTTTTCAATCTGAACTGATAAAATTTCTGATCCGCAGTACAATTGACTGTGTTAGTTTGAGGTCATTTCAAATTTAAAATCGGGGTTACTTTGCTTGATAGAGCTATGGATCTTAATACCTTTTGTATAAACATGTAATTGGTATATGGAATGACAATAAAGCATCTTATCTTCAATACTATGTTATCACTGTTTTACAAATAAGATTTGGTAACATAATGTATGCAATAAGCTAAGTATTGGACACAGGACGCATGAATATTGCTGGTAAATCACCTGTTTCAATGATTTGTAAACATTCACAACATTCCAATGGCTCTGTCCTCTCTTTTTGAATCATATAGGCTGCACATATAGTGCAGTAAAAGTGTCCACAGTTACTCATAAACAAAACTCTGAGCTCAAACTTAACCTTACAAGAGGGACATATGACATTTCTTACTTTTTCATAATAGTACTCCTCCCATTCATTACAAAGGGATGAATCAACATCATTGGGTAGATGGTCAAGCATAAAGGCTGCTGAAAAGGTCTTGAATAAATTACCCTCTGTAAGGTTATTTATTAAATCCTGTTCATACTTTTTGTTTATGTAGGTTCCTGTGGGCACCCATACAAAAACAGAGGTCGCATCAGATTTAGACATATCACAAGTAAATGACTTGCTGAAAAAATTTTCTTTTAAATTGACCCTACACATTGGGCACCTTTTCTTTTTTCTGCCATCATTACGCCATATTCTCCCGAATTCTGAGGCACACTCGGGGCATGTGAAATGTGAACATGGATTGGTAATAATGACCCTGTCTTTTTCCAGGTATTCGGAGCAGACACAGCACCTCATGGATTCGAGTTCATCAGAAACGTAATGCACAAGGTCTGGGTATTTTTGACTGTTTAAAAAAAAATTCTTTAGATTGAAGATAGATATATCAGGTGGGTGGTAATATCAGTTACAGATTTCTTGAACAAAACAATGATTACTATTCTGAGAGTTGCTGAGAGAACATTCCTTATTTTAAAAATATACCATCTAACTGAGAATGAACAAAAAAATACTGAATATATTAAAGAGTTTTAAGACATTGTTGTTATATTGTTACTAACTTAATTTAAAAAAATTAATACTCACGCTATGAAGGTGGGTATGGCATCATTCAACAGGAGTAGTACTACAAAGGCTTCTCGGAAGTTGTTCCTGTCTCCCAGTCACACTAGCTCCATTAAAGTGATTGTTGTACTTGTAATTAAATGTGGGTAATATATGTCCCTCTTTTTTCCAAGGAATATAGTAATAGCACTTTCCATCTTTTGCTTGATTTTAAACTAGTTATGAACTGTAATCTGTGAAAGATTGGTTTCTAGCTTACAAAGCTGTGAAGGCTGAGTGTAGAATTGCTTATTTTCATCCTTATTTATAAATGAAAAGTGTGTCATCGTCCTTTAATAACTGATGTCTATGTGATGTGCATATGTCGCCATATGTTGGACATTATTATTACATGTTTCCCATCACCTTTACATAAATAATTTACAGATTTTTACGGTTATATATTGTCTTACATGTATGTACAAAAACATTTTTTTTTTCAATAACTGTGAAATGAGGACATTTCCAATTAAAGTGGAATGTCCTCTTTAACCTCACCCCTGCAGGAGGTTTCCATATCTGTTTTGCACTCCTCACATGTATTAACATCATGCCCTGATCTATCTTCATCCAGAATACAGGGTTCACAGGTATATATTTCTGAATATTCTGTATACATTTTTTTGTGCTTCTTTTATGAATTCATTCCACTCATTAAACCTAAATGAGATCCCTTGTGGTGTAGGATATTTCTTTCCATTAGCCATTTTTCATAGATACATTTCTGTAGGGAAATGCACAGGTAACATATATGCCAGAGCCTAAGTAATGACTGGAGTCCACCTCTTTTTTCCATCTGAAATTTTCTGAACAGCAGTCATAATGAACTCAACATAATGTAAAATTACAACTAATTTAGGTACCGAGAGTTGCCTTGATTTTTCACCTAGCCATCTTCCCATTCTTTCAAATAAATGTTTTCAATAAATCCATGGGAACCTTGATGTATTATGTACTTGGCCCCTCCAAGGTGAAATGTTCTTTTGATAACAGCTTGAGCACCTAATCTTTCAGATGAGGTGCAGTTGCTTTCGCCTCAGTAAATTCAGATGCAGGTACATTACTCATCAGAAGACTTGAAAGCGAGTCCTCAAAACTTTCTGAAATCTTTGCAGTAGAAGTACTTGCTAAAGACTTCTTACTCTTGTTTCCACCCAGACCATCACTTTTCCTTTTCTTGGATGCATTATTAGATTTAACTACTACAGCTTCAGCCATTATGCAGATTTGATGTTCAGTTACAAGTATCAGATAGAGGTGAAAGTCTTCAAAGTAGATTCGATGACAATCAGCATTATCTGGGGGTTTATATAGATTTAGGTTATGGGGTGTTAACCAATTGCAAAGAGCCAGATGCAGTTGTAAAGGTTTGACCAATAGGATTGTAACATGCAATAAAAAGCTGATGCAGCAGTTAATAATTGCAATACAAGCAAAAACTTTTGACTTGAAATGCATTTACAGGCTTGTTCCCAGGTTCATTAAGGGCATATGTCGAAATATGACCTAAAATTTAACAGATTTGTCAGATGATGCAATCTTGTGAAATATTTCACAGGAGACCTGTTTATGGGCAGGTTCAGACTTGTTCATAAAATAAAATGTATTCCACTTATTACGTTCAAATAACATTTCAATAATTCTACTCATTGACCCAGATGTTAAGGCATATGGAGTTTGTGAACATAGGGTAATTTGTTGGCTGTAGTGCACATATCTACAATATGCTGAGATATAGCATGTGGTTTGTAAAAAGAAACAGTGTGATTTGTTATTTATGGTATACATATCTGTATTGTAATGAGCCATAGATCTTGATTTGATTTTCAACTGCAGATAACAATGAAATTTTCAGTTAAAAGTCAATAAGACAAATTGTAAAATTTAAATTATGTATACACGTGGATTGCAACATATTGAGTAATGTATTCTAGATCAATGCCAAGCCAAATTATTTCTCAATCATCCAGGCATTTGAATTTTGAGCGATTAAGAAATTTAAACATATTGCACTGTCTAGTTATATGCACTTAGTGACCATATAGGAGATTCCTTGAGAGCTATTGATAAAAACATTGAAATGAAAGACATCATATACGGCTCAACATTTTTACTAAATTTTTTTTACAACAAATGATAATTGAGAAATGGATTTAACATTAAAACAAAGGCATAGTAAGGAGAATGCTTTTGATGCTCTTCCATTGGTATGTCATAGCTCTCCCACTCTGTTAGATTAAGGTTACACCAAGGACAGATGACCTTATCTCCTTCATCAGAATAATAAAAACCAGCTTTCACAAATCTCTGAGCAGCGATTGGGTGAGACTTTGGCCATGTTGCAAAGGTTGATATTCTGTCATCATATCTGAAAAATCCATCTGCATGGTGAACTTTACATTTTGGATCCGATCTAACACCTCTAGCATCCGATGATCTGGCATTTCTTGCATCTGTCCTGTCACCTCTTTCTGATGTGAGAGGGAACCCAGCTATATGTCTGCTTCTTTCTAATTTGGTTCTAGTACTTAGAGCAAAACCTCCAACAAAACCTCCACAGGTTGATCTCATCCCTTTACTGTCAGTTGCATGACTGGTTTCATTGGGATAAGCAGTATTTATTCTGAAGTAATCTGTAGGCTTGGAAGCAGCCTTACAGATATCTGTACTTGATTCAGATTGATTGGACATTTCTATAGGTTGATGATTGCAGAAAATTTACATTCAAACTGATATTTGACAATTTTGGAGCAATTTATATATAGTTTTCCTATGTAATTTTTTTCTGAGTTTGATTTTTAACGAAAAAATGATGAAAGGTTTACATTTATAGCGCTTATTAAAGTTTTATTACTTCAAAAAACAGAAAATATATACAGAAAATTTGGGAAAAAAGAACGCCTCAAATCAATGCAGTTATCCTGCTAGTTGATTATATCCAATCCGAAAAGTGACAGAATATTGAGAAAAGTGTCAGATGTAAGAGTATTTGGATGTGTTAGATTGAGGTCTTTCCAAATTTGAAACCAAAGATTTGTAGTGTAAAGTTGCTGTATTCAAGTAAATGGTCTCAGGTTCTGCATCATTTTGCACCATCACACACTGCCACCCAGTATTGCACCATCAGTTCCCAATAACCTATTAAAAATTACAATATGCAGTTCATTCACAGTCTTTATTGCACCATCACCTCCAAATAACCTATGCAGCATTCCCTGTCACCCAGTATTTGCGCCATCACCTCAATAACAATATGTAGTTCATTCACCATCATTGTACCAGCAAGTATTGCACCATCACCTCCCAATAACCTATTAAATTCACAATCTATCAAATCAGCTTTGCAGCATTACCTGTATTAGCCACCCATTATTGCACCATTATGTCCCAATAACCTATCAATAGTGATCTAGATCATTTTCCGATTACTTTAGATCAATTTTTATGACTTATGTCGTTCAATCGACCCACCTAATACTACTAATCTGCATGGAATAGATTACCAGGTAGTGAGGTCACAACAGTCTTAAAAATTTTAAAAATTAAAGACATTTTTTTCAAATATGCTTCAGAACAGCATGACTAACTCTCTGGCGGGTGCTGTATTTGATGTCCTTGACGCTGTTGGACTATTCATTCTTCAAAACTGAATACCTTGGAGGATGTTAGCAGCAAATTTATAGTAGAAACAGTACAAGTCAAAACTAGGTATGAGTAGAAACTATTTTAATGCCTCCGTCCCAGCAAATATAGTTTTTTTGTGTGTATAAGAGAAATTTAGCTTTAGCGATCTAAATCTAAAATTGATAGTGGAGGTATTGGTTATCAAGACTTAACTGAATATAAATTATTCAAATCAAATATCAATACAACAGAGAATGGGTATTATATATCTGGTAAATTACCATGATAAGGCTGCAATACACATGATCACACTCCCTTATGACAAATGTAAATCTTGCCTCTCAGTTTTTTTAAAAAAAAACACACACTGTTCAGTGTTTGGCTTCACAAAGACTCCTTTGGCAATGAACCCCTCAAAAAAGGAAGATCAATTTTTTGGGGGGAAGGCTACCTTACAATTCAGTTTAAGAATGCCTCCTTTAAGTCTCCTTGCTAAAGGATCTCAAAGAAACCTGTGAAAGGGAACTAATGTTCCTTAAAATTATTAAATATTCCCATAAGAACACATCCTAAAATTAGGGGTAGGTCATTTTCCTCCAAAAAGGGTTTCTTGGCAGTTTCAAGGTTTCCTTTAAGGAAGGAGGCATTGTAAAACGGAGTTTCATTAAAGGAGGAAGAAATTCAAGTTGATCTTATCTTAAGGACACATTGTAAAATCAGACCCTGGACATTGTCTGATTTATTTTCAGTCAAAGACTTTTACATTTGTATCCAGTGATCGGGATAATAGTCTTGCCATACATATCCAGATGATTCATGTTCACTGTGCCATTCTGCATAACCTTTGGGATAAATCACTTCTCCACCAGCCAGCCACGCACTCCACCAGCTGAATGTGCCTCCTGAAATAGATAGACACATTCAACAACCTTTCACAACATCATGCAAACTTTCCAAGTGAAACAGTTTCAGAGGCATTATCTCATCAACAAACTGATTAGAAATTCCACAACAGTCAAGCAGAGTTAATACACATTTCCTAACAATAGCATAAATATTCAATTATAAATATTTACTATCTTTATAATCAGCAGAAGGAACAATTATTCAGAGAAGCAAACAAAAGACAGATTATGAAAACCATTTCATATTCAAAACGCAAACAATCTAAGCATAATTTATAGAAAGCAAGTAGAATGTGCATCTTGCATTAGGCAGACAGTTTAAATGAATGGTTTATAATAATGTTATAATTATTCAAATGTAAAACAATACCAGAATAATTCTCTTTTAAAGATTGCTAAATCACTTATTTTATGACAGGGCTCCAACAATAGAAATGGAATTTTGAAGTGTTCTAGATGTATTACATTATACTATAGAGACTTAAAATAACCTATTTCCCTTCCAATGAATGGGACCATTCTTCCACGAAGGTTTCCATAATCTGTACGAAGAACATGCAATGTAACTAGTACCTGCTATTATCACCAAGGTTGTAATTAAGGTTTCATGCCACTTTCAGCTGTAAGTGTCTTACAAGAACATGCTTACATTAAATCATATGCTGTCACCCACTTGATTTGAGTCTCCACAGTCACAGGTGTTTAGTGCCAAGTTTAACCTACTTTCTTTTTGATGCTCTTCTTTACAGGTAAAATGTAATATAAAACGAAATTCAAAACCATATTCTTGGTCAGATAAGCGTTATTAGCAGAATGATAGGTCTAGCTTATGGGTACGTAATAAGTTTTAGGGTGAGAGCAAAATTTGCAGAGTGAGGAAGAACTTTTAACATTTTTAGTACAGGAAAGTAAACATTATTATTCGACATGAGCAGTAGAACTGAACTATGATCAAGCTCCCAGGGGCACATTTCACAAAGGATCTTCAAAGGATCTATGTAGAAAAGGTGGTATTTTCTTACCGATGGGTTACAGTACAGAACCTTGACCAACTGTATGTACTGGTTTCCTCTGCCCATAAAACTACTCGTTGTGATAGCGACGTCAAAACCCGAATAAATAAATCAATTAAAGGTCTTAAGTGCCTTAATAAGCAAACATAGTCCATTTAACACGTGCATGTAGTGTTCAAACTTTATAAAACCTGTGTATCACCATATAGGGACTGGTTATTAATAACTTCTTTATTCTTACTTTAAGTCACATTATACAAATCAAAACATAATGATACATAAAAGTTAATCATAATAATAATACTATTATACTTTAAAACACATACTCTGAACATTATTTTCATTCTTTTTAGACAAATAAATTAAGTGCTTTGTAATTTAACTTGGCATTTGGTTGCCGCAAGGTCAGCCCTGGGGAGGAAAAATCAGTATCACACAAGTGTGACACATATGGGGATTGGTTAGGAGTTTGTCACCTTGAATCCAAGTCAATGCCTCTTCCATTTAAAATCAGAGCCAAGCAGGGTCACATTGAAAACATCATTGGCACCAAGTCTGCAATTTCTGCGAATTTTGACCCAAGCATAAGGTATTGGAAAAAATCATCAACAAAATTGAACAAAAAGACTATAAAAGAGGTTTTGATGCCAAAAGGTTGAAAATCAAACAGCTCAACAAACATTTCAAAAGAAAAACAGTACCCCAGAAGCCTCAGTCACACTGGTTTCACAAACATTGAGGAATGAGGCCATACAAATCCAGGAAAGACTTGGTCAGTTCAAACATGACAAAAACACAGGTATAAAATTAAATCTGTGAGAGGGGGGATCACTAGAATTACTAGTCTCACATAAAGTGAAATGGCCTCATAAATATTCTTTTGGGTGTGAAAAAGAACGAATCCATTGTAATAATTTGTCAGTCATACAGTGGGTGGCTAGCTTTTGCAGAATGATCCAGGAGGCATCATATCAAAATTCAGAAGATTACATGTTGATGAAAATGATTTCTCCTGGAATTCAGCAAAAGCCTACAACACTGTCTTTACTTTGTAGCATGGAATGAGGCAACAGACAAACAGAAGAAATTAAATAGGAACATAAGGGTCAATGCACAAAAGCATATTCACCTATCAAGCAATCAGGCCACTAAAAATCTGTTAAAAATCTACAAAATCATCCCCATGCACTTACTTTAATCAAAGCACATGTTCTCACTTAAGAACTACAGGACACAACGGGTGTGTCAGTTTGGGCCGGTGACCAGATACGGGGCAGAGGTCTCAGTTCTGGGACCAGGCTAGAATATTGCATTGTGGGTGGTCATGCTTAAATAATTTCACTATAAAAGCCAGCCTTTGTTTAATATTGGCGCCACACTCGTTTGAAAGTTGAAGAAGTTACATGTTTTTGATCTGAGCATCGATCTTATATTTTATTTTACACTTGATTTTATTTTATATTTTACTTGTTTTACCTAGCTCAGATCAAAATAAAAATGCCAAAAAGTTTTCATTGCTCGAAATGCCAGAATGAACACGAGTGGCCAGTTGGAAAGAAATGTCAAATGAAGTTGGCAGGTGAGTCCTTTTCCAGTACTAGTGAGGTAGCCGCATCCTCCTCTACATCCGATAGTCCTACATTTTCGGATCAGATTTTAAATAAATTGCAGCAAATAGGGGAACAAATAGAGTTGATGGACAGGAGGGTGCGGCGTACCGAGGCTGCACTGGAACAGGGTAGCTCACATGTAAGTCCACTTCCTTCTACCTCACGAGGCCAACATGGCACTGCTACGGTTTCCAATCACGGTATCACGGTTCCTGACAGTAATGTTACGGAAGCGAATGTTGATCAAAGTGTGGTCCCCTCAATTGAATTTTTGAGGAGTAATGAATCTGTGCAATGTGAGGTGGAAAAGCGCTTGGCAGAGTTGCGTACACTTAATGAATCAACTACAAAAGGTAGAGTGAAGTCTCAATGTGGGGGACCTGGTGACATTTTTGTCAAAAAATCTGTAGATTGGCCCCAAAATTTTATTCTCACAGGCAATCAAAAGACTCGACCCACCTATGACAATCTGAGCATCATCCAATGGGTATCAGGCTTTGTGAGATGTATACAGGAAGAAAAATCTGATCAATCTCGCTCGGCTATGCTCGACTACTTAGCTAATCTGATGGAAGATGCATCAGATTTTTCGTGGGGCTCAGCTAAAGCCTGCCATGCTATATTACTCACAAATATGGAAGCAGATAGGGTCTCATGGGTTGAAATGGATAAGGTAGACCAATTTCGTAGGGCTCATGCCCAAAGACATGTTACTGGGGTTCAAACCTCTGCCACGCGCTCGGTTTCTAAAAAACAAACACTACATATAACAAGGGTTCCATAATCTGCAAGTACTTTCGGGAAGGTACTTGCAGATTCCCTACTCATCATAAGATAGCAGGCCAATTTTTTAGGCACATGTGTGAGAATTGTAATGGAACCCACACCACAAAAAGTTGCACACAAAAGATACCAGCAAAAAACTAGGTAACCACTGCAGTGGTGCAGTGGTTAATAAAAATACTATGGAAAGTGTACATAATGATAGATACAAAGATAGATGGGTGTATAATACTAACTTTCATGATACACAATTGTTAGATGTAGAAAATGTACAGAAACTAATTTCAATGTATAGATTTACTAAATCAAATGTATTGTTTTCTGATGTTGTCTAAAAGACTTCACAGTCTCATACTCGAACCTGTGACCACATGGCCAGTAAACCAAAAGGCAAAATATCTCAGGGCACAAGTGTCAAATGGTATGGTAATCAAACGCTGAAAACAGGTTTGAAGAGTGGTAACACTGGTGTGTACACAAAACCACGACTTTGTCATTCTGAAAATCAGTCAAGGGTGAATAATTCACGTAGCAAACAGTATTGTGATAGTATTGTTAGTATTTGTAGTCACAATCGGTTTGAAGCTTTGCCTGTAGAAGATTGTATTGTTGACAAATGTGATTCCAGAGCTGTTGTTGATGTAAAGGGTGACAGACAACGTCACACAAGTAAGACTGTGAATGTCAAAAAACAGAAGCGAACGGTGAATAAAGGTAAGAATGTTGTACATTTGTTCACTGGAGGGGCCATGCCGGAACTGCTTCACGAATACGAATCGAATAACACAAATACTGACTACCTAAATTGTCACAAAACAACTACTACCGTAGAGCAAATGCTTCCTTGTACAGGTTTCAGCAAGTGTCCCGTGGAGGGCACTGCAGGCGATAATTTTAATGCTAGTGTGCTTTCCGGAGACAAATACTCTTTAGAAATCAATACTACATGCAAAAGTGATCGCTTACAATTGGCTAGAGGGGCCACAAAAAATAAAAAAATTTTGGAACAAAACAAACAGTTCTTTGGCTTTATTCCCATCTATGGGCTACGCAACCGCATCCAGGATGAAAATTCTAATTCTGTATGCACAGATATTCTAGCTTTGCCTAAATTATTACGTCGGGATGGCAGACACAACTATGAGGGTTTGCAAGTGCCTGTTCACTCACAATTGAATTTTGTGAATTGGAAGTCCTATCTTCAAGACTATTGGGATTGGCAACTTCCACTATTAATCAAATATGGCTTCCCTCTGGATTATAACAGGTGTCATAACATCCAAAGTGAAAAAATTAATCACAAAAGTGCATTACAGTATCCCTCTCATGTTGATGTTTACCTTACAGATGAAATGAATCATGGGGACATGTTGGGCCCGTTTAAGGACCCCCCCCAATTGAACAATTGCACACTAGCCCATTCATGACACAAGACAAATCGAGTTCTGACAAGAGGAGAGTGATTATCGATCTTAGCTGGCCCAAGGGGCAGTCTGTAAATTCAGGTGTTCACTCTGATCGATATTTGGATGTGGACTTTGTCCTAACCTATCCCTCGATTGATAATATTACTGAGGAAGTACTCAAGCTGGGCAAAGGATGTAAAATTTTCAAAGTAGACATCAGTAGAGCCTTTCGCCATGTTCCCATAGACCCAGGAGACCTGGATCTGTTAGGCCTTCACTCGGAAAATTACTTTATCGATCGGTCGCTGCCATTCGGATTCAAGCACGGATCCGCAATTTTTCAACGTATATCCGACGCAGTCCGGTTTATTATGACCTCAGAAGGTCACAAAATATGGAATTATATAGATGATTTTCTATGTGTGTCTTTACCATCAAAAATTGAAGATTCCTACACTCGATTACAGGCACTGTTACTTACTTGTTACTAAGAACTTGGTCTCACTGTTAGTAGTAAGAAATTGGTACCTCCCAGCTCACAAGTAGTGTGCTTAGGTATATTAGTTGACACAGAAACACTTACCATCTCCATTCCTACTGAAAAATTACAAGTTATCAAGCAGATGTGCTCTCAATGGGCTACAAAAGACTACTGTACTAAAAAGGACCTCCAATCGTTATTGGGTTCATTACTCTATGTTACTAAGTGCATTAAGTACTCGCGCTTTTTTCTAAACAGGATGTTAAAATTACTTAGAGAAAATTATGATAAAAAAATCACACTTACTGAAAGCTTTAAACGAGATCTACAGTGGTTCAATACTTTCCTCCCAGTGTATAATGGTGTAACGTACTTTCAGTATATTCCTAATAGAAATGTCTACCTAGATGCGTGTACAACTGGCCTGGGGGCTATTTATGAGACACAAGTTTATGCCTTGCCATTGCCAGAGGCTTGGCAAAATGTTAATATTGCATCACTAGAAATGATTAATATTCTGGTAGCCTTAAAAGTGTGGCACTCCCAGTGGGCGGGCCACAGGGTACTAATTCATTGTGACAACCAAGCTGTAGTTTTAGTACTCAACACTGGTAAAGCAAGGGATGAATTTCTTTGTAAGATTGCCAGAAACATATTCTTGTGGCTCAGTGCATGTAACATTGATTTACAGGTAGTACATGTAGCAGGAAGATGTAACACAGTCGCTGACCTGCTGTCTAGATGGTTCATTACATGTAACAATTTCCAACAATTACAGGAATTGATTCACCCTGTTACATGGGTTGCCGTAAATGAAGAGTTGTTGTATACTGATGAGTCTATATAGTCTGTTATTCATGATTTTACAGCCTGTTCTCCTGCAGAGGCCTGTCTCATCAAGCTTGTCACCTCCAGACTGTCAAATGCGTTTGCAGATTCCACCAAGAGGGCTCATGCTACCCTATTTTCCACCTTCCTGGCCTTCACTGTGTTCATGGGCTGGGCTGTACCTCAGGTGAATGTATTTCACCTCCTATGTTTTCTGGAGTGTCTATATTACAATGGGGTAAAGCACCCTCAGATGGCTAACTATTTATCAGCCATCAAAAGTAAATTTATTATATTTGGTCTGGATGTGGCCTGCTTCAGTGACCACAGGCTCAAGTACTATCAAAAAGCAGTTCAGCTTCATGCCCCTCTTCAGGCCAAACTGAACAAAATAATTGATGAAAAACTCCTCGAGGAAATTGAGCTTCATGCCCCTCTTCAGGCCAAACTGAACAAAATAATTGATGTAAAACTCCTCAAGGAAATTGTAGCACAATGTGACCTCACATATATGGGGCAGATCTTCAAAGGTCTTTATTTACTCAGTTTTTTCTCCTTTTTACGGTTATCAAATCTTGTTCCACATGCATGTACTGGTTTTTCCCCACTCAAACATTTAGCAAGGGGGGATATAATTTTTAAACCAGAAAAAATTATTGTTTTGGTCAAATGGTCAAAGACCATGCAGAATAACAACCAGGTTAAACTCATTTCCGTAACAAGAATTCCTGGCTCTCCACTGTGTCCAGTTCGTGTCATTTCCAACCTCTTATCACTGTCCCCCAAGGGTTCCAATCTGCCATTGTTTCAATATAAACTTAATTCAAGTTGGACCCCACTTACTGATACTAAGGTCAGGAGGCATTTTTCTTTAATTCTATCGAGGTTGGGATTGCAGGGCACTGGCTACACTCTACACACATTCAGGTGCCACCGTTGCCTTTAACAATAATGTAGAGTTACAAAACATACAGAGACATGGCACCTGGACATCGGACTGTGTGTGGAGGTACATCACAGATGATGCCAGTGCTGGGGATCAAGTGTCTGAGATGTTCAAAAACAAGTTATCTGATCTTTAATTCTACTCCTACTGCTGGGGTTTGGCTGGTTAAATTTAATTCAGTAAAAATTTTAAAAATTACCATGTCACCACTTTAACTTTTTAAATATCTATTTTATTTCTGGCACAGGCCCACCTTCATTATGTAATCTTATTTTCTTCAAATCTGTATGAGGTTCTTTTACCTCCTTTAACTAACTTGACCTTATATTACAATCAATTTAAGGTCCCCTTAAATTCAACTTCAATTTAAGGTGACCCTGTGCCAGACTTAAATGTTTCATGAATTGTAAATAACCTGTAGTGTGCCTTCATTGTTGTTTAATGATAATAAATATATATATTAACCCGCAATGCATCTTTGGTTTTGACCTTAGAGGTCACTTGGTTCCATCATTTGGTCTGACCTTGAGGAACTGACAGGCTTATCTGCTCAATATGCTCAACCAAGGCAGGAAACATTTTGGATATCAAGAAAAAGAATGTAGAAATACACATAAAAAACAAGTAAATAGGGGTTTGCGTAAAAGTACAAGGGAAAACTGAGGCAGAAGTAAATAAAATTTGGCTCTTTTTTGGTTGAAAAAATATTAAAGGCTTTCAAAATATCAGACTAAATGTTACCTATGCACACTCATTTCATCATTCATTACCTTTGTCTACAAAATATAATATACAGTGTATGGAAATATATATTGCAAAGCCAGAGCAAACATTACAGAGAATCTCGAACCGCCTTAACATTTCATGCCTTCATGAGACCTGACCAGTGCTTTCTAGGCTAATCAGCTAGGAGTTTGGACTATATTGTGAAGCATCAGACTTAGAGATCAGATGCTCTCTGGACAGATTTGTCCTCCATTTGTCCCCTGTTGCACAAGCCTTCCAAAAACACTGCAGCTCTAGTCCTATTTGGCGCCTGGGTGTGTCCCTTCACCTGTAAATCACCTTTTACTTTTAACAAAATAGTTAATTACTAACACTCCTTCGCCTCATCAAATATACTTCAAAACCACATTTAGCCCCAGTGATGGAATACCCTTTCTTTACACTGATTTTTAACAACAAATTGTTTCCTGAGGATTTTATCATTTTATATTTGATCTTTTGTCATCTTTAAGGATCCTTGTGACTCCAAAGCATCGAATTGTTGAGCTTTTGAAATTTTCCCTTGCTAAATTTCAAATATTTTAGTTAGTACCAATAATTTAACATGTTTTGACCTTTTCTGGCCTTTTCATCCAGGTCGTTCAATTGTTTTACTAGCAACTTTTATTCTTAAAATGCTACATACATCCACATACAGCTATTTAGGTCAGTATTTATTTCAAATAAATCGTGAATGTTAAATAATAAACTAAAATGAGCATGTGTCAAAGTACTTGGCATTAGAAAGTAAATATAAACCAAATTTGGTATTTTATTTCTCTGTTGCTGGATTCCCCATATCAAAGCTTACAATTTTAAGGCAGATATGGGTATCAATTAAATATTATTTTAGGGACTAAAAACATGCATTAAGTTATATTTTTTTATAACTTGATACTAAAGTTCTATAATTTTTAGTATAACAATATACTTTCAAATGATAAGCTAACTACACACATTATATACAACACAAAGTGGACATATATTCAGTGTTGAGGCTAAGAAAATAAAAAGTCTGATATCCATAAGCCATAGGTACAACAATAATAGCAAAAGCTGTTTGCAAAATTTCTGTGACAAATAAATTGATAAAAAAGGTTTGCTATTACCTGTTATTAAGGAATGGTTACAATTAACCAACATCCCAAAATCAGTTTCATATTTTGATGTATTATCACTCACTAGGACAACATCCTGATGAAGGAATAGGTTTTGCAAGTTCATTTTAACCCAAACAGAATTATCAGTGCACATTAGGAAAAGCACCTTTTGATACTTCTTGCAAAAATAAACTATACCATTGGAAAAGTAGTCTATGTCAGATTTAGAGCTTAAGTTTACTCTTGCATGAACCCCAATGTATGTAATCTCCTGGGGTACTGTTTTGTTTTTCAAGAAGAGATCTCTGTTTCTTGCAGATATGTAGTTTTGTGCCAGTAAATGGTCCAACACCATCCCTACCATGGTTTGCCTGACCTCATCTTGGAGCTCATCAGTCAGTGTAAATTGCAGTTTAATGTCATCATAGCACTTTGAGAAATATTTATATGATTGCAAATATCCATGCAAATGTACTGAGCGTGAAGTGTTTTCAATCTGAGCAATGTTGGCAGTATATATAGCATAGCCTTTTTCATGCCGATCCTCTATGTCCATTAGAATCTGTCTCTGAAATTCAACTGAAATGTCTTCAGCAGTTATATTTTGGAACACCTTGAAAAGCTTGCTGCTGTTTATAATGGTTGGGATAAGATGGCTGTGCTTTGCAATACAATATGAACTAGCATATTCAAACATGTTGTTGCCAAGTCTGCCCCAGTGGTCCCACAACAGATATGTGGCATGGGAGTTTCCTTCAATCTTCAGTTGGTTCTGTTGATAAATACATCTTAAAAGTTTACAGATTTTGTGTAGCATCAATCATGTATATCTTAATATCCACATTAATTATATCAGAGTATGCTTAGGAGGAATAGCTGTTAAACCAATCTCTAGTTCTTACTGGGGTTGTGCTATGGCTCTAAATGCATGTAAAGTAGGGCTAAGGTTGCTACATCCCTACACATGGGAGAGCCAGGGTAATCAAGATTCACATATGTGATATCAATGGAAAACTTCTCGATCTCAAACAGAATTAATTGACAATTACTTTAAAGTTTTAGTCCATAAATTTTAGAAGATTGACTATTTTTGGACATGGTTACAGTGTTTCTTTGGATGTAGGACATTTTAGTGGGACATTTCGTACCAGGATAATTCAAACCTAGATATTTTGCACAGAGGCCAGGCCAAATCATACTGAAAACATAGTTACACGATAAAAGCAGTGGTATATTACTGAATTATTCATACAATAATGGGAATGTGTAGTTTCAGACTTATTAAAAATCATTGAGCATTACTATTACTAAGTAATTGAAATTATTTGGAAAATGATAAAAGTTAATGCAAAGTAGTACATAAAATTATAGCAGTATAGTTTTAACAAGTACCCATTAAATCTGTTGACAAAAGAGTGAGGTATTCTGTGCTCTGAAACAAAAACAATACTTCATTTGTTTTATTATCTGATCGACATTGTTATGATACATTTGAAATTTTAAAAAGGCTGGAGTTAAACGACACTTCTCATTCACTCTTGTCCATCAATCTGAATTCAAAAACTCTTTTTTTCCAAAATCCTGATAATTTATGTCTTCTGTTCTCCCTAATATATGTTGTTATATAGATCTTTGTTATCCTTTGTTTGTTAATAAATCCTACATTTTCCTTCAGTAAAATTAATTGGCTTGATGATTCTATAATTTATATATTCATATTATTACAATATTTGAAATACTTTGTACTAAATCCGTACAAATTCTGAATGAAGACATCCACTTTGATGAAATTGCATGGGTGGTCAAGAATTAAATAAACACAAGGCGCCTGGTCCTAATGAAAATCAAAATGAAGCCCCACAAAACTTCGATATTAAAATCATACTCTGGCATCTCTGGCATTCTAATAAGCCCACATATTGTTGTTTTATAGACTTGGAAAAGGCCTTTGACTGGGTCAACAGGGACATGACATTGTTCAGACTACTGCCATATGGTACTGAAGGCCATATATATGAAGCTGTGAAATCATTGTATTATACAGCATGCAGTTGTATTAAAATTTATGAATTGTTTACAGATTGGTTTGAAACCAATACAGGTATACGCAAAGGAGATAACCTATCACTACTGTTACTTGCCTTGTTCCTCAATGACCTGGTATATTAAATAGTTGACTTAAATGATGGCACAGATATATGTGGCACGAATGTATCTATCCTGTGTATGCTGATGACATAGTGCTGCTTTCAGATAGTGAATAACACTTACAGATTATGTAAAATACACTTGTTGACTGGTACTAAAAATGACATGTCTTAATAAATAATGAAAAAACATTTCTTTCAAAAACAAAGGTATCAAAAAGTAATTTTAACTTTTGACTCAGACAGACTTGTCTTGAAATGGTTCTAAAATATAAGTACTTTGGAGTAGTCTTAGATGAACATCTAAACTTTCAAGATTGCATCAGTTCACTGACTGACTCGGCAAGCAGGGTACTTGGTATCACAGCAAAAGTAGAAAATAATAAAGACCTAGGCTTTAAGACTTAAATTTACTTAAGTGGAGTTGAATCAGTAATGTATTATGGTGCTGGCATATGGGGAAATACAAAAACCAAATCATTCAATATTATCCAGAATAAAGTGACAAAATTCTTTCTTGGTGTCTAAATATATGCTCCCAATGCAGCAGTGCTTGGTGATATGGGTTGGCTAAAATAAAAATTCACAAAGCAGCTGTGTGTCATACGCATGTGGAATAGACTCATTCGATTGAACAATGCAAGATTAACAAAACTTTTTCAATATTATCCAGAATAAAGTGACAAAATTCTTTCTTGGTGTCTAAATATATGCTCCCAATGCAGCAGTGCTTGGTGATATGGGTTGGCTAAAATAAAAATTCACAAAGCAGCTGTGTGTCATACGCATGTGGAATAGACTCATTCGATTGAACAATGCAAGATTAACAAAAATTGCTTTTGAATGTGACTTTGAAATTTATGAAAATAACTGGTGTTCGTATATCTTAAACCTTTTAGATGAAATAAACATGGAAAACAAATTTTATAACCATGAAATCATAGATATTGCTGAAGTGCAAAACCGTTACTATGAAATTAATTGTAGTGAATGGTGTAATGGTATTGCATCTAAACCTAAGTTACATCTCTATGTGAATTACAAAAAACACTTTTCTAATAAGACCTAACTCAAGGGATTCTTGCAAAAGTATAAGAGTTCTGTGATTGCACAATTCAGAGCTAGTACACTGTCACTTTGTGTTGAAACAGGTGATATTGTTATATCAAAGACACTATGCTAAAAAAATGCGGAAATTATATGTTAGCGAACGTATTTGCGAATTATGTAACTTACATAAAGCATATGAAAAGCACTATTTAATGATATGTCTCATGTACTTTGGTTATAGAAAAGACTTTTTTCACAAGTAAAACACCAGTATCCCTCTTTCAGTGAGAAGAATGAAGAGTCAATATTTCACATTGTAATGCAAAACTCCAATAGACATTTGGCAGACTTTTTTTAAAGTCTTGGGACCGCAGGAAAAATCATCTAAACTACAATTTGCTCATGTAATTTTAAAAATTATAAAATCATTAAATTTTCAACAATTTTGACAAAGTGCATACTTTTCTATTATTTTACTCCTAGCACAGTTGAGAAAATGCTCTAAAAACCCAATAAAATTTACCATTGAGTAAAAAAATGTTAAATGTTTAAATTTGCAGTACGAAATGTCCTAGGCTGGGTATGAAATATCATGGTATGAATGGTCCTGGTACAAAATTGTATTGTATTTATACTCAGCGCATTATCTCCATCTACTACAGGGCTCTAAGCACTATATGACCCAAGAGTGCACAAGTACAGTCAAAGCTCTCAAGTTACTGATATTCCCATAACAGAAAGACAGAGGCTCTAAGGATGACCATTTACCAACGTCCTTGAGGTTCTTTAGCCTGTCACTGGGGATAGGACCTAAGGACAGAGGACAGCCATTTTAAGTGGTGATCCAAATCACCATGTATCTGCCTGTACCTAGGTTTGCACCCAGGTTCTTTATGTCTCTAGGTGAGTGTGTTACCCACTAGGCCACAGTATCAAATGTCCCAGTACCAAATGTCCGGGTACAAAATGTCCATGCCTCCTTTCATTTGACTAGTTATAAATTTTGAATTCTAACAATTCAAACACACTATCTATTGCAATTTAAAGTCACAACACAGGGTAAGTATGACTGGTTCTCAGGTTTGGCATCTTTTCACGGGATGTCACCTGTGTGGGTGTGTCCTCTACAAGTGACAATGCTGAGGTTCTGTCCAATATAACTGTTTCTTGAGCAGGATGTAAAATCCCGACCTTGACCAACTCAGAATACATACGACCATTTTCTAATTACCAAACAATGTCAGTATGCTGATGTAAAAACCAGTACAAACATATGTGAGAGTACAGTATGTTAAACTTTAGTATGTATATTGTTTCTAATTGCAAAGAAACTTGAGTATAAAAATCTAGGCTATGCAGTAGTGCAGTTATTCCACTGTCACTATTTATTTGTTATATAAGACATACAGCCGATTTTAAACTCAGTATGTGCTAGTCAGACTAATCCTATCAAAAAGCTTGGGAAATTGCATGACAAATCCATGTATTGGACCCGAATGGAAAGTTTGGTTGCATGCATGACCAAAAAGATTAGCCCAAATACTGCTACGCTCGGGAAGTTTGTCAATTAGTGAAGTTGCATCTATCCTTAAAACTATATAGGGCAAGATATATTTATATTTTAAATAATTAACCACAAATCACTTGCAATGAAATATTAAAATTCTACATTGAAATTGTTAATTGTCATACAGTGTAGTATTGTCGTGAAAGGCAAGTGGGAGGTTAATCTTTTTTAGTTTGGGGGTACATAAACCACTATTTTAGCATTTGAGATGGGCTCGGGATTAGAAACAAAGCTTGGAAAGATTCAGGAGTACCTAACTACTTTGCCACCAGGGAGAATATATTTCTTTTAAGTGGAAATACAATAAGGCTTACCTGATGTGGGATGACAAGATTATTTTTATCCCACCTTAACATACTTCGAACAGCAAGAAAAGTCATGAAACAAATCACAATTGTCTGAATGGTCAGCAATATTTTAAACATTTCTTTAATTTTAACAATATCACTAGCAAACTGCAAGACATGAAACACATTGATATAGATATGAAGTGTATGTCTTACTTTAGGCTTATATTTAGTCAAACAGCCTTTGCGAGCATGCGCAAAAAGGATTTTCATTCATAAATCATATGTATATGTCAGGATATACTAGCTCATCATACACATTTTGTATTTTGTACTCATTCTACTCTGCAGTTTGCTGATGGAAAATTATTGTGTTTTATCCACCACCAGCTTTATGTGTCCCATATAGGGGGGGACTTACAGAGTGTGATATATATTTTTTGTATTAACGTTGCCATTTTTTGTACAAATTAACGTTACAAATTCATCAAGAAGTGCCGATGTTTCGTGACTACTTCTGAAACCATTCCATATATGTGATATACGTATTAAGAAAGGTATATTTTGCAGAGAGCTTCTTCTCATTTGCTTGCATCAAAATCCATGCTGAAATGACAGGGAAACTGCAACTAAAAACTCAAGTTTAAATATTTACTGGTGCACTTCTATATATGGCAGTCTTTTCGGCATTTCTCTTTAGATAATGCCTTTTTTTTAGGTTCTTCCTAAAAGTCGGACAAAAGCGGCGATTCCGTCGCCGCTTGGACTAATATCGGCGATGTTAATTTTAATTGGGAAGAAGTGAGGAGGGGTAGATGGCCAGCGGCGATAGCGGCGACAGTCCAAGTAAAGTGGCAACAGCGGCGATGAGGAGGGGATGGGATGTAAGGGTAGTTGGCAATATTTTAAAACAAATAAAATATCAAATGCTGGTAGTTGTACACCCACAGAGTGATGAAAACGTGAGGCTACGATGGGGTTTCTAACAATATTTTATAAATATATAATTAAGAGCCACAAGCGGCGATTTATTTCTGTCCAACTTGGAAATGGGGAGGGGGTGTGGGGCGGCGATGGCCAGGAGTCACTATAAACAATTTTAATTTGTAAAATCTTGCAGGAAAGCCCCCATCTGGAGCCTCATCTTTCTTCATTAACATATGATGTACAAATCCACGAGCTGATCTGTGTCAGTTTATTAAATATTTCTAGAAAACCCCCACCTGGAGCCTCATGTTTCCTCAATTAACAGCCACAAGTGGCGATCGCCTTTATTTCTGTCCAGTTTGGAAATGGCGAGCCCCTATATAACCCTCTTGCATTTGATTGGCTAAATTAATGCATAACACAGCCCCTCCCCCACCCTCCCAAACCCGTCGCCGCTGCCCCCCCCCCCCCATCCCATCGCCGCTATCGCCGCTTAGTCCAAGTAGAATTCCAAGTTGGACAGAAGTCCGAGTTTTAGAATGTACCTTTTTTTTTTACTTTTAAGTCATACAAAATGGTGTGTAATCAAAATAAAACAATCCTAATTAAGCACAAACAAATATTTTTTTTCATCAAGATTAACACAAAATACTTGCATTACATACACGGATATTGGAACGTTCATTTGTGATATTTTTTGTTTACATCATTTGACAAGTTTTTCTATTGTGTGCATATGTTTTGACCTAAGGGTGAAATTGTCCATTTTATGAAATAAACAACCCAACTGTCCATTTTGTGAAATGGACAAATCCATATGTATTTTGTTATCCATATCATGAAATGAACAAAATCATGAATGAAGTTAAACTTTCATTCATGGCCAAACTTTTGGTTTAAGTTGTTCACTTTATTCTCCTATAATAATGACATGTATATGAAATATCTTACACTAAGTTAGTTAACAGTTACATAGTTATAAATATTTGAAATAAATTTGAAATAAAAGTGTCAGTTATGTAAAGCATACTTTTTAATGGGAATAACTATCTAAAAATTACACTTGCACTTTTAAAAAGTATGTGATACCTGGTATATTATTTTTTAACTTTTACTTAAATGAAATATAATAGAACTTTGTGCACTAATCTTGTTTAAAAGGCTTTCCTTTAATCATTCGATCTGATGAATTGTAGCCTACCCTTTGAAGATTAGAATAAGGATTATAAAAAGTAACTCTCAATTAAAAGAGGTTGAAGCCATCCAAAGGTTACAAAAAGAAGTGGGCTAATTACAATTAAATTCAACTTACCAGTGGTGAGGCTTTATTTCAATGAGATCTGAGGATTGTAGCCACCCTTTTGAGGATTAGATCGAAGGGTTAAATCAGTGTCTGTAACAGTCATAAATCTTATGACAATGTTGACCAGTAAAGAGGAAAATCTTACATAACACATATAAAAATTACATTAAACAAAAGAAAAAATATGTATAGCATTCTACATAACTACAGTGTTTGAGTAACATATTACTTTCATAGTTTTATGCAGTAGCATATAATAACTCTCTGCGTTTTTCCCATGAATTAAATAAGAAATCTGCTACTTGCTTTATACAATTATTCATTAAATATTTAAGCTTCTTATCTTTATCAAGAGATATAAAATTTTCATTTTAATGTCAGCTGTCTGAGAGAGCTTTTGATGCATTTGGTTGTAACAAGTACATTCAAGCAGGAAATGTCATTCATCTTCAGCAAAACGCAAATTATAAACTAAACAAAGTCTTTCCTCAGCTTTAGTTCTTCTAAATTTACCTTGCTTGTCTTTCATAAGCTCGTATCTACCAGTATTGATATTGAGTGGTAATATCCCTAATCTAAATTGTGCTTGTATAGATCTTTTTCACTTGGGCAAGTTAAAATATAGATAGGATTCTGTACTAAAATCATGCTTGAAAAGTTTATAGGTTCTTAACTTAGGTTTGTTCCCTAGATTGGAGAGCCATTTCACCTTATATTGGTACAACATACATTCTGGAGAACTATCAATTCCACACTTTTCCTTTAGCAAAAATGTATGACTTTGATCAGACTGCAAATATTTTTCTAATTTGACTTAACCAATTATTTGTTTCCTTTGGTAATCCCAGTTAAAATGATCTTAGTTAATCTATCATAGATCATATCTAACATTCTATTCCAAAATGATAAGATGCTCATGTGGCGTCTCAATAGAGAGGGTACCCATGCAACTTCTCCTTCAACTCCAAGTAATGGTGCAAATTTGTGAATACCCAAAAATAATCTGACTGCCTGATTTTGTGTGACATCAATACATTTGTAATTTTTATAGCCCCAAATAGCAGAACCATAATCAGGTAATGGAGCCATCCCTGAATTTTACAAATTTTCATAAGTTTTAAAAATGCAATCTTTCAATTTTTTTAATTTGGAAATGATACTACCTAAAGCCCTACTTCCAGATTCTGCTAATACTAGTGAACACTTCAAATGTTAAATGTTCATCAAACACCACCCCTAAATATTTGTATGATGAAACAATTTTAATGTGAGTTCCACTGAACTTAAATACAAAGTTTGTCAATCTATATTGCTTTGGTTAAAAATGCATAATGTTAGACTTGCTTTCATTAATTTGATTTTCAACTTATTACACCATTAAAATAGCTTATCAAGCAGCAACTGTAAGTCATTCTCACATTCAGCGAGCTATACAATATTATCTGTAAACAGTAAAATGGGAATCACAAGTTTGTTAATTTTATCCCCAATAGCAAGTTCTTTTAGTTCACGTGCAAGATCATTAATATATAGGGCAAACAATGTAGGAGATAAGTTGTCACCTTGACCAACCCCAGTTATGGTCAGAAAAAAGTCAATGTATATACAATTACATAGCCTGATGCCTGACCAGCAAAAGAATAAAATATAAAAATTTCTGTCAATTTTGTTAATTTTGTCAAAGGCTTTTACCATATCCACAAAAGCACAAAATGTAGATTTTTTTCTCTGAAAGATGGTTCTGGATAACACTGGATAAACAAAAATATGATCATTGCAAGATCGATCCCTTCTAAATCCGTTCTGCTTATCCACCAATACAGAATTAAAGTCACAGTATTTCATGATTCTTTTATTACTAATGGAACTGTATATTTTGTATATATTGGATAAGAGGCTAATATCGCAATAATTTAGTGGTACACAAGGATCCTTTAGTGAACTTTTCGGAATAGGAGAGATGATGGTTTTGAGCCATATTAAAGGTAGTAAGGAATATTTAAAACAAATCTTATGTAATCTAATCTACTGCTTCACAGGCACAATATCTTCCCCACAAAGGGAAACTCAGTCCGCTGGTTAACAGAAAGCATTTATCATAAGGAGAGTTGAGGGGCAGTCAAGGTCAGTGATCCGGAGTTATGGGTGTGATTAAGAGGAAAGGGAACTAAGTCAGGAAACTGGAGTTCAAGAGGTGGGATTAAAGGTGTTTCCTGAATGATGCATCAGAGGGGTTATTTCTTATTTGGAGGGGGGAAAGTTCTAAAGAACTGGGGCATGGTGACTGAAAGAATTTAAAAAGTGTTTTATGAACCCTACGCTCAAAAGTGGGGGTATGGAGGAACTTCAGTTTAGGGGTGCTTCGCCTTGTATTTCTGGAAGAGATGTAGGGGTGAATTAACTCTCTTAGGCAAGCTGGTTCACGTTGGTTGAGAATTTTGTATGTAATAAGGCCTATTTTAAATTGTACCCTATATCTGACTGGGAGCCAATAGAGTTTTTTTCAGATGAGGGATAATGTGTGAGAATTTAAATCAATATCACACTATGGTGTTGCACACCTACAACCAATAATCAATGTGCCAACTATCAACTTATGACACCTTACTGTTTCAGAGATATTGCCCGGACAAAATTTTAAAGGTTAAGGCCAATACAGCAAGATCAAAGGTCAAATCAAGGTCAGACCATGACGTTGCACACCTACAACCCCCAACCTTGTCCCTACCTAGTATCAACTTCCTACACATTACGGTTTCTGATATATGTACAGGACAAGATTTTATAGGCCAAGGTCACTACGACAATGTCAAAGGTCAAGTCAAGGTTAAACTATGACGTCTACCAAGTATCAACTTCCCACACCTTATGCTTTCCAAAATATAGCCTGGAAAAGATTTTATAGGTCAAGGTCGCTATGGCAAGGTCAAAAGTTAAATCAAGGCCACACCATGGTGTTGCACACCTACACCCCCTAAACCAATGTCCCTACCTAGTATCAACTTCCTACACATTATGATTTCTGAGATACAGCCAGGACAAACTTTTTCCCGCCACCTGCCTCCCCATCTGGACACCATGGGTAAAAACAATACCCCGACAGCCCTTAAGGGCTGTGGGGTATAAACTAAATGAATGCTCCAATTATTTGAAGTGTACCACATATGGTATTATTATCTGTGACCAGTAGTCAAATAATGAGACTATGTTGCCAAATTAAGTCTGAAATAATGCCTTTGCATATCTCTAGAAAATCAAGTGTAGTTTGGTGGAAGTAATTACAAGGAAAAAGGTCTAATATTGGTGAATTTTTAAATTTGAACCTGACTAACACATCCAGTATTTTATGTACTTTAATGTGTTCACAGCTCAAATGTCATCCTTTTATCATTGTACTAGATATCATGGGTCATGTTACAGGACAAGTGATATAAAAGGCATGCCTTTTACTTAAATAATAACTGCAATTGAATGTTTTACCGGCTGAAAAACATGTTGGACATTTAATTGCACCTCAATAGGAGATAAAGACATTAAAGTAAAAATATTGAACTTATGATGAATACTAATCATTTAATGTTTGTCTTTGGGAGTGCTTCACTTGAAGTTAAATATCAGCTATACTTACCCACAAAAGAAAGTTTTATAAAGAATAAATTACAATATATCTTGTGTTTCTTTTTTGGCTAAGTATATTTAAATCTTTTGTATGCCACTTTACAACAGTGCTTTATGGGATTAGTCTCTTAAACTTGTTGAGTCTTGCTTTGTTAGATCCCTCTTAAATTACCCATTGCTTCATTTTCCCCCTAATCTGAAATGCCTTACCAATTGATTGTCAAGTTCATAAGAACATTTTTTATTTTCCTATATATTTGTTTAAATCTGACAATGTGCATAATAAACTTTTGCTGAATTAAGCACTAAATGGCAGTGGATCTCTGTGTAATTCTGTAAAAAAATGTTATAAATACACTGTAGAAATGGATGATATCATTTTTAAAGTTAACAGATTTTGAAAAGAAAATGAGAGAATTATGAAACAGTAATATCACTGTAGACTCCTTGATATATGCTAAACTTGTCAGAGTCATATTGTACCTTATTTACAGCAAACAATTTAATGTTTTTGCACATAGAATGATTAAAAAAATTAGGTTTTTTGTGGACCACGTAATGTTTATTCCACTTTTCTTCATTTTCATTTTCCTGTTCCTTTTTTAATATATTTCTATGTTCTACTTATATTACTTGCATAATCTGAATTGTTTATAGATATAAAAATATATAAATATATAACCCCAGCAGAGAATCCCTCACATATGTGACTGATTTTACATATCTAAGTTTCAATGATTTCAAGAACCAAATACTGAATAAACATATGTGAATAGTGCTTATTTAATTAAGTTCTTTTCTTTCACAGAGATGCAATATGTGCCTGTGCATTCATTGTTTAGAGAGGGAAGTAATGTCATAAGTGTACCCAAAACAAAAGAAGAGGCCAGGCAAAAATTACAAATTCTTGGAGGTATGATAATGAAGCTTTCATGTTTTACCAGTATTCTTTGTAACTAATAGTCCTCCAATTACCATACTTGTACCCTGGCAATCATATTCTGCTGTACTTTTCCATGTCTGTTGGCTACAGTTGATTTCAATCTATAGTATTATATGTTGTGCATTATAATGACTGTTGATGAAAGTTGAATGCTTTTTATATCATATATACTGTACCATGTCTGTCTACATCAGTTGAATATCATTATCATTTGCTTTAAATTATTCATAATCCCATAAATACACCTTTCAGCATTTGTTGCATATATTGGTTTACATATGAAGATTAAAAAACTCCAATTAAAATACAGTTTACTGCAATTTTTTTGGATATATTTGATTTTGGGCAGATCTAGTTTGTTCGAGTTATACAGGCATCTACTTATACCCTCAAAGAGTCTGTGTTTTCTGTTGTTAGGATTTCTTAAGCCCAGCCCATACACTTGTCAACAAAATACTCAGCATAATAGAAGCAAACTCAATTTTTTCTTTATAATTTTCCAGGGTTAACAAAGTTTTCTAAAGAAAACTCATTGACCAATTCACAATTCAGTACTTCACCATACCCAAGACAGCTTTTCAAAAAGCTCCCAGAATTTTGAGCATTTTGGGTAGCTAAACTTTCTAGATTATTAAGTCATTATCACTCCTGAAATTAGATCCCTCTTTGTGTAGAAACTGATGAGACCTAGCCCAAATGAAATAAAGTGGACAAATTGATAGACTGTGTTTGAAATGCCTAAAACAAAAATAACAGCAAATCCTCTTGCGTTCAACAGTCAAAACCCCTGCACAATTTTTACAAAATTGTTATCCTTTCAGATACGCTAACTGATTAAGCTTTGGTCAAGATCTTGTAACAACTGTTGCTGACTGTTAACTTTTACAGTTTTTAAGTGCACTTTCACAGGCTTGCACTTTTACAGATCACTTTTCTTCTTTTTTTCATTTTTTCAATAGACTTTTATGGAATTTGCACTTCCATTAAGGAATCTGCCATTCCAGATTGCACTACTGGTGGTTGTGAGTGCTTCTGAGCTCCTATGTCAGTGACCTACTGATGGCTTTGTGGCTCATGCCTGCAGGTTGAAAGACTTTTTGGCCTTGTTATATCTTAATGTTGTGTTGCTTCCCACCTCTGAAATCAGAGTTCAAATCCTGGCCCAACTTCAAGGGGAAAGTTGGTAGTTGCTTGTTGTTGGTCTGCAATTTACAGTACAGAACCATGACCAACTGTATATACTGGATTCATCTGTCCATAAAACTACCCATTGTGATATGACCTATAAAATGTGTTGAAAGTGACGTTAAGACCCAAATAAATAAAAAAATAAATCTTGACCCTGTGGGCGCTACAACAGATCAACATCACACATTTTTGCACCCACGATTCAAGATGTTTTCAAATGTCCACTCAATGCAGTTCAAACCAGCCTCCACTTTTGCTTATCAGTTCAATGATAAAAACTCTTCTCCAATAGTTTGAGAATTGGTTATGGATTATTCCTAAAATTGCATCATATCTGTGTTGGACAAAGTCCCTCAAACTATAACAATTTCGGGTAAATCTGTGCTGTACTTTTCCAGAATTTTGCTAACACACAAAAAAACAAACAGAATTGAATGATTGCATAACATTGGACGAGGCCAATATAACTTTAGGCTGTCTAGGCTGAAAAGGTTGGATTGATACTGGATATACTTATAAAAAGCTTACTCTGTATACTTTTAAAAGTAAAATCAAGTACAAGCTGAATCTTTTTACATATCCTTTTATTGTTTTAAATAATAGCATGCAAAAATAGTACACCCAAGGCATTTTACAAAACTGAAAATAACGTTTACCCTAGGGTTTTGATCGACAACATATACGAAACACATAGGACAATAAATTTATTAATCTTTATGTTAAATGTATATCCGGTTACGAAATCTATCACCTGGTAATATTCAAATACTTTTTGTTGCCAATTTGCTGTGTACAATATTGCATTGAATACTTTTGAAATGCATTTGAATGGAAACACGCTTCATAATTATGAGAAGTATGAGAATACAAATGTGAATACTCATACAAAGTACATTTGAATATGTATGAATATAAATACCCCAGGCCTGGGAGCAGTAAGGCTGTACCAAAAGATCCCATCAAGCGATTTCAACAAGTTCAAGTTCTCATCTTGAAAAGTATTGTAACACATTATCAATAATGTATGAGCAATTCATTAAGAAAGTAAGGAAATACAGAGTGTTGTAAATTTACTTATATTGTTACCGTAACTATTGATGTAGAAATTGTATTGTGCAGTATTTGTGCAAATAAACAAACAGTAGCGAAAACTTTTGGCTACATGGAATAGAAAACAAGGTAGTTAGATCACAAACAACTTAAAAATAAAATAAATAAAGACTCAGGCTCATCTTTTCTGACCTTCTTCAGAACACCTTATGTACCTCTCCTATAATGGGTGCTGTTTTTAATGTTCTTCTAGCTGTTGGGACTATCCATTTTTTGGTTAATCAATACTTTAGAGGATATTAAAATCAAATTTGTGGTAAAATAGACTTTGTATAATTTTGAAAGTGCAAATTGAAATTAGGTATGAGTGGAAACTACATTAATGCCCCAACACCAGAAAATTTCAGAATTTTCCTGTATGAGATCTGGTAAGTTAGTAAAGTAATGCAATGAAAAAACATCAGTGGGATAAAATTAATTTATTTTATTTTTATATTATGTATATCTATATCTTCCAGTTTATTTACATACACTTTATTATACACCTGTGCAACCACCCAAGACATAGTTACTTCACCCACACCTAAGGTGGTCTTAATCTAAGTTACACTTTTGTTTAACATATAAGACCATACATGAATTTAAGCGCAGGCTAACAACATTACATTAACATAAGGCCACCTTAAGGCCATTTTGTACAAGATAATTTCAAAAACATAAGGAAAGCTTAAAGTACTTTACTATAAGAAGCCTTAAGCTAAGTGTACATTTACATTGGAGCAAGTTTTACTGTGCATAGTTACATACAGGATTAAGGTGGACTTAAATTAAGTTGTACTCTAGTTACTAGTCATTTGGTTGTTAGTATAAAATTCACAACTGTTAGTTTATTCGTTAAGTACTGAAGCTTTAACAGATAATTATGTATATATTTGACTTAAACTTAATGCAATAACAGTATAGAATAGATGTATGGTCTAGATGTGTATGTAGTCTAGAGTAGTATACACCCCAAACCCCAAAGTAGACTAGGGTAGAAGTAAGGACTTGAAAGCCAGAGCCACTTTATCAGAAGCTTTATGGTTCTGTGTTATGTATGACCATACACAGTCGGAAGTCCTTGTTCCCAGGATCTGAATATCCTGGATTGGGATGCTAGTATTGAATGCCAGGGTGGCACCCGAGCGCCTGAATGTATGGAAGGTGATATTGGGGGTATGCAATTGCAACTTTTCTAAAACTTGCTTTAAATTTTTTCAGAGTCTGGTATCTGTAAGGGGAATCCACAGATGGTGACACTTAATTTAGAACAGAGGTTTATTTTTTTCCCTTTTGGTGTGATGCTAAACAGTTTCTTAAGAGCTGCAACAGGACAAATGGGAAGGGTAATAACTTTTATTGTATGTTTGGCTAGAGAGTTTTTGTCCACTTTACCAGCATATGAGCCCCTGGATCTTCAAATATCATGTCTGACCTACAAAGTTGCTCTAAAGGGTTAAAAGAAGAGATGGAGTGAGGAACCAAAGTAGACATTCTTAAAAAAGAAAAGAAAGCTAGGGGATGTGCAGCCTTAAAGATCTGTCCCATATACATAGAGTCACACTGAAGGGCAATAGAGTTTAAAACTGGAGGTTCAATGATTGATTTAAGTGTAACTTTAAATGGAGCTTTCAAAGTAAGGGCCTTAGTGAAATATTTTATTCTAGGTGAGCCAAACAATGTGGCATCTAAATGAAAAATGCTCAACTTAGCTTGGATGTAATTCACCACCGCAGAGTTTGCAGAGCCATTGAAGACCAGGAATTCAAGGAAGGCCAGCATGGTATCAATGATAATGTGGGAAGTTCTTATTCAAGCAAAAACACAGAAAGTCAGAAAGACCCTAAACATGCTGTTGTAGGCCTTGGAAGTGGAGTCCCTGAAAGCCTGCTGTATTCTGTGATTGGCTCTTGAAAAGAGGTGAACAATGGCCGAATTACAACCTGAAATCATATAGACCAGTCAATATAGAGGGCAGCCTCATTGGGGTACACCCAACAATGGTTTGGGCATAAAACATAGAATTTTTGGTGAAACTGGGGGCCAAAGGCCCATCTAGATAGTGCATCTGCAATACTATTATTCTTGCCCAAAATATTACAGTTTTAGGTCAATGTCATAAGTAGCAGTGGCCATAGCAATATTTCTAGCTAATGCGGCCAGTGTGAGGTCTTTTGTTCTGCCAGATAGAATAACAGAGACGACCGTCTGGTTATCACAATGGACCAAAATAGCCTTACCAGCCCAATATCAGCCCCAGGTGCGAAGGGCCACCAGAATGCATTTCCAAGTGAACAATGCCAAGTCCATGTAACCACTAGGAAGAACTATTGTATAGACCTGAGTATTAAAAATCGCCCCAAGACCTTGCAATGAGGCTTCCAGATCAATTTCACCTTGCATCTTGGCATGCTTAAAGAAGCTGGTTCCATTAAACTTGGGTAAGAACTTATCAGCAGACCTAAGGAGATCTAGCATACGGTTCAACAAGGGTCTAGAAGACCTGACACACTTGGATATGTACAATAGTTTCCTGAGAAGGGATTGCAAGCTCCTCTTGGAACATTTGGTGGCAAAGAGCCAGTTTTTGCATGAATGCCTACTTTGGTCTTGTTTTTCTTGAGGTACTGAAAATTCAAATGTTTCTGTGTACAGCCTTGGTATTAGGAGTAACCAATTTTTTCTGGCTGATATTCAAATTAAGCTCTACACGCAAGCTATGTAAAGTCTCAAAAGCCATGTCAGCTTTACTGACCAATTCATGACCAATGATGTCATCGATGTATGAGGTGACGTAGAAACCATTTCTGGCCATAATAAACCGTATGGCGTCGCCGATGCACTGAAAAATGGCTGAGCCAAAGGCAGACAGGTCTCTATGATGTAGTTTTCAAGTCTAAGGCCTAAGAAATGATAATCTGCAGGGTCTATTTTCACATGTGTAAATGCCCTGGAATAATTTTTAACCTTTTCCTCATTTTACTATGTGACTAGTAATTTGATTGATACTAGGGAGAGTGAGCATGAAGTGAGTGCCTAGGTATGTATCCTTGCCTACACCTGCATTAACTGAAGCACCTATGGGGTAACTGAGGTCAATTATCACTCACCTCTTATTTGAGTCTGGTTTATCCCTGGTCATGAAGGGAGAGACATGTAGTTCCTTTATTGGGTGGTCCTTAAAGGGGCCTAATATGGCACCAATTTGCTGCTCCTAACTGGAATTTAATCTGTAACTGTGGTGCTAGATAATTGTGCACGGCTGTATTTTTTATGTATTTATGATCAGCAATGGGGTCATCCAGACTTTGAGTTATATTGATAGCATCTGTTAGTACAAGGTCATTGAGAGGAATGAAACCATAACTACCAACCGTCTGGGCCTTCCAAGCCTGAAAAATCTTTGAACCATTAGCCTTTGATAAGCAATCTTTATGTCTGTGAGTAAATCTGAGATCAAGGTCGTATTTATCTGTGAGTGAGTTAACTGAGTCAGCCTGACAATCAGAGATGATGACCTAAGCCAAGATTTGCACCTTGAGAATCTACATCTACAGGCAATGTAGTCATATTGAGTTTTTGGGGACTTTTTTGTCACCATTAAATTCTTTATTACTTGAACTACTTTTATTTACAGAGTGACACATGTCAGCAGTAATAGAGTGAACCCAGTTGGGTGAAAGCAGGGATCTGACATTACTAGAAGCACCACCCCAATCTTCATGCCTGAATTTATTGTTGGCAAACCGTTCAAATTGATCATTAGAATCGTTGTGAATGACCCAAGTATTGATAGTTTTGACACGTAGATTTCTAGGTTTTTTCTTGTTAACATTGATTTTTTTAGTGATATTTTTAGCACTAGCATTGACCTGCCCACATTGTCCATTTTTGACAATTGTGCAACATTACACATTTTACCACATGTATCACTCTGTAACTTAACATGGTTTACATGCAAATCGTTGCTAAAGTAATTTATTGTCTTGTCACCCATATCAGTTTTGGTGGTATGACTGCTAATTTTTGCATCACAACTTAATTTTTTTAGCAGAAGTTTTCAAAACAACTTCAGCATGTGTCATTTTTTTGTATTTGATCCAGTCCTGCCTCCAAGTAAGGCTTGAACAATTCAGAAAAGCAGGGTTAGCAACGATTCTAGTTATATAATTTTTTGAATGACAGTAGGCTCGTTTATTGATAGCCTCTTACAGTCCTTTGCAGGGTGGAGGTTAGTCTTTCCATTTACAAAACATTGCGAACAAACATGCAAATAAGTATGGCCCTTGTTTTGATGATCAGTTCTTTTACCACATGTGCCCCTTTGATAGAATTTACATGGAGTGGGCTTCTCTCTATTCTGATTTCACATGGAGTAGGCTTCTCTCTATTCTGATTTCTACCATTTACAGACTGAGTATGAATGTGACTGGATCTCTGAGAATGGATTCTATGGACTCTGTCATTTTTTTTCTGTATCCGACCAGTTTATCTTGACTATCTTCCATCAAGTCTGCAAGATAGTCAAGCATGAGATTTTTGATGCCTAAATCAGTTTCTTCTCTAATAATGAGATTAAAACCCGAGACCCATTGTGACATGATAAGACTGCCATATGTAGTACAACTTTTATTGCTACCACTCAAAATAAAATTCTGAGGCCACGGGACCTCTTTTTTGCACCATACTACTTCATTACCACCCCGTTGTGATTTGTACTTGCCTTGAGAATTCAACTGCTTTAGTTCCTCAAGTCGCCTGTACACCTCTTTCTGGACTCTAACAGAGCTTTTGAGTGTGTGAAGTTATGGCAGGACCATATCTTTGTTGACTGCAGCAGAACTCTCAGTGGTTTCACCTCGGCTAGTACTGGTAGCAGGTGTTTCTTTGTTTACTTTGCTTTCAACCTTTGATAATCTACCTCTCAAACTCTTGAGTTCTGAAAATATTTGTATGTTAATGTCTTGATTTACAGTTCCACTTTCAACCACTTCCTCTTCATCACTGTCCTGAATAGGTTTCACACATTTGGAATTGATAGGTCGTTCATGTTCATACCCACATTTTTTACAATAGAAAGTTTTCTTTGGTATGTTGACGCTAATTGAATAAAACACGTCAATGTATGAAACGTGCTTGTATAACAGATAAGAGGGTTGTATTTGAAGGTGATGACAAAATAGTATGAAAATTAGTATGCAGCCCTTCTATCTCGCTCCAGAAATCCCAGAGCTATACAAGCATGTGTCAAGCAAAGTATGACGGCGTCACATCACAGTAATAAAGTCTCAGGCAGCATCCCATCAACTTGCAATGGCAGCTTCACAGCCTGTAAACACACTGAAACTTGAAAGGTCAAAAATCGAATAAAATCAAGTAAAATGAGAATTTTAAGTTTTTAGGTGTTGCTGGTTTAGATTTCAAATGAAACGGAAGAAAATGGTGGTTTTGGCGGTAAGGTTCACACAGAGTTCAAAGGTCAACCAATAAGAAATGGGGACACACACAATAAGAACATTCTTACCAGCAACACTGAAAGGTCAGTCACCTATTGTGACTGACCCCCAGGTGTAATTTAGCTCCTGGTGTACATCCTAATGGTAATAATGGAGGTTTTGGTTATCAAGAGTCTATAAAATATTTTTTTTTCAAATCAAATATTAATACAACAATTGATTGATGGGGTATTATATATCTAGTAATTGCAATGCTAAGGTTAAAAACACATTGTCACACAACCATTGATTGGGAATAGTCTTGCCATACATATCCAGATGCTTCATGTCAACTGTGCCATTCTACATAACCTTTGGGATAAATCACTTCTCCACCAGCCAGCCACTCTAGCAGCTGAAAGTGTCTCCTGGAATAGACAGATATATTCAACAAACCTTTCACAACATTAGTGTAAACAATTTGAAGTAAAACCGTTTCAGAAAATTTGTCTTGTCAAGAAATGATTTTTGTGTTTTCTACAACAGTCACGCTGATTTGATAAACATTTCACAACAATAGTGTGATTATTCAATTATGAATATTTACTGCCTTTATAAGCAGCCGAAGAAACAATTATTCAGCCAACCAAACATTCCATTGACAGAAGGATTCTCATGCAATAGACTGGCATTGCTTCACCTTTTACTGTTGAATTTTAACACCATTGTTATGAAAGATTTGTTTAATTTGTTGGCGTTTTGCAGGAGGCACATTCTACTGGCCAGCTTCTGAACTATACTTATATTGTTTCATGTTTGAATATGAATATAATTTAAGGGTTTGTGTAATCTGTCTAGATAGCAACACATGGTAACTCATTGCAGTCATTTTAATGTTAATGAGGGGGCCACATTGGCACAGTTGTAACACACTCGCCTCCCGCCTCTGAGATTAGCATTCGAATCCGTGCCTGACCTCATGTGGAAAAGCTGGTAGGTCGAAAGTTTAGAGTACAGAACCTCGACCAACTGTATGTACTGGTTTCCTCTGCCCTTCTCATTACTTGTCACAATATAACTGATAAGGTATTATGCGTGACATAAAAATACGAAATAAGTAAATTGTAATGTTAGTGTCAAATTTCACGGTATTTTCTTGAAACAAGCTCTGCACATTTATACATAATTATTAAGATATAGTGTTGAAAAGCAAAAAGAGAGAAAACAAGCAGATTTGACCACATTTTAAAAAATTACGCCAAGAGTATACACACCTACTGAAATTTCCTAATAAATTACTGATGAAGTAGGAATAAAATCTTAAAGAAAGTTATCTTATCATTTTTTGCACCAAAGCTGAATTGAGTACAATAAACAAGTTACCCATTTCATTAGCCTATCAATTCTTTCACAGTGTTAGTGCAACACACTGTACTTGTCATTATTATTTTGTATGTCAAGCAGTTTGCATCAAAAATTCCCCCCCGCCCCTTGGGGAGGGCTATAAGTAGGTTCTAGTGCTCAGGCTGATTTTGATAGTTTCAGGTTGCCTGGGTGTGGGGTGAGCCAGCCTGAGAGACGACTCCTGGTGGTGGTGGTTCCTGCTGGTCGCCTGCGCCTGTGATGTCACCTCCCAGCCTGCTAACCACAGTGGGGCACTCTTAAGTTATTAGCACAAGGTTTTTGCAATGCTGTGGAGAGTATGTGGCTGCTTAGTGTGTGTGCATATACAGAAGTTTCCAACTCCTCTGTCACAGTGAAGCGAAGTTTTGTGTTCCTCAAGGGCTCTGGCAGTGTTATACGTTTGGCCTTAAGTGCTTACATGGCCTGGACAATGGTCTTTTGCCTGCTGATCATGCTGACCTTAAGTTCATCTGTGTTACCTGAAGTAATTGCTGTACAAGTGGTGTTTTCTTTGTTCTACGCTTTGGAAGTTCTGCTGGCCAGTTGCAGTTCAGTTAGTTGATGTTGCTTTGGGACTGAGTTACATGATAACTAGTAACTGACGTCTTCCCAGTACCTGTGATGTTCAAGGACCTGGGTTTGAACTGTTATCTTGTGACACTTTCTTTGTGTCATGTGTTGGCAGTGCTTATATGCTAATGCAATGGTTGCAGTATTGTAAGCTGCAGTTCAATTGGGACTGAGTTACACTTATAATTAGTAACGGACGTCTTCCCAATCCAGTAATCTACAGGACTTTGGGGTGAATACTTGGAAGTTGGCTGAATCTTCATCTACAATTTATCTGTGTTGCCATTACAATGGTATTTGCGAACTGAGTTACACATATTTATTGTAACTGACGTCTATAGAATCAACAGGAGATACTGATATTCGGGACTGAGCTGTATTATAGATCATCTGACAGCAGACGTCTTATCTAATCTTCATCTGGATCGGTTGTGATGGATCTTATCTACTACTGTTTCCGGGACTGAGCTTGCTAGTCAATTATTTAGCTGACGTCAATAGGGTTATAATCTAAACAGGACTGAGCTGTTGAGGCTTGATCACAGCTGACGTCTATATTTCTCTATTGTTTCATTTTTATTTTTTTTTTATTATTATTTTTGGATTAATATATATGTTACTTGTGGTAAGGTATGATACTTGCATTCACAGTTACATTAGGTGGACTGAGTTAATTTATGGTAGCTGATGTCTATGGTTTTTGACGTTCATATGTTATGCATATGTTATATATTGGCCTCAGAATTATTGCATATGGAGATTTTAGTGTAACTTTGATCTTGCTGCTTGACTGATTAATGATAATTACAATGTACTCTTTTATGTTTCATTGCGGTAACAATGAACAATATATTAACTACTTTATCTATGGTATCATATGGCATGTGTTTGTTTTATTGCTACTGGTTATTGCACTTATATGTATTAATGGCTCACTTGTTATCTGTGAAAGGAAGGGGACTAGCTTATTGCAGTTCATTTACTCGCTCTGGGTTTTATATTCAGACCTTTTAGTAGTAGTTGACCTATGACCTTATTCAGTAATTGGGGTCAATTTTCTCTCAGTCATAGGTGTGATACAATTGTTATAATTAACAGGCAGTATTTATATTATGGTCTCCATGCTGCTGTTAGTCATGCGTTATTACATATTTCATTGATAGTCTGTTTTAATCAACCTACATTTACATTTTCCTTAACAGGCAGTACTTTTATTATGTAACCGTCAGTAATTTTATTATGGCCTTTCGTGGGCTGTCTTGACTTTAAAATAACATGCGTTATAGTATTATGAATGTGTTGTATTTACAAACATATGTTAGTCATGAAGTGATTATGTAATGGATTGGAATGTATGAATAATGTTATGATATAATAATAAATTTTTAATCCCTTTGTGCTTCAATCCCAAAAGGTCAATGTCCCCAGGATCTATTCTCAGATGCCTGAAGGCACGACTTATATCAACCTTAAAAATTTTACATGCAGGACCTAATTGAACAACTCTTTTAACAAAATCATCAATAGATGGATAATGCAAATGAAATGCAGTACCCAGATATTCGTTATTAATAACCCCATCATTGACAGAATGTGACTTGGGCCAACTAAGATCCATTATTGTTCTTCTAGTATCAGAACCAGGTTTCTCTCGAGTAAGAAAAGGTGAAATATGTAAAGCAAAAGGGGGTACATCAAAAAGCCCCATCATAGCTCCATATGACAGTTCTTCAGCAATATATGCATCTATATCCTCCACAAATTTTTTAGCCGAAGGATGATTATCCTCTGTAAGGCCTAGGACCCTGTCCCTATCAAAGTCCAAGGGGAATCCAAACTGTATAAGGCCTGAAAGCTGCTGGTCAAAATAATCCGAAAGATAATATCTCCAAGTATCAACTTTTAAATGAGTAGCAACAGGTATGCGTAACCCAAGAAAATTTGGAAGTCCACTATTCCTGATCAACTTATGAGCTTGAATGATATTAGGAACTTCCTTCCAATACATAGGGGTACCATTAAATGAAGCAATTTCACTCACAGGAATGCAACCAAATTTACTGCCAATTTGCTCACAACATTTCTTATGAGCCACACTTTCATTAGTCATTGCCTGATCATCATCACTCACAGTACTATGACCAAAAAAATCGACTTTTTACTGCAGCTGGGTTTGGAAAGATTTTTGTGAATACAGTTGAGGTACCTGACAAAGCATTATCCTCAAACTGAACTGGAACTTAGTCCAATGATGACAATACCTGAAACCTATTCTTTAATTCAATGTTCTCACCTTGAAGAACCTTGTCATGAGTACGCTTAAAAGCTCTGGTTTCCCAATTCTTTCTGTCATAACGCTTTGATAACGAAACAGTACTAACAGACATGTTGGTGGAAGCAATATTCAAACACTTTTTCTTTTCATGCATTACAGTACGCCTTATGTGAACTGGATTCGAGCCCACTTCACGATCACCTTGCCAGGCAGTACGACCGCCAGCCACATGTGCATATGACCGACCATCTACCTTGTTTGCAAACGCCATACCCTTCAAAAATTGATGTTTGACCTACCTTTAGAAAGGTTTAACATGCGATTAACTTGACCCCTTTTTAACTCAGAATTAAAAAAACTCTAGATGTTTGGACATGGCCTTTACCACCAAAGGTCATGCCCTGATCTACTCGTTTGACCTAGTCCTTCTGCAATCCGCTTGTGAATGACCATATGCCTTGTTATCAGCTGCCCAACATGCAGAACAGATATGTCTGTACAAAACCCCTTTAGTCTCGTGCGTTCTATTCTGCGAACATGCATTTTTATTGTAGCATATGCATGGTGTAAACTTGGCAGGACCAGACTGTGACCTATCTTGACCTTTTAAGTTTGAACCCATGCCTGCACTGACATGTCTCTGCGCATGCGCCCGCCTAATTCTGTCAATTTTTTCAACATCAGTCCAATCTTTAACCTCCCCCTGCTCCATCCTGCATAACAAGACAGCATGACTAGCCTTTGCTGCCGCCTATGAGAAGTCAGTGGCATCTTCTAATAAGTTTATCACATAATCTAGCATAAATTCACGATTTTTCAAATTTACTTCCTCTCTCATGGACCTACAGAAACCAGCCATCCACTGTATGGGAGTTAACTGATTGTAAGAAACCTGCTCCTTTGTGCTACCTGACAAGACAAATTCATGTGGCCATTTAAATCTTTTTCCTACATAAACATCCACCGAGCCACCCCTCTGAGATTTAATTTTTTCATTACCTTTCCCTGCATTATCTGCTAATTCTTGCAGTCTAAGCTGCACCTCTTGCTGTATTTTTGCATCTTGCCACTAGTCAGAAGGGGAAAGAAATATATAACCTGAAGCAGTAACGTCCCTAACCGCATCACTCCGTGCCAAGCCACTGCCAGTCTCAGAAACGCCATTTGTTTTCTTAGAACTCTTAATTTTTCTTTTATCCGCAGTTTTCTTGACTGGTTTCTTCTCTAAACAATCTAACCTATCACCCAATGACTGTAGTTGTGCAAGGATTTCTTTGTTTATGTCATTTTGTGAAACTGTATCAGAATTCGGATCCGACTGCTCAGACAAATGACCAGAACGTGCAGATTTGGCATGCTTGAAATGAACATCCCTATCCGAATGGGAAGAATTTGGATCGGATCCACCTAATAACCCGCTAATATCTAATTTGGACTCACTAGTGCTCTGTGACTGATCTAATAAAAATACTTTCCCGGGCATGGGGTGGCTTGAACCCAAAGACTGTGATATGAAATCAGCATCGGACGCCATCTGAAGTTGAATCAGAATAACATGTTCCTGGCTTCTTCCTGACCTCAGATTGTATTTTCTTTCCTCCATTGCATCAGAAAATATAAAAAACTAAGAAACTAAAAGAATTTTTGATGCAAACTGCTTGACATACAAAATAATAATGACAGGTACACGGTCAATAAACAGGCCATGTGGCTGAGCAATTCATCATTCGTCCTTCTGTCTATCTAGGGGTTCAAAGACTGCACATAAAAATAATGCTAAATGTCGAAGTAGAATTTTTAAGGTTGTCCCCAGGACTGAGCCCCTGTGCACCCACATGCACAGTAACACAAACATGGTAAAGCACAGTAAAATGTATGTCAGTCTACAAACGTGATAATGGAAGGGCTAATGGTTATGAAAAATTGGCTGAAACGTGATAGAATCTGAATTCTAATCTGTTCTCTCCTTTGGTTCTGGTTAGATTTACGACATTGCTTCTTCATCCTAACAGCGTGTCTATATAAAAGCAAGGAACCAAGCAAACTCTTATGATATAAGTTTCTTCAGTATTTGCTTCTTTAAACTTTTGAGAGTTGGGAAATGTAGAATTAGACCGATATCTATGTTATTAGCCACCATTACAAAGTTATCAAAATATGTGCCAATTTTTCATGGAAAGATCAAAAGACTGGTGTACTCACAAATATGGCAAATGTGAATAAGAAGTGGTCTCACTGGAAGTGGTTTGACAAATTCAAGAACACTCTTGGATAGTTCATATTCCTTACTCATCATAATTACTAAACGTGCATTTTGATGTGCTTTTCCAGGAAGGTATTTGTGACCTGAAACGTGCTAAAACCATCTTTTCCTCTGCTTCAAAATGTACTCAAACTCAAAGTACATTAGACCTATACAACGGGAGCATATCCCATCAAAATCCTTTGATACCAATCATACACAGTGCCTTGTGTGATGCATGCTAGTACAGTAGGAAAAGAAATGAACTATATACTATATATAACGAAGGAGGTTTATGTAATATCAGTAGCCTGATTATTATATTTAATATCCATCATACCACTTTTTCAGCATATGGAGATTAAGCGTTATTAAAATCCAAATTAGATAGATAGAATATATATATAACAATTAAATTGGAAAATGTTATTAATATAAATATATTAAGTTGATAGCTTATCACTCAAAAATTACTTTTTTTTACATTTTTCATCATGCAGAAAAATGACATTTTGTGTTTGTTAGTAAGTTCAGCATGAATGTGAGCTGTGGCTTCCTGATGCTTGTAACACTAAGTTTGTACCAATCCCAATTATGGAGTCTTTTTGCTTTTGAAAACCTTCAAGCAAAAAAAGTTTTAATAATGACAAAATATTTAATACTAATAAAATCCTAGCCAATTTACATTTATTGCATTGTCTTAAAATATAGATGCTGTTTCAGGGATATTTTTTTATTTACTTCAACGATCACAAATTGTTAAATGAAAGCATCAAAGGAGTGATGGCCAAATGTGTAATTACAATTGATATATGCCTTTCATTGAGAAATCCCTAGCTGGTCACATTTATTGTATATTCTTAAAATTTACATCAATTTTATTATCACTTTGTTGTGGAGTGAATAAATTTAGGATAATTCTTGACAGCAAACATGATTAGAAATTATAAGGTTACCAACACCAACACAGCCTGAAGTCAGATACAGGCTTCTGTTGGGCCAGTGTCATTCCAAAATCTCAAACTGATATATGTGTATGCATCAAAACTGCAGTGAATTTGTAACAAAATTATGAACATATACAGGTTAAAGGTTTGCTCTCTCAACTAAGTAGTATAAATTGCAGTGAAGTGATATTTATGAAGATTGAATATGTTGATTTTATGAAGTTTAAAGTACAAATTCATTAAAATACATTGTTCCACTGAAAATGTGAAATTTGTACAGGTTGCAGGTACATAATTTGAACATGTTGCAATTTGTACAAATCAACAGCTTGTAGAAGTTGTAACTTTCACAACAAAACTGTACAACTTGCAACCTGTACAAAATCTCAACCAGTAAGTGGATGCCAGTCACAATTGATAGGGACATTTTGACGCACCTGTGGTCAGATATTCATGAGTTCTGTAAATCGACCCCAGGTGGAGAGTGACACAGTTTCTTATAATGATTTATTCATTTAATGTTTTACTTCTCGTCCAGTACCTTGATGTTGGTTATATTGTTATGGAAAGTTGGAAGGGCAGAGGAATCCAACAGCAAGCAGCTACCAGCTTTCCCACTTGAGGTGCAGCCATTCAAAGTCTGATCTCAGAGGTGGGAAGTGAGTGTGTGCCAACTGCGCCACTGTGATCCCTCTTTTGTTATCATGAGACATCACTAACTTTAATAGACACCGCGCTGTGGGGTTTGAGACGGTTATTAGAACCAATCAGAAGGGCCTCAGTCTTGTCATCATTGAGTGTTAACATATGAAACCACATGCACATTCAGTATTGCCTATGCACTGGAGATTAAAATACAATACCTTTACATCAACATACTGCTAGGCAGAGTATGAACTGCATCTAAATGCAGATCCTTTATATACACGTTTAAATAGACTTTTGGTACAAATAAAAGTCTTCAGTAAGGCTAACCCTTCACATCAATTTACATTAATGTTTTTTTTCTCTACCTGTCCTTCTGCTTCAAGAATATCAATTGAAAATCATAAATAAAATTGTAAAACATTGCAGTATTTGCAACAGAAATAAAAACAAATCAATACCCAGTACTTTTCCTATGGAAAGTGTTTTTCACTTTCAGGAAAAGGCCTATGCATATATAAATATATCTTGATATACCAAATCATGTCTATTAGTAATGGGCTTTGTTCCTCTTTGCTGGTGACATTATTAAAATTAAACAAATGTTTAAAATATTCGTGGCCATTCAGATTGTTGTGCTTTGTTTCATGTCTTATCTGGCTGTTTGGAGTATGCTAAGGTTAGATAAAAATAATCTATTCATTCCACATCTAAGAAGAGATTCATTTTCTTGAATAAATATGTGTGTATATATTTGAAAGCAATATGGCACAAATCTGAGCCTTCATCTAGGCTGGTACTAATCTTATGCAAAATCCTTTGAGAAACAAACTAATATGTTGAAAAAACAAGGCCACAAGGTGTTTTGGTCCCTAGCACGAGTGCAAAGCCTTCAGAAACACGAGTAGTGCACTAGAATTTACGAAACTCTGGTGACACAAAGAAATTCCAACCCAGACACATCCCACAGCTGGTGTAGACCTCAGACGGTCACCCATCCAAGTACTAATGTAACCCTTTGCCACTTAACTTCAATGAGCAGACAAATACTCATCACGCTGTGCCACAATTCAAAGTGATCTCTATTGCACAAAAATTGCCATATATAAAATTTAGCACAATTTTGTGATCAGCCATGTTGAAACTGTTAAATATGGCAATATGGTGGATTAAAATCATAAGCCTAGTAAGACACTGTAGTCATTGCCTAAAATGGTCAATATTTTCCAAACTGTAGCCTAAATCACTGAAGTTGAGGTCCGTTATACAGCTTACCAAGCTTTCCATTAATACTACATAGGTTCTGCATGGATATATCTCACCTCTACTCGTGTGTAGAGACATGATTACTCTGGTCCCACTTAACTGGCTAGTGGAGTGGTCACACAACCCTACTTGGAGATTTGTTTAAAGGGATTTAATATTAAACATACTTCCACTGTATTGTGATAGACCTTAAGAGACAGATGATTGATGCTATGCAACATCTGTAAATTGGTTACGTTGTTTGTTTTATGACATAATCAACTGAACACAGAAATTGAACGAAACCACATAGGTATATCTGTTGTGGGGACCATAGCGGCAGACTTGGCAACAATATGTTTGAACATGGTAGTTCATATTGCATTGCTTAGCCCGACCATCTGTTCTAACAAGAAGCAGACTTCTCAAAGTGTTTAAAATTATAACTGCTGAAGGTAATTCTGGGAAATTTCAAAGACAGATTGTAACTGATGCAGTGGGTATGCATGGAAATTGTTATTCTTTATACCCTGCTAGCATTTCTCAGATGACAAACATTTTGAGCCCAGTACATTTGGGTGGATATTTGCAATTATATAAATATTGTTCAGAGTGCTATGATGACATTAAATGGCAATTTACACTCACAGATGACATCCAAGATGAGGTTAGAAAAACCATGGTAAGGATGGTGTTGGAACATTTACTAGCAGAAAACTGAGTATCCTCAACAACAAGAGATCTCTTACTGAAAAATAAATCAGTACCACATGACATACATCTAAGTTCATGCAAGAGTAAGCCTACCCAGTAAACATTTGGAACGTTTTAAAAGGGTTTAAACGTTTACAAAACGTTTTTAAAACCTATTTGAACTCTATCTTATGGTTTTCTAAACGTTTCCAAGTAAACATTTACAATTTAATGTTTAAAAAAAACGTTTTATAAACATTCTATATACAAACGTTTTTACTGAAAACGTTTCTTAAGTGTTTATAAAATAACTCAAGAAGCTAAACATTTATAAAACAGCTAAAGAAATTAAAGTTATACTGGAAATGATTTTCAAACATTCATCATAAAATGGTTTATAAACAGTACGCATAAAATGTTTAAAAACATTGTTGATCAAATGTGTTAAAAACATTCTATCAAAAACGTTTTTAAACCCATATTTTTAGGATACTTATTAAACCTTCACCTTCAAACATGTCCAAAGAAAGAGGGATTTTAGAGGGCTTTGTCAAAAATTGCCCCACATGCAATCCCTAAAAGTAAGAATTGAATGGAGGCACAATTTCTAAGCCACTATCTTACAATTTTAGACATAAAATCATATATTCATTGGCGAGCAACCTTAAAAAGTTATTGAATTTGACCTCTGACCCTGTTATTATTCAGACATTAATATGTTCATTTATAACATTTTTCTAGCCTTTATCATTAAACATTTAATAAACGGTATACATAAATTGTTTTAAAATCATTCTATTATAAATGGTTTTTGTACCCATAATTTTTAACCTTTGCCAAACATTTCCAATTAAACGTTTGCAAAACCCAAAAATGTTTACTGGGTAAGATATAAATCTTATGAAGACTATTTTGCCAATGATATGGCCTATTTTCGCAAGAGGTATTAAACAGCGCTGTTCTTAATATGTACTGATAATGCTCCATGGGTTAAAATGAATTTGCAAAAGTTATTCCTTCATCAGGAGGTTGTTGTAGTGAGTGATAAAAAAATCTAAATATGAAGTGGATTTTGGGTATTGGTTAACTGTAACTATTCCTTAATTACAGCTAATAACAAACAATTTTTATCTATTTAATTGCCACATAAATTTAAACAGTTTTTGTTGTAGCTATGGCTTATAAACTCCTAGCAGTTATATTGTCATCATCAGAAACAGTAAGTGCATTAAACATTTCTTTTATATTTATCCCTTAAAGAATATTAGATGTTGAATAGGCACATATGATGATTTATGGACCTTGGAAAAAATGTCTTTTGTGCTTGAGGGCCATTGTCTGAAAGCCCTAGTCCAGTCCAAGTATAATAAAACTTGATAAGCCCGTACCATTCATCTTATATTGTGTTTATTTCACTAAAGTATCGAGTTATGGAAAATGATTGACTGAATCTTTACTTTTAACGACTAAAAATATTTTATTAATACCCATAACTGCTTTATAATTGTTAACTTTGATAATTTGTTCACAAAGCAATTTATCTGTGTCCTCTTCCACAGTGTGTATTTTATAAAAATTTGCACTGTAATTTAGACATTCGGTTATGTCAGCTCAAACTAAAATGTAAATATCAAATGAATTTATAAGGTTACCAGAAAATGCATTAGAATTTAAAATAAATAGATTTTTGTGACAGGATGTACTTGCAACCTAGTCTATATACTAACTCTATTGTATTTCTTACACTCTTATTATGTAGATAGATAGATAGATCTTTATTCAGCATTACATTACAATGAAATAATACAACAATTTAAAATAGCTGAAAGGAAATGCCAGAAGTTCAAATGAACTTATAAGTAGACATACCTAAATTTGGAGAGAACTGACAACAGAAAGTTAAGAACATACAATAAATTCTGAACAGAAATGCCTGAAGTTCAAATGAACTTATTAGTAAATATTACTTAACTTGGACATAACTGACAACGGAAAGTTAAGAATAAAGTACAGCAGATCAAATATATTTCGATTTATGACACAAAGAAGCTATTTTTAAATGAACATGCTAATTTGAAATGATTGTATCTATTTTTTCAAAGGATGAGGTGTCAAACAAAGAAAATTATAGCCAGTAGTACATTTGGCAAAGTCAAAGATCCTTTGTGAAATAAGCCCCTGGGCTCTTAGACAGTGAAGAAAATCTCAGTGGTTGAGAGACTGGTCAAAAAGCTCAATTTTTAATTTTAAGTTCAGTTCTACTTCTCACTTTGGATAAAATAGCTTTAGGTACTGATGGATCCTTTTATTCCTTGCCTGAACCATACGCTTGACCTTCTACCAGTATGGTGAATTCTCTGAGCTATAGATAGGCCAAAGGGAAGAGTCTAAAAGTGGAGACTTTGGTTCTGCTAATGGAATCAGAGATAATTTTATCTGGGATGTGAAAGTAGGCATTGCTGAAGTCTAGTGAAGTGACCTGCTCTCCTTTTTGAAGGGACAGCCTGATTGATTCTGGTGTTTCCATTTTGAAAGTTTTGATCTTTAAGGACTGATTTAAGGTACTGAGGTCCAAGATGGGTCACAACTTTTGGTTGGGATTGGGAACAAGAAACAGTCGGTTGTAGAACGCCAGAGAAGACTGGAGTTTGACCTTTCCCATGGTGTATTTTTGGAAGAAGGAATGCCTCCTTCATAGAGCTTTTCCTGGGGGGATTGGCATGTCCACTCCTTATTAGAGGTTCCCTACTGAGAAGAGGTTTGATCTTGAATTTTAGGCTGTATCCCTAATTATCAAAATACCCCTTAGACTTGAACCCTTTGCTGCCAAGACCTGCCAAAATTTTTGCAAAAAGAGACAGATATACAAAAGAAGCATCGTTCACAGGCTTTATTTGGATTATATCTGGACTGACACCTTTTTTGTGGCTGTTAAAACACAAAAGGTGAAAGAGTCACAACAAACATAAAATTAGTGTCTCTCAGAACATGAAGATTTAAGGCAAGAAGCACATTTAGAGTCCTGAGAACAAAAGGAACACTGTAACCACTGTCCATCTTTCAAACAATTGTTCGTGATAGACGGGTGTAAGAAGCAGACATGCAAGGCAGTCCCCCCTTCCCCAAAACACACAGGTGTCGTTTCCAGGCACCTTATCATTGTGTGCCCCTCCTTCAGTAAAGATGAGGTCGTGATATCCGTACAATATAATGACACACAAATCCACACAACCAACCACTTAAAATAGTCACAAAAATATAAAATTTGTTGCTTTATTTAGCATTTTAAGTCACACCTGGTACCTTATCTGTTATATTCTGACAAGTAGTTGGAAGGGCAGAGGAAACCAGTACATACAGTAGGTCAAGTTTTGCTGAGCTTGAGAAGAACTTTCAATCTTTTTTGTACCAAACAAAAGAGAGGATATGATGTCATAGCCACCTAGGGCATTGTCGATATAGCTAGAGGAGACTCAGGGCATCTTTTTTACGTTAGGTGGGACCAGGTGACACCAGACCAATAGCAGTACCTACATTTTCTAGTTATTTGTAAATCTCTAATAGTTAGGCTATCTGAGAGTATTATGTTTAACATATTCTTGTAGCATGCAAAATGTTAGAGTCGAACTGATATGGGTGTACTCATAAATAGAAACATTTGTGTTTGAGGTAAAAACACAGCAAACATATAAACTTAAAGCACAAAGCTCTCCCATTTTAAAGACAATTTTTATATCCAACATTCATCAAGAGGTAACTCCTTCAGATAAACTTTTGAATGAGAAATCAAAATTTCTATCGGAAATATCAATGATTTTATCAAAAACTGGTATAGAATTATAGTTTATTCAGCTTATATTCTACTTAAACAGTAATATATTTCATATGAAAGTTAAGCTCAATGTTTGCCTTTTCTGGTGATATGTACAGTATTTCTATGTTGTAAAAAATTTGGTACATGAACAGATAATGCTTGGTACCCATGCACAACATCAATCGCAGAAATTGATCCTTTTCACTTTCAGGGACCTCACTTTGAGGTCAAATTTCATGTCTTAGGTCTACCTATATGATCATAAGATATGGATTTTCAGATTCCACAGTAAATTTCACATAAGAAACAACCCTCAGACATTTTGGCGCTTCCGACAAAAATAAATCTTTCCTAGCTCCTAGGCTATTCTTTTCACATCAAAAAAAGTATTTTACTGGTATTGTTTCACTTTTTACTGTTGAATTTTAACACCATTGTTATGAAAGATTTGTTTAATTTGTTGGTGTATTGCAGGAGGCACATTCTACTGGCTAGCTTCTGAATTATGCTTATATTGTTTCATATTTGAATATGTGTATAATTTAAGGGTTTGCATAATCTGTCTATTGCATGAGAATCCTTCAGTCAGTGGAATGTTTGGTTGGCTGAATAATTGTTTCTTCTGCTTCTTGTAAAGACAGTAAATATTCATAATTGAATAATCACACTATTGTTATGAAACCTATATTGAATCAGTCTGACTGGTGTAGAAAACACAATGATCATTTCTTGACAAGACAAATATACTTTGATTTGTTTACACTATTGCTGTGAAAGGTTTGTTGAATATATCTGTCTATTCTTGGAGGCACTTTCAGCTGCTGGAGTGGCTGGCTGGTGGAGAAGTGATTTATGCCGAAGGTTATGCAAAATGGCACAGTCAACATGAAGCATCTGGATATGTATGGAAAGACTATTCCCAATCAATGGTTGCGTGACAATGTGTTTGCAACCATAGCAATGCAATTACTAGATATACAATACCCCATCAATCAAATATTGTATTAATATTTGATTTGAATAATTTATATTCAATAGACTCTTGATAAACAAAACCTCCACTATCATCAGCTAAATTCCACTTATACATTTCAAAAATCTGAAATTTTCTGGAGTTGGGGCATTAATCTAGTTTCCACTCATACCTAACTTCAACTTGCACTTTCAACTTACACAAAGTCTATTGTATCACAAATTTGATGCTAACATTCTTTAAAGTATTGATTAACCAAAAAATGGATAGTCCCACCAGCTAGATTTATTTTAATTTTATTTATTTATTTGGGTTTTATGTCACTTTCAACGCTGTACAGGTCATATCACGATGGGTAGTTGGAAGGGCAGAGGAAACCAGTACACACAGTCAAGGTTCTGTACTGTAAACTGCAGACCAACGGCAAGCAACTACCAGCTTTCCAACTTGAGGTAGGGCCGGAAACTGAACCCCGACCTCAAAGGTGGGAGACGAGGGTGTTACACACCGTGACCCCTCCCCACCAGCTAGAAGACCACTAAAGACAGCACCCATCAGATGAGAGGTACATAAGGTGTTCTGAAGAAAGTCAGAAAAAGATGAGCCTGAGTCTTTACTTATTTTACTTTTAAGTTGTTTGTGACCTGACTACCTGGTAATCTATTCCATGTAGCCAAAAACTTTCGCTACTGTTTGTTTATTTGACATATTGTTATTATTTTACAAATACCGCACAAAACAATTTCTACATCAATATTTACTATTTTATAACAATATTTTTTTAATCAACTGCTAATACATTATTGATAATATGTCACAATACTATTCAAGATGAGAACTTTTCCTTCCTAAAATTGCTTAATGGGAATTTTTTCCATATAAAAATAATTTTTGGTACACCCTTACTGCTTCCAGGCCGGGGCTATTCATATGTATTCAGATGTACTTTGTATAAGTGTTCACATTTGGATTCTCATATTTTTGTGAATAAATTGTGAAGTGTGTTTGCATTCAAATGCATCTTAAAAGTATTCAATACAAAATTGTACACAACAAATTGGCACCAAGAATATTTGAATATTACCAAATAATGGATTTTATAACTGGATATACATTTTTCCATAACACAAGGATTAATAAACTAATTGCCCTATGTGTTTTGTATATGTTGTTGGTCAAATCCCTAGGGTAAACATTATCTTTAGTTTTGTAAAATGCCTTGGGTGTACTATTTTTGTTTGCTATTGTTTGAAACAATAAAAGGATACACAAAAAAGATTCAGCTTGTATTTGATTTTACTTTTAAAAGTATAAAGAGCAGGCTTTTTATAAATATATCCAGTATCAATCCAACTTTTTCAGCCTAGCCAGCCTAAAGGTATATTTCCCTCATCCAATGTTATGCAATCATTGGATTCTGTTTGTTGTTTTTGTGTGTTAGCAAGATTATGGAAAAGTACAGCACAGACTTACCCCAAATTGTTATAGTTTGAAGGTCTTTGTCCAACACAGACATGATTCAATTTTAGGAATAATCCGTAACCAATTCTTATACCTTTGGAGAAGAGTTCTGATCATTCAACTAAGAAGTAATTGTGGAGGCTGGTTTGAACTGTATTGAGCGGACATTTGGAAATATCTTGAATATTTGGTGCAAATATGTGTGATGTTGATCTATAGTAGCATCCACAACATCAAGATTTATTTTTTTATTATTTGGGTTTTAACGTTGGTTTCAACACATTATATAGGTCATATCATGATGGGTAGTTTTATGGACAGAGGAATCCAGTACATACAGTTGGTCAACATTCTGTACTGTAAACTGCCGACCAACAACAAGCAAATACCAGCTTTTCCACTTGAAGTCTGACTGGGACTCAAACTCCGATTTCAGAAGTGGGACACTAGACACAACATCAAGATATAACAAGGCCAAAAAGTTTATTCAACCCACAGGCATGAGCCACAAAGCCATCAGTAGGTCACTGACCTAGGAGCTCAGAAGCACTCACAACCACCAGTAGTGCAATGTGGAATTTCAGATTCCTTGATGGAAGTGCAAATTCCATAAAAGTCTATTGACAAAAATGAAAAAAAGAAAAGTGATCTGTAAAAGCACAAACTTGTAAAAGTGCGCTTAAAAAACTGCAAAAGTTAACAGTTAGCAACAGTTATTACAAGATCTTGACCAAAGCTTAATCAGTAGGGGTATGACCATAGTATGACCAAAGGATGACCATTTTGTAAAAACTGTGCAGGGGTTTTGGATGTTGAACACAAGAGCTTAAATTTGCTGTCATTTTGTTTTAGGCATTTCAAACACAGTTAATCAATTTGTCCACTTTATTTCATTTGGGCTAGGTCTCATCAGTTTCTACACAAAGAGGGATCTAATTTCAGGAGTGATAATGACTTCATGGTCTAGAAAGTTTACCCAAAATGCTCAAAATTCTGGGAGCTTTATGAAAAGCTGTCTTGGATATGGTGAGGTAATGAATTGTGAATTGGTCAATGAGTTTTCTTTAGAAAATTTTGTTAACCCTAAAAAATTATAAAGAAAAATTGAGTTTGCATCTACTATGCTGAGTAATTTGTTGACAACTGTATGGGCTGGGCTTAATAAATCCTACTAGAAAGCACAGACTGTTTGAGGGTATAAGTGGATTCTCGAGCATAACTTGAACAAACTAGATCTGTCCAAAATCAAATGTATCAAAAAATACTTGCAGTAAACTGTATTTTAATTGGAGTTTTTGATCTTCATTTGTAAACTAATATATGTAACAAATGCTGAAAGGTGTCCATTTCAATTTATGGGATTATTAATAATTTAAAGCAAAGTTGAACTCTCTGGCATATACACCTTCTTGTGTTAAACAAAATAAATGACTTAAAATATATTGCATTCTTTGAAATATTGAATACAAGAGACATCCAATGCTCTATAAAGTTTTTGTGAAGTGTAAAGTGCCAAAGCAAAGTTTTGTTTCAAAGAGGTTTTGTGTTTTCAAGTCACATAATCTAAATTCAAGTTACATGTCATTGTAAATTATGAAAATATTGCTGTTTAAATACTGGGCTTGAGCAAGTGTAAAACTTTGGCGTCAAATACACGTTTGCTGCACTTCCCTACTCTTTAATCTGTCTTTTTTGCAAGGGAACATAGTATCTTAAACATAGCAAACATTGCATGATCTTTAAAATAAAATTGGGGAATGAATCGATTGAAATACATTTTTACTAAGAATTTTACTGCACTTCTAATATCCCACTAGTAAAGAGCATACTTTTCTTAATTTTGTAATCCAAATAGTTTATTTGTCATTTCTTTGATGAAAATTCCAATAATTTTATGCAACATGAACACAAAGTACTTTTTCTTGCTTTCATTGAGGACAGTATGGTATACCCAGATACCGACTTTCATTACACAGAAAACAATAGTAAAAAATGTTCCAAACCTGATCAGAAATGGCTGGGGCCAGTTTTACAAAATGTCTTAACCCGCAGTTAAACTTTGGCTGAGTTTGCGATCTTATATTTTAATTTAGTAAGTAGTTAAAGTAGTTAAATTTATACCTTGGCCAAGCTTTGGGCTTAAATTTAAGCCCACCTGGGAGTGGCACTATTTTTGTTAACAAAAGTGCTGGACCATCCAAAGATTAAGATATTGCTGCCACATAATTTTGTCCACTTCAAAATTTAAAATGGTCTAAAATAAAGTATAAATACATACAACACCTGCCTAAATAAGTCTTATATGTATACATATTTGATTTCCATTTGATGACCTCATCCTTATGGCTCTTAAAAGAGACCTTGTTTCTGGTTAATACACATTGAAGAATGACCGGCCCTATATATCCATCCTGCCCTTACATATCCAACATTTGCATTTTAGCATGACACATGAATGCTCATGAGGGCTACTTCAAACATTTTTTTTAAAGTTGTCCTAAATGCAAAACAAGTTGTGATGAATTGCATTAAAGGTGTCCCGCCCAAATAAGACTCTGACCAAATGCACTCTAACAAAATACAAAGTGGACTGAATGTAGCTGAACCATACCCATAGATAAACATCTCCAGTAGTAAAAAGTGCACAAACACCAGGATATATTTAAAATTCCTTGATAAACTGCAGTTGACTGATATGGTACAATGCAATATGTATATAAATGCAGTATGTATATAAATGGTAGTCACCTGTAGTGGTTAGATGGTTAATAGTGTAGTGTGTCAGAATATAAATGACAGTCGACTGTAGTCAACAGACATAGCAGGGTATGACACACAACAATATGAATACCAATGACATGGTAGGCGTATGACATATAACAATATAAGTGCCACTTTACTGTAGTCAAAAGTTATGATGCAATACAGCATGTCAATATTAATAAATGTGAAAACTTTTTGTCTGTCCCTCCATCAATACATCCACTTCAAACTCCTATCCAATCATATCCTCACTTGTGAATCTTATTTGAATGAGTCCTTTGTCATTAACTGCAGTCAACATAGTATACCACAGCATATAATGAAATAAATGACAAGTAAATGTACATGGCAGAAATGACACATTATAGCACATCATAATATAAGTATCAGGTATCCACGTGCTTCCATCCAAAATATAAGGCACAGATCAGAAGTCATTAATCGAGGTTTGGGTCATGACCAAGGAGACCATCATTGTTTAGTAGTCAAGGAAAGACTTCTGAAACAGATAGGCACCTTGTTTAAAAAACCTGAAAGAGTAAAAACATTTCCAATTGCCAGTGACAAAGCATTTATATAATTTTTCGAGCATCATAACAGAAACTATTGCCCAAATGAACTTTTGTTTTATGAACTGAGGAATTGTAATAAAGTATTAAGGTACATCTTCTCCAGGTTGCTGCATCTTGGTTTAACACCAAACATACATAAAGACAAATATCATGCAAAATATTTCCAGTGGTAAGGTACTTGTATAGGAGTATTAAAGTTTTAATGGTGATTCATTGTTTGACAAGAAGCCAGTGTAAAGACACAAACTTTTGATTAATGTAGCTAAGTTTGAATACACCAGTAACAAAGCGTGCCAACAATTTTGATATTCTGCAGCCTGGTTATAGTTTTGAATGACATCCTACAAAATAGTGAATTGAAATAATCCAGATGGCTACTGACCAGTGACCTTTTCAAAGGAGAGAAAATGTCTAATGTGATGCAAATGGTAATGACATTCAACTGATGTAGACAGACATGGTACAGTACAAATGAAATAAAAAAGCATTCAACTTTCATCAACAGTCATGGTAACACGCAGTATATAATACAAAAACTGAAATTTACTGTAGCCAACAGTCACAAAAACTGAAATTTACTGTAGCCAACAGTCATGGTAAAGTACAGCAGAATATGATTGTTATGGTACAAGCATGGTAATAGAAGGATTATTGGTTAGAAAAATTCTGGTAAAAAACGTGGAATCTTCATTATTATGCTTCCAAGGATCTGTAATTCTTGCCTGGTTTCTTCTTTTGTTTTGGTTACACTTACGACATTGCATCTCCATCTAAACAATAAATGCAGAGATTCATTTTGCATCTCTTTGAAAGAAAAGAACTTCGTTAAACAAGCACTCTTCACATATGTTTGTTCAGTTTTGGTTTTTGAAATCATTCAGAGTAAGAAATGTAAAATTAATCACATGTGTGAGGGATTTTCTGCTGGGGTAATATATTTATATATCAAAAAACAATATACAGGTTTATGCAAGTAATATAAGTAGAACATAGAAACACATAAGGAAAGGAACAGGTTATATCAAGGAGTCTACAATGATATTACTGTTTCAAAATTCTTTCACTTTCTCTTCAAAATCTGTTAATTTCATAGAAGTGATATCATCATTTTCTACACCATATTTATAACATAAATAATTTATAGAATTACATGTTCTAGAGATCCACTGCTATTTAATGCTAAATTAAGCAAAAGTTTATCATGCACATTGTTATATTTAAGCAAATATAGAGGAAAATAAAAAATTTTCATGTGAACTTGACAATCGATGGGTAAGGCATTTCAGATTAAGGGTAAAACGTGGCCTTGAGTATCATAGGGTAGATTTAAGAGGCTTTTGCTAGGTTTTATCAAGGTCACATAGAAAGACTCAACATATTTAAGAGATCAATCCCATAAAACACTGCTGTAAAGTGGCATACAAAAAGATTTAAATATATACTTAGACAAAAAAGAAATACAAGATATATTGTAATTTATTCTTTATAAAACTTGTGTTTCTGTTGTGGGTAAGTATAGCTGATATTTAACTTCAAGTGAAAACAGACATTAAATGATTAGTATTCATCATAAGTTCAGTATTTTTACTTTTTACGCCTTTGTCTCCTATTGAAATGCAATTAAATGTCCAACATGTTTTTCTGCAGGTAAACATTCAATTACAGTTATTGTCGATATAAATACCTTGCATAGCTTTTCCATACAACATTAAGGAGCTTTTGTGAGGATTAAATATAATGTCATACTTTGACCAAACTCTTTACACAATTTGTACATTTTATTAAATGAGTATACAGTGGGTGATAATAAAATAATGTCATCTGCATAGCCAAAGGCTGCTGCAAAGATATTTCAAATATGACATCCTAGACCTGTACTCTGATTCACGGAATAAGTAATCAATCTAAAAAGAAAAGAAAATTGGTGATAACACCATTTGCTACAGAGAATTAAGAGCTAACTGATTTACCCCATTCACATTCACAGCCTGATTACAGTGTATGTTTATGAGCAGTCATACATTAGCAAAGCACATACCATAAGTTACATTGGTGGTAAGAATCTCATCTTAATTAATTCTATCAAACAGGAGCTTCTATTATTAGAATATATAATATCCTCAACATTAAATGTGCATTACATAGTTGAATGACATTTTTTCAAGCCAAATTGCATATCACAAGTGGACAACCCCAGCAAGCACGCAACTTTGAAATCTGGTTGAATCCAACGTAGAAATCTGGCTGAAATATGTGTCGATTTTGCAAACCGTAATTTTAATTGGATCCAACCGGTGAAATCATGTTGAAACCAAAGTTGAAATCAGGTTAAATTCAATGGATGAAATCTGGTTGAAATACGTGTAGATTTTGCAAACTGTTTTTGGTTTGATCCAACCAGTGAAATCATGTTGAAACCAACATTGAAATCAGGTTGAATTCAATGGGTAAAATCTGGTCGAAATATGTGTAGATTTTGCAAGCCGTTTATGGTTGGATCCACCCAGTGAAATCATGTTGAAACCAACGTTGAAATCAGGTTAAATTCAATGGGGGAAATCTGGTTGAAATATGTGTAGATTTTGCAAACTGTTTTTGGTTGAATCCAATGTATGAAATAGGGTTGAATTCAATGGGTGAAATCAGGTTGTTTACACTGTCATATTGATTTGAATCATTGTAGCTTGTGTGTCATAATTATAGCTTCTTAATAATATATACAATAAATATCCATATACATATTTTACAATTTGGATACAACTTCAAAGTAATTAATTCTTTCCAAGATGACATGTTTTCATGAATCATTATATATTCAATATTCTATTTCTGATGACACTGTAATGACCAGAGCATCAGCTTTCAAATATTACTGCTCAAGATATGTAAATCCATATTTCCAACTAGATATCCATTTTTATGTAATTAATAGGATCAGTATTATTCAATGTCTTCAACTGAAATTCTTTTTGCGAAATTTTAAAATAAATTTATACTTTTTTCACAATTGTGACATTATTTATATCTTTAGTATTTTTCCAGTGACTTTCTTTGAAATGTTCTATTAAGTTGGCTATAATTATACTGTAATTTTAAGAAGATATAACCACAATGCTCAGTTCAGATGCTTGTGTCTCATACAACTTTGTCATATAAACTGAAAAAAAACAAGAATAGCCACATTTGTAGAACTCCACCCATTACTCCCCACCTTAATTAGTTATCAGTTCTAACGACAAAAAACAGGCCTTAAGAAGTAAATACCATGCATGCAATTGAACAAGGGTAAACCCACACCTTCACTTCTGCTGTTTTATCTAATTACTTTTAGTCACAGGCCTAATGTTCCATGTAGCAGGGTACAGATAAGAAAAACCATTAACTCCCATGACCTCACTGCTGTGTGATAAAATGTTATAGCTTAGATTCTCTGTATAGAGAAGTTTTCAGTGTAAACTTGCAAATTGGGAATTAGTTATTTGAGCATGGGAGCATTTAAAAAACAAATTCAAATTTTTTTCAAGTTTTGACAAATAAGTTTGAACTTATCTTTTTTTATTTAAGATAAGTTTAACTTCAAAACCTTTTTAACTATCAGGAATTGCATTAATCAAAATAAAATTATAAATTATAAAAATTATATTTGGGTGCATCACTTTTGTTGTTGCTATAGATTAATAAGGATAATGGATAAAAATATACAAGTTCATTCACACATAATCTTTATCGTCTTTATAATCTTAAGTCTCAAAATTAGTTTTTGCTTTACAAATATCTACAAATTCAAAAACTATTGCAATAACAGTTCTTTCAAAAAGTTAGACTTAGGGGCCATGGTGGCAGAGTGGTAACACTCTCGCCTCTCACCTCTGAGGCCGGGGTTCGATCCCCAGCACTGCCTCAAGTGGGAAAGCTGGTAGTTGCTTGCCGTTGGTCGGCAGTTTACAGCACAGAACCCTAACGAACTGTATGTACTGGTTTCCTCTGCCCTTCCAACTACCCGTCATGATATGACCTGTGCAGTGTTGAAAGCGACGTAAAACCCCAAATAAATAAATAAAAAGTTAGACTTAATCACTATATCTCTCTCTAGAAAAATAATTTTCAATCAACGATCACTAGTCATTCGTTTCCCAACATTCAACCTGTTTTCTGTTCAATAACATGACTAAGATTTCATGTCGGAAAACCTAACTTGATTTAGTGTTGATTTTTGTATGAAGTATGACTACATTTTCCAGTCAGAAATCCATCTTTGAAATAGTGTTGAAATTGTCTCAGTGTCAATTTTTCAACCAAAAATCACCATGATTTCTGGTCAAATTATCACTACTTTTTCATGTCAGAAAACTAACTTAGGTTTAGTAGTTGATAATGCGGATTTCAACGTCAGGACCTGTTTTCAACTCCAAATCAACGACATTTCAGGGCTTGTGCCTGCTGGGACACCTCCTTATGTAATGTAATTAAAACAGTGTCTAACACTTATCCAAAAAAATAGAGCTGAATACAATTTCTCTATATAATGGGGGTCATGGTGGCAAAGTGGTAACACTCTCGCCTCCCACCTCTGAGGCCGGGGCTCGATCCCCATGACAGCCTTAAGTGGGAAAGCTGGTAGTTGCTTGCCGTTGGTCGGCAGTTTACAGTACACAACCCTAGCGAACTGTATGTACTGGTTTCCTCTGCCCTTACAACTACCCGTCGTGATATGACCTGTATAGTGTTGAAAGCGACGTAAAATCCCAAATAAATAAATAAATCTATATATATTTTTTTTATATTTTATTTATTATAGTCACATGCAAATACAAATTTACAATACAGTAATTAAAAATATCAATGTTTGCCCAGCCCCATAGGACTTATAAGTGACTTTTAACATACAGGTACTAGGTACAGATGTATGTGTTTTTCACTCAGATATCCATGCACAAAGAAAAACATAAATATAACAACAATAAAGCACAAGTTGATCTAGTTGCAATGAAATAATTATGTTAAATAGATTGATAAATATCTAATTTTATTGCAAGATAATACTATTTGCTGATTACATTTTGTCTTATATTCCAACTATTATGCAGATAACATATCAGTGATTTTTTAAAATGCAACACAATGACTGCCAATTTTTCTACATCAGGGAGATTATCAAAACTTTGTATTTCCGATTTAACATTGTTGTACAACACCTCTCTTGGCTCACTAAAAGCAATGCAGTTACATAAAAAGTGAAAGTCATCTTCAATAGCATTACTATTACAAATCAGACATGTTCGTTCTTCTATATTTAGTTTTCTATACAATTTTGTGACTGGATCTTTTGTCAAATGAAATCTGCCAGTTATATAATTATTTATTTCACTGAGAGATTTTTTAATGGAAATATTTTAGACTGAACTAGATTTCTAGGTAAAACAGCATGAGAATACATTGATTTGAAGAACAAGAAGTATAAAAGCACAGTTAACAGGTTTGACCCATTTATTTAGTAGTGAGAATATAAATTACAGGTGCCATCCCACTGCATAGTTTATTATATTTTATGAATAATTCTAAAATAATTTCTTGAATCTGAATTTAAATATGTATACATATTTTTAATTTATATAACAAAAGGAAAAAAGGGAGAAAAAATAAATAAAAATAAATACATAAAACAATACAAATTTACTGATCACACTGAAACATTAACACTAAATTCTACATAGAGAAAAATGCAAATATAGCATTCACCTGTTGTTTAAATGTGTTTAATTTACCTTTTTCTGAATATACATTTTTTTTTCTATTTCCAGATATTTTTTAAAATAGAGTAAAAATGATTGAATACCGGCACTTTTCTGTTGCAATCTGCACTTATGTATGTAACATTTTGCACATGAACCAGTTTGTTTGCAGCAAGATTATAATTATCCTTTTTAGCGTTTTTAATACTATAAGGATATTTAACTTTGTGATAAATGAAAAATGTCTCAAATATGACTATAGAAATCATTCTGACAGAGTCAGGGTTAAAGGTCGGGCTAAGGTCACAACTATCACATGACACTTTCACAACCCCTAACCAATTTACCTACCAACTATCAGCATCCTACACCTTGCTGGGATATTTTCTGAAATAAAGCCCAGACAATATATTTACCCCTGCCATATGTGGTACACTTCAAATACTGTATAAGTGGTTATTTTCGCGGGTACTTAAGTTCACGAATCAACACATAAAGCCTGTTTCACGATAATTAATTTTGGGGTGAAAGATGTTCCATTTATCGTCAGAAATAACAACAAAGTCTTACACTGACAATTGACTCTCATAAACATTCCTAAGTAATCCTATCTGCATACTAGTACCCACTACATGTTTATCACATGAAAGAAGACTTGCAGCGCTGTAATTTACAGGTGCAATTTAGTGGCATGCATAAAGTGAGGAAAAAAACTTCCCCTTTATATTGTTAATCTTTCTCAGCCTCATGATTGCACTTATGCAAAAAATGACAGTACCTTGATGTAGCTGAATAGGCTCATTCCTGAGCACAAATCAAAGAAAAGATTTTTTGACAAAAAATCCTGCTCAAAGATTAACCATTGTTAAGGGGAAAATCAAAGAAAGTAATTTCTTTGATAAATAAAATCAAATGGACAAATTTGTGTATATAAACCCCTGAACATTTCACAGTAGTCATTATGCATAGTTGCTAAATATGAGAAACACCTTTTGAGAAACATATATTTTATTTCTGCATTAATTTCAAAATGAGTCTGAGAAAGTGGATTACAGCTAAAAGGAGGACAGAGTTTACAAGTGTGCTACACTCAAATGTGCCAACAATGAGGTCTTATCTGTCACAGACCCAAAGAGTCAAAAGAGAAAGAGGGGAATATGGTACTTACTCATCTGCGTTAAGACTGAAGATTGGAAAATATGGGCTCCTCCATGGAGCAACACAGGCAGCTAGGCACTTTAGTAAGACGCTTGACAAGAAAATCAATGAATCAACTGTCCATAGGATGGTAAAAGCTTATCAGGAGCTATAGATGCAGGCAATTGAGGAGATAGAGGCATTACCACCCAGTAAGAGAGGCAGGACATTGATTCTAGGAGAGCGCCTTGACCAGGCTGTCAGTCAGCGTTTGCAGGCTATCAGAAATGAGGGAGGGATCATTAACTCCACTATTGTAATGGCAACAGCTGGAGGGATCTTGAAGGATAAAACAGTGGCTTACTAGCAGAGCATGGGGGCTCGGTCAACATCACCAAGACCTGGGCCAAGTCTCTTCTGAATAGAATTGGATGGGTGAAAAGAAAAGGAGCAAAAGGTACCTGATAGACATTTTTCCTGGTGGGCATTCTTCAGAACAACTAAAGTTAAAAGTGTATGACATTGTGTAATTGAGGTTCAAAGTAAAAAAATCTCCAAAATTAGACCCATCAACTGATTAATATATGACACAATATAGTTAAACAAATTTATACTGACAACAGAATGATCAACAAATGACAGCCATTGGCCTTACTTTTAGATGTGTATAAACTTTACTTTTGCATCATTCATTGATATGTGTAAACCATTTGACTGGGTTGATAGAAACTTGTTGGTTTTTTAAATTATTAAAATACAATATATCTGGAAAGATATATTATGCCATAAAATCGCTATATATTAATACCTTGCCATGTGTAAAATTAAATAATAAACTGTCAAACTGGTTTGAAACTACCAGTGGAGTGAGGCAAGGGGATACGCTGTCCCTGACTTTATTCTGTATATTTATAAATGATTTGGCAGTTGAATTAAACAAATTAAACTTAGGAATTAAAATTGGTCATACCTGTATATCCATTCTTTTATATGCAGACGATATTACTTTACTTGCCGAAAATGAAGAAAATTTGCGACAAATGCTGCTGTGAATGACAGCAAGCAAATGAACTTCATGCTAACACTAACACACACTAAGCACAAACAGAAGAGAGATGTTTGTATAAATGGTAATGCATGCATCTTACATAAACATATAAACTACTTTGACATCTTCTGTATATCATAAGTATACTTATGATGTTTGAAAGTATTTCAGATCTATGTTTTACTGATTAATTTTACTAAGATTAATTAAACAATTAATAGTAATTAAAATGATTCTTCTTCTCCCTAATAATATTCTCCCCCCTTCAACAGAAGTCATGTCCTCATGACTTAGTTCAAACATAAGAGATAACTGAGTACTAAATTAACTACATGAAAATACAAACTGAGCTAACATATTTGTAGTGTAAAGTAATAAACCCCAAAATTACAGTTAAACCACATTGTAACTGATTGACACACACTATAAACTTCAAACAGACAGCAGACTCAGTGACACATTAAATAAAACAATAAATGTGAAACATATAAGAACTGAAAACAGAAATGTAGATATACTTTACATATTCCTGAAATAAAAATCAAGCTTGAAGGTCATTACCTGGAAGAATATTTGGGGTTTGAAGGAAATGTGGGAAGGGACTATTTTAGCCTGGAATGACAGGCTTGTATTTGCAGGAAATAGATGGAATAAAGTATAGGTCCAAGATATAACTTATTAATAAATAAAAGGGAGATTGATGTCAATAATATTTAAACACTTTATTATGAAACCAATTTCATTCAATAATATTAACCAAATTTCTATGTGTGGCTGGTGATATTAAGTGACCTGGAGGAACAGAATGTGAGTAACATGGGAAGGCTTGCCTTTTTTGGAGATGTAGGACAGTATCCAGGGTCTGATGATGCAAGTGTATTTTGAGGATTTTTAATAATTTTGAAGCGTAGGAATATTTGGAAGATGGCACAGCTGGGGTATAAAATCCTTGGTCTACATAGCTTGGGTCAGAACAGTAAAGAAGAGAAGGGAAAAAAAGAAACAACAAAAAGACATGGAGGCTACAAATCAGTAAGTAGAATTATTCTTTGCAAAATTAATTTAATTTTTGTGTTTTTTTTAATTTATTTATTATATGACAAGTATATTTAATTGCCCTTACAAAAAAATAAAGATGTATTGATGATGGATCAATGTTATCGGTATAGTTATAAAACAAAATAGTAATTTTGTTTTTGAAAATAAAAGTTTCTACTGTCTGGGATAGTCACAGTTCTCACTTTACTTATAGGACAACTGAAGGAAGATCCAGAGAAGAAAATGAAGTGGATGAGCTCCTTGCTCAAAATGAAGTGTTTGTAGTAAGCATACTCTCCCTTTTTTCATTTGAATGTGATATTGTGAAAAAATGACATAAATAATAGAAACAAGAAGGTACAATAAAGCATTTAACAGTATTCAAGCATAGGTTTTGAAGCAGTTTCAGAAATATTAAGATAGAAACATTAAACCACACTGCACAATAGTACTTCATCTATGATACACACAAAGCAAAATGTAGGTTTATTTTGTTATAACTTCAGAATTCAGGAGAACTGCCTGGGAATGATGCCATCATAGCAGATGTTCTGAATGTGGTGGAGGAGGTGTTTTGGTGAGGTTTTTTTTTCTTTAACGGCAAACAAATGGATGTTTTACTTTAGAAGTTAATATACTTTGACAAAAAATGCAAAGATTTCAAATTAACTACAAAACATCTAATACAGTTATTTTTCAAGCACTTAATTGTATAATATGAATACAAATATGATAAGGTTATTTTGTAGTCTTACTTTATGTAACACTGTGCAGTAATATTTCATGAATGATATCCAAGCAAACAATAAAATATCTTTCATTCTTGTCTATTTTCAGGGTACAGATTATTTGCAGAAAGTCAGGCCAGAAGAGTGACAATTAAAAAAAAACTGAAATACAATTTATTGGATGAATAATGTGATGATTAAAATTAAATTAAAATATATAATAGTCTTTTTGTGTTTATTCTTGAATGATCTGGATATGAGAGTGTTGGATACCATTACATGCAAACTTGGTGAGTGAAACCAACATACAATATTACACATATATAATAGTTAATATACTGATGTAATTAGACAAATTGAAACAACTTAGCACTGCACAAGCTTATAACTGGACAAAAAGATACAGAACAAAATAAATCATTCGCTTGAAGATTAAACTAATTGATGTACAACATGTGTAGAGTTTAATCTATAGTACACAGAATTAACAATCATGACTGAAATGCAAGCAATATATTTACATTGTTTAGACATTATTTATTCATATTTCAGCAATAAGACATTCACTTTGACTAAGCACAGAATACACATACAACCATCTTTTATGAGTACAATTGCTTCGATGATATTTAATAAAATACAACATATCTTCAAAAACAATAAATGGTCAAACTCAGATACACTACAAGCTATTTAGCAATTTCCAAGCAATCTTGGAATCTTTTTATCAATCTATTGAAACCTGTGTTATGACAGATTAAAATGTCAGCTTTGGACAATTTAAAATACATTTCATGGAAATAACAGACCTTGTCAGTGGATAAGACTCAATGTGTGTATGTTTTGGGATGGTTGTGTTTGGGGTGAGAAAGTGAGAGAAAAGTCTGGGTGGGTCAGTTGAGTGCACATTCCTTAGTGTTAGTGTTTGTTTACAATTGATGTTCAGTACCACCTCCCTTTTTGAAATGATTTCTCTCAAAATTCAGTATCAAAGTCTTATTGAATATGTTTTCCTCTGGCTCATAAGTATTGTGTTTGTCACTAAAGCCTTGCCACTTAATCAGATAATGAGCTTTCCCCTTAATCATCTTTTTACCAAGAATTTTCTCAATGTAGAAAATATCTCCACCTTCAGGAGTAATTTCTGTGTGTTCTGTTTGATCATTTGATTGTGGATTGTGTGAAGTATGACTGTCAGGAAGAACATCAACAATGTCTGTGTTTGTGGTGGATTCAGTGGTATCATCAGATGCTTCAGGTAGGTTGTTTGTTTGTCCACCGTTCTCTGTGCACCGGTCATTTATTTGGTCATTTTCCACACGTTTTTCATCAAGAGTTCTTTGGCCAGTATGGCACAGTTTCAAGCGATTACTGTGCACTAAAAAGGGATTTCCTCTTCTGTGGTGAACAATTTTGTAATTCACCGAGGATGTCTTTTGAAGAATCTCATAAGGTCCATGCCAGAAATGTAGCAACTTTTTGGTCAACCCCTTCTTTGGTTTTGGTGTGAATACCCATACTTTGTCCCCAACTTGGAATGTAGGTGCTGCAGTATTTCTGTCACATCTCTCCTTGGAATTCACTTGGCTTTGTTGTAATATCTCTTTGGCTTCACTCCTAGCTTTAGTAAGTTTCTCCTCCAATGTAGTTCAATTGTTTCCTTTGGCCTTGACAATATGTTATGGTTCACTGGTAGTTTGGCTTCATATCCATGCATCAAGAAAAACGGTGTGAACCCAGTCCCTGCGGATACTGAAGTATTGTAAGCAAATAGCACTGCATCAAGATACCTGTCCCAGTCTGTGTGTTTTGAATTGGTGTACATTCTCTGTCAGGGAATTGCACTGGGGTGGAAACTTGTAGTGTTTATTTTCTTAATACCTAGACATTTGCAGGTCTCTTGTATTATTTTGGACAGGAAGTTGCTTCCCCTATCACTGAGTAATTGGTTCATTGCCCCAAACCTAAAAATAACCTTGTCAACTAGAACATTGGCTACTGTTACACTATCAGTGGTTTCAAGTGGGAATGCCATTGCATATCTGGCCAAATAGTCAGTAAATACAATAATGTACTTATTGCCTTGGTTGCTTTTGACAAATGGGCCGCAGATATCAACTCCGACCCTTTCAAAAACTTCTGATACAGCTGGCATGTTGACCAATGGGGCATTTTTCTTTTTTGGTTGCACAGTCTGCACATGTGTCAATCCATTCCGTAGTGTATGCATACATTCCTGGCCAAAAGTATCGGGCTGCTAATTTTGGGTAAACCTTGTTGATACTCAAGTGCCCACCTGTTAGGTTATCATGGAAAACCTCTAAAATCTGGTGTCTCATGGACTTTGGAACATACAGCTTCTCTTCCACTTTGGGTTTGGGTATACCATGACTCTGGACATAATAGAGGACACCATCATTTAACACATAATTGTGTGATTCTGTTGCTACCCTTTTAGCTTCAATTGCATCATCTGGTAAAATTCCATGTACAAGGTACTGCAATATGTTTTTGCCCCAACTATCTGCTACTTGAGACCTTTTGAGTTCCTCTAGTTTTACATTTTCTTCTGCATCACATTGCATGACATATGAGTTGTGTGTGGTCCTGGAGAGTGTATCAGCATTCTGGTGGACTCTCCCTGGCCTATATGTGATCTCAAAATCATATGCTTGTAGTCTTAATGCCCACCTTTGCAATCTGGAATTATTTTCTTGGTTTTGCATCAGCCACTTCAAACTGTGGTGGTCACTGACTACTGTAAATCTTCTGCCTTCTAGGTAGTGTGAAAATCTTTTCACTGCATCTACTAGGGCTAGGCATTCTTTTTCTGTTGTAGAATACTTTAGTTCATTTGGCTTGAGATCCCTTCCTGCATAGGCTATAACTTTCTCTGGCTGGTCACCTATTTGTTGGGAGAGCACTGCTCCCAGTGAAAATCCACTTGCATCTGTGTACAATGTGAATGGACAGTCAAAACTTGGGTACCCTAGGAGTGGTGGTTCTATTAACCTCTGTTTCATCTCTGTGAATGCTTTGTCACATTTCTCATCCCAAATAAATGGTGTGCCCTTCTTTAAGAGATTGGTTAAGGGTTTGGCTATCTCACTGAAATTCTTGACAAACTTTCTGTAGTAGTTTGCTAGGCCTAACCAGCTTTGAACATCATGAACCTTAGTTGGTGTTTTGAAATCTCTCACAACCTTAATGTTATTGGGGTCTGGTTTTATGCCCTCCTTTGACACAATATGACACAATAAGAACTTTACTGATGGTTGTGCAAAATTGCATTTTGTGAGCTTCAGCTTCAAGCTTCAAATTGGCAACTCTCAGGATTTCAAACATCTTCCTTAAGTGACTAAGATGGTCCTCAAAATTCATTGAATGACAAATCAGATCGTCAATGTACAATAAGCAAATGGATAGTACTAACCCCCTGAATAAGCTTTCCATCAGTCTTTGGTAAGTTGAAGGTGCATTTGTCAGGCCAAAAGGCATCACATTGAATTCCCACAATCCCATATGAGGTGTTGAAAATGCTGTCTTTTCTTTGGACTTCTCATCTAGCTCTATTTGGAAATAGCCTGAGAACAGGTCTAGGGTGGTGAAAATACCTGGTCCACTACCATTGTTCTGGGATAGGGCATCCAGAGTGTCATCTATTCTTGGAATCCTGTAACTGTCCTTTTTTGTCAGAAGGTTCAGGTAGCGATAATCAATACATGGCCTGTATTGTTTGTAAACATCAGCAAGGTTCACATTTTTTGTGTTTTTAAAGGTAGATTTTACTGCACCATCATCACTTCTTTTCCCAACTAGAACAATTGGAGAACTCCATGGTGAACAACTGGGTCTAATTATGTTGTTTTTAGCCATTTCCTTAACATGCTCAGTGATAATTCCCTTAAAAGATGAAACTCTGTATGGTTTTTGCCTTACTGGGTGGTGATCTCCTGTATCTATGTGGTGTTTTATCACTGAAGTTCTTCCCAATTGACTGGCATCTTCAGCAAATATATCTGAGAACTCATGTATCAAATTTGTGAGCTTTTCCTTCTCATTTGGGTTCAAATCTGTTTTGTCTAGGTTGATATTCAAGTTTGGTGGTTTACTACCCATGTCACCTGTTTCTTGTACACTGCAAATGTTCAACATCATTGACTCCTGAAAATCTCCCTATTTTAGTCTTTTTGTGCATTGTTACGCTGGTATCACCAGGATTCACTATGAGGACAGGGACCTGTGTGTTTTGGATTTTGGTCAAGACTTCCCCCGCTAACATATTCCACCTATTTGGCAACTTTGGTTGTACAATACCAGTTTTGTTTTCAAAGATTTTTACATCTGGGTGGTCACAATCAACCAGAATGACATTTTTGGTCCATGGTTCAATGGTAACTGTTTCACTGACAACTAAATCTACTTCAAAGCTATTTGAATTGGATACTTCCTGTGAAGCACATTCTCCTAGTGGCACATCTTGACCCTTAATATGCAGAATACCAGTGGAGCAGTCTAGTTTGGCCTGGTGTTTTGTAAGAAAATCAAACCCTAAAATGGCAGGGTGATTGGTGTTGGTGACATAAAATGTGTGCTGTAAACCCTTACTGCCCAGCTTAAAATTCAACACAACCTTGCCATGGATCTGGAGATTTTGACCATTCACCGTTTTTGCAACCAACCTATCAGTGTCAGTATTCAAATTGATCTTGCTCTGTTTACACAATTCTCTATAAGCTGCTTCATTTAGAATGGATATTGTTGCACCAGTATCACAAAGAAATTTTACATCTTTACCAAATACCTTTCCTGTAACAACATTACTATGTGAACCTACAAATGGTATAACATGAATTTTTTCACTTACAGTCTTTGTTAGTCCTGCTTCCTTTCTTGTCTGTGTCCCTGTCGGCACTGCTTCCTGTTCTGTCTGTGTCCCTTTTGGTACTGCTCTTGGTTTGATCTGTGTTCCTGTCACTGCTCTGTCAATGTCTTTTCTTATTGTCTCTGTAACTGGTTTATCTTCACTTTGTTGCCCCATCTGGTTGAGTGAATGAGATGGGGCACCTTCTAGTTTAAAGGAACTTGCTCTCCACTTCTTCTTCCCTGGAACTGGTGTTGTTCTGCTTTCCTCCTGCACTGTGTCTCGTAGTGGCCCAGAATGTTGCAAAAAGAGCACACAACTCCCTTCTTCTTCAGGCATGCATCTGTACTGTGTCCTGACATCTGACAATAACTACAATAAGGTCCCTGGTTGAAGTTGAAGTTCTGTTGCTGTGGTTGCTGTGGCTGGTTTGGGTGTCTCATTTGTTGCCGTGCTCTGTTTGGTGCTCTGCACTCCCTTTCAAAATGGCCCGGTCTCCCACAGTTGTAGCATACCAACCTGCCATCAGTTGTACGGCTTGATCTATTTGTGAGGGATTTGACCAATTCTACCAGCTCAGTCACTTCCTGTCTGGATGTTGATGGTGGTGGTGGTGGGGTGTTTACCATTTGTAGCTGCTGGAAACATTGTTTCAACTCACATATTTCTTCCCGCAGGCTGGTATCAATGGAGTTGGGGAATAGACTCTCCCCCAGAAGGGCTGCCTCTTCTGCTTCATCCAGGGTGTTTACATTTCTCCCATACACAAATTGCTGGAGGTCTGGTCTGAGGTTGTCAGAATATATCTGGATACGTTCATCCTCTGCCTGGTCTACTGTGGAAAACAGTTCCAGCATGTCTCTGGTGTACTGGAACACAGTTTCCCGTGGCCCCTGTTTCCTTGAATGGATTTCATACCTCCTTCTCCTCTGGCTGTTTCTGGTGTCAAACTTCGTCAATAAGGCCTGGCGAAAGATGGCAAAGTCCTGTATATTTACTGCAGCACTTCTTGCCCAGGCTTGAGCAAGGCCGCCAAGGTTATGGTACATCAGCAACCCCCTGTCATTGTTGTCGATGTGTGCTAGGTTACAGTAGGATTCAAAATCTTGAACCCATGTCCTCACATTCTCTGTACCAGTAAATTTATTTGGCAGGGGCATGTTATACCTAGGGGTGTAGTTTCTGACTGGTATTTCTTGCTGTTGAGGCTGTGGAGGCTGATCTGCATTTCCCTGTCCACTGGCTGAGGCACCATCATTCTGTTTGTTGTGTTTGGGGTTTACTTTAGGTCCCATTTTTTCTTTCTGGCTTTTCTTTCAGCTTCTCTTGAAGTTAATCCCAGCAGTTCTTCTATCAGCTAAGTCCCAGCAGAGTTTTCTGTTCAGCTTAATCCCAGCAGGGCCTCCAAAATTGTCAGGTAGAGGATGGTTAGTATTTTGTAGTGTTTGTTTTCTTCTTGGTTTTCCTGGGTTGTCTACTTGACAATTGGTTGAATTCAAATAAAATATACAAGATGTAATTTTCAACAAATAATTCTTTATTTCAACAAAGTTATTTTTCACAAAAAAAGTTACAAAGTCTTTTGATGGTGCCTCAGTTATAATCCTGCTCTGTTCACTACTCTGGTCAAAAGTCTCTCTGATGAAAAATCCTGCTCTCTCTAGCTAAACTGGCCCTTTTTATAACAAACTGTGGAATGTAAGCCCTGAGTCAGAAACATTTCTCTCTCTGGAATGTTACAGGAACTAATGGTCACATGTTCACATAACTCAGTAAGATGTTCAAATACGGAAGTCACATGATCAAGGATTTTAGTAATTTAGTAAATTCTTATATACATTTTGGTCATGTGACCAAAACATTGCCTAAAAAGGATCCGTAAGGGGTCATGTGACCTGTCTTCACAAGAAATGCAGGTAACCATGTGACCAAGAAATAAGAACTGGTGGTGGTCATGTGACCTATTATCTAAGAGTTTTGCAGATAACAGTACCTAATATGGAGGGTCATGTGACCAGCAGGGAATTATGGGAAAGACTGGTTATTAAGCTTGAGAATGCCATGTGACCACATATTTTGCCAAACTCATTTCTAAATATGGGAAGATGTTCCTGTGTCTGGATTCCTAAGCTATGAAGCAATGCTTCTCATTCCTTGTACTTGTATAACCTTCTAACTTATATAAAAATGATCAGAGTTCTATTTAGCATTGTAACAAAATGTAAACTTTAATTACTGGAACATAAGAATAAGTAATTACAATGCACCATATAAAAACTGATTGTTATAACATATGAACCCTTGATTAATAACTACATTTGTATTCAACTGTTTATATAGAACAACTTGTCATAATATTTCTGTATAAAATATTGATCCTGGATTTTAGATGTACTGGCTTATTTCTTTAATTTCATTTACAAATTAATTATTCTGATTGCTTATGTTAATAGAAGTGATTTAATTAACATCAATCTATGACAAGTCTTGACACAGCATATTTAGGATGGCATGATATTTAACAACACTGAGTGTGTGCTGTGAATGACAGCAAGCAAATGAACTTCATGCTAACACTAACACACACTAAGCACAAACAGAAGAGAGATGTTTGTATAAATGGTAATGCATGCATCTTATATAAACATATAAACTATTTTGACATCTACTGTATATCATAAGTATACTTATGATGTTTGAAAGTATTTCAGATCTATGTTTTACTGATTAATTTTACTAAGATCAATTAAACAATTAGTAGTAATTAAAATGATTCTTCTTCTCCCTAATAATATACCTTGCTGCTGTATTTGATGAACATTTAAATTTCAGTGAGTGTGAGAAAAGTTTAGCAGAAGCAGCGGGAAGAGCTTTTGGGGGGATGATTTCCAAATTAAAACAAATCAAATATACAGGTTATAAAACATACAAAAAGTTATATGAAACATGCATTGTACCAATTATGAATTACAAATCTAGTGTCTGGGGTTTTTGCAATGACAAATATGGAAATGCACTGCAAATGCATGTGCTCAGATATTATCTTGGTGTGCACTGTAAAGCTCCAATTCTGGCAATCATTGGTGAATTTGGGTGGTTAACTGTAAAATTCCAGCGCTATTTAAACATCTGCAAATTCTGGAATTGTATGAATAAGCTAGAAGATGCAAGAATATCAAAAATAGTTATTAACAATGAATTGAATAATGTAGACCACAAGGAAACCTGGGTTAATGAAATAAAAGATAAAATTTTGCCTATTGTAGGGATAAAAGATATCAGATTTGGCATGCTTTTTGATTTGAAAGAAATAGAATGCAAACTCCTTAACCCCCTAGAACAAAATTGGAAAGCTGCTGTACTATGTAAACCAAAATTGCGAACATATAGAAAAATTAAAACAAATTATGAAACCGAAAATTATGTTAAATTTAACTGTACAAAATATCGAAGAAGTCTAATTGCTCAATTACGCATGGGTATTCTCCCACTTGCAGTTGAAATTGGTAGATAGATATACGAATGTTGATCTCAATGACAGAAAATGTTTCCAGTGTAAAGATTCTATTGAAGATGAGTTTCACTTCATCTGTAATTGTACTTTGTACAGTGATTTAAGAAGTTCTTTAACTCAGGTTGAAATTGGAAACATTGGTACCTTTTCACCAAGAGAAAAATTTGTAAAAATCATGAACTCTAATAGTATAATGTGTCATGATACTGTGAATTGATGTATGTTGTCATTTGCTATCACACCAAACACTAGTTTAAAAAGACTGTAAGTTTAAAGTGACATATAAGTCCCATAGTGGACTGGGAGTAAAGTTATTATTTTGAAATATGTAATTGTTATATGTACACATGTCACTATAATAAATAGATAAATAATAATAATAAATGTGTACATAACGTTACCAAACTTTGGATGTTGTGACACAGTGTGTAAATCATTCTCAACCACAAAACCATGAATGCCCTTTGACATCTAATATCAGTTTTAACAATGGGAAGATTAAATCACCACCTATAATTATGAATCTATTATTATCATTTTCTCACAATACTCAACATAAGTTAAAACATTGCAGGAAAAGTTTATGTGACAAAGAAAGCCAGTTTTCCACATAAAATCCATATCACTGACAGTGCTGTCCTCATAAAAACTACAAGTACACAAAAATTAACATAGAAGGTCATGTAACATAGCTAAAACCAGATAGGGACTTTAAAAATGTTGTACTTTACTCGTGATATATCTTTGAATATGTTACTTGGGAAGTTTTCTTCCTATCCATGTTTACAAAATGATTGCAAAAAGAGGTCTGAAACTTCAACTCTTAACTTCCCAGTTTTCTGCCATTTCTATATTGAGTTCAATGCAACAAAATGAACAGAAGGTCTATAAAATAAATTTCTAATAATGTACATAACATATTTGTATCTTACACGATTAATAAAATATTAATGAAAAACTTGTATTTATTTGCCCTAACTATCCATAGTAAGGGGCACTGGTGTATTCATAAAAAGTTTAACCCGATCTGTATGTCCTGATATTTTGGTCAAATAAAGTACGTATTCAGGGCCTGTATTCACAAAGATTTTTATTCTTAGAGTTAGTCTTATTCTTAGAATTTTTCTTAGAATTGTCATTTTTCTTGGGAAAATTCTAAGAATAAGAATTTTAATATTCACAAAGATCCTTATTCTTTGAGAAAACAATACTTATTCTTAGTATTGTTTTCTAAGAATGGCTTTTATTCTTAGAATTTTTCTCGGAGAATTGTTCTAAGAATAAGAAATAGCTTATTCTTGACACCAGAATTGTATCCAAATACAGAAAATCACTTCTGAGAATGTATTCATAAAGATTCTTAGAATTTTACTTAAATTACACCTAGTATAACATGTGCATGCATTTCGTTTACTTCTATTATTAGAATTGTTCTTAGCTAAGCATTCATTTGTGAATAGGATTTTATTCTAAGAATAAGAAAATTCTTAGCTTAGAATTAGTGTAATTCTAAGAAAAATTCTAAGAATCTTTGTGAATACAGATCCTGTTCTTTCAAAACCACTTGCATGACGCATAGGAATTTTTTGTGCATAGTGTGTTCTAACATACACTGACCACCTGCAGATGTAGTTTTGTGGGTAAAACACTTGCCCAGGAACGAAGAGTACAACAGTTCAGTCTCAGGTACAGGAAGATACATAATGGCTCAGATGGCCACAAATAGTGGTCGAGTTTTATTGGGTGTTAACCCTAGCAGCACTCTAAAGAACCTCATGATTGTTGATAAATTGTCATCACCTGAGACTCTGTCTTCCAGAAACAAAAATGTCAGTCCCAAGAGCTTGGGCTGTAGTTATTCAGGTGGGAGCTTCAAGTAGTGGGTTGAGTTCTGTTGTAAAAGAAATATTGCACACAATTGAAAAACTTCCCAAATGACATAAATAAGTAAGAAAGTATCACAAATGAAGATTATAATATTAAATGTGTATGTAATACAAGTATTATGGTGTTAATCTTGAGGAATGATACATGTTTTGTATATGTCTACTGAGGGTTGTTTATTTTGCTGAAACACCATTTTGCATTATTTTTGAGTGAAACAAGTCCTTATTTAAAGAAAAATACCGAAAAGACTGCCTTATACACCCAGAATTTTTTTATATATATATATATATATATTTTTTTTTTTTGTTTTGGGGGGGGGGGGGGGTGCAAACGTTTGAATGGAATCGTTTGTTAAATGTTTAATGATAAATGTTAGAAAAACGTTACAGATGAATATAATAATGTTTGCATAATAATGGGGTAAGAGGTAAAACGTTTTAAACATTACAGTGCAAACGTTTACGTGGAAACATTTAGAAACCCATTAGATAGGGGTTACATAGGTTTTAAAAACGTTTTATTAACGTTTACACCATTTAAACATTTCTATTGTTTACTGGGTAGAAGTGCACCAGTAAGTATTTAAACTTTAGTTTTTTCAGCTTTAGTTTCTCTGCAATTTCCGTATGGCTTTTAATGCAACAAAATGAGCAGAAACTCTCCAAAAAATACCTTCCTTATAATATATAACGCATATGTGTTGTTGGGATGGTTTCAGAAATAACGTAAATTTCCATCAGTAAACTGCAGAGTAAAATGCAGAGTACGAAATGTGTATGATGAGCATTTGTTCATGTTTGCAAAGGCTTTTTGGATAACTATAAGTCTGAACTAAGGCTAACCCGTCATATCTTTTTATATCAATGTTCTCTACTCATGTGATTCTATGCAACATACATCAATAGAAAATCATTAATAACATTGTGAAACTTTGCAAACTCAATAATAGAAAAAAAAGGAAATGAATAATAATGACCTTTCATATGGAAAATGTTTCAGCAAATGACTATACATTTTTATATATTTGTGTATATATCTAATTATGTTCATAAAAAACGTGCTTCATGTCTTGCAGTTTGCTGGTGATGTTGTTAAAATTAAAGAAATGTATAAAACATTGTTGATCATTCAGATTATTGTGATTTGTTTCATGACTTGTCTTGCTTTTCAAAGTATGTTAAGATGGGATAAAAATAATCTCGTCATCCCACATCAAAGAAGAGCTTCATTTTCTTTCCAGGTAGGTTCTGTTGTATTTCCATCCATAAGGAATATATTATCCCTGGTAGCACAGTAATTATGTGTCAGTTCAGGACAACCAAAAATATATGTTTATAGCTAGCATATGAATATGTTAATATACAGAAAGCATGGGTGTGAACTGGTAGTTCCTGTTTGCATATAAATTGGGCGATATGGAGCTTCAGAGTAGCTCTGAGCAACCAAAATCTATTATTTTTTCTATGTTAAATATACAACTTATAATGCCATATATACTAAAACAACCATATATATGGATTGGTGACCTGTACATTCAAATTAGTAATGTGCACATGCAACCAAGTATCTCATATATACAACTAGGTATCTCCTATGTATGAGTAGATAAATCATATGTATGACCAATTCCTATAATTACATTTTAGCAGAGACTAAATACCATTTGTGACTCACCAACTCATACACATGGCTTAGTAAGTTATATGTATGACTTAATGATTTCTGTTTATGACCTTCTAAGTTGCATATATGACTTAATAAGTCGGACATACTACTAACTCGTACATACAATTAACAAAGTTTCATATTCAACAGCAGTTAAATCTGTCTTGGCTAATTAATGGGCTTAACTTTTGTAAACAAAGACCCAATATATATTTTTCTCCACTTCGAAAAAAAATTGAAATCTCTTTATTTAAATTTAAATAGATAGGTGGTTAAAAGGGTTTTTCATTGTAAAACTTATTCAATTTGAACCATTTTCAGAGGCAGATACAGGAATTTCTGAACGGGGGCGTGGCTTGTCTGGGGCATTGGTATTTCGTAAGCGGATATTTTATAATGAGCAATTTGGTACCAATTGCCAAGGGAAAAGTGCCTAGTAGAAAACAGCCTCTATAAAACTCAAAGTGGAAAAAATCCCTAATTACGAATCATGAAATGATACATAATAATCAAAGAAGTAACACAGCTTTTTAATATCTTACAATCAATTTTAACCATTTTCTAAAATACACAAGTAATGTGCACCACATAGCATAGATATAATGAATCTGGAAAAAAAAGCCTGGTAGAAAAAATGGCAGTGGAAAGAAAGCCTGGTGGAAAGAAAGCCTGGTCTGTGTTGGACAAGATGGAAAAAAGCCTGGTGTTTTTTTAGGTTTGATACATATCAAGATTAATGATGAAATAAGACTAGCACATTATTTCAACCATATGATTTTAAAATGTGTTTGGTACATATAATTTATTTTTCTACTACAATTTATTTTTATCAATATAGAATACAGAAATATGTAAAACTTATTATGCTTTTCTAGAGGTTGTTTTATGGTTGGATTCCCAGTAAAATGCTGGATGTGTATGTCATTAATTGCAAGTAGGTATTGCCACGTTTAAGAGCGAATCCTGAATAGATACAATGGTCCATTTGATGTGTGCTCTGGTGTTATTCGATCACCTTACAATAAAGGGTTTCTGGATTTGCTTTCTGTCCACCGTCACTTTTTTCAACCAGGCTTTTTTTTTTGCGCACTAGATAGAACATAATATAAAAACAGAAGGGTTAGGTGAAATTTAAAACTCATAATATGGGTAACTGTGTCCCACAAAGGTCAAAGTTTGAGTGATTTGAGTATTTTGTCTACTGTAATTAACAGTTGTGAGACTGTAAAATTAGAGAAACATACATAGATCTTAATTTATATATCATAATATTTTAGCTATTTCATTTTAAAATTACAGATACCTTCATAGTTTTCCTTTGAAAGAAGTTGATAAAATTTAATGAAACTATTTCAGAATTTAATTGTTTTTCAGTTTAATTTTGTAAAAGGTACTGTTAATAAAACTGATTATTAGTTAAAATTCTGATTAAAACACTGAGTGAACTACATAATTATTAATTGTTGATAAAATAAAACTAAGTGATTCCATTCTGTGAATTATGTACCTGTTGTTTAAACATAAACTATTAAATTGATAAATTTTACAAACCAAGTTATCAAGAAGACATATAATCCTCAGTTTGTTTAACATCAGACCTGACTTGGTACAAAAACAATGGCGTTTAATCCCCTATGGGCTTGTGTTAGACAATGACACAGGTTTAATAGATGTCACTTCAAAGCAGGTATATTACTCTGGTGAGAAAGTACAGAGGCAGTGGGGTGAGGTTTTGGGGGCGTGGAGAATGAGAAAACCCCCATAACAAAGGTTTTATACTCTGAAAGGCGGTGTGCCCTCTGGTGGACGGACGTTTTAGACACGGACATTTTGGCCTAGGACATTTCAGCCTAGGACATTCCAGCCTAGGACGTTTAGGACAGGCATTTTTGCAGGGGTGGATGTTTTGGATAGATTTTTTTTTATAAAAAGTATTTTTTATGTTCTGGTTTTTATTTTCACAAAAGAATGAATGGTAAAAACATTTATTGTATATCATTTTATCAACATTTATCGCTACAGTAAAACATTTACTGTATATTACTTTTGTCAACATTTATCACTTTCACTGAACATTTATCACAACAGTATACTTTAACTGAACAAATCCAGTCAAAAGCATGACTGGTAAAAACACAAGACAAGATTCATGAACATTGAAACAAGTTTCATTTTAAATGTCTGGCTGACCTCCTCTCAAATTGTGGCTCCCATTCCAAGGAAAATCTGCTATGGACTTGCAACCTGAAGATCTGTCCTGACAGAGATTCTGCAATCTAGTTTGAAGTTCTGTGTAAATTTCTTGGTCCCCTTCTAGGTTTCTTTAAGGGTTTAAATGATTAACCATTAAATAATCACTTGAGCTGTGCAATCCTGAGTTGGCTTCAATATTCACATGCTTGAGCATGCGCTGACAAAGAAGTTCAACAAATTTTATAACAAAAAAATTTGTCCAAAACGTCCACCTTTGAAAAAAGGCCTGTCCGAAATGTCCTAGGCCTGAAAGTCCTAGGCCGAAATGTCCTATTCCGAAACGTCCTGCATTCGCGCCCTCCATGCACCCCCCCCCCCCCACCCCCCGATCTGCCTCTGATTTTAGTATCTAAACCGTTCGTGGAAAAATCTAAATTAAAACAAAAGTAATGCATAGACCAACATATAAAGTGAAGGGAAATGTATGGCAATATTTGTATGTTTATTTTGTGTTATTTTGACAAATTTATTTTAATTATATTAAATACCAAAAGCAATATAAATACTGTTTATGTCACATTATTTATATGTGACTAATTACTCAGTAAAATGAACTGTCAGTTGTGCAACTATTGAAATAAAAATGGCAGAAATTATGTTCATTGTACTTCAAAATGTTTTTACGGTAGTTATAATAGATCTCTGTAGTGCTATCACTTATCTGGAGAGTATTATGAGGCTGGTCCATATTGGCAAACTGATCAAATGCCTTGCCGTCAATTGAAATTATTTTAATTATTCAGGATCCGTGGAAAAAGTTGAATTGGCATTAAATATATTTTTGATCAGTGTGCATCGTTACTGAAATCTTTTTTCACTTTAGGGATATACATAAGGCCATTGGTGTAAAATACAACCATATGTCATTCTATGTAAAGGGAAAATGGAATAAAAGTAGTTTTACATAATATAGAAATGGACAAATCTCTAGAATCATCATTTATATAACAATATATAATTGTTTTAGGAGTTGAACAAATATAAAAGAAAATGATTAAACACATATTTTACATATGGGTGTTAATTATTTATGTGTTAATATGTGTCTTAATAGGTTATACCCTGTGTGATAATCCTTTGACAATAACAATCTAAGACCGAATAATCTCTTTAAGGATCAAAAAGATTATGACAGTCGAACATTTGGCCTTTTTAGTGTATTTGAATAATTAGAATTCTGAAGTTTATAATTTGCCAAATAAAAATATGGTACGTACATTTTTTACCCGGACATTTTGTACTGGGACATTTTGAACCAGGACAATTTATACTGCCACATTTTATAAACAGCCAAGGATATTTTGTACCAAAAATTTAAAATCTAACATGTTTTATTTAATGGTACACTTTATTGATATTTTAAAGCATTTTTTCATTAAAAATTACAATATAACAACAATGGTATATATTTGTGCTAGGAGTAAAATAATAGAAAAGTATGCATTTTGCACTTTCAAATAGTATGTTCATATTTATTAATGATTCATAACAGTACAACCTTTGTAAGCAAGAATTCCTAATTTTATTCATCAGTTCTATTATATTCTATTTCTTTGACTCTGTTTGAATAGATGATTTTCCACACAGGTCTGTTACAATAATAATAATAAAAAAGTAAAATTATAAAATTTCTGCCAAATGTCTATTGGTGTTTTGCATTATAAAGTTGTATAATTTACAAATATATTTGCTAACATCTAATTTCCACATTTTTTTAGTATAAGTGTCTGTGATATTAGAATATCGCCTTTTTCAATACAAAGTGGAAGTATACCAGCTCTGAATTGTGAAATCATAGATCTATTGTGCTTTTCAAGAATCCCTTGACTTAGTTCACAATACAAAAGTCCTTTTTTCTAATTCATATAAGAGACACAACTTAGGTTTAGATGCATTAAACCATTCACAATAATTAATTTTATAGCAATGGTTTTGCACTTCAGCAATATCTATGATTTCACCATTATAAAATTTGCTTTCCATGTTTATTTCACTTAAAAGGTTTAATATATCAGACCACCGGCTATTTTCACAAATTTCATAGTCCCATTCAAAAGCAATTTTTCTTAATATTTCATTGCTCATTCTAATAAGTCTAGTCCACATATGACACACAGCTGCTTCATGAATTTTGATTTTAGCCAATCCATATCACTGCTGCATATCACTACTGCATTGGAAGCATATTGGAAAGGACACCAAGAAAGAATCTCATAGCTTTATTCTGGAAGTTATTGAATGGTTGGATTTTAGTATTAACTAATATGCCAGCACCGTAATACAATACTGATTCAACTCCACTTTGGTAAATTTTAGTATAAGTGCTAAAGCCTAGGTTTTCATTATTTTTTTTACTTTTGCTATGATGCTGCCAAATGCCCTGCTTGCTGAGTCAGTTAGTGTACTGATGCAATCTTCAAAGCTTAGATGTTCATCTAATACTACTTCTAAGAACCATTTAGAGACATATCTGTCAGAGTTGAAAGTTACAATTACTTTTTGATGCCTTTGTTTTTCAAAAGTGCACAATTTTACTTTTTTCATTATTTATTAAAACACGCCTTTTTGGCCCCAGTCAACAAGTGTGTTCAACATAATCTGTAAGTGTTCTTCGTTATCTGAAAGCAGCACCATGTCATAAGCATACAGAACAGTTGTTACATTTCTGCCATATACATCTATGCCAACATTTAAGTCAACTATTTTATTTACTAAATCATTGAGGAACGAGGCAAATAACAGTGGGGATAGGTTATTTCCTTGGTGTACAGCTGTATTGGTTTCAAACCCATCTATAAACAATTCATTAATTTTAATACAACTGTATGTTCTACTATACAGTGATTTTACATCTTCATATATGCGGCCTTCAATAATAATAGCAGTAGTCTGAACAATATTATGTCCCTGCTGACCCAAATTCCTTTTCCAGGTCTATAAAACAACAATATTTGGGCTTATTAGAATTTTGTCAATTTTGTATTGTGGAAGTGAGTATAAAAATATGGTCTTCACACACTTTTTCCTAAAATCGCTTTGTCCATTAGCAATAATAACTGCAGAATATACTTTAACAATAGTTGAAAGCTAACTAAAGCCTCTATAATGTAATGGGACAAGTGGATCTGTAAGAGAACTCTTTGGAATTGGTGGAATAATTTCTTTAACCAAATACTGGGTACAAGACCATTGTTGAAACACATTGCCAGGGTATAATTTTAATATCTAAGTCTTGTAGGGCTTCGTTTTGAATATCAGGACCTATCACACTGTGTTTCTTTAGATTCTTGAACACCCATTCAATTCAATCAAAGTGGATGTCTTCATTCAGAATTTGTATGAGTTTAGTACAAAGTATTAAAAGTATTATAATTATAAGAATATATAAATTATAGAATCATAAAGCCAATTACTGTTACTGAAGGAAAATGTAGGTTTTATTGCGCTACAATAGCTTACCATGTGGAAGGCCATAGGCCCCAGCCAACGTCCAAGAAAAATAGACATCTAGTACTAGCCGGTGCCTCACAGGGGGGTGAGCTCCATCGTAAAATATCGCATGATCCCCTTCTTTCTCGTTGGCCGCCATAGTTACAGTGCATTTTATTGCAAGGAAAGAAGTTTAATTTTTTCATATGGATATACTTGTCGCTAGACACTGAAACTTCATCAGTTTCTTTATTTTATATCATAGAATCTTAATTTTGTGACAATTCACAGAACAGATAAGAATATTTAACATATTTTACAACTTAAATCCACTTCTGGGTTCCCGTTGTAAAGAAAAGTGGAGGAGAGAACGACTCGTGTATGTAGCTTATATACAGGAATATATGCCTGTTGAAATCAAAGAAAATAAATAATTTAAGGGTTTGTAATGCTTTGTCTCCATAATTTGGCTTCAATTCAGCAACAAAAAGTAAACTAACTGTTGAAGCAATAATGGGGAGGTTCCAGGCTTCTGATAGATTAAATCTGTCAATCTATTCCAAGCAGGGGAGGATCAGATCTCCACTTGAATCTGAGCATGGTCCGAACCATTAAATTTCATCTGAGTTATAACCATCCACGCAATCGGACATGTTCGGATTTTTGAAGCCTGGTCCCAAGCAACAGCTTGACTTGCATAATCACCCAAGTACTAACCAACCGAGCATATGTGCGGACATTTGGATGATTGTTCGGATTCAAACTGAATGCAGTTCGGATGTTCGGATGATTTTTTTCAGATCAGAACTCCAAACAATCCTAGTTGAACACTCACTTGGTTTAAAAAAGGCACTTATCTGAGACTTTTATGCAAGTCAAAAAGTCATCAAAGTCTAAAAGGGCTTCTTCTGAGCAAGGTACATCAATTCAAACCCAGACCCTGTACTTTATAGAGAAGTAGATTTGTCTGATTTGCCCTCACAACATACCGAGGACATTAAAACTTTGACAGATTTTGAATCTCCCTGACCCCAGGGACAATATACCTAGGTCCTAGGTACAGTCTGGGCTCTGAATGTTGTAGCAGGCTCATAGGAACTTAGGCCAAGGGACCCTTCAGCTATGCTCCCATTCAGTCCTCAACTTAAAGATGTTTTGCTAAATTTAAACAGGACTTTCAGCCTGCAAATTTACCTGAAATTAAATCTATAAAACCCCTGATTCCACTACGGGGTACAAATTGGGACAACCTTATTTTGAGGACAAATTACAAGATTTCAAAATCTGTATCTCCCCTAATCTCTTTGGGGCCCCTATGGGCTAGGTCCCCTACTGGTAATCAAAGAGTTTGAGCTTCAGGCAAGGCAAAATCTCTGTACCCTTAATTTGGCTGCCCTTACCTAGGTCTTTTCTGAATACAAATTAAGACAGTATCAAGGCTACTGCCAAACAGGTCTAACTCAGATTAGACCTGTTTGGCAGTGACCAGATATCCTGTATAGAGGATCCTTATCTAACAGAGTTCCTTAGCCTGTCAAGTAAGGCCTTGGCCCACTTCTCAAGAGAGACTCATACACTATGGGGAATTCAGTGCTTATTAGACGCGAGGCTGAAATGATCCGCCTTCAACCTCACCAGATACCAGATCTTGAGAGCTTAGGAGCTCCCTATTCTGTGCCTCTCCTTTGTTCCATTCACAATTAGTTAAGGCAGGACAAGAGTTCCTCCCCAAGGCACCTGTAAAAATACTTAGGGTTTAGGCCCTATCAAATGAGTTATTTCACGGTCCCCACCACAACCAGAGGCTCCTACAGGAAACACCCCTATGGGGGTCAATCCATTCCAAGCAGTTACCATTGTTTTCCCCAGGTAGGGGGAATCGAGTACCAGAGGCTCCAGAGGTTGTTTTCGACCTCACACAAGGGGATGAGGGTGTGAAAACCCCTCATCCCAATGACTCATTAAAAGCCTCCCTCAGTCCTCTAGTAGGTCACCTCCATTCTTTCAGAAGAGACTGGCAAACAACAAATGCTCAAACAACGTGTTAAACATTCTTACCAATAGTTACATTCTACCATTCATCACCAATCCAAATTAGCCAGAGTTTCTCTGATTCACTCAGGATACAAGGCCCTTCCAAAAGACCAAACTCTGGCCTCTTGTATGCAGTCTCTTCTGTCACAGAATGCAATAGAAAGGGTGCTAAATGAAAAATATCTCGGGATTTTACAATAGGCTTTTTCTAGTCACCAAGCCTTACCAAGGTGGAGGCCAGTGATTGACTTAAACAGGCTCAACACCTTTCTACTTGTAGAAAGATTCAAAATGGAAACTCCAGAGTCCATCGTCAATAGACCTGTCAGTCACCACCTTCATATCCCCTTCCACCAAAGCCCAAGGAAGTACCTGACACTGTCCTGTAAATCAGGAGAAGTCCGAACTCAAACCTAGGTGTTTCTGTTCGTGGGCTACGAATACCACCTAGATTCTGCCCTTGTAAAACTAACTCAGAGAGATGGCTCAATCTTCCATGTTTTGACTTCAAGATGTTTGATATCGCTAACTGGGTTGCTCACCTCAACAGAGAAGACGGTCCCGGAGGGACGCCTTCACATGAGACCCTTTCATTTTCACCTCAATGAGCAATGGAGTTTTTTCCTTGGTCAATGGACATCCTCCTTCCTTGGTCAGAGACCATTTCAGGTCACCTGGAGTAGTGGTAAAGTCCTGCAAATGTGGTGAAGTGCGCAGACCTTTACCCCAAGACCACAGTATATAAATTTTTACACAGGCCTAAAATGAAGGTTGGGGCGCACACTTAGAGCAAGTCTCTACAAAAGGTCTGTGGTCAGACAGGGATATAAAGGCTACACATAAATGTTCTAGAGTTGAAGGCAGTTTCTCTATCCCTGAAGAGGTTCAACGACCAGTATCAAAACCAAACAGTGTTGGTTGCTACAGACAACTCAACAGTAGTAGCCTACATAAACAAACAAGGAGGAACCCACTCGGAGGAGATGCGTGCTCTCCTGTGGAAAATCATGACCTGGTTCCATCATTGTCAGATAACTCTTCAGAGCCAGGCACATTCCAGGGTGCCTCAATGTGATGGCCTACCTTCTGTCCAGTCCAATAAACAGAATGGTCACTGCAGTCGCTGATGTTCAAACAGTTCTGCCAAGTGGTTCATTACTCATGTAGATCTATTTGCCACTCATCTGAACCACAAAGTTCCATTGTATGTATCTCCAGTCCCAGACCAACATGCTTTGGACATATATGCTCTGAACATAGTCTAGTCGGGTCTCACTGCTTATGCTTACCCTGCAACTGCCTCATTATAATAGCCCCAGGCTGGCCAGGGATGCCCTGGTTTTTGGACCTTATGCAGCTCTCAACAGAGATCCTACTCCACTTACCAATGTCAACAACACTTCTGAAACAGTCCCACAGCCAAGTGTTTCAAGCAATCCACAACTTTTCACCCTCCAAGCCTGGTGTCTAGGAGTGGACAGCTCCAAGGCTACTCTGTGGAAGTGGCAGAGAAAATTGCTGCCCCTCAAAGGTCATCAATAAGGACCATCTACAAGTCAAAGTGAGCCCTATTTGAGAAATGGTGCAGAGAAAATTCGGTGGATTTCTCCACGTCCTCTGTGAAACAAATCTTAGACTTCTTCATGTACCTGTACCAAGATCAAAACAGGCGTCCGTCGACCATTGATGGTTACAAGACGACCTTTGTTGACATCTTGGGCCCAGCAGGGTTCCATATTTTTCAAAGCTTTGACCTTAGCGGGTTACTTCCTAGCTTTCACAGTATCTTCCCAAAAGTTCCAGGAATCCCCCAAAGTGGAACCTTTCTGTTTCTTAATGAGCTCACAAAGCACTCTTTTGAGCCCATGAAAAACACGGACCTCAAACATCTTGCACTCAAAACTGCTTTCATGCTAGCTTTGGCCTCCGGCAAGCGCCGCAGCAAAATTTGTGCCTGGGTTGCAAACAAAGTATCTAATCTAGGCCAATGGGGAAGGTACCTTTTTCCCCCTCTTCAGACTTCATAGCCAAAAACCAACTAGCAAAAGAAGGTTCTCAAGTGTGTCTCTGGTGACTATCCCTGCTTTGACTACCATTGTGGATAGACAATTCAAAGACGACAGGACCCTGTGTAAAGAGTGTCTTGATCCCTACCCTTTTTTTATCTTGTTTATTTTGTCTTTCACAAAAGTTAACAGTTTCTTACTCAAAATAATTCAACAACTGTTACAGTATCTAAAGCGGAAGAAGGGCAATAATTGGGAACCCTTAACAAAAAGTGTATTCATGGTTTGTTTTAACAATGCTCTTGGTAAAAGGTAAAACGTGGGTCGATGTGTTATAGTTTTCCTGTCAAAGCAGTCAAAACTTTTTGAAATGTTTTAATCAGAAATTCTGAATCATTTTTTGTTGTTATTAAATATAATTTACTTTCTATATTCTTATTTAGGAATCTCATAAATGCTGCTTCTGTTATATCGTATTTCCTGTATTTTGTCAAAAAGATGAACTGCTTTGTCAGTAAAATTAATAGATTTATCACACACTTAACACATTTCTTTTCACAAGGAATTCCAAACATAACCTCCAATACAGTAAAGCTACAAGATTGATTTAAAATCTAATTGCTCAGCTGTCTTAAACTTTCCCAAACTAATGCAGATTCCTTGCAGTAGTAAAAATAATGTTCAATGGTATCCATCTCACTGCAATATGGACAAGTAGGATCATCTCCAATATTCCAAATATTGAGATTTTTATTACATGCAAAATATCTATGAACTATTTGATATTGTAGACTATGCAATTTGATATTTTTCGTAACCAAGGATGGTAAAGAATAAATAAATTTCCAGTCTAACACTTCAAGCACAGGGTAATATTCTACCCATTTCATTTCTGCTGATGGAGCACTGTGCTTATATGTAAGACTTTCATAAACTTTTTTGTTTGTCAATTGTTTTATATTTATTGTAAGATGACTGATATCTGCATTTGTTAAACATGATCATTTATCTCCTTTCAACTTTCTTTTCCATTCAGTGGGAATAGAAGATATTAATGAATTATAGTGCAAAATTGATAAATTGCAGTTATATTTTGCTTCAAGCTCTTCTTTGGTTTTGAATCTGGAGGAAATTAATAAGTCATTAATTCTGGTTATTTTTGTCTTCACAAGAATGCTAAAGTTATAGTCAATTACTTTGCCTCCAATTAAAATATATTTATTATATGCTACTTTTTCACTCAAAATGTCTTGTACCGTTTTTGGCTGTATTGAAAAAAAAGTATACCATGATTTTAGCATTTGTTTGTAAAATAATGAAATGTCTTGATTTATCAAATTAGGGTCTAGCTTGTGTAAAGGAAGCTGTTTATCTTTAATTTTGGCACTAAACAGAGCCAAGTCTTTCCATTTTGCTTTTAAGGTAACAGTGTTTTCATTTTTTTCATCTAAGATCCTCTTAATCCATATCGCTTTTAGTGAGGTAACCATATTTTTAAAATGTATCATCTTAATACCACCCCTCTCTATACTATTCATAACCACACTCTTTTTGACCTTTGGCCTTTTGCACCCCATAAAAATTCAAAGCACATACTATCTATTTCATCAATAATAGATTCTGGGACATAGACAATGCTACACAAGTTGATTATCTGGCTGATCACAAGGGTTTTTAAAACAGTTACTTTCCCAAAAATAGTTAAATTTCTACAAGACCCGATATTCAATATTTTCCTAATTGTGTTAACTTTTTTTAACAATTTAAATTGGACATTTCATATTCATTGGCACTGAACCAAATACCTAAGGTTTTAAAATTACCTCTATTCCATTTAATACCTAAAGTATTATCACAGTCCTCCACTGGGTTTAAGGGTATTGCTTCAGTTTTATCTTTATTAATTTTTAGGCCTGAGCATAATGTAAATTTTTCTAATAAATCAAAAGCATTTTTAATGATTTAATGTCTTGTGTGAAAAGTGTGGTGTCATCTGCAAGCTGACTTATCTTAAACTCATTTTTTTCTACAATAATACCTTTTATTCAGTTTTCATTTCTAACACCAATGGCAAGCAGTTCTATTACAACAATAAATAATAGTGCACTAAGGCAGCAGCCTTGTCTTATACCTCTTTCCAATCTAAAGAAATTAGATGATTTACCATTGTTTGTCACACAACTTTCTATGTTGCTGTATAGTATTTTGACCCAAGATATGAACGAATCGCCAAAGTTAAAAGCCTTTAAACATTTTACCAAAAAGGACCATCTTACAGATTCAAAAGCTTTTTCAAAATCTATTGGTGTAATGTAAGCATTTTGTTATACTATTTACAATATGTCAAAATATCTGCAGTTGTTCTGATATTTTCACCTATGAAACGTCCTGCTAAGTATCCAACTTGGTCTGGATTTATGATATTCTTTAAGATTACTTGTAGTCGAGTTGCCAAAGCTTTTGTTAGGATTTTATAATCGACTAACTGGCCCCAGTTTTTTAGCAAGCACAAATCTTTTCCCTTTTTAGGAATTAATGTAATTATTCCTCTTTTTTGATCATATGAAAGCTCTTTATTTTGGAAGGCAAATAGATAACTCTTTTGCACAAAGTATTTTATTTTTCCAGAAAAATTTGTAACATTCAGCTAGAAAACCATCACAGCCTGGTGCTTTATTGTTTTTAGGTTATTTAATGCTTTACTGCATTCATCTATTTCTAATGGGGAGTCACACATCGCTTTATCATCTTCAGATAATTTGTTAATGCCTAGATTCAGTAGGAATTCATTTTCCACTGACAAAGTTGGATTTTGTACATGTGATTCTGAATATAACTCTTTATAATACTTAATTCTTCTTTCAGAATATCCTTCTCATTTGTTATTTGGCCATTTGCCGTGTTTAAACATCTTAAATTATAATTTTCCTTTTCTAAGCCTAAGAAAAATTTAGAATTACGTTCATTATTTTCAACAAATTCTGCTCTGGATCGAATTGCGGCCGCATTAAACTTTTCTATGTAAATGCTTTCCAGCTCTTGCTTTATGTCAAAGTATTTTTAACATTTCAGAAGATGGGGTTGTACCCATTATTTCTTCAATCTCATGTAATTTTTCCTGCAGTTTAGATTCTCGTTGTCTATTCCTCTTTGCTCTGAAAGCTGCATATGAAATTGTTTTATACATTTAATAAAATCCCAGAGCAATGATTTATTATCAAAAGTTTGTTCTAAATCTTCAAATTCAGACAGTTGCGAATTTATTTTGTCCACATAGTCCTTGTCTTTAAGAAGTTCAACGTTGAATTTCCAAAAACCCTTCCCTCTCTGCTACTTTTCAGAATTTTCAATAAAACTGATTTGCACCAAACTGTGATCTGATAACATTCCAGGTAGTATTTTGCATTTTATATTTTGATATTGAAGATGTTTTGATGTAAAAAAAAAATCTAGCCTAGATTATATCAGTACCAGTCTACCTATTTATTTCTCCATGTGAAAGTTTTACTTTCTGGATTATAAAATCTGAAAACGTCAAAAAGATTATACAGGTCACAGAAGTTTAATAGTTGTTTGGATGTTTCTGACTGTTTTTCCATTGAACCTCCCAGCTTATCTAAGCTAGGATTTAGGCAGGTGTTGAAATCACCTCCTACAATTATTGTTTTTCCTGTAAAATCTTTCAATACATTAAATACATAGTTAAAGAAACCCAATTGTTCCTGCTTTTGATCTTTGAGTTGGAGCATACACATTAGCAAGTACAAGTTCAAGGTCATTTAAGGTCAGATGTAGCAAATCCCTACTCTTTATATGCATCAAGAAAGTACATACCTCAGACTTCATACCCACTACTCTCTCTCCTTGGTTAAACAAAACTATCCTATTTTGTTACATAACAAACAAGCAGACCAACAGTCCTTGGACTTGGTCCAAGTTAAAGTGCATGACATTAGGGCCTTTGTGGCCTCTAAGGCTTTTTACGGTGGGGTATCGGTGGACCAAATCATGCAAGCTTGTCACTGGAAAACTTACAACACATTTTCAATTTTTTTACCTAAAAGACCTTATTTGGTCAGACAATGACAACAACATGTATCTGGGTCTAGTAGTAGCAACACAACAAGTCCTAGACCCTTCCCCTCAGACTAGTTATCCTCAGAAAGAAAAGGGGGCACATCCACTATAGCCAAGTCTTCGGGAGTCTAAATCCCAGGTCTAGGTATATGTCTACCTCCTCAGGATGTTTCGTAAGGTCTTTATCTTTTATTTCAGTTACAGTATTTAACATGTATTGAGGACTTATTCAGGTGAACCCATAATGTCATCATAAGGGTGGCAAGTAGATGAGATTTCAAGACTAGGGCTTGTTTTCAGTCGTGGTGAAGCCCTTGGGGCTATATACCGTTTAAGTTAGCATGGCTGCACTTTCCTCTTCAAAATCCAGACATCCAGACAGCTTTAGTAATGTCATTCATTCAAATATTGTGGTTTTTGGCTTCTTATGGGCCCAGTTCCCGGAACCGGTGCACTGTAAGTGGAACTGGCTTTTCTAAAATCTTCATTCTAATCTAATTAATTCAAAATCCAAGAAAATTGACAAATACCTCTAGTCTCAGCTGCAATCCCTTCACCGAGCAGTTGGATTCAACATTCAGTTCCACATGGTAAGCTACTGTAGCGCAATAAAATTGAAAATTTTAATTTTTGAAATGTAGCTTTCTTAAGCTACAAGCTTAACCTGTGGAACTGAAGAGAGTTCCACCCTGCCTCCCCAGGTACAGGAGGTACAGGCAAAATTACAACTCGAAAGAAGGAGGATCATGCAGTATTTCACGATGGGGCTCACCTCCCTGTGAAGCACCAGCCAGTACTAGACGTCTATTTTTCTTGGACGTTGGCCAGGGCCTGCAGCCATCTGAGATCAGCATTCAGTTCCACATGGTAATCTTGTAGCTAATAAAAGCTACATTTAAATAATTAAAATTTTCAAATGTATTAACAAACAAGGGATAAAACTGAACTATATAACAACATTTATTAGGGAGAACAGAGGGAATAAAGGGGAGGGAATGTTCCTCAGATAATAAAACAAAATATATGTACAATATGTATATGTATATATCTGCACAGAACCCTTCATTTTTTTGTCAACAGAATAATGGGTATTTATTAAAACTATACTGCTATAAGTATGTGTACTACTTTGCATTAACTTTTATCACTCTTTAAAGTAATTTTAGGTATTCTAAAACAAAACTTAAAACAGAAGTGACAGAAGTCACAGTTTAAATTCACTTTATACCAATTGTGTATAGAATTGGGCCACAAATATCACACACCCCATCTAATGTTCAGAAAAGTATCATTAGACCAAAATATTGTACACGACTCGACAAGTGCACATATTGCCCACTTATCACCCCAATCACATGGCCATGCTAAAGGTCTCTAATACCTCATTACATGTAGAAAATATGACAAATATGTGAAAGTGACAAGTAGGTGAAACTGGGTGCCCCATTCAGAAAAGGATTTATGAACATAGACTATCTGTATCTAAACTTAGGGATTACCAGAATCACCCCAGCCTCTAAACATTTCACTGAACAATGCCATTCTGTAAAAGACATACAGTTCTCCCTATTAGAATGGTGTTCCCTTAAATACAACAAAGCCATTACTGATCACAGAAAAATAAGACAGAAATGGTGGAAGTGTAATATTGGGGCAATACATAGAATTGGCATTAACCAATTTATTTAATTGTAAGTTCATTTTGATGTCTATCCACACTCAGGACACTCTTGTTTTATTCTAATTTTAGGTATTCAGTAATAGTAATGCTCAATGATTATTAGTAACACTACCATCATTGTATGCATAATTCAGTTGTATACCACTGATTTTATATTGTAACTTTGTGTTCCTCCATTGGTGCCTACTGAGAAAATTCTTTAAAATATCAATAAACCTTACCATTAAATAAAACATTAAATATTCAGTATGAAATGACCTAGGCTCGGTCGGTGCAAAATGTCTGGGTTTGAATTGTTTGAATTTGAAATGCCCTACACCCAATAAAACACTGTAACCATGCCCCAAAATAGTCAATATTCTACAAATTGTGGCCTAAAACATTGAAGTAATTGTCAATTATACAGTTTGAGATTATAAGTTTTCCATTGATACCATATATGTAAGACTTGGTTACCCTGGCTCTAACATTTGTAGGGACATGATAACCTCAGCCCTACTTTACTTGCTTGTAGAGCCATGGCACAATTCCAGTATGAACTAGAGATTCATTCAAAAGCCATTCCTCCCAAGCATGCTCCCATGTAATTAATGTGGATATTAAGAGACACATACTTGATGCTATACAACATATGTTATTTTTTAATATGTGTTTATCAACAGAACCAACCGAAGATTGAAAGAAACCCCCATGCTGCATATCTGTTGTGGGACCATTGGGGCAGATTTGGCAACAACATGTTTGAATATGCCAGTTCATATTGCATTGCAAAGCAAGGCCATCTTATCCCAACCATTATAAACAGCAGCAGGCTTCTCAAAGTGTTCCAAAATATAACCGCTGAAGGCATTTCTGTTGAATTTCAGAGACAGATTCTAATGGACATAGAAGATCAGCATGAAAAAGGCTATGCTGTATACAGTCCCAACATTGCTCAGATTGAAAACACTTCAAGCCCAGTACATTTGAGTGGATATTTACAATCATACAAATATTTCTCAAAATGCTATGATGACATTAAACAGCAATTTACACTGACTGATGACCTCCAAAATGAGGTCAGGCAAACCATGGTAAGGGTGTTGTTGGAACACTTACATGCACAAAACTACATATCTGCAAGAAACAAAGATCTCTTCTTGAAAAACGAAACAGTACCCCAGGAGATAACATATATTGGGATTCATGCAAGAGTAAACTTAAGCTATAAATCTGGTAAAGAATATTTTTCCAATGGTATGGCTTATTTTCGGAGGAAGTATCAAAATGTGTTGTTCTTAATGTGCACTGATAATTCTTCATGGGTTAAAATGAACTTGCAAAACATATTCCTTCATCAGGATGTTGTCCTAGTGACCGATAGTACATCAAAATATGAAATTGATTTTGGGATATTGGTTAACTGTAACCATTCCTTAATAACAGGTAATAGTAAACAATTTTTATTAATTTAATTGCCACAGAAATTTTGCAAACAGCTTTTGCTATTATTGTTGTACCTAGGGGCTTATGGATATCACACTTTTTATTTTCTTAGTCCCAACACTGAATATCTGTCCCATTTATGTTGTATATAACTTGTATGGTTATCCTATCCTTTAAAACTATATTCCTGTGCCAAAAATTTGATAGAACTCTGGTATCACATTATGATAAAAATATATAGATTACTGAATCTTTATTTGTAGTGCCTAAAATAACATTTAAATGATACCCATATCTGCCTTAAAATTGTTTCCTTTGATATGGGAAATCCAGCAACTGAGAAATAAAGTACCAACTGGGTTTATAATTATTTTCTAATGCCAAGTGGGTCAAAAGGCAGCAGAAAGGTCAACAGGTCGAACATTATTGTTGAATTATTAGTTAAAATTTTGAAAAATAACAAGGAAAAATTTCAAAAGGTCAACAATGCAATAATCTGGAGTGAGAAGACTCTTTAAGAGGACAAAAAAAATCATTATTTAAAAGGAAAAAGGTTACAGAAAACAATTGTTTTTGTTTTTTTTAACTGAATATCAATTTGAACAAAAATATTTATTGGTACTAAATCTTTACAAGGCTGTGAGGGTGGTATTGTGCTGCCACAGTTTTCTGAAACTTTAAGATGCAATACATAGTAGAGGGACGTTTAACTGTGCACAACCCACAGCAATGGAACCCATAATAGAAAGGGATACTTTCAGGCACCAAAACATCAGGTATTAATTCTAATTCTAATTGGACTTTTATAGCGCTTAATCTCCCAAAATAAGAGGACTCTAAGGTATTAGTGCTCCTGCGAGCCATCAAAGTACCACCTCGAGTTTCATGCATTACTGACGAGTCGATTTGAGCTCGAGTCAATAACAATATTTTAAAACACCCAAACCTTAAATATATATGCACTAGTATGCTTCCTTTCATAATAAAATACCATTTTCCAACAATTTATGTCATATTTCATTGGCAAAATAAGGATCAATATCCCTGCCATATTGATAAATAAAACAGATGTTTTGATTGGTTGCTTTACCAGGTAAGGTGAATGGAGGGAAATCATTGGCTTTGAGTCGTAATAGGAAAACATGAAGGAAAATATTAAGTAAACAAATCAAATTGTGCATCTTTGTATACTGGCAAGTGGTTTATATATTATTTTGCAGTAATTTAAAGGGATTGGAGTTTGCAATAAGACAAGCTCACATTCACAAGTTGAATAAAACAATATGAAACTTGAGTTGGTGAGTTGCCACGAGAGCACTATCAGGTATACGTTTAATTTAAATAATGTACTTTCTACAGTTTATGGAAAAGTTGATGCAGATATTAATGTTGCTACAATATGTATCTTTAAAATAAAGTAAGGTCCTTGTGAATTTCATGTCAACTACACCAGTTCAGATATTTTTGTAATAACAATATCTTTTTTAAACACTTGGGCCATAGAGATGACGTCAGTCATCCATTACAAGCAGTGTAGTCTGCAAGTGTACATGACTTGACCTCTCCCCTGTTTTGCAAGTTGGGCCTGTGGTGCTCACTGATCACAATCCAAGGCCCCAGACTCTCGTTTGTATAAAAGGCCATCGGATAGATCTGCTGATAGTCCAAACTGTTCATTGCCATTGCATAACAATACTGTGTCAGTAACATAATCTACAAGCTTATAAACTGCGGGGTTTTATCTAATATTGGTACAAATGTTTGTAACAACAAACTCAATATCAATTGACCAGTGAAAATATACACTCCAACTTATCTGTAAACAAAATTAAAGTATAAATAGGGCTAATTTACTCTCAAACAATAATAAACTGACACTGACTCACAAAATCTTTAAGTCTTTATACTAAAATTGAGCCCTTTTTTAGGATGAAAAATCAACACTTATCCAAAATTACAATATAAACTTGAATATAAATTTAAGAGAACATTGGATAACTAGATATAGCACATCAGACAACCGTTGCATATTTGTAACCACCAGCAAGATTTTTTTTAATTTTGATACAGATCACACTCCCATTACAAAGGTTACTGTGTACACTCTGGCAGGGTAATGACACAGTATTACAATACCACATACAACAATAGGATGGGTCACAAAGAAGTGAAATGGTATCAGTTGTTATCATAAATAAATATTTTTTGCATTTGGTACCAATATTTCTTAAATTTAACATTTTTCATTTTCAGGTTTGCGACTAACTTCTGCTCGCTATATATCCTCTTTTGTAACATGAGCAAATCCTCCATTTTCAGTTCTAGTCTTTTTCTGGAATTAGAAAATATGTAACTTTGTGTAATCATAATCAATGTGTTTAATGCCACTGAACTTGAATTTCGATAAGAATATCCTAATAAAACATCTTCTGGATTAAATTTAATATGAAAGGAAGCTTTTTCCTGTTTAACATTTTCTAGTTGATTCCAAAGATGTATTGATTTGGGGCATTGAGAAAATAGATGGATTATAGTTTCTTGGTTATTGTTACATAGTAGACAATTTGATGAATCAGATATTTGCATCTTATATCATATATTTTGAGATTCTGTGGAGAATTCTGTATTGGAACCACTTGTAATAAAGGTCATGAATTGTTTTGAAACAGATTCTGAATTTTTGCTGCCAGCCAGTTGTATCAAGAATTATGCCAATATCTTGATGCCATTTTCTTTCAAAATGTTTTTCAATATTTACTTTATTAAGTTTATTGTAAATGCCTTTTGTCCCAGTTGTATTGAAATGAAGATCAGACAAAGTGTTTAAAATACATCGTTGAGGATAAGTAAACATGTCCTCATCTTATACTTGTTTACAAAATTATTTACCAAAATTTTAATACGATGATATTCAAGAAAGTTTACATTTGTTAAACTTTTTCTGTGTATCTTTTTGCTCCAAAATGGTCCCTCTGTTATCAACAATATCTCCCACTGTAACAATGCCCTTGTTAAACCATGATGGAAAATAAACTTCATGCTCTGACTTTAGTGGATTATACCACAGAGGTGAACTTAAAATATCTCCATATTCATTTATAATTTGAATTTCCACAAATTTAACCCATGATAGGAAACCTTCTTTCCAGAAAATGTTTGAGGTTTTCTGTTGGTAACTTTGCCCATCCAGAACCTAGTTTAAGAAATTTTGATATGGGTGATACAGTTGTTTCAAACACAGTATGATAATCAGCCCTTTGACTATCGATCTATGTTAATATGAGGGAATCAATAAATTTTTCCAAGTTAGCCATTTTAAGTCCAGCATCCTGATAATATTGTGTAATATACATAAGCTTTATCTTTCAGGGGTTTTTTTTCCAAATAAAGCCAAAGGACATTGAATTTATGGTTTTTTAAGAAATCTCTTGATGGAGATGGAAGAATTGCAAGAAGATGTATCAACTGAGACAGAATAAATGTTTTTATAACTGTAATTTTTCCTAATGGGCTTAACATTCTTTTCTTCCAATTATTAATGAGCTTCTTGGATTTTTCTAAATCTGATTTATAGTTTATAGATGTCATTTCATTAAGGTTAACTGAAAATGTAATATCCAGCAAATCAAGTTGACCAGCAAAGGTAGTTGACCCCCACTCCAAATTGAAAGATGTATTGGATATTTTTCTCTGCAGTATTTTTCCTACCTATCCATAGAAGTTTATTTTTGTGGTATTCATTTTTAATCCTGAAATTGATCCAAAAAATTCTAATGTGTTTAAAGCAGAGGACTCTTTAGAATCATTTAAAATAAGAGTGGTATTGTCAGCAAACTGACAGAGTTTGATCTCTCTACCAATTACAATTACTTTAATTTTGTTGTTTTGGTTAACCATATATGTCATAATTTGTGCACCTAATAAAAATAAATATGCTGCAATGGGATCCCCTTGCTTGCATCCTCTTTCAAAGTTGACAAATGATGACTTACAACCAGCCTGAATTACTGAGGCTTGTATGCCCTTGTATAATAATTTAATCCACTTAATATATCCCCCTGTAAACCCTAAAAAGTCTTGTACATTGTAAAGAAACTTCCAGAAAATAGAAGCAAAGGCCTTTTCAAAGTCTATCAGCATCAACAATCTTTCAATTTTACTTTTTCCGTATGATTTGTGACGTCATAAATAAGTCTAGTTACTTCACCAATATATCATCCCAAAATGAATCCACACTGAGATCTTGATATAAGGGAATCTAAAAGGCTTTCAAGTCAATTTACAAGAACAGTAGATAATAACTTGTATAAAATGCACAAAAGAGAAACGGGTCTCCAATTTCAAAATGTCTTGGCTTATCCCCTTAGGAATACTATTGATTATAGATTGGCGCAATGTAACTGATAAAATACCTTTTTGGTAAAACAGATTGAAGGCTCTAAAGATTATAAATTTTAATATGCACAACTTTAAAAAAATACTTTAAAAACTGTGATGGGAAGCCGTCTATGCCTGGTGTTTTATTATTTTTCATAGTTTTTGGAGCTTGTGCCAACTCTGATAAAGTTATTTCACCTTCCAATTTTTGGGCTTGAATTTTAGTTAATTTATTTATTTTATGATCTTTAACAATTTCTGATAATGAAATATCTGAAAGAACTGAATCTTTATTTTTAAATAATTTAGTATAAAATTCCTTTACTTTATCCAATATCTGGTTTTGATCAGTTACTGTGTCCACATTCTCAAGTGTTATTTTTCTAATTGTTTTCTTCCAAAAAATTTTTTTTCTCAGGTCCACAGAAAAACTGAGATGGTTTTTCACCCAGGTGTAACCATTGTACTCGGGAGCGTATCATGTGGCCCTTGAGATTTTCTTCTGTTAGTTTTGTCAATTCATTTTTCAAAGCATCAATATGATATGTTGAATTTGTAGCTAATTCAACACCTTCAGCAAGACTTATTTTTTCAGTTCTTTTTCTAGCAGATTTTTGGATTTTCTCTTTATTGATTTTTCTCTTATTTTAAACATTATCATTTCTAGAAGTAGATCCTCTTCAATAATGAATTCTTTATCTAAATCAGATGCATTGTCAATAAACTCCATACTGTAAACAGGAACAGTGTATTCAAATTTAACTTCTTTTATTGTATTATTGATTAAATCAACATAATCAGAATTACTAAGCAAATCACAGTTGAATTTCCACAAATCTCTTCCTCTTGTAAAATTGCTAGTTTTTTATTCAAAGTACATATAGAGTGATCATACTTGTACCCAGGAATTATGTTACAATTATCTATTAAGTCAGTAAAAGGATTTGAAACAATGTAGTTATCCAGGCGTGCTTGTTTTATTGGATTTCTACGACACCAGGTAAACCTACTAGTATCAAGATTAAACTATCTAAAAGCATTTTTTAAATAATATGTATTTAATGTTTCAGTTAATATCCAGCGTGCATTAGGGTTTTTGATGCTGACATAGTTTAAACAGTCCATCCTTGGATTAAGTACCAAATTAAAATCATCCATAGTACAATGTGATCCATTGTAAATATTAATCAGGCAAAAAGAAATGGATCCTAACATAAGATCCACATATATCATGTTATCTAAATTAGAAGCAACAACCTTGTATTCAAAGTTATTCATTAATAAGATGGCAACCCCTCTTGAATTGATTTTAACACCAGATATAAAGTACTCACATTTTGAAAGTGTTCTTAATTCATTTTTGTCCTTTTTGGTTAAAGGGGTGTCTTGAAAACAAATTATATTCGGACGTAGCCTCTGTACATAATTCAGAACATCTGCCCTTTTCGATTTATCTCTCAGCCCCTGACAGTTTGCTGATATTATTTTTACTTGTTCACTCATTATTCTCTAAGAAAATTGAAAGATTTTTCCCAAAAGATTCACACATAGCAAGCTGCTGGACAAATATAGTAGTACATTTTAAAATAGATGTCAATATAACTACTGGCAAAATTCTAAACTTGCAGAAATGCCAGTACCAAGGATTCATAATATAACTTTGAAATAATTGTATGTTAACAATAGTAATAATAAAAGTAATCATATCATTTATAATAGCTTCCCCAACAATGATATAATTCTGGTCCATGTAGTTTACACCAACGATAAATTCAAGCACTACTTCATGAAAAAAGACCAAAAAACTATGTACAACTATATACAAGTTATTGATTATATAGAACAGAAAGACAGCCAGTACTGCGAATACACTGATCAGGCTGGATGTAAATATAATTAAACTAAATCACTAGATGATAGTTTTAAAGTATTTTTTTTTGTCATATTTCAATACATTAAACTTACATAATTTTCTTTCTGGGCGAATCACAATCATCAAATTTCATTTAACTGTATTTTTAATATTCAAATGTTTACGTTAGGATTTAAAGGCAAAATAAACACACATTGTTGGTACAAAGGGGGTCTATCATTGACTTGAGAGTTGAAAATATTTGTTTTAGAGTGGATAATTAGTTTCAAGATTATATTTAAAAAACTGTGGCAAAAGTTTGGGTTTTGTTTTTCTAGTCTAAAGGACATTTAAAAGAATAAATTGTTTTTACCATAAAGTAAATTAGAATCAGGGATGGGTCTCTGAGTGGAGAGTGTACTGTATAAACTACCAGTATACATCATCACTATATGTAAAATTCTATGCATAGGATATTAACAGGGAAAAAGCAGTTTATAAACTCATCAATCAAACAATCTTGATTTGTGAATAACATTCTAATAAAGAATTAAACTGAATAAAGAGTTAAGCTGTTTAAAAAGTTTATATGTTTGTGTACAACCATTAGTTTGTTTGAAGAATGGAGCACAAAACTTGTTAAGAGGGAACATATTTTCTCATTTCTTAGGGGATATTTTATGAGAGTAATATACAAAAGTACTGCAGGAAAGTTTCAATGAACCTGAGACACAGTTATAATATGATTAGTCATTTCAAACATAAAGATTTATTGTACTGCAAACACCATGCACGAAAAAATGAACCTGAACCATATTGATAGTAAGATACAGGCCTTATACAATGTTTGTACTGCCATTGGTCACCACAGTTCTGGGACAAAGTCATTAATCTTGTAACTCAGACCTTTAGCCTTGTTAGGGGTTTTGGCATGAAGAATTTCCAGAAGAATATTGCCTTCGTGTACTGATACAGATGCTGAACTGTTGGGAAATTGTTACTGGCATCATGGATTGGACTTGGATGAAAAATCCTGAGGAAAGAATTTTTACCGTAAAATGATGTTCTACCATCATTCAAGGATGTCTCAGAAAGGTTTATGTCCTTCACACCATAAGGGAGAGATTGCATCTTATCAGCAGTGTAGGAAGTGCCATTGATAAGCAACAAATTTCTGTTGAGGAAGCACTTTTTAACCTCAGAATGCCTTCTTGCTTCTTGGAAGTAGGGTTTCAGCAGCTTTCTTTTTTCCTCAGTGGCATTACAAAAATCTTCACACAGTATCAATGGTGAATTCTTTAGTTGAAATCTATTCCTCCAGATTAAGTCCCTGTCAGAAATGGATTCAAAATGAACAATTATGTCCCTGGGTTTCTTCAGTGAAGCTGGATTAAGATGTGGTGGTTTCCCCATCCTATGCACTACACTTATTCTTACATTAGTATTTTGCATTTTCAGTGAGTCCATGAAAAAATGAAACACAAAATCCATGACTTTTTCATTAGGTCCTCTTTCAGGTATTCCTTTAATCAACAAGTTATTTTTTTGGCTATAGTGCTCCAGCTTTGATATGTGATCTTCTAAAGTCTGATTCTTTGTTTCCAGGTTAGCCACTCCTTTGTTTAATGTTTCAATCTGAGGTCTTTGCTGTCTACATCCTTCTTTACATGATGCCACTTCTTTGGCATGACTACTGATAATAGACAGGTCCTTTAATATAAGTCAAACACAGCCCGAAACCATGGAGGGTATTATCTTTAACTGCCTGAATAGCTTTTACTGGTGTTACTTGTAAATTTTGCTTCTTTTTAATTTTACAATCAGTCTCTGAACCAGAACTACAATTTATTTTAGTTGCCATAAAATAACATAAAAAGCATGGAGTTCATAAACATATAAGGAAATATAATATACATATCCTTACCAGTCTTTTTAGTAGTATTGCAAATTATAACACAAGAGACAAAAGAGACAAAAAAACATGTTTGAAAGAAACCAGTCACTTCTGATATTCCTTTAATTGCTGAGTTGACAAATGTCACAAAATAGTTCAAGTTTAAAAACCAGTATAAAGTAAATATATTCCTTCACACAAATGGTGTTCTGCAACAGGCCATGCCTTTGTTATATATTCTAAACAGTTCAGGCTTAGAGGCCAGTGTTAAAAATAAATCTCTTCTTTCTAGTGTTAGATCACAGGTCATGCCTTGGTTACCCTATAATGCGCTTGATGTGTGTCACTATATATTGACTCTATGACAAAACGGAAAATTTATGTCACGTATCAATGATCCCACATGTTTAATCCATTGCCTCTGTCATCCTTTAATATAAAATCTAAACTTTAAACTATAATTTTTATGATTTTTGCTTTGTTTACAACATATTTTAAACAGTCATTTAATTCTATACATCAAACTCTATCATCCTATATATTTCACATGTCAGTTATCACATTTGTTCCAGCACATAAAGGTAAAATATTCACACACTAAAAAGCATATCTTTCTCCTGCCAAGTTCTCTGATTCACCCTGACTGATTCAATTAATTATTTAAGACCAGTGTAAAGAAAGGGTTTTCCAACACTCGGACTAAGTGTGATTTTGAAGTATATTTGATGAGGTGAAGGACTGTAGTACTGTGTTAACCATTCTATTAAAGGTAAATGGTGTTTTAGAGGTAAAGGGTCACACCCAGGTGCCAAGTAGTACTAGAGCTGCAGTGGTTTTGAAAGATTTGTGCAACGGGGGAAAGAGATGAGGAAGAGGAGAAATATGTCCAGACAGCATCTGATCTGCAAGTCCCATGCTTCATAATATATTCCAAACTAACAGCTAAACAGCCCAGAAATCACTAGCTCTCATGAAAGCATGAAATGTCAAGGTGGTTTGGAATTCTCTGCAAAACTTGCTCTCGCTTGGTAAAATATCTTTCCATACAACCGTGCATTATTTTTTGTAGGCAAAGATAGTGAATGATGAAGTGAGTGTGCATAGGTAACATTTGGTCTGATATTTTGAAAGCTTTTAATATTTTCTGAAATAAGAAGGAGCCCATTTTTATCTACTTCTACCTCAGTTTTCCCTTGTACTTGTACATAAACCCCTACTTACTTGTTTTTATGTATTTCTACATTCTATTTATGGAAGGCCAAGATGTTTCCTACATTAATTGAAGCATACTGTGCAAATAAGCCCATAACTGACACACCCTTGATGTCGTGCAGTGCAAATTATTACAATGGATTCTTTCCTTTTCACACTCAGAAGAATATGCATGAGGTCATTTCACTTCATGTGAGACTACTACTTTTACTGACCCCCCATTCTCATAGATTTCATTTTCGTACCAGTGTTTTCATTATGTGTTAACTGACAAAGTCTTTCCTGGATTTGTATGACATCATTCCTCAATGGTTGTGAAACCTTCTCATTACCTCAGATCCAGGATGCAGGAAATGAAAACCCAAATGGGGAATTTCAAATTTTATTTACAAACACATAACTAATCTGTGTCATATTTACACTTGTAAAAAAATCAAATGTACAACAACAATTTAACACCCCAGGTTAAGAAACAACTTAAAATGGATTACACGGTTAAAGTGACCTCAACTTAAGGTTTTAAAGTCTCAGACTAAACAAAGTAAATGTGAGGTCACCTAAAAATAAAAAAAGAGTCTTTGAGATAAGATAATGAGTTAAGGGTGAGGTCTGAGGCTGTAAATGTTTAGGATAAGGTCACAAGAAGTTACAGTTTTAAAAAGTTAGGTTAACCAAGATTAGTGGTACTAGTGCTGGTATTAGTGGCACCACTTAGATTAGTCCTCAAATAAAATAATTTTGAACCATAATGTAACAAAGTACTAAAATTTAATCCAATGTTGTTAGTTGTTTTACAATTTATGGCTATAAGTTGAAGTTTTTACAAGCGTTATAGATACAATTGTTTACACCACATCATAGTTAAACATTTGTAAGTACTGTAATGTATCGGTTACAAATAGCCCACTCTAAGAAGAGAGCCTACTAAAATGTATATAGAATTATGAATGGAGTGATTGGTGAAATGTTATTGTTAAAAGTTTAGAGTAAACTAGACTCTTGAACAATAAAACTACAAGATTGGAATACAAGCTAGTATAGTAAGTACCTAAGATCATATAAACAAAACAAGATTAAAACAATAAGAGTGGATGCAGGAGGCAGTGAACCAGTATAACATCAAGTGCACCCTCAGAACCCTTTTTAAATCAAAGTGAAGTACAGAAATATGTTCTACCTTTAAGTCACTAAAGTGCTTCTTCAAAGTACTAAACTTTATAGTGTGAATAAGGACAAGGAAGAAATGTAGTTACAAAAAAGTATAATACATAATGCTGCCTTAACAGTTACCAACAGTGACATGCACCTTAACATAAACCAGTTTATATCCCATTTTGCCTCTAGTGTTAGTTTAGTATGACCCTTATCTTCCATGGTAAAAATGGAGAAGAGCTAGAGGTTGGAACACATTTACAGACATAGATGCTGCCTAAAAGAGATTGGAGCTGATGTTAAGTACAGTCATCTTTGTGATGCCAAGTAATACACAGATCCAAGATCTCTTGTAACTTTACCGCAGGTATGGCCAGAGTAAATTTTTTGGTATCCGTCAGTAAGCCAAGACAATTAATATAAGTACTAGGTATTAATTTTGACTAGGTATCAAGCAGGGAATGTAATGTGTCAGAAGTGGCATCAATAGGACTGGGAATGTCAATCCCGATGATGTCATCGATATAATTAATGAAGTCGAAGTGACACTGACACATTATGTGACACACAGAGTTGCTTAAGCTCTGTTGAGAGTTTGAGTAGGAATGGGGTATCTAAATATCTATTTGGATATCTGCATTGACCGATTTCCCATGTGGGAAACTAAGGTCAGCCATGATGCTACATTGACGAGCATTAGGCTTCTCCCTGGTCATGAAGGGGGAAACATGAAGGTCATGGAGGGTAGAGTGATCAAACTTTGTAAGGTAAGACAAGTGGACAATTTGTCTTTGTAGGTTACTGGTTTGGGTTTGAGTTTGACTGGCAGATCATACTTTGAATCCATACTGTCATGTTGAACTGTGGTTATGTCTTGATCTGCAAAAGTGGGCACAGCATCAACTGGTGACGTGTGACTATCACATACCTTCAAAGTGATAGAGGATTTGTGTGAGTATCAGTATGTGGGGCAGAGGTTTGATTGGAAGTATCACAACCACTGACATCACCTTTTTTGTCAATTGAAAGGCCAGTTGTGTCAATACATGGGGGTGTCAACATGTGACGTCTGATGTCACTGGACTCTGGCCTTTAAGCTGGGGGCTATTGGTGAAGTATCAAAACACAGGTCAGGTGAAGTAGAACAACACCGTCAAATTGGACAAGGACTTCAAAACTACTTTTACACTGTGTGACATATTGCTGGGCACCTACCTGGTTTTTCTTAGGTACAGCATTGTTGTGACTGATACACAATGTTTCTTTTTTCTTGTTGGGTTTACCTTCAATCTGACATATTCTTGCACTTTGACTGAGAGTGGAGTCATAAGTACTCTGACTTGTGAGGCTACTTCTTGGGTTACTTTCCATATTGTTCTTTGAAGTTTGTTTTAGAACTTGTGAATAAGTGAAACCTTTGTACTTAAAATAGTCCCCCTCCAGGGAGAATTCCCACCATTAGCAAAATGATTGTTCGTGACAATTCTTGTTTTATATGGAGCACCTACCTGTGAAGTGATCAGGTTTTGAGAACCACAGTTTGTGTGTGTTTTAACGTTATTTTATTGGTGTCCTTTACTTCTTGTTGGCACTGCATTACTGCAGTGGCTTACCCCTTTTTGCATCACAGAACTCAAGGTCTAACACTTGCCCAAGTATGCTGATCTTTATGATTGAAAGCCAGTAGTTTGTATATGAACTTCCAGCCATTTCCTAGATGAAGCTGTACAGGCAATTCAACCAAATCTTCACTACCATCAAGGTAACTGTCATAAAATAGATAATTGATTAATGTTGTTGTCTCACTGTGGTTTAACCTTTTAGCACAGGATAAAGCCACGTCTTTATCTATTCTTAAGATTTGAAATGTTTGAATATTCTAACATTATCAAAATAAATTTAAATGTAGTGGTACTTTCATGCAAAACCCAAAAATATAAAAGATTTCCTGGCATCATACTAGTAACACTCTCTCATACTTACTTTTGACAATGAATCTTTAAGGCACATATGATCATTTTTGGTAAGCTAATTATTTAAACCTCATTGGGCTGTTTCACAAAGAATTTAGAATGTGCTTAAACTTAGGCTAAGTTGTGAGCATAGACACTTCTGACGGACATGTTTTTTTGAAAAAGTAAAACTGAAATGTTTTACAGAAAACTACATGAAGCAACAACTGAAACGAACTTATATATGAAGTCTGGAAAAGAGACAATTGTCCCTCTTATGTGTTTTGTCCCTATACCAATGAACGACTTTATATTCAATTTAGAGGGTCATGCACTGGGCGATAATTGAAACAAGAACACTGCAACAGTCACCATTTGTTTAATTTAGAGGCAAAGAAATCCATAAATGCTGTAGAAGCAAGTGAAATGAAAAGACTCACTGTAGAAGCATATTGGGCGTGTGTGTGTTTTGCTTTTGAATAGACTATTTACTTACTAGCCAACTCACATCCACAAACTCTTTGGTTTATGTATCAACTCACTGGAGAAAGCAGTATGTGAGGTAGACCTTGTGCAACATCCTTTCATTCCACATTTCTACATCAGTACATTATGATTTTGAAGGGAGGATTGTCTGGCTGAATGGAACTTCTAGAGGGGATCAGATATAAAAGTTACTAAATAAAACTAGTGCTGCCATCTGTGGATTGTAAGGAAAAATTGTGGTTATGTACACATGCATGATTTCTGTTCCACCTGTGATTTCTTATTCAGTGCTTAAAAACATGCAGAAGTTGAGACTTGTAGCAAGTCTATACATGAGGTTTTACCATTAAACAGGCTGTTTATCTACCAGGCAATCCCTAATCACAACTACTGCAGTACAAGTATCTTACACATTCATAATCATTCAAAACAGCCACTTTTGGCTGGACTAATAGAAAGTTATTCACTCCAAAAATGATATAAATAAAAGCATGAAATATTGACTTTATTAAGAGGAGGAACTGACCATGCTGGATATTAGGTGAATGTGACAGTATCTATTCAGTGTGGATGCCTTATATAGACATCCAGTTGTTGTGGTAGCTTTTCAACTTGTTACTGTATCTGGTGTGTATGTAATAAATTTCAAATGTAAACAATCTGGAATGAGTAAGAGAGCAGCCGACAAACTCTTAATATCCCCTTGCTTTGATAACAATTCAACCAAAAAAGATGAATCTTAAACTTTCACCAAATAAAACAGAAGGTAGTAACTGTCAAGAAGTTACCAGTACAGAAACTTTAACAAAGATACAACAATCAGCCCCAGCCTGGTTTGCAAATACATTTTCTTATAGTTCAAAAGTATTCAACTCTTTTAACAGAGAAATTCAGTTTATTAATATGGTAAAAGCTGAACTGAAGACAGATGTATTAAATCTTGAAAACAAAATTGTGGAACTTGAGGAATCCAAAAACAATCAGTCTGAAACAATAAGAAAACTAGAGGAAAAGATCGATCATCATGAAAATCATTTAAGATGAGATAATTTGTTCTTTGATAGTTTACCAGAAAATCCAAATGAAGGCCTACATGCAAAGGTTGGGAATTTATCACAGAAAACTTGAAGGTGTCAGGTGACATTCAGTTTTCTAGGATTCAAAGGCTTGGCAAGCCTAATCACCTGTTTCCGTACCCAGTTAAGAAACCTTGACCTATCATTGCAAGGTTCCACTTCTTCCCTGATCAGGAAAAGATATGGAAAGTGGGTTGGTCTTTAAAACATCCAACTTACAAAGTCAATGAGGACTTTTCAGAGACTGTGCAAAAGAATAACCCTTTACCCACACTTTCAAGCAGCAAAACAAGATCCTACAGTGAAAGGTGTAGCCTCAAGGGCGATGGGCTGACAATAGATGGGAAGGTATATAGTGTTCACACAATAGGAAGTATCCCCAAGAAGCTACAGTGGGCAGCAAAGGGTGACAGATTCATTCCACAGATTAACTCTACTTTCTTCGTTGGATTGCAAAGCAACTTTCATGCAGCACCCTTTGAAAGTGACGGTCTGAAACTTACTTGCTCTGAACAGCTCTATCTGTATCATAAATGTCTATTCTTTAATGATGATTCAACTAATTCAGCCTTCTTAAGAACCCACGATCCACGAAAGATTAAAAGCTTGTCTCATTACATAAAGAATATTGATGAATCAAAATGGAGAAGGCAAGCAAAAACTACAACAGAAAAGGTTTGTGCACTCAAGTTTAGCCAAAACTCAGATCTTAGACAAAAATTATTGGCTACTGAGGGAGAGTTGGTAGAGGCAAACAAACACAACAAGTTTTCTTTTTCATGTGGCCTAGTGTTGGAAGGTCCTAATATGCTGGTAAAATCACACTGGCTAGGTGAAAACATTTTAGTACAAATTCTAGAAAAACTCAGAGATAGTCTCAAGGACAAAAATTAAATATCATCTAGGATGAGTAATTTGCTAATGTATTCAAGGTGTTGCATGTAACTTCAGGGCTATTGAACTTAAATGATTTTTAACTTCTTTTAGTTAATGAGTAAACCATTTTCGACTTCTACACTATTAAATTAAGGGTGCCCTATGCAACACTTGATTCATTTCAGTGACAAATATCAGAGATGTAGCTTATCGAAAGTGGTGGTACCTACTCTTTTATTTGGCCAATGAGCAAATCAACCGTAACAGGAAAGAAAATCACACTGGCTAGGTGAAAGCATTTATAAGGATAAATTCTTCAAAATCTATGAGATGGCCTCAAGGTCAAAAATTGAAATTATCTGAGCATTTTCTGATGAATTCATGATGTTGCATGTAATTGCAGGGCTATTGAATTTTAATTATTTTAGCAAGTTTTGCTATTAGCATACCTCTTGATATTTACATGTCTTGGCCAACAGTCTAGACCATAGCCCAATAGTGAGAATACTACTTTTTTATGTTCTGTGTTATGGCAATTATCAGTGATATAGCTTCATATCTAAATACATGGTATATATTCTGTGTTATGGAAATTATCAGTGATATAGCTTCATATCTAAATGTGTGGTACATGTAGTTTTTGTTGATGTTCTGTGTTATGTCAATTATGAGTAATATAGCTTCACATCTAAATTCGTGGTACATGTAGTAGCTCTGTATTTCAGTGAATGAGTAAATCATGTGAGGCTTTATTAGTGTAAGGGTGATGTCAATTATCATTGATATAGCTTCATATTTTAATTCTGGCATAAGTAGTCTTTTTGTTGATGTTCTGTGTTATGGCAATTACCAGTGATATAGCTTCATATATAAATGTGCGGTACATGTTGTTACTCTTTCTTTCAGTGAATGAGTAAATCATTTGAGACTTTATTAGAGTAAGGGTGATTAATACATTTGATCCTCAGTGTCAAAGAGATGTAGCCTCTTATCGAAAGTGGTGGCAGCTATTCTGTCATTTAGTCAATGAGCAACCAATTGTACCTAGAATAATCACACTTCTTATGTGAAAAATGCCTCAAGGTCAAAAATTAAAATTAACGATGAGTAATTATCTGATGCATTCATGGAGTTGCATGTGACTGCAAGGCTATTAAAGTATTTCTGTGAGATATGTTACTAGGGCACTTCTTGATATTAGCATGTCTTGGCCTATAGTTTAGGCTATAGGTATTACTATTTCTGGTTTCTAAACTAAATGTAATTGAATGATTGGTTTGGCAAATAAGTGCTGGCATGATATTTTTTCTGACTCTCAGAAATATTCCCAATAATATTGTTTATTGTTATACCTTTTAATACCATACATATCTGAAGATGTTTGTCTTTGACTTCTTCTTAATACTAACTGGGTAATATTTCTTATGTGCGACTGTCAGACTCACAGAGCAGACTCATATTACATCTGGGTTGAAATCTAAATGAATAATCTCAACTGTAATTATTATCGGAAATTATTTCAGTATCTGAATAAGGTATGCTAAAATATAATACTTCTACAACACTTTGATTTAATATCTACTACATTTTATAAGTAGGGTCAGTTCCTCTTAGAATCTACAGTTTAACTTTCATTACTTTATACCTGTATATACCTCATTCATATCTTGTATACTATATTTCTATCTACACAATGTTTTGATCCTTTTGTGTTTTTAGCAGCACTCTTTTTAAATTATTGTTTGATCCAGTTTTTCTATTTTTAAGATATTCTTCCCATCCTTTTTTCTCCAACTCCATTCTCCAAAATTCCTTTTCTGGCATATTTCATGTTTTTTTTCTAAAAATGGTTACTGTTACTTCCTTTGATCAATGATTTCTGCAACCCTAAAAATATTGTCAGTAAACTGTCAGGGATTAAGAGATCTTAAAAAATGTACAGATGTCTTAAACTATTTAACTAAGCAGAATCCAGACATTCTTTGTCATCATAATACACATTGGGTTAATGATGACTTAAAATCGATAAAAAAAATATGGACAGGTGAATGCTTCAGACATGGCTCTAGAACAAATTCAAGGGGGGGTGTGATAATTTTAATCGGCAAAAACAAACTCAAGCTAAATCCTGATAAAACAGAATTCATAGTCTTCGGTGCCAAAGACAGACACAAATGGCTCAGTGACTCATTTCCTGTCAATATCCTGCCTCTCTCCCACAGATGTTGTACGCAATCTGGGTGTTCTGTTTGATGCAAAGTTTTGTTTCACCAATCACGTAAATTCTGTTATCAAATCCTGTTTTATTAGCCTCAGGGACCTTCATCGCATCAGGAGGTTTCTTTCTGTGGATACATCAGTGGTGATTGCAAGTGCTCTGGTCAGTAGTCGTTTGGATTATTGCAATGCTCTTTTTCGCAGTTTGTCATCCCGAAATGCTACAAGGCTCCAATATGTTCAAAATGTGCTTGCACGGTTTGTCACTGGGGCCTAAAAGTACACTCACATTACATCCACCCTTAGGACACTTCATTGGCTACCCATTAGACAACGTATTATCTTCAAAACCCTAGTTTTGGTTTATAAGTACCTCACCACTGGCCAGCCTAAGTATTTTGCACCATATCTCCCCTTGTACAAATCTGCCATGAATACAAGACGTTCCAATCCCAAAAATTTGTTCCTTCAGGTTCCCTCTTACTGTGCTTCCATCCATAAATCAAAGGTCCATTTTAACAATAGTTTCTTATATGATGCCCCGAAGTTATGGAATGATCTTCCATATGATCTACGCAGTGCTCCAAATCTCTCCAGTTTCAAAAGTCGACTCAAAACCTACCTATTTCAGAAATCATTCCCACCATAGCTTCTTACTACCGAACACCGGACCGCCTCTCTGGGAACGACTCGGAACATGTCTTATGACTTATGCCTTATGAATTGGATGGTGTGCCTTAGAATCCGTTGATACGGAGATTAAGCATTGGACCACTGATTGATTGATTGATTTACAATAAAATTGGGAGGGATGAAGTTGTGAATTTTATATCAATACTTTTAACAATGAATGATTTCTCTATTACACTAGTGAATATTTATGCACCAAATAATGATTCACCACAATTTTTTTGAATTTGTGAAAGGAAACCTAGAAGATTCATCTCATGATTATTATATTATCTGTGGCGATCTTAATCTTGTTTTAAACCTACAGAAGGACACATACAACTATAGTAATATAAATAACCCGAATGCTAGCAGATATCTATTAGATATGATGTATATTCTTGGCTTAAAGGATGACTTCAGTGGTTTTTTTCACTTCTGAGTTAAATGCAGGATATGATACTCTTGCCTATTTAAAACATGTATCTGGTACTATTAGTACCCAAAGTAGTCTGTTTACTTCATAAACAAGCTTTTATAACAGGAGATAAATTTCAAATTTACAACTGCCTGCTTCGGCTCTTTTCACCAGTCACGTGGTGTGTTTGCATCATATGTGTTCATGGGCTGTGTATGCAGGGATAAAAACAGTGCTTTGTATACAGTATATCTGTTTTTGTCTCCTCAATTTATTTTTGCAATTGTCAGTTTAAAATGGTAAATTGTACATAGTTATTGAAGGATAAAATTAAGAATTATATAAGTAGCAAAAGGAAACTAGAAAAGATTTTTTTTGTGATTTTTCAAAATGATCAAAACATAACCTATATTTTTCTCTCATACTATTCTCTTCTCTTCAAGTTATCCACATTTATCTCAGACACAAAGGTCATCTGTACATGATCTCAGCTGAATTTTAATATCTAGATACTGAGGCTAGTAATTTAGATAATGTGGCTGTTCAAAAATAGTCAGTTATTCAATTTTACAACCTTGGTCAAGGCAAATCAATAGCTAAAAGGAGAGAGATGTAAATTTTCAAAATATTGGCTCCAAGTTGAGTGTTTATATCACTTTTATCATAATTATAAGGTCACATTGCAACAGGGGATCATCATTTATTCAATTATATCATATACATATTTAAATCCACCACCATAGAGATGAAAGTCTGGAGGTTTATAGAAAATATTGAAACCAGAGTTAAGCAATTTTTTTTTTTAAAAAAGTTAATATATCCAATAAGAGTCAAGTTAATATTTTCATGTGATTTTAGAAGTGCTTTTGAATCCTCAAGTAAAAACTTCTGCACTGTAAGTAAAAACTAAATTATAACCAACTACATGTATTTACATACTATTGTGACTGATCATTTTCTTTGTTCTCATCCCATAGTTTTTATGTTGGATCATTTATTGAAACCTCTAGACACACTTGTTTTGGACAGAACTGGTGGACAGCACTTGTGTTGCAAAAAACCTCATTAAAATGCACATAAATAATTTAATACTGTGAATTAATATTTCTCTGATCTGATACATGGAAAATTGGAAGGGTGGGGGGAACAGAACATAGTAATAGTCAGTCAATAGTCTGGAGTTGAATTACCTTAATTATAATAGTTACATCTCTGATGTAGGCGATTCAAACCCAGAACCCTATATGGGAAAAATGGTAGTTTCTTACTGATGGTTGGCAGTTTAAAGGACAGCACCATATATGTACTGGTTTCTTCTGCCCATAAACTACCTGTCGTGATATGACCTATTATCGTATTATACAGTGTTCAAAGCAACAATAAAACAGAAGAAGTAGTGTATAATTCAGCAATTACAAAATACACCCCTGTTGAAGGCTTGAGATTATATATTTGTAAATACCAGCAAATAATATAATATTTATTTGCCTTCTGGACTATTTCTTTATATGTTATTTGAATAGTTAAATAATATGCTAAAATTAAATATTCACGTAATTGAACTAAATGAACTAAATTTTAGATTACCAAAGTTAATAAGTGTGCACTTTAAAGAGTAAAACAAATGTTAACTGAAGCTTTTCTGAATTGATATACCTTTCTACACACAAAAAGGCTAGGTGGCCCAGATAATACTTGATACTGCAGTGTATACTTTCACCATAAAACATTTACCAGAAATTCATCTCATTTCACATCTTATAGTTGATAAAAGAAGGGAGTGTTATAAATATACACTGTTCACAGCAAAGAATATAAACAGTGCTTGTTCTCAGTATTAGTGTCGGCAGTTCACCCCCACAGTGGATGGTGTTATATTTATCTTTTGTTCTATAAACTCACACATTTTGTAAGTTTTATTGGCTCAAACTACAGTTAGAACATTGTTACTTTTACTATGTCCTTGAAATGCTCCATTTTATAACAGATAATGTAATGTAAAAAGCAGTATATATCAGAACAGTTCTAAGCTAAAACCAAGGCAAGTGAACACAAATGACGTCACCCACACAGGTTTATTTACTTCATCTGCACTCGGCAATTTTCGGGAGGGAACATGTGACTACCCAAATAAGGCAGTGCTTCTGTACTTTTAAATGCAAATTACAGCAGATATAGGCAACTTTGACACATAAAAGTTTGTCATTATATTTATAATATATAAAGCTTGAATTTACACTTACAAAATAGGTATGTAAAAAACGCTGATGTCATCCTTTAAAGGATACCTGCCAAATTTTTAAAAAGAACATACGTCAGTCACCCGGCATAGAAGAAATCCTAGAAGACATGCAAGATTAGGTTACTTTTAGTATCTGACACTCTCTTGGATCTAGTTAACAAATGCCAGATAAAATCAGGATATAGATCTGATCATTCTATCTTGGAACTTGTTTTAACAATCTGTAAATTACAACAGGGTAGAGGTTTATGGAAGTTCAATTGCTCTTTGCTAAAAAATAAGGATTAGCTGATCGCAATTAATAACATTATAGGGAAAAGCTAGATCATTCCTTGCCCGTGTACCATCTGATGTTCCTCAGTAAACCCCATGATTCTACTATTAACTTTACAATGATAGTGCTTTTTAGACATTCTTTTGCTATAAATCAGAGGAGAAAACATCAATGTGTTTCAAATTTGAATAGGCAGTCCTATGGAAAAGAACAAAACCTAGAAAACAAAATTGAAAACATGGAGAAAAACTTTGCACAAATACCTTAGTTCTTTGGAGAAACACTTTTTACACTGAGAAAACAGTTAGAAAAATTGCAACTGAATCTGGGATGGTCTTGACAAGTCAGAAAGAAATATTAGCAGAAATTTAAAGTTTTTATGCAAACCTGTTCGAGTATAATGATCATGATCTTTGTAACTATAACATATGAAAGATTTCTTCTTTGATAGGTTGAAACAGACTAATTGAGCAACAATCAAATAACTTAATAGGAATTATAACTTTAGCTAAAAATAAAAAAATGTCCAGGTGTAGATGGCTGTCCAGCAGAGTTTTTCAAGGTTTTGGGGAAAAGGTTTAAATATTTTGTTTTGAGGGCCTTAAACTGTAGCTTTAAATCTGGTTAGTTGTCTTTATCTCTCGGACAATGTGTAATAACATGTTCACCTGAAGGTGGTAAGGCAAGACAATATTTGAAGAATTGGAGATCAATCTCTTTGCTATCTAAATTATTATTAAACACTTTCAAGATTTTTTCAAAAAAGCTTTTGACTTTGTTTCCTGGTCATTTATTCAAGACAGACTCAATTTTTTGGCTGTAAAGATATTTTTAGTAATTGGATAAAGGTCCTTTGATTAAAATGTTAGGACAGCTGTGCTCAAATGTGAAACACTCTCAGATTTCTTTACAATAGGACGAGCTTGCAGGCAAGGAGATCCAATAGCTCCTTATCTATTCTTACTGTGTGCCAAAATAATGTATTTATTAATAAAATTAATGCATCAATAAAAGATATTTTTATCAATAAAACAGAATATAAAATTTCACAATATACGGATGACAAAACCCTAATCTTAAACGGAAGTAGGGAATCCCTCTTGGCTGCTCTAAGTGTCTTATAGAACTTTTGGTTTTACTTTTGGTTTGGTTTGGGTTTTTTGGACAAATTTTAGTTGAAATGGATTGGTAAAAAAGTAACTCAAAAGAAAAAAAATTATGTTGGTAAACCATTAACATGGGGAGAAACCACCTTCAATCTTTTAGGGGTTAACTTTTCAGTCAACCTGAATGAAATCATACATATTAATTTTTCACTGAATATAAAAGCTAGAACAGTTATTTCATGTCTGGAACCAAAATTATCTGACTCCATTAGGAAGGATAACTAAAATAAAAACTTTTGACTTATCATAACTAAACCATCTATTTTTTCTCTACCTTCTCCTGGCATTGTTATCTTAAAATATTGAAGATATGTTATTTAAAGTTTAAGTGCAATGGTAAATCGGACAAAATAAAGTTGGAGCCCTTGACAAAAAATATTTGGACTGAATATGTTCAGTTCACATAATTTTGTCCCGGCTCTTAAAATTACTTGGTTACGCCACCTTTATCATAATCCACATGCTCCATGGGCTAAGCTAGCAACATTCCCAGGACCACCCAAGACAATAATAACCCAACATTGGGATTATACATTATATTTATTCATCTAAAATCATTTGTAAATTATTGTATGTAGAAACTGTTATGATAATAACACACATATGTTATAAGTACAATGTTACAGTTAATATGTACAGTCAGTGGCTCACAGGCTAATTCACAGTCACTGACACAGTTCCAAGTTATCACTAAAAGTTGCATGAAGAAAAGTTGCAGGTGAATAAAAGTTCCATAGAGATTCTTAGACAAATCACATTCCACAAAGTTCCAGTTATACACAGTTCCAGCTAATCATAGATGAAGCACAAACAAAAAGGTTGTAAACACAGTTCCATTAGCAAACAGTCACTGAGCATATTATGACATATAAGTTCCTGTAGGCCATATACAAAGTTATGGCCCTATGAAGAATGATAATATTACAAACAGCACATCAGGCAGGCCGGTCCCCCCATCATGAGCAAAGGTGAGTGTGTGAAACAAATACAGTTGAACAAATTTCCTCATGACCCTTGTAAGGTCAAATACACAGTTCAAGTTCATATGGCAGTTATAAAGCAATAAAGGACACCCAAACACCCAGTAGGAAGTAGGGCTAGAGAGCTAAGTGGGCACGAAAGGACTCAGCAACTCTAGAAGCCCCTGATGAGAGGAGGTGCACATATCTCCAGACACATTGTGAAGTCCATGTCCCCTGGGCCTGGATGGCCTGTATGGGCACTCCATGCTGGAAGGCCCAGGAAGCCCCAGCCCTCCTGAAATCATAAAAGGTAAGGGGCTTACATAAGGACAAAGCAAGGGAGACCTGCTTCAGATGCTTCCTAGCCATGGAATCAGTCAATGGTACCATGACACCTGCTGCAGGAACCTGAAACAAAGGAGATTCTACATCAGCAGGGAATAATTGGAACATGGTCTGGATGGCCACCACAGGGCAGAGCAAAGATTGGCCCAAAACCGGTATGGTGACAGTAGTTGTGCGACATCTGTCTTGTAGAGTTTTTGACAATTTTATGACTATCAAAGCTTTTGACTCCCCAAAAATGACATCTGCTCTGCAAAGATGTTGGGAAGAATCAAAAGTGGCCACAGAATGTGGCAAAATGTTTGACAACCTTAAGAAAAAAAGAAACAAAATGAGTACAAGGCTTGAAAAACTGGAGGGTGTTTAAAATGATGGCAAGCATATATGATTTTTTTCAAAAGTTTTCTAAAGTTAAAAGGATATGTGGTTCCAAAGGCCTATTTATCCTGACTGATTTTAGGAACAATGCAATTCTATTATCTGTGAGAACACTTGGGTTCAAACCATAGGCCACAAACATGGCTCTGATACCAGCCATATGATTAATTATGTTAGAAACCGACATACCACTCTGCAGCAAGTGCTCCATATATGCTAGTATATCCAAGGTAGTGGCCTGGGGCAGCGACAAGTCCGCTACTACCAGGAACCCCAGAAAGTCTTTGAAATACCTAGTATATGCAGCAAGTGTAGCTGGTCTATAACCTGAGAAGATGCAAATACTGGCAGCACTGGCAAGGGAAGCTGTCGCGGCCCCAGGCTCTACAATAAAGGAAATCATATACTGTAGTTTAACAATGTAAGGTCCAAATGGGTATGCACCCAGATGGGGTTTGGAAGGAGTTGTACCAATTTTTGAACATTATTGGGGGTGCTACCCCATCGAGATAGTAAATCAGCTGTACCATTTTTCACACCATATACATGAGATGCAATTAATGTTATGTTAAACATGGCTGCCAATAGCCATATGTTACGGGCACATGTGGCCAATGTTTCATCTCTGGCCCTTCCGGGATTAAGTGTATCCACTACCGCCCTATTGTCACAAAATATTTGAATCCTTTTATTTGCCCAATTTTGCCCAAACCTTGAGAGCTACCACTATATTCAAAAATTCGAGCTGTGCTATATTATAGTTCATAAAATTTTGGGGGAGAGGCAGTGCATACACCAAGTGGCCAAACACACACCCCCCCCCCCCCCCCCCTTAGACCTGTGAGTGAGGCATCCAGAAAAATTTCAGCTGCGATGGGCCTGACCTCATACATTGTGACCCCATTATATTGTGTCAAAAATGTTTTAAACCACTGTAAATCTATGAAAAGAGGAGGTGGAAGTGTGATGATTGATTTGTGGGCCCGATGTCTTAATACCTGTAACATGCGGTTTAGAAAGACCCTAGCAGGCTTGACACACTTACTGACATACAAAAGTGAGCCTAATAAAGACTGTAGATTATTTTTAGTACATGTGGTCTTATTTGTCCAACTTTTACACATGTGAGTAATTTCTTGCAATTTTTCTAGAGGTATGGAAATAGTCCTGGTGACTGTATCAAATAGTATCCCCAGACATACAGCTTGTGTCGAAGGTGGGTGCAGCTTTTTGGTACTGATATCTAGCCCTAGCTGTTGTAAAATGTCCAAAAGAAAGTGATAGGAGTTGTGAATTGTAGAAGAATTATGACCATTATTATTCATGATATAACGCACAGCGTCGCTGATTTTCATAAAGAAAAAACAACCTAATTTATATCCAAATGGCAAGGACAGATCAATAAAGTATTTACCTTGGTGCTGAAGGCCTAAAAGATCTATGTCGCCAGGATCTATTCTTATATGACGAAACACCCTGCTTATATCAACTTTGAAGATGTTAGCTGCAGGTCCAATAGCATTTAACTGTTTTACAATTCTGTCACTGTGGGGTATTGCATCTCAAATTCCCCACCCAAATATACATTTTTATTAACCCCATCATTGACTGCCTGACCTTTGGGCCAACTGAGGTCAATAATAGTGCGCCTGACTTCTGACTGAGCCTTATCGCTTGTCATGAAAGGTGAGATATGTAAAGTACATGGTTTTTCATCAAAAGGACCAATCATGGCCCAAAATTGCAACTCCTCTTGAATATATTTTGTAACGTGAGATGCATAATCGTTGGCCGAAGTATGGTTATCAAGGGTTTCACCCAATATGGCCTCCCTGTCAAAATCCAAAGGGAAGCCATACTGTATAAGATCAATCAACTGTTGATCCCAGTAACCCCTGAGATGATGTCTCCATGTCTCCACCTTGAGCTGGGTATATACTGGAATTCTCAAACCCAAGAAATTCGGGAGTCCTGACTGGCGTATTAGTTTGTGGGCAGTAATGATATCAGGAATTTGTTCCCAATACGTGGGGTCCCCAGTAAAGAGAGTAATAGGCGAGAGAGGGATACAGCCAAACTCAACCCCATTCTGTTCTTTGTATTGCCAGTACTCTGAACATGTATTCAGAGACAGATCAGTGGAAGTCTCCACCATAACCTTGCCATTGCGTTCCCGATTGCGTTCGCATGACAAGGGAGTGCCATTGTGTGTACTAGGTACATGAGAATCAAACGCATTATGAACTTCACTTTCTACCAGTAAGTCCTGCAACACTTGAAATCTGTTATTAAGGGGTATTTCCTCAGTTTGACAAACGCGGTAGGTTGTATTTTTCACAGTATTTGCAGGTGCTGTAACTGTGGCATGCAAACTGCCCTTGTTACTGTTACCACTGTTATTGCTGTTGCCACTAAGTGGGACAAAAGACGCCACTGATGGATTCAAACCCGTGACCCTAGTGCCAGACTTGTGTTGTATATGACCTACTTGCGGTTTAACTGATTTGACACAGTTTACTGACCTTTTGCTCTGCAATACTTGTGCATATGACCTGTTATCTCTGACATTGGAAAAGGCCAAAACGTTTTGCATTTTTTGACGAATTACATTTTTATTAAGATTTTGAAGTTTCCTGATAACATTGTGATCAAAATTATTATTGTATATAACCCTAGCTGAGTGGGCACGTCCTCTGTATGACTGTTACTGATTTTTTGGCTTGGATTTACGACAATCTGCCTGTGAGTGGGCATAAGCTTTGCCCTCAGCCGAAAAGCATGCCGAGCATATGTGCCTATAAAGTACTCCTCTTGTTTCATGAGAACTCTTTTGCAGACACGTATTTTTGTTGAAATACAAACATGGAAGGACTTTACTGGATTGCTGATTCTTATATTGACCTTTTTTACCTTTTTCAGGGGGAGCAGTGACATGTCTCTGTGCATGGGCACGCCTAATGCGTTCAATCTTATCACAATCTGCCCAACCACTAATTTAGCCCTGCTCCATACGACAGAGCAGGACTGCGTGGCTGGCCTTTGCTGCCGACCATGAGAAATCCTGAGCATCTTCTAATAACTGAATAACATAATCTAACATATGTTCACGAATTTTTGTGTCAGACTGATCTCTCATGGTCCGGCAAAAGCCAGCCATCCACTGGACAGGGGACAATTGGTTGTAAGTGACCCTTTCTTTGTTGGTTCCGGATAATATGAACTCATGTGGCCATTTGACTCTAGTATTTATGTACACGTCCACTGATCCACCCCTCTGAGATTTGATTTTTTCCTTACCTTGATTGAGATTTTCAGAAAGCTGTTTCAGCCTTTCCTGAACTTGTTGCTGTATCAGCTCATCATTTTTTATTTGCCCGGGAGTGCAAAATGTAGGATGTATGGAGTTAGAAACACCACCCAAACCCTGGGGAACCAACCTGCCCTGGGCTGCCTTCTGTGTACATTTGACTTTGCCTGCATTTTTTGTCTTAGTTTTATCCAAAGATTTTTACAAGTCCGAGCCCCTTGTTCCATGCTTGAGATACGTTCCCCAAGCTATGATAATTGCTTTAAAATTTGCCTATTTATGTCATTTTGGTCAACCACTTTTTTATTCTCAAAAACACCGTCAACAGAACAACCCTGCTGATCAAAATTCCTCTGTACAGTATGTTTTGACGGGGAACCTGTTTCAACATCCGAATTTTTGAAAATATCACTTAAGTTAAAGTCAGAATCTGTATCACTGGTACTATCAGACTGAAATGTAACTTGCCCGGGATCTGGATGGCTGTTTCCTAAGTCCTGGGTGAACAGTTCCCTCTCACCTGCCATCTGCAGCTGCACTGGTACACAGATTTCTTGTCCTCTAGTGGAATGCAGATTATATCTTTCCCTCATACAAATGACAACGTATGTTCATACAGTATAAAAAATAAAAGTTAAAATACTAAAAACATTAAAAGGCGTGAAGCCAACAACATGTGCATTGGTGGCTGATAATGAGTGCTTGTGAAGTGTTGATGTGTCCTTTTGGCCGACCAAAGTCAAAGTGACAAAGGAACTTCAATCTGCAAGGTCAGTGAAGCGTTGACAAATCAAATTCATGCTTACATCAAATAAGTGTTAACATCAAATGCCCCCCCAAATGATAGTATATAAACCAGTGCTAAGGTAGCCCACAGGAATGAATACCTGGATACCTAGATGTCCAGCTACACAACCTTCACTTGTTCCTATGACAAGGTAATTCTAATTGGATCAAATTACTTAAAAGCATAGCTAGAAAATGAAAATAAATTTTGGAAAGAAATAGTTTGTCCTTTCAATCACAGAAAGGACTTATCATTAACCATCTGGTATAATACTGAATTATCAAACCATTACCTCCACTGCCCCAAATGGTATAAAACTGGTATTATCTCAATAGCTGATTTACTCACAAGTAATGGAGATATCTTAACAGAAACAGACTTTAACACTTCATATATAAAACTATTTTTTGAATACCACAAAGTTACAAGATATATAAAAGCATTTTGTAGTAAAATAAATGATAGAAATAATATAAAACCAATTTATCACAGTCAAACTCAAAAACTACTGAGGTCCCAAAAGGGGATCAAAAGATTTGTACGACATGTTAAGTAATACAAATATAAAAAAACAGACTTTGTATTACTTCTATTGGGAGCAAGCTTCCAAGACAAAAATAACAGAAAAATAGTGTAAATCTATCTATCTATCAAAATATTTTAAAACTGTTTCAGACAATGATCTGGTGTGGTTTCAGTGTAGACTTTTAAATAAAATCCTGGCGACAAACAAGTACCTTCTAAAAATAAAGATAAAACAAAAGGTAAATCCAAATTGCAAGTGTTACTCATCTTTTGATTGGGTGCAATTTTGTTAAAAGATTTTAGACAGATCTGAAAAGAAATCTCTAATTTAGTCTAGAACTAGATTTTAATATCAACCCGTCTGATAGTTTTTTTAATCCTTTGCTTCAATAAAAAATAGTTTTATCAGTCTTATATCTGTTAAAAGCTTTTATTTTCAAAGCTTCGAGATCAAATGGACAACTATCACAACAGACTTTAGAAACTTTTCCCAAGAAAATTTATTTGAACCAGCAATATGCCTCAAAATTAAAAGATAAACATACAGACTTTATCAGGAACTGGGGAAGCATTCAGTGTCTTTTTACATGAAAAATTAAATTAAATCTGTAGATCCTTTCTTGGTGTAGCTAAAAGTATTGATGTACTTGTCTTACTTTTTTGTGTATATATGTGTTTTGTGTTTCCTTGGATGTATTATCTTGTTTCTTCATCATGTAACACTCTGTATATATGATTTTTACTGTTAGTGAGTTGTGTACTATAAATAGTCACATAACCTTCGGTCCTTTTCTTGTTGTCTTTTATAATAATCTATTATTGTAGTGGTTATATGTACAACAAAGCATATAAATATAAAAGTTTGTGGTCTTTGGCTTAGTAGGTTTAACAAAGCAGCTAAATCTAAGCTTTGTCTAAGTAAACTCCACCTGGGATCAGGCTCCAATTTTGTAAAACAGAGACTTAGATATGCCAGCCAATATTTCCAAATTCGAAGTTTGCTGAAAAAAGGTATGAATGTACAGAGCACCTCCCTAAAATAACGTGATGAAGGTTAAAGTTTTTTATGTGCTTGCAAGGTTTCCATTTCAAAACAGCATTTTCCTAACAATAAATGTGTTAGACAAAGGAATTATGTCATCAGTATTACACTTTGCAAGGTCAAAGATCCTTTGTGAAACTGGTCCCTAGATCTTGGACAGTAGAGAAAATCTTAGCGGCTAAGTTACTGGTAAAACAGTTTAATATTTGATCAAAGTTTCACTACTCACTTCAAACAATAGTTTTTACCTTCCTTTCGTGAACATGTTAAAAGTGCTTCCTCGCTCTGAAAGTTTGCTCTAACCAGAAAACTTATTACGCAAGCTAGTTAACGTGAGTTAATCTGATCGTGATTATGGTTTTGAATTTTCCTTTATGTCACATTTTGCCTGTAAAAAATAAGAGTCTCAAACATAAATTGAATTAAACTTGGTTGTAAACACCTGTGATTGTGGAATCAAATCAAGCAGATGACAGCATATAATTTCAAGGAAGCATGTCCTTGTAAGACACTGCTGAAAGTGGCATGACACCCTTAATTTTTTCAGAAAGATTACAACTTGGGTGATAGTAGCAGGTACTAGTTAAATTTCATGTTTCATGTACAGATTATGAGCATCTCTGTGGAAGGATGATCCCATCTATTGGAAGAGAAATAGGTTATTTTAAATAGCTATAGTATAATATAATACATCAAGAACACTTTAAAAATCCTTTTCTATTGCTGGAGACCTGTGATAAAATAAGTGAGTTTCAAAGCTGTAAACGAGAAATAGATTGTTTTACTTTTGAATAATTATACCATTATTGTGAACAATTCATTTAATCTGCCTGTCTAGTGCAAGATACACATTTTACTCGATATGGAATTATGCTAAGAATCTTTGCTTTTTGAATATGAAAGGGTTTTATAATCTGTCTATTGTTTGGTTGGATGAATAATTGTTCATTGTGATGATAATAAAGACAGTAAATATTTATAATTAAATATTTACACTACTGTTACAAAATGTTTATTGACTCTACCTGACTGTTGCAGAATTTCTAATCAGCTAGTTGATTAGGGAATGGTTCTGAAGCTGTTTCACTAGGGAATGTTTACACGATGTTGTGAAAGGTTCTTGAATGTATCTATTTCAGGAGGTACATTCAGCTGGTGGAGTGGGTGGCTGGCTGGTGGAGAAGTGGTCTATCCCAAAGGTTATGCAGAATGGCACAGTGAACACGAAGCATCTGGATATGTATGGCAAGACTATTATCCAGATCACTGGATACCAATGTAAAAATCTATGATTAAAAAATAAATCATTCAATGTCCAGAAACTGATTTCACAAAGCCTCCTTAAGATAAAATTACCTTGAATTTCTTCCTCCTTTAATGAAACTGTTTCACAAAGCATCCTTCCTTAAAGGAGACCTTGAAACTTCAAGGAAACCCCTACTATTTCATGGTAAAGGGCCTATCCTTAATTTTAGGAAGTGTCCTTCAAGGAATATTTAATACTTTTAAAGAATATTGGCTCCCCCACAGGTTTCTTGGAAGTCCTTTAGCAAGGAGAGTTAAAGGAATCTTTGTTAAACTGAATTTTAAGGTGGCTTTTCTAAAGGAAAAATATTGACCTTCCATTACTTAAGGGGGTTATGTCCAAAGGAGGCTTTGTGAAACCAAATCCTGAATCCTGCTTATATTTTTACGTTGCTGTTTTTTTTTAATGAGGGAGACAAGATTTCCATTTGTCACAAGGGAGTGTGATCATGTGTATTACACCCTTAGCATGGTAATGTACTAGATATACCTTAAACAACCTCTGTTGTATTAATATTTGATTTGAATAAGTTATATTCAGTTAAATCTTGATAATTAGAATCTCCACCATCAACAGGATTTTGATCTGAAGCTAAATTCCACTTACACACGAAAAACCGAATTTTCTGGAACTGATTCATTAAACTAGTTTCTACTCATACCAAATTTTGACTTGCACTGTTTCAGCTATAAATTTCCTACTAACATCCTCTTATGTATTGCTTTTTGAAGAATAAAAAGTCCAACAGCTAGAAGAACACCAAATACAGCACCCATCCGAGAGGTAGTTTTGGTGTTCTGAAGCAAGTTAGAAAAGATGTCTTTCATTTTTTTTAATTTTTAAGTTTTCTTGTGACCTGACTACCTGATTATCTATTTCATGCAGATTGTGCTACCATATCCAAGCAAACACTTGCTACAAGCTTGTTTGTATGTACCAACACTACCAGAATACAACTCTACATAAATAGTCATCATTTCATAACAATATTGGTAAAATTTACATTTTCCATTTTCTGAAACAAGTGCTGATACATTATTGATAGTGTATCATAATATTTTACCTGATGGGAACTTATCCTTGTTGAAATCACTTGATGGGATTTTTTTTCTGTGGGGATTTTTTCAGTACACCCATACTTCTTCCAAGGAATGGGATATTCATAACTATTGGAATCCACATTTTTATTCCCATGCCAATACATTTTAAAAGTATTCAGTAAAAAACTCTACACAAACTAATTGACACCAAAAATTATTCGGATATTACTAAAGTGATACAAATAGTGCAAGATGATATATGTCTAATACCATAATTGGATTCTGTTTGTTTGTGTTAGAAAGATAATGAAAAACACAACACAGATTTGGCCCAAATTGTTACAGTTTGTGGGTCTTGGTCCAAGACTGGTTTGAACTGTACTGAGTGGATATTTGGAAATATTTTGAATCTTTGGGATGTTGTTCTGTAGTAGCACCCACAATATCAAGATAAAACAAGGCCTAAAAGTTTTTGATCTACAAGCATGAGCTGCAAAGCCATCAGTAGGGCACTGGTATCAGAACTCAGAAGCAATCAGAAACACGAGTAGTGCACACTGGAATGGTAGATTCCTTGCTGGCAGCATAAATTCCATTACATAAATTCCATTACACTCATCTGCCACTGTGGCCTAGCGGGTAACACACCTGTCTAGGAACTCAGAGGACGTGGGTTCAATCCCAGGTACAGGCAGATACATAGTGGCTCGGATGACCACTTAAAATGGCGGTCCTCTGTCATTGGGTCCTATCCCCAGTGGCAGGTTAAAGAACCTCAAGGACGTTGATAAATGGTCATCCTTGAGCCTCTATCTTCCAGTTAGGGGAATGTCAGTTACTTGTGAGTTGGGGCTGTACCTGTACAGTCGGATTGGTTAAATAGCGCTTTGAGTCCTGTAGTATATGGAGATATTGCGCTGAGTATAAATATATAATAATAATAATACACACAAAAGTTTGATTGGGAATAACAAACACAGTCAGTCAAATTACCAGCTATATTTCATTTGGGCTAGGTCTTGTTAATTTCTAGACAGAGATTTAAATTTGACAATTTCAGGAGTGATATTGACTCATGCCCTTACAGCTATAACTTAAGAAAGTGACAAAATTACGAAGTTCATGAAAAGCTATCTTACGATGATGCAGCAAATATTCTGAATTTGTCAATGAGTTGCAGAAATTAAATTTGCTTTTGAAGACTTTGCTAATCCTGAATTGAGTTTGCGTCTACCATGCTGAGTATTTTGCTGACAATTGTTTGGGCTAGGCTTAATAAATCCTGTGGTCCTAACTTCTGAAGCTACAGACTCTTTGAAGGTATAAGTGGATGCTTGCATAGCTAGAACAAACTTGATGAGATATTGACGATTCAATCTGCACAGAATCAAATGTATCAAAGATACATACAATAAACTGTACCTTATTTGTTTTTTTAATCTTCGTACATAAACTAGTATGAACACATTGTTGCTAACTTCATGCTTACAACAAAACCGCTGCCACAGATGTTATCTCCAAAAAATTAATTCTCCAAAGCTATAAAAAATAATGCACGACACAGAAAATGAAAAGGTAGTGAACAAGTATTTCACCAAAAACCTCTACATTCGCTGGTGTTGAAGTTACAGGTGATTTACTCATTGGCAAAATGTTAAAATAGCTATTACACAGTTAGCTATGGAGCTGCAGCTGTGACAACTAACCATGACAACGTGCATTAAAAAGTAAGTGAAAAACCTATATCATAAAAAAGCTCTTTGCAGTTGCAAGTAATCAACTCAAAGCTGAAATGTCAAAGTAACTAATACTCAGTTACCTATGGAGTTATTGAACTGAACATATGCCATGACTCAGATGACGAAAGAGTAGGTGAAAACAACATTTTCATTTTCCAGTAAAACTTAGACATTTTCCATAAAATCTTTTCAAAATTGTTATAATCTGACCGGTATTCTACTATCCCTTATTTGGTTTCCTATTATCTAATAACACATTCAAAACCTCTAAAAGCAATAATAACAGAGATAAAAACCAAAAACACAAAATCTGCGATTTTATGAACCCAGTTTGGTTTGACAAATAAGGGGGGTGGAAGGGACAGGGCAGTAAATCTAACCAGCTATCTACACTCCCTGCATGTGGTTCCCTGTTACCGCCCAATACATTTAAAACCTCTAAAAGCAATCATAAAGGAGACAAAAGCCAAAAACACAAAATTGGTGCTTTTATCTGGCCAGGGCGGAAATCTGAGCCACTTTTAGAATAGCTATATATGATTTCATAATACCTCCCAAAACATTCAAAATCTCTAAGAGAAATAATATAAAAGATAAAATGCAAAAACAGATGCAATTTTATGACCCCAGTTTGACCCGTGGGGGCAGGGGGGGAATCTGGCCGATATTGTATACCCTCTGTATAATGTTTCCTCACAATGCATTCAAAACCTCGAAAAGCAATAATAAAGGAGCTAAAAGCCAAAAGAATAAACCTCCTTCAGTTAACAGTTGTGGCCGAATGAGGCTTGAGCGTCTGGAGATCACTTTTCTTATTTTGTTGTTGTTGTTTTGTTTTTTGTCACAGATTTTCATGAGAACTGGTGTAGTGTGAGGAGTACCCATCTCTTCACTGAAGTAAACAGCAATGGGCTACATTATTACTTGGATGGGTGACCGTCTGAGTTCTAAATCAGATATGGGATGTGTCTCAGTGGGAATTTGTTTTTCTCGCCAGATTTTCATACGTTCTGGTGCACTACTGATGTCTCTGATAGCTTTGCATCTCACGCATGAAGACTGAGAGACTTTATGGAAAGAAGACACAATTTTTTGTGGTAATCTATTCAATGCAGATGTAAACTCTGGCTACCAGCTTATTTATGTGTACAAACACTACAGAAGACAAATTCCTTCATTACAGGTCACAGAAAAAGCATTTTTCTTCTAGTTTTTGCTCTGGTACCTCTGGCTTTGTTTTCTGGTACAGCTGGTGTACTCACTTCAGACAGACCCTTCATACACCCTACCGGACTGGCCAGTCAGATCACTTCAAGCCAGTCAGCTACCGGTTACAGTGATGTCAGCCAGGTTTGAACCGGTACCAGTCAGAAGGGTTTACCAACTACCTCAACTCAACTGAGATACCAATACTATAACCTCCCAGACCACTGCTCAGATTCCTACCACTCAAGCTTTTACCAGTACCAGTGAGAATGTTCTGCCTGCCACTTCAATTGCTGGCACTGCCTCTCAACAGTATCCAGACTCTGAATTCGAACAACAAGCTGTCCCCACTTCTCCTGTCCATCCTATTGAGAAAGAGGGTGAAGTGTCTGACAAGGAAACTGTGGTGCCAGAGCAGGAACCTGATCAACAGATTTCTGAAGAACAGAACTACCAGGAAACTGTCAGGGATATCCGGTCCTTTATAGAGTGGTATCAGGTACCAGAATTTGGACGTTCAGCTTCTTCTCAAGATGACAACTCCTTTGCTAGTCTCAAAACTCAGCCAACCAGTAAAAAATCAATTAAACTTCCATCGGATGACTGGCTATTCCGGAAAATGGAAAAGCTGAATCTTACCATGAGAAGGCTATCCTACACACAGTACTAATACCAGTGGACTGTTCAAGGACCAATTTGTAAAGGTTCCTCTCACTCAGAAATGATATGATGGGTACTCAGAGAAGAAGGACTTTTCCCGGTCAATAGTTCTCTCACCAGAATTGCCAGACAGTCTCTATTTTCTCTATCTTCACCAGCTTCCCGGTCTATAGTACAGGAAACCCTGAGGAAATGGAAAACATCGACGAGAGGCTCAACCCTTATTAGCATCCAGGCAGCTGGCTTTAGTAGCTGTTTAACTAAGGTTCATAACTGCATGGCCACTCCTCTCAAGATCATTCAGGACGAGAAAGCAAAGCGAAAGTAGGCCACTAAGAAGCAGCTGATGACCTGGCCTATTTAATAACATTTAGCCAGAGTATCACACATGCTACAGCTAGATCCATGCAGGATTTGTCAATGTGACAGCTACCTGGATTTCTTGAAGGCAGGGGTTTATTATGATACAGTAGAAATCCCCCCCCCCCCCTCCATATGGCATCTTCATTTCCGGACAGTGTGATTTTGAAAGCAGAGGAAAAAATTGCTCACCATGATGACCAATAGTACTCTGCTGGCTCGTGTAAGAAGTCTGGCTGGTACAGTCCACAAGTCGCCAAGCAAGCCAGTAAGAAAGACAGACCACCAGCCTGGAAAACACTCAGTTCTTGTAGTCCGTACAGACAGGATTGAGGCAAGGCGTCCAAATAATCACAGCGACCAACCAAGGGGCAAAGTTCTTATAAATGACAATGACATACAGAAGAACAGAGTTTCTTGTGAACAGTTTTGTAAATTGTCACACTTTAAATGTAGATTGTATTGCTGTGAATCATGTACATTTTGTTGCTAGCCTTCACAGGCCACAGACCATTGGTAGGTGCAATAAAGTCTGTCAAAGGTGTTTCCTGTGTAGATCAGTTGTGATCTGTCCAACCTGTCAGGTAGACCCAACCAGTATTGGAAAACTTGGGCCGCCCTGGGGGCCAATCCCAATTTTGAACAGGTCTCCAATAATCATAAGTGGCTATGTAGATCCCCTGAGGAACAGCTACCTAATGGAGGCACTTATGCAAAAGAATGCACTTAGAAAAGTTAAAAAATCAGACACCTCTGCTTTCTTCAACAGACTGTTCTTGGTTCCAAAATCCAACAACAAATGGAGACCTATTCTAGAACCTAGCTCCGTGAACAAATTTCTGAAATTAAAAACGGAGACACTAGAAAGCACAAGAACCTGCTTACAAACAGGTAAATGGGTAGCCCATAGATTTCCACGACATTTACTTCCATGTAAACCCACAGTCCAGTAAATACATGCGTTTTCCTGTCCGTGGTCAGTCCTACCAATTCAAAGCTATACTTTTAGGTCTGTCCAATACCCCATGGAATTCATATTGGTAGTCAATGAAGTCAAACTGATTGCTTAAAACAAGGGTACAAGAATCCTCCAATACCTAGACTATTGGTTGGACAGAGCCACATTCTACCAAACTTGTCTCCATCAGACTCAGACCCTAGTGGCTCTATGGCAGGATTTAGGTTGGACAGTAAACTTGGAGAAATCAGAACTTGAACCCAAGCAGATCTTTAATTCCGTAGGTTACCAGTTCGACCTCAAGGAAGTTAAGGTCAGACCCACTCTACAACGTTGGTAGATCTTAGACTTCAATGCATAAATGCTACTTACCAGACCTTCCTCTCAGGTCAGGCAACTTATGTTCCTGCTAGGCCTTTTGACAACCACAGATAAACAAGTCTACCTGGGTGGCTCCACATGAGGCCAATTCAGTGGCGCCTGAAAACCCACTGGAAGATCCTGGAATCACTGAAAAAGGTGATCCCGATCCCACGATCCCTCCATCCTCATTTATATTGGTGGCTCCAAGAGACAAAATCCTTTCAAGGTTAACCACTGCACCCACAACCATACGCTTCAGATCTTTACAGATACCTCAAAAGAAGGCTGGAGACCACACAGCAAGAGGTACTTGATTCCTCCCAGAAATTAAGTTGCATATAAACCTGGAACTAAAGGCACTCTTCTTGGGCCTAAAAGAGTTCCAAGATGTCTGTTCAGACAAGGCAGTACTCATAGCAACAGATAACATATCAGTGGTTGTCTGGAAAAACAAGGAGGCGGCATGAGGTCAGGCACATTGTGTGCCCTTCTGTGAAGAATCCTGACCTGGTTCTCCAGGAAACAGGTGACTCTCAAGGCCCAACACATTTCAGGCCAGCTGAATGTGGTAGACGACAAACTATCCAGGCTAGGTTAGATCATCCAGACAGTGTTGTCTCTTTTTCCAAAGGTCTTCCAGTTGATATGCACCAGGTGAAACATCCATACCTGGCTCCTAGAGCCTCAGCAATCAAGAAGCAGGGCTTCTCTGAGGTAGTCGAAGCACGAATTGAGGCTCCTCAAAGGGGCTCAACCGGATCAGCCTACAAAGCAAAGTGGACTGTTTGTTTTTTAAATGGTGCAATAGTAATGAGGTGGACGCTATAATAATGTGACCTATAGTATCATAATATAGTAACAAACCTTGAACAGAAACTGCTTGAAAAGATTACCTTGAAGTCCTCCACAACTGCAAACTAACATTGAGTTTAAGGTTGGATTTTTTTATTTTTTTTTGGTCTTGGGAAGATATTTGATGTGGTAATTGAGGATTTTTTTCATTGATATTCAACATGTACACATATATAGCCAAAAGAAAAATGTCTCTTTTGTAATGATGCAATAGATTACTTGACAAATTTTATGAGTTTAAGGTTTCAACAGTTCTGATTAACCAGTATCTACGATGGAGGACATGTATGGTCAGTGTAGTCAATATTATTGTGGGTTTGTTGCATTCCCAACCCCTGCATGGATTGGAGCTGATTAGCTTATCGGCAATATCTGATTCAAAGTGTTGTATTGGCAACACTGTTTCTGCCTCTTGAAGTTATACTTTTGTATTCCAAACTCCTGCATGGATTGGAGGAGATTAGCTTTTCAGAAATATCTGGCAACAAATATTGAAATGGCAGCGCTTTTGCTGTTTCTATATTTGGATATAATAATCCTGAAAACGACCTGTAGGGTAAGGTGACCTTACACTCAGTAAGATTAGACAATGATCTCTCTTGTTCACGGTCCCACAAAATTACGTACAATTATACTTGCCCCTTCTTTCGTCCACAACAGTGGAGGCAGACATGTCAGATAAGGACCCATCTTGCACAAAGTATTAACTTATGTGGGCATATGACAAGCATGTTAAGAGTACGCTACCTAAATGATACATAGCAGAATTTCCTAACTTTAAACCACACTTTTGGTAACAGACAATAGAAAAAGTGTGAATTCTTTTTCACGAATCCACACTTTTTAGCTTCAGAATCCACACTTTTTACTTCAGAATCCACACTTTGTAGCTTCAGAATCCACACTTTTAAGGTTGATAATTCACACTTTTTAGCTTAAGAATCAACACTTTTTAGAATAAAAATTCACACTTTTTAGATTGTTTCATTAAATGGCCCTGATTATAATGTAATCAGGTGAACATAATGACAATTTTAATGTTGAATTTTTTAAGAAATGTGTTTTACAAGACATCATTTCAAGGATTTAACACCTTTAAACCACAGTTGTACAAAATATATGAAAATTATATTCATTTCACAAAAAAAGTTTGAAACTTGACACTGACTTTAAATAATCTTAATATTTGGAACAAAAATTGCTTTTAACATTATGAGTAATTTTACAATCTCTGAGTGTATTTGTACTGCAAGTGTTTAAGTTGTACAACTATCCTGTGAGAAAATATCCAAATGTAAGATGGAGCATCACAAAGCTTCCACGGTGAACAAGCTTCTTGCGGTATCCTGTATGACTGAAGCACAATTTTTCTTTATCCAAAACATTTTGTCAATAAACAGTGACGCACATTGATGACGCACATTGATTTTAAATCATTTCACATTGCTTTATCTGAATTGAGATATGCTGCAAATACTCAGTGGGAAAGTCCTCCATCCAAATGGAGGAAGTGAATGGAATCCATTTTCTTTAAAGCAATAACCGCAGACTTGGTACATAGATTTAAATTGAGATCCTGACTTTTCATTACTCTCTGGTTTGTTGTACCCCCGAGTTCTCAGGATTGCTATCCAGTCCAGCAAAACTGAAAACACAATACAATAAACAATATGTGATACTAAATCAATTTTGGGGAAAATATTTAATGATGGTGTATTTTCTGAGAAATTAGTACAGAATTATGTTCTGTCATTTGATAGTGCAGTCAATAATTTGTATGTTAACATTTATGTTAACATTTTGACATATAATTTAAAATTTAATAAAATGTACAAAAAACAAAGTAAAATGCAATGAAAAATAGCAAAAAGTGATATACCTTACCTTTTCACATCACTGTGCACAGTCCATTTCTGTTATGTATGTTTTTCAAAATCCTTTCAACCTATAATCACCGATATTTTTATATTTATTTTGAATAATAAACAGGACCAGGCTTTTTCATATATTCTCACTGAACATGGCTGCAAAGCTGCAAGTGTTACACCATAAATGCTAAGGACAAATGCACCAGCAGAATACAAAAGATTTAATTAAATAAATTGAACATTTTCAGAATCAACACTTTTTTTCAATGTTCAGGTCACCACATTCAATATAGTTAGACATTTAGGCCACATATATGTAACATTGGTTTTTACATGGCCTCTTTTTGTGGTTTAAGCCAGAGAAACCACTCGAAAGTGTGAATTCGTGAATCAGAAAATTACTCGGCCTTCGGCCTCGTATTTTCTGATTCACGAATCCACACTTTCTTGTGATTTCTCCTACACAGTGCTGACATGTAGTAAAACTTGGTGTGCGAGATCTTCATATAATTATGCATAGCTGTGTGTTTGTCTGCCTCTCTGTCTGCTCGTGTGGATAAGTCGAAACCTATACATTGGATCTGGGTTATATTTTGAAACAAGGTGGGGCATCACCATGGCTCAATCCTTCTCAAAGATGGTCTGGTCTGGTGACACAATACACTTCTACTGAATTTTTGTATTCTGTACAAGGAGGCACGGTGGTGCAGTGGTAACAATGGTCGGCACTTTACGGTACCAAACCTTGACCTACTGTGTATATTGGTTTCCTCTGCCCATAAAACTACCAACGTGCTATGACCCGTACAGTGTTTAAAGTGACGTTACAATCCAAATTAAAAAATCATGTATTTCTGTACACACTAACACACCTTTGGTCATCAGAAAAGTCAACGATAAACCCCTCTGTATCCATCAGTTTAGCATGTCAGAGAGTTTACCCAGCTGGAAAATGTAGTAAATTTGGCCAGTGTATGAAATTAGCCCCTACCCCTTTGTCTGAGACAGGTAACTATTGTCATGGACCTGTACGTGTTTAGAATGATAGGTCCAGATATCCAGTAACCTGTCATGTATTTTGTCTTTAATCAACAAAAATATTTCAGGACTACGGCCCCCACAACAAAAAGCATTCTGCCATTATAGAAATTAACATTAAACCAGTTATTCTTTGGCACATGCTACTCGGTCATTTTTGAAATTAAATATTTATTTAGCCTGCACTGAAAGGTGAACTGGCAACTTGTGCTAATGACCATGACGTTGCACACCTACACCCCCTAATAAATGTCCCTACCAAGTAACAACTTCCTACACCTTACGGTTTAGGAGATATAGCCTGGACAAGATTTTATAGGTCAAGGTCACTACAGCAAGGTCAAAGGTCAAATCAAGGTCACACCATGACGTTGCACCCCTACAACCCCTAACTAATGTCCCTGACAAGTATCAACTTCCTACACCTTACGGTTCCCAAGATATAGCCCGGACAAGATTTTATAGGTCAAGTATCAACTTCCTGCACCTTACAGTTTCCGAGATATAGCCTGGACAAGATTTTAACGGTCAAGGTCACTGCGGCAAGGTCAAAGGTCAAATAAGGTCAGACCATGATGTTGAACACCTACACCCCCTAACCAATGTCCCTATGAACATCAATGAACTTCCTATATTTTACTGTTTCTGAGATACAGCCCAGACAAAATTTTTCCTGCCGCCCGCCCGCCCTAAAATCTTACTGACACACATGGCCTGTGAAATTGTGAGAGCTCCTATCTCGGGTCATAAAACCACAACAATGTTGCTTGATAGAAACAAAAATGTCAGAGGGTGTGGTAATCTGAAATTAAAGCTATCATTTTTAAATGAAATTGAATATCAGCAATCTGTATGAAACATTATTCAATCTACTCAAATTGAATATAAGAATGTAGATGACAACAGAATTGTGTCAAACATGATTAAAACACTAGTACAAAATTACTCAAATATCATACACAGAAAGCCAAAACTTATTCAAGAAATTTCAGAGTTAAAAAAGCAAATGTCTGTTCTTCACAAAGCAATAAACCCCAAAAATTGTTTTCAAATTATCCAGTTTGGTTTTCGAAAAAGTTAACAAGCACAATTTAGGTCCAGAGCCAAATATAACAAGCTGACTGAAAGTCAACATATCCCCAGACAGGCTATCTCTCAGACCACAGGTATTCACTTGGTATTTGTATAGCACCCATTTTGTGTGATTCACAACTATTATAAACTATGCTTCATTTATTTATTTTTTGGTCAACACATTTTTTTTTCCTTTCATGGGTTCACTTTTAAAAAAAAGTCCTCTGGGTAGATTGTTCATGAGCCTCATATGCAGGTTAAATGTCTAGTTAAGGCCTTGATTTTTGGCTCATGTAAAAACAAGATATCAGCTGTCATAGACATAGTTTAACAGCTCTACGGCTTAACAGTGGTAAAAAGTCCATATATTGGGTCTTTGTGAACATTTTAGAGACCATAAGGTACCTTAAAATGAAAGCTAGAGAGATCAAATTTTCCACAGATAAAGATTACATACAAGTTATATTCACTACAATTTGAGACTTGTCAGACTTAGAATATTTCAGTTACGGGGGAAAATTGCACAAAATGTAGAAAAATGGCCTAAATAGGGTCCTCATCCACCTCAAAAACAATTTTAACCTCAACATAAAGTCTACGTGGTGCTCTACCACCCTGTTAAGTTTCAAATCAATCGGCCGAAGCGTCTTCCAGTATGAGTCTGAAAACGGAATTTAAGATGGCATTCATCTTGTTTAATGAAATGCCACTAATTTTGAAAGCAATCCAGCCTAGGTGGTGCTCTACCACCCTGTTAGGTTTCAAATCAATCGGCTGAAGTGTCTTCCAGATCTAGTCCAGAAACAGAATTTAAAGATGGCGGCCATCTTTTTTTCCAAATGGCACATATTTTGAAAGCAACCTAGCCTAGGTTGTGCCCTACCACTCTTTTAAGTTTTGAATCGATCTGCGGAAGCATGTTTGAGTTTGAGTCCAGCAACAACAAGAGGGTCAAAGATGCCCCAAAAGGCGGGTTGCGCAGGTAGCAATAAGGTTAGCGACTGCTGTAATTACATTTAGAAACAAGGAAACAAATGTTAGGCCACCCAGTTAAGGTGAATGTGTTAGACGTGCTAAGAAATGTAAAACTTGTAATCTAGGTTACATAATTTTATCTATGCTATAAAAGGACAAACAAAAGGATGGAATTACACCAATTTCGAAAGCAACTTAGCTATGATGGTGATGTATCTCCCGGTCAAGTTTGAATTCAATTGGACAAAGTGTTTTGGAGTTAGAGTCCGGAAACAGAAATGTTGACGGACAGACAAACGAACAGACAGAATTAGACCAATTTCGAAAGGAACCTAGCTATGATGCTGATCTATTTTCCTGTCAAGTTTGAATTTGATTGGAAACAGCGTTTTCGAGTTAGAGTCCGGAAACAGAAATGTTGACGGACAGACAAATGGACAAAAACAGACAAACGAATGGACAGAATTACACCAATTTCAAAAGGAACCTAGCTATGATGGTGATCTATTTCCCTGTCAAGTTTGAATTCGATTGGACAAACCATTTTGAGTTAGAGTCTGGAAACGGAAATTTTGACGGACAGACAAAATATGGACAAACAAACGAATGGAATTACACCAATTTTGAAAGGAACCTAGCTATGATTGTGATCTATGTCCCTGTCAAGTTTGAATTCGATTGGACAAACTGTTTTTGAGTTAGAGTCTGGAAACGGAAATTTTGACAAACAGACAAACGGACAAAAAACGGAAAACGAACAGACGGAATTACACTAATTTCGAAAGGAACCTAGCTGTGATGGTGATCTATGTCCTTGTCAAGTTTGAATTCAATTGGACAAAGCATTTTTGAGTTAGACAGACAGACAGCTGGCCGTCAAACTCATCAATCTAATAGGCAGGTTGGTTACACGAAACCCGCTTAAAAATGATGATAAACAGATGGACGGACAGACGGATGGACAGACGGACATCAATCTAATAGGCGGGTTGGTCAACCTGCCAGATAATAGACTCAGTATCCTTAGAATGCCATTCTATCCAAGTGTCAAAGGGGTGAAAAGTTTTCAGCACTCACAATCTCTATGCCTGCCATGGGCCAAATGGCTCAAGGGATGACCACAACCAAAGTTTTTATGGGTGGAGTTAAAAATTTGAAGCTCGGATTAGAAGGACACCTGCTAAACTACTGCTTTCACACAAGATAAGAGAATCTTACTTTTCCCAAAAGTAGTACTCCAAGCAGTTAAATGCTTTATTCTTCTCTGAATGCTCAAGTAACATTCAGAGTCCTAAAAGTTTTCAGTGAATTTCAATAATTAAACGTCTTTAAAACTGAGACAAAATAATTAAAATTGTGCTACACTTTTGTGTCAGAGGTGATCAGAGGCCTCGTGTAGTTACAACACAAAACTCATAAAAGTGAAAAACATTTCCCACAAGCCCAAGAAGTAGAAGGGAGTTTCTAAACTGGAACATTTTACATTAATCTGAAATTAAAGCTATCATTTTTAAATGAAAATGAATATCAGCAATCTGTATGAAACATTATTCAATCTACTCAAATTGAATATAAGAATGTAGATGACAACAGAATTGTGTCAAACATGATTAAAACACTAGTAAAAAATTACTCAAATATCGTACACAGAAAGCCAATACTTATTCAAGAAATTTCAGAGTTAAAAAAGCAAATGTCTTTTCTTGACAAACCAATAAACCCAAAAAATTGTTTTCAAATTATCCAGTTTGGTTTTCGAAAAAGTTAACAAGCACAATTTAGGTCCAAAGCCAAATAGAACAAAATGACTCAAGGTCAACATATCCCCAGACAGGCTATCTCTCACACCACAGGCATTCACTTGGTATTTGTATAGCACCCATTTTGTGTGATTCACAACTATTATAAACTATGTTTCATTTATTTAATTTTTGGTCATGACATTTTTTCCTTTCATGGGTTCACTTTTTTTTTAAAAAAAGTCCTCTGGGTAGATTGCAACAAGATAGCGGCCATCTTTTTTCCAAATGGCAATATTTTGAAAGCAACCTAGCCTAGGTTGTGCGCTACCACTCTTTTTAAGTTTCGAATCGTTCGGCGGAAGCGTGTTTGAGTCCAGCAACAACAAGAGGGTCAAAGATGCCCCAAAAGGCGGGTTGCGCAGGTAGCAATAAGGTTAGCGACTGCTGTAATTACATTTAGAAACAAGGAAACAAATGTTAGGTCACCCAGTTAAGGTGAATGTGTTAGACGTGCTAAGAAATGTAAAACTTGTAATCTAGGTTACATAATTGTATCTATGCTATAAACAGACAAATGAAAGGACAGAATTACACCAATTTCAAAAGGTCAAAGGTCAAAGTTAAAGGTCAAAGTTGGGGTTTTACGTCCCGTTCAACAGCCAGCCAATTTCAAAAGTAACTTAGCTATGATGGTGATATATCTCCCTGTCAAGTTTGAATTTGATTGGACAAAGCGTTTTCGAATTAGAGTCCGGAAACAGAAATGTTGACGGACAGACAAACAAACGGATAGAATTACACCAATTTCGAAAGGAAGCTAGCTATGATGGTGATCTATCTCCCTGTGAAGTTTGAATTCGATTGGACAAACCGTTTTTGAGTTAGAGTCTGGACACGAAAATGTGGACAGACGGACGTTGGACACAACAATCTAATAGGTGGGTTGGTTACACGCAACCCACCTAAAAATGATGATAAACAGATGGACGGACAGACGGATGGACAGACATCAATCTAATAGGCGGGTTGGTCAACCTGCCCAATAGTATCCTTAGAATGCCATTCTATCCAAGTGTCAAAGGGGTGAAAAGTTTTCAGCACTCACAATCTCTATCCCTCCTGCTGCCACAGGCCGAATGGCTCAAGGGATGACTACAGACGGATGAAGTTTGAAATTACTCATTTGAAGCCCGGATTACAAGGACACCTGCTAAACTACTGCTTTCACACAAGATAAGAGAATCTTTTTTTTTTCCAAAAGTAGTACTCCAAGCAGTTCAATGCTTTATTCTTCTCTGAATGCTCAAGTAACATTCAGAGTCCTAAAAGTTTTCGGTGAATTTCAATAATTAAACATCTTTAAACTGAGACAAAATAATTAAAATTGTGCTACACTTTTGTGTCAGAGGTGATCAGAGGCCTCGTGTAGTTACAACACAAAACTCATAAAAGTTAAAAACATTTCACACAAGCCCAAGAAGTAGAAGGGAGTTTCTAAACTGGAACATTTTACATAACAAATGTTAAACATATTGCCCTACTTTTTCTTCAATCAGAGAAATATGACATAAATAATAAAACTACATTTTATATATGATAAAATATATTGTTTCTTTTATTGCAATAGTTATGTAATACTTGTATACCAAAAATAAGAATTCTTTTTTAATACTGAAACAAGAATTTTGCATGAAATCTAAAATTCTGAAAGAGGCTGTAAATTTAAATTTCAGGAACTTTATACATACTCAGCTTACATGACACTTTTGACAAATTTGGCATGTTCATTTACTTAAAGTGAAGGAGAAACAAAATATATGAAAGCATAGTACACAATATAGACTTCCAGTTGATTTTAATTTTCCAAAACTGGCTGTTGGCTGATAACCAGTTTTAACTGGTTTTGGAATTTAAGACAATTCCATATGTGCATTTACTACTGTTTATAATCATACAAGTTAGTTGGGGTTGAGGCTAGCAATTTAATTCTTATGAAATCGGTTCAAATTGGTTCTACCTCTACTTATTAAAAAGCCTAGTGCTTTAAAAAAAGATAAAATTGTCATGGACAAGCCAAGTGATATACAATAAAATCTATTGTAATTGAACCAGTAATAAATTGATCTGATAACCAATTTTTTTTATAAATTCAATCATAATTGCTCAAATTTGTATTTGCTACTGTTACTTCCACCAAGGAGGTTCTGTTTTGGGGTGTGTATGTTTGTCTCTTTGTCCCTTGCTGTTCATAATTACTTAAAAACTAATGAATGAGCTTTGTGAATTTTTTTATGTCGGTAGGTTCTGACCAAAGGAACATATTATCAAATTTTGGGAAAGAATCATATTATATTCCAGATACCAAAAAAATATTATGGATTTTCAACATTCCCATTTCAATGATTTGGGTTTTGTTGTCGAGATTACTCCAAAAATAATTTTAAAAATCAGTAGTTTGTCAGAGATTTGCACTTTTGGAGTGCTTTTCTAGATATTACTAAAATGTTTTTCGTGAACCTTTCAATATCAAACAAAAATGTCTGGATAACAGAGGTTCCACTAGATTGGGCCAACTCGGCGCCAACATATCCCCAGACAGGTCATCACTCACGCCACAGATTTTGATCATGAATTTTCAATGGAAGCCACTTGTTGTATGCCATAAATATTAGGAAAACATGATTACCACTATTATATGAACTTCAGTACTTCAATCTACTATGTTTTTATTTTCCAAGGAAAATGGTGTATCCCCAGACGTCGAATACATAACTCAACTAAAACAATATTTTTGTATTTGTCATATTTTCAATCTTCCTGCAATGATAACTCTGAACCTATTTTCAAAATATTTAAATGATTGATGATTGAATGTCTATTCTAAATTAATAATTACAAAAGAGCTTATCTGTTTCTTAATTTGTAGACAAATAAAATATTATTTTAAAAAAACTATCGTTTATATTATTATTTTATAATATTATTTTTTACAATTTGCACTGTTTTTCAGTTACTCAGTTCCTCATTACCTATATATGTGGTCCATATATATATGTTGTATTGAATGTAGATAACCATTGAATGTATATATACATTCAATGGGCTAGTCATTGAATGTGTAGATTCAATGGCTTGGCCATTGAATGTACACATTCAATAGCAAGCAGTCATTGAATCTGCACATTCAATGGTTTAACTGTGGAATGTGTACATTCAACAGTCAAAGTCACTGAATGTGTATATGAACTTAACAAATGAAATAAGCAATTGATCCTGCATAAAATTTAATTTATTTTTGTCATTTTCTTAATATCACATCTGCTGCTATCAATGTAAAAATAAACTTTTGTAATAAGTTTATTATCTGTAGGCAGTCACAGTTATGTCTTATAACAAACACTGTTTTCCTCCAAAAAATGTTTATCTTAATCTGTTTTCTAATTATATTGTCCCAACGAACCTCTCTAACATTATAGGGTGCTATTGTGAGGCCAATTACAATTAAATCCCAAATTCCACACATAATTAGATGAATATTTGAGATCACATTTTAAAATCATTCACTTAAAGACTATAAAATTACTACTCAACTTGAACTGTTTCTCTTTCATTCTCTGATGTTTCTGGATTAAAGTAGAACTTATTATACAGCTTTCATATGGCTTTGATCAGAAAGGACCGATGTGCAGAAATTAATAAATGTTCTATGCAGTAGCATAGAATGATGATAGAATGATGCCACAAAAGCCTACTATGCAATAGTAAGTGATTTACAAAATATAAAGGCAGTAAAGAAAATGATGTGATGAAATGTATGAAACCTATGTCATAACATATATGTTTATTAATCCAAATGTTGTAGGCTGATCCTTTTTTATGTTAATTCATAAAATGTACCATCTTTATTCCAGTATATTGCTTATAATTATGCTAGAAAATATTCAATCTAGGTTATAAATTAAATCTTTGCAATCTATATCAACATTTCATATTTAATTATTTATACATTCCATGACTTGGGTCATTGAATGTACACATTCAATAATTTTAGCTATTGAATGTACACATTCCACAGCTCAGCCATTGAATGTACACATTCAATAATTTGCCCATTGAATGTACACATTCAACAGCTTGACCCATTCAATGTATACATTCAATGGTTATCCACATTCAATACAACATATAAAAATAGCATCAGAGATGCCCGTACCCCACAGCCTAGGGAAATATTTTCAACACCATGAGATACAGAAGTACTGTATCAGTACAAACTTCAGGATACTTTCAGAGCACTGTCAGTTATATAAAGGTCCAAACAATGTTTAAATGGAGAAATAATGTTTAAAAGAAAGATCATGCGTATAAAGATGAAGTATTAAAACAAGATAATTCAATAACAAGATGACAGCATTAATCAGCAAACTAAAATTCAACCCTCTTTATCTACATCTGCAAGGCCCGAATTATGGTTTAGATGGTTTGAATATTACCATGCATACAGAAGTGGTAATACATTTAATGAATGCTTATGTGTGGTGTTGGAGCAAAATCTGTGGCTCACTTGATGAAATTGTATCTCTTACAATGGGAAGTTATGAAAGTAAAATTCTTAATAAATTCTAATATGACTTTAACAGTGCTTAATCTGCATCAAAAGAGAGACCCAAACGTGCAACAAGATTTTATAGGTCAAGGTCACTACGACAAGGTCAAAGGTCAAATTAAGGTGACACCATGATAATACACACCTATAGCCCCTAACCAATGTCCCTAGCAAGTATCAACTTCCTCAACCTTACGGTTTCCAAGATATAGCCCGGACAAGATTTTATAGGTCAAGGTCACTACGCCAAGGTCAAAGGTCAAATCAAGGTCAGATCATGACGTTGCACAACTACATCCCCTAACCAATCTCCCTACCATGTATCAACTTCCTACACCTTACGGTTTCCGAGATATAGCCCGGACAAGATTTTTGAACTCAAGGTCACTACGGCAAGGTCAAAGGTCAAATCCTGGTCAGACCATGACATTGCACACTTACACATCCTAACCAATGTCCCTATCAAGTACCAACTTCCTACACCTTATGGTTTCTGAGATATAGCCCGGACAACATTTTATAGGTCAAGGTCACTACGGCAAGGTCAAAGGTCAAATCAAGGTCAGACCATGACATTGCACACCTACACCCCCTAAACAATATCCCTACCAAGTATCAAACTTCCTACACCTTACGGTTTCTGAGATATAGCCCGGACAAGATTTTATAGGTTAAGGCCACTACGACAAGGTCAAAGGTCAAATCAAAGTCAGACCATGACACTGCACACCTACACCCCCTAGCAAATGTCCCTACCAAATATCAACTTCCTACACCTTACGTTTTCCGAGATATAGCACGGACAAGATTTTATAGGTCAAGGCCACTACGGCAAGGTCAAAGGTCAAATCAAGGTCAGACCATGACGTTGGAGACCTACACCCCCCAACCAATATCCCTACCAAGTATCAACTTCCTACACCTTACGGTTTCTGAGATATAGCCCGGACAAGATTTTATAGGTCAAGGTCACTACGGCAAGGTCAAAGGTCAAATCAAGGTCACACCATGACGTTGCACACCTACACCCCCTAACCAATGTCCCTGCCAAATATCAACTTCCTACACCTTACAGTTTCCGAGATATAGCCTGGACAAGATTTTATAGGTCAAGGTCACTACGGCAAGGTCAAAGGTCAAATCAAGGTCAGACCATGACGTTGCACAACTACACCCCCTAACCAATGTCCCTACCAAGTATCAACTTTCTACACCTTACGGTTTCCGAGATACAGCCCGGACAAGATTTTCAAACTCAAGGTCACTACGGCAAGGTCAAAGGTCAAATCAAGGTCAGACCATGACGTTGCACACCTACACCCCCTAACCAATGTCCCTACCAAGTATCAACTTCCTACACCTTACGGTTTCTGAGATACAGCCCGGACAAACTATTTCCCGCCGCCCACCCGCCCGGACGCCCGCCCGCCCATCCGGACACCATGGGTGAAAACAATACCCCGACAGCCCTTAAGGGCTGTGGGGTAAAAACAATCTCAGTCCTCCTTCCCCTTTGTCTTATTAGGTAATGAAGTCCCCCTCCCCTCCCCCACATCTCTCTCTGACACTGTGTCAATAAATATAGATAACAATTGAACAATATGGCTCAGTGGGTATTGGGAATATTTATTTTCTTCTGTAGCTGTCTCAATGCTCCAGTCTATGCAATTTACACAACTTATCACCAAAGATCTGTTTATGAAAATCAGAAAAAGTGTTATATTATGTTGTATAATTGGGAATTTACAAATGTGTGATTATTAAGTGACTGAAGTGAAATTAGTTCCAATGGGACTTCAAGGTCACCACAAATAAAGATTATACCTTTTGGCAATTTTTAATATGTGTAACAAGTTTGATTTTAAAATGTTTAACGAGCAATCAGTGCCCGTGAACAGGCTCTGTGTCAGCTGACTGTGTTTCGAGTTTCAGAGTAGAAATGAAAGAAGAAAAGGTCATAAAAGTTGTGCCCTGCAAATGGTATTCAGAAGTAAGGTACAAAGTTAGATGTTAAGGTGCAAAAAGTGGGTGAACAACATATTTTAACAACATACTGTAAATGCAATAGTTTTCGAATTAAAACTGATTTACTCAACAGTGAGAACCTGAACGCAGCTATTGCTCGGCTATCCAATGAGTTACAGGTCTGCAGTTTTACTATGTTATAGCGGACCCAAAAGTAGGTGAATAACATATTTGAAAAAAATACTAAATGCAATAGTCTCTGTTCGCATTTTAGACCTTAAAGTGACAATAAACTGAAAGCTACAGAGTTTTAAATTTTCTACTGAGGGAGATTACATATAGCAGTTATATCTAACATAGTTTGAGACTTCTATGTTACAAGGCAAAATATGTGAAAAATGTCTTTAAAAATATGAAAAATGTCTTAAAATGTCCTCATACACAGGTTAAATTTCTATTAAAGGCCTAGATTTTGGGGCACATATAAGAAAAACATATTGATATATTTCCAGATGATATTTCACTTAGATGTGAGTCATAGTGTGAAAGCTACAGTGCTTGAAAGTGGCAAAAAGAACATAAATTCGGTCTCTGTGGGCAATTTTGAGAACTTAAGTCGACCTTATAGTTTTATCTACAGCCTTTAAATTTTTCACAGACAAGGATTACATATAAAAGTTATACCTAATGCAGTTTGGGACTCATTAGAATTACCACTTCCAAATTATAGGGCAAAATATGTGAAAAATGTAGGAAAAAATCCCTAAGTGGGGTCTTTATGGACCTCAAACACAATTTTATCCTCCACTTAAAGTCTGTTGATTTTTGGCACATATATTAAGAATATATTAATGTGTTTTCAGGTAAAATTTTAGCCAGATAAGCTTCATAGTTTGTGACCTAGAGGGCCAAAAATCAAATTTCTGACCTTAAGGTGGCCATTAGTTCTTTATTTTTAGGAGTTTAAGGTCACCTTAAAATAGGGATCTTCCTTTGGGCCCCCTTAACATGTGTACCAAGTTTGAAAAAATATTGATCGGTTTTTGAGTTATCGCGTACACAAGGAAATTTCTGCGGCGGCACAACGGACCTGAATCCAATATATCCCCAGACGAAATAAGCAACACCAAGAGAGTACTTGTGTGTAAGAGCCTAATGTAATGGGCCTTAGACCTTGTACTTATGGCTCTGCTGAGATCTCCTTTTGTCTATGTAGTACATGTTGAACAATAGCCTTCATCCTCCCAGCGTGTACAGTCCATGAAGGATTGCAGGGGGTAAGGGGGGTTTCAAACATTTTTAAAAATCAGGACAGAAAATGTTTGCCATGTTGTGTGGAATGCTTGTCCTACTCAAAGGTGATTTGCCAAGAAGGTGTCCTACCAAATAGGAAGTGGACCGACCCAAAATACTGTTTGGTTGTGACTCCTGGGAAAGGTGTGAACTACGTATTATGTGTATTTAACCCACTCGGTTAAATTCATTTCAAAGTGGAGATTTTTCTACACATATTGATTGCATGCTACAGGTGCCTGTGGAAAAAGATCTTCTGTGCAAAACAGCTGTGTAAAATCTTAGTTTTGTTTAACCACAAGGAAAACCTATGGTTTTTGTCTTCTGCTTGAAACACCACATGGCTGTGGCAAAAAAGACCCATGTCTATTTTTATGTCAGCATCAAAAACACAGACCTTCAATTAAAATGAACATAATGTTCTCATTTCTGGAACGATTCTGAAAAATTATTCACTCTCATCCTAAGTTTAAGGAGTTCTTGTATTTTAATTAATAGCATTGGTTGTGTGTACAGGCCTTTAGAATAATCTAAAGACTTTTTCTACATGTATTAAACAACAAATAAAGTGTAAGCAGAACAAATGCAATATAATACATATAGTATTTTCTGGTTGACACAAGGTGATAATTAAATTAAAAGATCTCCATAATCTTGAACATATTTCTACATGGTAGTCACAAATTTTTTGCATGATTACAATATAGAACTAACTGGCAGGTACAGGAAATGGCTTTTAATTTTAAATTAAATTTTGAGATATTACATTGTGTTAACCAAAGAGCAGTGTATCCTTTTGCATGTACCCTGCCCATACTTTTGGGCAAGTCGTCTACCAATGTATCCTCATTTGAAAACAAATCTTTAACAGTATGAGACCATGACGACAGAATTTGATCATATTAGCATCTTGGCAATTTTCAGAAAAATGTAGAAATAAAGTCTAAAAAATGTAGAAATAAAGTCTAAGGGTGAGTACTTTATAACCTCTACAAAAGGACAGTACTTACGGTTGATAATGGATGAGCGTGGTAGCGCGAGTCCACTATGCTGGAGGTAACGTCCCTTTATAAAGGTCATAAAGTACGAACCTAAGGACTTTATTTCTAATATAAAGATCGGTTTCATTTATTATGGTACACCTTCATGATTGGTTAATATTTTTAGATTTTTTTTTTTCAATATGAAATCAATACAACCACAGTCTGTATGAACTGAGAGGATTGTTTTACCACTTTTTGGTCTCAATATCTCTTTATTCCCCTTTTTTGTATGGAGGATTTTTAAGTGGTAAGCCTACCCTCAGGGTTTTACATCATTTCTCATACACAGTAGGAGTAAAATGGCATATAACATTTTGTGGTGATGACAATTATATGACACAGCAAAACATGTTCAAATGATGAAAAATGAAACAAAATGAAAACACAAAAATTGGACAGTCACAAGACACAATGTATTATATGATATATTTACTACCTAAATCATGTCATCTTCAACATTTCTTATACGCAAAAGTGTTTTACCTTGAAGTTAATTTATCCAGAACTTTTTTTACTGGATAATAAGTCACATTAGTTTATATTCACCTAAAAATGGCAAAACATCTGTCATGGAGTCTTTCCATAGCAAGGGTTACAAACTTCAATTTTTAACTTCAGATTTTTTATCATATATTTTAATGAAAAACAAAGCTAGCACAAGCAGTATAATATATATAATATTTACATGATTCAGTTCTATGCCTACTTACACCTACATAAAAACATTACATTTTCTAACCTCAAGATCAGTTCCATTTATACCTAAATTCAACTTATACTGGTTCTACTTGTACCTGAGTCTCATGTATATTACTTATATCCAATCCATTGACTCATCATTTTATAAAATGGAGAAGAATTCTGCCCAAGTGACTTATGAACCTTCTATTATCTGAACAAAATTTCATTCTTTCAATCTGTTTGGATAATAGAGGCTCCAATGTATTTCAATATTACGCTAATATTAATTGTATTATATTTTTTTAATTGCATTCACATAACTACTAACAAAGATATACAAAATTTTAAGCAACTTAGACTGGAAAAACACCAATTGTTTACCTCTGTTTTCACCTTTTCTCTTTAACATTAATATTTTTATGTAACACAGCTTCCCTATTTCTAGCATATTTGTAGACATTCTGTTAACATAAATGTATAGTAAGTAAGTTTTAAGTGCTGACAAGAAAACTTATATTTTCCAAGCATAAAATTGCCCATTTCTTGAAGGTTGTGTCTCATAAAATGGCCAAAATTATTGCCCATTACAAAAATGGGCAATTTCATGGATTGGGTGTGACGCATACAAAAACTTGGAAATTTTAATTACTTAAATGTAGCTTTTATAAGCTACAAGCTTACCATGTGGGACTTAATGCTGTTCTCGGGTTGCCACACCCGGGGCCAACGTCTTAGAAAAAAAGATCGTTCTTGTTAGCCACCGGATATACTGGTAGTTGTCGTCACGTGATAACTTCTGACCAATCGTCCTACTTTCTCGTTGAAATTTTTTAAACCTACCCCTCAGCTGTAAACAGCGGGGAGGCAGGGTGGGACTCTTCTAAGTCCCACATGGTAAGCTTGTAGCTACATTTAAGTAATTAAAATTTCCAATTTTATTACGCTACAATAGCTTACCATGTGGGACTTAATGCTGAATTCAACCACCCGGTGGCGGGATTACAGCTGAGACTGGAAGGTATGTCATTTTTTTCTAAGATTTTGAATTAAACGTATAGAATAGTGCCAGAAATACCAGTCTGAGTCCCATTTACAGTGCCCCGATCCCGAAGGCCGGGCCTGTAACGAGCCAAAAACCTAAGTAAATGAGAGACAGTGCTAAAACTGTCTAGATGTTTTATTGTAGGACGGAAGTGCAGCAGTGCTCACTCCGAGGTCTGAGGGTCCAAAAGGGCCCTTCACGTATGACTGACCAACCCAGTGGTTGGGCATCTCATAAAATTTTTACAACCTGAATATGAGATTAATGACAACTAAATAAGTCCTTAATAGAAATTACTTGATAATTAAAGGATAAAATGACCTTACCCGTAACATCTTGAAGGTAAAGGAATACCTAGATCCTGGGAAAGACTCCTGAAGACTTGGTTGTAGCGGATGTGCCCCCCCCCCTTTTTTCTTTCCGAGGACAACTGGTCTGAGGGGAAGGATCTAGGACTTGTTGTGCAGCCACTACGGGTCCCAGGTACAAATTGTTGTCGGTGTCCGACCAAGTAAGGTCTTTTAGGTAAAAATTTGTAAATGTGTTGTGAGCTTTCCAGTGACAGGCTTGCATGATTTGGTCCACCGATACCCCACCGTAAAAGGCCTTAGAGGCCGCGAAGGCCCGGATGTCATGCGCTTTGACTTGGACCAAGTCCAAGGCTTGTTGATCTGCTTGTTTGTAACAAAGTAAAATGGTTTGTTTCAACCATGAAGAGAGTGTAGCGGGTCTGATGTCTGAGGTATGTCCTTTCTTAAAGGAGATGAAAAGGAGAGAACGAGACCCTCTGAGGTCTTTAGTTCGGTCCAAATAAAACCTCAGGGCCCGCACGGGACACAGGGTCCTGTCTTCTTTAAACTGTCTATCTACAATGGTAGTCAGAGCAGGGATAGTCACCGGAGACACACTTTGAGAACCTTCTCTTGCTAGTTGGTTTTTGGCTATGAAATCAGAAGAAGGGAACAAGGCAACCTTTTCCCATTGGCCTAGATTAGATACTTTGTTTGCGACCCAGGCATGGATTTCGCTGCGGCGCTTGCCGGAGGCCAAGGCTAGCAAGAAAGCAGTTTTTAAAGTGAGATGTTTGAGGTCTGTGTCTTTCATGGGCTCAAAAGGTGCTTTGGTGAGCTCGTTAAGGACAACAGAAAGGTTCCACTTGGGTAAGTTTCTGGAACTTTTAGGACGATCCCTGTGAAAACTGGAGAGTAACCTATGAAGGTCTGCATTGTGTGCAATATGTTGGGCCGTTGGGCCCAAAGTGTCAACGATTGCAGTCCTGTAACCATCAATGGTCGAGGGGCGCCTGTTTAGGTCTTGGTACAGGTACATGAAGAAATCTGAGATTTGTTTCACAGATGGAGTGGAGAAATCCACCGAATTTTCTCTGCACCATTTTTCAAATAGGGCCCACTTTGACTTGTAGATGGTCCTTGTTGATGACCGCTGAGGGGCAGCAATTCTCTCTGCCACCTCCACAGAGAAGCCTTGTTCTTGGAGTTGTCCGCTCCTAGACACCAGGCGTGGAGGTTCAGGTGCTGGGGGTTGTTGTGGAACACCAGCTTGTGGGACTGTTTGAGTAGGGTTGTTGACACTGGGAGTTGCAGTGGGATCTCTGTTGAGAGCTGCACTAGGTCCCAAAACCAGGGCATCCCTGGCCAGCCTGGGGCTATTACAATGATCAGGCACTGGCATTGCCTGATCTTTTGGATCACCTTGTGAAGGAGAGCCGTAGGAGGGTACGCATATGCCGTGAGGTTGGTCCAGTTTATGTTCAGAGCATCTATGTCCCAGGCCTTTGGGTCTGGGATAGGAGACACGTATAGAGGGAGCTTGTGGTTCAGGTGAGTGGCAAACAAGTCTACATAAGGGGTGAACCACTTCTGGCAGATCTGTTTGAAGACCTGTGGGTGCAGAGACCATTCGGTTGACTGCACTTGGTTGGACCTGGATAGCAGGTCGGCCATCACATTCAGGCACCCTGGAATGTGCCTGGCTTTCAATGTTATGTGATAGTGATGGCACCAGGTCATGATCTTCCACAGGAGAGCACACATCTCTGCCGAGTGTGTTCCTCCTTGTTTGTTGATGTAGGCTACCACTGTTGAGTTGTCCGTCGCAACCAACACTGTTTGATTCTGGCACTGGTCCTTGAAGTCTCAAAGGGCCAGGGAGACCGCCTTCAATTCTAGGACATTTATGTGTAGCCTTTTTTCCCGATCTGACCACAGACCCTTTGTAGAATTTTGGTCTAAGTGAGCGCCCCAACCTTCGTTTGAGGCGTCGGTAAAGAGTTGGATACTGTGGTCTTTGGGATGAAGGTCTGCACCTTTCATCACATTGGAGGGATTTTGCCACCAATCTAGGTGGGCTGCAATGGCTTCTGTCCAGGGAAGGAGGTTGTCCAGCGACTGAGGATATCTCCAGTGCTCCTTGAGATGAAACTGAAAGGGCCTCATGTCAAGGCGTCCCTCCGGGACCATTTTCTCCGTTGAGGCTAGCAACCCAATTAGAGACATCAAACATCTTGCAGTCAAAACACGTTTTGACTTGAGTCATAGGATCAAATCCTGAAGTTTGAGCCATCTCTCTTGAGTGGGTTTTACAAGGGCTGAATCTAGGTGGTATTCGTAGCCCACGAACGAAAACACCTGTGTAGGTTTCAGTTCTGATTTTTCCTGATTTATTATCCATCCCAAGGACTGAATCAGTTCTACTACTGCCTGAGTGTTCACTTGGGCTTCCTCCTGAGACTGGGACCTGATCAGCCAGTCGTCCAGGTATTGGTGAATTCTGAGTCCTCTTGAGAGGGCCATTAGTTTCACTTCCTTTACGATCATTGTAAAGACCTGGGGGGCTGTGGCTAGTCCGAACGGGAGGGAGGTGAATTGGAACACCTGAGCCTTGTAGCAAAACCTTAGGTATTTCCTTGAGCTGGGTGGATGGGGATATGCAGGTAGGCGTCCGACAGGTCTATCGACGATACCCACTCCCCTTTCCCCTTTCGATAGCGTTCTTTGACAGGAGAGACTGGATACAAGTAGCCAAGGCTTGGTCTTTTTGTTGGGCCTTGTACTCTGACAGAATCAGAGGAAATCTGATCAAGTTTGGCTTTGAACGGAATGGCAGAACGTAGCCATTGGTGATAATGTTTAACACGTTTTGAGAACATTTGTTTGTGAGCCAGTCTCTCCTGAAAGAACGGAGGCGACCTCCTACTGGTGGACTGAGTGAGGCTTTGGAGGAGTCATTGGGGAGGGGGGTTTCCACGCCCCCTTCCTCTATTGTGGGGTCGAAAACGACCCCTGGAGCCTCTGAAGTTGGATTTTCCTCTTCCCGAGGGAAAGGACTGGTTACTGCTTTGAGAGGTATTGCCCCCATAGGGGCGTTTCCTGTAGGAGCCTCTTTTCTTGTGGGGACCACGAAAGGGCTTATTCTGGTAGGGTGCAAAACCCTGAGAATCTTTTGAGGTGCCTTTTTTGAGAAGGAAGTCCTCACCTTCCTTCACTAATTGAGACTCGAACAAGGAAGGGCCCCAAAAGGACGAGTTCCTGAGTTCTTGACGTCTCGTTTCTCCTAATTGAGGATGTAATAGAGTCATTTCGGCTTCGCGCCTGAGCAAGCCGGTATTAGCCATAGAGTATAATTCCCTCTGCAAAATATGGGCTAGAGATTTGCTGAGACAAGTGAGGGCCCTGTGTTGAACAAGTACTGTCTTGTTCCAAAAATCTAAGTAGTCAGCTACTTCCTCATATCCGCGCTTTGCCGCTTTCTCAGGATTGGCACCTTTCTGAATCTGAGACTTAATCTTCTTGACCGTAGACTTGATGCTATGTTGGCATTTTTCCAATGAAGCATTGCAAGAAGAGGAGGTTTTGGCAAATGCAGCGGTGAAGTTGAGGGTAGAGATGTTTTGTCTAACCTGAAGTTCCAGCTCCTTGAGAACTGGCAGGGGAACTCTGGCTACTGGGGACCCAGAAGGTCTAGGAGTAATACAGATTTTAGCAAAGTCCGTATTCAACTCCTGAATTTTGTCCTGAAAAGTTGGTTGTCCCACCTTGTACCACTTTGAAGTTGAGGGAGGAGGCTTGACATATTTTCCCTCAGATAAGTTGGCAGCCTTAAAGTCATGTTGGAATTTATCAAAGGCGTCCTTGATAACTGAGCTAAGTGGAAGAATAGAGGAGGGACCTCTAGGTCTGAGCTCTTGACGGCCTTTTTCATCATCCAGACCCAACACTGAGGTGGACGACCTGGGCATAGATTCCCTGGGGTCAGGGAGAGACAAAATACGCCTGAAGGTGTCCACTTCTTCAGAGTATTGTGAGGGCATGTCAGACAAAGCTACTTCCCTATAATAAGGGGGGTCTGGATCATGTTGTGGGAGGTCTTGATCAGAAGCTACTCCTGAGGGCTGAGCCCTAGAGGGCTTAGAAGACCTGTGTCTGGCTACAGGGGAGTGATCCTCCTCTGAGGTAAATGACACGTATCTAGATCTTGATTTATGTTTGCTCTTGTCAGAGTGTTTTTTGGATCTAGAAGAAGGGATCCGAGGTTCATCGGAATCCTCATTTAGTTGGTCCGAGGCAGAGCTCGGGTCAACTGGCTGCCTATGGCTTTGCTTTTTGTGTGAGTACGAGACCTCTTCGGGATGACCTTCAGAGGGGGCAACGTACTGTTCCGAGGAAGGTTGAGTAGATACAAGACGAGGAGGGAGTGCTGGACCGTAGTCCACATCCATAGCCTCGCTTGGGATGTTAGTACCTGATCTCGGAGGGGGCAAATCCAGAGGGGCAGCAGTGTTACTGGACGAACCAGGTTTGGAAGGAAGAAGCGAGGAATCTACCTCGACTTTTTGTTTTGCAGCTAACTCCTCTCGGAGTGACTGAAAAGCTTCCAACATGGATGCCTGGAAGGTACCCATTTGTTGCTGTAAATGTATATTTAAGGAATCACCGAGTGATTTCTCAATGTTTTTCTGGATTTTATTTTGCAAAGCCGTACCAGGGGTGGGTGGAATAGTCTTGGCTGGCGTTTTCAAGGACAGGGAACTGAAGGCAAGAGGTTGTGGACGGGGGGGTGAGGTAAAAAGGCTATCAGTAGCACACTTGAGGTCTGCATTGGACCCAGTGAAGGAGTCCCCGTCGCCTTCACCCAAAAGATCTAGTTCATCTTTGGAACTAGTTGTAGCTTTCTGCTTTTTCAAATACCGTTTCCGGTTTTGGATTTTCTGTAATTGCTCATCTGTGAAAGACGTGCAAATTTCACAAGGGGTTTCAAAGGTGACACAGGGGTCATCTCCCTTGCCAGCCTCCCTACAGGTAGGGCAGAAATTATGTGTATCAAAATTAAAGCAGAAATGGCGGCATTTCTGCGCTCTCGGTTTGTCTTTATTTGCTTGATGTGTCGACATTTTATACGCAATAAAAGACGTACAATAGAATTGCCTGAACCGAGGAAAGCTAAAAACACGCGAAAGTCAAGAAATACTTAGGTGTGAAAATCAGAATTTTACAGAATGATCTATAGCATATAATTAAAGAAATATGCAAATATTAGCCTCCAACAATAAGTAAGAACTGAGAAATAAATAGAAATGTCTGTATATTTACAAACTGCTACCAGTCAATCGTGGCCAACGAGAAAGTAGGACGATTGGTCAGAAGTTATCACGTGACGACAACTACCAGTATATCCGGTGGCTAACAAGAACGATCTTTTTTTCTAAGACGTTGGCCCCGGGTGTGGCAACCCAAGAACAGCATTAAGTCCCACATGGTAAGCTATTGTAGCGTAATAAAATGGTTACTTTTCTTGGAATTCCATTTAACAGAGTTCTACGTAATGGGGATGATTCAACTGTACATGTAAATACTGGCTGTTTTATTCCACTACAATTACGACAAAAATATATCACAATATTTACAGTGTTCTCTTTGTAAAAAGTATGGAAGGCTTCATTGCTATCAGCAGATACGTCAAACTAGAGTAAGAAATGAGTAATCTGTCACAGTCAAACTGGGGAAAACCCATTGAGTTTGGCAAATTCTTAGCAAATTTGTGATTGCTAGAAGAGTCAAGTCTTCATGTTAAAAATGTCCTCCTAATATTATATGTGATACTCGTCAGCCTAGGGCTGCCACGAGAAGTAATTTTTGTATTCGAATACTCTCTCACCATAACTCTACTGTTTAATGAATACTAGAAGTTGAACCCACAGAGGTGCAAGCATGTGTTTAAATGCCAATCTTGCTTAACATTAGGTCACTGATAACTTCTCCATCACAACTGAAAAACTGATCCTACATAATGTGGATCATCTAGAACCGCAAGACTATGAAAAGGTGCCACCAACATCTTCAAGCAAACAGTAGTCCCATATATGGCTTTCACTGCTATGAAATTATATACACTAATTCTGCAGAAGAGAGGTTATTGGTACCTCTGCCAAGGAAGATACGTCTTTGGTAGCCAGCGTTTGTTTATCCGTCGGTTAGCAAAATAAACTCAAAAAGCTATGGACAGATTTTGAAATTTTCAGGAAATGTAGACAATGCAATTTTGGTGATGATCTGGATCCATGAATATTTTCAATGGTTCTGTTTATCATTGCAGTCTTAATCAATATTGGAGGTGTTGGGACTTGGCTGAGGTATGTACTCTCTGAATGCTCTTTTTCTACTATAACTCCAATGTCATTGAAATATCACGCCCTCAAAAGAAAACCTATTCTAGCACTAGGAAAATGTTACTTTAGGATTACTGTACCTATTTTTAGGGTATTACAAAAGTTGTACACTCTTTCTTTGCTGAAATATTTGAAATATTTTGGAACACTTATCTTGTCCCCCCCAAAAATTTTTAATTTAAAAAATATAAAGCAGCTGTTGGTATTTTCCACACAACAAACTGTACTAATCTGTTGTTAAAACCATTTACACCTAAAAATTAAATACAATGACAATCTGACTAGATGATAAACCCTTAGTAAAGAAATGTACACCTTTTTGACACGATATATACCTACTCAGATTTTAATAGTACTTGGCAAATTTTGCCAAAGTTTATGCTCAACAGTTAAAATTGGAAATTTTAATTACTTAAATGTAGCTTACCATGTGGGACTTAATGCTGTTCTCGGGTTGCCACACCCGGGGCCAACGTCTTAGAAAAAAAAGACAGTTCTTGTTAGCCACCGGATATACTGGTAGTTGTCGTCACGTGATAACTTCTGACCAATCGTCCTACTTTCTCGTTGAAATTTTTTAAACCTACCCCTCAGCTGTAAACAGCGGGGAGGCAGGGTGGGACTCTTCTAAGTCCCACATGGTAAGCTTGTAGCTTATAAAAGCTACATTTAAGTAATTAAAATTTCCAATTTTATTACGCTACAATAGCTTACCATGTGGGACTTAATGCTGAATTCAACCGCCCGGTGGCGGGATTACAGCTGAGACTGGAAGGTATGTCATTTTTTCTAAGATTTTGAATTAATATGTATAGAATAGTGCCAGAAATACCAGTCTGAGTCCCATTTACAGTGCCCTGATCCCGAAGGCCGGGCCTGTAACGAGCCAAAAACCTAAGTAAATGAGAGACAGTGCTAAAACTGTCTAGATGTTTTATTGTAGGACGGAAGTGCAGCAGTGCTCACTCCGAGGTCTAAGGGTCCAAAAGGGCCCTTCACGTATGACTGACCAACCCAGTGGTTGGGCATCTCATAAAATTTTTACAACCTGAATATGAGATTAATGACAACTAAATAAGTCCTTAATAGAAATTACTTGATAATTAAAGGATAAAATGACCTTACCCGTAACATCTTGAAGGTAAAGGAATACCTAGATCCTGGGAAAGACTCCTGAAGACTTGGTTGTAGCGGATGTGCCCCCCCCCCCCCCTTTTTTCTTTCCGAGGACAACTGGTCTGAGGGGAAGGATCTAGGACTTGTTGTGCAGCCACTACGGGTCCCAGGTACAAATTGTTGTCGGTGTCCGACCAAGTAAGGTCTTTTAGGTAAAAATTTGTAAATGTGTTGTGAGCTTTCCAGTGACAGGCTTGCATGATTTGGTCCACCGATACCCCACCGTAAAAGGCCTTAGAGGCCGCGAAGGCCCGGATGTCATGCGCTTTGACTTGGACCAAGTCCAAGGCTTGTTGATCTGCTTGTTTGTAACAAAGTAAAATGGTTTGTTTCAACCATGAAGAGAGTGTAGCGGGTCTGATGTCTGAGGTATGTCCTTTCTTAAAGGAGATGAAAAGGAGAGAACGAGACCCTCTGAGGTCTTTAGTTCGGTCCAAATAAAACCTCAGGGCCCGCACGGGACACAGGGTCCTGTCTTCTTTAAACTGTCTATCTACAATGGTAGTCAGAGCAGGGATAGTCACCGGAGACACACTTTGAGAACCTTCTCTTGCTAGTTGGTTTTTGGCTATGAAATCAGAAGAAGGGAACAAGGCAACCTTTTCCCATTGGCCTAGATTAGATACTTTGTTTGCGACCCAGGCATGGATTTCGCTGCGGCGCTTGCCGGAGGCCAAGGCTAGCAAGAAAGCAGTTTTTAAAGTGAGATGTTTGAGGTCTGTGTCTTTCATGGGCTCAAAAGGTGCTTTGGTGAGCTCGTTAAGGACAACAGAAAGGTTCCACTTGGGTAAGTTTCTGGAACTTTTAGGACGATCCCTGTGAAAACTGGAGAGTAACCTATGAAGGTCTGCATTGTGTGCAATATGTTGGGCCGTTGGGCCCAAAGTGTCAACGATTGCAGTCCTGTAACCATCAATGGTCGAGGGGCGCCTGTTTAGGTCTTGGTACAGGTACATGAAGAAATCTGAGATTTGTTTCACAGATGGAGTGGAGAAATCCACCGAATTTTCTCTGCACCATTTTTCAAATAGGGCCCACTTTGACTTGTAGATGGTCCTTGTTGATGACCGCTGAGGGGCAGCAATTCTCTCTGCCACCTCCACAGAGAAGCCTTGTTCTTGGAGTTGTCCGCTCCTAGACACCAGGCGTGGAGGTTCAGGTGCTGGGGGTTGTTGTGGAACACCAGCTTGTGGGACTGTTTGAGTAGGGTTGTTGACACTGGGAGTTGCAGTGGGATCTCTGTTGAGAGCTGCACTAGGTCCCAAAACCAGGGCATCCCTGGCCAGCCTGGGGCTATTACAATGATCAGGCACTGGCATTGCCTGATCTTTTGGATCACCTTGTGAAGGAGAGCCGTAGGAGGGTACGCATATGCCGTGAGGTTGGTCCAGTTTATGTTCAGAGCATCTATGTCCCAGGCCTTTGGGTCTGGGATAGGAGACACGTATAGAGGGAGCTTGTGGTTCAGGTGAGTGGCAAACAAGTCTACATAAGGGGTGAACCACTTCTGGCAGATCTGTTTGAAGACCTGTGGGTGCAGAGACCATTCGGTTGACTGCACTTGGTTGGACCTGGATAGCAGGTCGGCCATCACATTCAGGCACCCTGGAATGTGCCTGGCTTTCAATGTTATGTGATAGTGATGGCACCAGGTCATGATCTTCCACAGGAGAGCACACATCTCTGCCGAGTGTGTTCCTCCTTGTTTGTTGATGTAGGCTACCACTGTTGAGTTGTCCGTCGCAACCAACACTGTTTGATTCTGGCACTGGTCCTTGAAGTCTCAAAGGGCCAGGGAGACCGCCTTCAATTCTAGGACATTTATGTGTAGCCTTTTTTCCCGATCTGACCACAGACCCTTTGTAGAATTTTGGTCTAAGTGAGCGCCCCAACCTTCGTTTGAGGCGTCGGTAAAGAGTTGGATACTGTGGTCTTTGGGATGAAGGTCTGCACCTTTCATCACATTGGAGGGATTTTGCCACCAATCTAGGTGGGCTGCAATGGCTTCTGTCCAGGGAAGGAGGTTGTCCAGTGACTGAGGATATCTCCAGTGCTCCTTGAGATGAAACTGAAAGGGCCTCATGTGAAGGCGTCCCTCCGGGACCATTTTCTCCGTTGAGGCTAGCAACCCAATTAGAGACATCAAACATCTTGCAGTCAAAACACGTTTTGACTTGAGTCATAGGATCAAATCCTGAAGTTTGAGCCATCTCTCTTGAGTGGGTTTTACAAGGGCTGAATCTAGGTGGTATTCGTAGCCCACGAACGAAAACACCTGTGTAGGTTTCAGTTCTGATTTTTCCTGATTTATTATCCATCCCAAGGACTGAGTCAGTTCTACTACTGCCTGAGTGTTCACTTGGGCTTCCTCCTGAGACTGGGACCTGATCAGCCAGTCGTCCAGGTATTGGTGAATTCTGAGTCCTCTTGAGAGGGCCATTAGTTTCACTTCCTTTACGATCATTGTAAAGACCTGGGGGGCTGTGGCTAGTCCGAACGGGAGGGAGGTGAATTGGAACACCTGAGCCTTGTAGCAAAACCTTAGGTATTTCCTTGAGCTTGGGTGGATGGGGATATGCAGGTAGGCGTCCGACAGGTCTATCGACGATACCCACTCCCCTGGAATCAGGGAGGTCCGGATGGACTCTGGAGTTTCCATTTTGAACTTTTCTACATGTAGAAAAGTATTGAGCCTGCTTAAGTCTATGACTGGCCTCCACCTTTGGTGAGGCTTGGGTACTAGGAACAGGCGACTGTAAAACCCGAGAGATTTTACATTGTCTACCCTTTCGATAGTGTTCTTTGACAGGAGAGACTGGATACAAGTAGCCAAGGCTTGGTCTTTTTGTTGGGCCTTGTACTCTGACAGAATCAGAGGAAATCTGATCAAGTTTGGCTTTGAACGGAATGGCAGAACGTAGCCATTGGTGATAATGTTTAACACGTTTTGAGAACATTTGTTTGTGAGCCAGTCTCTCCTGAAAGAACGGAGGCGACCTCCTACTGGTGGACTGAGTGAGGCTTTGGAGGAGTCATTGGGGAGGGGGGTTTCCACGCCCCCTTCCTCTATTGTGGGGTCGAAAACGACCCCTGGAGCCTCTGAAGTTGGATTTTCCTCTTCCCGAGGGAAAGGACTGGTTACTGCTTTGAGAGGTATTGCCCCCATAGGGGCGTTTCCTGTAGGAGCCTCTTTTCTTGTGGGGACCACGAAAGGGCTTATTCTGGTAGGGTGCAAAACCCTGAGAATCTTTTGAGGTGCCTTTTTTGAGAAGGAAGTCCTCACCTTCCTTCACTAATTGAGACTCGAACAAGGAAGGGTCCCAAAAGGAAGAGTTCCTGAGTTCTTGACGTCTCGTTTCTCCTAATTGAGGATGTAATAGAGTCATTTCGGCTTCGCGCCTGAGCAAGCCGGTATTAGCCATAGACTATAATTCCCTCTGCAAAATATGGGCTAGAGATTTGCTGAGACAAGTGAGGGCCCTGTGTTGAACAAGTACTGTCTTGTTCCAAAAATCTAAGTAGTCAGCTACTTCCTCATATCCGCGCTTTGCTGCTTTCTCAGGATTGGCACCTTTCTGAATCTGAGACTTAATCTTCTTGACCGTAGACTTGATGCTATGTTGGCATTTTTCCAATGAAGCATTGCAAGAAGAGGAGGTTTTGGCAAAAGCAGCGGTGAAGTTGAGGGTAGAGATGTTTTGTCTAGCCTGAAGTTCCAGCTCCTTGAGAACTGGCAGGGGAACTCTGGCTACTGGAGACCCAGAAGGTCTAGGAGTAATACAGATCTTAGCAAAGTCCGTATTCAACTCCTGAATTTTGTCCTGAAAAGTTGGTTGTCCCACCTTGTACCACTTTGAAGTTGAGGGAGGAGGCTTGACATATTTTCCCTCAGATAAGTTGGCAGCCTTAAAGTCATGTTGGAATTTATCAAAGGCGTCCTTGATAACTGAGCTAAGTGGAAGAATAGAGGAGGGACCTCTAGGTCTGAGCTCTTGACAGCCTTTTTCATCATCCAGACCCAACACTGAGGTGGACGACCTGGGCATAGATTCCCTGGGGTCAGGGAGAGACAAAATACGCCTGAAGGTGTCCACTTCTTCAGAGTATTGTGAGGGCATGTCAGACAAAGCTACTGCCCTATAATAAGGGGGGTCTGGATCATGTTGTGGGAGGTCTTGATCAGAAGCTACTCCTGAGGGCTGAGCCCTAGAGGGCTTAGAAGACCTGTGTCTGGCTACAGGGGAGTGATCCTCCTCTGAGGTAAATGACACGTATCTAGATCTTGATTTATGTTTGCTCTTGTCAGTGTTTTTTGGATCTAGAAGAAGGGATCCGAGGTTCATCGGAATCCTCATTTAGTTGGTCCGAGGCAGAGCCCGGGTCAACTGGCTGCTTATGGCTTTGCTTTTTGTGAGAGTACGAAACCTCTTCGGGATGACCTTCAGAGGGGGCAACGTACTGATCCGAGGAAGGTTGAGTAGATACTAGACGAGGAGGTAGTGCTGGACCGTAGTCCACATCCATATCCTCGCTTGGAATGTTAGTACCAGATCTCGGAGGGGGCAAATCCAGAGGGGCAGCAGAATTACTGGACAAGCCAGGTTTTGAAGCAAGAAGCGAGGACTCTACCTCGACTTTCTGTTTTGCAGCCAACTCCTCTCGGAGTGACTGAAAAGCTTCCAACATGGATGCCTGGAAGGAACCCATTTGCTGCTGTAAATGTATATTTAAGGAATCACCGAGTGATTTCTCTATGTTTTTCTGGATTTTATTTTGCAAAGCCGTACCAGGGGTGGGTGGAATAGTCTTGGCTGGCGTTTTCAAGGACAGGGAACTGAAGGCAAGAGGTTGTGGACGGGGGGGTGAGGTAAAAAGGCTATCAGCAGCACACTCGAGGTCTGCATTGGATCCAGTGAAGGAATCCCTGTCGCCTTCACCCAAAAGATCTAGTTCATCTTTGGAACTAGTTGTAGCTTTTTGCTTTTTCAGATACCGCTTCCGGTTTTGAATTTTCTGTAATTGCTCATCTGTGAAAGACGTGCAAATTTCACAAGGGGTTTCAAAGGTGACACAGGGGTCATCTCCCTTGCCAGCCTCCCTACAGGTAGGGCAAAAATTATGTGTATCAAAACTAAAGCAGAAATGGCGGCATTTCTGCGCTCTCGGTTTGTCTTTATTTGCTTGATGTGTCGACATTTTATACGCAATAAAAGACATACAATGTACTTGCCTGAACCGAGGAAAACTCAAAACACGCGACAGCAATAAAAATACCTATCCTGTGAAAATTAAAATTTTACAGAATGATCTATGATATATATCACAAGAAATATGCAAATATTAGCCTCCAACAATAAGTAAAGTCTGAGAAATAAATGAAAATGTCTGTATATTTACAAACTGCTACCAGTCAATCGTGGCCAACGAGAAAGTAGGACGATTGGTCAGAAGTTATCATGTGACGACAACTACCAGTATATCCGGTGGCTAACAAGAACTGTCTTTTTTTTCTAAGACGTTCGCCCCGGGTGTGGCAACCCGAGAACAGCATTAAGTCCCACATGGTAAGCTATTGTAGCGTAATAAAATACAGATATATACTGTACTACGCATTAATTTTAACTATTTTAGCCAATGAGCCTTGACAGTGAAAATTAATTCTAGTGAATTTTTTTTTTTTTTAATTTCTACATATAAAGTATTGTGTTTGTTCATGAAACCACAATTTGAAAAATTGTTTCACGATACCTAAATTTACAGTATATGTAGGCTATGACGAGACCACCATATCACAACCATATCACAATTTCTGATGATGCTGTTAATTGAACACATTCTTATCTCAAAAGTAGTGGGTAGCACAGTCATCTCCCACCACTCAAGCCATGGGTTCCATTCCAGGCCCAACCAGAATTGGAAAAGTTATTGTTGCTTACCAATCCTTATGGTTTTTAGTTCTGAATCTTGACAAGCTCTCGTATGCACTGCTTTTAACAATCCTGTCAACTTACCACAGTAGTTACTAGTACACAATGTGCTGAAGGTGACATTAAACTCAAATCAATGAAAAAACAAGAGCACTCAGAGAGTGCAGATCCCCGCCCTGAGAATTCCTTTTCAAAAATATTGGGTCCAGAATTGGTCAGGCATCATTTCTAAAATTAAATTAATTCTATATTGGACCAAGACGGACACACTACAAAAATTACTGTGTTTTTTACATTACCTTTCTAATGTACAAACAGAATCCAATTATCACATAACTTCTTTAGTAGAAGTAAAATGTAACAAATTTTATTGTAATTTAACTTTTTACAAGTTAAATACTTACCTTATCCTCACAAGTGCTTGTTTGGTTTTGTGGAGCAAAAACGTATCGACCGACAAGAATTTTTTAAGGAATATTCTTGTCACAAGAGGTGACCCCTTTGTCTGCGCATGTCCGCGCTTGCGCAGTAGTCGTTGTCGACAGACGAATGTCGAGAGCTCTTCATTGTATTTTTGGTCCCCAGAAAACAAATTATGCGGGGAGGTAGGGTGGGTTTATCCTTGTGAGGATAAGGTAAGTATTTAACTTGTAAAAAGTTAAATTACAATAAAATTTGTTACATTTTATTGCGTAAAATAGCCTTACCTTATCCTCACAAGTGCTTGAATACAACCATAACAGGTGGAGGGTATTTGTTTTGGCCACACTGTTAGATGATTGTCAGACAAGGGGTCACCAAATAAAGCACTTGATAAGAGGATAAGATAAGCTTCCATACACCACATCTTAGGTTATATATTACTTCTTCATCACAGATAAGTAATTTGCTAACCTCAACAAGAGATCCATTATGTGATCATCATTGTTGCTGCTGTTGCTGTTGTAGACAATTTTACAACAAATCATATAGCACTATCAACCATCACCCGGTATTGGCCGGAGATGTCTGCATGTCTCCCCAAACAAGATGTCATCATCTGACAATGAGAATATCTCCAAGCAGGCAAACTGAACTGCATAAAGTGCAGATATGGGGCCATATGTAAGTCAAGAAAGACATATGTCAGTGACACAACACTTGTATAACTGGAGGGAACATAAATATGTGAGTCATATCAATAACATGTAAAAATACACAAAAATTGACTACATGCTGAGGTGAATCCACAAGGCCCAATTTGTTCATGGACTGGTCATGGGATTGCCAAGCTACTTCTTCGAGTAGAATGTAGTAAAGAATTGTGGGTCTTCCAATAACAAGAGTTCCATATCTGCTCAGGTAAGACCCCACTCTTGAAAACTAAAGAGGCAGCCATGTATCTAATATGTGCCTCAATGTATAGATTCTGAGAATCAGAATTAAGGGACTGGCAATCTAATCATGGATCCAGATTGATCCAGGAAGAGATAGCACAAGTCAAGATATCTCAATCAAGCCTTCCTTAAAAGATATGAGCAAGAGATGCTTCACCTCCTTGAAGTACTTGTACTGTCTTGATAGTAACTAAGTACTGTAAGAGGGCAGAGTGTCACAACATCAGTCCAACGTCAGCTCAAGAAAGGTTTGTGAGCTGGAATGACCACTGGTTTGAGCCATCTGGGGCATCAGAAGCCAACTGATTCTTGCTAAAAGGCAGGAGAAGGAGACTTTCCCTTTTCTCCAAGCAGTAGTCCTGTCCATGAAGGATGTAAGTGCTGTTGGAGGACAACGAATCATGTGTCCAGGCAATTTGAGTTCAGGAATGATTTAGAGCTGAAGTGACCACTGGAGCCAATCTAGACCAATTGAGGCTAATAGGTCCTTGCTGAAAAGGTAGGTAGGAGGGAGAAAATGTAACCTCCTTCCTATGAGGCTTGTGTCTGAAGGAGCCAAAGTCCCAGAATACACTTCCAATGCCATTGCAACAGTCTTGCAAGTCAAACTCTTTTAGACTGACCTCCTTTTAAAGGTTAACAAGAAGCCTTTTGTGAAAACCAACAGAAGCAAAGGCAAATCCCTTGATGCTACACCTGTTAGTAGTGGGCTTCTCTCTATAAACACTTGCAATAGGCCTATAAAGATCCAGGCTTTTGCTCAACTCCTGCACAAAAAATGTAAATTATCAGCTATGGCTGCTACAAAGCCAACAATAGTGACAGGTTTCAGATTTTTGCAAGTAAATGGATCAAAAAATCTGGTATATTTGAGACAGTAGACTCTGAGATGGCCACCTTATTCTGTGGGTACCAGAGCTCAAAAAGACCCCTCATGACTCGTACATTCCAAGATGAGGGTCCTTAAGATGCCCTAAATCTCTCTACCCCTTGCTCAGAGAATGATATAAGAGATTCTGAGTGGTGTTAAGGTGCCAAGCATGAAGGTGCCAATGCAACAGATTCAGATGTAATTTCTGACTGAATGGCTGTTTCTGAGACCAATGAAGTAGCTGTAATGGAGGTTTGGTTGAATGACTCACCAGACCCCAAAGCCAATGCATCATGGGCCACCAAGGGCCACTACAATCATTTTGCACCTGGTGTTCACTTGTTCAATGACTTTTTGGAATAAGTGGTACAGGACAAAAGCCTAGCAGTCCAGACCCTCCAACAAGATGTTTAATGCATCTATGTTCAGAGCATTTGCATCTGAGACTGGCCACATAGAATGGAAGTTTGTGATTCATCTTGGTTGCAAACATCTCTACCATTGGTATTTGCCAAACTATGCAAATCAAATGGAACATTTTAAGATGAAGAGACCACCCTGTCTGTATTTTTTTTTTTTTTTCTGGAGAGGCTGACTGTCATAACATTTAGACAACCCTGAATATATATGGCTCAAGGATTGCAGTAGGCCAAGATGCAGCATACCTGCATAAAACACCTATTGTTGATTTGTGCCAAACTTGCACGTTGTCTAGAACCATAAAGGGAGTAAGAACCATTCTGTACCAATTACTTTTGTCCCTTCTGTAGAGATCATTGAGTATGACATTTAAGTAACCCCAGAATATTTCTGTCTCTTATGAGTATATTTCAAGGATTGCAGTAGGCCAGGATGCACCAAACCTTTATCCCTTCTGGAGATGATGTTGAGTATGACCTTTAAGCAACCAAGAATATGTCTGTCTGTTATGAGTATATTTCAAGAATTGCAGTAGGCCAAGCTGCGCCAAACTAGGAGGTATACGCTCCCCCCCTGTTTGTTCAGATAACCGAACACAGTGGTGTTGTCTGATGCTATCAGAATTCTTTTGTGTGGAATTTATCTTGAAGGCTTTTAAGGGCTGAACACACTGCCTTCAGCTGTATGACATTGAAATGTAATATATACATTTTTAACTGTCCAAAGCCACTAACTGTGATGCTTATAGATGGGATCATCAACCCTGGTTTAATGCATCTACGAAAATAAGGGAATTGTGCACCCGTGTATAGAAAAGGCATCCTATTTCCCATTTTTTGGCATTTTCCACCAGTGAATATGCTTTTTCAGAAGGATTTGAAACAGGAATTCTCACAACTAGTGACTGGAGATATTGCCAGTTTTTTCTAGATACCACTGAAAGGCACACATACATAACTGACCCATTGGTATAGCCTTTTCCAAAGATGCTAATATCCCTACGTGGGATATAAGCAACCTTGGGGTTGATTGTGATGAGATCGCCATGTCTTGAATAGATTCTCAGGTATTTAATTTATTCGAGGTAGAAAGAAATTTCCTGGTACCAAATGCAGTGGTAACCTAGGAAATCGATATCACGAAGCCCAGTTGATGAATAATTGGATGAGTTCTTTGGTTTGAACCCAATACTGGTGTCTTTTACGTACACTAAAGAACCAGTAGTCTAGGTATAAGGTGAAAGAAATTTCCTGGTACCAAAATGCAGTGGTAACCTAGGAAATCGATATTACGAAGCCAGGTGTTGAATAATTGGATGAGTTCTTTGATTTGAACCCAATACTGGTGTCTTCTACATACACTTAACAACCAGTGGTCCAGGTATATGGTGAACTCCTATTCCGTGAGACTGAAGAATGAGATTTGCCTCTTTATTACGCGCATGATACTGTAGAGGGGTCGCTAACCCGAATTTCATATTGCTTTAAACTGATAGGTTTGATCGTGTACATTAAACTAAAGTAGATGTTGAAAATCTTGGTGAGTCGGTACATAGAAGAACGCATCTTTTGTAACCGAATTTCTAACAATTTCTGCTGTCTCCAGCTTAAATGAAGTGACAAGCAGGTATTTATTGTTATAGTAAACGAACTTCACTCGTGGGCCGTGACCGTTGAAGACGTAGCCAGATCAATTCAGGACACTGAGATGTATCAGAGGTCGTCATTAGTGGAGTTTCTATACAAGAAATAAACTGCCATAGAAACCTGGAGTTCTGCAATTGTTGAGTGGATGAATCGCTTTCTTTTGAAGCATTTAAGCAGTATATTTAGTACTGTAGCCATGTTTTCCTGTCTGACGTCATCGCTTTGCATTGTGGGTAGTACAGGCATTGGAGAATTCGATTGGAGAGAAACTCGACAATCCCAACTGAAGATTCGCACAACTCTGGGATGGCAATGAAAAAATATCCCATCACTGCCAGTAACACTGCAAGAAGAGCCTCCATGGTGACTTGCATCAATGTAGCCACGTTCTTCTGCATCCCTCTGACCTGGTAAACTAGGCAGAGTGGTACGACGATCTTTTGTGGTTAGTAGGGGAAAATTACTGGACATAGCTCCTGTCCTGAATATACTGTGCAAAATACAGTGTAAAAGTTGGAAGCAAGGACTTCAACATATAATATAACATAAAATCTCATCTAGCCAGTTTGATCTTCGTTGAGTTTGCAGAAGAATTAACTCAAAAGTCACAGTATTCTTTCCAATGGAGACATGGCCATAGGAAGGTTTTATTATCTAGTAAATAGTTATTGCAATTCTTCAACAGGGATGAACAGACAAGCAGTGCACATACTGCCCCAAATATGTCTGTTGAATCTTCATCCAAATTTACAGCAAAGGAAGGTAATCTGTCTATATTTTCATGTCTGTAGTCGTTCTTTTGGAGGGAGACCTGTTACTGTACCAGAGTGGCGCTCCACCCACAGTAAAGAATCTACGACCTCCGTTGCAAAGACAACTGCATTCTTTCTTCTTTGTTTTCGAGCATACGCTAATACTCATGTTCTGCCATCAATTAAGGGACAATAAAGCAGTTTTCCACTGAAAACTACGGGAGGTCTTCTCTGCATACCTTTCATCGACACGAAGGTAGTTCCAGTCGAATAATGGGCGAGTACAGCCGAAGATATACACGTCTTCCACTGAAGACTTTACAGCAACATCTTCTTGCACATCTTATTCTGACCCTTTTCAGGACAAGGGAGGCAGAATTAGTGGTAGTACCAGTCGAATAATGGATAAATACAGGTAGGTGCACGCTTGCACGCTTCAAAACTTCATAGATCTTCGTCTGTAAATGGACGATAATAAAAGAAAATACATGTTGCTCCCATATCGACCAAAAATATAATGAAGAGCTCTCGACATTCGTCTGTCGACAACGACTACTGCGCAAGCGCGGACATGCGCAGACAAAGGGGTCACCTCTTGTGACAAGAATATTCCTTAAAAAATTCTTGTCGGTCGATACGTTTTTGCTCCACAAAACCAAACAAGCACTTGTGAGGATAAGGTAAGGCTATTTTACGCAATAAAAATACAAATTTCATAATTTTTCTCACTGTACACCTTCATATTATTTTATTTAACTCATTACTAGGCCTGACTCCTATGTTAGAGAGCTATGCTATCTATAACTAGAATTTACCTCATGGGTCATGAAAATAAATTGCAATCCTTTAGAACTGCAAGGATTTGTAATACTTATATGAGCACATTATAACACAAGGATTTTAGGTCAAACCGTTTGTTCTTGACACACTTTACACCACTTGACTTCTATTCATATGTGAACAAGAAAAGTTATATACTATACAATATCCTTTTTTCCCTTCATTTTTCCTTTTTTTTCTCTCAAGTTTCTTCATGAAATTTGGTACCCCCACCTTTTCAGCAATAACCTTGCAAAAGTAGTTTTTAATCAGTCATTTTTTTTTTCTCACTACAATACCTCATGGCCACTGTGGCCTAGCGGGTAACATACTTGTCTAGAAACTCAGAGGATGTGGGTTCAAACCCAGGTACAGGCAGACACATAGTGGCTCTAGTTTGTTAGGGATGGGTCGGTGAGACCTGTATCTTGATATCAAGAGCATTTTAATGAAATACCATGACGACATTTATAACCACCAACTTGACTGTCAACACATGTAAATAAAGGAAAATCTTGATATGATAGACACAAATCCTGTATCTGAAGAAACTGTAAACATTATCCCATACTTTTGTGCATTTAGAGACTTAGCAGAACTGCAATGTTTTGGTTTCAGGAGTTTCACTCCCTGACAGTAGGCCTATTCAATTGGGGATGTACTAAAACGCATTTTTTTTTTTTTGAATCCTTGAATCAGAACTGTTATGCATTCGTGGCATATCGATACAAAAAATATGCTATCAACCCATCCCTAATTACTGTGACGGTTTGTTATTGTTGAGAGACGTAAAAATCTTCACAAGGATGTAGGTAAGTACTTGCAAAATAAAAACCAAAAAAGTCTTTCAATGTACAGGTGTGAGCTGTAAAGCCACCAGGAGGGCAGTATACAATTGGTGAAGGTCTGAAGACAAAAGTAAAAGTGATATCTAGACACACGAGCCTCTGTGAGAGCTGACACTTAAAAAAAGGTGTTTTGAATGAGGACATTGTCTGGAAGAAAGGATGACACTATTAGACTATTTCTGTAACCTATTGTAGAATTTCATGACGTTTAAATTCCTGTTGCTGAAATTATAGGACTGGTCTTAGTGGTAAATTCAACCTGCTGTGGTAGATTTCACATTTTCCACTCTATATCTGGAAATAAATTAAAAAATAAAACAAATAATAAATGAATTAAAAAATAATAAAAAAATAAACATGCATAAATATTTTTTCTTCTTTCTCTTTATGTAGATCGGAACTTTACACTTTATAATATATGAGGTGTATATTAAATTGAAAAAATCTTGGCAGAGAGTATACAGAGAAGATCTGGTCTAAGTTGAAGTTACAAAATGTCAGCCAATCATTTCTTCTTACAGCAACTTGTAGTTATAAATATATACAGATACATGTTGATGTTTCACTAGAAAGGGATGTTCTACTTGAATTGGTCAATACATGTAGCTGTATATTGGCCCAAGCTCACTTTCATTTTTAGTCTTAGAATAAGAAATTTCTTTAAAAACTTGACATTTTTTTTGAAGACAAAATCCTTACAATTAGAAAAAAAATCTAAGAAGAGAAGAAGAATTTACAAAAAAAGATTTCTACAAATTATACCTTTATGTTAATGAACAGAGAAATACTAATGCCACCTGTGTTACAAACAGCAAATACATCCATTTTATCATTGAAAACTTCCATGAATTTTAAAATTATATTTCTAAAAATTTTTCTTGTGATAATTTTTTATTTTCATTTGAAAAGAATTGTTTTCTTACAAAATTCTAGGAATAATTCTAAGACTAAGAATGTTAGTGAATATGGGCCAAGACCTTTGATTTACAAACTCCAGTTCATAATACTGACAAACCAAATCATTTTACACAATTATGAATGTTGTACCTATTTCCAGTTTATTAACAAAATTGTGTAGTCTTTTTTTGCTGCAACATTTGAAACATTTCAGCGCACTTTTCTTGTCTGACAAAATCGTGTGTTTTCCGAAAAACAATTCTATTTTAAAGAATATATAACCTCTGTTTATATATTGACACAAAAAGATGCATAAGTCTGATTTTAAAACCATTTAGACCAGAAAGTGGAATGGACCGGATTTAGGTTCATGAAGGATATAACTTTTACTGGTTTTTGGAGGATGTTAACAACTTTCTGCAGAAATTTACAAAAATCATGGTTTTCCTCTGTAAAATACATTAAAGTCTACGTGAAATTCACCAGTTTGCCTTATTTGGCACAAGAGTTCATACCGAAGACTAGGATATGGTGAGGGGGTCAGGGGTCAGCAGCTGCTAGCTCTGTTCTTGTAACTCGACTGCTTTGCTCAAAACCATCAACAAGTCCACCTGTCCCTCTAACCGCTCCCCTGGATAATTCTGTTGATTAAATACAGCTGAAACTACTTCAAGTGAAATAATGTGGAACTATAAAAATACTTTTAAGCGAAGAATTCTAAATAGCAGGAAATATATCAATGGAAATTAGAAAGGTCCCTCTGACCTCAACATTTATAGTAGAATCTTTTGGCCCTCTATAATCTGAATTTCCAAATTGTCTGATCTAAACTCTTGCGTCCCCAATAACTAATGGTCTAGTAAGAGTGATAATACAGGATTTTAAACATTTTTTTTTTCAAAACTACATTGTATTAGTTCTAATCCTGAAACATACAATCCACAGAAAACACTGTGGCTCAAATTGGTTGAGTTTTTGCAATTTTGTCCAGCACTTTGTCGACCAGCACCCTATATATAAGCTTTACACCAAAAAGAGCTAACTTACTAATCGTCTCTTCTTTACTTTCATATTGGGGAATCTTTGAGTATAAATGCTGGGAAAAATACACACAAACTATTTTCAAGATATCTATATTTACTCTCATGAAAATGGTAAAAATATTTGCTTTCTTTATCTGAAGATTAGTGGTCCTACGATTAGACGGAAAATCGATTAATCGTCTATTTAAAACTTTCGATGTAGAAAATCGATTCTCATTTTAAGAATCGATTGTGAATCGAAAGTAAGACTTATAAACCACCTAATTTTCCCTTTTTCTACAGATGTTTAACATTTTATTTTCGTAACATTTGTTTACATTATCTGCCATGTTTCTTTCACTGGTATCTACTTCCTGTTGATTACAACTAAAACTCAAAATTTCTGTAGGTATTTAGAAGATCTTTTAATACAATAAACTAAGTTCAACCTAAATTAAATTTAACTTTCACTGCTTCACACACAACATGTATACTCCCTATAAATGGGGAATAATAACCTTGGCCATAAATCAAGTGGAGAGAGATCACACTACTGTAATACTTCAGCAGTCTGCCATGAATATTTTTGACAAATTTTGTTGAACAAGAAAACTAAAATGTTTACTACATTGCCATACTTAGAATTTTACAGTATCTAAGAAATTATAACTATATGAAATGAATAGGTCATGAAGATCTGCTTAAAAAACGAAATTCATGGAATATTGTTTTCAGGATAAGAGTCAGATTTTCCAGACCCCATCCAATACACATAAACTTGAGTGACAATGCTGAAATACATGTTCACTTGTGCCAAACTGTTTCATATAACCTAGTATATATTACAAAACATCAATATTGACCAGAAACAATAAAAGTCACTCTTCCATTTGATTAATGAAAGTAGCATGTCTTTGAAAAGTGTCCTGAGTTAAAAATGGAAGGAAATTTCCATGAACACATGTCTATGTATTGTTTAGTTCCCAAAGAAGCATTTTATTCAGGATAATTTTCAGAAGCTGCTTGGCAGTCACTGTTCTTGACATATGATAATGATAAGCAGATATTCTATTCTTCTTTGTTGCATATATACAAAGTGTCCTGAGTTCACAACACAGGTGTACCACATGGTGATGTTGAACAAAAGGGGTTGAAATAGACTTGCACCAAGTCTTTGTATTTCTCATCCCACTAAATCTGACATAGATGAAAACATTATACATCCACTTAAGGAGGGAAAAATCCTTCTCTATGCTGAAACAGTACTTTTGTCAGCCCCACATTCTAGTATAAAGTCATACAGTCCTCATATAATACCTTAGAAAAAAGGACTTGAAGAAAGTCTAGGGTTGAAATATTGTTTATTTTAAGCATGATTGGTTGCTAATCTGCTGATGTTACATTCAAACACTGTAAATGATTTAGCTGATGAAAAGGGAGAATGAAAATAAATATTATTTTGTAACTGTTAAGGCCATCTTAATAGATTATTATATTATTGCTGATACACATACTTGTTGACTCTTCAACCTACTGGTTTCCTAACATACCCCCTTCCCTACCCCAAAATGTAAACAAATAACCTAGATTTTTTTCACCACTGACCTATCGGAAGACTACTGTTAATATATTTGGTAAAAAAGAATATTCTGTCTTTCTTACAAAGCAAGCAGAAAAACGATTATAATCGATAATCGATTGCTCAGAGTTACCGATTAATCGATTCTGATTTCTTAGACCGATTCCTAACACTACTGAAGATATTACTCGTTATATTTATGCACTTTGATAAAATCAATTCTAGCATCAGATAAAATCAATTCTAGCATCAGAAATACCTGAATTTAAAGGTAGCCAAAACTGGCAAATGTCAGCAATTATCACGGTGTCAAGGTGACTCTGAACTGTGGTTGCCAAGGGGTTAATTGTACAAATAGTAGTTAATTATAAATGTTACCACCCATTTTATCCCTAGTAGTTACCTGTAGTAACTTCATGTTATGTGTGAAATCCCCAGTGAGCAATTCCCCTCTGACTAGACTGAAATCAGAAAATGAGTCATCAACTTAACATGCAGACATAACACCTCAACAGGTTGAATGATGAGCTGCAATATACTCCAACATAAAACGCACTTGGTTATACATGTCAGAAAAAAGGTTTCAGAAGACACAACATTATTTTCACCATACAAGTGGACTCCGACAGTCTTACAAAGGAAAATAAAATACTGCAATGAATGTCTTGGTACTGTATGTGTAATACCATAAAAACCTAGAAAATTGAACATAATTTGATATCTTTAAACTCATTGCACCCTATAGCTGAAAAGTGTTTTCAAAATGTCATTCACTTAGCACCTTTTTGCATCATTTCATATGATCTTTGGACTAGGTTTTCATTCTTCATAAAATAACACCCCCACCCCCCTCCTAACACCTCTCTAATTATGTACCATCAATATTGAGTTTATCAGCCATGTTTGTTAATGGTTAAACGTACAGGAAGTTGGTCTGAAAAAACTGAGAGAAAATGAAATGGAACATTTATACCAGTGCCTTCTGTAATCTTATCTGTAACCTGTCACAAAATCTATAATATGAAACCTTATTAAATAGATCAAAGGGTAGATAAGACAACCGCTGAATTGTTGGTAGTTGAGGTATAAATTATAAAGGAAAACATTTACTTAAAGGCTTTAGACTAAAACTGTGAGACATAAAAAAATGTGAGACCATTTAGTTAACTCTGCTAGAATGTGACTTGCAACACATTACTTGTTCACATCACTATGTTATATTCACTACTCACTGTTAGGGCCGTCACGACTAGCCGACTAATCGACAGCAGTTAGAATAGTGCCATTTACTGGTTCATATTTTAAAGTCAGAATAATCGCTCAATGTACTGTAAAGATGGCAGGTCTGAATCTATGAAATATGTCCATATTGTCACATAAAATAAGCTAAAATCCAAAAACAGCCACGTTTTCTGCATTGTTTATGCATTCAAGTAAAACCGAAAGTACCATTACATTTTATATCACACACTTCCTGTCTGAAACAAACGAAGTAGAAGTTGCAGGAAAACGGCAAATTTATTAAACTTTACAGATTGTATACATATATTTTCATTTTATTTCACATATTTATTGTTTTCAATGCTTTTTATAATATCAAACTTAAGATTTTGGGTTGTTTTATAAATGCGACGGCTATTCGGTGTCAACACGAATAGTACTAAACGATCAGCTGACATGAAATATTTGTAGTCGTGACGTCACTATTCACTGTAGCATTTAAAAAAACCCTGTACAACCTCTCCAATGTATTACTCACATCAACATGGCGCAGCAAACACAAATGACAAAGTTAAAACGCGCTGCATCTGCAAACAGGCTGTCCCACAGTCTCAGTACATCTGCAGAGAAAAATACATACAAAAAACTTATGAAAAAAAAAACCTAATTACTGCTCACAGTAACAGACTATAATATGTGACATATTGCCACAGAGTATACACCACCCAAAATCCCCACCCTCCAGCCCACTGCATTTTATAAATGATTTTAGGAATTTCTGCTGAAATTTTTATCATTTTTTTGTGACAATTTTAAGCCACTTATCTTAGCTATTGCAGTATGGCTTTAAATTTGTGTATTTTTGTTTCACTTTAAGGAAACATAAAAAAGAAATATAAAGGATAAAATAATAAGAGTCCGCTGGTGGTTATTTTTGAGTCATTTATATTTATATATGAGCTGTTATTGGTGCAGAATTCAGTAACTTATGGCTGAAAATTGACAGGTTTAAGGAAATTCAGAGCCACTCACCCTCCTGTCAAACTGACATAAAAAATGTCTTAAAATAAACATGATACGGGCTTCAAAATTTATTCCACATATTAAAGATATATTATTGTTTTGAATACAAGGGCTCATGGAGGATTTTACTGTCAATATGATGTCAAATGTAACCATTAAAGGTACAATAATGGCCCATATAATAAAAATTTCCACAGAGTAACATTAAATTGACGAGTTAAAGAGATCTTTGGACTTTAAAGATAGATATTCAGCTTGCAAGGAAAGTTGTTCTAGATAATGCATCAAAATACATTATACCTGAAACTCAATCAAATTTCCACCCAGGTAAAATCTTTGCTCTCTAAAAACATAAACTTACTTTGCAAACATATTTTTTTGAAAAATAACACCTAAAAAAACACAAACTGTAAATCAATTCAATTTCATCCCAGGATGAAATCTTTGGTCTCTAAAGAAAGCTACTTACCTGGTAAAGGGAATTCCTGTGATAAGAGCAGTGTCAGCCATCTGAAGGCATAAAACTGAGGCTTAATCTCTTGTTCAGACAGTTTACACCACAGTGTGGTGTCGTGATTCTTCAGACTAGTGGAGAATTTGTGGATCATCATACCTTATTTGTAAAATATAAAAAACAAAAATGTGTTGTGATGTATCACAATAGTTAACAATGTAAAATATAAGTTAACATTGATTTACTCTTTGTGAAATCAATGCAGGGATATTTCTCATCAACCAAATTAGGTCCAACTCAGCAGCTCCATAGCGTAAGCAAATTCCAATTGTCTTCAGAAGCTGCTATATAAGCCTTTTCAACTTAAGCAATACGCTAATCACCTCTGTGTATGATGCCCATCAACAGTCATGAGATCTTTACTCTGGCTGCTAATCCGATCACTGAAGGAACTAATAGTTGGGACAACTTAAACAGAATTAGCAAAACAGAAATATGGTACAGCCATGAAATAAATTGCTGTCTTCAATATTAATCATAAATTCCAGAAATTTCAAAAAGTGCTACAATCGCCTACCACACAACAAAACAAAAAGTGGAGGAGGAGCTAAAACTGTAGGATAAGATTTAAGTTCCTTTTTTGTGCTTCTATGTTTGCGGTAATGGTGCAATGTTAGCTTTATTTTATGGATTTAGATGTTATACATCTACCATGTGTCTTTAGTACACAATATATGTGATTTCATTCAAAATATACATGTTCACAAAACCATGTTGTCAACAATGATGATTTAAGACATGTTTACAAACTAGAAAATCTTTGGTACATTGAGCTCTTTGTTCACTGCAGTGTTTTGATTTCTAGGAAAATATCTCCATTTATCATACAGCTGCAAACTTTAATGACCTCTGCATTTGCAGGTGAAGAAACACATGATCCCAGAAGAAATACATTATATAAGCAACAAAAATATCTAATACAATGTATGCACAGAATTTTTTTTTTCAATACAGCCCAGGTGTTAATGACTTTTAAAAGCCAGTTCATTGGACATTAATTTGAACACTGCATTTATTAAAAATATGAAATCTTTGATTGAGCAAAGGACATTAAGCTCTACCATTGTTTGACTTGGATTTCAATCCCTCTTCTAGTCACACCTCTGATTGTGTGAGGTGAGTTTTAGTCCCACCTCTAATAGTGGGTGGACGATTAGACGAACATTCGATCAATTGTCGGTGTCATGGTACAATTGCGTTCGGTCACTGATAACTTCTAGAAATCGATTAAATCTCACCCTTCTTTATGTGTCTCAATATCCACATATTTTTTATATTTTGGGCAGTTTCCAGAACTTTCCTTCAATAAATTAGCAGATTTCTCGCGAATTTTGAGTTTGTTTACAACTACCGCCATATTTACCGGAAGTGGGTGCTTTTGGTAGCTTCTATATGTCGGAAACACCGTTATTCTTACCGGATTGAACTATACTTTATCCCGGAAAGTGTTTCAGGACAGTGGAGTTAAAAAGTCGATTATGGGTCGATCATCGGTCGGAAAAATGGACGAATAACCAACCAATAAAAATTGAAGCAATTCCACTCACTAACCTCTGATTGCTTAAGGAGAGTTTTTGTCACAGCTGTGATAGCCTGAGGTGAGTTTTACGTCACACCTCTGATTACTTACTACTGATAATTGTGAGTTTGAGTCAACCTTACCTATGCCACTCTGCTGGTCATCATCAAAAGCCTTGATGAAATTGTCTCTGATCTCACTCATGACACTAGTAAAGCACCAAAATGTATCCGCTTCTGCATTGGCTGCAAAGTTACAAATCAATGTTTCAAACTTATATTAAATTTCTGTACCTATAACAGTTTAACCACAAAATATAACAAAATCATATGAATATATATGCATGAAGTAATTGGCATATATTACATCAATTTCTACATGAAAGATCTCAACAAAGTGTATTGTGATGTGAATCAACAATGGAATCCCATATTTACCCAAATAATTCACTACAAAGGGGAAACTTTTCACTGCTGGATGAAAAACCTAATACAAGTACCTGTAATAAAACTTTTGGCATATCTATATGGGTATTAGGGAAAGTAAAGTTATTTTCGGGCTTAGTGGTCCATGTGGTCAGTGGTATTGACAGTTTCTTCAGCATGAAGCCACTGTGAGCATATTTGTTATCTAGATAAACAAACAAACTGAGCAGGATGCTGAAGTATTTCACATTATGTGACGGTAAAATTGTCTATATACACTTTATTCACAGCAATGTATACTGCAAATGTAATACTAAGCCACTTCAAACATACCTTTCCATTCATCACTTGGATCTGCAGCAAAAGTGTAATAAATAGGCCCAATAATCTCATTCATTCCCTGAAATTTATAGCATATCAACATTAACAAAATACTTTTACTTTAACAACTTTTTAAACTACAATATGTACTGAGCCAGTTAGCCTTTTGGGTGTTTTGTTATATTCTGTACTTTTTCAGCCATTAATCTGTGCACAGAGTGAGACTCTGAGGCACAAAAAGCAAGATGATTTTATTAGATTTGTGGTCGATGGATATATCACGGGTGATGACCAGTGAGACATGGAATAAGTGAAACAAAAAACTATGGTGTGAAAGCCTTAGCAAAACAGACATAATTTCAGCTTCTTTGTCAATAAGGTGACAGAGGAGCCGAACAAGCATTATCAGGCATTTCACAACAAAACTTGGAAGTGTCAAAGGTAAAACTGTGACCATAATGCTCTTTAGATTTATGTATAGGTGGACACACATGAGAAACCACCAAGAAACTTGTATCAGGTTTACCACACCTACTGTCATCTCTAAACACTGGGCGTTTTAATGTTTATCATGAGACAATTCATGCTTGATGACTAATGTTTGCTGATTATATTAAACTAGTTTAATCTCATGTCGTGTTCACAACTCATCATGTACTTGACTATTGTTTATTTACTTGTATATAAAGTAGTCCTGAATTAAGTATTATTATACTTGTACTTTCACAGACCCCCATGAATTGAGTGTACTTGTACTTTTACCTGTACATAGCCCTGCACTTGATTGAGTATAACTGTACTTTTACCTGAACACAATCATGTTCTGGGGCCGGATTCACGAAAATGAAAATAACAGTAAAACATTTACATTAGTAATTTACATGAATGGTTTGTTTTGCTGTTTTAATCAGTTACTTTGTATGCCAGTACAAATTATAGTAAACAGAAAACATTTACTTGATAGAATATATTATAAAATGTGAGTACATGTGGTACAGCTGTAAATATAAATGTGTATGCTGTACACTGATCTCAACAGAATGTTACATCAATTTTGACTGGTCCAGACTTAAAACTTGTCTGAGATTTTGGTCTCAGTTAAGATCCCTTTCGTGAATCTCAACTTGAGCAGAATCTCAGCTGAGACAAAAATCTCAGATTTGAGCAAAACCTCAGCTGAGATTTGGCTAAGACTTGAGACCTTTTGTGAATCTGGCCCCTGGATTGGGTACCCTTATATTTTCACCTGCATAGAGCCCTATCCTGGATGGTTAATTCATCCTACAACCTGTACTAAGCTCTGTCCTGGATAAAGGTCATAAAAGTTTTGTACTTAACTTGAACATACCACTGTCCTAGATCGACCCCAATTGTACTTTTACCTGTACATAGCCTTGTCCTGGATTAAGTTTACTGTACACAAACAGGATTCGTTCTACCACCTCCCAGTGGGCCTCCTCTCCTTCAGAGAGCACCAGAAATGCATCTGTAGCTGATCTGGATCTACCACGTTTGTACTGAAAAGTTAAAACAGATCACTTGTAAGATATATTAGTTTGGTCATTTTCACTAAAATGGGCATTAATGTTCTGTATGCTATTACATTATATCAACTACTTGGATTTGTTTTTGCAATAAGGATCAGTCAAAGATTATAAGCAAAATAACTATTTCAAGTACATATGCCTCTGTGTTGAACTTGAAATGATTTTTGGTTCACCATTAATCTCTATTTTGTGTGAAGACCACCCCTGGGGACATGTCTCAAAAGACACAAATGTAAACAAAAATAAGATTCAACACATAAAAGAAATTCAGTCTATTTATTCAGATTTCATACATTTTAATATAATTAATACACACTATTTACCAAATTTATGATTTGCTATTCAATTTAGTGCTATTTAGATTGTTTTGAAGAACACATGCACATAAATAAACAACGCAACACTAGTGCTACTGAACACCACACTGCCATACAACTATAGGTTATGTCATCTGTGTATTTTCAAAAACATCAACTCTCATATATATCATTCCAAAATCAAAAGCAATGTTGGAAAGATAACACTGGGCTGTACACAGCCTTGTCCTTGGGCTGATATGATTCATGACGTGCCTGTAAAAATCTACATTATTGTAATAGTAATGAAAGGTGGGAACATGTTATTGTATGTTATATCAGTTACACAGTTTTCTTTGATGTGGCCAGTTGTCTCTTTGTATATGTGGTGAAACTTCAGAACCAGCAGCAGCAGCTGGTTCTTTGTGACAGCTGTATTGGTCTACCTGCTGTTCTTTTTGACGTTGTGATGTTTTGATGTGGCAAGGTTTCAGGCTTAAATATATCAGAAGTTTCATTATTTGATGAAGATTTGCTTATATGGACTCTTTTACTCTTGAGTATTTTGTTTTAATATGTTATTCATCTACTTTTGAATAAGCTATAACATTGTAAAATTGCAGATTTGTAGCTCATGGTATGGCTGAGTAATAGCTACTTTCAGGTTTTCACTGTTGAGAGAATCAGTTGCAACTTGAAAAGTATTGTAAGTCGAGAATTTTGTTTAAATATGTTTTTAAGTTACAACTGATTAACTCACCAGAGAAAACATCAAAGTAGCTACTGCTCAGCTATGGAATGAGCTACAGGTCTGCAACTTTACTATGTTATAGCTGACCCAAAAGTATGTGAGCAATGTGTTTAAAGGAAGTACTCTAAATGCAATAGTTTTCAAGTTTCCACTGATTTCCTCAACAGTAAGAACCTGAAAGTAGCTATTGCTCAGCCATGCCATAACCTACAGGTCTGCAATTTCACTATGTTATGGCTAACTCAAAAGTAGGTGAACAACATATTTAAAGAAAATACTCTAAATGCAATAGTTTTCAAGTAAAAACTGATTTACTCAACAGTGAAGACCTGAGAATAGCTAATACTCAGCTATGCCATGAGATACACATCTGCAACTTTACTATATAATAGCTAATTCAAAGTAAATGAATCTTGATATTTAAACAAAATTCTTTGAATGAAATATTTTTCAAGTTACAACTGATTTACTCAACAGAAAAAACCTCAAAGTAGCTATTGCTTAGCTATGCACTGATCTACAGGTCTGCACCTTTACTACGTTAAAGCAGACCCAAAAGTAGGTGAACAACATATTTAAAGAAAATACTCTAAATGCAATGGTTTACAAGTTACAACTGATATAGTCTACCGTGAGAATCTTAAAATAGCTATTGCTATTGCTTAGCTATGAAATAAGCTACAGGTCTGTAATTTGTCTATGTTGTAGCTGACCCAAAGGAGGTGAATAACATATTTAAAAAAAAATATTCTAAAGTCAATAGTTTTCAAGTTATTACTGGTTTACTCAACAGGGATAATATCAAAGTAGCTATTACTCAGCTATGGAAAGAGCTACAGGTCTGCAATATTACTATGTTATACCTGATCCAAAAGTATCTGAATAACATATTTATACAAAACACTGTAAATGTAATAGTTTTCAAGTTACAACTGATTTACTCAACAGTGAGAACCTCAAAGTAGCTATTACTCAGCTATGCAATGAGCCACAGGTCTGGAATTTCACTATGTTATAGCTGACCCCCCAAAAAGGTGAATAACATATTGAAACAAAATACTTTAAATGCAATAGTTTTCAAGTTATAAGTGATTTACTCGACAGTGATAACATAAAAGTAGCTATTACTCAGCTATGCCATAGGCTACAGGTCTACAATTTAACTATGTTACAGCTGACCCAAAAGTATCTGAATAACATATTTATACAAAGTACTGTAAATGTAACAGTTTTCAAGTTACAACTGATTTACTCAAGAGTAAAAACCTCAAAATAGCTATTACTCTGAGCTATGAAATAAGCTACAGGTCTGTAATTTCACTATGTTATAGCTGATCCAAAAGTAGGTGAATAACATATTAAAACAAAATACTCTAACTGCGGTAATTTTCAAGTTACAACTGATTTACTCAACAGTGATAACATCAAAGTAGCTATTACTCAGCTATGGAAAGAGCTACAGGTCTGCAATATTACTATGTTATACCTGATCCAAAAGTATCTGAATAACATATTTATACAAAACACTGTACATGTAATAGTTTTCAAGTTACAACTGATTTACTCAACAGTGAGAACCTCAAAGTAGCTATTACTCAGCTATGCAATGAGCCACAGGTCTAGAATTTCACTATGTTATAGCTGACCCCCCAAAAAGGTGAATAATATATTGAAACAAAATACTTTAAATGCAATAGTTTTCAAGTTATAAGTGATTTACTCGACAGTGATAACATAAAAGTAGCTATTACTCAGCTATGCCATAGGCTACAGGTCTACAATTTAACTATGTTACAGCTGACCCAAAAGTATCTGAAAAACATATTTATACAAAATACTGTAAATGTAATAGTTTTCAAGTTACAACTGATTTACTCAAGAGTGAGAAGCTCAAAATAGCTGTTGCTCAGCTATGCAATGAGCTACAGGTCTGCACCTTTACTACGTTAAAGCAGACCCAAAAGTAGGTGAACAACATATTTAAAGAAAATACTCTAAATGCAATGGTTTTCAAGTTACAACTTATTTACTCTACAGTGAGAATCTAAAAATAGCTATTGCTCAGCTATGAAATAAGCTACAGGTCTGTAATTTGTCTATGCTGTAGCTGACCCAAAAGTAGGTGAATAACATATTTTTAAAAAATATTCTAAAGTCAATAGTTTTCAAGTTATAACTGGTTTACCCAACAGGGTTTAATATCAAAGTAGATATTACTCAGCTATGCAATGAGCCACAGGTCTGGAATTTCACTATGTTATAGCTGACCCCAAAATAGGTGAATAACATAATAAAATAAAATATTCTAAATGCAATAGTTATCAAGTTATAAGTGATTTACTCAACAGTGATAACCTTAAAGTAGCTATTACTCAGCTAAGCCATAAGCCACAGGTCTGAAGTTTTACTATGTTATAGCTGACCCAAAAGTAGCTGAATAACCTATTTATACGAAATTCTATAAATGCAATAGTTTTCAAGTTACAAGTGATTTTACTCATGACGGAAGTTACTGAAAAGTCCAAAAGTAGCTATTACTCACTTAGATATTGAGATAGACACCCAAGTTACTTACCATGTTGTAGCTGTGGAAAAAGTAGCTGAATAACATATTTTAACAAAATGCTCTAAATGCAATACTTTTCAAGTTACAAGTGATTTAGTGCATGATTACATGAATTTTAATGCATTAAAAATTATTTTAAAAATTCATAAAAAATAATTAAGAAAGATCCAGGCCTGATACTCACACAAGGCAATCTACTTGTGGTCTAGTACATATATGCAAGATATGAGAGAAATCCCTGCAATAGTCACCGAGAAAATTGTGATAAAGTGTTGAAATTTTCACACTTTTGGTGGGGGTACCTCCCTTGTAATGGCTCTAGCAAACAGACGAACAGACAGATTTGCATGCCTTGAACACTTTTTCATCATCGATAGTTAAGGTATCTTTTAAAAGAAACAGCATGTCTCTGGGCCTTATAGTTTTGGAGGAGAAGCTGTTCACGTGGACACCCACGCCGCAGAGTGACGACATAAAAATTTGTATTTTATATCTGTTGTTTGTATTATTTAATTATCTGCGTTTGGTGTAACCCTGTATAAATTGTGAGAATATAGTAGATTTGTGCATTGTTGTATGTCCTTGTGAGGTTATATGTTTTATTGATGTTTTGTTATTTTTTGTCAATCTATAAACAAGATCTGATTATGTTTGTTGCAGGATACATGTAAATCACGTAATTCTGCATATGGTTTAATCTATCACCACGCCTCATTAGAGCTCTGTGACAGTCCAATGGCTTCATAAATCTGGTAACAATTTTAAGTTAAAGGTTCTCTACTCTAAACAGTTTCAAAATTGTCTTTATCAATATCTCAAATTTGGTTCTTTATGCTTTTATTTAAAAGAATGACTTTTTCTTATTTTAAATCTGTGATTAGTGCATTCCAAATACATATTTTATACCAATTAGTACAAAAGAATGCCTTAGTTTCATTGGTCAAGTATGTTTTGTCATCATTTTGTCTTTGTGTATATCCATTGAATTCTTGAGTTTTGTTTTTGTACAGTTTGACAGAATGGAAAAAAAAAAAGAAAAAAAGAAAGAAAATGTTAAACTAAAGAACTTCTGAACGTCTGAACTTTCCACTGAACTTTTTTATAACCCCTAAAACAAACTACCATGTTGTTCTAGTGTATAAGGGATATCACTGAAGGTCAAAGCACTTACATGACCATCAATCAACAGAAATGAAAAATTTTGTCAAAATTATGAATGTTGTTGGAAGATCCAGCCAAGTCATAGTTTCTAGCATATCTTAATAGTTATAACACTAAAAGCTATACATAAGACAACATACACAAACAAACCATATGTACATTTAATATCAGAATTGAGTACATTGTTACAATTTAGGTATCTATTTGATAAACACCTAAACTTTAAAAGAGTGTGCATAAAACTTAAATGATTCAACAGGAAGAGCAATAACATCAGTGATATCTGAACTGTGAGAAATAAGATACTGTAAGAGGTTGAAATTTTGACTAGGCAGTAATCTTAACTATATTGGATAATGAGCTTGTGTTGTGAAAATTAAATCCATGTGAAATATTAAATCTGTATTAATTTCTTAAGAAGAAACTAGGCATTGGTGAAAATTAATTCCAGTGAATTTCTTGAAAATGAAGAATTAATGAAATTTTCTTCTAGTTAAAATTTCTATTGATACAGTTGCTGATTATAAAACTTTTACTAAATTATTTTAGATTACTCTGTATTTATGGAAATTTTCATGCCGCATTTATTTCAGCTATTTTAGCTAATATGCTTGTCAAGTGAAAAATTTATTTTTATTTTTTTAACTGTCAAGAGAGACGTTAGGCACCCTGTTCATTGTGTTATGCATGCCCATGTCACTGCCTACATATTGTACTTACTCCTGTTTGTTCATTTGTCCTTGCAAATAAATCAAAAACTATCTATCAGATCGAGGTTATAGTTTCAAACAATATGGAGGTCTATCCAGGGCTAAGTCCATTTTAAAGATGATTCAAATCCAGATTGTGAATCCAGAATCAAATGTTTGCACGCATCACACAACAAGAGTACAGTGGCTGGCTTTCTGCCAACCACAAAATCAAATCTTTGGACAGCACTGGGTGTCAAAATCTATTATCATCCACATTTGTACACCGCATGCAAAGACATTGTTTACAGGTTTGTGTAGCAAGATGTGTTGGGTATATGTAGTGACCAGAAACGTGACATAAAACAGAGATCTGAAAGTTTTACAAATATAGGGGTAATCTGTGTAACTTCCCAGTTTGAATAGTGATTTGAATAGAAAAGAGATATTATAAATCTGAAACACGGATATTAAAAGATAAGTGAACTAATGTAGCTGTATAGCAAATGTAAAACCATATGGATTAAATAAGAGTGTGTCATATAGATATTTTACTCAAGTAAACTGTATTTTCACCAATTATTCAATAATTTCAGTTAAAATAAGAAAATATATTGCTTTCAAATGTTTGAGGTCTGTGTAAATACACTAGCAGTAGGTACATTTTGTGTAGTGTCCTGTGCTGTTTCCTCCAATATTTCTAGTGGCCATATTCAACATTTATAAATATTTTAAAGTATAATAAGATTACCTTGTTTTCATAAGAAATACACTGCTTTTAAACCTTTGCAGATCTTTACATTAGTTATATTTGCTGAAGAAAGCAATTCCTTTTTGTTATACTTTCCAAAACAAATCTCACAGATGAGTTCATGAACATTAATGAGATGTACAAGTCCATGAATGGATTTTTTTACAGTTGTATTTACTCCGAGGCCAAGCTAGTTTGTTTTGCCATTTTTTTCTTATATAAGCTATCGATGATCAGTATTTAAAATCAAATATTATAAAAATGCACCTTATTTTTACAACAAATAGATTTCTTTGAAACTTTTGTAAATTCGTTGTCATTTGTCAAGTATTTGATCAAGCAAAACAGACATAAAAATAAAGTCATGTGACAATCTCCTCAAGGTACAATATGTGATGTCATGGAATCCTGGGGGTTTCCTAACAATATTTTACAAATATAACCCTTAAGTATTGCAAAGTCACTGTTAGTGCAAAATCGCTACTAGTGCATCGCCCATATTTTTATTAATTGTCAAGCATCAGTGGATGAATGAAGTCTCATGGTAACTTCTAGGATGCAACAACAATTTTATTTTAACCATGACTCCAGGATAAACGAGCAGAGGGATAAATATGCACTTAATAAGGGATGTACAGACAACTATTTTACATTTACACTGACTGTGCATACCTTTTCAGGTCTAGGAATCAGCAGACGAAACAGTTTAAAAAGACTCACCTGATATATATGAAAACAATACCCAAGACAATTAGAGCATTGCTTCGCAAGAGAAAAAGAAATTGTTTTTGCACAGCAAAAACAAAGCATCCCAATCCCTTTGATTCGATTGCATAGCTGAAAAAACCTACTTTGAGATTCTCGATGCTGAGTAATTCAGTTTTAACCCGAAAACTATTGCATATATAGTATTAAGTCTAAATATGTATCTTCCAACATTTTACTCCTTAATAGTTAACTTGGTACCTTCTAAATACACTTGCTGGGCACAACTTTTGTGTCCTTTTCCCCTTTCATCTCTACCCTGAAACCTAAATACACAGTCAGCCGACACAGAGCTTGTTCACGGACACTGACTGCTTGTTTAAACACTAAAAGTAATAAAAGTAACCATCTGTTGTTGTTTAAACATATTTAAAATACAATACTTCTGTGCTGAGAAGAATGTCATGTGCTGTTTGTGTACTTAGTCTGGGGCCTGTAAATCGAAGCATTCGTGAAATGGCAAACTAACCAATACTTAACGACAGTATAATGACATATTAACTAAAGCATTCAGTGGGTAAATAGAAAGCACTCTATGTTTTCGTTACATTATGCTTTCGTTTAGAAACTATGCAGTGTCTGTGTCGCTGTGTTTGGTTACTTGTATGTTTGTGTGTGAAAGTGCCTCTGCCATTGTACCTTATTAGGTAGATACACAAGACTGGAGTTTACATATTTTAGATTTACATTGATATAGATCTAAACTACTATCTGCATATTGGTATCATGAGGGATTAAGGCTACCTCAATAAAAGTATATAGTTAAACATTTTACAAGCTCTCAGCAGACTGAGATATAGTTGCAATAAGTTAGCATAGAAACATAAAGTAGGTTAAGGTGGCCATACTGTAGCTTGCCCCATAAGTTGTTAAGGCTTTGCAACTAGTGGAGATGATGATATTAAGGTTAAAACTTTAAGTGAAGTTATTCTGTAAGGAATTTTACTTTAACAACATAGATTATGAGCCAAGCTAAGGTTATGTCAAAGGTCAAAGTTGGGGTTATGTGTATGTTTAAGCATTTACTTTTGATAATAATAATTTAGATTTTCTGGTTGAGTAGAGTGGGCTAGGTGTAAATACTGTGGAGAGATCTAATAAGTACAACAATTACCATGTTGTTTACAACAGTGCAGATTAAAAGTGATGAGTATTTATAAATATGTATAAATGTAAACATTAAAGATGAGTAAAATTGTAAGATCTACAGTTAAAACAAAGATAGTTAAAACTTACAAACAGAACTAGATAATCATTAAAATGTCTTAGTGTCTAAAACCTGTGAGATACTTTATGGGAAATATTGACCAAATATCTCAAGAAAATGAGATTTTTATCTAAAATTGATTTGGGATTTCCAGGATACGTCAGTAGATACCCCCCAGTCATAAATGTTCATTGCAATGTGTCACCCCAAAATCAAATGTAAATTACTATTTATATTCACACTACCTTTATACACAATATTCAGTAACTTTGTGTTACACAACAATGGTAAATTAATAATTATACCGAAGTAAAGAACAAAGGGTTACTGCAACTAACAGTTAACAACAGGGTCTGAGTTGTCGTTAAATTTGAGGGGTTTTTACGAAAAATTAACCAAGAGTAAACTAACTGAGGCTTTGATTTACTCAACAGTTTGCTAACTAGGAGTTAACTAATACATAACGACTTGGTTAACACAACTAAGGCTTCCATTTACAGGCCCCTGGTCTTTAAATGATTTTTTTTTTTTTTTTTTTTTTTTTGCTGGTTTCTAGCCTTTATTGAGAAGTCACAAAAGAATAAAACTTATTGTAAATTAAAATTGAGATATCCAATAATTTTTGAAAGAATAAAATTTTTAGTATTGGAATAAGCTTACCCCATGAAGTAGTAAAAAATTTACAAATAAAATTTGTGAAATAAGATTAACAACTTAAATCGTAAAACAGTAAGAAATAGTAAGAAATGGGAATAAATCAATGTCTTGTCTGCCCAAATTAGTAATTAGTATACATTGATTATTGTAGTCTTCTATAACTTAATATCCAACACACAATTCATATTTGTAGTAACACCTATGTTTCTAAGTTTCTTTAAAATCACATGTGAAAAATTACGTTGAAAAAACAATGAAAAAAATCCAGCCAAAAAATGGTAAACTGTTGGTGAATCAAATGGAAATATTAGAAGAAGTAAGACAATTCTACAGTGATCTGTTTGGGAAAAAAGACAAAAATAAGCAAGGGCTTATACCACCACAAATAGCCGCACAAGTTACGAAAATCTGCTGTACAGATATTAGTGGGGAAATTAATATTAGTGAGTTAAGCACTACCCTTAAAAATACTAAAAACAACAAAACACCAGGAATTGATGGTATTCCTGCTGATTTTTTAAAAGTGTTTTGGGGTAAACTCAAAATCCATGTACTGAATGCATTAAATACCTGTTACAGAAAAGGAAAACTTACCGTTTCATTAAGACAGTCAGTGATAACATGTTTACCTAAGGGAGGTAAAGATAGAAATCTTATTGAAAACTGGCGGCCAATATCTTTGCTATGCTCAATATATAAACTGGCTTCCGCTGTAATAGCAAACAGACTGAAACCACACCTTGAATACATTATCTCAAAAAGTCAATCAGGATTTATAAAGGGGCGGCGCATTGAAGAAGGCACAAGATTAGTATATGATATTATGAGCTATGCAGAAAAGGGAAAAATACCTGGGCTATTAATGCTGATTGACTTCAAGAAAGCTTTTGACTCTGTGTCCTGGAATTTTCTCTGTGAAGTTCTAAAAACCTTTGGATTTGACAAAAATTTTATAAATTGGATTAAACTTTTTAATAGTGACATTAGTGCATATGTTATTCAATGTGGTTTTTTGTCGAAACCGATTAAGATAGAAAGAGGATGCAGACAAGGAGATCCGATTTCGCCATATCTATTTATCTTAGTTGCAGAAATACTTACTCTAATGATAGATCAAAATACAGATATCAAAGGAATTACAGTCGGTAAAAAACAAATTAAACTAACACAATTTGCAGATGACACCACTGTTATCCTTGATGGAAGTCAAAAGTCCTTGCAGGCCACTTTAAATACTTTAGAGATATTCGGTAGTATATCAGGTCTTGAAGTGAATAAAGATAAAACAAAACTCATCTGGATTGGAAGTAAAATAAACTCTAAATCAAGAATAAATACTAACCCTGAAATGTTTTGGGGAGAAAACGAATTCACACTTTTAGGGATTACTTTCTCGACAGACCTAAATAATATTTCGAAAATGAATTTTGAAAAAGTTTTACTTAAAGCAAAAGCTGAATTAAACTCTTGGAAATACAGAATACTAACACCCATTGGTAAAATAACTGTTTTAAAAACATTAATTTTGCCAAAATTTATCCATCTATTTTCATCAATACCCACACCAAATTCCATTCTAAATGAAATTAACAAATTGTTTTACAATTATCTTTGGAACGGGGGAAACCTGATAAAGTGAGTAGGAAAACAGTATCCATGAACTATAACAAAGGTGGTCTAAAAATGATAAATATATTTAACTTTGAAAAGTCTATGAAACTTAAGTGGCTTAAATATATTATGTTCCAAACGGAACACACTTGGAGTGATCTGCTGATGAGTGAAATACAGAAACTAGATAACATAAATATCTATGGTGGACAATGGTTGTTAAATTTTCAACAAGTTCTAAACCCATTTTGGAATGCGGTATTTAAATATTGGTCAGAGCTATGTGCAAAACAAAAAATCAAATCAAATGAAGATATTTGTAACAGTAGTATCTGGTTTAACAAACAGTTAAGTGCCAGATACACTTTCTACTTAAACTGGTCAAGAAAAGGTATTAATATTATAAATGATATTATAGATAATCGAGGTAATGTACTATCTCAAGACACTTTAACAGAAAGGTATAAGATAAATATAAATTTTTTGCATTATTACAGTATAAAAAGGTTGGTAAAAGCCTTCATTGAAAAACACAAAAAGGGAAATAACTTTGTTTGTACGAAACCATATGTACCTTTCCATTTGAAAATAATTATGAACTCCATGAAAAATAAAAGGGAAATATATGAAGCAATGTCTGATTTTGAAGCAGATCAACCTGGCAATGAAATCAAATGGCATTCTGAATTTGGAACAGAACAAGATAGCAAAAATTGGCAACATGTGTACAATATATGCTTTAATACCATAAAAGACAACACTTACATATGGTTTCAATATAGAATTATTCAGAGAATACTAGGTACCAATCACTTTTTGAAAAAAATTAAAATTACAAATAATGACCTATGCCGAATATGTGGTGAACAGGCTGAAACTTTAGTTCATTTATTTTCAGAATGTGAAAAAGTATGCGACTTATGGTACAATGTCAAAGCGTGGATAAGATCCAAAATAAAAATAAATGTAATTTTGACAAAAAAAATATTGGTTTTAGGATACACTGAAGCTGATGCAAACTCTTGCCCATTGAACTTTATTCTGATGATTGTTAGATACTATATTTTTAAATGTGCCATGAAAGGTAGTGATTTAAATGTGTACCAAGTCCAGGAAATTGCTAAGGAAAAATTCATAGAGCAAGAATTATTATCAAAAATAAATAATAAAAGTGAATTCAAGAAAAAATGGTCACTTTGGAAAGGTCTGTTTTCAGGAACTTAAAAAAAAATCAATTATGACAGTTATGGTGGAATTAGTATTCCAAGCACAGAGTCAATGTAAAAAGACCTGTTGTTTTTGTTTTAACAGTCTAGAATTCAGCCTAAATATTTTGTTCAGTCGATGTTTGCTAACAGTTACTAATATGCCTTTTTTCTATTGATATGAACTTATTGTGATCTGTTAATCTGTTTTACTTATCTTTCTTGCATAGATGTGTATGTATATCCTGTACTCACTTCTGTACAATACAAATGTATGTAAAATTGAGAGGAGAATAATAAAAAAGCATCCCAATGAGTATTAATGAGTTTGTAGAAATGACCATCTGCCTGTGTTTAATATGTTTTTCCATTTATGACAAAATGCAAGGATTCATATATGAATCTGGTTTGTTTATTTTTTTTTTTTTTTGGCGGTTTACGCAGAAATTCAAGATGGCCGCCAAAAGTGGCGGGAAAACGATTTTTGCGAAAAATCGCCAGTAGACTCTACAGATACCCAGCGGGTCAAAAATTTTGTCAAAATCGCTCTATCTCGCTCTGTTTCCGAGATAAACACGTTTTTGTATTTTACACAGAAATTCAAGATGGCCGCCAAGATGGCGGGAAAACTATTTTTGAGATAAGTCGCCAGTAGACTCTGCAAATACCCTGTGGGTCAAAAATTTTGTCAAAATCGCTCTATCTCGCTCCGTTTACGAGATAAACGTTTTTTTGCATTTATGGCAGAAATTCAAGATGGCCGCCAAAGGTGGCGAGAAAACAATTTTTTGGAAGAGTCACCAGTAGACTCTACAGATATCCTATGGGTCAAAAATTTTATCGAAATCACTCTATCTCGCTCTGTTTCCATGTTTTTTTTTTTGCGTTTTATGCAGAAATTCAAGATGGCCGCCAAAAGTGGGAGAAAACGATTTTTGAGGAAAGTTGACAGAAGACTCTTCAGATGCCCTGTGGGTCAAAAATTTCATCGAAATCACTCTATCTCACTCCATTTCCGAGAAAAACTCGTTTTTGCGTTTAACACAGAAATTCAAGATGGCCGCCAAAAAGTGGCGGGAAGATGATTTTTGCGAAAAGTCGCCAGTAGACACTGGAAATACCTTGTGAGTCAAAAATTTCATCAACATTGCTCTATCTCGCTCCGTTTCCAAGATAAATGCATTTTTGCATTTTCAGCGTTACGAAAAATCTTGACATTTAGTTAATCATTAATAAGTCGGCCATTTTGTATTGGATCACTTCCAAAACTTATCGGTCATAGGAAGTATTTTTCACAAAAATTGTGAAGTTAACTTAATTCAATAGACAAACGACCTATAAAAATGAAAATGTGGTTTATTTTAAGAAATATATGGTACAAGAGCCATAAATAGCACCAGAAAAAATAAATATCACGAAGTGGAGTAAAAAGCCGACATATTGTTTTTCTCGTAGTAGATGATTGATGACGTCACAGGTTCATAATGAAGTTCTGTTTAGTTGGCAATATAATGTATATATTTACAAACTGAAGGAAGATGGCATGTTTCTTTGCCAGAAAAAAGCTCACTAGCCTTTAATTTTTTCCATATGCTGTTTTTGTCCCTCAAGTTCTACCTAATTTGTAACCACTAACAGTTCTAACAAACACAGGAGAAATACTATAAGTAGACTTGTCTTGGAATGCAGTAAGCATAAACATCAGTAAGAGATATCGCCTCCTCCCATTTTTTCAAGGTTTTTAAACTGTGATGTTAAAGTAGCCTTTCACAAGTTAGATATTTACATAAAACTAAGAATCTGTTGACAAATTCAAAAGTTGTTCTTAAAATGTACTGGATACTGGTTTTTTTTTTGGCCTTTAATCACCGGTACTTCTATCAAGATAAGGTATGATGTAAAGTGAAATCAAAATATGAAATTTGTTTTCATTTGCATAAATCAGTTATAAAAGCATGTTGTTATAGTCAAATTTATTAAATTTATTCTGAAAGAATCCTTAAAGATCTAACTTTTAATTCAGTATATAATGGGTTTTCCTTGAGATAGTAGTTCAGTACTTCTTGAACTTAACTTTGGATAATTTTAAGTTTTGGAAATTACTTGGTAACATTTTCTTCTCAATTTAAGCCTTTGTTGAGACCAAGAAAAAGGATACGTGTTTGGGGAAACTGTAATCAGTCTCAACAAAGACAAGAAAATGTTACCAACAGTATACACAGTAGATGGCTAGAGGCATTATGTATATTATGAAGCCATTGTTTACAGTTTTGGTGGGAAAGTTCTGAACTAATTTGGGGAACATGTCTGATTATCCTTGCTTGAGGCACAGTTCTAAAGATATTTATGTTGTATTTATTTCATCTCCTAGCAATAATTAGTTTTCAAAATTGAAAAAATAACTATCAAATTTCATCTAAGAGTTGAACCTGGTTGATTGGATGATTTGTGATTTTCATCCAACTTACTTAATACCTCTCTAAATAATTTTTGATCTGAAACAAATATAAAAGATGTTCTCAAGATTATTTCAGAAATTTACTGTGGCAGACTGGTGTCTTATAAACAAATAAACTTCATAAAAACAGAAAATGTAATCTTTTGAATATATATGTATGTATTAAAAGGCTTACGAAAATGATAGCTTGTTTACATTGTCATGAACCTGCGACATCAAGGCTAGTACTTTTTACGGGAGTTGTAGAGTGAAAAATAATGGCGACAGTTGTGAAAATCTTGAAAAAACAGACAGAAAGTGACTGAATATACCATGTAACCTTGTCCAGACGCATCTTATTTTTACAGAAATTGAACTTTCATATGTATATGTAATTATTAATGAATGATCTGAAAATGACCTTTAATGATTTCCAGACATCTAGATAATGAATCTACTTGCCAACTTTCATGTGAATAGCTGAAACAGTTTTTAAGTTATCATCCAGACAAGCACACCCTTTTGAAAAACATGTTTTTGGTCATGTGACTTCTCTGATTGGTTAAAATGTCATGACACCATATTCAGAAATTTTTCCCAAGGCTACTGCATACACCTACCAAATATGAAGAGAATCCGCCTTATGGCTGCGAAGTTACTGCAAAAAGAAAATGCGGCTCCGGCGGATCGGCAGATCCGGCGGAGTCGCTTCTCCCATATACAAACAAGCGTCCCTCGCGGGACACTTAATAATTTCTAGGACATATGGGACCTTTGCACAAAGGTGGAAGTACTGCTGGACCAGCTCTTTATTTTATAAAATACATTTTTGTAAAAACATCAAACAAAAACTAAATTTTAGAGTGTATACTATACACCTTAATGTACATGTATATGTACATATATAAGGTGGAAGTACTGCTGGACCAGCTCTTTATTTTATAAAATACATTTTTAAAATACATTTTTGTAAAAACATCAAACAAAAACTCAATTGTAGAGTGTATACTATACACCTTAATGTACATGTATGTGTACATATATATGCAGAATTTTAATATTTAAAGGTTGTATTAAGAGTGTACACTGAGTATGAATAAACTATACAAAGTATATATAAAACAATGCTATCAATGTAACTAAACATATTACATAAATTTATTAGTAAAAACACACAACAATAAAAATGAAATTTTTTTTTAACATCATACCTTCTTTCATGTTGAAATGCCAGAGAAAACAGAAAAAAACAATACAACTGGGAATAAGAACATTATTATATACAAATGTCTGACTTGCAAAAAACACTTGTCCTTAATTATGCTTCCACATCAACAATTGTCCGCAGCTGTGCCACCCTAGATATTTGGATATAACATGGTGTATCGTCTTCAACATCAATTAGAAAATAGCATCAGAGATACCCATAACCCACAGCCTTGGGAAATAGTTTTCAACACCATGAGATATAGAAGTAGTAAAAAAAGTAAAAGATCGGGTATACTTTCAGAGTAGATTCAGTTATATAAAGGGCCAAATCATGTTAAAGTAGAGAAAATAACATCTAACAGAATGAAAATGTATGTAAAGATAAACTTTTAAAACAGGACAATCCAATAGTAAGATGACCGCATTAATCAGTAAACTAAAATTTATAAAGCTGTTAAATTTATTAATTGGAGAATAGCTGTCAATGGAAAAAGCGTAATTATGTAAAAGGGCAGGTGAACACTCTTTGTCAGAGCCAAAGTTAAAGGTTACACCATGATGCACACCTACATGCCTTAACCAATGTCCCTACCAAGTGCCAGCCTTGTACCCCTTACAGAATCCAAGAAATAGCCCCGACAAGATTTTAAAACTCATGGACGTTACAAGGTCAAAGGTCAAATCAAGATCACAAGAAGGCATTGGTTAAATAGCACTTTGAGTCCTGTAGTATATGGAGATATTGCGCTGAGTATAAATACATAATAATAATAATAATAATCACACCATGATGTTGCACACCCATAATCCCTAAGCAATGTCCCTACCAACTATCAACTTGCTACACTTTACAGTTTCAGAGATATTGCCCGGACAAAATTTTAAAGGTCAAGGTCACTACAGCAAGATCAAAGGTTAAATCAAGGTCACACCATAACGTTGCACACCTAGAACCCCCCCCCCCCCCCCCCCCCCCCCCCCCCCAACCAATGTCCCTACCATGTATCAACTTCCTACATATTACAGTTGGTAAGATATAGTCAGAAGACAATTATATTTATTATATACCAGAGAAAATTGTTCCATTTTTCTGGTTAAAAATGGCCCCCATTCTTGAAATGGATTAAATAAGACCTCTGAAAAAGTTTAGACCAAATGGTAATGCTATAAATAAACTAGAAAAATGTTTTTGCTAACAAAAACTAAGCGTCCCCAAAGGTTAAATGCAATATAATATAAAGTAGAAAAAGGTTTTTGAAAATAAAAACATGCAGTGTTGAGAGAGAAAGTGAAAGTTAAGCAGACAGTGTGGAAGTTTATGCATAAACATGAAAGAAAAATTTAAGCTTTATTTTGTTTTCTATGGTCATAAATTATGAAAAGTTAATTGAATAAATGCTCAGGCTCAGAATGTATAAGCATCAATACTTATAATAGCTTGAAAGTTACACCATAAAACTACTTAATTAAAGAGTAATAGTGCTTTATAAATTCCATATATCTATTTACATTGTAGAAAAAGGCGTAGTAAAATGTGAGCCTTTAGAAAGACACAGTGCTCTGAACACATCTATCCCAATGCATAAATAAAAGGTCAATGTTCCCACAAGCCTATTTATATCTTATGAATAATGCTCATTTCTATTTATATATAATTGCCAGTCTTTGATGAGTCCACAGAGAATTAGTCCCGCTGGGTATATGCTGATAAGAGATAAAATCAACAGTTAATGTGTGTGTCTCCCCCAACACCCTCCCTCCCCCTCTTTTAGTCTATGCAAGAAATCTACACAGAACTTCAAACTAGATTGTGCAATCTCTGTGAAGACAGATCTTCAGGTTGCAAGTCTATAGCAGATTTTCTTCAGGGTGTGAGTCACAATTTGAGAGGAGGTCAGCCAGACATTTAAAATGAAACTCATTTCAATGTTCATGAATCTTGTCTTGTGTTTCTACCAGTCATGTTATTGACTGGATTTGTTCGGTGAAAGTATACTGTTGTGATAAATGTTCAGTTGTAGTGATAAATGTTGACAAAAATGATATGCAATAACTGTTTTACTCCAGTGATAAATGTTGATAAAACGATGTACAATAAATGTTTTTACCACTCATTCTTTTGTGAAAATAAAAACCAGAACATAAAAAAAATACTTTTTGTAAAACAAGCAATCAGTGCCCGTGAACGGGCTCTGTATCAGCTGACTGTGTGTTTTGAGTTTGAGATAAGAAGTGACAGAAGAAAAGGACACAAAAGTTGTGCCCTGGAAATGGTGTTAAGAAGGAAACTAAGAAGGTAACTGTTAAGGTGTAAAAAGTAAGTTAAAAACATATTTAAAGAAAATATTGCAAATGCAAAAGTTTTAATTTTACTATGTTATAGCCTACCCCAAAATAGGTGAATAACATACTGAAACTAGACCTATCGCATCGGAGAACCGATGCAAATTGTATCCACCAGAAAGAAAACTCACCAAAGCTATTAAAACATCGCTTAACCTTGGAGAAGCCCAAGGTGAAATCTGACAATATCAAAAGATTCTTAGCCCATGATTCCTATAGGTTGGTGTGACATTGCAAACCTCTAGGAACACAAATAAGTGAGTTATAAGCACTTTTAAGTTTGGCTATCCTCGTTTGACCTTGAAGGAGGGGCCTAAGGTCAAATCTAACCACAGCAATAGATTCCCAGCTCATGATTTCCTATAGGTTGGTTTACCATCCCAAACCTTTAGGACCAATAATAAGCGAGTTATAAGCACTTTTAAGTTTGACTATCCTCGTTTGACTTTGCAGGAGGGGTACAAGGTCAAATCTGACCACACCAAAAGATTCCCAGCCCATGATTTTCTATAGGTTGGTTTACCATCCCAAACCTCTAGGACCAATAATAAGGGAGATATAAGCACTTTCCATGTTTGACAAAGAAACGCCTCAAAATGAGGCCAAAAATATTTCCAGTCAAGATTTATAATGAGGAACATATCCTGCGAATTTGAGATCTCTACCTATAATACCCTTTGCTCTAGAGGGCCAACAAAAGTCCTTGTTTAAAGTTGAATAAATGTCCCTATCGACCATCTTGTTTTTCAAAATGAGGACAAAAATATTCCCAGGCAAGATTTTATGGTTATGAATATATCCTGCAACATACTGAAACTAAATACTCTAAATGCAATAGTTTTCGAGTTATAAGTGATTTAGTCAACAGTGATAACCCAAAAGTAGCTATTACTCAGCTATGCCATGAGCTACAGGTCTGAAATTTTACTATGTTATAGCTGACCCAAAAGTAGCTGAATAACATATTTACACAAAATTCTCTAAATGCAATAGTTTTCAAGTTATAAGTGATTTTACTCATGATGGAAGTTACTGAAAAGTCCAAAAGTAGCTATTATTCGCTTAGCTATTGAGATAGACACCCAAGTTACTCACCATGTTGTAGCTATGGAAAAAGTAGCTGAATAACATATTTTAACAAAATGCTCTAAATGCAATACTTTTCAAGTTATAAATGATTTAGTGTTGAGTAAGAACCTCAAAGTAGCTATTACTCAGCTATGCAATGAGCCACAGGTCTGGAATTTTACTATGTTATAGCTGACCCGAAAATAGGTGAATAACATATTGAAACTAAATACCCTAAATGCAATACTTTCAAGTGATAAGTGATTTACTCAACAGTGATAACCTAAAAGTAGCTATTACTCAGCTATGCCATGAGCTACAGGTCTGAAAGTTTACTATGTTATAGCGGACCCAAAAGTAGCTGAATAACATATTTACACAAAACGCTCTAAATGCAAAATTTTTCAAGTTATACATGATTTAGTGTTGAGTAAGAACCTCAAAGTAGCTATTACTCAGCTATGCAATGAGCCACAGGTCTGGAATTTTACTATGTTATAGCCGACCCAAAAGTAGCTGAATAACATATTTACACAAAATGCTCTAAATGCAACACTTTTCAAGTTATACATGATTTAGTGTTGAGTAAGAACTTCAAAGTAGCTATTACTCAGCTACGCCATGGGCCACAGGTCTGGAATTTTACTATGTTATAGCTGACCCCAAAATAGGTGAATAACATATTGAAACTAAATACTCTAAATGCAATACTTTTCAAGTTATAAGTGATTTACTCAACAGTGATAACCCAAAAGTAGCTATTACTCAGCTATGCCATGAGCTACAGGTCTGCAATTTTACTATGTTATAGCTGACCCAAAAGTAGCTGAATAACATATTTACACAAAATTCTCTAAATGCAATAGTTTTCAAGTTACAAGTGATTTTGCTCATGATGGAAGTTACTGAAAAGTCCAAAAGTAGCTATTACTCACTGGCTCTAGCAAACAGATGAACAGACAGATTTGCATGCCTTGAACAATTTTTCTTCCTCGATAGATAAGGTATGTCTCAGCATGTCTCTAGGCCTTGTAGTTTTGGAGGAGAAGTTGTTCACGCGGACTCCAATGCCGCAGAGTGACGACATAATGTCCAGCTGACATAAAAATCTGTCCGAAACGTCCACTCCTGAAAAAAGGCCTGTCCGAAACGTCCTAGGCCGAAACGTCCGTGTCTGAAACATCCATCCACCTGCGGTAAGATATGAAAATAAAATTTAAAAAATAACATCATTAATATTAATAATGACATCATTAATATTAATAATGACATCATTTTAATAAAACCAAAGGACAAATGAGGCAAAAAACAAAATCGCCATGGGTGGGGGGGGGGGGGGGGGTGTCAGGGAGTAAACATGGCTGGCTATCTAGACTCTTCACATATGGTTTCCCAGTATCTCTTAATACATTTTCAAGTTCTAAAACCAATAATAAAGGAGATATAAGGCCAAAAAATGTCAAAATCAGCTATTTTATGACCCCAGTGTGACCCCTACAGGGGGGTCGGGGAAAATTCGACTTGCTTTCTAGATTCTTCACATATGGTTCCCCACTACCTCCCAATACATTTTATGGCTCTAAATGCAATACTTAAGAAGATAAGATAAATTCACATGAATTTTAAGCTTTCTGGTTGGTAGGTGTGAGAAAATTGCTCATAAATAAGTCAATTTTCATCGGATCGCTCCCAAAATTTAATCAGCTCGCATTTTTGATAGTACAAACACATGTGTAATATTACACGCCTCTGCGGTTAGTAGAGTTTGCTGAGCGACGATGACAGACAGTGTACCAAAACAAGCAATCAGTGCCCGTGAACGGGCTCTGTGTCAGCTGACAGTGTGTTTTTAGTTTCAGAGTAGAAGTGACAGAAGAAAAAGACACAAAAGTTGTGCCCTGGAAATGGTGTTCACAAGGAAAGTAAGAAGGTAACTGTTAAGGTGTAAAAAGTAAGTTAAACTACCCTGTGGGTCAAACATTCGAACGAAATAGCTTTGTCTCTCACGTTTTTCGAGATATTCACACTTTTTCATTTTCCACAAAAATCCAAGATGGCCGCCAAAAGTGGCGAAAATTGAAGTTTTTCCCCTCTGCATAGGGCACTCTTGTACCACCCCATGGTTCAAAAATTCGCTCGAAATCGCTCTATCTCTTACGGCTTTCGAGATATTCACACTTTTTCATTTTCCGCAAAAATCCAAGATGGCCGCCAAAAGTGGTGAAAATTGAAATTTTTGCCCTTTGCATGGGACACTCTTGCAATACCCTGTGGGTCGAAAATTCGCTCGAAATCACTCTATCTCTTACGGTTTTCGAGATATTCACACTTTTTCATTTTCCGCAAAAATCCAAGATGGCCGCCAAAAGTGGCGAAAATTGAAATTTTTCCCCTTTGCATGGGACACTCGAGCAATACCCTGCGGGTCGAAAATTCGCTTGAAATCGCTCTATCTCTTACGGTTCTCGAGATATTCACACTTTTTCATTTTCCGCAAAAACCCAAGATGGCCGCCAAAAGTGGCGAAAATTGAAATTTTTCCCCTCTGCATAGGGCACTCTTGCAATACCCTGTGGGTCGAAAATTCGCTCGAAATCACTCTATCTCTTACGGTTTTCGAGATATTCACACTTTTTCATTTTCCGCAAAAACCCAAGCTGGCCGCCAAATGTGGCGAAAATTGAAAATTTTGCCCTTTGCATGGGACACTCTTGCAATACCCTGTGGGTCGAAAATTCGCTAAAAATCGCTGTATCTTTTACGGTTTTCAAGATATTCACACTTTTTCATTTTCCGCAAAAATCCAAGATGGCCGCCAAAAGTGGCGAAAATTGAAATTTTTGCCCTTTGCATGGGACACTCTTGCAATACCCTGCGGGTCGAAAATTCGCTTGAAATCCTCTATCTCTTACGGTTTTCGAGATATTTGTGATTTTTCACATTTTCACTAAAAGTAGCAATAAAATAGCGATTACTCACTTGTATATTGAGTAACAGTTGTGAAAATTTAAATATATTACAGTTCACAAAAAGTAGATGAACAACATATTTGAGAGAAATTGTGTAGCTGCAATACTTTTGAAGATATAAGCCATTTACTCATTATGGTTATCATTAAAAATTGACAAAGTACCTATTACTCACTTAGCTATTGAGATAGACACCCAAGTTACTCACCATGTTGTAGCTATGGAAAAAGTAGCTGAATAACATATTTTAACAAAATGCTCTAAATGCAATAGTTTTTGAGTTACAAATGATTTAGTATTGAGTAAGAACCTCAAAGTAGCTATTACTCAGCTATGCAATGAGCCACAGGTCTGGAATTTGACTATTTTACAGCTGACCCTAAAATAGGTGAATAACATCAGAACTAAATATTCTAAATGCAATAGTTTTGAAGTTATAAGTGATTTACTCAACAGTGATAACCTAAAAGTAGCTATTACTCAGCTATGCCATGAGCTACAGGTCTGAAATTTTACTATGTTATAGCTGACCCAAAAGTAGCTGAATAACATATTTACACAAAATTCTCTAAAGGCAATAGTTTTTAAGTTACAGGTGATTTTACTCATGATGGAAGTTACTGAAAAGTCCAAAAGTAGCTATTACTCACTTAGCTATTGAGATAGACACCCAAGTTACTCACCATGTTGTAGCTATGGAAAAAGTAGCTGAATAACATATTTTAACAAAATGCTCTAAATGCAATACTTTTCAACTTATAAATGATTTAGTGTTGAGTAAGAACCTCAAAGTAGCTATTACTCAGCTATGCAATGAGCCACAGGTCTGGAATTTTACTATGTTATAGCTGACCCTAAAATAGGTGAATAACATAAGAAACTAAATACTCTACATGCAATACTTTTCAAGTTGTAAGTGATTTACTCAACAGTGATAACCTAAAAGTAGCTATTACTCAGCTATGCCATGAGCTACAGGGATGAAATTTTACTATGTTATAGCTGACCCAAAAGTAGCTGAATAACATATTTACACAAAATTCTCTAAATGCAATAGTTTTTAAGTTACAGGTGATTTGACTCATGATGGAAGTTACTGAAAAGTACAAAAGTAGCTATTACTCACTTAGCTATTGAGATAGACACCCAAGTTACTCACCATGTTGTAGCTATGGAAAAAGTAGCTGAATAACATATTTTAACAAAATGCTCTAAATGCAATACTTTTCAACTTATATATGATTTAGTGTTGAGTAAGAACCTCAAAGTAGCTATTACTCAGCTATGCAATGAGCCACAGGTCTAGAATTTTACTATGTTATAGCTGACCCTAAAATAGGTGAATAACATAAGAAACTAAATACTCTACATGCAATACTTTTCAAGTTGTAAGTGATTTACTCAACAGTGATAACCTAAAAGTAGCTATTACTCAGCTATGCCATGAGCTACAGGTCTGAAATTTTACTATGTTATAGCTGACCCAAAAGTAGCTGAATAACATATTTACACAAAATTCTCTAAATGCAATAGTTTTTAAGTTACAGGTGACTTTACTCATGATGGAAGTTACTGAAAAGTCCAAAAGTAGCTATTACTCACTTAGCTATTGAGATAGACACCCAAGTTACTCACCATGTTGTAGCTATGGAAAAAGTAGCTGAAGAACATATTTTAATAAAATGCTCTAAATGCAATACTTTTCAAGTTATAAATGATTTAGTGCATGATTTCATTAATTTTAAAGTATTAAAAATTATTTTAAAAATTCATAAAAAAATAATTAAGAAAGATCCAGGTCTGACACTCACACAAGGGAATCTACTTATGACCTAGTACATATGTGCAAAATATCAGACAAATCCCTGCAATAGTCACTGAGAAAATTGTGATAAAGCGTTAACATTTTCATACTTGGGGTGGGGGGTACCTCCCTTATAATGGCTCTAGCAAACAGACGAACAAACAGATCTGCATGCCTTGAACAATTTTTCATGCTAGGTAGATAAGCTATCTTTTAAAAAAAACAGCATGTCTCTGGGCCTTGTAGTTTCGGAGGAGAAGTCGCTCACGCGTACGCGTACGTACACGCCGCAGAGTGATGCCATAATGCCAGCTGACTGACAAGTCAGCTGACATAAAAACTCTTTTTTGATCAGGTGACCTTGATAAAGATCAAAGGTCAAATTTAAGCATGTGGAAATATTTTCCCATGCCTAAGGTATATAAATGCCAAATATGGTTAAAAAGCTTCCAATAATAAGGCAGATATTCAAGTGAGACCATAATGCGGCGGCGGCGAGGAAACTGAAGTGAAAACAAATAAGCGCCCTTTTCAGGGACACTTAATAAATTGAGCTTACATCAGCCACTGTGATGCCTTGCCAGGTTTTTGAAATGTTCTCTGCTTTTAGGACAGATTTCTCTACTCTTTTTCTCAAGGTCTCTATACCATCCTGGGGCCGGGTCAAGGCCAAACAGGGATACTCTGTGGCTGTTTGGAAAAACCCTAATCCAGGGTACAGCCTCCTGAAAAGCAAAAGATACATGTTGAGATTATTCTCACAGTGTTTGGGCAAAGAGCTGAAATGCAGAAAATTTCAGCTACCACTCCTGTTTCTGCAAAGATTGTCAAGCCGTAGCTTAAAAGACAACAAACTGACACAAAAACCATGCATATCTAAGAGGCAGAAAGTGCAGAGTTGTGGCTACAGCACTCCACATATCTTTATGATAGGAGAAATATGTCTCAAATATGGCAGTAGAAAACATTCAGTCAGAGCCAAAGTCAAAGTTCACTTCAAGCCAAGTTCAAGGTCACACTATGACATTGCATATCTACATCCCCCAAACAATGTCTCTACCAAGTACGGACTTCCTCCACCTTATGATTTCCAAGATGTAGCATGGACACGATTTTAAAGGTGAAGGTCACTACCATCTAAGGTCTCCAAGGTCTCATCATGACAGTGCACACCTACAGCCCCCAAGCAATGTTTGTAGAAGGTCAAAGGTCAAATTAAGGTCATAACATGAATCCCAGGCATTGCTTTCCTATTACTTCACAATACTTAGTGAAGCATTAATTGTAAATAAAGGAGATATTATGCATATATATGGAGATATTAAGTGAAAAGGATTTCAAGCAATATTTTGGTTGATACACTACAAAATGAAAATTGAATAAGTAAATTATATTTTCATAAGTTAATACAATATCCAATGGACAATTGCTTTACCGGTCAGCGCGAGCAGTCCCGCCAAACGCCAGAAAAAGATGTCCTGTATATACTACCAGCAGGACCGGTCACGGAGTGTCCATTTGCTAGGTGGCACCACGTACTTCCTTTTTGTCTAGACAGCGTGACGTTATAGCATTTTTTTTTGTTGTCTTGTCCTATTAAGACCCCTAGTAAGCTGATAGCGGGGCTGGTTGGGAGGGCCTTGCCTGTCCATTGGATAGGGTACTAACTTACAAAAATTTTATTTACTGATTAAATTTGCAATTTTATTGCGTTAATACATCCTATCCAATGGACAATTGCTGAATGACTACCACTTGGTTGGTGGGTACGTTACTAGGGACTTAAGTGAACTCATAAACAAACTAACAAATTTTCTCCAGGCCTGGTCAACCTTAAGGTCAAGAAACCCTGTAAGGCCAAGGTCGGTTACCAGAAACCGGAGATATACTGACACTGCCCCCCCCCCTTTTTCCAAACCTGCTCTGAGCTAGGGGAAGAGAGGGATGAGTTCAGTCCCATACAAGTAAATAAACCTCCCAAGCGAAGCTTTTTTTTTTGTCTTTTTTTATTATATACTTATATACTATTTTCAAGGTATATATATGTACACATCTCCTCATTTTCGGGCTTGTTGGTGAACTTTCCTAAATGGAAAAGCTCTGAATCAGCCCAAGCCACATCTTTCAAAAAGAACTGTGTGAAGATGTTATGGGACTTCCAGTGACAGGCTGACAGAATTTGATCTAAGGAAACTCGCAACTGGAAGGCCTTAGAAGCAGCAAAGGCCCTGATATCATGGGCTTTAACCTGATGTAGTGTGAGGGCCTCCTGTTCAGAGAGTTCCTAACATAGGATTACAGTCTGCTTGATCCATGAGGAGATAGTGGCAGGTGAGATGTCCTTATCAAAACCATTCTTGAAGGAGACACAAAACCTTTTTTGAAGGAGACAAAGAAACACTCCTTGTTCTGCCTAAGATCTGAGGTCCTGTCCAAGTAATAACGCAGGGCTCTGACTGAACATAAGGACCTGTCACCCTTAAGTGACTTGTCCAGAGTGGGGGCCAGGGATGGTACAACCACCGCGCCACACTGTTTGGACCTTCATTAGCCAGCTGGTTCTTAGACAGAAAGCTGGGTGAGGGATACAAGGACACCTTGGATCAGTCTAACTGGTGTCTGATGTTTTTATGTAGCCAAGCATGGATCTCACTCCTGCGTTTACCTGAACCCAGGGCCAAAAGGAAGACAGTCTTGAAGGTCAAGAGCTTCAAGGAGGCCTCTTTAAGGGGTTCAAAGGGAGCCTTTGTCACCTGGTGCAGTAGCAGGGAAAGGTTCCAAGAGGGGATGCCCCTCCAACCCTTGGGTCTGTCTCTGTGGAAGCTATCCAGGAGACAAGTGAGATTCTTATCCTTGCTGACATTAATGGGGGAGTTTCCCAACTTGTCAGCAATGGCAGATCTATAGCCATCAATGGTTCCTGGCTGCAACTTCCTGTCCTGAAACAAGTACAGAAGGAAGTCAGCTATGGCTTTCAGAGGTGGTGCCCTGAAGTCCACCTGATTACTGAGGCACCACTTTGTAAAAATGGTCCACTTTGCCTCATATCTTGATCTGGTTGATCCTCTTTGAGGAGCCTCAATTCATGCTGCCACTGCCTCAGAGAAGCCCTGCTCCTTGATAGCTGTGGCTCTAGGAGCGAGGCATGTAGGTTCAGGTTTGACAGATTCCTGTGTAGGGTCTGGTTGAACAGTTGAGTCAACAGATTGGGCAGGCACGGTGGGATCTGACTGGACATGGTCACCAAGTCCCAAAACGAAGGCATGTTGGGTCACCCCAGCGCAATCAGTATGATCCTGTTGCACGGGTAATCCTGCAACTTCTCCACCACTTTGCCCAAGATGGCGACTGGTGGGAAGGCATATGGGTTCAGATCTTCCCAGGAGAGACTGAGTGCATCCACTGCCCAGGCCTAGGAGTCTGGATCCGGTGGCACAAACTGTGAAAGTATGTTGTTGAACCTGGTGGCAAAAAAGTTCACTTGGGACTGGTGCCACGGGGAGCATATTGCTTGGAAAACCTCTGGATGGAGAGATCATTCTGTTTGAATGGTCTGGCCTAGTCTGGATAGCTTGTCTGCTATCACATTCTGCCAGCCTGGGATGTGTTGAGCTTTGAAGGTTACCTGTTTCCCGGCACACCAAGTCAGGATTCTCCACAGAAGGGCAAACAAGAGGGCCTGACGTCATCCCCATTCTTTGTTTATATAGGCAACCACTGTAGTGCTACCAGAACTATGTTGTTCAAACAGAGGTCTTGGAACTCCTTTAGGGCCAGAAAGACTGCCTTTAGTTCCAGATAGTTTATATGTAGCTTGCTTTCTGGAAGGGGTCAGGTTCCCCTTCGTTTGTATGAGTGTACCACCCTTCTTTTGATGCGTCTGTAAAGATCTGTAGAGCATGTTTTAGTGGGTGTAATGGTTGACCTTGAAGCACATTGCTTTCCTCCAGCCACCATTCTAAGCATGGGTGGAGCAACCTGGGGACTGGTATCACCTTTTCTATTGACTCTGGTACCCTCCAGTTGTTCCTCAAGTGCCACTGGGCCTCATATGGAGCCGACCTAGGTGGACTTGCTTTTCTGTTGCTGAGAGTAGACCTATGAGGGACATGAACTGCCGGACCGGGAACACCGGACAGTATTGTTTGAATCTTGGTTGTTAAGGCTTGCCAACGTTCTGGTGGGTCTCTTATTGTCCCAACAGTTGGGACATTTGTGACAAGATTTACAGAACTCAAATGATCTGCACAGGAAACATTTTTCGCATACTTTACTCTTTGACAGTAAAAACAATAACTGGGATTTCCACCTTTCTTTTACAGATATCCATTTGCAAAAAGAAAAGGATTGACAATACAAGAGTTCACATGTAAATTTACAGTCTCTCTCTTGTTGACCACAGAGAAGCCCTTCTTTCTGGCTAACACTGGTGAAGGGTTCAAACTTTCTATCTTGCCAGACACATCTACACAGTCCTTCAGTCCGGTCATACACTTTACACAGTAATTGTCATTTATGCTGTTTTGAACCCTTAGCCAGCTTCTGTTGGAAAGTTGAGGCCTTGCCATGACCTTTCTTGCCCTGCAGCCTATCCCTGATCTGCTTCCAAGCAGGTACACAAGACTTTCAGTTCGGTTGGTGAGATGGCTTGGTAGTTGACGAAGCATAGGGGTGATAGTGACCGGGCTTCATGTGACTGTTGCCAGAAGAACGTCTTTCCTTACTTCGTCAAACCTCTTCTTTTGCTTTCACCAACAACTGATCTGGGAACAGGGACTGCAAACGCAGTGGAGCAGTATACAAGGCAGTGAGTGTCCTGTTTAACCCCAGCTTGCAGATACTCTAGATAACTCTCCCTTCTGGCCAATGTAAGATTAGCCATGACAGGTCCTGCATCGTACGAGCCATAGCCTGGGTGATGGATCTGTTAAATGTCACCAGGTATTCAAGTCCATCCACATCATGCTGTGACCTTCCTGAAGCTTTGCCTTTATCAGAATGCAGAGTCTTTAGTTGTGTAACCATGGCGTCTTGAACCTTGGCGAGGCACCGGCTCAGTCCAGCAGCTTGATTACACATCACTGTCTGTTCTCTGGTTGATCTCTCCCATTTCCTCAAAGTATCCTGACTGATGGACCGGGAGGTCGGGGCAGAGGCCAGCTGTGTCTGGCAACCATGCTGAAGGTACTGTTGAGCTTGGCTGGATCTGGTGACCATGAAAACACTGTTGATCTGCCAGAGTCCTTCTTGTCGTTGTGCATATCATACCATCTAGAAGTTCTGGGCATCTACACAAACTGGTCTCTCAACAGTCTAGCAGTCTCAGCATTCCAGGACGGGCACCCTTCAGCATTGGTGACGTTCAACTTCTCTAGCTTTCTACACAGCCACTCAGCCAGTCATCAGCCGGTAACTTGATGGATACTTTCCCGGCAGGCTGGGCTCGGGAACCGGCAAAGGGGTTATCGTCCAGTGAGGAAGACAAGCTATCAAAGTCTGGTATCTGGTGCAGCCCATCAAAGAACGCACCCCTCTCATTGTCTCTCTATAGTTAGCTTCTTCAGAGAGCTTCTGGTCAAGCTCATCATCCTTGGCTGGGTCCCTGTCTGACAACAATTCCCAGTCACTGACCACATCAGGGGATTCCGGTTCACTATACAGTTCATCTTCCATGTCAGACACACCAGTATTATCAGCAGCCACAGTTCTCTTATTGGTGAGGGACCGGTCCAAAGCACAAGAGCCTCCACTACTGGTACCAGTGGGCTGAGAGTGTACATCACTTCTGGCACCGGGAGCCTCAGCAGGCTGGGTGGCCATCCTTGCACTGGGAGCCTCAACAGGCTGGGTGGGAAATATTCCTGTACCGGGAGCCTCAACAGGCTGGGTAGCAGACTGCTGCTAGCAGTCATGTTGGCAGCACTCTCCGTCATCGTACCAGGAGCCTCACCAGGCTGGGTAGCAATAATATCCCCGGTGGCCTGAACAGAAATGGTACCGGTAAATACTTCAGCTGGCTGGGTGACCGACATCATGCGGGTACAGATTCCTGGATCAAAAAAGGGCTGGTCATCACTGCAGCAGGTTTCGTCACCGGCTCCACTGGTGCAACAAAACACTCAAGTCTAGCAAACCTCTGGGACCACTTGTCATCCAGGCTTCTCAGGTCACTGAGACCTAAGGGGAGGGGTCGGAGCTAAGGGGCAAGTTACTCTAAATACAAATGAGGTATTTGACATTTTACCACTCTCTTTTACATGCATACAGAATGTGAAAGACCCATGATATGGCTGATTTTAAGGTAACCTTTACATTAGGATGCAACTTTTGAAACTAAAAACCGAAGTTTCTTACTTTAGCAAAATACCGAATCTGTGCAGGGTCCTAAATGTGAGTAGACATACAAAAATGTGTCCAATGGGGTCAATTTCAGCATGTTTTATTTTTACTGAACGATAATAAATCTGCATTCGATTAGTCAATTATCACCCGACTGATTTAAAATTCAATATGCTCCTATTTTTTTATGTCAGGAAAGCACCTACCAAAATTTGTCGATCTACTATATATGGTACTTTCTGCAAAAACTCTGGTGGAAAGGAAGTACAAGAAATAATTGTCTTTGACCATGTGACTTTGATAAAGGTCAAATTCATACTGCATAAAAATAACCCTTTTTTCATAATACAACATAATTGTCAAAAATCATTTTGACAAGCCTTATATTAAGGAAGATATTCAACTTAAATAATACTGTGCGTTTGGCAGATTAGGCTGTCTGAAAACAGGGGGTGAAACCACTAAACGTCCCCCTGTCATGGGATACTAAGCCTTGATTATCAGTAAAAATAAGGAAAGTTGTGCAAACAAGAGGAGAGTGCCCGTCAACGGGCACTGTGTCAGCTGACTGAGTGTTTTTGATTTGTGAAGGTGATTAGAGGACAGAATAATTATCAGGAAAAGGGCTGTACAGAAATACAGTAAATGGTAACTGAACAGCAAGTTCAAAAGAAATTCCGAAGCTGACAGAAGAAAAGGATAAAAAAGTTGTGCCCTGTAAATGGTATTATGAAGGAAAATAACAAGGTAATTGTTTAAGTGTAAAAAATAGGTTAAAACATATTTAAAGAAATACTACAAATGCAATATCCTCGTTCGACCTTGAAGAAGGGGTCCAAGGTTAAATCTAACCACACAAATACATTCCCAGCCCATGATTTCCTATGGTTTACCATTCCAAACCTCTAGGACCAATTATAAATGAGTTATAAGCACTTTTAAGCTTGGCTGTCCTCATTTGACCTTGAAGGAGGGGTCCAAAGGTCAAATCTGACCATACCAAAAGATTCTGAGCCAATGATTTCCTATGGGATGGTTTACCATCCCAAATCTCTGTCACCAATAATAAGCGAGTTGTAGGCACTTTCAATTTTCGCTATCCTCATTTGACCTTGAAGGAGTGTTCCAAGGTCAAATCGGATCATATCAACAGATTCACAGCCCATGATTTCCTGTCTGTTTACCATCCCAAACCTCTGGGACCAATAATAAGCGAGTTATAAGCACTTTTAAGTTTGGCTATCCTTGTTTGACCTTGAAGGAGGGGTCATTGAAGGTCAAATCTGACCACACCAAAAGATTCCCACCCCATCATTTCCTACAGGTTGGTTTATCATCCCAAACCTCTAGGATCAATAATAAGGGAGATATAAGCACTTTTCATGACTGACAAAAAACACCTGTGGCGGCCATCTTGTTTCTCAAAATGAGGCCAAAAATATTCCCAGACAACATTTTATGGTTATTAATATATACTGCAAACTTAAGAAAGCTAGCTATAATATTTTTTTTCATCAGAGCAGTAATGGTGAAATCTCTCTCTACACACTGCGGCTATCCAGTGGATACAATGATTTACTCAACAGTGAGAACCTGAAAGTAGCTATTGCTCAGCTATGCCATGACATAGAGGTCTGCAATTTCACTATATTATAGCTGACCAAAAATTCTGTGAATAACATATTTAACAAATTACTCTAAATGTAATAGTTTTCAAGTTACAACTGATTTACTCAACAGTGAGAACCTCAAAGGAACTATTACTCAGCTATGCAATGAGCTACATGTCTGAAATTTTACTATGTTATAGCTAACCCAAAAGTAGGTGAACAACATACTGTATAAGTGGTTATTTTCGCGTGGAATTAATTTTCGCTATATTCGCGAGTGACTACAAAACGCGAAAATAACTTCTAGCCAATATTTATCAGAACCAGTCTAGCGTGAGCGATAATACAAGATCGTGCAAGATACAATATTTGACACTGCCACGGAAACAATAAATTCCATTGCTTTATCAAATGTACCATTCACAGAAACGCCTAACTTCTTTGATCTTTATCACCAATAGGGAGGGATTAATTCAATTACACGACCCCGCTACACAACTTCTTTGATAATGCGCCGATCAATGAAAGTGTGTTCGATTGGGTTTCATAAATTTATAATCTCCCAGAGTAGGTTCACACACTGACAACGTGTATAAAAGAAAAGACGTTAAATATGCATTTCCAATCAAACCAGCAGAAGTCTGCGTAATATTTTAATTTGAACATGTTGTTAGTTTGGGCGATAATTGAATATACTCGTATTTCACCGCGAAAATAAATTCTCGCGAACCAGGCCTGCAGTGTACATTCGCGAACTTAAGTACCCGCGAAAAAAAACACTTATACAGTATTTAAGCAAACTACTGTAAATGCAATAGTTTTCAAGCTACAACTGATTTACTCAATAGTGAGAACCTGAAAATAGCTATTGCTCCGCTATGCCATGAGCTATAGGTCTGTAATTTCACTATGTTATAGCTGAAAAAGTAGGTGAACAATATATTTTAACAAAATACTCCAAATGCAATATTTTTCAAGTTATAGCTGATTTACTCAACAGTCAGTACCTGAGAATAGCTATTGCTCAGTTGTGCCATGAACTATAGGTCTATAATTTCACTATGTTATAGCTGACCCAAAAGTAGCTGAATAACATATTTGCACAAATTTCTGTAAATGCAATAGTTTTCCAATTATAACTGATTTACTCAACAGTGAGAACTTCAAAGTAGCTATTACTCAGCTATGAAATGAGCCACAGGTCTGAAACTTCACTATGTTATAGCTGACCCTAAAATAGGTGAATAACATATTGAAACAAAATACTCTAAATGCAATAGTTTTCAAGCTATAAGTGATTTACTCAACAGTGATAACCTAAAAGTAGCTATTACTCAGCTATGCCATGAGCTACAGGTCTGAAATTTTACTGTGTTATAGCTGGCCCAAAAGTAGCTGAATAACATATTTATACGAAATTCTCTAAATGCAATAGTTTTTAAGTTACAAGTGATTTTACTGATGATGGAAGTTACTGAAAAGCCCAAAAGTAGCTATTACTCACTTAGCTATTGAGACAGACACCCAACTTACTCACCATATTGTAGCTATGAAAAAAGTAGCTGAATAACATATTTTACCAAAATGCTCTAAATGCAACACTTTTCAAGTTATAAGTGATTTACTCAACAGTGATAACCTAAAAGTAGCTATTACTCAGCTATGCCATGAGCTACAGGTCTGAAATTTTACTATGTTATAGCTGACCCAAAAGTAGCTGAATAACATATTTATACGAAATTCTCTAAATGCAATAGTTTTCAAGTTATAAGCGATTTACTCAACAGTGATAACCTAAAAGTAGCTATTACTCAGCTATGCCATGAGCTACAGGTCTGAAATTTCACTATGTTATAGCTGGCCCAAAAGTAGCTGAATAACATATTTATACGAAATTCTCTAAATGCAATAGTTTTTAAGTTACAAGTGATTTTACTCATAATGGAAGTTACTGAAAAGCCCAAAAGTAGCTATTACTCACTTAGCTATTGAGACAGACACCCAACTTACTCAACATATTGTAGCTATGAAAAAAGTAGCTGAACAACATATTTTCACAAAATGCTGTAAATGCAACACTTTTGAAGTTATAAGTGATTTAGTGCATGATTTCATGAATTTTAATGCAGTAAAAATTATTAAAAAAATTTATTAAAAAAAGGTAAGACAGATCCAGGTCTCATACTCACACAAGAGAATCTACCTCTGGCCTAGTACATATATGCAAGATATGAGAGAAATCCCTGCAATAGTCACTGAGAAAATTGTGATAAAAAGTTGAAATTTTCACACTTTTGGTGGGGGTACCCCCCTTGTAATGTCTCTAGCAAACAGACAAACAGACAGATTTGCATGCCTTGAACAATTTTTCATCCTCGATAGATAAGGTATCTTTTAAAAAAAACAGCATGTCTCTAGGTCTTGTAGTTTTGGAGAAGAAGTTGTTCACGCGTACGCAGACACGTACGCCCACGCCGCAGAGTGAGGACATATCTGACAAGTCAGCTGAAATAAAAAAGGAATATGTATATTAAGTGGATAAAGCCGACTGAATACTGAGGGTTTCCAAGTAATTTTTGACTTACACTATATTTTTAAAGTTTTTTCCAAGTGCATAGTTCACTATTTTGTATACGGTTTCTCAAAAATTGCAAGAAAAAATCCAGGCAATAAAACAAAGATAACATGAAAACTATACACAAAATTCATCTGAGAAACTATACAGACCTGCAGTCTTTATCTATCTGAAGCAATGTGTCATTGTCTTTGAAGTACTGACTCCACTGGCCTTCTGGGTTAGGATTTAATGGCTGCAAGGTATGTACACAAACACATACTTATCTTTATGTCTGAGAAAGAGTTTTAAGTTTGATACAATTAAACATGGAACAAATTTGAATACAACAAAGAACTACAACTACTGAATAGAAGTTGCACTTAGATCACTGGAATCACCGGTATGGGAAAGCTGGTGGCGACTTTGCATTGCCTGGTCATTTTTAGCTCAGAATCTTGACCCAATTAGTAAGCACTGCTTTCATCCCTCCCCACAACTACCCATCATGAAAAATCCCAAACATAATGTGCTGACAGTGATGTTCAACCCTAATCTATCGATCAATCAATAACAAAAATTGACAAAAAGACACTTTGTAATTTTTCTCCTAAACAATTTTACAATGTCATTAGTCTTCTGTGAAAGTATGACAAAAACATACATTCCTGATATCAATACACTATTTTATCTTCTAACATGATTTTACATACATTTTGTTAAAGTCCTCACATTGGCTGTTACCAAGATTTACTGATATATTTATTGTTTGGGGGTTTTAAAGATTAGAATATTAGGCCTTCTCATTCTACTTGTACACTGAGAAAAGGTCATATCTGTTCACTTAACAGTACAAAAGGCAATAATCTTACATGATCTTCCATTGTGACATCGCACCGACTATGGCTGTACTTTTTGGAGCCAGGTTGAATGATGAGCTCATTCACAAACAGTCTGTACTGCTCTCTAAAAAAAAATTATTGTCAATGCTTTATGTTCCACGGCATTTAATTTACATATATTGTCTGGGTTTTACAGGTAAATGTTTAATAGGCATTATATATGTGAATTTTTTTCCAGTTTCCTATTTTAACATGCATATGCTGCTAGTCTTGTTTTTATATTTATTAAGAGCACTTGGAGAGTGCTTACCTCCACTAAAATAGTTGCATGACAAGAATCATCTTACTTACCTCTTATCGCTGGCAGCTGAATCCCACTCTCCCCTCTTTAGTGGTAAATAATCAAGTAGAACCTTGTTAAAATAGAACACATAATGGATAGTATGGATGGGGTCTACTAAAAGCAATCTGTTACTATTACTATTCCTTTTCCATGTACTGATATTACTTTTCCATTACTTTCTGTTACATTTTCCTGCAGTTCACTAAAATGTGCCAAGCATTTTTTTTAAGTTTCATACAAAGTTCTAAAAACATAAACACAAACATCTTTGAAAAGTATATATTTACACTCTGCTTTCAAATTGGTATTGGAACTTTGAGATCTTTGTTAATGTGTAAATAATTCCTGCCTCTATACAATAAAGTAAAGAGTTACCTAGAAAGGACATTCTTTAATACAAAAAAAATTATTCCAATTCAGACCTAACCAAAGCGTGAATTACAACAAAGTCTTCATGTATTTGTAATAATAAGGTGATAAACCAGTCAAAACAGTATTAAGGCACAAGAAATACCTGGAAATAGGAAAATAATGCAATTCTGTAAGCTATTTGAATAAATAAATATAACTGGGCATTATGCCAAACTAAGAAAATTGTGATTATCATGCTATCTATATCTGAAAGTAACTTTTGTTAAAAACTCTCTGAACTTGAAAAGTAAAACAAAAAGTTTAATAGTTGAAATAAATGTTCTCAAAACATTTCATCACAATATGAAGTTCAGTTATACTGTTCATATAATGGTCATAGTAAATTAAAATTTGAACATACCTTCCATGTTCGACTACGAATACTGCACTCATGTGGACAACCTTTTAAATAAATAATAAACTAGAAAAGTTGTTTGTAACAAATATCAGCAGCCATTATAAAGAAGTGAGTTGAAATTGTTAAAAGCTTCAGAAATTTATGCATAAGAATGTAAGCTGAATAATAGCAGAATACAAGGTTTGCTGTGTTCGGTATGGTAGTATATTTTACAAACTTCACACAGTAAGACTTTTGTCCTCAGGCGTTTAGTCTGTTTACCAAAATTAACAGCCCCAATTAATCTTTTTAATTGTATTCCAATTCTCTATGTGAAACACATAAAAGAATTTTAGTAAACGAAAACCTTAAAATGATTTGGCATATTTATGTATGTTTTGTCTGTTAACCCAAAATAACTGCTTTAATTAATTTTTTTAGTTGTATTCCATTAATGCACATGAAATATATAAAAGAATTTCAGTAAACTGAAACCTTAAAATAATTTAGCATATTTATATACGTTTGCTTCGGCCATTATGCATTTAAACTTTTCTTCATAAATGAAATCTTTGCTCTGATAATCGTGTCTAGCATCTAACTTTTCCAAGATACCCATTCCCAAAATATTTACTTATTCATATGCCAATGCATTGACATTTGGCTGGTGGATATTTGGATATTGGATATTGGACGTTTTTTGAGGAGTAGAACAATTGGCCGGTGACATAAAATAAACTAAAACGCCTTTGATAACTACTCTGGGTTAAATATGATCTTGTCTGTTTTTTTTTTTTGTTTTTTTTTTTTTTTTTCATTTTACATATAACTGGTAGCAAATTGTTGTAACATAATTTTGTATTTCTGTACTGATGATGTGTATATGTTTTTAATAAGAATACTTTGTGTGCTTTTGTATGAAGAATACATTTAAATTGATTTATTATTATGAAGTTTTCATTAACACTTCTTAACTTTTGTCTAATAGATCAACATTTTTGACTTAAGGATAAAGTACGCATACACTTCTGGTAAGTGAAATTTACGTTTTAGTATTTTTTATGTTGTGGCCAATTTATAGAATAATATGTTTTTAATGTATATAATGGTATAAATGGTGGTAATGCAAATCAATTTTGGAGAATTTCTTAAAAATAAAAACTATATGTAGCAGGTATGGTTAAAAAAGTAACAAAATGAGTAACAAAAAATGAAACAGATAAGCATATCAATAAAAGGGCCATTAAACTGCCAAAAAATTGGAAATTTATATATGTGTACATTGATCACCTGAAACATATTAATAACCACATCTGTACCTCATTTCTTTCTCTGTTTTATTTTTAAAATTTAAATACTAACTGAACTGCGGACTAAAACTCTACATTTTAAGCTTAAGATGGTGGTAACATTGCTAGTATTTAAATCATAAGGTACCCAGAGTCTTCTTTTGATCTACTTCAATATCAGTCATAAGTTAGATTTCAAAAAGAGGAAAAACAAAAGAGCCAGAGGGTTTTGTTCCAATTATATGACATTTAGGAGGCCATAGCTTCATTAATATTTACAGGTTAAGGTCACTAGAAAGTCAGGATATTCCTTTGGCAAATCTTAATATATGTGCCAAGTTTGGTTGAAAAAAGTGAAACAATAATTGAACTGGAGGGTTAAAGGCCCCCTTTTTGACATTAAGGTCACCTTAAGGTTACAGACAGGGCTGAAACTTTGGCATGTGAAAGATTATTAAAAAGTAGCTGAATAAGCTTATACAAACAAAATGCCCAAATCTTGACTATTTTTTAGATACAAAATACCCATTGTTAAAAAATATAAGAAATACAAATGCCTCCCATTCAGGCAAAGATGGTCCAATTGATCAGAAAATCCTGGCCAACATGCAGATTTAGCAACATTTACATTAATGTTATTGAACTGTTTAATTGGGTAAACACTAAACATGAACCACATTAGTAGTAAACTATATCGATCTGTAATTTATAAGGTAAAGAGCCATTATTTGCTTTATACATGAAAGTACCAAGTTGGAAATATAACAAATCATCAAATTTTAGAATGTAAAGTTCTTTGAACACAGGAAATGTAGGACTATAATAAGGTAACCCACTTATTGTTCAATAATCCCAGATTTTTAGAAATTGAGTGTGGATGGATTAATACATATTATTATTTCAACAATGCATGTGGTTATTGTCAGTTGTCAGCTTACCCTGTTGTTAAGGCACTAGATGACTTGTGTTGTTACTGTTGACTATCACTAGTAACACTGTATATACTGTGGACGTCAATATTGCAATTAGGCAAAAGGTTTTTGAACAACTAATAGCACCTTGCAAGTTGCTGGAACTTTGTACTTGATGTAGGTAAAAGTTAATGGTGCTGAGTCACCATGGTCACAAGGGTATCGAGATCGTTCATACTAAAATGGGTTCGCCCCATCTGAAAGACGAGCAACTGCACCAACTTTTTTATTCATGCCTTTTCATCCGTGACCTCACATTTCATGAATATTAATGAGTAGGGTGACATGGCCGTGAGTTCTCAAGTTTAACATATCTGATCTTCATACAGTCTTCCTGTTTGTAAAATATCGCTAGAAAACAGCAAGGGAAAACTGTGACCTCATATTTCCTCAAGAAAATTAATGAATTAGGTGCTATGGCCATGAGTTCTCAAGTTTAACTCATCTGATCTTCATCCGGCCTTCCATTATATAAAATATTGTTAGAAAACCCCACGGGAAATCCACGACCTCATCTTTCCTCATGCATATTAATGAGCTGGTTGCTATAGGCTGACCCAGTTGCTATGGCCGTGAGTGGGATAGAAACATCTTGTTACCATGACAGCTCGTGACAAACAACTCATACAAAGGATATTATTTACGTTCCACATAAAATACCATTTTGCATACCATTTATATTAAAAATATATAATGTTGTTGAGAAACCCCACAGAATTCAGTGACCTCATGTGTGCATAGAATATTAAGGAGTTGTACATGTATGAGAATTTGAAGTGTTTGAAATCTTTAACCAAATAGATGTTCTTACATAAAATACTCGATCTTCATGCAGCACTTCTATTTATCAATTATAAAATATTGTTAGAAAACCCCACAGAATTGGGTGATCTCATATTTCTTCATTGATATTAATGAGCTGGGTATACATGCAAGTAAAATATTTGTGTACGAGTTGTGGGTATGAGGTGTTGGCCATGAGATGATGTGGGCACGAGTTGCATGTAAATGTTGTGAGTGCGCGAGTTTAAAATATTTGATCTTCATTTAGGTTTCCATTTTATAATATATTGCTAAAAAAGACTTGTGAATCGCACGGTGTGAACCCATTTGGATAGGTGCATATCGCACTCACTTCAAATCGCTGCTACTAACTCGCACCTGATAACAGTACTCCGCAGTATTTTTTATTTTAGAAAATCAATGCCCCAAAAAATAAACAGATATGACAAGAAATTTAAGGAGAACAAGAAGACATTTTTTTTTAAATGAACGCCATTTAAGGGTGCAAGTTAGCGGAAGCAATTCATTGTGGATGCGATATGCACTTAAATAACCCGGACCCATTTAGGTGCAAATGGTCTGGAGCCGTATTCTTCAACAATACTTAGACTGTTCCTAACTTGAATTCTAAGTTTTTCTCGAGCTTTTACAAACTTAAACCAAATGATATTCATCAACATTAGTCACCTTAGACCTCTACTTAGATTTCAAGGCATCCACGGGGGTACCTTAGATGATAAAAAATTTTTTGCAAGGAATCTTGTGTTTTATTGCCGTATTCTTCAACAATACTTAGACTGTTCCTAACTTGAATTCTAAGTTTTTCTCAAGCTTTTACAAACTTAAACCAAATGATATTCATCAACATTAGTCACCTTAGACCTCTACTTAGATTTCAAATCATCCACGGGGGTACCTTAGATGATAAAAAAATTTTTGCAGGGAATAATGTGTTTTATTGATGTTAATCTGCGACAATATTAAAAATGACATTTTCCCTGAAGAAAATGAGCTTTTTCACCATTTTAACAGAGTACATGATTTAGTAAAGAACAAAGTAGACCTTACGTAAGAATTATTGTGGAATAAGACTCTTCCTAACTTGGATACACTGGTTCCCATGTTTACAGTTAGTCAGTTGCAGTACAAAGTAAAGGGAGTTTTCCTAACTTAGAATCTAAGTAATACTTAACAAAGTAGAGGTTGATAAATAGAAAATCATTCCTAACTTGGATCAAGTATTGTTGAAGAATAAGGCCCCTGGTATTCGTCAGAATCATCACGAGATGCTAGCAAATACTATCCTGACCGCTTCTGCAATAAAGGGTCAGGTATCGCCCACCATTTTGGGTATTAGGCTTCCATAGTTACACCTAGCAACGACTAAGAAGAAATTAAATATAATATATTTCTAGTTAACTTATGTGGTGCACATTTTGACGCAATATTCCCCTTTTACTGTGTAATGATATCCCATAATAATTAAACAACATTTGTGATAAATAAAAAATGTGCATCAGTTTAAGTGTTGTCGATGTTCTATTTGCAATTTGAAAATTGCAAAGTAGTTTGCTAAGATACCCTTTGGATCGAATGTTTCGACGAAATCGCTCTACCACGCACGGTTAAGGAGATAGAAGCAAATTTGTGTTTTTGCATTTTTGGCAAAAATTCGAAAATTCAAAATGGCCGCCATTTTTGAAGAGAGTAAAATTTTTTGAAAATTTCTACGTAGTTTGCTAAGATACCCTTTGGATCGAATATTTCGACAAAATCGCTCTATCACGCACGGTTAAGGAGATAGAAGCAAATTTGTGTTTTTCCATTTTTGGCAAAAATTCGAAAATTCAAAATAGCCGCCATTTTTGGGGAGAGGAAATTTTGTTTGAAAATTGCAATGAGTAGTTTGCTAAGGTACCCTGTGGGTCAAAAATTTCGACAAAATCACTCTATCTCGCATGGTTAAGGAGATAGAAGCAAATTAGTGTTTTTGCATTTTTGGCGAAAATTAAAAATGGCCGCCATTTTTGAAGAGAGCAAATTTTTTGAGAATTGCAAAAAGCAGTTTGCTAAGATATCATGTGGGTCGCAAATTTCAACGAAATCGCTCTATTTCGCACGGTTCAGGAGATGAAAGCAAATTTATGTTTTCACATTTTGGGGAAAAAATTCGAAAATTCAAAATGACCGCCATTTTTGAAGAGAGTAAAATTTTTTGAGAATTACAAAGAGTAGGTTGCTAAGATATCCTGTGGTTCAAAAAATTTCGACGAAATCACTCTATCTTGCACAGTTAAGGAGATAGAAGCAAATTAGTGTTTTTTGCATTTTTGGCGAAAATTCAAAATGGCCGCCATTTTTGGGGAGAGGAATTTTTTTTTGAAAATTGCCAAGAGTACATTACTTACATACCCTGAGGGTAAAAAATTTTGACAAAATCACTCTATCTTGCACGGTTAAGGAGATAGAAGCAAATTTGTGTTTTCGCATTTTTGGCAAAAATTCGAAAATTCACAATGGCCGCCATTTTTGAAGAGAGTAAATTTTTTTGAGAATTACAAGTAGGTTGCTAAATATCCTGTGGGTCAAGAAAATTCGACAAAATCGCTCTATCTCGCACGGTTAAGGAGATAAAAGCAAATTAGTGTTTTGGTATTTTTGGCGAAAATTCAAAATGGCCGCCATTTTTGGGGAGAGGAAATTTTTTGAAAATTGCCAAGAGTCCAGTTCTGATACCCTGTGGGTCGAAAATTTCGACGAAATCACACTATCTCGCACGGTTAAGGAGATAGAAGCAAATTTGTGTTTTGCCATTTTTGGCAAAAATTTGAAAATTCAAAATGGCCGCCATTTTTGGGGAGGGGAAATTTTTTTGAAAATTGCCAAGAGTACATTGTTTAGATACCCTGTGGGTCGAAATTTCGACGAAATCGCTCTATCTCGCACGGTTAAGGAGATAGAAGCAAATTTGTGTTTTCCATTTTTGGCAAAGTAGCTAAGTAGCTATTACTCAGTCAGTTATATAGCTATTATCACTAAAAGCAATCCCAAGCAAGCTATCGACCTAACTATTGCTCATACCAAATTTGGTAAAGATATGTCAAACACCGGACCGCCTCCCTGGCAACGACTCGGAACATGTCTAATGTCTCATGATTTATGCCTTACGGATTGGATGGTGTGCCTTAGAATCCGTTGATACGGAGATTAAGCACCTGGACAACTGATTGATTGATTGGTTTTCCTTTAAAATGCCCGGAAACAAAAGAAGTACACAAAAGTAGCTAAGTAGCTATAAATCAATTAGCTGTAGAGCTATGTTTACCAAAAGCAATCCCAATACCAAATTTGGTAAAGATAGGATAAATACTTTCCCTTTAAATGACCGGAAACCAAGCGTGGCGGACGGCGGACACCGGAAAAAAGCAAAAATAAGAAAATTGTATTTTTACTGTTGTCACATGACCCTGAGCAATAGTTTTGGAAGATACAATCCAGAGCACAACTCATAAACTCAACATAACATAAACTCCACAGTAAATACTTTTATATGTCAATTATTCCCATAATATTTTCGCCTTCAAAATATGTTTTAAAACTAAAAATATTTATTTCTGTTCTGTAGCTTCGAAATATATACAAAATTATATGTATTAAATATGTTGTATATTTGAAATTAATTTGTAAGAGCACTAATGGAACTCGGACATTTTTAATAGCATGAAAACCCCATGGATCACCATATATACTAGTTCGCATCCCGTAAAAAATGCTGTTAAAAATGCAAACAACTGTTTCGCGGGGATTTAACACTGCCTCACGACATGAAAAAGAATGCAGCATTAATGAGAGAAGGTCATCACAGGTGATACCAGTCTCTTTAGTGTTAAATTGGATTGTTTGCCTCATTTTCATTGGATTTCCGGCAAGATTTCATTGGCCCGTGAGCTGGTCCATTATTTTATATATTTTATGTCTGTCTAATTAATTCTCAAATAAATTATGGTGCGAATGAAGTTTTGGTGCGAAACGTCTGGTATTCGATTGTTTGCCCGTCAAACTACTAACCAGAAAATGCTAACTTCCTGAGTTTTTCTTTTTCAATAACGTCTTCTGATAATACATCTTCAAAGTCTTGGATCCTAAAAAATACAAGAATTAAATATATCATTTTCTTGAAAAATGACACCTAATGTCAAATCCATGTCAACGGGGAAAACTTGTAAAAAGTTACAAAACCTTGTTTTCGTTTTGGAGGAAGTAAACGCCATACTTGTTTTTACACGATAATGAAATTACAACTGCCCGATTATTGGCAAGGCGAATACTACATAGAGAAGCGTGTAAAGATTGGATATGCTGTACTATGGCTATGGTTGTGCTCTTGTTGCTAACCTCGGTTCTAACTTGACATTGCTGAAAGCACAAATACCGTTCAAATGTGTACACACAACTGTTCTCACAACTAGTTTGTTACATCCTTGCTCCAGCTTTCTGTATGATCTGCCCCCACACTGGCATGTTTAAGGCGCAAGCTTAAAGTTCACTCGTTTCATGAAGCCTTTCCTCCTTAGCATCCTCTCCTCTCGTTGTGGAAATGCTTTCTGATGCAGACATTTTTATGACCATGGAATTATGATATTTCCTCTACTCCTTTTTTATTGTGCCTTAGGATTCTATACACATCAAAATTAAGTGCTATAAAAGTTTGCAAATAATAATAATAATTTCCAACAACATGCAAATATATTTGAAATGAAAATTAATAACATCTGACTTTTTTCTAACTTTTAATCCATATTCCTTTCATTTCTCTAAAATTCAGAATAGGATTTTTGTAAAAGTTGTTTTAAATAACTAAATTATATTCATATTTCTTGTGTCTGGATAAATATAAATTACTGCTATTCATGCAAACAGTTGATCAAAATCGAACTTCTGACAGTGAAATGAAATTATCACCAGTCATTCATTTTACGTATGCATTTATGGAAAACTATATATGTGAAATGTCTTTAATGCAGCAGCATCTGGACACATGATTTGTAAGTAGCTGTGTACATATTGATATTCATTATTTTTCACATTATTCTATATTCTAATTCTAGTATAACTTTTATAGTTCTCAAGTTAATTGCATCATAAGGCAGACTCTAAGACACATCAATTAGGAAACAAAAAGTCCAAATTATTCATAGTCTAGAGACATCAAAGTGGATCCACAAAACAGAGACAATTGGGAGAATATGACGAAACCAACCATGGAAAGGCTTTTCTGAAGAGATAAGCTTTCAGTTTCTTACAAAAAAGAAAAGAAATGTGGCAAAGTAGATGCATATGTCATTCTAGAATTAACTTGATCCATACATCGGGAGCATCATATAGGCAAAACGAAAACCAAATCGCTTTGATGACTTATAAACTAATGTGCAAACAATAGTAGCTGTCTTGGACACTGATCGTGGTTGACCAGGCAACCAGTCCAAACTCTTAAGTATCAAAGTTATGAGAGTATAGCTGATTGTAGTTTTGACAATCCTAGCTAAACTGTTTTGGACACTTTGGGATTCCTAGCATTAAAACCTGAAAGACTTCTAAAGAAGGAATTGCAATAATCAAGCTGACAACACACAAGAGCATTTGTAACTTTTATAGTCAATTCCTGTGTAAAATGCTCCTCCTGAGAACCCTTAATTGGACAAAATTAACCTTACAGACACCTTGAACATGCCTAGAAAAAGAGAAATCAGACCACACAACCAGATTCTTTACCACTTTTGCAGGATAAATGAATTGCTAACAATATTGACTGGGATGCAGAGCTTCAGTTTTTTCATGATAAATCTTTGAACTAAAATTAAAATTGATAGACTTGGTTTTATTAGGATTGAGTTTCAACTTATTTGCCAATAGCCTTTTTATCATCTATGCACCTGTTTAGCCTTTCAAATGACATAACTTGCATTTTTATGAGTGGGGTGTATGAGAGGCTGGGTTTCATCAGCATCATAGGGAAACTTTATAAAATGGTGTCTAAATATGACACCATTGAGTGGAGTTGTTTGCTATGAAAATAATGCAGGACCAAGGACTGAACCTTGAGAAACACCACACAAGAGTCTTGATATGGTTGAATCAAAATCGATACATTGCATGGGTCAATAAGGTATGATTTAAACCATCTTAGTGCAGTGCCATCAACACTAAACCTTGACTGCAACCAACTCAAAAGTGTAGAATGGTCAATGATTTCAAACACAGCTGACTCATCAAGTAATACCACTGCAGAAGCATCCCCTATTAATAAATACAGGAATATCACTTTTAATAGACAGCAGCACTGTTTCATTTGAGTCACCAGCCTTAATGCAGAGTGATTCTTGTTATCCAGTCCATTTGAATTTTTGTGATTAATCATCTGAGATGCAACAACTCATTCAAGTAGTTTAAATAAAAAGCACCAAGCCAGAAACAGGACATCACATGACATGCACATGGCAAAGAAGCCTTTTTTGATTAGTGGGTTGACAATCGCTTTCTTGAAACCACCTTAAACAAAGCCCTCAGACAACAAGTAATTTACCAACCTTGCTATTGATGGAAAAAGAATATTAAGCATTCTTTCACACAAAAATTTGGCCGGGGACCCAACAAACAAGATTTTGTAGGAGATTTAGTGATAAAATCTTATGTATTTTAAAATAACAGACATACTAAGAGCCAAACGATCAGGTATCTTATAAGTTTTAGCAGTGGAGAAAGACACAAAATGATCAGCCAGTTATTTCTCGGAATTCACGAGAAGGAAAAAATATTTCAAAGATCCTGTAAAGAGCCTTGCATAGTACTTGTCATAACTAATTTGATTCCAGCCAGTTTTCAGATATGAGATTTCTTTAGTATATACTTGGCTTTGTCTGAGTTCAGAAGTGTGTTCCACCATGCTTTTTGCTCAAACTATTTATCTTTAGAATAAACTACATTCCAATCTTTTCAATATACAACCTTTTAAATATGATAAATGATCATGCAAATATTGAAGGTGTCCTTCAACTTAAACTTCTAATTAACTGGATTACAGGAGAATGTCACAGCCCCCCCCCCAACCCCTACCTTTGAGATTCTTAAAATATGGTGTTACATTACATGCTGGTCACTGTAAGTACTGAACACATCTCGCTACAGAGAAGAAATTGCAAATAAAAGCAAGGCTTTTGCAGTATTTTGAAAAATAGCATTCATAGTAACACTGTAAATGAAGATATATCTGTATATATTCTCATTCATTCATGAGCTTTGCGGATTATAAAATAAATCTTGCAAAAACAGAAACTGAGCATTTTCAGCCATTATTATTTGTTTGCTATAGTGTTTGTCTTCTCACTTCAAAATACACTCTGCATATGCACAAGATTTATTTTCATTCCATTCAATGTACAAAACCAAGCTCGCTCTTTTTTTTCCTTCAGTGCTACACCCTGTGTTTCAAATCAGCACCCTTAAGGGGTATGCCAGTTTATTACTGACCTCAGGTATAAAGAACTCATAGCCATTTAAACACTTAAGAATATAATATATTCTATATGAAATGTAATGATTATAAATAAATGAAAATCTTTATATATTTGCTCAGACTTTGGACTGCTCCTTTTTGGTTTCCAGTACATATACATTAGAGAGTCCAAGTCAATTTTGAACAATACAAATTTTTCTATTATTATTATTATTGTTATGCAAAACATGCAAAACAGAAATATATATGTTGTGTCAAAAAGTCTAATCCATCAGAATTTCAAATCCTGACTTCACAAACTCCAATTGGAAGATCTGATGTCAGAAAATCCAATCTTGTTATAACACCAGAAATTCAAATTCTGATGGGTTGGATTTTCTGATTCCCCTGTATTAGAAAGTGGTAACACTCTCGCCTCCCACCTGTAAGATCGGAGTTCGAATCCCACCCGAGCTCAAGTGGGAAATTAAAGCTGGTAGTTGCTTGCCATTGGTTGGCAGTTTACAGTACAGAACCTTGACCAACTATATGTACTGGTTTCCTCTGCCCATAAAACTACCTGTCAAGATATGACCTATATATACAATGTGTTGAAAATGAAGTTAAAACCCGAATAAACAGAAAGTCTAATTCATCAGAAAGTCCAATTCTGTTATTGTTTTTTTTTGAAAGATTGCAACAATTATATATAGGATAAAGATAAAAGTGGTCACCCAAACTATTTCAGCCCTCATCTGTCAATTTGTTGCAGAAGGTATGGCACAAGATACAACCCTCCCCAGATAAGAGGTTCCTGGAAGTTCCACAATTTTACCCATCTGTACATAAATCGAAAAAACACTTTGGTCACAATTTTTCTTTTGATGCTCCCAACCTCTGGAATGATTTGCCTGATGATGTATGTTCTGCTTCAACTCTTGCCTGTTTCAGGAAAAAGCTAAAATCCTATCTCTTTGATAAAGCTTTCCCACTTTAGTATATATCTTTTCCGGCGTCTCCAACTCTCCATGGTGTCAACCTGGTTATGTCTCTGGAATGATGATTATTGAATTTGGTCTTGGTGTCGCACCTTAGAGTCTGCCTTTGCAGAGATTAAGCGCTATAGAAGTATAGAATAGAATAGAAAGGTTTATAATTCTTTAACTTTATTTAAAACACAACTGTTTAACTTAAAACTTTCTTCATCACATTTATTTATCACATGATCAGGCACAAAAGCAAAAATTATAGCTATAAAACTTCCTGATGATTCATTTCAAAACAAAAGTTATTATAATTTCAGATTTTATTCCGAAAAGTGATATTTCTGACATGACATTTTGTTGAACACTTCACTCCCTTCTTCTTACAGCAGCATCTGTTACCGATGCAACTACCCTTGTATTGGTAAACATTGGCTTAAACATTGGTTAAGCCTATCAAAGGGGGTTTTGTTACTCGGGTAAAAAATAAACATAATAGATAACATGGGCTAATTCACTTGAATAAAATCTAATAGTGAGTATAGGTAGTTAAGCCTATGAAAGAGGGTAAAAGGTACATAGAATGTAGCATGGGCTAATTGACTTGATTACAAGAAAATAAGGAGTAATTACTTAGGCCTATTAAAATGGGTTTTGACACTCAGAAAAAAAGATAAACATAAATGGTTATAAAAAATGATAAAGATCTGATATCAGAAAGTCCATTTGGAGTTTCTGACATTTATTGAATAATTTTGTCAGAATTTCAAATTATGACGAAAAAATCCATCAGAACCTCCGATTGGACTTTCTGACATCAGAAGTTTTAATTGAAGTTTTTGATGTCAGAATTTGACATTCTGATGGATTGGACTTTCTGACACGATACACATGTGTACACTGAAAAAAAATAATTTGTCAAAATAGTGCCTAAAACAATACGTTTCCAAAATGACAAATTCAAATGCCATTTTCTTTTTGAATAATAGTAGTAGTTAGGGAGCAAATAGGTCGGTTACAGGAGGAGGAAAAGTTTGAGTCTAAGTTTTAGCTTAATTTTTCGTGTTTTAAAAATATGTGATCTTAAGTTACGGGAATTTTTTAGGAGTTTTTTTCTCAAGGGGAATGTGGGAGACTTTAAACATGGCGTGACTTTACGGGTTTAAGTTTTGACTTTGATTTTATGGAAAACTTTGATATGAGGACTAATTAAATTGCAGACTTTTTTTTAAAAAAGAAGAACTTTTGTGTCTTTTTTTAGAGATGAAATTGCATGTAAATAAAACAAGAAATAATAATGCAAGAATAACTTCACGGCTTTAAGTTTTGGCTTTGCATTGAGGTTGTTTGTCAGCTATGACAGCAGGTGGCATTTAAGATAGGAATTATCTATTTCTATTCAAGTGTTTACAAAATTAAAAGGCCCACCTTTGACAGATAATAATTCCTTGTTAAAGCTTACTGAAGTGTAGGATTAGGGTATACCAATACACTTGAAGTTATCTTAACCTTTGGTTAACCTATTGACAGAAATTCACACAGCATACACATTGGGTTATTGTTTTCAAAGTACAACACAAATATGCAAATATGGTAAGCTATTGAAATGGCAATCTCCAAGATGATGTTAAAATAATACTATTGTGGTCTGAAGTAACTAAAATAAATTGGATTTACTGTCTGAATATCTTGGACACTACATTGTTCTGAGCAGAGGATATTGTTCATGTCACATAATGAACATTGGAGTTATTTGGTTATACTGAATAGATATTGTTCACATCACAGAGCGAATGTTGGAGTCTATACCTTTTACTATGAAAGATAATAAAATCTCAACTTAACTCTAAAATACAGGTGATCTTTTCTTATCCTTCACATTTGCTGAACACATTCAAACATATTGAACATTGGTATGCAAACATGTTGTGCTGGTTAACACTGCACATATCATTGGACACATTACTGGACAGAGTAGATATACTGGTATGCGAATAAATTAATGTGATCAGATTGGTTTCAATAGAGTATTTAATCCTAATTTATGAACCACCAGAGTATTTCAGTTGACTGTAATTATTATTTTGCTTCTTAAGAAAATTTGTTAAGTAAAACTTTCTGTCTCTTCCTGATATAACCTGAAAGCAACCTGTAATTGCTACCATGCTCCCACCCATTAGCCATAACAATCCCTCAATTTATTATTCATATGATAGCATTGATATTAGCATCTGATGTCAGAGATGTTCCTTGAGAACTCTAAGTTTACATACACATCCTGATGTTTGATATTTTAATTTACTCAAACACATTGCACCAGATACTAACCTTACACTCAAATAGTGCAGAGCTGTAGTGCTACAAACCAATAACATGTGTTATTGGGCATGTACTGTTTATAGAAAGATCTTCCCAGAGCTATCACAAATACAACTTTAAGTTTTTATGCAAGATTGGGATTGTATTTTGAAGAGGTTATTCCTGAGAAGACATAATTGTCATGTCACAAACAAAATTTATAACACTTTTACACAGCTCTTGTACACAACTGGGAAATGTTTAGATTGGAATCATTGAACCTCTTTTAACTTGCCAATTTTCTTTCTAGCACAGGTTTTTCAATAAAACTTTGAAAATTACCTATACATGTGTACAGCATCTGGCTTGATAAACGAATAAATTATTATGATTATCATGCTTATTGTTAATATTAATTAAGACTTAGTCTGATATAAAAGTAATAAAATACACCCTCTTTACATGAGCACTATAAAAGTAAGAGTGGTTGAAGAGGGAACAAACATGCTGAAGAATAACATTTACATTTTCTAGCTATTTACCTCCAAGCTGAAGCAATGATATTCTGTTCCATTCTGAATGTTTACAGCACTTAATCTTTGCACAGACTTTCAGCAGACTCTCAGCTGCAACACCTAAAGCTGATATCAAGTTATTTGGTCAATGGGTATAGCAAGGGTGCAAAACTAACCAAATAGTCAGTTTTATACATTGGACTAAATTACATGATGTGCCATAGTACCTTATGGACCTTAATTGGAGTGGATTAATACAGAAATTTTCATTTTGTCTTATTAATTTATATAAAATCAAAAATGTCTATTGAAATTTGGAAATTGTTGTGGAATTATTTATCTACATGCTTAAGTTGTTCCATGTTCACTAATTTTAAATAACAACATGGAATTGCTTTATTAAAATTTATTTAATTATTCATCTCAATAAGTAATGAAGAAAATTGGAAGGACAAAGCAATGACAAAACAAGCAGTGAATATAAACAATTTAAAAATGGTGGTATGAAACCTTGCTCAAACAATATGGGAGAACATATTTGCAGGCTTTTAATTATTTATTAATTATACACACATTTAATTAAGTATACATACATTGACAAATGCCTCATAAACATTCTTTTGTCACCATGTTTAAAGAAAGTTACCAATATATGTATCTGTATTTGTATATTTTTCTTTATGTAGTTGTGCATTTTAAGATCCTGAATCAAAAGTACCAGGGGTCATGGTGTCGCAGTGGTAACACATTCTTCTCTCACCTCTGAGGTTCAAACCCAGACCTTATGTGGTAAAGTTGGTAGTTGCTTACCGATGGTCGGCAGATTACTGTACAAACCCTTGATCAACTGTATGTACTGGTTTCCTCTGCCCATAAATCTACCTGTCATGATGTGAACTATACAGTTTTGAAAGCACCGTTAAAACCTGAATAAATAAATAAATAAATACATACAAAGGTACCAATGAGGTCATTCCTGGGGGACTCTTATCACTGGAATAAGATAAAAAAATTCATTTGTCACCATGTTGGTTTGCAAAAGTGTTAATTTTTTGAATGGCCAAATACTTAAAAATTTCCCAGTGCCTCTTCCATTTGTGTTGCAGTCTTAGAAACGACAACATAAAAACATAGTGATTGCTTGTAAATAAGTTAACCTTGTTTTGGTTTGCAAACCTTTCCCGGAGCTTTTGGTTGAAAAACTCTGTGGATCCTCCTTGAGACTTTTAACCTGGGGAGCAATCCGTATATTTTACCGCATATTGTGTAGACCCATACTGTAATGGTGTGTCTGTATTTTCTAAATGTTCAAATGCTTGTGTGACCTTTGAAAAACATAGTGCTTGGTTTTGAATAATTTAATCTTGTTTTGGCTTGCAAACATTTAATGCTTTTATGATACTTTGCGTATGGTGAAATCTATCTAACAATCTAACCTGAAATTTAATATCTTCTGGAGCTTTTGGTTGAATAACTCGATGTGTATCCTCTTTGAGACTTTTAACCTGGGCAGCAATCTGTATATTTTACCGAATTTTGTGTAGACCCATACTGTAATAGTGTGTCTGGGTTATACCAGTCTTCATTTGCAGTAGATTGAATAATCCTTGCATTGAAAGTTCCAGGACCACTAGGTCTTGTATTCTATTTTTTTATTTTAAATTTATTGGAACTATTGTTCACATATCACTTTTTAATTTGTGCAAGTTTACCTAGTTTTTTAAATGAAATTTGTAAAAAAACAAAAGTCAAATCATATTTGTGATTTCGTCAGCATCAGGGCTATCGGAAAATCAAGAATTTTTGTAGGTTGTTTGCCATTGAGCAGTATGCTGTGATATGAACTCTGAGTCCTTAAAAGACTCTAGCTGAATAAACAAACAAATATAAAGTCTTGTTGCTATTGGCAAAACAGGTACTGGAAATTAGCTTAAATATCAAAAGAGTGGTACGAAATACATGATACTATATTTCTACAATGTTCAAATTCAAATTAACTGAGGGTCTAAGGTTCTGAAACAATAAGGTGTGACCTCAGTGGCTATTGGCTGGTCAATAGGCTAATGAAATCGATCAGGTGAATATCCTGTAAATATAATTGCTTAAGGTACAGAGACAACTGATTCAAGACGCCCCTAACAGGGTTTGTTGCCAATTGGCAAGCAAACAAGAGAATCTAATAAACAAATGCTCTTACACAAAAAAACCCACAAAATTCTATTACTTGTAACAGGGAACAGTCTGGCAGTCCAGATGATGTACTTGTTTCAGATTCAAATGAAATGAAACAAAATGCTTACAGAAGGAAAATGGGTGCAAGTATATAGGACCATTGTAACCAAAGATACAAATCCAAATCCACACTATCAGAAGAAAGACATTCCAGATAATGCCTGGCATCAAAGAATGTGTATAGTGAAATTGTGTATTAATCACAATGCTAGTCAATTTGGTCTTAAATATGTATAAATATGGTAAAAGAGGCTCATATCTGTCCCTTATGAAGTAAATGAAATATGTAAATTATATATTTTCTGAACAGATAAAAATTATTGTACAAAATTACAATATCAATCTTAAGTGGGATCTGTATCATACATTGCAAAGACTGTGCATCTGGCTAGGTTTTTCAACTCTAATGCTTTAAAAATTAAGAATTAAAAATGTGCAGATAATTTTAACACCTGGGCTGGTATTTGCAAAGGATCTTAGACTTAGCCAGGTCTTAGGCTTATCTATGGGCTCAGAGTTAAGACTTTTGGCTCAGCTAACCTTTATCTTAAATCCGTATCCAAAAGGGGTGACTCCAAAAAAGATTTTGCTTTTATTTTTTAAGACTACAACAAACAAAATGTTATCAACCAGCCAACCAAGCTGCAACTCGCAATATAGCTTTTGCCAAAGTCTAGTTTATGTAAACATAGGCTACAGACATCCGCTAGTTTTTAAGCCATATCTGTGATTTTTGCTGCAGACAGTCACAAATGTCAATCAAAGAATTAGGCTCCACCCATAAATAAGAATGTGATGATGCATGCTATGTTGTGCAACCACATGTGCAAAAATATAAGATGTCCACTTTTCATGTTACAATAAATTACATCAGCTGTGTTTGGATATAAAAATATAAAAATATACTGCAATTAATCTTTTCTCCATATTTCAGACCTGTTTCAGAAACTTAAGACTCATACCTAGCAGTCTTAAAGTTAAGACCTTGGCTATGCTTAAGACTGGTCTTAACTTCTTTTGTGAATACTGCTAAGACTAAGACAACAGTCTTTGTGCATAATTTCCCAAAAAGTTAAGACAAAAGTCTTAGCTTGAGCCTGAGACCTGACTAAGATCCTTGGTGAATATGGCCCAGAGTTTTTACTTGATCTGAATAGTCTTACTTACAAGCACCCCCTGAAATTCTTGTCTTTCAACCACATCACAAACATGGTTTTCTCAACCTTAACTTAAAAATCTAAAACATTGGGATAAGATTTAAGTTGAAAAACATATAGCTCTAGGAGAGAACACAGACCACAGAAAGGTTGTAAAAACACACAGGATGGAGATCCCTAGATGTAATAAGGAGAACTTGTTAGCAATCCAATGCATTGAGGAGTTTATGAGCCTTCAACCTCTGTGTAATTAGTGACTTAAGCCACTGTTATATAGAGGCGGGGGGATAATTGTGAAAAACATGCACATAGATTGTGGTTGTTCAAAATGAGCGGGTCTGCTTATCATGTATGTAGGACTGTGAAGTAGTTTAACATATGTTTAAAAGATTGCAATGTTGTTACTTTATATATCAATCAGAAAATAGATGTATGTGTTTCACTACAGACCTCATTCACTGGTTTAGGTGCTCAATTTTGTGTACTTCCTGACAAGAGTTCCAAAGTATCACATCACACACCTTGAAATACTACATGTTACAGTAGCATCGAAAGTGTAAGGTAAATTATGACACAATGGAGAACTGGAAATTGAAATAACAAGATTGCAGGTCATTACTTTAGGTAAGGTTAGACACAATCTTCAATATATACTTAATAGCAATTTTTTATATCTCGGGCATTAACAAACACGGAAAACTAGTTTTCTTGATGAATTGTTACAAGAAAGGTTTATTGCTAAGGTCTTATACTATGTTAGGACAAATTCTCATGTCATATAACACACCTTTTTAACAATTCTGCAATTAAAATATGCAAAATGCTATAACAAGGATGAGAACTTGCTTTGAAAAGTCTTAAATATTGATTTGTAGTCACTCTCTGGGAGGTCTTACAAAATAATTGATATATGCTTATCTACTCCAAAATGGGATGTTATGAGATATGTAAAATAGTTTTCAAAACATCACTTTAAATTAACGTTTTTTTAAGCAGACTTACATATGTGAAATACATCATTAAATTAACATCACTTTCATCTTACTATGCAAGGCTATATTACAACAGGTAGTTTATTTTTTCGGGCTTTATGTCAGTTTCAACACTGTGAAGGTCATATCACATTATTAAGTTTTGTGGACAGAGGAAACCAGTACATATAGTTGGTCAAGCTTTTGTAATATAAATTGCTGACCATCGGTATACAACTACCAACTTTCAAACATAAGGTCTGTTGCTTGATTCGCTGGCCTCAGAAGTGTGAGGTGAGAGTGTTACCAATATGCCTACATGGCCCTCCTTAATAAGTAGTTGAGAAGGTGGAGGAAAGCAGTGCATACTAGTGCATATCATACTCTGTTGTGTAAACTGTTGGTTATATGTATGCAAGCAACATTCTCCATTTATGATCAATTCAGGAATCAAACAGAGACAGATGCTTCGTACTAGTGTGGAAAAAATTCTTAGATACACTAGTATACAAATTTTGAACATAGAATTTACAGAGCCTGTAGCACCAAATTTAACATACCAGTTTTTAGTTGTATATAAAGTACTTAACCACACAATGACATTTACACTTCTCCCAGATGCACCATGCAAATGTTTATGCCACTATTTTAACTTGTATCACTCAAATTTCCCTTCCTCTTGGAAGAAAAAACTCAATTCCAGCAGTCCAAAACTTGTGTGTACTATGTCACACAATTGCAGAAATTTCCACTTGCACCAGAACACACTATAAAGACTACAGTATTGTTGTACTTATTTCGTGGCATTTAAAATCTAATTATGTCTCCTGGTGTTGAAAATTGTATACTTTAATCATGCAGAGATTCAGAAGTTGGTGCTAGTGAAAATAAATCAAATTTTAATGATGATAACAGTAGTAGTCATAAAGCAGGCATTGTGCTTTTGTAAATCTGAACCCTTTCTTTTACTGAAAATGAAGATATGGATATAAATAATATCAATGGTTCTTATGTCAATAATATTTAGATTACAAAATACTGAATGTAATATAAATTCATTTCAAACCTGGGTTTTTATATGGGAGTTTTTAAAATTGTATTGTTTTACTCAATATAATTTCTTTCCTGAACATTTAGCATAATAATAATTACTTAGATGTTACTATTGCTATTTAAAGTGAGAAAAAAAAAACAAAATATAGTCTTATAAATAATCCTTGCAATATCTCTTAGTTTTTTTATGAAACATCACGTCAAAGCTTGATTTTGCTGGTTTTTCATGTAAAGTTTTAAATACTCTATTTGCTCATAAAACTTCAAAATTCAAACCATGGATAGGTATGTTTTAGCTGAACTGCCATAGTTGACTTGACAAACAGAAAAGTAGTATTAGATAAATGAAAAAGATTGGATAATTATAATTCTTTAAAGTAAACTAAAATCTGGACCTCCAATTTGATTTTCCTGAGGATTTATCTGTCATAATTTAAATTTTGAATGAATCTTATTCATAATGCATGTGAACAAATTTTTTTGAAAACTGTAAATTTAAGTTTCATCAACAGAATTATGAATTCTGTCCAAATTCTGCTGACTGAACTTGTTATTCTTCTAAATGACTGCAATACAAGGACTGGAAATTCTCCAAAAAAGAATTCAAATCCTGCCATAAGAATGTAAGTTCTGTCATGACATTTTCATGTTATATACAAATCTGTGCATGATCAAACTCATAGAAGTTGATATGCTTGTAATTACAGCATTTATTAAGAATTGTGTACAAACATAATCATAATCAAATATTGAAACAGGTTATGATTGACTATATTTGAGTGGAGTGTCAAATGAAAAGCAATATACATACCTTAATGTAAGTATTGAATTTAATAAATAAATATCAAATCACTCCTGGAATCTTTCATGTCCATTGTCACTATTTCAAGAAACACAAATTATAACCAAAACTTTTATTGTGTACTTGTATTTGTATTTTTGTATTTTTTCCCTGTAGATGGGTTTCTAATTTATAAAAAGTGCAAAAATACTATCTTTGAGTAATTATTGGCCATTTACTCAAGTAGAATAACTTTTTATGTAAATTAAAACAATTTGTGTGGACCAGACAGAAATTTTACTGTGCAGTTTAGAGTGTAATATTACTAGGATATAGAGTGGCCCTGAGAAAGCAATCCATTTTCATATGTCACAGCATTCTGCTAAAATGGCTGTTTATGTTTGAAAGCTGTTGTGAAGGAGCTGCATAAAAAGTGAAATATATCCCTTATAACACTGCAGTTTTGAAAATGTTGTATGTAGGTGCTCTGTTTATGTGGTTTTTCAACTGGTTGTGTTAAGTTGTGTTGAGGGTGCTACAGGCTCTTTAATTATAATATTATTGAACATATTTCCTGAGCAAATGTTTCATCTTGTAGCATTTTTGTTCTAAAGGAAAGTTTTTTATCATCACTTCAATATACACAATATATTTAAGTATAATGAACATTAATAATCAATAATTTCATCTGATATAACAGATTGAATTGCCCATTCTTGCATTCAATTTGGAATGTCATAACTTCAGCATGGGTTAAAATTGTCCTGCAGACACACACAAAGGAAATCTCAGTACATCGGCAACCAAATTTTGTTTCTCACAATCCAAAATTTGCATTTCCCAAAATTTTAACCAGCAATTACTTGGAATATGGGGAGAAATCCAAGAAAACTGTGCCTATTTCATAAGTTTATGCTACAGTTTAAATTGCATGTTTAGAAGAAGCATTGCACATCTGTTATAAAGTCAATGTTAATGACATTGACACCTCATTTATTTTAAAATGTAAGTGAAGTAAAATTCAAAATATAAACAAACACTATAATATTTCATGATCCATTTGTGAATGCAGCGTTATAGAAGAAAAATTGCCAGAAAATAAGAACCAATGACATAAAATTGAAAGGTAAGTATATCATAATCGATGCCAAATTTTTACTGCAAGCCAAATTTAGCTGATGTACAAAATCTGTACAATCATTTTTTTATCAAAACCCTGGCTATCTGTAAGTAGGTACTAACTTAATCTCTTATCTTGGTTCGGGAGAGGTGCGTTTGGTAGATTTCTACCCAGAGTATGTGACCACATTATATTGCAGTCCACAGTTGATCTCCTATCACAAAAGTAACTAACTAAAACAATTTTAATTGTCTGATACACAAACTTCTATTAACCAATCTACAACATTAACATATATACAGCAAAAGGATAATCTTGTCAAGTTGCCATAATTTAAAAAGTTCCTACTAACCAGATCTAGGATGATCTGAATAAATCCCTGTGGATGGCCAATCTTTGTCATCTGGTCTACAAACATGTTCTGAAAAAATTTTTGCTCATAAAAATTTTCTCCTGATTTTGTGTGAACATGGGGGTGTGATCAGATACTCATCAGAGCTCTCAGTTATGGCACCAAACTAGAATACTGCATTGTGGGCCATTGTTGTCGTTAGTTGGTTTTACTATAAAAGTCAGCCTTTTTATAATATTGGTTGCACATTCATGTAACATTTCAAGAGTTTACATGTTTTGAGTAGCGATTTTTATAACTTGTTTTATGGGGGGCCACGGTGGCAGAGTGGTAACACTCTCGCCTCCCACCTCTGCAGCCGGGGTTCGATCCGTGATGATAGTTGCTTGCCGTTGGTCGGCAGTTTACAGTACAGAACCCTAGCGAACTATATGTACTGGTTTCCTCTGCCCTTCCAACTACCCGTCGTGATATGACCTGTACAGTGTTGAAAGCGACGTAAAACCCCAAATAAATAAACAAATAACTTGTTTTACACTTCTCTTCTATATTATACTTTATTGAATTTAATCTTATTGCTCAGTTTTTACTCTTAAAATGCCTAAAGCTTTCTATTGCTCAAAATGCCTGACCGGTTGGGAAGAAATGCCAGTTTCAGTTAGCAGGTGAGTCCTTTTCAAGTGATGACAAAGTAACTGCACCCCTATCCCCTTGTAACAGCAATATGGTCTTGGATCAGGCCCTACTCCAATTATGTCAGATTGAGGAAAGGTGGATCTCATAGATGGGAGGATGCAGCATATTGAGGCTGCACTGGAACAGGGTAACTCATGTTAAGTCTGCTTCATTCTACTTCCCAGGGCCATTCTACTTGCAGTATGATTTTTCTAACAGTACTCTCATGTAAACTAATATTGATCAGAGTGTGGTCCCATCAGTAGATTAATTGAGTAGTAATGAGAAGTTGAAAAGTGTTTGGCAGAGTTAAGAAATCATAAAACGGCTTCCAGAGGTAGGATAACGTCTCAAAGAGGGGGACCTGGGAGCATATTTGTCAAGAAATCAGATTTGCCTAAAAATTTAATTTTAACAGGTGCCCGTAAGACATGGATGTCTTAAATATCACCCATGTACCTACCCCTCTTCATATTAAGCTTAACAAGATTATTGCTATTGCTATGGTTACTAGAATTGTAACACAACGTGACCTCACTTACATGGAACAGATTTTTAAAGTTGTTTATTTACTCAGTTTTTCTCTTTTTTTGAAGTTGTCAAATATGGTCGCCCTCTCAATTAGTGATTTTTTCGCACTTTAACATTTGGCTAGAGGAGACATTATCTTTGTACAAGGTAAACTTGTTGCAATGTAAAATGGTCCGATATATGCAAAATAATAACCTAGCTAAGCTGATTTCTGTACAGATTCAACACTATGTCTAGCACATGCCATTTCCAACCTTTCAGCATTAAACCGCCAAGGGTTCAAATGTATCTTTGTTTTAGTTTAAGGATAACCATATCGTAGTACATATCACTGTTACTAGAGTCAGAAGACATTTCTCTTTAATTCTATCCAGGTTGAAATTGGCAGGTGCTGGTTACACTTTTCAAACCTTCCAGCATTCAGGTGCTACTTTGCTTTAAATAATAATGTTGCATTACCAAACGTTCAGACATAGCACCTGGATGTTGGATTGTGTTTGGAGGTATATCACAGATGGTACTGATACTGGAGGTCAAGTGGCTGAAATGTGCAAAACTAAATAATCTTCTATTTAAATCCTGCTCATACAGCTGGGGTTTGGCGGTTTCATTTTCTTTTATATAATTCTAAATTACCATATCATCAATTTAACATTTGAAAGTAATTTATGTATTACTGGCACAGGCCCACTTTCATTCTGTAAACTCCTTTACCTTCTTTAGTTAAGGTCATAATAAATTCAACTTAATTTAAGGTGACCCTCTGCCAGAATTTCATGATAACATGCATTGTAAATACAACTTAGTAGTGTGGCATTATGAATGAATACAATAACCTGCAATGCTTGTTTGACTTTGAAGCCTGGATCACTAGATTTGTTCAGTTTTTGGTCTGATCTCAAGGAACTGTAATATTATTCAATATATAATAATAAGCATCAGAAATTATTGCTCTATACAACTACATAGAATAGAAGTCATATGGTACAAAATTGAATTTATATACAAACCAGTAAATATAGAAACTATATATGCACACCAGTAAATATAGAAACTTCAACTCTGAGATTCATCTGCCAGTTCTGCATCGATTTTAATAAAACAAAAATGAGAGGCAGGCTGTGAAATATATTTCTAAAATATCCATAACATATTTGCAAGTTACATAGTTTCCAAACTATAAAAGAAAAATTTGTACTTTGTTATAAACTTTACCCTAATTATGCATAGTAAGTGGTATCACTCTATGCAAAAATGTATCTAAGCATATCACAATATTTAGACCACACTTTAGACAAAGCAGATGTTGTTACATTAAGAGACTATGGAGATGAGTCATACTAGTCTGTACAGATATATAGGTCTTGCATTGATTCCTGTAACTCCAGATGTTCTGCTTAAATGTGTATGTATACTCACTTCTTTTCAAAAATAATTTTACAGTTATAAAGGTATTACTCAAAAGATAACTCTAAATGATTTTCATTAATGATTTTTCACAAGCTAGCAATTGAATCCTGTTTTTGAGAACAAACAACCGACTTTTGATAGGATCTTTATTTCTGGGTGTTCCGCCTTGTCTGAAAATATGACTCAGAATTGATGCATGGACAAAACAGAAAAGATCCCTCAGTCTTTTACTATACTGACAGTAGAGATTGTAGTAATACCTTGCTGAGTCCCTGTGTAACCACCTGTGAGGGAGGCGGTTCAAGCCCCGGACCCTAAAAGTTGGTAGTTGTTTACTGATGGTCAGCAGTTTACAGTACAGAAGCTTGACCAAATATATATGCTGGTTTCCTCTGCCCACAAAACTTACTGACGTGACATGACCTGCACAGTGTTGAAAGCAACACAAAGCCTGAAATAAAAAAACTACCTGTTGTAATATAGCCTGAAAAGTAAGAATAAATTATATTGAGGTGATAATAGAAAAGGCTTTCATTTACAACAAAAATGCTACAAGATGAAACATTTGCTCAAGAAACATGTTCACTGATATTATAATTGAATTCTATGTTCAAAATTTGTATACTAGTGTGTCTAAGAATTTTTTCACATCACATATTGTTTTTGGTGGTATCATAGCAAACTGAATACCACACTTGTACCACACATCTGTCTCTGTTTGATTCCTGATTCATCATAAATGGGGAATGTTGCTTGCATATATATAACCAATAGTTTACACAGCAGAATACGATATAAACTAGTATGCACTGCTTTCCTCCACCTTCTCAACTACTTATTAAGGAGGGCCATGGAGGCATATTGGTAACACTCTCACCTCACACTTCTGAGGCCAGCGAATCAAGCAACAGACCTTATGTTTGAAAGTTGGTAGTTGTATACCGATGGTCAGCAATTTACATTACAAAAGCTTGACTAACTATATGTACTGGTTTCCTCTGTCCACAAAACTTAATAATGTGATATGACCTGCAAAATGTTGAAACTGACATAAAGCCCAAAAAAAATAAACTACCTGTTGTAATATAGCCTTGCATAGTAAGATGGAAGTGATGTTAATTTAATGATGTATTTCACATATGTAAGTCTGCTTGAAAAAACGTTAATTTAAAGTCATGTTTTGAAAACTATTTTACATATCTCATCAGATCCCATTTTGGAGTAGATAAGCATATATCAATTATTTTGTAAGACCTCCCAGAGAGTGACTACAAATCAATATTTAAGACTTTTCAAAGCAAGTTCTCATCCTTGCTATAGCATTTTGCATATTTTAATTGCAGACTTGTTAAAAAGGTGTGTTGTATGACATGAGTATTTGTCCTAACATAGTATAGGACCTTAGCAATAAACCTTTCTTGTAACAATTCATCAAGAAAACTAGTTTTCCGTGTTTGTTAATGCCCGAGATATAAAAAATTGCTATTATGTATATATTGAAGATTGTGTCTAACCTTACCTAAAGTAATGACCTGCAATCTTGTTATTTTAATTTCCAGTTCTCCATTGTGCCATAATTTACCTTATACTTTCGATGCTACTGTAACATTTAGTATTTCAAGGTGTGTGATGTGATACTTTTGTAATTCTTGTCAGGAAGTACACAAAATTGAGCACCTAAACCAGTGAATGAGGTCTGTAGTGAAACACATACATCTATTTTCTGATTGATATACAAAGTAACAACATTGCAATCTTTTAAACATATGTTAAACTACTTCACAGTCCTACATACATGATAAGCAGACCCGCTCATTTTGAACAACCACAATCTATGTGCATGTTTTTCACAATTATCCCCCCCTCTATATAACAGTGGCTTAAGTCACTAATTACACAGAGGTTGAAGGCTCATAAACTCCTCAATGCATTGGATTGCTAACAAGTTCTCCTTATTACATCTAGGGATCTCCATCCTGTGTGTTTTTACAACCTTTCTGTGGTCTGTGTCCTCTCCTAGAGCTATATGTTTTTCAACTTAAATCTTATCCCGATGTTTTAGATTTTTAAGTTAAGGTTGAGAAAACCATGTTTGTGATGTGGTTGAAAGACAAGAATTTCAGGGGGTGCTTGTAAGTAGGACTATTCAGATCAAGTAAAAACTCTGGGCCATATTCACCAAGGGTCTTAGTCAGGTCTCAGGCTGAAGCTAAGACTTTTGTCTTAACTTTTTGGGAAATTATGCACAAAGACTGTTGTCTTAGTCTTAGCAGTATTCACAAAAGAAGTTAAGACCAGTCTTAAGCATAGCCAAGGTCTTAACTTTAAGACTGCTAGGTATGAGTCTTAAGTTACTGAAACAGGTCTGAAATATGGAGAAAAGATTAATTGCAGTATATTTTTATATTTTTATATCCAAACACAGCTGATGTAATTTATTGTAACATGAAAAGTGGACATCTTATATTTTTGCACATATGGTTGCACAACATAGCATGCATCATCACATTTTTATATTTATGGGTGGAGCCTAATTCTTTGATTGACATTTGTGACTGTCTGCAGCAAAAATCACAGATATGGCTTAAAAACTAGCGGATGTCTGTAGCCTATGTTTACATAAACTAGACTTTGGCAAAAGCTATATTGCAAGTTGCAGCTTGGTTGGCTGGTTGATAACATTTTGTTTGTTGTAGTCCAATCTTTTTGGATACGGATTTAAGATAAAGCTTAGCTGAGCCAAAAGTCTTAACTCTGAGCCCATAGATAAGCCTAAGACCTGGCTAAGTCTAAGATCCTTTGCAAATACCAGCCCAGGTGTTAAAATTATCTGCACATTTTTAATTCTTAATTTTTAAAGCATTAGATTTGAAAAACCTAGCCAGATGCACAGTCTTTGCAATGTATGATACAGATCCCACTTAAGATTGATATTGTAATTTTGTACAATAATTTTTATCTGTTCAGAAAATATATAATTTACATATTTCATTTACTTCATAAGGGACAGATATGAGCCTCTTTTACCATGTCGATTAATATTCCTAGACATGTCACTGTAGCAGAAGGACTGATTTAGCTATGCCAATTTGTAACAATAGGTTTTGCAATGGCAAGAAAAGACACTTGTGTGATTGAAAAAGCTGGCTAATGAACTAAGCAATAGACAAGTTACAGGTTGCCAGGGATATATATTTAAGACCAAATTGACTACCATTGTGATTAATACACGATTTCACTATAGGGACAGACATTCTTTGATGCCAGGCATTATCTGGAATGTCTTTTTTCTGATAGTGTGGATTTGGATTTGTATCTTTGGTTACAATAGTCCTATATACTTGCATCCATTTTCCTTCTGTAAGCATTTTGTTTCATTTCGTTTGAATCAGGAACAAGTACATCATCTGGACTGCCAGACTGTTCCGTGTTACAAGTAATAGAATTTTGTGGGGTTTTTTTTGGTGTAAGGGCATTTGTTTATTAGATTCTCTTGTTTGCTTGCCAATTGGCAACAAACCCGGTTAGGGGCCTGTTGAATCAATTGCCTCTGTACCTTAAGCAATTATATTTACAGGATATTCACCTGATCGATTTCATTAGCCTATTGACCAGCCAATAGCCACTGAGGTCACACCTTATTGTTTCAGAACCTTAGACCCTCAGTTAATTTGAATTTGAACATTGTAGAAATATAGTATCATGTATTTCATACCACTCTTTTGATATTTAAGCTAATTTCCAGTACCTGTTTTGCCAACAGCAACAAGACTTTATATTTGTTTGTTTATTCAGCTACAGTGTTTTAAGGACTCAGAGTTCATATCACAGCATATGGCAAGCAACCTACAAAAGTTCTGGATTTTCCGATAGCCCTGATGCTGACAGAATCACAAATATGATTTGACTTTTCCTTTTTTTACAAATTTTATTAAAATTAGGTAAACCTGCACAAATTAGAAAGTGATATGTGAACAATAGTTCCAATAAATTTAAAACAAAAAAATAGAATACAAGACCTAGTGGTCCTGGCACTTTCAATGCAAGGATTATTCAATCTAATGCAAATGAAGACTGGTATAACCCAGACACACTATTACAGTATGGGTCTACACAAAATTCGGTAAAATATACAGATTGCTGCCCAGGTTAAAAGTCTCAAAGAGGATACACATCGAGTTATTCAACCAAAAGCTCCAGAAGATATTAAATTTCAAGTTAGATTGTTAGATAGATTTCACCATACCCAAAGTATCATAAAAGCATTAAATGTTTGCAAGCCAAAACAAGATTATATTATTCAAAACCAAGCACTATGTTTTTCAAGGGGCACTCAAGCATTTGAACATTTAGAAAATACAGACACACCATTACAGTATGGGTCTACACAATATGCGGTAAAATATACGGATTGCTCCCCAGGTTAAAAGTCTCAAAGAGGATCCACATAGTTTTTCAACCAAAAGCTCCGGGAAAGGTTTGCAAACCAAAACAAGGTTAACTTATTTACAAGCAATCACTATGTTTTTATGTTGCCGTTTCTAAGACTGCAACACAAATGGAAGAGGCACTGGGAAATTTTTAAGTATTTGGCCATTCAAAAAATTAACGCTTTTGCAAACCAACATGGTGACAAATGAATTTTTTTATCTTATTCCAGTGATAAGAGTCCCCCAGGAATGACCTCGTTAGTACCTTTGTATTTATTTATTTATTCGGGCTTTAACGGTGCTTTTAAAACTGTATAGTTCACATCATGACAGGTAGATTTATGGGCAGAGGAAACCAGTACATACAGTTGGTCAAGGGTTTGTACAGTAATCTGCCGACCATCGGTAAGCAACTACCAACTTTACCACATAAGGTCTGGGTTTGAACCTCAGAGGTGAGAGAAGAGTGTGTTACCACTGCGCCACCATGACCCCTGGCACTTTTGATTCAGGATCTTAAAATGCGCAACTACATAAAGAAAAATATACAAATACAGATATATATATTGGTAACTTTCTTTAAACATGGTGACAAAAGAATGTTTATGAGGCATTTGTCAATGTATGTATACTTAATTAAATGTGTGTATAATTAATAAATAATTAAAAGCCTGCAAATATGTTCTCCCATATTGTTTGAGCAAGGTTTCATACCACCATTTTTAAATTGTTTATATTCACTGCTTGTTTTGTCATTGCTTTGTCCTTCCAATTTTCTTCATTACTTATTGAGATGAATAATTAAATAAATTTTAATAAAGCAATTCCATGTTGTTATTTAAAATTAGTGAACATGGAACAACTTAGGCATGTAGATAAATAATTCCACAACAATTTCCAAATTTCAACAGACATTTGTGATTTTATATAAATTAATAAGACAAAATGAAAATTTCTGTATTAATCCACTCCAATTAAGGTCCATAAGGTATGTTGCATCATGTAATTTAGTCCAATGTACAAAACTGACTATTTGGTTAGTTTTGCACCCTTGCTATACCCATTGACCAAATAACTTGATATCAGCTTTAGGTGTTGCAGCTGAGTCTGCTGAAAGTCTGTGCAAAGATTAAGTGCTGTAAACATCCAGAATGGAACAGAATATCATTGCTTCAGCTTGGAGGTAAATAGCTAGAAAATGTAAATGTTATTCTCCAGCATATTTGTTCCCTCTTCAACCACTCTTACTTTTATAGTGCTCATGTAAAGAGGGTGTATTTTATTACTTTTATATCAGACTAAGTCTTAATTAATATTAACAATAAGCATGATAATCATAATAATTTATTCGTTTATCAAGTCAGATGCTGTACACATGTATAGGTAATTTTCAAAGTTTTATTGAAAAACCTGTGCTAGAAAGAAAATTGGCAAGTTAAAAGAGGTTCAATGTTTCCAATCCAAACATTACCCAGTTGTGTACAAGAGCTGTGTAAAAGTGTTATAAATTTTGTTTGTGACATGACAATTATGTCTTCTCAGGAATAACCTCTTCAAAATACAATCCCAATCTTGCATAAAAACTTAAAGTTGTATTTGTGATAGCTCTGCGAACATCTTTCTATAAACAGTACATGCCCAATAACACATGTTATTGGTTTGTAGAACTACAGCTCTGCACTATTTGAGTGTAAGGTTAGTATCTGGTGCAATGTGTTTGAGTAAATTAAAATATCAAACATCAGGATGTGCATGTCTGTAAACTTAGAGTTCTCAAGGAACATCTCTGACATCAGATGCTAATATCAATGCTATCATATGAAAAATAAATTGAGGGATTGTTATGGCTAATGGGGGGGAGCATGGTAGCAATTACAGGTTGCTTTCAGGTTATATCAGGAAGAGACAGAAATTTTAGTCATGAAATTTTCTTAAGAAGCAAAATAATAATTACAGTCAACTGAAATAATCTGGTGGTTCATAAATTAGGATTAAATACTCTAGTGAAACCAATCTGATCTGACCGCATTAATTTATTTGCATACCAGTATATCTACTCTGTCCAGTAATGTGTCCAATGATATGTACAGAGTTAACCAGCACAACATGTTTGCATACCAATGTTCAATATGTTTGAATGTGTTCAGCAAATGTGAAGGATAAGAAAAGATCACCTGTATTTTAGAGTTAAGTTGAGATTTTATTATCTTTCATAGTAAAAGGTATAGACTCCAACATTCGCTCTGTGATGTGAACAATATCTATTCAGTTTAACCAAATAACTCCAATGTTCATTCTGTGACATGAACAATATCCTCTGCTCAGAACAATGTACTATCCAAGATATTCAGACAGTAAATCCAATTTATTTTAGTTACTTCAGACCACAATAGTATTATTTTAACATCATCTTGGAGATTGCCATTTCAATAGCTTACCATATTTGCATATTTGTGTTGTACTTTGAATACAATAACCCAATGTGTATGATGTGTGAATTTCTGTCAATAGGTTAACCAAAGGTTAAGATAACTTCAAGTGTATTGTTCTTAAGTCTATCTCTCTGAGGCAAAAGATGGCTAGCTGGCTAATTCTTAGAAATTTTGTCAAAGTAGGCAAAATCCAAGATAAGTTGTGAAAACATCTCTGTATACCCTAATCCTACACTTCACTAAGCTTTAACAAGGAATTATTATCTGTCAAAGGTGGGCCTTTTAATTTTGTAAACACTTGAATAGAAATAGATAATTCTTATCTTAAATGCCACCTGCAGTCATAGCTGACAAACAACCTCAATGCAAAGCCAAAACTTAAAGCCGTAAAGTTATTCTTGCATTATTATTTCTTGTTTTATTTACATGCAATTTCATCTCTAAAAAGACACAGAAGTTCTTTTTTTTAAAATAAAATCTCTGCAATTAATGGTCCTTATATCAAAGTTTTCCATAAAATCAAAGGCAAAACTTAAACCCGTAAAGTCACGCCATGTTTAAAGTCTCCCACATTCCTCTTAAAAAAAAGTCTTAAAAATTCCTTAAACCTCTTACTTAAACCCGTAACTTAAGATCGTATATTTTTAAAACACAAAAAATTAAGCTAAAACTTAGACTCAAACTTTTGCTCCTCCTCCTGTAACCGACCCATTTGCTCCCTAACTACTACTAATAATGGTCAAATGTTCATAACTTATTGGTCAAATTAACTGAAAACTTATGACAAGCAAATTAGTGCACTTACAATTAATTTCATAAGAATGTGACCAATTCATCCCTCTCAAAATTTATGCATGCTTTCTCAAAACGAGGCTCTGGCTGGGACTAGTGTAAACAAAACAATCTCCACACCACATGTTTTGATTTGTGTGAACGACTGTCAACTTAATTAGCAAAATGACTGTTAATAAAAGACACTGTTGTGTCCTATTTTGCCACAACAATGCAAGTAAAAATGCAAGTTTGGACACTAAACTCAGTTTTCACAGACTTCCAAAGGATGAAGTATTAAAAAAAGTGGATAATAGCCATCAGAAGGGATCCAGGAAAAACTTCACTGTAATTTTCCTTTAAGCTTTTCTAATATTTACTTAAACATGATCTATATTTTATAAATGTCATCCCTACTTTACAAATAATAACAGCAAACTGTATTTATTTCCAAAATCAAGGAAATTATTCTTTTTGGTGTAAAACATATACATTATAGATGACACACACATATATATGAGACTCCAAATAAAGATTTTAGTGTTATTTCCTTCAATAGTGTCATCAAATTCTGTTTAGAGACTGTAATTTCTAAAAGATTGTTTATGGTAACCTGTTACTTTCAACAAGAAAGAGACCATGATTTATAGCGTATCTGATCCCTGCATTGTAACCTTGTTATTTGGTCCTTTTTCAATCCTAACTAAGGGTGTCACTGTCAGTTTTCAACTTCTTTCAGATCACTTTAAAGCCATTGATTTCAAACGGACACCAAACAATATAAAACATTAAAAGTTAGAAGTGTATTATCAGTTTTAAAATGGAGTAGTGAGGCACCAAAGAGGAAATCACCAAAGAAAAGATCATTTATTGAATCTACAAATGCTGCAGCTGAGATAAGGTGTAGTTACAAGGACAGTTCGATGATGCTCCAGAAACAGATGCCATGATGAAAATTCAAAGATTAAAAGAAAACATGCATGATTATAAACAAAATCCAAGGCTAGAAAGATTTGGGCTAAACAGGTTTCATGTGATGATGATAAGAATTATTTCTACACAGGATTTCCCACCTACAAATCTTTCCTAAATTTTTCAGAAGCCATGGAACCCACAGCTTCAAATAGGCACAGTGCATATTATCAACTGAGTGAAACATTAAGTTTAAAAGGAGGGCCAAGAACTATGATGTTGGTTGATGAATTATTTATGACATTATGTAGAATAAGGCTCAATCTCCTAGAGGAAGACTTAAGTGACCAATTTTTTTGTATCTTTGTCAACAGTTAGCAGGAAAATAATCACATGCGTGAATTATCTGTATTTTGTTCTGGAAAAAATTCCTATTTGGCTAGACAGAGATGTTGTTCAAAGACTAATGCCCAGATGCCAAGAAGAGTATCGTGGGGCCATGGTGGCAGAGTGGTAACACTCTCGCCTCCCACCTCTGAGGCCAGGGTTCCGTTCCCGGCATGGCCTCAAGTGGGAAAGCTGGTAGTTGCTTGCCGCTGGTCGGCAGTTTACAGTAAAGAACCTTGACCAACTGCATGCACTGGTTTCCTCTGCCCTTCCAACTACCCGTGGTGATATGACCTGTACAGTGGTGAAAGTGACGTAAAACCCCAAATAAATAAATAAATAAATAAAGAAGAGTATCCAAACACACAGGTTATCATTGACTGCACTTTAATTTATAAACAAACCCCATCTTTATTAGCTACAAATTCACAACTTTATTCAAATTATAAAAGTCACACAACATTTAAAGGTTTAGTGGGTATTGCACCCCATGGAGTAATTACTTTCATCTCCCCACTCTATACAGGCAACATGTCTGATGTAGAAATAACCAGAGTGAGTGGTATTTTGTCATTGCTGGATCCAAGGGATTCAGTGATGGCTGATAAAGGGTTTGTTATAAGAAAAGACTTGGAGAAAAATCACTGTTCAATGAACATTCCTCATTTTCTGTGTGAAAACAGGCAGTTTGATGCAAATGAAATTGCTGAAACTGAAACTATTGCAGGATTAAGAGTTCATGTGGAAAGAATAATGAGGAGGGTCAAGGAAAATTGTATATTTAGTTCAAACATTCCAGTTCCACTTCTGTGTGCTTCCAGAATACTGGATCAAAATATATTGTCTCCACAAAGCCCTCTACAGTACTGTTGGACTTTTTAATGTACACATAGAAATCACACCAGAGTAATCCAGATACAGCAAGTTGAGTTTGTACTTGATAATAATAAACTTGATTTCCTTTCAATTTTCTCAGTCCATTATAGGTTTCAAGATACATAACCTCATCTGTGGTTTCTTTCAAAGGGCATTTGATTTCTAATAGGCCAAATTGTGGAACTCTCATTGGATTGTACACTTTCCTGTCAGGATTTGTCGCAATCCAAGGTGATGCCGGAAAGTATTATGCCACTTGGATATACATTAACCGCATTCTTATGCTTTCTACAATATTCAATGGCTGCATTTGGCTCCTCATCCATTCCATGTTTCATAGCAGCAGAGCAAATATATTTCTTTGATTTCAGCCTATAGTCACAAAGGTTTCATAATTTGCTTGTTTTTAGTGATCTCTCCTACTTCATTGGCAGTAATTCTGTATTTGCGGAGCTTGTGCCATAAGGCAGACTTGCTTTGACAGTAAGTCTTGGCCTCAAATATGTGGGCTTTCCTCAAACTCACTGATATGTTATCAAGTATACCTAATTGTTTTAAGCTGGGTACAAATGCAAATTTATTTACCATTCTGTTGTTGTTTTCACAAGGTAATGCAGGATATTGAACACCATCATATATGTTAACCACATATTCTACCTGCAGTGTTTGTTGAGTGGCTATAACTGAACCTTTTGCACATGGTCCAAATTTTGTGGCAATTTTGGGAATCTTTTCTATTTGCTTCAATGCTGGCAAAATCATAAACCAGCAGCAGCTTCTTCAATATTATGTTTCAAATGCTCAAAATCAAATTCTTGCTTTCTAAGAGGATCATAAAGAGTTGATTTTATGGCCTTAAACTCCTGTTCATCATAGGTGGCATCTGTATCAGGCTTTCTTTTCTGGCAAATTTAACCACTTCTGAGAGTATTATACGAGGCACTATATAGTCACGCAGGAGGCATTATAGTCACACAATCTATATGGTCCCCGAAGGGGGCCATAAAGATTTTGTGACCAAAGAGCCACCAAATCACGGACCATCTGTGGGAGGGGGGATATGGGGAGGGGAGGTGGGGGGTTTACTTAATTCAGGGGGTGTTAATTATCTGTGAAAATTAGGTTGAAATGGAATACATTTATTGGAATGAAGTACATAAAATATTCATAGCATCACCAACAACTACACAACATTTAAGCAACATAAAGGCAAATAAAATCATGCCAAACAGCAAAAGGTAAAATAAAACCAGCAAACATCCAAGGACCTTTAAAAAACTAGTAAACAACTTTTGGATATTTAAGCATCTACATATTTATAGCAACAAATAAGGGACATTTACAACTATGTACAGATCTATCATAACACTAAAGAAATGAAACACAATGAGGACATTGAAAGGTATACAAATTTGTAAGGTATAAGGACAAAACATGCAACAACAATGACAATTTAATCCTCTGCACATTCATAGTAACAAATAAGGGGCATTTAAAGCTACACACAGACACACACATAAAGTGCCTTGTCCCCCATAATTTGGGTTAAATGCATAAATTTCAAATGCTCATAACTTTTTGAGGGAGAGTCCGATTTTAAAAATTCAAAAAGGAGCTAAATCTATGATTCCAAATGAAAATTTTGATACCTAATTCTATAGCCCCAAATAATAAATGCACAATATTTTGAAATACAGCACACTAAAAAAAGTCCCATTGTAAAAGGGTATTATCCCCTATTGGCAAAGCCATTCACACAGCTGGTGTCATTAATCTTTAAAAAGGTCTTGTTAAGGAATTATAATGTATAATTTTCAAATGCTCATAACTTTTTGAGGAATAGTACGAATTTAAAAATTCAAAAAGTGTCTTAATCAGTTAGTCCAGATGAAAGTGTTGAACGTGTTAAACCGTTAATAAAAATTTTTTTAAAAATATTCATTAATTACATCAAGAGGCACATATTTCGCATTTTTCAAACGGTCCTAACTCTGCGAGGGATAGTCGGATTTTAAAAATTTGAAAAGCGTCTTAATCAGTGAGTCCAGACAAACGTTTTGATATCAAACTTAACCTTATATGAGCAATAACGGGAAATCGAATTTTAACTGTACCAAAGAGTTTATTATGATATAACACACGTGACGCATAAAATCGCACGCATAGCACATGTGACCCTCGCAAACTGCACATGTAACACAATGTGCACCACACAAACTGCACATGTAACACAATGTGCACTGGCCAAAACGCACATGTAACACAATGTGCACACATGTTACACAATGTGCACCGCACAAACCGCACATGTGACACAATGTGCACCGCACAAACCGCACATGTAGCACAATGTGCGCACATGTAACACAATATGCACCGCACAAACCGCACATGAGGCCAATCAAATGTAATCCATTGCAGGGTTTCTCACGTTTATTAGGTCGTTACCGAATCTGGCTTTCCCGTAAACCCGCCATGGCACATTCTCTGGCATCTACGTAATTCTTCTTGCTCGGCAGTTTTTCCACGTATTCAATCCTATAAGTATACTTTGCAATACTAGGGTGATATCTCGCATGCTCCTTTTAAAAAAAATTTTTTTTTCATAATTTTTTTATTCATTAAAAATTCGGATGTTCAATAAAATCTACGCAGGAACTGCCTAATTGTAAGGGGTCTTCTACACTGAAAAAAAAAGTTAGTTGGTCTAACAAAGAAAAGTTGGTTGATCCTACGATGTCTAATTTAACCAACCAAGTTAGTTAAATCAACCAAGTATGTTGGTTGGTAAAACAAAAGAAAGTTGGTTAGATTTAACAAAGTAAGTTGGTTCCTCAAACAAAGCATACTGGTTACTCCAACTAAAGTGATTGGTTTGTACTACCAGATGATTTAGTTTATTCAACCAAGTGAGTTTGTTACTTGAACAAAGCTGGTTGGTTAGTGTAGTCACTTTTATTGGTTAGACAGGCCAATGTAAGTTGCATACCTCAACTGATTTCATTGGTAAGTGCTATAAGTAGGTTTGTCAAACTAGATCAGTCAGTTACTTTTATTAATCAAATTGATTAAGTATTACTGATCTGGCTGCATGGTCAGATAAAGTTATTACCTCATCCTTTTCAAAATCATGCTTTACATGACAATAAAGAAGAAACAAGTCAATCATTCTCTCAAAATGCTTTATTTAAATATATTTCATCAGAAACAAAAATAATATACATAAACATATTGGTTGGCCCAAATTCGTCAGTGTAAACTCTGGGCATTCATAAGCAACAACCACCTTTCCCACATCGAGTTTGGTCCAGGGTTCAAGCTGCCAACCTCACAGATTGATGTCAAGTGTGTTCCACTCTAAAAACGTCAAACTACATAAAGCTAAAAAAATTAAAATTGTGAAAATAAAATACTGAAAAAATTAACCAACATTGAATAGTTGGGACAACTAATTCTAACAAATGTATGTTAGTTTGGCTAACCAACTCAAAGTCTGTAGCTCCTACAAATCAGACTGGTTAACCAAACCGATGTGTTAGTTTCTCTAACAAATACAATTAGTTGAACAAAATATAAATTATTATTATACTTAATTTTGTATTGTTAAAACATTTCAAAACAAAGCAAAACAATAATAACATATAAAGGATTAATGTTACTGTGGCATTTCCCATGAAATACATCAAATAAAGTGAATATTTAGCAGTATTTATTTTAGTGGTTGATAATGGAAGATTCTACCCACCTCAAATTTACAAACCTCTATATATAACTTATTTAACGTGAAAACTAATTGCATTGCACATAATTTTAATCTATACATGTTGTACTAATAAATTTGAATCATTTTGACAAATGTAGACACTAATATTGTTATATATAAAGAAAATAACTTACCCCTTTATTCAAACAATTGCGCCAAAATCCAAATGTAAACAATGCATGGAGCAAGCTCAAACTCAAACTTAGCTGGACCAAACAGGGTTATTAGTTTTAGCAACTAAGGTGTTAGTTAAAATTTGTTTTAACTAACGTATCTTAGTACCATCTACCAACTTTTGGTTTTCAGTGTAACTTTCTACAGAGCTTTCATCCTGTGCATGAGGATCGGATTCCCCATCCGTTTCAGAGCTTTCATCCTGCGCATGCGGATCAGATTCCCCATCCATTTCAGAGCTTTCTTCCTCTGTATGCGAACCGGATTCCTCATCCGTACTCCTATCATCATCGTCTTCTTCTTCGCTGTCAATAAGCTCATAGAACAAAGATGAGTTTCGTCGAAGAACTATTTTCAAAGCCTGGACAAATCGGTAATGTTTTTCACTCATTAAATTCTGGATCTCTTCCATCACTTCCTGGTGTATCGTACTCCTTTTCAAATGATGCACCGTTGTCAAAATATTGGCATAACTTTTCACAATACCCTTTCTGTACTTCCAAAATAAGTCTTCTGTGGCCTTTTGTCTCGATTCTACTTCAGAATACCCCTCTTTCTCGTAGGATTCAACCTTTTCGGAGTATTGGTCATCGTACTTTTTATGCACTCTTTGCACTATGTTATCCCATCCAGATTCATCGGATTCGTCGGTATTTTCATCACACAGTCTTTTCATAGGGGGCTCATCATTTTTGGGACACCCTCTTTTAACGTGCTTCTGTAGGTCCATTGTAGATGCAAAAATAATACCGCAATCGATGCAAGACCATTGGCTTTTATCCATTTTATATATATCTTTAACTCTCTTTTTCACACTGTTTCCCTGCTCACTAACAGATGTTAAGTGATGCATCTTACCATTTCCAACCAATTTTATAATATTAGTCCTAAGCCTGTCTTCATCAGCTGTATCTTGTTTGAGGTCAACCAGTAAATAGCCATAGGGCTCCTTGGTGGCATAACGAAATACACCTAAAAACGAGTGAGAAATATTTGGGTACATCTGCCTTGCCAAATGTGCCACCTGCTGCTGGTCACGCGGAATTTTAAACAGTACGATATATTGTGTATTTAAATTTATAGTTCTGATTTCTTTCCCTCGATGGTACAAATTTTGTAGCAGGCAAATTACGCTCAAGTTACAATGGTGAGAGCCTTCGGTATACATTTCGCACATGTCTACATCTTTTGTGGTATCTTTCATAAGGTCATCGTAGATGTACAAGGTAGGCTGACCATCTGGATCCCGCTGATTGATATTATTATTATTATGTATTTATACTCAGCGCAATATCTCCATATACTACAGGACTCAAAGCGCTATTTAACCAATCCGACTGTACAGGTACAGCCCCAACTCACAAGTAACTGACATTCCCCTAACTTGAAGATAGAGGCTCAAGGATGACCATTTATCAACGTCCTGCACGAATTCGATACAAGGAACAGTTTCTTGTAAATCAGTGTAAGCCGGCTGCCATCTTTTGTAAAACCATAAGATCTTTTCAGGAGGATGTGTTATCATTGATTCAGCCTGTTGCAGTAAATGTTTCATCCAGGTTGTTTTTCCGCAAGAGGTCGGTCCTGCCAATAACATCGTAAATGGGTGCCTAAACATAAAGGCATTCTCCTGTTTTGACGATACTTTCAAACGCGGAAGAGAAATTTGTCTCAATCCGTGTAATGCATCGGATGATAAATACTTTTCTTGTGGTGTCTCGGGTGTTATAATGGGCATTATATTATCTACATAAGGCGCTATAACCGGTGTCTCTCATGCTTCGTGGGATGATACATGTGCCACGTGTGTGTACGGGTGCCACATTAGGGTTTATATTTGCGACGTGTGTAACATTTGGCATTGCGTGTGCAAGATCGGCTGACGATGGATTTACAATTTTTTTCTCATTCCAACCCGACATTGCACCAGTTTTGTGCCGTGTAAACATATGTCTCCTGAATGAATAAGGCGTAGCAAAATCCTTTGAGCACTTTTCGCATGTTTTATTCATGGTGACTCTTCGGTGTCTAGAAATATATAACGTCTTCATCTAAATGTAACTGTCATCTTTTATAAATTTGGCCACTCAATGCGTAGGATTTTTTGTTAAATTTATTACCCAACAAACAATGTATTTTACCTAAATACCCGGATTTGAAAAAAGGTCTTAGCCAAGCCATAGCCTTAACTTTTGTACCTTAATAAAAGGGAGTGGCTAGGTGGCTCATAAATATTTGAAAAGTTTATAAAAGATCGTAGAAACAAACAAATCCGAGGTGCATAGTATAAGATTGAATATTCTCGATCAAAAACTTTAAACCTTACTAACTGAGCGATATAGAGTGTACCTTGTATCTAAGGAAAAAATATGTGGATACCGAAAGGATACCATCCGTTTAAATTAATCAGTCCCGTGCAACAGCAAACTGGAATGGAAAACAGGCGCAGAAAAAAGGAATAGGAAAACCGACGGAAAAAAAGAAGAAAGGTATAAGAAAAATGGTGAAGAAAAAGAAGACCGGTAATAACTATGTAACTAAAAAGTCTGGGAGTAAAAAAGGAGAGTTAAAAAGTCTACAAGAGGTCGAAGGATGGTGCGAAAGGATATATTTTCGTGATGGAGTACAATTAGGCAGTTCCTGCGTAGATTTTATTGAACATCCGAATTTTTAATGAATAAAAATTATAAAAAAAAATTATAAAACAAAATTTTAAAAAAAAGGAGCATGCGAGATATCATCCCAGTATTGCAAAGTATACTTATAGGATCGAATACGTGGAAAAACTGCCGAGCAAGAAGAATTACGTAGATGCCAGAGAATGTGCCATGGCAGGTTTACGGGAAAGCCAGATTCGGTAATGACCTAATAAACGTGAGAGTCTTAAAAGATGGTAAAGTCATAGAATCCTGGCAACAATGAGCCTTGGTTGGGGTCCCGAGGCGATACCCTCGTTTTTGAGCGAATAATACCTTCCGATTGTCAAAAAAGGGGGACCAGGAAACCCTGCGATGGATTACGTTTGGTTGGCCTCATGTGCGGTTTGTGCGGTGCATATTGTATTATGTGCGCGCATATTGTGTTACACGTGCGGTTTGTGCGGTGCACATTGTGTTACATATGCGCACATTGTGTTACATGTACGGTTTGTGCGGTGCACATTGTGTCACATGTGCGGTTTGTGCGGTGCGCATTGTGTTACGGGTGCGCACATTGTGTTACATGTGCATACATTGTGTTACACGTGCGGTTTGTGCGGTGCACATTGTGTTACATGTGCGTTTTGGCCAGTGCACATTGTGTTACATGTGCGGTTTGTGCGGTGCACATTGTGTTATATGTGCGCACATTGTGTTATGTGTGCAGTTTGTGCGGTGCACATTGTGTTACGTGTGCGCACATTGTGTTACATGTGCGTTTTGGCCAGTGCACATTGTATTGCATGTGCAGTTTGTGCGGTGCACATTGTGTTACACGTGCAGTTTGTGAGGGTCACATGTGCTATGCGTGCGATTTTATGCGTCACGTGTGTTATAACATAATGAACTCTTTGGTACAGTTAAAATTTGATTTCCTGTTATTGCTCATATAAGGTTAAGTTTGATATCAAAACGTTCGTCTGGACACACTGATTAAGACGCTTTTCAAATTTTTAAAATCCGACTATCCCTCGCAGAGTTAGGACCGTTTGAAAAATGCAAATTATGTGTCTCTTGACGTAATTAATGAATATTTTTTTCAAATGTTTTCTTAACGGTTTAACAGGAGCGTGTTTGCTATTAACACGTTCATCTGGACTAACTGATTAAGACACTTTTTGAAGTTTTAAATTCGGACTATTCCTCAAAAAGTTATGAGCATTTGAAAATTATACATTATAATTCCTTAACAAGACCTTTTTAAAGATTAATGACACCAGCTGTGTGAATGGCTTTGTCAATAGAGGATAATACCCTTTTACAATGGGACTTTTTTAGTGTGCTGTATTTCGAAATATTGTGCATTTATTATTTGGGGTTATAGTATTAGGTATCACAATTTTCATCTGGAATCATAGATTTAGCTCCCCTTTTTATTTTTTAAAATCGGACTCCCCCTCACAGAGTTATGAGCATTTGAAATTTATGCATTTAACCCAAAATTATGGGATGCAAGGCACTTTATGTGTGTGTCTGTGTGTAGCTTTAAATGTCCCTTATTTGTTGCTATGAATGTGTAGATGATTAAATTATCCATGTTGTTGCATGTTTTGTCCTTATACCTTACAAATTTGTATACCTTTCAATGTCCTAATTGTGTTTCATTTCTTTAGTGTTATGATAGATCTGTACATAGTTGTAAATGTCCCTTATTTGTTGCTATAAATATGTAGATGCTTAAATATTCCAAAGTTGTTTACTAGTTTTTTAAAGGTGTTTACATGTTTGCTGGTTTGAATTTACCTTTTGCTGTTTGGCATGATTTTATTTGCCTTTATGTAGCTTTAAATGTTGTGTAATTGTTGGTGATGCTATGAATATTTTATGTACTTCATTCCAATAAATGTATTCCATTTCAACCTAATTTTCACAGATAATTAACACCCCCTGCATTAAGTAAACCCCCACCTCCCCATATCCCCCCTCGAACAGATAGTCCGTGATTTGAACTCTGGTGGCTCTTTGGTCACAAAATCTTTATGGCCCCCTTCGGGGACCATATAGATTGTGTGACTATAATGGCTCCTTGCGTGACTATAGTGCCTCATATACTACTTCTGAGGACTGTGTATACCTCCTGAACTTTTATCTTTTCACCACGAGGCTTATGCCAACTCTGTGCTTTTGATGTACAGGCCACATCATCTGGTAATGTAACCTTTTTCCTCATCTTTAAATCTGCTAACATATACAGCAATGCTGCTACATGCCCACAGGCTCCTTTTTTCCCCATACAGTACATGTGCACTCATGCTGCTGTCACTTTAACCTCTGGTTGAGATGTCATTTGCACCTGGTATCTTAATTTATCAAAAATAATCAAATGTTGACAATTCTGCAATGCAGGTTTTCTTTCAAAATGAAATGACAAAATATTTGAACGCCCACCCTTCCCGCCTCCCAAGAGAAAAATGTAAATTGTGAAAAATACATTTATACCCCTGGAATCTCAATTCAGAGGATTTTATCCTTTAAAGAAATCTTTTAAAACTTTAATTAGAGTAATCTAGATGATAATCAAAGAAAACTGAAAAAAAAACAAAACAAAATGTAATTACTTTATTACAGGATTTTAATCTTGTAGTTAGTCTTACCATTATATTATGTGGACTTTCATGCTTGTTCATTGATCTGTAGCTTTGGGCAGTTACTCTACAGCCATTGCACAAGTTTTATCTGTAAAAAGTAAAAATGACTTATAAGTGACCTCCCTCATTTCTTTTTCTTTTTGCTAAAATCTACATTAAATTGTATATGCAGTAGTCATACTTGATTTTGTCTGTTTATAATTTAAGGCTACATTTCTTCCAAATTAAGTTTTAAAATGAAAGGAATCACTGAAGATTCTCTTTTACTGAGGATATCTTTGTTGATGGAATTATATGATTGAAAACAGAGTAAAAAAACTTACCAACTGATATATTCTTGATAAACTCTTCACGGAAGTAAATGTATCCTTTATCCACATGACTTTTTCCTGAAGATTTAGACTTAGACTTAACATAATTTTCAACAAAAGCTGTGGTCAAATACAGAATACTTGAAATATCACACACTTCGTCCATGTTAGATGTGTACTTTGTTTACATACTTACCAGCCAGAGCCTCACTGTGGATTTTTTGGGGGAGTATTAACAGTGGTGAATAACAGATACCTAAAACAACAATTTAATTGGACTATCAGGGTTATTTTCTTGTCATAAGTTTGTCAGTTAATTTGTCCAACAAGAAAATGACAAGGTTAAATTTGTCAACTGGGAAGTTTGTTGTTTAAGCACCATTTTGACAAATTATTGACAAATTAATATTTGTTACACGTTTTCAGTATATATTTATTGTCCTATGAAATGTATAAAAAAAGGCAGATAAAAAATGTTTGTTCTCATGCAATATGCTAATGATTTAATTTAGTATTTGTTATTTGTTAAACGTTGTATTCATTTTAAATTCATGTAATTCAATGCTATTGGAACAATTTTTCAGGTTGTTATTTGTGCTGAACTTACATATTTTACTTTAATTTAATTTGATGTTGGAATGTCTGTGCATTTAAAAACAGTTGTATTTCTGTGGTTTTGAAATGGCACTGGTGCCGTTTCAAGTCAATTACCCATTGTCCTTCCCAGTGTCCTTTCTGACTAGTGCTAAGTCAAAAAGTGCTTACTAAAAGTATTGTATCCACCTTAAATAAGCGTCTTCATTTTTTGGCTGAATATTAATAATCGTTTCAGGTAACCAAATAGTTTTTACTAAAATCACAACAGATTTATAATTTTATATGTTCATTTTTTAGTTACAAACTTTGGAAATAATTTATCATTAATATTTTTGTAATTAATTATTTTCTGCGGAACTAGCCTTACGGCGCGTAGTAAGGAGATGGAATACACGCAAGTACCACCTCCATCTCAAAGTACTCCTGCCCAAAATACAGCCTTCGCCGACGCCCTTGCCAGGGCCAGAGAGGTAAAGTATATTTCATAGAATTACCTGCCTGTTTTTTATAAAAAGATTGTATGTAATATTTGGCCAAAAACAAAGCTGAAAACAACGCTCTGTTTTGCTGTAAGAAACCAGCATGGCCTTGTCTCCAACATCCGGTGCTTTTGTTTTACTAAATTTTACGTTTTTAGATTTTAAAGCTAACATAAATACCACAGTCAGCCAGTGTTCCGCAACTATAAATACACTTGTTGAAATCCCGATACTGTACAGTAGTGACTAGGCTCTCAAGAGTATTTTCGTTTGTAACCTTCCTGCGTGCATCTCTGCTCTCCCACCTTTGGTCGAGGGTTTGAACCCAAATCAGGCGAACCGGTGGGATGTCCCGATGTGAACTGAGCTATTGAAAATTTTTGCTTGGTAATAGTGGAGAAATACACCTTTTTTGTTCACCCGAGTAGTGATACTGGCCTCCCACCTCTGAGGTTGGTGGTTCAAACCCAAGACCTTGATAGAGTAGTTGGTAGTTACTTACAGATGGTCAGCAGTTTACAGTACAGAACCTTGGCCAACTGTATGTACTGGTTTCCTCTGCCCAAAACTGTCCTTTGTGATATGGCCTTACTGTGTTGCAAGCTATGTAAAACCCCAAATAAATTAGGCCGAGTTTCTGTCCCATCGCCATTTGTTACTGATTAGTGGGTGGACGATTAGACGTGTGCTCAATTAATCGTCGTTGACAGTGTACAATCACGGTCAGTCATTAAAGTTTTCTAATGATCGAATATTCAGCTTAAATCTTACCTTTGCTGATTTATCTCAATATCCAGATATTTTTCATATATTGTACAAATTTTTTACTTAATAAATCAACAGATTTGTCATGCATTTCGAGTTTATGTCTACCGCCATATTTACAGGAAGTGGGTGCTTTCGGTAGATTCTAAATGTCGGAACACTGTTATTCTTACCGGATTGACCTATACTTTATCCCAGAAAGTGTTTCTTAAATAGTAAACAACAATGGAGTAAAATACTCGATTATGGGTCGATCATCGGTCAGAAAAATGGACGAATAATCGACCATGAAAATTGGAGGCGATTCCCAACACTAATACTGATGGACACAATGGCGAGGGACAGAGCTCACATGTACCTGTTTTCGGTGTAAATCTTGAACAGCAGACAATTTTTACATTTACTTAATAATGCCCTTCCTATGACTATACACATATATCCAGTTAGTTTATAATACATATGTTGTTACATTAAGCTGATTTTGCATGCCAGAACTTGTTTTTGTACATAACATACCAGTGGTGAAGCTTTGTTGACGTTTTAAAAATGTGTTGAAATATACACATACCAATAAGATATCAAATATTAGTGAACGGCACACATACATACCTCAAACAATGCAAATAACACTTTATATTTGTGGCAATATGTGTAGAAAACTAGAAATATGCTGTTTAAAATTTACACCGAAAACTAGTACATGTGAACTAGAGCTGTAATCAACAGTGATTTCTGTAGATCGACGCTCGCTTGTTAGATGCGAGTTGAACTCGAGTAAATGACACAAATATAAATAAAATAATAATGTCCAAATATTGTCATCAAGGGATCCGCCATTGACGTATTTAGTACCATTTTATTGCAAGGAAATATATTCTGTTGCCGGTTAAATTGTACAGGTATGTATGAGCACATTATGGAACATCCACGTAAATAAGGAAATAAAAAATGGCCATTGCACATTGAATTTTTTGTCTTTATGGTTAGATAAATTGTAAAAGTGCTGGTTTTTACAAGACTAGTATATCCTAATTTATTTCTTAAAAACTCGAGTTTAAATTACGTAAATCGATGTGGTCCCAAATATCGCCCACCGAGTTACGACTCGAGTTTCGGTCAACTCGTTACAGCACTAATGTGAACTCTGTCCCTCGCCATTGTGTCCATCAGTATATCAATAGCAATCGGCGACAGGACAGAAACTCAGTCTACAAATAAATATATTATTGTTCTCCCTGATGGCTTTCTACCAGTAAACACCAGCATACCAGAGAACGCCCAGTTTATATTTCTGTGTACGCCATTCTTTGTGAGAGGTTCAGGACAAGCGCTTCTAGACATCTAGAAAATGGGCATTCCCTAGTATTTCTGGCTTACTTTTACACAGCCCGATATCTTGAATGTAGGAGAACAGAAATATCTCATTTCAGTATGACTGAATTCTCTATATGTTACATTATTTTGTGTCCTATCTTGGGATGCACTGCGTAAAATTGACACAATTCTGGTTGGTTCTAGAACTTCAAATGTGTGAAAATTACCTGCAGGAAATCATGTCCTGCGGATCTTGTGCAAGTGTCAGATTTGATGTTTGACCCTTGCTTCAAGGTTCAGTTGGGTCATCGTATTGAAAAGGTTTTTTATCCGTCTTACTGTTGCTCCTTGAGCTTTGAAGCCTTCTTTGTAGTCAGACTACCTGCATTTTTGCTTGATACCTGGCTCGAGGTAAATACCACAGCAGTGGTCTTATTCCAAAAGTGATGTTAATTGTATCCCCGGCGCGAAGCGGGGATACTATGGATTCATCATCGTCCGCGTCCGCAGAGATTTCTTGTTAGCGACCTACAGTCCACATTTCTTTCCAGATTTCTTTCATATTTGGCAGGTGGCTTGATATGCTGGAGGACTCGCCACCCTATCTTTTTGGTAGGCTTTATGTCTAAATAAATTAGGCCTGTGGTACACAAAAATGTCTAAAATGTGGAATATTGCTTGTTAGCGACCTACAGTCCACATTTCTTTCCAGATTTCTTTCATATTTGGCAGGTGGCTTGGTATGCTAGAGGACTCGCCAGTCGCCACCCTATCTTTTTGGTAGGATTTATGTCTAAATTGGGCCTGTGGTAGACAAAAATGTCTAAAATGTGGAATATTGCTTCTTGGCGACCTATAGTCCACATTTCTTTCCAGATTTCTTTCATATTTGGCAGGTGGCTTATCGCTTAAAAGTATTGCAGATAACCAATTTTTCTCAAATAACTCATTCACCTACTTTTGGAAGAGCTTTCACATGGTGAAGTTTCAGACCCATAGCTAATTACTCACCTACTCAAAATGAGTAAATGCTAATTATCTCTAAAAGTATTGCGGATACCCAATTTTTATCAAATAACTCGTTCATCTACTTTTGGGAGAGCTTTCACATGGTGAAGTTTAGTGCTGGGACGAGTTGACGGAAACTCGAGTTATAACTCGATGGGCGATAATTGGGGGTCACATCGATCGGCGCAAGTGAAACTCGAGTTTTTTTGTAAACGTACATATTTTAACCATCTAAGGCTGATACTTCACCATAACAATAGAAATATCTGACATTTTCAGAAATATATTGTATTTTTACTTTATTCTGACTTAAATCAATGAAGATTTAATTTAAATTATATCGCGAAAGCCCATTTCCAGTTTAAAGTTTGGCCTCATGTATGGTTATGTAAAATATTTTCGCTAACAAACGAAATACTCTATCCCGAAAATTACTCGAGTTTGACTCGAGTTCAACTCGCTTCTAACAAGCGATGCTCGATCTGTCATTTAAGCTTGCGATCCCACCACTAGTGAAGTTCCAGACCTGTAGGTAATTACTCACCTACTCAAAATGAGTAAATGCGAATTATCTCTTAAAAATATTGCAGATAGCCAATTTTTCTCAAATAACTCGTTCACCTACTTTTGGGAGAGCTTTCACTTGAAGTTTCAGACCCGTAGCTAATTGTTCACCTACTCAAAATGAGTAAATGCGAATTAGCTCTAGAAGTATTGCAGATAGCCAGTATTTCTCAAATAACTCATTCACCTACATTTTGGAGAGCTTTCAATTAGTGAATTTTCAGATCAGTAGCTAATTACTCACCTACTCAAAATGAGTAAATGCCTATTATCACTGAAAGTATTGCAGATAGCCAGTATTTCTCAAATAACTCATTCACCTACATTTTGGAGAGCTTTCACATGCTAAAGTTTTTTTATGAATTTTTAAAATAATTTTTAATGCATTAAAATTAATGAAATCATGCACTAAATCAATTATAACTTGAAAAGTATTGCATTTAGAGCACTTTGTTAAAATATGTTATTCAGCTACTTTTTTCCATAGCTACAACATGGTGAATAACTTGAGTGTCTATCTCAATAGCTAAGTGAGTGATAGCTAATTTTGGACTTTTCACTAACTTCCCTCATGAGTAAAATCACTTGTAACTTGAAAACTATTGCATTTAGAGAATTTTGTGCAAATCTGTTATTCACCTACTTTGGGGTCAGATATAACATAGTAAAATTTCAGACCTCTGGCTCGTGGCATAGCTGAGTAATAGCTACTTTTGCCTTTGCCGGTGGATACATCTTGCATCTGGCCACAGATGCATCCTTGGTCTAGTTTGTTTTACCTTATCCAGATAGAAAGTTGAATACCGTTATTTTAAGCATAGGGCTGCAAGCGAGCCCAAAAATTCGCCTCGATTCCTCATTTTGGAAGAACAGACTTTGACTCATTTATTCACTTGATTATCGCCCACAAAATAAACTGCATCATATTTTGACATATCACACCTTATAAAATGGTTAAAAGACAAACGTGAGGAAAGAATTTTGATAATTTATTGAATTTTGGGAAGGAGACACATTTATTATGCAAAATATAGGAAACTTAAACCATTTTTATATTACAAGATTTGAGGCGTCTTTGAAATATGTTATATTAAAAAACCGTCTTTTAAAACATTCTTGCACGAACATTTAAAGTTTGCAAATGCTTAAAATATAAAAAACAGAAACACCTTATATTAGTAAAATATGTACATTTATTCATATATAGTAGATAATCATAATGTCGATATGCTCATTAAGTCGATTGGTCAGCATTGACAGCTTTACCGCACATAGCAAACTTCATTTGAATTTGTAATTAAACATTAGGGGTGTTGCGGTAGCGATTTTTTCCTTCCGGTTTCACGTCTGGCACTTCCCGGTCGGTTACTGGTTAACTGTCTCTTATTCAACAAAACATAAGAACCAAATAGTTTCCATACTTTAATCAGGAATTCTGCTAACATGACACAGATGTGTCCTCGATTCTCATTGGCTAATCGACAAACTATGTGGTGTGCTTTGGATTATCGCTCATTATGGTTGTTTTACAGTAAAAAGCAAAGAAAAGCGGATTATGACATTTATTTTGTGTGTGAGGTTAGTAAAATTACTTTATATTGACCTTTAAGCGGAAAACCGGTAGCTGAATTTATGACGGTTGGCAGTGATTTATTTACCGTACCGACGATACCGGTACTACCGCAACACCCCTATTAAACATACACCCCTTTTCTTGAATATACTCTGCAAAAATAGTCGTGCAATATGTTTCAAGTGGATATATTTTTATATTTCATGAAATAAACCCTAAAATATTACCTTAATACAGAAATAAACAATCCAGTTTATTATAATACAACTAGTATAAAATCTGTGTACAAAATTTTTGTTCTATAGATGTAATTGATCATCTTGTAACAAAGCTTTCATCTTGTTGATCCCTATGAAAGTGGTGGTACTAGATGATCGACTTAATGATCAACCTTACAAATGACATTTTGTTTTCTGCATTTTCAAACCCAAGTTTGAAGTTTCTGTTGAAAAAAAATCTTAGAAGTGTTGCAGCTGTTGGTTAGTTTATATGCTTTATGAAGTCATGCTTTCAATGTACCTTAATACAGAGTTGCTTCTAGGGTGCGTTTTCCGTGGGATCGCGCATAAATTCGCCTACAAACGCGGATTTTCTTGGAGTCTGCGTTGACCAAATTATATGAGAACGCGTAGTACACAAGGCGATGCGGGAAATGTATGAAGCGAAAAGACGAGATCTAGAAAATCGAAACATTGCACGGATCGAGAGTTTGTCGAGGTTTTAATTTTCCATTGAAACGTTCTTCGAATAATGCATGTTGACGATGTTTCGTGATCGTTTACGTAAAATAACTAAAATATTATGTGCTACAGACATTATTTAGTCATATTATACACAAAAACATGAAATTAAGCTTAAAGTGGATGGTTATATGAAAAATGGCGGCAAGAAAAACGAAACTGACAGTGAACTGGATTGTTACCACAACAGGAGAGGCAAGCCGGTGCTGACCCTACGTATCTGTGGGGTTTCCCAACAATGTATGTCTAGAAAATATTTTACTTGAAGATCAAAATTCACAGACAACTCATTATTAATATTAATGAGGTTTCTTAACAATATTTTCTGCTTTAAGATAAAATACTAGATGGACCACAGAGCTCAGGTCAGATTCGTAGAAAATATTGACAATTTCATGGGATTTTTTAACAGTATTTTACTAGAAGAATTTGTGGACTACTCATTAATATTCATGAGGTCACATTATTCTGTGGGGTTTTCCAACATATTCGTACAAATTGATGGTATACAATGACTGAATTTGTGATGTTGACTTTAGACAAAAACTTAAAACCGCAATGCTGTGACAGGAGTCACTTTGATGAAAATAACCATTTTCAATATATATATTTTTTTTGGAATTCTATCACTAGGCTTGAAGTTTATTTTTATTTGGCAAGACAAATCACCTGACATCTTTTGTACATAACTGTATATAGTGGCATTCTACCGTGAACGCCAGCCTGCCAATGAATGATCACCTTATATTTCTTCAATACAATAGAGGTCAAGGACCAATGCTTCTGTGTGTAAACTAAATGACTGTGCAATAGCATAAAATGACCGATAATTGATGTAATTTGTCAAAATACATAGCTTTAAAGCAAATATTATCAGATGTACAACTGCTAATTAAGCGTCCCTTGAAAAGGGGACGCTTATTGGTTTCACCCCCGGTTTTCAGTCAGCCGCCGCCACCGCATTATCGTCTCCCTTGAATATCTCCCTTGTTATTAGGCCTATCCAAATGATATGTGGCAGTGTTCTTCTATAGGCGTGGGGAAATTTTTTGACAGGCATAAATTTGACCTTTATCAAGGTCACATTATCAAAAATTCAAAAAAAAATTTACTTCCTTTTCACTAGATTTCCTCAGAAAGTACTGGGTGTGGGTCAACCAAATTTGGTATGCACATTCCTGGGGGAAGAATCTAGGCGCCAGTCGATATTGGGATCAGTCGGGCCATAATTGACCGATTGACGGGCGATTGATTATAACTTCATAAAAATTTTGCTAAGATTAAGCCTTGAACTCGCTTATTATTGGTCGTAGAGGTTTGGGATGGTATACCAACATATAGGAAATCATGTGCTGGGAATCTTCTGGTGTGGTCAGATTTGACCTTAGGCCCCTCGTTCAAGGTCAAGCGAGGATAGGCAAAGTTTAAAGTGCTTATAACTCGCTTATTATTGGTCCTAGAGGTTTGGGATGGTATACCAACATATAGGAAACCATGGGCTGGGAATCTTTTGGTGTGGTCAGATTTGACCTTGGACGTCTCCTTCAAGGTCAAACGAGGATAGCCAAACTGAAAAGTGCTTATAACTCGCTTATTATTGGTCCTAGAGGTTTGGGATGGTATACCAACATATAGGAAATCATGTGCTGGGAATCTTCTGGTGTGGTCGCATTTGACCTTGGGCCCCCCCCTTCAAGGTCGAACGAGCATAGCCAAACTTAAAAGTGCTTATAACTCGCTTATTATTGGTCCCAGAGATTTGGGATGGTATACCAACATATAGGAAATCATGGGCTGGGAATCTTCTGGTGTGGTCGCATTTGACCTTGGGCCCCTCGTTCAAGGTCAAAAGAGCATAGCCAAACTTAAAAGTGCTTATAACTCGCTTATTATTGGTCCCAGAGGTTTGTGATGGTATACCAACATATAGGAAATCGTGCTGGGAATCTTCTGGTGTGGTCGCATTTGACCTTGGGGCCCCCCTTCAAGGTCAAACGAGCATAGCCAAACTTAAAGGTGCTTATAACTCGCTTATTATTGGTCGTAGAGGATTGGGATGGTATACCGACATGTAGGAAATCATGGGCTGGGAATCTTCTGGTGTGGTCGCATTTGACCTTGGGCCCCCCCCTTCAAGGTCGAACGAGCATAGCCAAACTTAAAAGTGCTTATAACTCGCTTATTATTGGTCCTAGAGATTTGGGATGGTATACCAACATATAGGAAATCATGGGCTGGGAATCTTCTGGTGTGGTCGCATTTGACCTTGGGCCCCTCGTTCAAGGTCAAAAGAGCATAGCCAAACTTAAAAGTGCTTATAACTCGCTTATTATTGGTCCTAGAGGTTTGTGATGGTATACCAACATATAGGAAATCATGGGCTGGGAATCTTCTGGTGTGGTCGCATTTGACCTTGGGGCCCCTCTTCAAGGTCAAACGAGCATAGCCAAACTTAAAAGTGCTTATAACTCGCTTATTATTGGTCGTAGAGGATTGGGATGGTATACCAACATATAGGAAATCATGGGCTGGGAATCTTCTGGTGTGGTCGCATTTGACCTTGGGCCCCCCCTTCAAGGTCGAACGAGCACAGCCAAACTTAAAAGTGCTTATAACTCGCTCATTATTGGTCCTAGAGATTTGGGATGGTATACCGACATACACGAAATCATGGGCTGGGAATCTTCTGGTGTGGTCGCATTTGACCTTGGGCCCCTTGTTCAAGGTCAAAGAGCATAGCCAAACTTAAAAGTGCTTATAACTCGCTTATTATTGGTCCTAGAGGTTTGTGATGGTATACCAACATATAGGAAATCGTGCTGGGAATCTTCTGGTGTGGTCGCATTTGACCTTGGGGGCCCCCCCCCTTCAAGGTCAAACGAGCATAGTCAAACTTAAAAGTGCTTATAACTCGCTTATTATTGGCCCTAGAGGTTTGGGATGGTATACCAACATATAGGAAATCATGGGCAGGGAATCTTTTGGTGTGGTTAGATTTGACCTTGGGCCTCTCCCTCAAGGTCAAACGAGGATAGCCAAACCTAAAAGTGCTTATAACTCGCTTATTATGGGTCCTAGAGGTTTGTGATGGTATACAAACATATAGGAAATAATGGGCTGGGAATCTTCTGGTGTGGTCAGATTTGACCTTGTGCCCCTTGTTCAAGGTCAAACGAGGATAGGCAAACTTAAAAGTGCTTATAACTCGCTTATTATTAGTCCTAGAGGTTTGGGATGGTATACCAACATATAGGAAATCATGTGCTGGGAATCTTCTGGTGTGGTCGGATTTAATCTTGGGCCTCTCCTTCAAGGTCAAACGAGGATACCCAAACATAAAAATGCTTATAACTCACTTATTATTGGTCCTAGAGCTTTGGGATGGTATACCAATATATAGGAAATCATGGGCTGGGAACCTTCTGGTGTGGTCGGATTTGACCTTGGGCCTCTCCTTCAAGGTCAAACGAGCATAGCCAAACTTAAAAGTGAATAACTCGCTTATCATTTGTCCTAAAGGTTTGGGGTGGTAAACCAACATGTACGAAATCATGGGCAGGGAATCTTATGCTGTGGTCGGATTTGACCTTGGGGCCCCCTTCAAGGTCAAGCGAGGGTAGTCAAAGTTAAAAGTGCTTATAACTCGCTTATTATTGGTCCTAGAGGTATGGGACGGTAAACCAACATGCAGGAAATCATGGGCTGTTAATATTTTAGTGTGGTCGGATTTGACCTTGGGCCTCTCCTTCAAGGTCAAATGAGGATAGGCAAACTTAGAAGTGCTTATAAAGCACTTATTATTGGTCCTAGAGGTTTGGGATGGTAAACCAAGATGTAGGAAATCATGGATTTGGAATCTTTTCTTGGGTTCGGATTTGACCTTGGGACCCTCCTTCAAGGTCAAATGAGGATAGGCAAACTTAAAAGTGCTTATAACTTGCTTATGAGTCGCTTATTAGTGGTCCTAGAAGTTTTGGATATTAACCAACCTATAGGAGTTCATGGTTTGCAATTTTTTTTTCATTTGTGATTTTGAAATGTTTTGCAGTTGGCCTTCATATCTGTGACAAGTGTATTTACTTTGCAACCTCTTGCTTTTGACTAAAGTTACATATATTTTTTCCTGTAGAGTACAACAACTCTATATATTACTTTGTTCTCTTTCTTTTATATTTGTAAAAGGAATTTATAATCTTTCCCCTTCATTAATCCAACAAACAGAAACTTCACTCAGTTTACCATATTTTGAAGTGAATTACCACTGAATTATGTTCTAATGATATATATTAGGATAGTAAGTTGCTACAGTTGTAAATGTCTGATTTACTGCTTTTTTCAAAAAGTATACAGATCCATGCCACCTTAATAGTAGATTCAACCTTTTCTTTACACTCACTCATAGCCTTGCTTAAGGCTCAAGTACCCTAGTAATTAAGAGAAAATATACAGAAAACATGGTCATTTTGCATAATGTATTCTTACAATTAACATGTACTGGATTTTACACATGATATGTCTGCTCAGTTTATATCTCAAAACATGCATGAGTGCTTTATGAATACCAAATATCTGTGTACAAGTATGAAAACATATGGTACAAATTTGAGCCTTAAGCAAGGCTAACTCACTCAATGAGAATTTAGAGAAAAGACACTGTTGTATACTTCAAGGATGAAAACAATCATGTAGCCTTGTTCAGGTGCACAGATTGTTTCTGTTGAAATTAACATTTTTATCACCTTTTTAATATCAGATCACTTTGTGGCATTGTCTGATGGAATATTGGTAATCGATGTGCCCAAGATGGGCATCATATTTAACAAGTCCCTATAATAATATACATTGCATCATACTCATTTTATTTCCTGTAATATGTCACAGAACATTGTAGAAATAATATGGTGTGCTACTCACTACTGTACTGACATTATCTACATATGACATAGCTTTCAGATAATTTGTTTTTTTATACACCGGACACATATTTTTGTTAAGGAAAACAATGACCTACAATATTATAATTGTTGCATTTTTCAAGCTGTAGAACTGTTTTTGAAATAAGTAAGGTTAATTGCTGGTGGTTTATATTTACAGTAACCTTGACCAAACATTCTAACCTGTAATGACAAATTTAAAAGTGGTTATAACTCACGTATTATTGGTCCTAAGGTTTGCAAAATGAAACCAACCTAAGGGAAACCATAAGCTGGACTTGGGTCCTGCTTCGAGGTATATAGTTATAAATAGAGACTTTGGGAAAGACTAAGATAGTTGGAAAATGCAGATGTTAAAAACACAACAAATGTATCAGTTTATGGGAATAATTTCCTCTTGAACTCTTAGATCCTTTTATAAAGGTAAACAGCAATAAAACCACACACATTGTGAAGAACTATGTATACAAACATGGTGTCGGGTGTTTTACTATTATGGAGGAATACATAGATAGATAGATAGATCTTTATTCAGCATTACATTACAATGAAATAATACAACATTTTAAAATAAATGCTGAAAGTAAATGTCAGAAGTTCAAATGAACTTATAACTAGACATCCCTAAATTTGGAGAGAACTGACAACATAAAGTTAAGAACATACAATAAATACTAAACAGAAATGCCTGAAGTTCAAATGAACTTATTAGTAAATATTACTTAACTTGGACATAACTGACAACAGAAAGTCAAGAAAGAAATACAGCAGATAAAATAGTTTTTGATTTATGACACAAAGAAGCTATTTATGAATGAATATGCTAATTTGAACTGTTTGTCTGTTAATTAAATTTTAACATACTTGACAAAGTACTTAATGGTAAAAATATAGATTAAGATACACACAGATTTAGTACACAGATCCGTAACTTCCATTTGTCATACCATAATTTGTTAGATAGGCAATGGTTTTCTATATTTAGTGAGGAATTCTTCTTTTAATCTCTTTTTGAAGCTTATTATAGATGGCAACAATCTTACATGTGATGGAATTTGATTGTACAGTTTAACCCCTATAATACTAGGACATCTACTTTTTTGGAAAGTTTTGGGGATATTTTGATAAATGTTTCCACAGTTCCTTGTATTATAGTTATGAACATGCTTGACATATCTATATCATTCCATTAGTTTAGGTGGTAGCAAATTCCTATGAGCTTTGAAAATATGAGTACATGTTTTGAATTTTGTTATATCCCGTAACTTTAAACATTTGAATGCATTGTATGTGTTGCTTGTTGAATTTCTGTATCTTAAGGAGCCAATCAGGCACATTTCTGACAGAGGAATCTAGGCGCCAATCGATATTGGGATCAATCGGGCCATAATTGAGCGATTGACGGGCGATTGATTATAAGTTCATAAAAAATTTACTACGATTAAGCCTTGAACTCGCTTATTATTGGTCCTAGAGGTTTGGGATGGTGTACCAACATATAGGAAATCAGGTGCTGGAAATCTTCTGGTGTGGTCAGATTTGACCTGGGGCCCCTCGTGAAAGATCAAAAGAGGATAGGCAAAGTTTAAAGTGCTTATAACTCCCTTATTATTGGTCCTAGAGGTTTGGAATGGTATACCAGCATATAGAAAATCATGTGCTGGGAATCATCTGGTGTGGTCAGATTTGACCTTGGGCCCCTCGTTCAAGGTCAAACGAGTATAGGCAAACATAAAAGTGCTTGTAACTCGCTTATTATTGGTCCTACAGCTTTGGGATGGTAAACCAACATGTAGGAAATCATGTGCTGGGAATCTTCTGGTGTGGTCAGATTTGAACTTGGGCCTCTCCTTCAAGGTCAAATGAGCATAACCAAACTTAAAAGTGCTTATAACTCGCTTATTATTGATCCTAGAGGATTGGGATGGTATACCAACATACAGGAAATCATGTGCTGGGAATTTTCTGGTGTGGTCTGATTTGACCTTGTGCCCCTCGTTCAAGGTCAAACGAGTATAGCCAAACTTAAAAGTGCTTATGACTTGCTTATTTTTGGTCCTACAGGTTTGGGATGGTATACTAACATATAGAAAATCATGGGCTGGGAATCTCTTGGTGTTGTCAGATTTGACCTTGGGCTTCTTCTTCAAGGTCAAACGAGGATAGCCAAACATAAAAGTGCTTATAACTCGCTTCTTATTTGTCCTACAGGTTTGGGATGGTAAACCAACATGTAGGAGATCATGGCCTGGGAATCTTCTGGTGTGGTCGGATTTGATGTTGGGCCCCTCGTTCAAGGTCAAACGAGCATAGCCAAACTTAAAAGTGCTTATAACTCGCTTATTATTGGTTCTACAGGGTTGTGATGGTATACCAACATGTAGGAAATCATGGGCTGGGAATCTTTTGGTGTGGTCAGATTTGACCTTGGGTCTCTTCTTCAAGGTCAAAAGAGGATAGCCAAACATAAAAGTGCTTATAACTCACTTATTATTGGTCCTAGAGCTTTGGGATGGTAAACCAACATGTAGGAAATCATGGCCTGGGAATCTTTGGGTGTGGTCGGATTTGACCTTGGGCCCCTTGTTCAAGGTCAAACGAGGATAGACAAACTTAAAAGTGCTTATAACTCGCTTATTATTGGTCCTAGAGGTTTGTGATGGGATACCAACATGTAGGAAATCATGGGCTCGGAATCTTTTGGTGTGGTCAGATTTGACCTTGGGCTTCCTCTTCAAGGTCAAAAGAGGATAGCTAAACATAAAAGTACTTATAACTGATTTATTATTGGTCCTAGAGGTTTGGGATGGTAAACCAACATGTAGGAAATCATGGGCTGGGAATCTTCTGGTGTGGTCTGATTTGACCTTGGGCCCCTCGTTCAATGTCAAACAAGCATAGCCAAACTTAAAAGTGCTTATAACTCGCTTATTATTGGTCCTAGAGGATTGGGATGGTATACCAACATGTAGGAAATCATGTGCTGGGAATCTTCTGGTGTGGTCAGATTTGACCTTGTGCCCCTCGTTCAAGGTCAAATGAGTATAGCCAAACATAAAAGTGGTTATGACTTGCTTATTATTGGTCCTAGAGGTTTGTGATGGTATACTAACATATAGAAAATCATGGGCTGGGAATCTTTTGGTGTTGTCAGATTTGACCTTGGGCCTCTTCTTCAAGGTGAAACAAGGATAGCCAAACATAAAAGTGCTTATAAGTGGCTTATTATGTCCACCCCCCTGGGGGGTGGATATATTATTTTTGCTTTTTTCGCCGTCCGATGTCCGGCGTCCGATGTCCGGCGTCACGCATGGTTTCCGCTCATTTAAAGGAAAAGTATTAGAGCTATTGTCACCAAATTTGGTATGCAGGCTTATTGGGTCAGTAGCTTGCTTGGGATTGCTTTTGGCTGTTGTACCTCTTTTGCTTACTGAGTAATACTTAAGTACAGCTATTTTCAGTACCCATTGGTTTCCGTGCATTTAAGCCAAAATAATTAAAGATATTTTACTACAATTTTGAATACAAGATTGTTATGTCCATAGCTCGCTTGGTATTGCATTTGGGACTGATAGCTTTGTCAGTACATGAGTAATAGCCATTTAGGTACTTCATTGTGTATTTTCAGTACTACTTTTGAGTAATTTGCTTCTATCTCCTTAACCGTGCGAGATAGAGCGATTTCGGCAAAATTTTCGACCCGCAGGGTATCTGAGGAGTGTACTCTTTGCAATTTTCAAAAAATTTTCCCCTCCCCAAAAATGGCGGCCATTTTGAATTTTCGAATTTTTGCCAAAAATGGCAAAACACAAATTTGCTTCTATCTCCTTAACCGTGCGAGATAGAGCGATTTCGTCGAAATTTTCGACCCACAGGGTATCTAAGGAATGTAATATTTGCAATTTTCCAAAAATTTTCCCCTCCCCAAAAATGGCGGCCATTTTGAATTTTCGAATTTTTGCCAAAAATGGCAAAACACAAATTTGCTTCTATCTCCTTAACCGTGCGAGATAGAGCGAGTTCGTCGAAATTTTCGACCCACAGGGTATCTAAGGAATGTAATATTTGCAATTTTCAAAAAAATTTCCCCTCCCCAAAAATGGCGGCCATTTTGAATTTTCGAATTTTTGCCAAAAATGGCAAAACACAAATTTGCTTCTATCTCCTTAACCGTGCGAGATAGAGCGATTTCGGCAAAATTTTCGACCCACAGGGGATCTAAGGAATGCAATCTTTGCAATTTTCCAAAAATTTTCCCCTCCCCAAAAATGGCGGCCATTTTGAATTTTCGAATTTTTGCCAAAAATGGCAAAACACTAATTTGCTTCTATCTCCTTAACCGTGCGAGATAGAGCGATTTCGGCAAAATTTTCGACACACAGGGTATCTAAGCAATGCAATCTTTGCAATTTTCAAAATATTTTCCCCTCCCCAAAAATGGCGGCCATTTTGAATTTTTGCCAAAAATGGCAAAACACAAATTTGCTTCTATCTCCTTGACCGTGCGAGATAGAGCGATTTCGTCGAAATTTTCGACCCACAGGGTATCTAAGGAATGTAATATTTGCAATTTTCAAAAAATTTTCCCCTCCCCAAAAATGGCGGCCATTTTGAATTTTCGAATTTTTGCCAAAAATGGCAAAACACAAATTTGCCTCTATCTCCTTAACCGTGCGAGATAGAGCGATTTCATCAAAATTTTCGACCCACAGGGTATCTAAGGAATGTAATATTTGCAATTTTCAAAAAATTTTCCCCTCCCCAAAAATGGCGGCCATTTTGAATTTTCGAATTTTTGCCAAAAATGGCAAAACACAAATTTGCTTCTATCTCCTTAACCGTGCGAGATAGAGCGATTTCGTCGAAATTTTCGACCCACAGGGTATCTAAGGAATGCAATCTTTGCAATTTTCCAAAAATTTTCCCCTCCCCAAAAATGGCGGCCATTTTGAATTTTCGAATTTTTGCCAAAAATGGCAAAACACAAATTTGCTTCTATCTCCTTAACCGTGCCAGATAGAGTGATTTCGTCAAAATTTTCGACCCACAGGGTATCTGAGCATTGTACTCTTGGTAATTTCTAAAAAATTTTCCCCTCCCCTAAAATGGCGGCCATTTTGAATTTTCAAATTTTTGCCAAAAATGGCAAAACACAAATTTGCTTCTATCTCCTTAACCATGCGAGATAGAGCGATTTCGTCGAAATTTTCAACCCACAGGGTATCTAAGGAATGTAATCTTTGCAATTTTCAAAAAATTTTCCCCTCCCCAAAAATGGCAGCCATTTTGAATTTTCGAATTTTTGCCCAAAATGGAAAAACACAAACTGGCCTTAACCGTGCAAAATAGAGTTATTTTGTTGAAATTTTCGACCCATAGGGTATCTAAGAAATGTACTCTTGGCAATTTTCAAAAAAATTTCCTTTTCCCAATAATGGCGGCCATTTTGAATTTTCAAATTTTTGCCAAAAATAGAAAAACAGGAATTGGCTTCTATCTTCTTAACCGTGCAAGATAGAGTGATTTCGTCAAAATTTTCAACCCAACCAATGCAAAAAGGCATGAAGCTGAAATAAATTACATCTACACTATCAAATATTTAAGCATCATTGATATATTTTACAAATGAAACAGGGTCTTGTAAGACTACTGTACAATTTGGGCAAAAGGTTCATGGGTGGACATTACACATGATAATGTGTGTTCTTCTATGCTATCCTGTTTCTATTCGCATCTACTATCAACAGGGCGGCCTATTTCTAGTTATTGGTCCTAGAGCTTTGGGATGGTAAACCAACCTGTAGGAAATCATGTGCTGGGAATCTTCTGGTGTGGTCAGATTTGACCTTGGGGCCTCTCCTTCAAGGTCAAATGAGCATAACCAAACTTTAAAGTGCTTATAACTCGCTTATGATTGGTCCTAGAGGTTTGGGATGGTAAACCAACATGTAGAAATTAAGGGCTGGTAATCTTTTGCTGTGGTCGAATTTGACCTTGGCCCTCTCCTTCAAGGTCAAACGAGCATAGCCAAACTTAAAAGTGCTTATAACTCACTTATTATTGGTCCTACAGGTTTGGGATGGTAAACCAACATGTAGGAAATCATGTGCTGGGAATCTTCTGGTGTGGTCGGATTTGATCTTAGGCCTCTCCTTCAAGGTCCAACGAGGATAGGCAAACTTTAAAGTGCTTATAACTCATTTATTATTGGTCCTAGAGGTTTGGGATGGTATACCTACATATAGGAAATGATGGCCTTGAAATCTTTTGATGTGGTCAGATTTGACCTTGGGCCTCTCCTTCAAGGTCAAACAAGCACAGCCAAACTTTAAAGTGCTTCTTCTTCAAGGTCAAACGAGCATAGCCAAACTTAAAGGTGCTTTATAACTCACTTATTATTGGTCCTACAGGTTTGGGATGGTAAACCAACATGTAGGAAATCATGTGCTGGGAATCTTCTGGTGTGGTCGGATTTGATCTTAGGCCTCTCCTTCAAGGTCCAACGAGGATAGGCAAACTTTAAAGTGCTTATAACTCATTTATTATTGGTCCTAGAGGTTTGGGATGGTATACCTACATATAGGAAATGATGGCCTTGAAATCTTTTGATGTGGTCAGATTTGACCTTGGGCCTCTCCTTCAAGGTCAAACAAGCACAGCCAAACTTTAAAGTGCTTCTTCTTCTTTGCAGCTGAAAACACACAGTCAGCTGATACAGAACCCGTTCATAGGCACTGAGTGTTTTTTTCGTTTTAAGGTCACTCTTGTGATCCTAACATGGTCTTTTTCACAAAAATTTCTCTTCACCAATAACATTTACCTCTTCACATTAGTCCTTTAGCATTTTATATAAAGCTTAAAAGCTGTAGGGACGCTTTGTTTTTGTGTACAAAAACTTTTGTCTAGTTATACCATATCTATCAATTAGTATTCTGGTACAGTTACATTGTAATCAAAGCCTGTTAATAGAATTTAAAATATTATTTATTTATTTAATTTGAAAATATTAGCTAAAAGGTGGGTGCTCAATGGTAGATAACCACTACTTATTGGGTAGCCAAGTGGCCTTGATCACTAGTTAATAAAGTCCACTGTTAAAAATGTCTAAATAAACTGAAAAAGTATTTTTCATTAGTTTAAACTTTATCATAAAGTCGTCCCCCAGAATTTTTAGCAGTGGTGGGGGATCGCCCCCACTTTTTGAAATTCCTAGAATCAACACTGTTAATATTTTGAGGTTGATTTTAATTTTTTTAAGTAAGAACAATCACTCTTTATAAGTGTCCCTTAACTGATCGACTTAACGATCATCCACTATATTTAAAGAAAAAAATTAATTTTGTAGTAGATTTTACATCCCTGTTTAGTTGTTTTTGAATACCTGGTTCACTTTTCTTGCCTTGAGTATGAAACTGAATCGTTTCGTTTCAGAGTAACTGAAGAGTCGTTGCAGCCCTATTTAAGGATAAGGCTATAATAAGGAATTAGGGATGGGTCCAGTGTGAGAAATTCGTTGCAAAGTAGTGGTGGCCCTATCGGGCCACCAGGTTCTGAAGTTCAGTGGCCCCTATTAAAACTTGATGGCCCAAACTTTTTAAAAACTAATTAACATTTTTTTTTCTAACAAACTGTCTTTTTAAGTTATTAAAAGTGACAAGTCAAAAGATACAAAAGTGATTTATGTTAAATTTCTTTATTTAACTTCAAGCTTGAATACAAATTATACAAGATGCACTCAGAGAGAGCAAAACACTCGACTCCATGTGACCAGTCTCTCAAGTGACATAAAGTATTGTAAAGAAGACAACAAAATAAAACCAAACATGTAAATTAATTTTTGAAGAAATATCAAGTAGAAAGCTAAAGTCATTAAAAATGCATTTAAATGGGACCCCTGAAAACTCATGAATATTTTTGAAATGCCTTCCTTTCGTGACACAAAAAATATATAAAATAAAAACCAACACCACTTTTGTGCACACTACTCCAAAGAAGAATGTCTCACTAAAATTTTGTATCATTTAGATTTTTATTAACTTTAGATAATTTTTTGTAGAACTGAAAAAATAAACTAGCAATATATTTTATGTTTTTACTTTTTTTAACTGTCAAACATTGCACTAATTGAAAATTTAAAGAAACTGTTACTTGAAAAAGTAAATCATACAAATTAATCTGCTTGTTTTTTTGGATTGATGTGTACTCCATTATGTCCTCATGCATAACAGTTAAGTATTGTTTTTTTGTCACGATAGATGGGCATATTTACTTTTTTTTCATTCAACTTTGACAACTTTTCACCCATAACTAAGGGCCTAGGAATATGAAACAAGAACTTAATATATTGGCATGTATTATGTTTGAGTAAATGAATAGTTTTTCTGCATAAGTTGTGTTGCTTGTGTGTTGTGTTAAGGATTATATTCTCATATGAAGTGACTCCCTTATAACGAACTGTAAACAAAGCTCAGTATCATCTGAAATATGAAGAAAAATTTTGTGCCAGTCCCAGAGCCAACAATGCCAAATCAACATTGATGTGTAGTTTTATTTCCCTCCTCAAGTACAAGTGTATACATATTACATAATTTACATACATACATAGGATTTTGTTTCTCACACAAAGAGGAGTTGTGGGGGGAGAGAGAGAGAGACTGAATGTGGGGAAAAAATCAATAGTTCACACTGGGTGGATTAGATTGGGTCGTTTTCTATCCCAAAACACAAAGGATTTCTTTAATAGAATAAGAAAAATAGAAATAAAATTGTTTTGATGCAAATGATAAGAAATATCTCTGTTTCCAGAAATAGTAGGAATGCCAATGTAATAAAAAGTAACATTTATTACATGGCAAGGGCTATATAATGCACATGTAAAAGTTCAGGAGTCAGTGGTATTTGTTTAGTCTTAAATAACACCTATAGAGATAACAAAAGTGAAATTTATGTTTTGGAATGAACATTTCCCTCTTACACAGCAGTTGCATCATTACTAGAAAAAAAAACTGACAGCATTTAGTGTAAATAACAAATTTAAGTACAGGATAACCAGCTTCCAAAAATAACCAGTTCCCCAATCTAACCTCCCTGCTGTCTTCCCTGAAATTTCATACACCAGTCACTGCCTAGCTTTAACATGTTAGGGGGGAGGTATGTTGGCCTGTGTGTGAAAGACACAACAGAGAAACAGTGTCAGCTAAGTAAGGGTGAACTCAATCTGGAATATGCAAAACAATGCATAATTAACGACTTAGCCATGGGGAAAGAAAACCAATTTTAACAAAAATGACAGCACACTGGATTGTATTACCACATGAGGCATGTTGTAGTCAATGTGGTGGCCCATTGGGGCCCATGAAAGTCAAGTTGTGGTGGCCCTAACTTAAAAAGGGGGGGCCCCTGGCCACGGGGCCATGGTGAATTTCGCACGCTGGATGGGTCGGTAGGTCCGGTATCTCAGTATCGAGAGCATTTTAGTGAAATACCGTGACGAGATTTTAAAATGGCCACTTCGCTAACCAACACATAAAATGGAAGGAAGAGTTAAAATATTAGAAACATACCCCAAATCTGAAGATATTATAAGCTTTTATCCCATATTTTTCTCCATTTGCAGACTTTTATAAGCCATGCGTTGAGCAAAACTGCCATGTTTTGGTTCAGTTTCACTTGTGAACTCGTATAAATGAAGGAAAACTTAAAATAAAAAACTTAAAATGAACTTAAAATATTGGGCATAAACCAGAAATATGAAGATATTATACATTTTTAATTGCATATTTTGTGCATTTATGAGCATTTATTGCGGCGTTGTTGAGGAAACGTCCATGTTTGTTTGGGGTGTACTAAAACTCGGAGTCCCGAATTTGGTACGGTTTTGCATTGGTGACCTCCCGATGTACATATTTTTCATACCGACCCATCCCTATAGGGAATAAAGTAAAGTTGATTTAAAGTACACCAAACTGTTTTTATTTACCAGCTTTGCAATTGGTATGTATTTTGTTTCTCAACAAATTTAGATCATTGTGTGTGAACAGATAACCAATCATAGCCTGAGTTATTAATATCACTGAATAACTTATAATATTTTCTGTGTTACATTTATAGTCAAGTTTTTGAAGGTAACCTTGGATTGTTAAATTTGATTTAAATGGTCTACTTTGTTACAGATCGCAGCTAAAATCGGAGGTTCTACCCCTGCAGCCAGTGCACCACCTGCAGATTCCCAGCCCTTGAAGAGACCGTATGAGGGTGTGGGAGGTAAGCTTCAATGTGCCTTGTTTTCAAACCAATTTTGGGAGTACATCAAAGTATCACACTGGAGTGTGCAGTTTCCAAACTCTTAGAATTGGATGGGTTACAACAAACTGTGCTTTGCATTAGAGAGATGGGTCTGTACTAATGTTCTCAAAATACCCTTTTTGGTGGGACCGGGTAGGTATTGATTTCAGCGGGCGGGTACTCGCGCCGATGAGCGATAATAGGTGATTCTACAAAAATCTCCACATTTACACACTTAAAACTTACACAAATAATGGGATCCAACCATTTGCTTCATTTCTCGTCGGCCACCTTTTTTGCATTCAAAACAGTACAACACAGAAGAAATGTTAACCAAGAAAAGATTTCTGTACATTCAGAACACAGTTGTTTATTGCAGTGTCCATAAAAGTGGAGTCACATGACCTATCAGTAAAGTATTCACTATTGCTCGAATGTAGTTTCGGAATTGAAACTTTTTTTTTTTTCAGGCAGGTAAGTGAACTTTATTGATGCTAAATTATGAACTACTGTTTGAAAATATTGTACTTTTTATTTATTTAAGGTGTGCATGTCCCTATATAGGCAATATATACAACGTTTCATGTACTCGGAATTACATAACTGTGTTAATATACGGACGATTTTCAAAGGGTATCGGCATTTGACAATGCATAAACAACCAAAATAAAAGACAAATTAAATACTGTAAATGGTGTACAAGGGTGAGAAAACATTACTCTTGTGCATTTTAATTGAATAGGTTCATTTTTAGGGGAATTTATGGAGTCGAGATATGTCTGTACTCATCAGCCAAAGTGGGCGATATTGACAGTAATTTGAATGTTTTGGGTACTCGGGTATGTGATTTCGGATTCGGGTAAATGTTCAGGGTTCGGGTACCCGGATAGTCGGATACCCGTTGAGATCACTAGTCTGTACACTCAGTATCGACTGAGAGACTTACTAAACCAGAAATCTCGAGAAAGTACATACTTTTATCTTATATTTTTGCTGTAATGGCTCAGTAGGCCCCGGTGTCTTGGTATTCAGAGCATTTTACCGAAATATTGTAATGAGATTTTACAACCGCCACTTTCCTAGTCAACAAATATAATGGAAGAAAAGTTAAAATATTAGAAACCTACCCAAAATGTGAAGAAACTATTATGTTGAGCAAAACTGCAATGCTCTGGTTAGAACACTTTGTAACCTCAGTCTCACTTGTCAACTCAAACAATAGAAGGAAATCTTGAAATATTTGAAAAAAATGCAAATTGGAAGAAGTCACACAAGCTCCTCTCATTTTTTGTGCATTTTTGGGACATTTATTGGAATTTTGTTGCGGAAATGTCTGTGTTTGATTGGGGTGTACTAAAACATGGAGTCCTGGAATCAGTACAGTTTTGCATTGAACCATTGACAGACTCCCAATGTACACATTTTTGATACCGACCCATCCCTATAGTTTTGTACTTTTGGGGAATTTTGTTCAGGGTGTATCCAGTCATGGAAAACCTGGAAAAGTCATAGAATACCATTTTTATGGCCTTGGTAAATATCTCTCGTGCCACAAAGCGTGTAAAAGGTCATTGATTTTAAAGCTTTGGTCATGGGCAGGGGCGCATGGCCTTAGACATATCTCTTTCATGCCATAAAGAATGTTAAAGGTCATTGATTTCAAAGCTTTGGTCATGGAGAAGTCATGCAAAAAATATTTAAATTTAGTGGATACACCCTGTTTATTGCGATTTCGTATAAAATTAGTAACAACACTTTATAACCTCCATGTCGCTTGTCAACACATATAGAAGAAAGAAAAGTTAAAAGTAGTAATCACAATATACAAGATACAAATATGAACAGATTACACACTTTTATCCAATGTTTTGTGCATTTGAAGATTGAGTTTTACTTCCTCTGTTTGAATAATTGTACACCGAACTTGGAGTCCTGACACGTAAACAGTTTTACATTGGCGATCTCCAGATCGATACACTTTTGCACCGACCCATCCCTACCTTGGATTATGTAAAAATTTTGAATCAGACCTTAACAAAAGCCAAAAAAGCTTATCCATCACAGGGATGTATAAGATACAGTAAATCTCTTGCTATACTCTGCAATTGATTATTTCAACCATTTAACACTGAATTTTACTTCATAAAATGTTAGAAAGCCTATACATTTTATCTGATTTAATTATTGGGCTTTACTAAACTGAATAAAAGTTTGATTCTGTATTTGTGTTGGTCATTTTAAGGTGGATTTTACTTTGTTCTTTTTTTTGTAATTTTGATAAGTTCAAAATATTTGTGTCCTAAATCCTCCACAGCATAAAGATAATGAAATGTGTAGTAAATATAATGTAAATGCACTAATGCTTAGAAAATGTGGATTTTATGTGCCACATAACCCTAAGTTTCTCGGTAACCAACAAAGCTGTTGTATTACCAGAATTGCCAATTCTGTTTTTCGAGTATCATTTCTATAAAGACAAATGATTGTGGGATAGTGGTGTGAACGGTCAACTGATATACTGCATTTTGTTCGTTTAGGAAGAAAAGACGCAATCCGCAAAGAATATTTAATTACCAGTAGTTAAAAACCATCATAAAAAAAATTAAGCTTTCTGCTGGTTAATATTTCAGGGCCATCAAAAACCTATAAATTTGAGGAAATATCTCGCCTTTTCACCTTATATTTATTGGAAATGAAGTTTAAGTTTCAAAATATCTTGCGAATACATATATCCTGTTTCAATCATGGCTCATGTACGCTAGCAAGAACTTTTCACCATATCAGGGGAGGTGTTCGAAATCCTGGTTTTCGTTCAGTTTCTAAGTCCCGAAAACCGGTTTCCATTAGTGCTCTCGTGACAACTCGCCAACTCGAGTTTCATATCGTTTTTGTTCAACTCGTGAACGCGAGTTTGTCTTATTGCAAACTCGAGTTCCTTTAAATATACTGCAAAAAGTTTATAACTAAACCACTTGCCAGTGTACAAAGATGCAATAAAAGCACAATTTGACTTGTTTCCTTAATATTTTCCTTTGTATTTATCTATTACGATGTAAAGCCAATGATATCTCTCCATATATCTTACCTGGAAAAAGAACCAATCAAAACGTCCGTTTTATTTCACAACATGGCGAGAATGTTGATCCTTATTTTGCAGGTAAAATATGACAAATTTTATTGGAATATGGTTAAAAATAGATTTCATTATGAAAGGAATCATATTAGTGCATATATATTTAAGGTTTGGGTGTTTTGAAATATTGTTATTGACTTGAGTTCAACTCGAGTTGACTCGTCGGTGATTCATGAAACTCGAGTCGGTACTTTGATGGCTCGCGGAAGCACTAGTTTCCATATTCAGAACCGGTCCGACCACTGTTGTATGATCCTCAAGAGTTTTTACTGCTTTGACAGAACCCCAACCGGATGCAAAGAAAATGGCTTCATTAAACGATCCAATTGGAGCTCAATTGAAAGCACTCGCAGACCAGCAGAGAGCACAGCAGGCTGTGGCAGCAGCAGCCAATGCAGCAGCACAAATTAATGCCAAACTGGGGATTTCAAATAATGCTCCAGCTCAACAGGTAAAGTAGACTGATTGCATTTTTGCAGGTTTCCTCATGATTTGTAGTTAAAAAAGAAATATTGTTACTCCACTTAAATCTGTGTCAAAAATATGCAAATCACTGTATTATTGTATCCACCGGATGCATCCGGTGGATACTTTGGTTTAGCATTCGCTACGCCGCCGCCTCGACATGTAGAGAGATTTTCGGCGTTAACGCTCTAAGAGGAAAACTACATCAGCTAGGTTCACCAAATTTGCAGGATATCTTCATTGGGGGGTAAGCTTCTCTGGGAAGGAAATTAGCCTCATTCTGAAAAACAAGATGGCCGCCTCGGGCATTTCTTTGAAACTTATCTACATTTTTCTACTGGCTGTTTCTCATAGGTAAAAGGTGGAATGTCTTGAATGTAGTGCTGTCGCGACATTCGTTACTTCCGATACTATCGTTTACTAGTTCTATTATGAGCGATAATCGGAACAGTTTCTTCAAATCCGATTGCAAAGATATTAGCATATTTATATAATAATGATAGAATATCTTTTAAAAGTGAAGGATTATTCAGCATTTTGAAATATATTTTCGGCGTTTTGACAACCTGGTCCATACAAATGGAGTCACATGACCTATCAGGAAAGCAATAAACCATTGCTCGAATGTAGTTTCGGAATTGCATCTTTATTTTTTTTTCGCATTTGGTATGTCAATGTAATTAACATAAAGCTTTCAAAAATGTGCAAAAACACTGTAGTTCTAATTTATTTGAGGCGTATATGTTATAGTATGGCCATTATACAGCACTTTATAAAGTCGGAATCAGATAATTATTTTAATATACTGTCGGTTTTTAGAGTGTTCCTGCATTTAACGATGCATAAACAACCAACATAAAAAGACAAATACGACACTAAAATGGAGTAATCAGGTGAGAAAACAATATTATTTGACATTTTAATTGAATAGTTTCGTTTTGGGGTGAGCTTATGAAGTCGACATATGTCGATAGTCGGTCGGGCAACGTGGGCGATATTCGATGTTTATTTGCACTGGCGAGTGACAGCACTACTTGAATGTTATGTATAACAGATATATATGTCTTCTACAACCTTGCAGACATTTGACCTTGAAGCTCTTAATTCAAGGTCATCCACGGAGTGCCAAAGTAACCCACATAGCTGACTTTAAAAGTGCTTATATCTCCCTTATTATTGGTCCTAGAGGTTTGCAATGTGAAACCAACCTATAGGGAATCATGTGCTGCGAATCTTTTGATGTGGGCAGATTTTACCTTGGACCCCTCCTTCAAGGTCCTAGAGGTTTGGGATGGTAAACCAACCTATAGGAAATCATGGGCTGGGAATCTTCTGGTGTGGTCGGATTTGACTTTGGGCCCCTTCTTCAAGGTCAAACGAGGATAGCCACTCTTAAAAGTGCTTATAACTCACTTATTATTGGTCCTAGAGGTTTGGGATGGTAAAGCAACTTACAGGAAATCATGGGCTGGGAATCTTTTGATGTGGTCAGATTTGACCTTGGACCCCTCCTTCAAGGTCATACAAGGATAGCCAAGCTTAAAAGTGCTTATAACTCGCTTATTATTGGTCTAAGACACTCGGGATTGTAAACCAACCTATATGAAATCATGGACTGGGAATCTTGTGGTGTTGTTGGATTTGACTTTGGGCCCCTCCTTCAAGGTCAAACGAGGATAGCTAAAGTTAAAAGTGCTTATAACTCGCTTATTATTGGTCCAAGAGATTTGGGATGGTAAACCAACCTATAGGAAATCATGAACTGGGAATCTTCTGGTATGGTCGGCATTGACCTTGAACCCCTCCTTCAAGGTCATATGAGGACAGCCAAACTTAAAAGTGCTTATAATTTGCTTATTATTGGTCCTAGAGGTTTGTAATGTGAAACCACCTTATAGGAAATCATGGGCTGGGATCTTCTGATGTTGTCAGATTTGATCTTGAGCCTCTCCTTCAAGGTCAAACAAGGACAGCCAAACTTAAAAGGGTTTATAACTCGTTTATTATTGATCCTAGAGGTTTGCAATGTGAAACCAACTTGCAGGATATTGTGGGCTGGGAATCATCTGATGTCAGATTTGACCTTTGGCCCCTCCTTCAAGGTCAAATGATGGTTCACTTGCTTCGGTGAGTTGTCTTTCCGGTGGATACAGATTTGCATCGGTTCTCCGATGCGTAGGTCTAGTTCTAAAAATGTTCTGGTCTATTCAGGTGTATATGAAAATACGTACGAGTTTGAGCAGTGTTAAATGGTAAACCAATATCTTCTTTTCGTTTCATTGTGGTAGAAACAAAGAAATCCCCAAAGAATATTTGGTAACCAGTTATTGAAAGCATTATTATTTTAGGCCTTTAAATTGCAAAAACTTCATCAAAACAATAATAATAAAGTATAATTTGGCGAAGTATCTCGCATTATTGTGTAAAGTGGGTAAAAATGACATTCAATTCAAAATATATCGCTAAAGCCATTTCCAGTTCTCAGTTGTTGCTCATGTACAAACAAGTGTGATTTTGTTATAAACAGTCCCATCCTATAGTTGAATATCGGTAACTTACTTACAGCCTCTTGCTTAGCCAGTGAGTTGAAAGAAAATTGTTGGCAGATGGGCATCACCTGAAGAGTATTTTTATTGAATGAAAAATGACATAACCTATATTTTGTGATATATTTGATTTGCGCCAAAAAAAAAAAAAAAATGTTGTTGCTTAAAAACTTAAAGTTAACTAGGAATTAATATTTTATATATAACTTAAAAATAAATGTTGTGTTTATTTTTTCCAACTTTTCTTTTGTAGCCAGCTGCTGCAGCACCTCAGCCCCCCATAGCAAATTCTATGCCTGGCATGGGTATGTCAGTCACAGAAAATTACTCAGTTCCAGACAGAATGGTGGGATTAGGCAAGTCAATTCTTATGTCTTGCTATTTAAGGATTGCACAATATCACCTATATTATTGTTGTTTTCTGTTGCCATTTAAAATTTGTAAAACTACTAATTTTAGGACTGTTCAAAGTGCCTCAATACATAGTCATAGAGTGATTATTTCAAGTACAGAGTTATAAAAAGATTTTTTTCTCTCTCTCTTCTTTAAAAATTGGTAGTTTTCGAATAATTACATAAAACATAAAATAGTTTATTTACTTTCAATGGAAAAAGAATAGAGATAAGTTGAATATTTATCTGTGACTCGCAAGATTTGGATTGTATAATATTCAGTTTCCTCTTTCAGTTATTGGAAAAGGAGGAGAAAATATTGCTGCTATTCAGTCAGAAACTGGAGTTAAAGTACAGTTTGCTCAAGGTAATGTAATTGCTCTTCATCTTTTAAATTGAGTATGTGTGAAAACTCTATAACTAGATAACTCCTGAACTAGCATTTAAGTAATATTTTTGAAGCTGGGAAAGTTTCTTTCACCCTTTTAATGTTGAAAAAAAGAATTGATCATGCATAACACTGAAAATGTAAAAGATTTAGTGTAATTGTTTATTCTTTAAGGTTATACTATTCTGTGAAAGCTTTCCAATGAATGTTAAGATTTGAAACAGATCAGTTCAATTATTTTGGATTCTGCACTTGTTACCAGTGCATCGGTTGTACGCATTTCCAGCGAAAAAAAAAAATATATTAGCATTTTAATATTGAACTTAAGATATTGTAAACTGTGAAAGATCTAAAGAAAAGCCCGATATGAAATAACGTTGAGAAATGTGGTAATTGCAGATAGCGGAGGAGCACCAGACAGACCCTGCACTTTGACAGGTTCTGTTGAGGACATCCAGTAAGTAGAATTCATAGGTTTTTTATTATTTCACGCAAAAGGTATACAATTGATTCCCATTAAATTATATCAAATGCATTGAGAAATACTTACACATAGCCATGAATTGACACAATTGGGGTGAAGTTTTGTTGAAAAGGCCCACAGGATCTGTGGCTGTATTTATAACAGGAATTAGTGCAAGATTATCAAAAATTGATTATCAAAAGTTCATCCAAAAATTGAATTGGCAGTAAGGTAAGCATTCACAAAAACGTTGTGCTGATTTTTGGATTAACTTCTGTGTTAATTTTTAATCCACATATTAAAAAAAAAGTGAATTCAATTTTGGAGAGAAAGTAGGGAAGGGTCAGTATCAACAGTATTTTACTGTTGCGAGATTTTACAACCATCAATTCTCTTGTCCACACATATAATGGACAGAAAACTTAAAATATTGTAGTGCGGTGAATGGTAAACGGTCTTAACAATTTTCATTTTATTGCTAGAAACAAAGAAATCCACAAAGAATGTTAAAAATACAGCTTATTGAAAATGTCATTGCATAAGGTTTTCTAGTAGTTAATACTTTGTCAAAACAATTAAAAACACATATTTTTGTATATTTTGAGACTTTTTTTGCAATTTCGTGGTAAATATGTGTTCATACATCTCACTTCTGAACACATATGTTGGAAGGAAGGCTTAAATATTTGACACAAAGAAATCTAAAGAAATTATATGCTTTTATCACTTATTTTTGCATTTGGGGATTTTTATTGCGATTGTTATTGATTGAAGTTTTGGTTTCACGATTTTCAATTCCTTTGTTTGAGTGGAGGTGTACTAAAATGTGGAGTTTTGGGATCGTGATGGTTTTACATTAACGTGATCTACGCATGGTTGATAACGACCCATCCCAAAGTGAAAACAGATATTTTTGAACTAAACCTTAGAAATATATATCTCCCCACTTAATATTTGATTTTTGGTTTTGAAGTATTAAATATAGTTAATAATAAATAAAAATAGAAATGTAAAAGTTTGTAATAAATTATTTGGGGTGATTGAAATTAGGGCCATAAAGACTCTTTAAGTACCCAAACAATAGTTAATTTTTAAACAAGTACTCATTAGAGAGTGAATATAAAATTTACCTTTCATTGTAGCCGTTAAATATGATAACTAGCTTTGGAAAAATATACATAATTTGGAGTCTTATTTGTTGCATCTAAGGCTGTGACTTAGTCCGAAAAATGACACCGGGTATTCGTATGGGAAAAAAGCTGATCTGAATGTGATTAATTGCGTTTAGTCTCGAACTGGAAGAGCCAGAGAAGTAAACATGGTGGATGATGTAAACGACACGTTATGATAATTAATGTTAAGCGTCTGGTATAAAGCAAGAAAATTATGTAAAAGGTAAATTGCTAAGTATTTTATTGATTTACACTGTATTAAGTATATTTTTCGGTTATGTACTTTGCCACTCTGTATTAAGTTTCTCGAGGAATTCAGACCGCTTTTGGGTAACCTTTCACAGCTTTAGTTACATCCCAGGAATGGTGTATAAAATATTTTTACAATTTTTACTTGCAGCTTTAAATATGTATAAAATGCATGGAGTGTATGTATTAACATCTTAACGGAATTATATATACTAATGTACATTAGTAATGTATCTGTATTTAATGTACCAACCGAATATATAGAGTAAAAATTTTTCATTAAAGGCATTAAGTACTTTTGTTTCAGGCGAGCAAAAGATTTGATTCAGGAAATTTGTTTCAGGCGAGCGAAAGATTACATTGGGAAAATAATTACCAAGGGGCAAGGACTCCCTGATAATAATTCTATGTCAGATGGTGTTACAATGGAGGAAGTCATGATTCCAGGCAATAAAGTTGGCTTGGTCATCGGCAAAGGAGGAGAAACTATAAAAACATTACAGGTAAGAGTGATCTATTTTACTTTATTAATTTTTACTCTAGACAAAAATGGTTGAGTTTTAAGACAGATTGATATAAACTTTTGATTCATTTGTTATTGAAAATGATTACAGGTTGCTCTAGTAAAGCTCTAATGCTCACAGTTCTTAACACTTGTTGAAGGGAAGGAATCTTGAGTAACCAAATAACTTACGTGATACAGATGAATGTTTTTTATAAAAAAAATCAGCAAATGTTATAGTATTTCTAAATTATGGAGGTTATCTGTCGTCTAGTGTGCCCATCTGGAACATTATTATTTGTATAAAACCCATTGATACAATTTTTTTTAAATTTTAAACAATAATACAGTTATTTTCTTAATTGCCTTATTTTCTGACTTTCGTTTGTAAACCTAACCTCGTAATTATGCTTCTTAGGAAAAAGCGGGAGTAAAGATGGTAATGATTCAGGACAGTAATGCACCAACTGCAGTTGATAAACCACTGAGAATTACTGGAGAGCCAAGTCGTGTGGCACAGGCTAAAGAAATGGTTTTTGATCTCCTGGCAGAGAAGGAGGCTTTAGCTGTCAGCTATGGAAATGAATATGGTATTAAATATTCATATTATTAGGGGTAGCAGCAGGGTATAGTTAAGAAAAAAGTGAATAAACTTTAATACTTGTGATTCAGTATCTGTCCATTCATTTAAATTGTCAAGGTACATACTAATGCATGATTTGTCAGATTTACCCGGTCAGCAGTATCAGAATTCACAGATTGTACACCATATTATGGCAATCCCTTTTAAAATCTTTTCATGCACATTTCATGTATAATTATCAAATGGTGTTCAGAAGTGTATTTTTAGCAGTAAATAGAAGTGGTGTACTTGCTGAAATGTAACTCTTAGGAATATATGTTACAGGGAATTTTCGTAATCAGGGAATTTGAGAATTCAGGTTTACTCACAAAATAGGCAAATGGGACCAGGGATTTCCAAATTCCCTAATATTTCGAGGGAATTCTTTGCCAACAGTTAATGAACAGAAAAAGTCAATGCACATAATTCTTTATTATGCTTTAGAACCGTATTTATAACACCATAAAATATTATGATACAGAAAGGTGTATTTAAATGCACAAAATATGAGATAAACGTGTACAGTTTTCTAAAGATTTCAGGTTTGTTCACAGTATTTGAAGTTTTCCTTCCATTAGATATGTTGGCGAGATTGAGGTTATAAAGTGTTCGTAATCAAAACCTGGCATTTCCGCTCAACATAATGTTAAAAGTCTGCAAATGTGTGAAAACTTTCTTCAATTATATGTAAGGCTGTGACCGGGTGGTCGGTATTCGCGATTGGGGTCGATTTAGGGAGATCTCGAGTGGTATCTGGTCAACCCGATAGTCGTTAACTACTACAATATATTTTATTGTCACCCACTAGGTTACGTTTTTTGGAAAGAGAAAACATGACAACACAGCAAAATGTCAGAATACTTTGTATATTGGGGAGTTTCACATAATATTCTCCATTTTATAACAATATAATAAGTTTTAAATACCTTTCACAACTATTTCAATGCAAGGACATCGTTTCCGGAAACCACCATTGTGTTTATGGAGAGGAAAAAATGTGCATGCTAAACTACGCGAATACCGTATTGCGATACGAATTTAGGTAGCTCGGTTACTGGGGTGGATTTTAACCACTCGTCGCAGCCTTAATTATATGTGTTAACAAGTGAAGTGGCATTTGTAAAATATGATGATATCTCTGTAAAGTGCTGTTGATACCAAGACACTGTGCCTCCTGACCCATCCCTAGAATTCTCTGATAAAAACTGAGATTGAAAATGAAAATTTATTATTTTATTTTGATAGTTTAGTGTACAAGACTTCAATAAAATGCAATCATAATATTTGTGCTTGACACACAAAATTATTTTAAGAATAAAACAATTTGCAAAATCCTGTTTGTCAATAAAAAACTTGAACTGAAATGCACAATAATTAACTAATGCACAATAAATATAATTTTCACAAATTATCTAAAATAATTCAGGGAAAAAAAATTGAAGTTTTAGGGATTTCAGAAATTTCCTATAGAGTTTAGGGATTTCGCAAATTCCCTATAGAGTTTAGGGATTTCGCAAATTCCCTAAAAATAGTCCCTTATCACAGAAATTCCCTGAAATATATACTTTGACATGTCAATATAAGATTGGATTGGTAACTGGTATTAAATGCCTTAACATGGAGATCTTTGTCATTGCAGCCGCAAGACATGATTTTGTAGGTAATGCAGGGAAACAAGATGTCAGCATTCCTCGTAACTTGGTGGGAGTTGTCATTGGAAAAGGAGGAGACATGATCAAAAGAATCACACAAGAGACAGGGGCAAGGTTACAGCTTAAGCCAGGTATTATCTTGCACTTTGGTTTTATCTGTTGGATGTTTTTAATCAAGAGAATCCAGGTTTGATGAGTACTTTTCAGGTCGTAGTTCCATAAACAAATTTGATAGATTAGTTATTCTTGCAAAGGAAGGTCATGATATTTAACATGGTGGCTTCTGGAGAGAAAAAAAAATGGAACTGCTTCATGGAAAATTTTGGTTTAACATGTGGCATAATTGGTGATAATACAATATTTTCAGCTGCTTGGAGATTTCGATTTAATTTTATTGTAAATGAGTTGCACAGGTATATTTGTTGAACAGATGATGGTCAGGGTCCAGACAGAGTGTGCATGGTGATGGGATCTCCTGAAAAAGTACAAGGAGCTGTGGAGTTCATCAACAACTTGCTAGAGGGAGCAAATGTAAGACAGTATTTATGCTATACACTGTTGTCTTTTAATAACCTAGTGTTGCTCTATTAGTAATGCAATACAGTATTTGATAGCTAGTGGCGATTTTATGATTTTAAAAAGCATGCTTTAGGAAGCAATACATGTGTGATGGATAACCTCAATATTTCAGCAATCAGTGTTTGTGGTCTGACCAAAATAAGCAGGAGGTGCCAGAGCTCAAGCAGTTGGTAAAGTTCTGTTCATGTATAACCTTGGCAAATTTTACCAATTCTATGTAATGGAAATGTTCTGTGGTTAAATACTTGAGATGTTATCACACCTTCAGTATCCATGAGGTTGATCTGCTAAGAATAAGACTATCTGTACCATTAATAATATCATTCCCAAAATAGGCCTAATAATTCAGTGTTTTGTCCTGTCTTTGTTAACCTTCTTTAAATAAGTTTGTTGAACTGGTATGGTTTGTCAACCAGTTGATAAGTAATAGTATACATTGAGGGCATATTTTGCTGAAGCTGGAGCATCAGTTTTTACCCCACAATTGTTTTCAATTGTTTGTCCGGATGGGTGGTCGGGAAAAAGTTTGTCTGGCCTGTATCTCAGAAACCGTAAGGTGTAGGAAGTTTATACTTGGTACGGACATTGGTTAAGGGGTGTAGGTGTGCAACGTCATGGTGTTACCTTGATTTGACCTTGCTGCAGTGACCTTGAGTTTGAAAATCTTTTCCGCGCCCTATCTCGGAAACCCTAAGGTGTAGGAAGTTGATACTTGGTAGGGACATTGGTTAGGGGTTGTAGGTGTGCAACGTCATGGTGTGACCTTGATTTGACCTTTGACCTTGCTGTAGTGACCTTGACATATAAAATCTTGTCCGGGCTATATCCGGCAACCATAAGGTGTAGAAAGTTGATAGTTGGTAGGGACATTGGTTAGGCAGTGTAGGTCTGAAATGTCATGGCGTGACCTTGATTTGACCTTGCCGTAGTGACATTGACGTATAAAATCTTGTCCAGGCTATATCTCGGAAATCGTAAGGTATAGGAAGTTGATCTGGGTAGGGACATTGGCTAGGGTGTGTAGATGTAAAACATCATTGTGTGACCTTGATTTGTCCTTTGACCTTGCTGTAGTGACCTTGACCTATAATGCCTTGTCTGGCTATATTTCGAAAACCATAAGGCGTAGGAAGTTGATATTTGGTAGGGACATTGGTCGGGGGTTATAGGTGTGCAACGTCATGGTGTGACCTGGATTTGATGTTTGATCTTGCATATCTGATGCTATTTTATCTCTCTACGGGGATATCTGATACTATTTTAACTCATATATCTTTTTACTTGAATCTTGGTTGTTGCACCTTTGGGTGTCTTTTGATGTAGATTAAGCAGTGTTAAAGTCATATTAGAATTCATTAAGCATGTATTACCACATCTGTATGTATGGGTATTATTCAAAACATTCATACCATAATTCGACCATACAAATAAATATCAAAATGGGAGAAGTCTTACATGTTACATGTATGAGGTCACTGTGGTATGGTTGAACAATATTGAAAACATGCAAATCATAATTCAACTGTGCAAAATGTGCATGTACAACCATGTTACAGCTTCTAGGTCAAACAGACTGGCAGGGTTTTAATCTTTTCAACCCAAAAGTGTTTCTGTTGGTTGTGGACTGGCAGATCGGCACTAATTTCGAACCCTGCCTTGATTTGACCTTGACCTATAATATATTGACCGGGCATATCTCGGCAACTGTAAGGATATGGATTGCTGCAACTGATTAGTGTATGTACTTTTACATAACTGTGATATTTGACCGCTATTCTCCAGTTAATACATTTTAGAGCATCATAATTTTTAGTTTACTGAATTGTCTTGTTTTAATACTTAATCTTTACATGCATTTTCTTTCTCTTAGATGTTATTTTCTCTACTTAAACATTATTTGGGCACTGACACTGCTCTGAAAGTATCCCAATCTGTGTACTTGTTTCACTACTTCTATATCTCACGGTGTTGAAAACTATTTCCCCAGGCTGTGGGGTACGGGCATCTCTGATGCTATTTTCTTGAGGTATGTGTTCGCTGTGGAGAAAACCAGAAAAAAATTATTATACAGCTAGTTTCATGGAAGTCTTGAAACAGCACTTGTTAGAGCCCAATATTATTTTAAACTTTTAATGTTGGGTGTAGAATTGTGCAACATCAATGTGAATGTTTTGCAAGTTTATTTTTGCATTTTGTTTAATAATGAAATGCAGGGGCAAAAACATTCTACATATTAACAGAGGCTTGTTATACAGATATAATCATTGTTAAATTGTTGTATTTGCTGTCATTAATGCAGTAATCAATCTGGTATACTTTTGTGAAATGATTGCCTCACTCTTCCTGTGGGGAAGTTATTGAATTTGGTCAAATTTCCTTTCCGATTGATTTATTTTCTAATTGTAAAATGGACAGTAAAGAAAGGTAAAACTTAATGTTAATACCAATGTGGTAGTGGTCGGACCGGTTATGAAAATAAAAACCGTTTTTTTTCGGGGCTTTGAAACCAAATGAAATCCGGGTTTTCGAAAGTATACAGATATATGATAAAAAGTTTTACGCGAGCGTACATGAGCTATATTGTCAATAGGAAATATGGATTCACAAGATATTTTGAAGTTTGTAAACTTCATTTACCATGAATATAAAGCGAAAATGTAAGTTTTTCCTCAAATGTATATGCTCTTTATTGTTTTGACGAAATATTAACTAGTAGAAAGCCTAATATAATGACGTTTTCAATAACTGGTACTTAAATATTCTTTGCGGATTTCGTCATTTCTACCTAAACGAAATGCGGTATACCGTTTTATCGTTCACACCACTACAATGTGGAGTATTAAAGATACTAGGAATCCTTAGTCGTTGCCCCTGTTCATGGTGCAATCAGTGTTAAGTAATATGCATCAATAGTTCAGGTATTTGATCCATTTGATGTGGGTTATAATTGGGGAATTACAAAATTGTACACCATTTTGCAAAGGGAAAAGGCATTTAAGTAAAAATGAATCAGTATCTCTAATAGATCTGCTTGTATATTCATTGCAACATTTTATCACATCCCATTTTTCATTAAATTGTGACATTACAGACAAGAGTTCCTGGTCAAATGGGCAGGGGTCGCGGCAGACCAGGTGGTCCAGGGGGAGATGACCGGCGGCCAGGAGGATTTGGTCAGCAGAAGGATGACACCACATTTATTGTCCCCGCAGACAAGACTGGCCTTGTGATAGGGAAAGGTAGGCTCTGTTTTAAGAAGGCAGCAAGGCCTTGTGGAATTAAGTTCTTTACATTTGATTAATGCTGTGGATATGAAGGCAGTGTTTGTCAGAAAGTTCAATGCTCCATAGATTGGTTTGTGAGTTAAGATTTGCCAATGAAGCATATTATAGAGCTTTATAGGTCTCTGTTAACCAGGAATAACATTTCAAGCAATTGTTTGTATTTATGAAATCATTACACAATGAAAGAGCCACACATGTTCAATGATTTAGTATTCAAGCTTAACAGCGTTCAAATTTGTAACTATGATTCTTCAATGGACTCTGTTTCATCTTAATAGCAATTTTGACTAAGGCCGTCACGACTAGCGGACAAATCGACAACGGTTAGATTAGTGCTATTTATATCGACAACGGTTAGATTAGTGCTATTTATATGTTAAAGTCGGAACAATCGCTCAATGTACTGTAAAAGATAGCAGAAGGGCTGAATTAGTAAAACATGTCCATATTGTCACATAAAAAAAGTTAAAATCCAAAAACAGCTACGTTTTCTGCATTGTTTATGCATTCACGTAAAACCGGAAGCACCATAAACCTCTTATATTGCCCACTTCCTGTCTGAAATAAACGAAGCAGAAGTTGCAGGAAAATGACAAATTTATTAAACTTTGAAGATTATATACATATATTTTCACTTTATTTCACATATTTATCGTTTTCAGTGCTTTTTACAAAAAGAAACTTAAGATTTTTGGTTGTTTTATAAATTTGACGGTTATTCGGCGTCAACACGAATAGTACTAAGCGATTAGCCGACATGAAATATTTGGAGTTGTGACGTCCCTAATTTTGACATCTAGTACCAATTCTAGTAAAAGTTGAATTAATGTAAAACCGTAACTTTGATTTTATTTTTATATATTTCAGGAAGTTATATTATGATACTCCCCAGTAACAGCCATGTTCAGATTAGTTTATTATGGGGCCTTTTGTACTGGCACAATTAACAGCATAAGTTATGTAAATTGTATTTCTTATGTGTCAGAGTTGTGCTAAAGTAGTTCCTCAGTGCAAGGATTCGCAAACCCTTTTATATTATTAATTTGGTTTGATAGTAGCCTTGCTACATGTTCTCTCTATTACTTTGAAATCTATAAGTATGTTGCTTTTTGTGACAAAACAAAAAAAATGGATTGAAATTGAGCATATAAGCCTGGTGTCAGATTGTTTCATCTTTTATACCATTGTATCTAGTTGCCTACAAAAGTGATTATATTCTCACACAGATTAAGATGTCATTGCTATGTTATTCTTTATATTTTGGCTGTAAAATGAATTTAACAGTTGCAATGATTTTGTGCCTTGGATAAGCCTTTATTCCTCCAGATTTCAGCCAATGAAAATCTGTAGTATAAGCTAGAGTTTGTGGCAGTTGGCACTTTGCAACACCTCCACAAAGGTTGCATACAATATATCAATTATGTGAAGATCAGTCACTAAATGCATATTAATATCAAGAACTTGATCAGCTTCGTCTGATAACTGAAGTAGCACCAGGCTTGGTTAGTTTTTTGATGGGTGACCGTTTGAGTTCTGAGCCAGGTATGAGCAGAAACATAGCGACTCGGAAAATTTACTTAAAAAGTGGTCCCATCACAATAGAACGGAAACAAGAGGGAACAATGTTGAATCAATCAGTTCTTGTACTGAAAAGCTTTTTCTGTGTAGGTGGTGAGACTGTGAAGGACATCAACAGACAGAGTGGCGCTTGGGTGGAGTTATCACGTGACAGGCCACCTAACCCTCATGATAGAGTTTTTAAAATCAACGGCATGCCAGATCAAATCCAGCATGCCATCAGGCTAATCTGTGAGAAAGCAGGACTGGTATGTTTCTTGTACTTAAAAAATTGGCCCAAAACACAATGAAAAAGTATGCAAATTTCTGATTTATACAGAGGCTGTCATGTGAATGCTTTAAATATTCTGTAAAGAAATATTATAGATACTTAGCTACAAGAATTGTGTACTTTATAATTCAATATTTGTGTAAATTTCCTTTATCAAGATTGCTCTCACAGATAAAACTTTAATCTTGGTACTTTTCAGCCTCCACCGTCTCAGAATAACAGAGCAGGAGGAGGAGGAGGTCCTGGTGGTCCACCTCAAGGCTTTGGTGGCTATGATCAGAAGTAAGTTATATTAGGCAAAATAAAATTGTTGTGCTGTAATTCTGTGTGATTGAACTCGACAATCCTTTAAGCTTGCTGGCAAAATCTTAACTAACTAGTACATGTTTATACTACTTGTCCTGGTATGACCTACAGACCTTTGTGTTCAAAGGGATCCTTTTAACCAAATTTGAAAAAAAAAAATTTTTTTTAAAAGTTTATTGCCAGTAAAAGGAATTTAGTGTGTAGAACATATTTGCTCAATGGATACATGTTATTATCTTGCTGCCACAACAGTAATACTTTGAAGGTACTCATCTTTTGAATCAAATATAGTGTTAAATATCTGTAAAGGGAGATGGATTCATTCAGTAAAGGGAATCAAAGATGTATGTTAATATTTATTTGGTTTCTGGTTGATTCTTTTCAATGTCTAGTTATCAGCCAAGTAATGGAAGTGGGCCACCTCAGGCTGCAGCTCCGCAGGGATGGGGTAATGCTTACAACCAGTGGAACCAACCCCAGCAATCTGAGCAAAGTGAGTACACTTCTGTTCAATGGTATAAAAGTGCAGAAGGGAAATTTGCCAGTTTGTGTGATGTTAAATAGGAAATCTCTTTTATTTTGACTAATGGATATTCACATTTGTTATAGAGGGTTTGTAACAGCATAACAAAGAGAGTTTTGCTGCTATATTTGAGGAGTTCCCAGTGGCAAGTATTGCATAATTGCGGCTAATATCACGTTTTGAATCTCTATAATACACGGTGAAATCTCTGTCAGTAGAACTAGAATTCCTGTTTAATTCATAGAAACCTTTCCGATTGAGAATGTGTTGTATTAAAACCTTTTTGTGGTTTAAAATTTTTTTAGTCTAGCAAGTTTTACGTTAAATGGTGCACTGATTTTAAAGGTGACTTTTTTTCCAGTTTACTGTAATCCTAATTGTGGAATGTGTTCATGTTTATCTCTGGCAGGTATTTTCATATGAGAGATGTGTTTTTGTATTAATTTTATATCCTCTTTACCTACTTCTACATATCTTCTAGGCACAACATTAGAGCTCAAATGTACTCACTGTGACCTTTGGGTGTCGAATTTGTGCAAGATAAACTTCAGCCTTGTATTCGTTAACTTGACAGTTAAAATATACTGGTTAAGTTAGTAGACATTGCTACAGTTGGCTCTATTCTATTAAGTAAAAGGTTTTGAATAAGGTAACAAAAATGGCTTGGACACTTTCATCAATGACATCCTATTATTAGGCATTTATTATATTTGCCAGTGTTATGACAAAGTTACTGTTGCAAATGTCTTGCAGAATGTAAGCAGAAATATAAAACCCAGTGGTAGAGCAGGTTTGGCATCTGATTACAGGCTGTCACTTCTGTGTAGGTTTGACTCCTACAAGTGGCAGCATTCAGGACCTGGCTTATGAACAGGACATAAACCCCCCAACTTTTGATAAATGTCCTTATTCTAAAAAGAGATCTAAGTTAGATTTACTCTTATTTGTTGTTAATACATTTTTACAAAGTGCATGCAATGATGCAAACAACCCTTGTTTCTTCTAGGACCCCCTGAACAGAATCCAGCAGCTTGGGCCCAGTACTACAATTACTATGGCCAAAATAACCAGCAACAGCAGCAGCCCCAACAGCCGCCACAACCGCAGCAACAGCCGCAACAATCAGGCCACCAGCAGCAACCTCAGCAGCAACAGCAAGCAGCACAGGCTCCCCGGACTTCACAGTCCTGTAAGAAACTGATACAATTTATTATTGGACTTAAAAAATAACTCTAAACAATGCGAATTGTCCAAGTATGAAGCAGTGATTATTAGGGTTGCAAGTGAGTAATTGATGAATGAGCTAAATTTAATGAAACTCGATTTCAGAATCGAGTGATTATGTGTATATTAACTCTCATAGTGAAACATTTATAACATACCTTGCAATTAAATTGCATAATGCACCATTTTGGACATGTATCCAGTATTTGGTAGGGTGACATCAGCTAAACCAAATGATTTGAGGCTTTTATCTTTTCATATTTTTTTCATTCATGGGAGCAGACATGGTGGATGTTACTTCATGTCAGGTGCATACTAAACTTTATGAGGGCTCAATGTCTGGTTGAAATTTCATCTGCAGGCAGTCAACCCCAATTATTTATACTTTTACAGTGATTATTGTTGTGGAGTAAACTTGAAAAAATCAAAATGGCATAATTTCATTTATCCAAATAAGAAAAAGACCTAGTAGTAGTGGTGTCATCACGAGCGGCGATGTCGCAGATTCACCAGTGATGAAAAAAATGGACGATAATCGAGGATTAATGATCATCTGCGATGCATCTCATAAACATATTCAACCATTAAATTTAGCTTATTTTCGAAGGGATTTAATAAAAATATGGTGAAATATTCATCTAATTTCTACTTTTATGCGGTTTTGTTTTGATTTGTGATGTAACTATGGTGATGACCCTTTCCGCTTCCTACAGAAAGTGAAAAAAACGTAAGTTTTGTTTACTTTTTATTGCTTCAAATATTCACCGTTTTGACAATTGACAGCACAAATGAACCATAAAATTTATTTTATTTCAGTATTAGTGATTAATGCACATTATTATGTCCACCCCCCTGGGGGGTGGATATATTATTTTTGCTTTTTTCGCCGTCCGATGTCCGATGTCCGGCGTCCGATGTCCGGCGTCACGCATGGTTTCCGCTCATTTAAAGGAAAAGTATTAGAGCTATTGTCACCAAATTTGGTATGCAGGCTTATTGGGTCAGTAGCTTGCTTGGGATTGCTTTTGGCTGTTGTACCTCTTTTGCTTACTGAGTAATACTTAAGTACAGCTATTTTCAGTACCCATTGGTTTCCGTGCATTTAAGCCAAAATAATTAAAGATATTTTACTACAATTTTGAATACAAGATTGTTATGTCCATAGCTCGCTTGGTATTGCATTTGGGACTGATAGCTTTGTCAGTACATGAGTAATAGCCATTTAGGTACTTCATTGTGTATTTTCAGTACTACTTTTGAGTAATTTGCTTGTATCTCCTTAACCGTGCAAGATAGAGCGATTTCGGCAAAATTTTCGACCCGCAGGGTATCTGAGGAGTGTACTCTTTGCAATTTTCAAAAAATTTTCCCCTCCCCAAAAATGGCGGCCATTTTGAATTTTCGAATTTTTGCCAAAAATGGCAAAACACTAATTTGCTTCTATCTCCTTAACCGTGCGAGATAGAGCGATTTCGGCAAAATTTTCGACCCACAGGGTATCTGAGGAGTGTACTCTTTGCAATTTTCAAAAAATTTTCCCCTCCCCAAAAATGGCGGCCATTTTGAATTTTCGAATTTTTGCCAAAAATGGCAAAACACAAATTTCCCTCTATCTCTTTAACCGTGTGAGATAGAGCGATTTCGTCGAAATTTTCAACCCACAGGGTATCTAAGGAGTGTACTCTTTGCAATTTTCAAAAAATTTTCCCCTCCCCAAAAATGGCGGCCATTTTGAATTTTCGAATTTTTGCCAAAAATGGCAAAACACAAATTTGCTTCTATCTCCTTAACCGTGCGAGATAGAGCGATTTCGTCGAAATTTTCGACCCACAGGGTATCTAAGGAATGTAATATTTGCAATTTTCAAAAAATTTTCCCCTCCCTAAAAATGGCGGCCATTTTAAATTTTCGAATTTTTGCCAAAAATGGCAAAACACAAATTTGCTTCTATCTCCTTAACCGTGCGAGATAGAGCGATTTCGTCAAAATTTTCGACCCACAGGGTATCTGAGGAGTGTACTCTTTGCAATATTCAAAAAATTTTCCCCTCCCCAAAAATGGCGGCCATTTTGAATTTTCGAATTTTTGCCAAAAATGGCAAAACACAAATTTGCTTCTATCTCCTTAACCGTGCGAGATAGAGCGATTTCGTCAAAATTTTCGACCCACAGGGTATCTGAGGAGTGTACTCTTTGCAATTTTCAAAAAATTTTCCCCTCCCCAAAAATGGCGGCCATTTTGAATTTTCGAATTTTTGCCAAAAATGGCAAAACACTAATTTGCTTCTATCTCCTTAACCGTGCGAGATAGAGCGATTTCGGCAAAATTTTCGACCCACAGGGTATCTGAGCAGTGTACTCTGCGCAATTTTCAAAAAATTTTCCCCTCCCCAAAAATGGCGGCCATTTTGAATTTTCGAATTTTTGCCAAAAATGGCAAAACACAAATTTCCCTCTATCTCCTTAACCGTGCGAGATAGAGCGATTTCGTCGAAATTTTCGACCCACAGGGTATCTGAGGAGTGTACTCTTTGCAATTTTCAAAAAATTTTCCCCTCCCCAAAAATGGCGGCCATTTTGAATTTTCGAATTTTTGCCAAAAATGGCAAAACACAAATTTGCTTCTATCTCCTTAACCGTGCGAGATAGAGCGATTTCGTCAAAATTTTCGACCCACAGGGTATCTGAGGAGTGTACTCTTTGCAATATTCAAAAAATTTTCCCCTCCCCAAAAATGGCGGCCATTTTGAATTTTCGAATTTTTGCCAAAAATGGCAAAACACAAATTTGCTTCTATCTCCTTAACCGTGCGAGATAGAGCGATTTCGTCAAAATTTTCGACCCACAGGGTATCTGAGGAGTGTACTCTTTGCAATTTTCAAAAAATTTTCCCCTCCCCAAAAATGGCGGCCATTTTGAATTTTCGAATTTTTGCCAAAAATGGCAAAACACTAATTTGCTTCTATCTCCTTAACCGTGCGAGATAGAGCGATTTCGGCAAAATTTTCGACCCACAGGGTATCTGAGGAGTGTACTCTTTGCAATTTTCAAAAAATTTTCCCCTCCCCAAAAATGGCGGCCATTTTGAATTTTCGAATTTTTGCCAAAAATGGCAAAACACAAATTTCCCTCTATCTCCTTAACCGTGCGAGATAGAGCGATTTCGTCGAAATTTTCGACCCACAGGGTATCTGAGGAGTGTACTCTTTGCAATTTTCAAAAAATTTTCCCCTCCCCAAAAATGGCGGCCATTTTGAATTTTCGAATTTTTGCCAAAAATGGCAAAACACAAATTTCCCTCTATCTCCTTAACCGTGCGAGATAGAGCGATTTCGTCGAAATTTTCAACCCACAGGGTATCTAAGGAGTGTACTCTTTGCAATTTTCAAAAAATTTTCCCCTCCCTAAAAATGGCGGCCATTTTGAATTTTCGAATTTTTGCCAAAAATGGCAAAACACAAATTTGCTTCTATCTCCTTAACCGTGCGAGATAGAGCGATTTCGTCGAAATTTTCGACCCACGGGGTATCTAAGGAATGTAATATTTGCAATTTTCAAAAAATTTTCCCCTCCCTAAAAATGGCGGCCATTTTAAATTTTCGAATTTTTGCCAAAAATGGCAAAACACAAATTTGCTTCTATCTCCTTAACCGTGCGAGATAGAGCGATTTCGTCAAAATTTTCGACCCACAGGGTATCTGAGGAGTGTACTCTTTGCAATTTTAAAAAAATTTTCCCCTCCCCATAAATGGCGGCCATTTTGAATTTTCGAATTTTTGCCAAAAATGGCAAAACACTAATTTGCTTCTATCTCCTTAACCGTGCGAGATAGAGCGATTTCGGCAAAATTTTCGACCCACAGGGTATCTAAGGAATGTAATATTTGCAATTTTCCAAAAATTTTCCCCTCCCCAAAAATGGCGGCCATTTTGAATTTTCGAATTTTTGCCAAAAATGGCAAAACACAAATTTCCTTCTATCTCCTTAACCGTGCGAGATAGAGCGATTTCGTCGAAATTTTCAACCCACAGGGTATCTAAGCAATGTAATATTTGCAATCTTCCAAAAATTTTCCCCTCCCCAAAAATGGCGGCCATTTTGAATTTTCGAATTTTTGCCAAAAATGGCAAAACACAAATTTGCTTCTATCTCCTTAACCGTGCGAGATAGAGTGATATCGTCGAAATTTTCGACCTACAGGGTATCTAAGGAATGCAATCTTTGCAATCTTCAAAAAATTTTCCCCTCCCCAAAAATGGCGGCCATTTTGAATTTTCGAATTTTTGCCAAAAATGGCAAAACACAAATTTGCTTCTATCTCCTTAACCGTGCCAGATAGAGCGATTTCGTCGAAATTTTCGACCCACAGGGTATCTGAGCATTGTACTCTTGGTAATTTTTAAAAAATTTTCCCCTCCCCAAAAATGGCGGCCATTTTGAATTTTCGAATTTTTGCCAAAAATGGCAAAACACAAATTTGCTTCTATCTCCTTAAGCGTGCGAGATAGAGCGATTTTGTCGAAATTTTCGACCCACAGGGTATCTAAGGAATGCAATCTTTGCAATTTTCAAAAAATTTTCCCCTCCCCAAAAATGGCGGCCATTTTGAATTTTCGAATTTTTGCCAAAAATGGCAAAACACAAATTTGCTTCTATCTCCTTAACCGTGCGAGATAGAGCGATTTCGTTGAAATTTTCGACCCACAGGGTATCTAAGGAATGTAATATTTGCAATTTTCAAAAAATTTTCCCCTCCCTAAAAATGGCGGCCATTTTAAATTTTCGAATTTTTGCCAAAAATGGCAAAACACAAATTTGCTTCTATCTCCTTAACCGTGCGAGATAGAGCGATTTCGTCAAAATTTTCGACCCACAGGGTATCTGAGGAGTGTACTCTTTGCAATTTTCAAAAAATTTTCCCCTCCCCAAAAATGGCGGCCATTTTGAATTTTCGAATTTTTGCCAAAAATGGCAAAACACTAATTTGCTTCTATCTCCTTAACCGTGCGAGATAGAGCGATTTCGGCAAAATTTTCGACCCACAGGGTATCTGAGGAGTGTACTCTTGCAATTTTCAAAAAATTTTCCCCTCCCCAAAAATGGCGGCCATTTTGAATTTTCGAATTTTTGCCAAAAATGGCAAAACACAAATTTCCTTCTATCTCCTTAACCGTGTGAGATAGAGCGATTTCGTCGAAATTTTCAACCCACAGGGTATCTAAGGAATGTAATATTTGCAATTTTCCAAAAATTTTCCCCTCCCCAAAAATGGCGGCCATTTTGAATTTTCGAATTTTTGCCAAAAATGGCAAAACACAAATTTGCTTCTATCTCCTTAACCGTGCGAGATAGAGTGATATCGTCGAAATTTTCGACCTACAGGGTATCTAAGGAATGCAATCTTTGCAATCTTCCAAAAATTTTCCCCTCCCCAAAAATGGCGGCCATTTTGAATTTTCAAATTTTTGCCAAAAATGGCAAAACACAAATTTGCTTCTATCTCCTTAACCATGCGAGATAGAGCGATTTCGTCGAAATTTTTCAACCCACAGGGTATCTAAGGAATGTAATCTTTGCAATTTTCAAAAAAATTTCCCCTCCCCAAAAATGGCAGCCATTTTGAATTTTCGAATTTTTGCTTAAAATGGAAAAACACAAACTGGCCTTAACCGTGCAAAATAGAGTTATTTTGTTGAAATTTTCGACCCATAGGGTATCTAAGAAATGTACTCTTGGCAATTTTCAAAAAAATTTCCTTTTCCCAAAAATGGCGGCCATTTTGAATTTTCAAATTTTTGCCAAAAATAGAAAAACAGGAATTTGCTTCTATCTTCTTAACCGTGCAAGATAGAGTGATTTCGTCAAAATTTTCAACCCAACCAATGCAAAAAGGCATGAAGCTGAAATAATTTACATCTACACTAACAAATATTTAAGCATCATTGATATATTTTACAAATGAAACAGGGTCTTGTAAGACTACTGTACAATTTGGGCAAAAGGTTCATGGGTGGACATTACACATGATAATGTGTGTTCTTCTATGCTATCCTGTTTCTATTCGCATCTACTATCAACAGGGCGGCCTATTTCTAGTTTAAAGAGAAAATGTAGGTTTAATTTGTGAAAAGATGGCACCGCGATATCGCTCACTGTTTTGTTCACGGTATCGAGACCTCATATATCCAGACGATGACACCACTACCTAGTAGTGTTTGAACAAAGGAGAGTAGCAGCAACTGTTACAGCCCCCATTGTTGTTATAGTCCATGCATAGCTAGAACTTGTATAGTAGTCACTTGAAAATCCAAAATGTTTTTTTTTTTTTTTCAGCTTTGAACCCAGTAACTGGTCAGCCTGATTACAGTGCCCAGTGGGCAGACTACTACCGCCAGCAGGGCATGCACTACCATGCAGAGGCCATCTTACAGCAGGCAGCTGTCCAACAAGCAGCTGCACAGCAACAGCAGGCAGCCGCTCCACAATAGTAGATACATCTGTATACCAATGGGGAAAGGGAGCTTACTTGCTAATGCTTGAGATTTGATATAGTCCTTGTAGTTTTTGAAGTATGTACATGATTGTATCAGAAATGATGCTTGTGTTATTCTTTACCCATATATTTGCACATGTGTTTAAAGCTCTTCAAAATGTTTAATTATGGCAAGACTATAGAATCTTCCTTCTTAGTTAAAATAAATATTTTCAGAGCACCCAAAGATAAAGTAAGAATGACCATAGATTCCCTTCTAGTTTATTTGTATATTATGTTGTCGGCACCTTGAGGTATAATAATTCTTGACCTGTTTTGTAAATGTTTGTTTAAAATATCTAATGTTAAGAGAACAAGAATAGTTCTGTTAGTTTGTTTCTCTAATTTTGTTGCATCTTTACCCAAGTGAAGTCATACAAGTTTAAGGATGTTATTACTTTGTGTTTTTCAACCTTCATTTTTTTTTCACTTTCTTTTCAATATATATGTATACTCATTTAGTTACCTTTTCTCAAGCATTTGCAAGTGGTTTTTATGCCCCTTGGATACAGATCTGCTGCTGCTGCTTTGAAGGGACAGGTATATTTTTTATTATTCAAAATATGATTTAATATTAAAGTGTTTATAACCAATAAAAATATTGATAAATTTCTTTATTATTTTGTTATATACAATGAGCATCCAGATTTATTGTCCTAAATATGGTTTGTGTTTTGTGACTTCCTTTTCAGGGAAATCGTGATGATTTTCTTGAAGCCATCACTTGTGAATGTTTTTAGAAAGTGTGTTATTGAATTTTTCAAATTCTGTATTTAGCTGTATATTCTTGCAATTTTATATTGGGAGATAGAAAAAGAAAAAACAAAATCAATGATGCACTCGTGTACCTATTATCATGCATGTTGTGTTGGTTTTTGATTTTCAAATGATATACTTGGTCAAGTCTTCATACATTGTTGTCTCTCTTGTGAAGCGTAAAAGTTAATCCGTGCCTTTTTGGTCATTTAAATCAAAAGAATCTTGAAATGTACTCAGACTGTGGATATTGTTTCTGTGCATGTGATTTTAGGTCAAAGCAATGACTGAAGTTCAAGCATCCTGGAACTGTTTATGTCCAAAACTTTAAACCAGTTACTTGCATAATTTTTAACCACAATCATATTCTTTTTGTCAATAACATTTGATTGAAGCAATACATGTGTAGAACTTTTGATGTGTCTACTTTAATATATGTTTTTTATGGTTGGGCACACAGATTTTTGAGAATAACTTGATAAGGAATGTGCCACATTGAAAATGGTTACTGGAATTTTTAGGGATCTTGCGTCTTCCATAGTTCCTGAATAATGGAGAAACAAAGATCTTCACTTGAATTCAAACCAGGCTCCTTGTTTCTCTCAAACTAGTAAACATTGACGGGCAAGAGTTTAATTATGTCCACCCCCCTGGGGGGTGGATATATTATTTTTGCTTTTTTCGCCGTCCGATGTCCGGCGTCCGGCGTCCGGTGTCCGGCGTCCGATGTCCGGCGTCACGCATGGTTTCCGCTCATTTAAAGGAAAAGTATTAGAGCTATTGTCACCAAATTTGGTATGCAGGCTTATTGGGTCAGTAGCTTGCTTGGGATTGCTTTTGGCTGTTGTACCTCTTTTGCTTACTGAGTAATACTTAAGTACAGCTATTTTCAGTACCCATTGGTTTCCGTGCATTTAAGCCAAAATAATTATATCCCCAGACGAAAGTCGGGGATATATTGGATTCAGGTCCGTCGCGCCGCCGCCGCCGCCGCCGTAGAAATTTCCTTGTGGACGCGATAACTCAAAAACAAATTAATATTTTTTTTTCAAACTTGGTACACATGTTAAGGGTGCCAAAAGGAAGATCCCTATTTTAAGGTGACCTTAAACTCCCAGTAAAAAAGAACTTATGGCCACCTTAAGGTCAGAAATTGGACTTTTGGCCACTTAGAGCCTTGTAGGTCACAAACTATGATGCTCAGCTGGCTGAAATTTTACCTGACAACACATTAATATGTTCTTAGTACATGTGCCGAAAATCACGACTTTAAGTTGAGGAGAAAATTGTGTTTGAGGCCCATAAATACCCCCACTTAGGGATTTTTTGCTATACTTTTCATATATTTTGCCCTATAATTTGGAAGTGGTAATTCTGATGAGTCTCAAACTGCGCTAGGTATAACTTTGATATGTAATCCTTGTCTGTAGAAAATTTTAGGGCTGTAGGTTTACCCAAAGGGGTCGACTTAAGGTCTCAAAAGTGCCCACAGAGACCCAATTTATGCACTTTTTGCCACTTTCAAGCACTGTAGCTTTCAAACTATGTCTCTCATCTAAGTTAAATATAATCTGGGAATATATCTATGTGTTTTCTTATATGTGCCCCAACATTTAGGCCTTTAATAGACAGTTAACCTGTGTATCAGGACCATAAACACCCACCCGAGTGACCCTTATAAGACATTTTTCACATCTTTTTCCCTGTAACTTGGAAATGGTAAGTCTGAGAAGTTTCAAACTGTATTAGATATATATTCTGTGTGTAATCTTAGTATGTAACAGATTTTAAGTCTGAAGCTTTAATTTTGAAGGTCAAATTGAGGTCTCTAAAAGGCTCCCAAAGACCCAATATTTGGACTTTTTGCTACTTTTAAGCCCTGTGACTGTCAAACTATGTGACTGATAGAGCTCAAATCCTATCTGGGAAGATATTAGTATGTTATTTTTATATGTGCCAAAAATTAAGGCTTTAAGAAGACATTTAACCTGTGTATGAGACCATAAATCCCCACCCGAGTGACCATTTTTAGACATTTTTCACATATTTTTCCCTGTAACTTGGAAATGGTAAGTCTAAGAAGTTTCAAACTGTATTAGATGTATATTCTATGTGTAATCTTAGTATGTGACAAATTTTAAGTCTGAAGCTTTAATTTAAAGGCCACATTTAGGTCTCTAGAAGGCCCCATAAAGACCCAGTATTTGGACTTTTTGCCAATTTTAAGGCCTGTGACTGTTAAACTATGTGACTGATAGAGCTGAAATCTCATCTGGGAATACATTATTATGTTCTTTTTACATGTGCCAAAAATCAAGGCTTCAAGTAGACATTTAACCTGTGTATGAGGACCTTAAACACCCACCTGAGTGACACTTTTAAGACATTTTTCACATATTTTGCTCTGTAACTTGGAAATGGTAAGTCTGAGAAGTTTCAAACTTTATTAGATACATATTCTATTTGAAAGCCACATCGACTTTGGACTTTTTACCACCTTTAAGCCCTGTGACTGTTAAACTATGTGATTGATGGAGCTGAAATCCCATCTGGGAATACATTATTATGTCCTTTTTACATGTGCCGAAAATCAAGGTTTTTAGTAGACATTTAACCTGTGTATGAGGGCCATAGACACTCGCCCAAGTGCCTTTTTTGACATTTTTTCCGTATTTTGCCCTGTTATTTGGAAATGCTTAGTGTGACAAGTCTTAAACTGTATTATATATAATTTTTGTTTGTTATGTATGTCCCCCAAAAAGTTTCAGATCTGTAGTTTAATTGCTAAGGTCTCTTTAACAATTGTAAAATGCCCACAGAAACCCAATTTATGGACATTATGCCACTTTAAAGCCCAGTAACTGTCAAACTATGTGGGTTATAGAGCTGAAATCTTTGAATTTTTCAAAGGAAATGCCTGTCTATTTAAATTTTGATTATTAATAATGTTATGGCTATCTTAGTCTTTTAAGAACTTATTTTTGTGTGTTATACCTCTGCTTGCTGAGTTTTTAACTTTTTAAAATGAAACTGGTTAAACATATTCAAGTAGACAAAATGGACACTTTAAGTGAGCTTTAAGTCCCAATATTAATGAAATTATATCCTTATGTAGTAAAACTAGGGGATTTTTAACCCTCAACTAGCCCAGTTTTATTCAACTTGCCTCAGTTAATTTTGACACAGCTCCTACAGTTATGAACTCATTTCAGTTGATAATCACATACTTAAAATTCTCAATTCTTTTTGTATTTGAGTACCCCTTTTATATAGATTGTTTGTTTACCATTTATCCCCACCTCTGGGACCTCCAGCTATATTGAGTGACACTAAATAAACAAAGGTATTTAATGATATCAGATGAGAAACAAAGAACTCAATGGGGTTGCAGATCTTGTGTAATAGTGAGAGAGGTGTGGAGAAGGGGAGAGGGGTGGGGGTGGGAGGTAGTGGGCTTCATTACATATAACACAAAGGGGAGTCAGAACTGAGATTGTGTCACATATTTAGGTTGCATATATATGGACCACATATATAGGTATAGAGGAAATGAATAACTGAAAACAATTTGCAAATTCTAAAAATAATATAATAAAATAATAATATAAATAATTTTTTTTTAAATAATATTTTATTTGTGAACAAATATAGAAACAGATATGCGCTTTTGGGATTATGAATTTTAGAATGGACATTGAATCATCAATCATTTAAATACTTTGAAGGAAGATTGAAAAGTATGATGAGTTGAGTTAAAATAATATTTTATTTGTCAACAAATATAGAAACAGATATGCTCTTTTGGGATTATTATTTTAGAATGGACATTCAATCATCAATCATTTAAATACTTTGAAAATAGGTTTAGAGTTATCATTGCAGGAAGATTGAAAATATAATTTGAGTTATGTATTCGGTGTCTGGGGATACACCATCTTCCTTGGGAAGATATAAACAGAGTAGATTGATGTGCTGAAGTTCATATAATAATGGGTAATTATGTTTTAAAAAATTCCCGATCAAAACCTGTGGCGTGAGTGATGACCTGTCTGGGGATATGTTGGCGCCGAGTTGGCCCAATCTAGTTAAAGATATTTTACTACAATTTTGAATACAAGATTGTTATGTCCATAGCTCGCTTGGTATTGCATTTGGGACTGATAGCTTTGTCAGTACATGAGTAATAGCCATTTAGGTACTTCATTGTGTATTTTCAGTACTACTTTTGAGTAATTTGCTTCTATCTCCTTAACCGTGCGAGATAGAGCGATTTCGGCAAAATTTTCGACCCACAGGGTATCTGAGGAGTGTACTCTTTGCAATTTTCAAAAAATTTTCCCCTCCCCAAAAATGGCGGCCATTTTGAATTTTCGAATTTTTGCCAAAAATGGCAAAACACTAATTTGCTTCTATCTCCTTAACCGTGCGAGATAGAGCGATTTCGGCAAAATTTTCGACCCACAGGGTATCTGAGGAGTGTACTCTTTGCAATTTTCAAAAAATTTTCCCCTCCCCAAAAATGGCGGCCATTTTGAATTTTCGAATTTTTGCCAAAAATGGCAAAACACAAATTTCCTTCTATCTCGTTAACCGTGCGAGATAGAGCGATTTCGTCGAAATTTTCAACCCACAGGGTATCTAATGAGTGTACTCTTTGCAATTTTCAAAAAATTTTCCCCTCCCCAAAAATGGCGGCCATTTTGAATTTTCGAATTTTTGCCAAAAATGGCAAAACACAAATTTGCTTCTATCTCCTTAACCGTGCGAGATAGAGCGATTTCGTCGAAATTTTCGACCCTCAGGGTATCTAAGGAATGTAATATTTGCAATTTTCCAAAAATTTTCCCCTCCCCAAAAATGGCGGCCATTTTAAATTTTCGAATTTTTGCCAAAAATGGCAAAACACAAATTTGCTTCTATCTCCTTAACCGTGCGAGATAGAGCGATTTCGTCAAAATTTTCGACCCACAGGGTATCTGAGGAGTGTACTCTTTGCAATTTTCAAAAAATTTTCCCCTCCCCAAAAATGGCGGCCATTTTGAATTTTCGAATTTTTGCCAAAAATGGCAAAACACTAATTTGCTTCTATCTCCTTAACCGTGCGAGATAGAGCGATTTCGGCAAAATTTTCGACCCACAGGGTATCTGATGAGTGTACTCTTTGCAATTTTCAAAAAATTTTCCCCTCCCCAAAAATGGCAGCCATTTTGAATTTTCGAATTTTTGCCAAAAATGGCAAAACACAAATTTGCTTCTATCTCCTTAACCGTGCGAGATAGAGCGATTTCGTCGAAATTTTCGACCCACAGGGTATCTAAGGAATGTAATATTTGCAATTTTCAAAAAATTTTCCCCTCCCTAAAAATGGCGGCCATTTTAAATTTTCGAATTTTTGCCAAAAATGGCAAAACACAAATTTGCTTCTATCTCCTTAACCGTGCGAGATAGAGCGATTTCGTCAAAATTTTCGACCCACAGGGTATCTGAGCAGTGTACTCTGCGCAATTTTCAAAAAATTTTCCCCTCCCCAAAAATGGCGGCCATTTTGAATTTTCGCCAAAATTGGCAAAACACAAATTTCCTTCTGTCTCCTTAACCGTGTGAGATAGAGCGATTTCGTCGAAATTTTCAACCCACAGGGTATCTAAGGAGTGTACTCTTTGCAATTTTCAAAAAATTTTCCCCTCCCCAAAAATGGCGGCCATTTTGAATTTTCGAATTTTTGCCAAAAATGGCAAAACACAAATTTGCTTCTATCTCCTTAACCGTGCGAGATAGAGTGATTTCGTCGAAATTTTCGACCCACAGGGTATCTAAGGAGTGTAATATTTGCAATTTTCAAAAAAATTTCCCCTCCCCAAAAATGGCGGCCATTTTAAATTTTCGAATTTTTGCCAAAAATGGCAAAACACAAATTTGCTTCTATCTCCTTAACCGTGCCAGATAGAGCGATTTCGTCAAAATTTTCGACCCACAGGGTATCTAAGGAATGTAATATTTGCAATTTTCCAAAAATTTTCCCCTCCCCAAAAATGGCGGCCATTTTGAATTTTCGAATTTTTGCCAAAAATGGCAAAACACAAATTTGCTTCTATCTCCTTAACCGTGCGAGATAGAGCGATTTTGTGGAAATTTTCGACCCACAGGGTATCTAAGGAATGTAATATTTGCAATTTTCAAAAAATTTTCCCCTCCCCAAAAATGGCGGCCATTTTGAATTTTCGAATTTTTGCCAAAAATGGCAAAACACTAATTTGCTTCTATCTCCTTAACCGTGCGAGATAGAGTGATTTCGTCGAAATTTTCGACCCACAGGGTATCTAAGGAATGCAATCTTTGCAATTTTCAAAAAATTTTCCCCTCCCCAAAATTGGCGGCCATTTTGAATTTTCGAATTTTTGCCAAAAATGGCAAAACACAAATTTGCTTCTATCTCCTTAACCGTGCCAGATAGAGCGATTTCGTCAAAATTTTCGACCCGCAGGGTATCTGAGCATTGTAGTCTTGGTAATTTTTTAAAAATTTTCCCCTCCCCAAAAATGGCGGCCATTTTGAATTTTCGAATTTTTGCCAAAAATGGCAAAACACAAATTTGCTTCTATCTCCTTAACCGTGCGAGATAGAGCGATTTCGTCGAAATTTTCGACCCACAGGGTATCTAAGGAATGTAATATTTGCAATTTTCAAAAAATTTTCCCCTCCCCAAAAATGGCGGCCATTTTGAATTTTCGAATTTTTGCCAAAAATGGCAAAACACTAATTTGCTTCTATCTCCTTAACCGTGCGAGATAGAGCGATTTCGGCAAAATTTTCGACCCACAGGGTATCTGAGGAGTGTACTCTTTGCAATTTTCAAAAAATTTTCCCCTCCCCAAAAATGGCAGCCATTTTGAATTTTCGAATTTTTGCCAAAAATGGCAAAACACAAATTTCCTTCTATCTCCTTAACCGTGTGAGATAGAGCGATTTCGTCGAAATTTTCAACCCACAGGGTATCTAAGGAGTGTACTCTTTGCAATTTTCAAAAAATTTTCCCCTCCACAAAAATGGCGGCCATTTTGAATTTTCGAATTTTTGCCAAAAATGGCAAAACACAAATTTGCTTCTATCTCCTTAACCGTGCGAGATAGAGCGATTTCGTCGAAATTTTCGACCCACAGGGTATCTAAGGAATGTAATATTTGCAATTTTCAAAAAATTTTCCCCTCCCTAAAAATGGCGGCCATTTTAAATTTTCGAATTTTTGCCAAAAATGGCAAAACACAAATTTGCTTCTATCTCCTTAACCGTGCGAGATAGAGCGATTTCGTCAAAATTTTCGACCCACAGGGTATCTGAGCAGTGTACTCTGCGCAATTTTCAAAAAATTTTCCCCTCCCCAAAAATGGCGGCCATTTTGAATTTTCGCCAAAATTGGCAAAACACAAATTTCCTTCTATCTCCTTAACCGTGCCAGATAGAGCGATTTCGTCAAAATTTTCGACCCGCAGGGTATCTGAGCATTGTAGTCTTGGTAATTTTTTAAAAATTTTCCCCTCCCCAAAAATGGCGGCCATTTTGAATTTTCGAATTTTTGCCAAAAATGGCAAAACACAAATTTGCTTCTATCTCCTTAACCGTGCGAGATAGAGCGATTTCGTCGAAATTTTCGACCCACAGGGTATCTAAGGAATGTAATATTTGCAATTTTCAAAAAATTTTCCCCTCCCCAAAAATGGCGGCCATTTTGAATTTTCGAATTTTTGCCAAAAATGGCAAAACACAAATTTGCTTCTATCTCCTTAACCGTGCGAGATAGAGCGATTTCGTCAAAATTTTCGACCCACAGGGTATCTAAGGAATGCAATCTTTGCAATTTTCAAAAAATTTTCCCCTCCCCAAAAATGGCGGCCATTTTGAATTTTTGAAGTTTTGCCCAAAATGGCAAAACACTAATTTGCTTCTATCTCCTTAACCATGCGAGATAGAGCGATTTCGTAAAAATTTTCGACCCACAGGTATTTGAGCATTGTATTCTTGGCAATTTAAAAAAAAATTTCCCCTCCCCAAAAATGGCGGCCATTTTGAATTTTCAAATTTTTGCCCAAAATGGCAAAACACTAATTTGCTACTATCTCCTTAACTGTGCGAGATAGAGCGATTTCATCAAAATTTTCGACGCACAGGGTATCTAACCAATGCAATCTTTGCAATTTTCAAAAAATTTTCCCCTCCCCAAAAATGGCGGCCATTTTGAATTTTCAAATTTTTGCCAAAAATGGCAGAACACAAATTTGCTTCTATCTCCTTAACCGTGCGAGATAGAGCGATTTCGTCAAAATTTTCGACCCACAGGGTATCTAAGGAATGCAATCTTTGCAATTTTCAAAAAATTTTCCCCTCCCCAAAAATGGCGGCCATTTTGAATTTTTGAAGTTTTGCCCAAAATGGCAAAACACTAATTTGCTTCTATCTCCTTAACCATGCGAGATAGAGCGATTTCGTAAAAATTTTCGACCCACAGGTATTTGAGCATTGTATTCTTGGCAATTTAAAAAAAAATTTCCCCTCCCCAAAAATGGCGGCCATTTTGAATTTTCAAATTTTTGCCCAAAATGGCAAAACACTAATTTGCTTTTATCTCCTTAACTGTGCGAGATAGAGCGATTTCATCAAAATTTTCGACGCACAGGGTATCTAACCAATGCAATCTTTGCAATTTTCAAAAAATTTTCCCCTCCCCAAAAATGGCGGCCATTTTGAATTTTCGAATTTTTGCCAAAAATGGCAGAACACAAATTTGCTTCTATCTCCTTAACCGTGCGAGATAGAGCGATTTCGTCGAAATTTTCGACCCACAGGGTATCTAAGGAATGCAATCTTTGCAATTTTCAAAAAATTTTCCCCTCCCCAAAAATGGCGGCCATTTTGAATTTTCGAAGTTTTGCCAAAAATGGCAAAACACAAATTTCCTTCTATCTCCTTAACCATGCGAGATAGAGCGATTTCGTCAAAATTTTCGACCCACCGGTATTTGAGCATTGTATTCTTGGCAATTTAAAAAAAAATTTCCCCTCCCCTAAAATGGCGGCCATTTTGAATTTTCAAATTTTTGCCAAAAATGGCAAAACACAAATTTGCTTCTATCTCCTTAACCATGCGAGATAGAGCGATTTCGTCTAAATTTTTCAACCCACAGGGTATCTAAGGAATGTAATCTTTGCAATTTTCAAAAAATTTTCCCCTCCCCAAAAATGGCAGCCATTTTGAATTTTCGAATTTTTGCCCAAAATGGAAAAACACAAACTGGCCTTAACCGTGCAAAATAGAGTTATTTTGTTGAAATTTTCGACCCATAGGGTATCTAAGAAATGTACTCTTGGAAATTTTTTTGATGGCGGCCATTTTGAATTTTCAAATTTTTGCCAAAAATAGAAAAACAGGAATTTGCTTCTATCTTCTTAACCGTGCAAGATAGAGTGATTTCGTCAAAATTTTCAACCCAACCAATGCAAAAAGGCATGAAGCTGAAATAATTTACATCTACACTAACAAATATTTAAGTATCATTGATATATTTTACAAATGAAACAGGGTCTTGTAAGACTACTGTACAATTTGGGCAAAAGGTTCATGGGTGGACATTACACATGATAATGTGTGTTCTTCTATGCTATCCTGTTTCTATTCGCATCTACTATCAACAGGGCGGCCTATTTCTAGTTTGTTAACTATGTTCACAATTCTTTCTCAGTTAATTTTGTTTTGAGTTCGTGACTTTTCAAAGCTAAATTTGTATTTTATTGCATGCAAATTTCTCCAAAATAAGCATTGCATTAGAATGCTTTGGGATTCTAATGTGATGTTATGAATTCTTGGACCATTTTACAGAACAAGGTGATTATAACAGGCAATTCGGAATATTCCATATTGTTGTTATACTTCAGTAAAATTTATTGCAATTAGTTACTTTTTGGAGAATTTTTGATTGAAGTGAGTCGTATGACAACCATAGAAGATCCTCGGTAGCCTACTGTTAGCAGGCTTGGCACCTCTGTGTGGGTTTGATACGAACAAAGTTACAAATGCTGAGGACGTGTCCCAATATCACCCCGGCTGTTAAATGTGACATTAACACTATGTTTGACTTTATGCGAGAGCGACATTTTCCTAACGAGACATAAACACTAGTGGTGTGAACGTTAAACTGCATTTCGTTTCGTTTAGGTAGAAATGACGAAATCCGCAAAGAACATTTAAGTACCGGTTATTTAAAACGTAATTATATTAGGCTTTCTACAGGTTAATATTTCGTCAAAACAATAAAAACCATATAAATTTCGGGAAATAATTTACATTTTTGCTTTATATTCATGGTAAATGAAGTTTACAAACTTCAAAATATCTCGCGAATCCATATTTTCTATTGACAATATGACTCGTGTACGCTCGCGTAAAACTTTTTATCATATCTCTGTACACTTTCGATATCCCGGATTTCGTTTGGTTTCAAAGCCCCGAAAACCGGTTTTTATTTTCAGAACCAGTCCGACCACTAATAAACACCAAGCTTGATGTTATGTGAGAAGCACATATTTCTATCTGTGGGCTAGGTTGTGACCTAAACTGTACATATGAACATTGGCCTTGACATAATTAATGGTAAATAAAATAGTCTGCTGGGCTTATTTTGGGGGGATGGACACTATTTGTATCCACCGGATAGCATCCGGTGGATACTATGGATTATGCAGGAGTACGCTGCTGCTGCCTCAGTATGTAGAGATTTTCGCGTCACCATTGTAGAGACCAAGGTATTATAGGTAGACTTCTCAAATTTTCAGGATATATTCATAACCATAAAATCTGGTGTGTCAATATTTTTGGCCTCATTTTGAAAAACGCAGGATATGTTCATCATTACAAAATCTTCACTGAAAATATTTTTGGCATCAGTTTGGAAAACTAGATGGCCTCCACGGGCTTTTCTTTTCAGTCATGAAAAGTGCTTATATCTCCCTTATTATTGGTCCCAGAGGCTTGCAATGTGAAACCAACCAATAGGAAATCATGGGCTGCGAATCTTCTTATGTGATCAGATTTGACCTTGGGGCCCCTCCTTCAAAGTCAATGAGGATAGCCAAACTTAAAAGTGCTTATTGTTCACTTATTATTGATCCTAGAGGTTATCAATGTAACACCAACCTAGAAGTCATGGGCTGCGGATCTTTTGATGTGGTTGGATTTGACCTTGGGCCCCTGCTTCAAGGTCAAATGAGGATAGCAAAGTTAAAAGTGCTTATAACTCACTTATTATTGGTCCTAGAGGTTTGCAATGTCAAACCAACCGATAGGAAATCATGGGCTGCGAGTCTTCTGATGTGGTCAGATTTGGCTTTGGGCCCCTCCTTCAAGGTCAAACGAGGATAGCCAAACTTAAAAGTGCTTATAACTCGCTTATTATTGGTCCTAGAGGTTTGCAATGTGAAACTGACCTATAGGAAATCATGGGCTGCGAATCTTATGCGGTCAGATTTGACTTTGGGCCCCTGCTCAAGGTCAAATTAGGGTAGCCAAACTCAGTGCTTACAACTTGCTTATTATTGAAAAATTATCTTCAAAACTATGTTAGTTTTTTCCATTTCCGGTGGATATATCTTGCATCTGGCCACAGATGCGTCCTTGGTCTAGTTCTATCATGTCTTAACTGAATGTAACAATATTGAAAAGTATATATGTTTTGTTTTTAATCCTTACGTGCCTGTATAAAGCTTAATTCAAAAATGCTTTACAACTTTGAGTAGTACAAGCATTTCACACAGGCATCACTTTGATAAGTACAAAAATGTCCTTAATAACAATTGTTAACATGGTCAGGAATTACCTTCAGAGCTTTTGTCAAGCCAGAATGCCATAAAATGCAGTTCACTATCAAAATTTTGAAAAACTGCCGATTTTATCATTGATACAATGCTTAGATGACCTAAAAATTGGTTCACATAACATTTGAAGTTTTGTAACTATGATACCAGACATATTTCAGTGAATCAATGCACAATGCTTAAAAGAGTTGCTAATATAATCATTTAAGAATTAGTGTGCAAATGTTAGACCAAGATATACTCCATTATCCTTATTTAATTCAAGCACAATTCTTGACTCCCATTGATAGCCATTTTTTTTTTCATAAAGATTAGCACTTAATGTATATTTTTGGATTTACTGTATGGGTTGTTGATTTGCATATTAATTATTTACCAGTTTGCACTTTGACCGTCCATGGTGATTTTGATGAGGTCGTCTTCACATTACAATACTCTACAGTACTAATACACTATTTTATCCTTTGAAACTATAAATGATAATGAGTGTCATAGTGACAGACTTGCATGATGTAGTCAGTAGATTTTGTAGCTTAGAATATGGCAAGATGTATCAAATTTTAGGTGCCCCAAATGATGCATTTGACTTTTCAACACACACTTTCATCTTTTAAAATAATTTCCAATGTTTGAGTCTATATCTTTTGTCATTTTTATTGTTTACATTGCTATTTTATAATATGTCTGTGCTCATTGTTATATACAAAAATTAATTTGGTGACATGTATTTTGAATAAACAATAATGTTAAAAGTTCAGATGTAAAAAATAGAATCTGTAACATCTGTTTTCTTGTATCAGTATCTTACACAATAACTTAACTGGATATTACAGTCTGCATGGTGTGCTTGACAAGGTAAGTGATTGATGATGGTCTGTTTTTATGGAGATGTAGGTTGAATATTTTTGTAAGGTCCACTCTAACTAGAAATCAGTGCTTGCCAAATCCAGGTAGAAGTTGAACCAGTTTTGAGGAGATTAACATGTACATGGCCTTCTGTGTAGCTTACTGAGACTGCACTATTGTGAAAAGACCTCAAATTGTCTGTGTTGACATGTTGCCAATGCATTATTTCCTTTACTCTGGAATGTTTGAATTCTGATCCCAACTTTTACTTGCACAAAGAAAGTTGTAAGATAAAATTATGCATTGAAGTAGAATCATTTTGTTGGGACCTCAAGCCGCAGGTAAGTTTGTAAGTATATTTTGTAAGGTAGTCTATAGGATGTACACAACTAACAGTTTACTGACAGGTAGGTAATTTTTCAGAAAATATTGTCAGTAAAATTTGCATGTTGTGTTTCCCTTTCTATTTCACAGGTTTTGTGTCAGAGCATTTGTATAAAGAACAGAAACTATCTACATATTGGTCCCAGCATTGTTTTGTTTATGTGGAATGGTTTGTTACATAATTTACTCATTACCAAAAAGTTATTGGAATTCTGTGTACGTATAAAAACTGCAAATATTTTGGCTCCTCGAGTGTTAAAGGTAAGGCACTTATTTCAGGTTTTAAAATTATTATCCTAAGGTAACTTTGTGGACTAGTGTAATTTTTTGTGCATTGTTTTATTTGCTTAATACATTTTCCCATTTTTTGCTACCATGTGTCCTCTTTCTATTCCTTATTATGATTATGTTCAAATGTATTAATCCTTAATCTACAAACATTAACAACTTTTCATGATCTTATGACATTGAAATGCTATATTACATTTGGCCATTTTGTTTGCAATGTAATTATAATCATCATCTGTTTGCACATCGACATATGACGTCATGGTTTGTCCAAACAGTCTGTATAAAAGTGTCTCAAATGAAAGTATAAAACTTGTTTTTAATGCAAATATAAACTGGTTGTATGTATAATGTACTTAGGTGACCTGGGAGTGCAAGCTTGGGCTCTTCAGTGGTTCTCCAAAGCAGATGAATCCCAACTGTATTGCATTTTTTTAAAACATGTTTATTTTACAATACTTCAAGTCATTGATATACATGTATAGTGTAGTAGAATTGATTTTGTATTTTGTCTTGTTCTAAATACCCAGTGAATTGCTATTTTTGTTTCATGATGTGTCGTGTTTTTTTAACACTTCAAAAACTCTTATGCTCATTGCTTTATTATATATACTACAATGAAAAATACTTTACTTAATGTGTTGTGGAGCCAAGTGTTTGACGTAAGTATAAATCATTATTTGACAGTATGCGTATTATTTATGAAGATGATAAAAAAGTTGATATTATTGAACCAATACTTTGTACCAATGTATGTCATAAATACAGCCATTTTATGTTTTTAACAAGACCACATATTTTGTCATTTTCTGTTGCCATATTGTTTTGGATGCTGAATTGTGTAGATTTTCCAGGTTTATTTTCTGACCCTGGTTCGGACATGGATGGGAAATAAACTCCTGGACTGTAGCCAGAGACTGTAACTTTTTAAATCATCAACTAAACTAAGGAACTGTAGCAATGTAATGAAAAACATATTATTTTAGAATGTTTGTGTATTGAGTAATTGGATGTCATGTTAAAACGCATTTCCAATTTGTCATGAAGACAATTTTAAATCAAGTATAGTGTCAGATTATTGTATATGAGTAAGTTTATGTAATAAACCAATTGTAGATATTTAGAGACCTTGCTGTTGCTTAATTTTGTGTATTTTGTGTCTCATTCAAAAAAATAAAAAACTGTTTCAGTTATTCAGGAAAATTTGAAATTTATCTGTATATTAGAGTTTTTATAGTCAACTTTTCATTTGCTCTAATGGGTTATTGTTGTTTAAAATCATGTCTTTGTTAAACAAAGTTTTACTTCCGAAATGTTTGTTTTCGTGGAATAAATTTCATAAATGTCTGCACATTGTTTTATTTTTTTCACTGATCTATTGTGTATAAAATTGACAAAATTTGGAAAAGAACATCATTGGACAGTAATCCTAAAACTTGTAGCAGCAAAATAGTCCGTGTCGGTCTATAAACCAGTTTTCATACATTGTTGGTGTTGTACACTGTAGAATACCTAGTTGTTATCCAGTTTGTTTTTACCCCACAGCCCTTAAGGGCTATGCGGGTATTGTTATATCCCCAGACGAAAGTCGGGGATATATTGGATTCAGGTCCGTCGCGCCGCCGCCGCCGCCACCGTAGAAATTTCCTTGTGGACGCGATAACTCAAAAACAAATTAATATTTTTTTTTCAAACTTGGTACACATGTTAAGGGTGCCCAAAGGAAGATCCCTATTTTAAGGTGACCTTAAACTCCCAGTAAAAAAGAACTTATGGCCACCTTAAGGTCAGAAATTGGACTTTTGGCCACTTAGAGCCCTGTAGGTCACAAACTATGATGCTCAGCTGGCTGAAATTTTACCTGACAACACATTAATATGTTCTTAGTACATGTGCCGAAAATCACGACTTTAAGTTGAGGAGAAAATTGTGTTTGAGGCCCATAAATACCCCCACTTGGGGATTTTTTGCTATACTTTTCACATATTTTGCCCTATAATTTGGAAGTGGTAATTCTGATGAGTCTCAAACTGCGCTAGGTATAACTTTGATATGTAATCCTTGTCTGTAGAAAATTTTAGGGCTGTAGGTTTACCCAAAGGGGTCGACTTAAGGTCTCAAAAGTGCCCACAGAGACCCAATTTATGCACTTTTTGCCACTTTCAAGCACTGTAGCTTTCAAACTATGTCTCTCATCTAAGTTAAATATCATCTGGGAATATATCTATGTGTTTTCTTATATGTGCCCCAACATTTAGGCCTTTAATAGACAGTTAACCTGTGTATCAGGACCATAAACACCCACCCGAGTGACCCTTATAAGACATTTTTCACATCTTTTTCCCTGTAACTTGGAAATGGTAAGTCTGAGAAGTTTCAAACTGTATTAGATATATATTTTATTGCGTTAATACTTCCTATCCAATGGACAAATGCTTATCCGGTCGGCGCAGACCGGCCCGCCAAACGCCAGAAAAAGACGTCCTGTGTTTCCACCGGCTGGCCGGTCCCAGTACTGTGCATTCGCTAGGTGGCGCATGGTACTTCCTTCCTGTCTAGACAACATGACGTCATATCATCGTTTTCGTTTGGCGCGTGTACTGTGCAGACGTAGTTTCTACAATCTCCAGTTTTTTTAAAGAAATGTGTGCATTATGGCGGATTTTCAACCTCATATGTGGATATTTTCAGTGTAGAAGTGTTATCTACTAATCAAGCACGGATTTACATCTAGAAATCTGCTGGAAACGCTCCCTAGTTGACTCAATTTATTGTTGATGATAGGGCAGTAATCGACGAGAAATATCAAGGCAGCCATTTTGCTAGTTTCCTTCCATTCAACCTTTGTGTTGTTAGGGGCAGATCGACAATATTGAGGAATTAAACATACTATTTACAGGTATTTTTATCCGTGTCTTTTGTTTTGAATGAATCTTCTGTAACCTTCCAGCTACAGTAACCATAGTAACGTCTTTCTAGTACTAAATAGAAATCACGGGAAACTTCAGTCTACGTAGTTTTGAACCCTGCAAGGATTTCCCCTATGAAGGGTGCATTCTTCATCAGAGCGCACTGGTACAGACTTCTCTGCTGTAAAGCATCAGTCACACCAGCCTAGCTCGAGTATTTTTTCATCAGAAGCAAGAGATGAATTCTTCAGATTTCTTCAGAGCACACTGGTCCAGACATCTTTGCTGTAAAGCATTAGTAGTCGGCCGGTAAGCTTATATATATATATGTACACCTACATAGAAGGAATTTCATCAGAAGAGCATGAAGTTTGATCTCACGTCTACTGTGATATCAGTCCCTCCCTTGCAGACCCGGCTTTGTTGTCGGTAGTGGGGGTTGTGGATGGCCAGTTCACTGGTTTTATCACGAAAGAAAGAAGGAATTTCATCTACACATCTACAGAGCGCACTGGTCCAGGCCTCTCTGCTTTAAAAGCATCAGCCGGCCGGCCAGCTCAAAAGAACGCGACCTCTGACGTCATATCCAGTCAGCCAATCGCGTGTCCTTCCGACTAATCACGAAGCAGGTCACGTGTTTTCACCGACCAGGAAGGTCGGAAGTGCGTTCTTTCAGAACTCACGTCTACTGTGATTCCAGTCCCTGCTTTGCAGACCCGACCTTGTTGTCGGTAGTGGGGTTTTGTGGACTGTAAAGTTGCCGGTAAGGCATCACACAAAGAACGCGAATACTGACGTCATCTCCAGTCAGCCAATCGCGTGTCTTTCCGACCAAATACCGAAGCTGGTCACGTGTTTTCACAGACCAGGAAGGTCGGAAGTGCGTTCTTCAGAACTCACGTCTTCTGTGATTCCAGTCCCTGCCTTGCAGACCCGGCTTCATTGTCGGTAGTGGGGTTTGTGGATGAGCAGAATACTGCGCATTTGCATGTTTAAGTATCGCAAAAGAACGTCACAACTGACGAGCTCCAATCAGCCAATCGCGTGTCTTTCCGACCAGCAAGCTGGTCACGTGACACACCGAACACCAAGTGTTTCTAAAAATAGTTCACAAGGGGTTTCCCAGTAACTGTCAAATCTACAAATAAGACGTGTGATTTAAGAAATACTTTAATTAATGGAGGAAACCTACAGCAAGCTGAATTCAACACAAAAGATAGTTGTAAAATTGCTTTAGCAATTGGTTACAGAGTGTACCCACCAGTATACCGGCTACACAGCCTTGTACACTTGCTTCAACAACTGGTTACAGAGTGTACCGGCTGGTACTGGTTACACAGCCTTGTACACTTGCTTCAACAGCTGGGTACAGAGTGTACCAGCTGGTTCTGGCTACACAGCCTTGTACACTTGCTTCAATAACTGGTTACAGAGTGTACCGACTGGTACTGGGCTACACGGCCTTGTACACTTGCTTCAACAACTGGTTACAGAGTGTACCGGCTGGTACTGGTTACACAGCCTTGTACACTTGCTTCAACAGCTGGGTACAGAGTGTACCAGCTGGTACTGGCTACACAGCCTTGTACACTTGCTTCAACAACTGGTTACAGAGTGTCCGGCTGGTACTGAGTACACAGCCTTGTACACTTACTTCAACAACTGGTTACAGAGTGTACCGACTGGTACTGGCTACACAGTCTTGTACACTTGCTTCAACCTACCGGTTACAAAGTCTACTAATAGGGTGCTGGCTACATAGTCCTTACTGTACAGGGCTTCACCCCAACTGGTTACAAAAAAAAAAAAAAAAAAAAAAAAAAAAAAAAGCTGGCTAAATATAGACCAGTAGCTGTCTAATTCATTGGTGACCCCAGCCTCCCAGTTTTTTTTTTTTTTGCCGGTTACAGAAAATTACTGGTTACAGTAAAGTACCGGGTATGGAGTCCTGGTACTGGACAGAGTTGCCTAAAGTAAATTTGGTTACAGAGAATTCTTAGACCAGTCAGTGGTCTTGGGGATATGACAGTGATATGACAGTGTCCCAAGCTACTGCTAGGCAACATCTCTCAACAACCTGTTATCGGTGCTGAACTTGACTGGAGAGATAATAAAGTTTGTCATCATGTCCAGCCAGGAGTCAGACATCTCACAAATGACAATTGCTCTGGTAAATGCTGCACCTTGCAGGCTGCTGGCCCGGGGCAAAGAGTCTATTGATGTGAAAAGTTGTGTCAGCCCCACCAGACCACAATAAGAACAGAGAGACTCTTAACTTGGATCATTGTCACCAGACCGGACCAGTGTCCGGAGGGACAGGAAATATTGTCAGGATACCAAATGTCCCAAATGTGGCACACAATCTGCCTGTAGGGTCCAGACTAAGCCCTTTTTGGGAACTTAGGAAGCCTTGGGGGCTGGACCCTAGGTAGTACAATTGTGGAAGGAGGGATACCTATGTCCATATACCTATACAAGAACAATCCAGGAAATGCCTGAGATTTCACATCCAAGGTCGGACATACCAGTTCAAGGCCCTGCCTTTCGGTTTGTCCACAGCACCTTTGGAGTTCATCATGATACCAAAGGAGGTGAATTGATGGCCATACACAAGGATTTAAGAAACCACCAGTACCTAGACGACTGGTTGGTGAGAGCCAGATCCCACCAGGCTCGTCTCCAACATACACAGGAGCTAGTAAATAATGTGTCAGCAACTAGGTTGGCTGGTGAACTTAGAGAAATCAGAGCTGGAGCCCAAACAAGACTTCAATTTTGTAGGCTACCAGTTTGACCTCAGGTCTGATCCGGTCCGACTGACTCCAGACCGGTTGCAGAACCTTCAAGAGAAAATGCTGAAATTGCTATCCCTACCGGCTTGCCCGGTCCGGGATTTCAGGTCCGTGATAGGCTTACTAACAGCTACAGAAAAGCAAGTTCATGTAGGCCAACTTCATATGAGACTCATTCAGTGGCATCACAAACACAACTGGAGGGTCCCAGAATCACTGGAAAAGGTGATCCCAACCCCCAGGTCCTTGCACCCCCTTTACAATGATGGCTGAAGGAAGACAATGTACTTACAGTCCAACCATTAAACCCAGTAAACATGCTCTGCAAATAATTACAGACGCATCAATAGAAGGGTGGGGCGCTCGCTTAAACGAGCACTTGCAAGAGCAACCTGGTCCCCTCCGGGAAGCAAGCTGCATATAAACTATCTAGAACTTAAAGCAGTTCTTTCTGGCTTTAAAAGAGTTCCAAGACCTTTGCTCAACACGATAGTACCTGTAGCAACTGACAACACCACAGTAGTGTCATACATAAACAAGGAAGGAGGCATGAGGTCGTGCCCACTTTGTGCCCTACTATGGAGAATCTTGACCTGGTGTACCAGGAAACAAGTGACTCTAAAGCACAACACATTCCAGGCCGGCCGAATGTGGTAGCAGACAAGCTATCCAGGCTAGGCCAGACCATCCAAACAGTGGTTTCTCCTTCCAGGGGTCTTCCACTCTATGCAGCAGGTGGCACCGGCCCAAATAGACTTATTTGCCACGAGGTTCAACAACAGGTTGCCTCTGTTTGTGTCACCGGTACCGGATCCCCTGGCCACAGCAGTGGATGCGCTCAGTCGGCCGTGGTAGGATCTGAAAGCATACACCTTCCCACCATCAGCCATATTGGGCAAAGTGGTGGAGAAGTTGCAAGACTCCCCATGCAAGAGAATCATTCTGATTGCTCCGGGGTGGCCCAACATGCCTTGGTTTTGGGATCTAGTGGCTACGTCCAGCCAAATCCCACTGAGCCTGCCCAATATGCCCAACCTGTTGACAGCCATTCAATCAGATCCCTCACAGAAATCTGACAAACCTTAATATCCATGCAGGGCTCCTAGAGCCTCAGCAATCGAGGAGCAGGGCTTGTCTGAGGCAGTGGCAGCAAGAGTTGAGGCTCCTCAAAGGGGATCAATCTGATCAGTCTATGAGGCAAGTGGGCCATTTTTACAAGTGGTGTATCATTCATCAGGTGGACTTCGGGGCACCCCCTGTAAAGTTAGTTGCTGACTTCCTTATGTACCTATTTCAGGACAGGAAGTTGCAGCCCAGCACCATTGATGGTTACAGGTCAGACATTGCTGATAAACTGGGAAATTCGCCCATCAATATCAGTAAGGATGAAAATCTCACTCGTCTCCTGGATAGTTTCCACTGAGACAGACCCAAAGGCCGGAAGGGAATCCCCTCCTGGAACCTCTCCCTGGTTTTTGCACCAGCTGACAAGGGTCATTTTGAACCAATTAAAGAGGCCTCCTTGAAGCATTTGACCTTCAAGATAGTTTTCCTCTTGGCCCTGGGGTCAGGCAAGAGTAGAAGTGAGATACATGCTTGGCAAAACAGAAATATTAGACACCAGTCCGACTGGTCAAGGTGTCCCTGTACCCGTCACCCAGCTTTCTCCCCAAGAATCAGCTGGCCAAAGAGGTTCCAGACAGTGTGGCCCCAGGGATATAACAGCCCTGGCCCCCAACTCTGGATAGATCCCTCAAGTCTGACAGGTCCCTCTGTCCAGTCAGAGCATTGCGCTACTATTTGGGCAGGACCTCGGGCAGAATAAGGAGGTGGTTTTTGTCTCCTTTAAGAAAGGTTTTGACAAAGACATCTCTCCTGCCACTATCTCCTCTTGGATCAAGCAGACTGTGATCCTATGTTATGAGCTCTATGACCAGGAGACCCACACTTTACATCAGGTTAAAGCCCATGATGTCAGGGCCTTTGATGCTTCTAAGGTCTTCCAGTCGGAGTTTTCCTTGGATACAGTCTTGTCAGCCTGCCACTGAAGTCACATAATACCTTCACATAGTTCTATCTGAAAGGCGGGGCTTGGGCTGATTCAGAGCTTTACCAATTGGGCTCGGTAGTGGCTGCTCAGCAGATCCACAAGTGGCCTTTAGATTGAGGAGATTTGTATATATGTATAAACAGTTTCTTCATGTACATAAGAATTAAGTGTGGCGTGCTTCCTTTGGGAGGTTTATTGCATTCTGGGACTGAACTCATCCCTCTCTTCCCCTACCTCAGAGCAGGTCTGCAAAAAGGGGGGGGGGGGGCAACGGCGGTATAGCCCCGGGTAACCGGCTGCTGGCAACCGACCATGGCCTTACAGGGTTTCCTGACCTTAAGGTCAACCCAGGCCTGGGCCTATAGGTCTCCTGACGAAGTCAGCCTAGACCGTAGGTTAAAATTTGTTATTACTTGTGAGTTCACATAAGTCCCTAGTAACTTACCCGCCGGCCAAGCGGTAGTTATTCAGCATTTGTCCATTGGATAGGAAGTATTAACGCAATAAAATTGCAAATTTAATAAGTAAATTAAATTTTTATAAGTTAATACCCTATCCAATGGACACACAAGACCCTCCCACCGACCCCGCTATCAGCTTACTAGGGGTCTAATAGGTTTAGACAACGAAAAAGATGATATGACGTCATGTTGTCTAGACAGGAAGGAAGTACCATGCGCCACCTAGCGAATGCACAGTACTGGGACCGGCCAGCCGGTGGAAACACAGGACGTCTTTTTCTGGCGTTTGGCGGGCCGGTCTGCGCCGACCGGATAAGCATTTGTCCATTGGATAGGGTATTAACTTATAAAAATTTAATTTACTTATTAAATTTGCAATTCTGTGTGTAATCTTAGTATGTAACAGATTTTAAGTCTGAAGCTTTAATTTTGAAGGTCAAATTGAGGTCTCTAAAAGGCTCCCAAAGACCCAATATTTGGACTTTTTGCTACTTTTAAGCCCTGTGACTGTCAAACTATGTGACTGATAGAGCTCAAATCCTATCTGGGAAGATATTAGTATGTTATTTATATATGTGCCAAAAATTAAGGCTTTAAGAAGACATTTAACCTGTGTATGAGGACCATAAATCCCCACCCGAGTGACCATTTTTAGACATTTTTCACATATTTTGCCCTGTAACTTGGAAATGGTAAGTCTAAGAAGTTTCAAACTGTATTAGATGCATATTCTATGTGTAATCTTAGTATGTGACAAATTTTAAGTCTGAGGCTTTAATTTGAAGGCCACATTTAGGTCTCTAGAAGGCCCCATAAAGACCCAGTATTTGGACTTTTTGCCAATTTTAAGGCCTGTGACTGTTAAACTATGTGACTGATAGAGCTGAAATCTCATCTGGGAATACATTATTATGTTCTTTTTACATGTGCCAAAAATCAAGGCTTCAAGTAGACATTTAACCTGTGTATGAGGACCTTAAACACCCACCTGAGTGACCCTTTTAAGACATTTTTCACATATTTTGCTCTGTAACTTGGAAATGGTAAGTCTGAGAAGTTTCAAACTTTATTAGATACATATTCTATGTGTAATCTTAGTATGTAACAAATTTTAAGTCTGAAGCTTTAATTTGAAAGCCACATCGAGATCTCTAAAAGGCCCACAGAGACCCAATATTTGGACTTTTTAACCACCTTTAAGCCCTGTGACTGTTAAACTATGTGATTGATGGAGCTGAAATCCCATCTGGGAATGCATTATTATGTCCTTTTTACATATGCCGAAAATCAAGGTTTTTAGTAGACATTTAACCTGTGTATGAGGGCCATAGACACTCGCCCAAGTGCCTTTTTGGACATTTTTTCCGTATTTTGCCCTGTTATTTGGAAATGCTTAGTGTGACAAGTCTTAAACTGTATTATATATAATTTTTGTTTGTTATGTATGTCCCCCAAAAAGTTTCAGATCTGTTGTTTAATTGCTAAGGTCTCTTTAACAATTGTAAAATGCCCACAGAAACCCAATTTATGGACATTATGCCACTTTAAAGCCCAGTAACTGTCAAACTATGTGGGTTATAGAGCTGAAATCTTTGAATTTTTAAAAGGAAATGCCTGTCTATTTAAATTTTGAATATTAATAATGTTATGGCTATCTTAGTTTTTAACTTTTTAAAATGAAACTGGTTAAACATATTCAAGTAGACAAAATGGACACTTTAAGTGAGCTTTAAGTCCCAATATTAATGAAATTATATCCTTATGTAGTAAAAGTAGGGGATTTTTAACCCTCAACTAGCCCAGTTTTATTCAACTTGCCTCAGTTAATTTTGACACAGCTCCTACAGTTATGAACTCATTTCAGTTGATAATCACATACTTAAAATTCTCAATTCTTTTTGTATTTGAGTACCCCTTTTATATAGATTGTTTGTTTACCATTTATGCATCCCCCACCCGGATTCCCCCCACCCACCTCTGGGACCTCCAGCTATATTGAGTGACACTAAATAAACAAAGGTATTTAATGATATCAGATGAGAAACAAAGAACTCAATGGGGTTGCAGATCTTGTGTAATAGTGAGAGAGGTGTGGAGAAGGGGAGAGGGGTGGGGGTGGGAGGTGGTGGGCTTCATTACATATAACACAAAGGGGAATCAGAACTGAGATTGTGTCACATATTTAGGTTGCATATATATGGACCACATATATAGGTATAGAGGAAATGAATAACTGAAAACAATTTGCAAATTCTAAAAATAATATAATAAAATAATAATATAAATAATTTTTTTTTAAATAATATTTTATTTGTGAACAAATATAGAAACAGATATGCGCTTTTGGGATTATGAATTTTAGAATGGACATTGAATCATCAATCATTTAAATACTTTGAAGGAAGATTGAAAAGTATGATGAGTTGAGTTAAAAATAATATTTTATTTGTCAACAAATATAGAAACAGATATGCTCTTTTGGGATTATTATTTTAGAATGGACATTCAATCATCAATCATTTAAATACTTTGAAAATAGGTTTAGAGTTATCATTGCAGGAAAATTGAAAATATAATTTGAGTTATGTATTCGGCGTCTGGGGATACACCATCTTCCTTGGGGAGATATAAACAGAGTAGATTGATGTGCTGAAGTTCATATAATAATGGGTAATTATGTTTTAAAAAATTCCCGATCAAAACCTGTGGCGTGAGTGATGACCTGTCTGGGGATATGTTGGCGCCGAGTTGGCCCAATCTAGTTTAATACTATCTCTTGGCGTGCAGGTTGGCTGTGACAAAAAGGTTGACTAGGCTGTATCTCAGAAACTGACCACAGTGACCTTGATCTTGTTCTGGCTATGTCAGAAACCGTAAGGTGTAGGAAGTTGGTAGGGACATTGGATAGGGAGTGTAGGTGTGCAATGTCATGTTGTGACCTTAACCTTTAAAATCTTGTCCAGGCTAAATGTAAAGTCCATAAGGTGAAAGAAGTTGATGCTTGGAAGGGACATTGGTGAGGGGGTGTAGCAGTGCGACGTAATGTGACCTTGATTTGGCCTTGCTGTAGTAACTATGACCATTAAAATCTCTGTGTTGATTCTAGGACACGTTTCTTGCGGACTGCACATTAATTCACCTGCATGGCCCCCTTTTATGTCGGGTGACATGTCCTCCCTCTGCGGCATCCCCTTGCGCATGAACATCTCGAAAAGTACAAGGCCAAGAGACACGCAGTTAATTAAGCGTCCCTTGCTTAAGCGTCCCGCAAGGGATGCTTGTTTGTGTATGGGAGACCTTGCGGCTCCGCATTTTGTTTTCCTAAAAACTCTGTAACCGTTAGGCGGATTCTTTTCAAATTTGGCAGGTTTAGGCAGTAGCCTTGGGGAATTTTTTTGAATATGCTGCAGTGACATTTCAACCAGAGAGGTCACATGACCAAAAATGTCTTGTCCGGAAGCTTGTCCGGATGATAACTTGAAAGGAATTTTATCAATTCACCTGAAACTTGGCAAATGCATTCATTCTATTAAAATCTGGAAATCATTAGATTTTGGCATTGATTGGTCAAGAAATGGCCGAGTAATTAATGATTAATTAATCATTATGAATTTTCCAAATAAGGAAAACACAAAAATGCTTATATCTGGAAAACCGTGCTAGATAGAGCGATTTCGATGAAATTTTGGACCTGCAGGGTATCTCTGCGGAGTAGTTTTCCCAATTTTCCAAAAATTTTGTCTCGCCCAAAATGGCGGCCATTTTGAATTTTCGCAAAAATTGCAAAACATGAAAATGCTTCTATCTCAAAAACCGTGCTAGATAGAGCAATTTCGACGAAATTATTGAACCGCAGGATATCTCTGCGGAGTAGTTTTCCCAATTTTCAAAAAAATTTTGTCTCGCCAAAAATGGCGGCCATTTTGAATTTTCGAAATTTTCGCAAAAATTGCAAAACACAAAAATCGAAAACCGTGCTAGATAGAGCGATTTTGACGAATTTTTTGACCCACAGGGTATCTCTGCAGATCCCAATTTTGAAAAAAATTTTGTCTCACCAAAAATGGCGGCCATTTTGAATTTTCGAATTTTTCGCAAAAATTGCAAAACACAAAAATGCTTATATCTCGAAAACCGTGCTAGATAGAGCGATTTCGACGAAATTTTTGACTCGCAGGATATCTCTGCGGAGTAGTTTTCCCAATTTCAAAAAATTTTTGTCTCGCCAAAAATGGCGGCCATTTTGAATTTTCGAAATTTTCGCAAAAATTGCAAAACACAAAAATGCTTATATCTCAAAAACCGTGCTAGATAGAGCGATTTCGACGAAATTTTTTACCCACAGGGTATCTCTGCAGAGTAGTTAACCCAATTTTGAAAATTTTTTTGTCTCACCAAAAATGGCGGCCATTTTGAATTTTTGAATTTTTCGCAAAAATTGCAAAACACAAAAATGTTTATATCTCGAAAACCCTGCTAGATAGAGCGATTTCGAAGAAATTTTTGACCCACAGGGTATATCTGCAAAAATTGCCAATTTTCAAAAAAATTTTGTCTCGCCAAAAATGGCGGCCATTTTGAATTATTTACCTACTCAAAATGAGTAAATGCGAATTATCTCATAAAAGTATTGCAGATAGCCAATTTTTCTCAAATAACTCAATTCACCTACTTTTGGAAGAGCTTTCACAGGGTGAAGTTTCAGACCCATAGCTAATTACTCACCTACTGAAAATGAGTAAATGCTAATTATCTCTTAAAAGTATTGCGGATACCCAATTTTTATCAAATAACTCATTCATCTACTTTTGGGAGTAAATGCGAATTATCTCGTAAAAGTATTGCAGATAGCCAATTTTTCTCAAATAACTCATTGACCTACGTTTGGAAGAGCTTTCACAGACGAAAATGAAAAATTGTGAATATCTCGGAAAAGCTATTTCTTCTCCTTTAATGCTCGGTGGGAGATACTCACCGCGGCAGTGGTCTTGTTTTCAAAAATTTTTGTCTCACCAAAAAATGGTGGCGATTTTGAATTTTCGAAGTTTTTGCAAAACACAAAATGCTTATATCTCAAACTGTGCTAGATGGAGCGAATTCAACAAAATTTTTGACCTGCTGGATATCTCTGCAGAGTACCCATGCCAATTTTCAAAATATTTTTGTCTCACCAAATATAGCGGCCATTTTGAATTTTTTAATTTTTTGCAAAAATTGCAAAACACAAAAATGCTTATATCTTGAAAACTGTGCTAGATAGAGCAGACTGCGCTGACTTTGGTTGCCACAACAGTATAAGGCTTAATACTTTAGCACTCACCTTTATATCCTTTTGGGACGCTTTGTATTATCTTTTTTTTTTTGGTAGCGATCCTCTAGTTTTGTTTTTTTGTTTAATGTTTGCTTTAATGTGCAGTTTATGAAATGAATACACTGTCTAGCCTTTGTCTAGCTTCTTGCAAAGTACCAGGATGTAGAAAATCTTTTTGTCTTTTTCTTTGTCTTCTGGTGCTGAGTGGAGTAATTTTCCCCAATATAAATGTCTGGTTCTTCAACACATGACTTCCAGACATAGAAAATAGGTGCAATAGACAATATTCAATAAACAGTCTTTTATGCTTGTGTTGGTGGTTATTCAAAACACTGGTAGAAACACCATTTACATATTTGGAAGTGGCAGTTTTAATTATGTGGGTGCAAGTTTTTGCACAAATAAAAGTTCAGAAAAGTGGCCTTTATCATGAATACAAAGTCAGAAACTTAATTGAAAATGGTTTGCATGCGAATGGTATCAATGTGTATGCGTGACACATGTACTCGTAATTGGTATTTCATCAGTTTTACAAGTCACATGTAGTACATAACATAAACTTTTCCATACCTGTTGTGTGTTTAAAATTTGCATTTTAGGGAATGTCTTTTGTCCTTGACAGCATGTATCTGTCTTCTGGTAAAAATATTCCAAAGGGAATCTAATCTAATCTACTGCTTTGCAAGCGCAATATCTTCCCCACGAAGGGGAACTCAGTGCGCTAACCAAACAAAATCATAATTTTAGGGAAGTCGAGGGGCATTCAAGGTCGGCAATCCAGGATTGTGAGTGTGACCGGGAGGGAAGAAAGACTAAGTTGGGAAGCTAGAGCTGAAGAGGTGAGTTTTAAGGTGCTTCCTAAAAGATGCAACAGAGGGACTATTTCTTACATGGAAAGGGAAAGAGTTCCAAAGGGAAGTGGCATAGTGACTAAAGGAGTTAGAAAAGTGTTTTATTGACTTGTGAACTCTGCGATCAAAGGTGGGGGTTTGAAGGAACTTGAGTTTCGGGGTACTTTGCCTTGTGTTTCTGGAAGAGGAGTAGGGGTGGATTAATTCTCTTAGGTAAACTGGTTGACCCTGGTTGAGAATTTTGTATGTAATAAGACCAATTTTGAATTTTACCCTTATCTGACTGGTAGCCAATGGAGTTTTTTTAGTTGAGGGGTAATGTGAGAGAATTTAGAGGAACGGGTGACAATCCTGCACAGTGAATTTGGACTAGCTGCAATCTCCTTAAATCAAAATCAGTGAGGGATAAGAAGAGTGAATTGCAGTAGTCCAGCCTGCTGCTCACCAAAGCATTCGCTAGCAGGACTGATGTATTCATGTCTAAAAGGGGACACATTCTGTAGAGGTCTCTTGTCTGTACTCTAGTGGACTTAATGACCTGGGACACGTGGTTTGAGAAATTGAAATTAGAGTCAAACACCACTCCGAGGTTCCTGACACTGTGTGCTGGCGAGACCTGATTTCCCAGAATATTGATAGGGAAGTGAGGGAGGAGTTGATTACGATTTCTTTGGGAGCCAATGAGAATGAACTCAGTTTTGTCTGGGTTGAGTTTTAACTTATTTGCAAACATGAAATTTTGAATGTCGTTTAGGCAGTATTTTAGTTTTTGGATAGAATGGGAGAAATTTTCTGGTGAAAGTGTAATGTATAGCTGGGTATCATCGGCGTAAAAGTGGTAGTTGATGCTAATGAATGATTGAGCTGATTGGGTTGGTGTAGAGAGAGAAAAGGATTGGTCCAAGGACAGAGCCCTGGGGTACTCCATAATGGAGCACAGCAGGATGGGAGAGTGTACTACCTACCTTGACCGAGTGTGTCCTTCCTGACAGGTATGATTTGAACCAGCCAAGTGATAGTTCACTGATTCCATAATAAACATTGAGTCTGTCCAGGAGAATGGTGTGGTCAATGGTATCGACAGCGGCGGATAGATCCAGAAGTGTGAGGACAGTGACAGAACCTTTGGCCATGTTGAGAAGAATGTCGTTTTGAATATTGAGGAGGGCGCTTTCAGTAGAGTGGTGTTTTCTATAAGCCGATTGGAAGCCAGTCATAAGACCGGCTTCATCAAGATGAGTTTGTAGCTGGACGGCTGCAACCCTTTCAAGTATCTTTGAGATAAAGTTTAAATTTGAGACAGGCCTGTAGTTTTTAAAAACTTCTTGATCTAAGGATGATTTTTTTGTGGATAAGGGTAACATGGGCCTGCTTAAAAAAGTTTGGACACTTACCTTGCTCAAGAGAAGCATTGATTATTGAGGTGATGGGGGTAATGAGAATATCCAGATAATCAAGAACAAGGAAGGTAGGCCAAGGGTCTAGCGAACATGATTTACTAGGAGAATTGGTAATAATTTTAGTGACTTGATCCTCTTGTTACAGTAGAAAAAGTGGAGAACATGGGGGGAGGAGAGTCAGGGGTGATGTGTTGCAAATTGACAGAAGCAGAGAATATTGAGTGTATTTTTTCAATTTTTTCTGTGAAGAACTCCACGAACCTGTCAGCTGAAAGCTGAGGGGGCTTTATCGATGGGAGGATCTTGGCTGGAAGTCTGTGCAAGTAGTCACCCAGGACACCAAAATCTATACTTAATGTTGTGTGCAGCGTTCAGGGTCATATTTGGACAGATGTATGTGTAGCCACATCAGAGGTGTGTATAAACCATGCAAGCCTCTTTAAATATAATGTAGAGTACCAATATTGAGGATCTCTGGTGCTTGCACCTGAAAGACATGGGGTGTGTTATGTATAAAGTTATGCATATATACAGAATTAGTTTAAATTGTTTCTAGTTGTTATAGATCACACCTTGTCCTTTAAACTTGTAATTGATGAAATACCATTTTCATTGCGTTAATACATCTTACCTACCAGACGATAGCTATAGCCCGGCGCCAGCCGGTCCCGCCAAACGAAAGAAAAGACGTCCTGGGTTTCACCCCCGGCAGGACCGGTACACTACACTCCACTCGCCAGGTGGCCTAGTTCCTGCTTCACTCGCCAGAGGGACGTGACGTCATAGCATCTTTTTCGTTTGGCGCGATATTCAAAGTTTGAATTTTTGGAAACTCTTTTTATTTTGAGTATTTCTTAAGTTATACAGTGTGTTTTGTGTTACGATTTGTCAGTTAGTTGGATAAACTACCATGGCATCTCCAGGACAAAGGAAAGGAGCCTGCGGGCATATCATGGCTAATTTTGACCCTCATTCTCGTTGTGCCAGATGCAGAGATAAAGGGTTGGGCCAAGACCCGTGTGTTTTAAAGTTGCAGTGTGAGTTTTGTGACACTTTAACCCCTGAACAATTGCTCCAGCTTTCAACCCCTACGTACAAACTGCGGAAGGAGAAATCTAAAACCAAAGAAGCCCTTGTGGATCCGTCCACTGTCACTATCGTGTCGCAGGTGGAATCTCAGGAAGTTGCTTCAACTTCTCCACCCCATGTTGCTGAGCAAGATCTCTCTTTACCTCCACCTATGTTCCGCCAAGAGTTAGAAGACTTGGACGAAAAGTGGTCAGTACGTATGGCCCGTCTGGAAGCACTCATTACTTTGGGGCAGCGTCCTTCACCTCAACCTTCCTTCTCACCGGTCAAGGCACCGGTACCGCATCAAGCTCCCGCGGGAGCTCTTTCTCAGGCACCTTTTCTCTTATCATCTGTCCCTTCCGGCCAAGCCGCCCCGGCTTTTGGCCCGGATAGGATAAAACCTAGTGCCACTGTCACTACCAGCTCAATAACTAGGACGTCTCCTCTAGAAGGCCTTTACTCTGAACAGGACCCGGAACCGGTATTCTCTCAACAGAGTTCTTCCGGCCCGGTGGCCTCTGCTTTGCCTCAACCTCCTCCGCAATCCAGCTTGTTCAAGTCAGCTCCGGAGCACTTTGAGGAAGGTGAGGTATCTGACCAAGAAGACGTCACTGACCATCCTGATCAAGAATCTCCAGACTTGGATAAGACATTGAGCGAAGATCAAAATTACAGAGAGACTGTTAGGGGAGTACGTGCTTTCATGGGCTGGTCACATATCCCAGATCTTGAGTATACTCCAAGTTCCAAGTCAGACAATCCCTGGATTGGCCACCGGGCACAACCTGTAGGCAAGGTCTCTATCGACTTACCACCAGAGGACTGGCTTTGTAAGAAACTTGAAAATTTAAATCTCGTCCTCATAGAAGGTTACCCGTCCAAGTCTACGGAACCGGGTGGACTTCATGTTGATCAGTATCTCCGCCCCCCCAAGTCTCAGGCAAGGTGGTACGGGATTCATCCCGCTGAAAATAAAGACATCACTAGGCCGGGAAAATATGTAACTACTTGGCCCAATGACGCGGCGAAGTTGAACAGTTCCTTTGCCCGAATTGGTAAACCTGCTCTTGCTTCATCCCAACCCACCTCCCGCCCTATTGCTCAGGATACGCTCCGGAAGTGGGAGAAAGCAGCAAAAGAGACCAGTTATATTTGTAACCAGTCCGCTGGTTTCAATAGGTGCATCACCAAGATACAGGACTCGTTTCAAGAACAGTTACAAATTCTTCAGACAGAGTTGGGAAAAGGAAAATCTTCCACAAAAGCTCAAGGTGCACTTGATGAATTACATTTCCTGTCTGCATTCAACCAAAATGTGAGTTTTGCGGTTGGCAAATCCCTCCAACACCTCTCAGATTTCACTTTTATACAAATGGCTAATTTAACTCTGGTCAGGAGGGATTCTTATCTTGAGCACCTAAAAGCTGGCGTCAAGCCAGATACCTTTTCCTCTCTCAGGAACTGTCCTCTACAAACCAGGGCTTTGTTTCCGGACGACATTATCCGGAGGGCGGAAGATGAAATAGCAGCATTTGAGTCACATAAGCGTACCAACCAGCCCGGTCCGGGCCGTGGTGGGTTCGCCGGCACTCAGAAAAAGCAACACCGTTACCAGCCATATTCAACATGGAAACAGGAGGATTCTGGAAACTCCGGGGCTCCCGGCAAAGAGATGCCTGCATGGAAAACATTTGGCAATCGCGGGAGAGCCCGTGGCAGAGGCAGGGGTGGTCAACCCGGTCGCGGTTCGCGCCCTGCCAGAGATGCTAAGGCGTATAAATGACAATCACTGCAAAGTTCCTCCGGAAGTAACATCCTGTCCGGAGTTTGGTGTTGTAAATGTAACAAAGACAAGTCTTCCTGTTCTTGTGAAAGACTCTGTAAATTGTCACAATGTTGTTCATCATGTACTTTCTGTAAAAAACATCAGGCAGCCGCAAAAGAAAGGCATAAGTCCAATCTTAAACTCACAAAATACAATAAAGTATGTGAAAAGTGCTTCTTTTGTAAATCACTGTGTCTTTGCCCCAAGTGTGTCAAATGTCCTCAGTGTTGCAAATGTCCAATCAGTAGGGGGACGCCTACAAAATTTTTGGAAAATATGGACTCTCAAGGGTGCAAACCCGAAGGTAGTATCCATTTTGAAAAAGGGCTATGTGCTTCCCTTCAAGGTCAGACCTCCCTTAATAAGGGAACCCCTGATAGTAAGCGGCTATGCAAACCCCACCAGAGACTCCCACTTACAAGAAGCAGTGCAAGCTCTGATCAAGAAAAAGGCAGTAGAGAGGGTCAGGGTTCGAACCTCACTAGCCTTTTTCAACAGATTGTTCATTGTCCCAAAGCCGAACCAAAAGTGGCGGCCAATCTTGGATCTCAGTACTCTAAATCAGTTTTTATGCGTAAAAACATTCAAAATGGAGACTCCAGAGACAATCCGGACCTCTCTACAACAAGGCGAGTGGGTGTCATCAATAGATTTCAGCGACGCCTACTTCCACATTCCAATCCACTTCACATCCCGAAAATTCCTCAGGTTCCACTTCCAGAACCAGTCGTACCAGTTTCGGGCTCTTCCCTTTGGCCTCTCAACAGCTCCCATGGAGTTCACTGCTGTGGTCAAAGAGGTCAAGTTAATGGCTCAGTCACGGGGTATAAGAATCCATCAGTACCTAGACGACTGGTTGATTCGAGCCCCTACCAAAGAATCTTGCCACCAGGGAACCCAGTCCCTCCTAGCCCTTTGCCAGGAGTTGGGCTGGATGGTAAACATGCAAAAATCAGAACTGGAACCCCAACAAGTCTTCGACTTTGTAGGCTACCAGTACGACCTGCTCAACGGACTGGTCAGACCGACTCAAAACCGTTGGGAAGCCCTTCAACAAAAAATAACAGGGCTATTGCAGAGGAGATCTTGCCAAGTGAGAACTTTCATGTCTCTTATAGGCCTTCTCACTGCGACAGAAAAACAGGTGACCCTAGGCAGACTGCACATGAGACCTATTCAGTGGCACCTCAAGAAACACTGGAGAGTCCCGGAATCTCTGGAAAAAGAGATCCCAATTCCGCGGTCTCTCCATCAGCACCTGCAGTGGTGGACCCAGGAGTCAAAGGTCCTAAAGGGTCAACCCTTACACCCCCTACAACACGCAATACAAATCTTTACAGACGCCTCAAAAGAAGGCTGGGGTGCTCACTTAGGCGACTTCACAGCAAGCGGGACTTGGTCAGTGCCCGAAAGCAAATTACACATAAACTTCTTAGAGCTAAAAGCCGTGTTGTTAGCACTAAAAAGATTCCAACACTTAGTGCAAGGAAAGGTCGTCCTGATTGCCACAGACAACACCACAGTTGTGGCATACATCAACAAGGAGGGAGGTATGAGGTCAGGTTCACTTTGTGCCCTTCTCTGGCGGCTCCTATGTTGGTGCAATCTCAGACAAACAGTACTGAAGGCCAGACATATTCCGGGCCGTCTGAATGTAATTGCAGACAAGTTGTCTCGCCAGGGACAGGTCATTCAGACAGAGTGGTCCCTCCATCAGGAGATCTTCGACACCCTTTGTCGAACTTGGCATTATCCCCAAGTGGACATGTTTGCAACAAGGTACAACTGCAAACTAGTCCGGTTTGTGTCCCCAATTCCAGACCCGAAGGCCTGGTCAGTGGACGCTCTGACGCTGTCCTGGGAAAACCTGGACATGTACCTCTTTCCCCCAGTGTCTCTGATGGGGAAGGTGGTCAGCAAGCTGTCAGACCATTGGTATCACAGAGCAATCCTGATTGCTCCGGGATGGCCAAACATGCCTTGGTTTTGGGACCTAGTGGAGCTGTCGGCCATGGTTCCTCTTTGTCTTCCACACCATCCAGATCTAGTGACCCAACCTTTCAACAAGGCACGTCACAGGGATCTGACAAGCTTAAATCTCCATGCCTGGCTCCTAGAGCCCAGACCATCAAGGAGCAAGGGTTTTCTAGCCCAGTGGCGGCAAGAATTGAGGCGCCTCAAAGACGTTCAACCAGAGCAGTCTACGAGGCAAAGTGGGCCCTTTTTGTTAGATGGTGCGAAACAAGTCAGGTGGACTTCAGGAACCCATCTATAAAACAAATAGCAGATTTCCTCCTGCATCTTTTCCAGGAGAAGAATCTCCAGCCCAGCACTATTGATGGTTACAGGTCAGCCATTTCAGACAAACTGGGAAATGCCTCGGTTAATGTTGGCAAGGATGACAATTTGACTAGACTGTTAGACAGTTTTCACAGAGATAGACCCAAAGGGCGCCGGGGGGTTCCTGCTTGGAACCTCTCCCTGGTTTTACACCAGCTTACAAAGGCGCCTTTTGAACCACTCAGAAAGGCTTCTCTGAAACACCTTACTTTCAAAACGGTTTTTCTCCTAGCCCTGGCTTCAGGAAAACGTAGGAGTGAGATTCACGCTTGGTTAAACAAAAATATCAGACACCAAGCTGACTGGTCCAAAGTTTCCCTCTACCCTTCACCAAGCTTCTTGGCGAAAAATCACTTGGCAAAAGAGGGACCAGAGTGCGTGGCCCCGGTGGTCATCCCGGCTTTAGCCCCCACTCTGGATAAGTCGTTACAAGAAGACAGATCCCTTTGCCCCGTTCGGGCTCTTCGCTATTACCTGGACAAAACCCAGGACCTAAGAACGGGAAAGGAGTTAGTTTTTGTTTCATTCAAACAAGGTTTTAACAAGGACATCTCTCCTGCCACTATCTCATCCTGGATCAAACAAACAGTAGTTTTGTGTTATGATCTTTCTGACCAAGATACCTTGACCCTACATCAGGTTAAGGCCCATGATGTTAGGGCATTTGCGGCCTCCAAGGCCTTTCAAGGTGGCATATCTCTGGACCAGATTCTAGCAGCATGCCACTGGAAATCCCACAACACCTTTACACAGTTTTACCTTAAGGATGTTGCCTGGGCAGATAAGGAGCTTTTTCACTTGGGTCCTGTGGTGGCTGCCCAGCAGATCCACCACTAGTCCCCTAAGCTTCTTTGTATATAATTTTATATAGTGTACATACTAGTTAGTTTTAGGTATAGGCTCACCTTTAGCCTCGACCTTGGCTTCTCAAAGTCTTTTACTTCAGAATAATCCTCTGGGTATAGGACTTTCCCCACTCTTCCAGGTTAACCGTGGAATTTCATTGCCTTGAACTCTTACTCTCTTCCTCCCCTCAGAGCAGTCAAAAAAGGGGGGGGGGGGGGCAGGTGGGTCTAGTTACCCTCGAGACTAACATGTCTCCTCAAAAGGGCTAGAACCTCACACCTAAGCACAATATAAGAGTTCTCTCTAATCCTCAGAAGGCTGCCCTCCTTCCACTGGGTAGTTATTCTAGCTATCGTCTGGTAGGTAAGATGTATTAACGCAATGAAATTGCAAATTTTAATTAGTAAATTAAATTTTTATTAGTTAATACCTTACCTACCAGACGGGAAATTCCCACCCAACCTTCCCCGCTTTCAGCCTTACAATTCAACCTTAGGGACAAAAAAGATGCTATGACGTCACGTCCCTCTGGCGAGTGAAGCAGGAACTAGGCCACCTGGCGAGTGGAGTGTAGTGTACCGGTCCTGCCGGGGGTGAAACCCAGGACGTCTTTTCTTTCGTTTGGCGGGACCGGCTGGCGCCGGGCTATAGCTATCGTCTGGTAGGTAAGGTATTAACTAATAAAAATTTAATTTACTAATTAAAATTTGCAAAATTCATACAATTGACACCCAGGGAAATTCACTTAATTACGGGGAGGCCCCAGATAACATTCTGCCATTTGCAAAACACCAGAGAATAGTCATGAAACATTAACAACATGATGTTTTTCCTTAGGGTGAATACTAACGTAACAGTGACTACAGTAGGCAACATATTTTCTTTGATTAGAATTTGTTTATTATCAAGTAAAGTTTCCATCATATATGTCAACCATGGTAATATTAAGCAGAACCTTTGCAATGTCATTTGTCAGAGTTGAACCAGTAGAACCAAAATAGTGACACTAGTATTGGCCCTAGCTCTAGTACAAATGTAACTTTCACAACAGACAAGGCAATAAATCAATCTTTGTTATGTCGCAACATGTAAATTTTTGCAGTGGCAAGTGAATATGGAGATATAAATTGTCTTCTGTTTTGTGCAAAGTTAAGACATTTTCCAAGTTACGACATTAGACAGCCCTAAAATCTGTCTTTCATGAGCCATGTTAAGACAACTTAAATACAATTTAAGTACTAATTTAAATGGTGTTAGTCTAATATTCACTTGCACCATTGTATAGGTAATCTTTGAATGTGGAAAGGGAAGTAGAACCCCATGAATACCAAGGCAAGCAAGTACCAACCGTATGACAATACATGGTGAAATGGGGCAAAACTAACATTTGACTTATGATGTAATCTTGGAACAAGGCCTTCACATTATTGGCTTAATGATCATACAATATTTATAAATTCTGTTTTATTGAATAATTAAAGTCAATTATATTATTAATGCAAGTTAACCATATAGAAATAAAAGACAAATTTACCTTTAACTGTTGTATCAGAAATCTACTTATATTTTTGATATTGAGAACTATGATTTATAGCTCACCCACCATGTCTCCTATTATCTTATTTTACAAATTTGAAGCTTACTTCACAACCTTCAGCTTTTCACCTACAGTGTCTCATTCTTAATAATTGTTGATCTCTGATTTTTCTTGTTTGATGTTCCTCGGAATCTGTTTAATGTGTCTTGGAATCTGGGGTCCAGTCCATCCATACTTCAACCCAGTAACTGTCTTTAGATAGAGATTAAATGCTATAGAAATACCATTAGAGTTAGAATTACCTACTGTCGATTAATCTGCAAATAGATGCAGCTGAAACTGAGCCAACTATATATCTTGAAAGTGTCATGTATACATACAAATCTTCACTAACTGTATGTAACATGTGTCAACGAAATCCCATGCATTCAGCATCAATTTCTTCCATAAATGAGGTAGAAATTAATACACATGATTCAAATAATTTTGGCTCATAGTGAATCAAAAGTTAGCATGGAACAGTGTTGTCTGGTGTATTAATCACAGACACTCTCATTATAAATTTGGTATTAAAGTAAAGGGGCATAAATTAGAAAATATATGGTATATGTAATGATCAGTATTTATCTTCATTTAAAGGTCACTGTTTAAAGTGTATACTGAAAAAGCCATGCATGGGGATTATATGTTTTTATGGTGAGATACAGTTTTTTTTGGATCACAAAAAGTATTCATCTAGTGGCTCTACACATGAAAGCATGTGGACAGTAACAGTTTCATAGATGGCAGACACCACATGACTAATTTAATAAATTTGTTTGGGTTCTGCAAATCTATTTAGAATTTCTCCCTCAGAAAAGGTTATTGCCTTCTCTGTTAGGACTGTCATTTGTAAATAAAAACACATTTTAACAGTCTTGGTAAATGACATTATTCTATTCAAAAACACTATTAAACATCTTGAAAGTTATTGGGTACTAATGAGCTCTCTCCTTGTTACCCTTGTGGTATATGTGTATTGTTATCTAAACACAATAAATTGATATCTATTATTCTGGGTTTAACTCAATTTTAATCTGAAGATTCAACTTTGTGGTTGTCTGAAAGACAGCCACTGTTCCCTTGTTTTAGAAGGAAAAGATCTCGATTTTGCAAGGATATACTTGTCGTTGGATATTGAAACTGCTTCAGTTTCCTTATTTTAATACTTAGAATCATAATTTGGTGACTTTTCATTGATCAGATAAGTATTTTTAGCATATTTTACAACTGAAGTCCACTTCCGGGTTCACGTTGTAAAGAATAGCGACTCGTTTATGTGGCTTTTAATACAGGATATATATATATATATATATGCCTGGCAAATAAAATTTTTATTGCGTTAATACATCCTATCCAATGGACAATTGCTAATCCGGTTGGCGCAGACCGGCCCGCCAAACGCCAGAAAAAGACGTCCTGTGTTTCCACCGGACAGGCCGATCCAGTACTGTGCATTCGCCAGGTGGCGTGTCGTACTTCCTTCCTGTCTAGACAGAGTGACGTCATAGCATCTTTTTCATTTGGCGTGAGATCTGTGCAAGCGATTATTTTCAGTGTTTGAAAAGTTTGAAGAATACTCTGTTATTTTAGGAGTTTATGTTTTTTGGTTATACCAAAGTGGAATATATATCTTATAGCTCAGAATGTCATCCCCGGGTCAACGAAGAGGGGCTTGTGGCCATGCTATGGCGATTTTTTATCAACACTCTTACTGTGCGCATTGTTGCGAGAAGAATAAGGGCAAGGACCCTTGTGTGGAGAGCAAAGACACTACCTCTTGTAAGTTTTGTTCGGCTTTTACTTCAGAACAGTTAGCTCAGATTTCTACTCCTTCTTACAAGATAAAAAAGGAAAAGCGTGAGGCAAGGAAGTCTGTTTCTGCCACCCCCACCAAAGATTCTTCGGAACTTGTCGACCCTGCTAGTGTCTCAGTTATTGGGGTTGTTGGCCATTAAGATACTACTCAACAGACTGAACCTGTTAAGTCTCCATCTACTTCTTCTATGCCTCCGGAGAAAAAGGCCAAGAAAGAAAAGGTCGTTTCTAAAGCCAAGAAGTCGTCTGAGTCTTCATCCACAGATTCTAAGATAGCTGATTTGGACAGTAAGTGGTCCGAACGTTTCAACAGGCTTGAGGCCCTTTTGCTATCTAAGACGTTTCAACCGACCTTTTCTTCAAAAGTCAAGTTAACTCCGTCTCACTCTCCACCTACAAACATTCCCAGGGATTCTGAGCCATTTTTTCAACCTACAGGGCGCACTGGCACAGCCTTCTCTACAGATATTCATTAGGCAGCCAGCCAGCCGGAGTCGGACTCTCAATCTACCACTACAGAGCGCACTGGCAAGGGTTTCTCTGCTACCCTGCATCAACCAGCCAGCCAGCTCACATCCGACCAACGGGAAGTGTCTTCAGTGTCAACAAGGCGCACTGGCAAAGGTTCCTCTGCTTCACAGCATGAACCAGCCAGCCAGCTTATGACTGACCGACCTACTTCGAGATCACCTCAGAGGCGTGCCCGGGCATTCCCAAAAGAGAGAATTAAGACCCGGGCCAGTAGATTGTTATTATCTCAGAGATCACAAATTAAAGTGTGTGAAAAGTGTTTCTTGTGTCACTCAATTGTCTTGTGTTCAACCTGCAATCAATGTAAAAAATGCTGCCTCAAATCTGCCTGTAGGGGCCAGACTTCAACTTTTTTGGCAAACTTGGCTGGATCTGGGTGCCGGTCCGAAAATAGTTCAAATCCTGAAAGAGGGTTATACCCTCCCCTTTCGGATCCGGCCAAATCTCATAAGGTCTCCCACAGTCGTAAGCTGCTATGCCAATCCCCACAGGAACAGCTACCTGATGGAGGCATTGCATCAGCTTATAGACAAAAATGCTGTAGAATTGGTACACAATCAGACCTCACTGAGGTTTTTCAACCGGCTGTTTTTGGTACCCAAACCCAACAACAAGTGAGCAATTTGAATACATTTCTCAAGGTAGAAATATTCAAGATGGAGACACCGGAAACCATCAGGACATCCCTCCAGCAAGGGGAGTGGGTCACCTCGATAGACTTTAAGGACGCCTACTTCCATATCCCAGGAACAATCCAGAAAATATCTGAGATTTTTCACCCAATTCCGGACATACCAATTCAAAGCACTTCCTTTCGGTCTGTCCACAGCGCCTTTGGAATTCACTGTAATAGCCAAGGAGGTGAAACTGATGGCCATGCACAAGGGTATAAGAATCCACCAATACCTAGATGACTGGTTGGTGAGGGCCAAATCCCACCAGGTCTGTCTCCAACATACTCAGGACCTAGTAAGAATGTGCCAAGACTTAGGTTGGCTGGTGAATGTAGAAAAATCAGAGCTGGAGATCAAGCAAGTCTTCGACGGGTCCGACCGACACCGGACTGGTGGCAGAACCTTCAAGAGAAAATAGAAGCACTGCTGTTACTACTGACCTGCTCAGTCCGGCAGTTCATGTCCCTGATAGGGTTGCTAACAGCCACAGAGAAACAAGTTCACCTAGGCCGACTGCATATGAGACCCATACAGTGGCATCTCAAAGTGAACTGGAGGATACCAGAATCACTACAAAAGATGATTCCAATACCCAGGTCTCTGCACCCTCATTTACAATGGAGGCTGGAGGAAAGACATGTGCTCCAAGGTCAACCATTGCACCCATTACAACACGCTCTGCAAATTTCCACAGATGCATCCAAGGAGGGATGGGGCGCTCACTTAAACAAGTATATTGCAAGAGGGTCCTGGTCAGTGCCAGAAAGCAAGATGCACATAAACTATCTGGAACTAAAAGCAGTCTTTCTAGCCTTAAAAGAGTTCCAAGACCTCTGTGTGGACAAGATAGTTCTAGTGGCCACAGACAATACGACAGTAGTGTCTTACATAAACAAGGAAGGAGGCATGAGGTCGGGCCCGTGTGCCCTATTGTGGAGAATCTTGACCTGGTGTACCCAGCGACAAGTAACTCTGAAAGCCCATCACATCCCAGGCCGACTAAATGTGGTAGCAGACAAGTTATCCCGGCTGGGCCAGATCATCCAGACAGAATGGTCCCTCCTTCCAGAGGTTTTTCAGGCGCTATGCCACAAATGGCACCGACCTCGGATAGACCTCTTTGCCACGAGGTTCAACCACAAGTTGCCTCAGTTTGTGTCCCCAGTACCGGACTCCCTGGCTGTAGCAGTGAATGCACTCACTCTGCCATGGGAGGATCTGGATGCATACGCCTTCCCACCGACTGCCATATTGGGCAAAGTGGTGGAGAAGTTAAAGGATTCCCTGTGCAAGAGAATCATTCTGATTGCTCCGGGATGGCCCAACATGCCTTGGTTTTGGGACCTGGTGACCATGTCCAGTCAAGTACCTATCAGCCTGCCCATCCTGCCCAATCTGTTGATTCAACCCTTCAATCAGATCCCTCAGAGAAATCTGACAAATCTGAATCTCCATGCATGGCTCCTAGAGCCACAGCGATCAAGGAGCAGGGGTTCTCTCAGGCAGTGGCGGCAAGAATTGAGGCTCAGTCTATGAGGCAAAGTGGGCCATTTTTACAAAGTGGTGCATCACTAATCAGATGGACTTCAGGGCACCCACTGTGAAGTCGGTTGCGGATTTCCTAATGTACCTCTTTGAGGACAGGAAGTTACAACCAAGTACCATTGATGGCTACAGATCTGCCATTGCTGATAAGTTGGGGACCTCACCCATTAATATCCGCAAAGATGAGAATCTCACTCGTCTCCTGGATAGTTTCCATAGAGACAGACCCAAGGGTCGGAGGGGAATTCCCTCTTGGAACCTTTCACTGGTGTTACACCAACTAACAAAGGCTCCTTTCGAGCCACTAAAAGGGGCGTCATTGAAGCATTTGACCTTGAAGACCGTTTTTCTGCTAGCCCTTGGGTCGGGCAAGAGAAGGAGTGAAATACATGCTTGGCAGAACAGAAATATCAGACACCAGTCCGATTGGTCCAAGGTGTCCCTGTTCCCATCACCCAGCTTTCTTTCAAAGAATCAGCTGGCAAAAGAGGGTCCAGACAGTGTGGCCCCAGTGGTTATACCAGCCCTGGCCCTGACTCAGAATAGATCCTTCAAGTCTGACAGGTCCCTCTGTCTAGTCAGAGCCTTGCGCTACTACTTGGACAGGACCTCAGACCTTAGGCGGAACAAGGAGTTGGTTTTTGTCTCCTTTAAGAAGGGTTTCGACAAAGACATCTCACCCGCCACTATCTCCTCTTGGATCAAACAGACTGTGATCCTATGCTATGAGCTCTCTGATCATGAGGCCCACACATTGCATCAGGTCAAAGCCAATGATGTCAGGGCCTTTGCTGCGTCTAAGGCCTTCCAGTCAGGAGTCTCCTTGGAGCAGATATTATCAGCCTGCCATTGGAAATCTCATAATACCTTCACACAGTTTTATCTGAAGGATGTGGCTTGGGCTGACTCAGAGCTTTACCACCTGGGCCCTGTAGTGGCTGCTCAGCAGATCCACCAGCAGCCCAGGGCATAGAGGAGACGTGTACATATGTAAATATTGGTACATATGTTAATAGTTGTATATACGTTTATAAAAAAAAAAACAAAAAAACTCTGACGTGCTTCCTTCGGGAGGTTTATTTCTTTGGGACTGAACTCATCCCTCTCTTCCCCTACCTCAGAGCAGGTCTGTTAAAAAAGGGGGGTGAAGGCGAGTCGGTTTGGACCGGTTGGCCGGTTTCTGTAGACCGACTATAGCCTTAAGGGTCCCTGACCCATGGTCGACCCAGGCTTGAGAAGATGTTGTTAGTTCTTTCTGAGTTCGTTTAAGTCCCTAGTAACTTACCCGCCGACCAAGCGGTAGTTATTCAGCAATTGTCCATTGGATAGGATGTATTAACGCAATAAAATTGCAAATTTAATAAGTAAATTAAATTTTTATAAGTTAATACCCTATCCAATGGACACACAAGACCCTCCCTCCGACCCCGCTATCAGTCTACTAGGGGTCTAATATGTTTAGACAACGAAAAAGATGCTATGACGTCACTCTGTCTAGACAGGAAGGAAGTACGACACGCCACCTAGCAAGTGCACAGTACTGGACCGGCCTGTCTGGTGGAAACACAAGGCATATTTTTCTGGCGTTTGGCGGGCCGGTCTGCGCCGACCGGATTAGCAATTGTCCATTGGATAGGGTATTAACTTATAAAAATTTAATTTACTTATTAAATTTGCAAATTTAACCCTATCTGCTTCATTATTTGACCATTTCTAGGGTTTAAAAATATATAAATTAAGCTCAAACGTGTCCTTGCTGAGAGAAATCTTCAGAAAGAACTTCCGACGGCAATTGCTTGCAAACTAATGCACTACTCGTGCATGTAGTTTATATACAGGAATATATGCCTGTTGAATTCAAATAAAATAAATACTTTAAGGGTTTATCCCCATTCTACTACAGTATTTGTCCATTTTAAGGGTTAAAATATGAAATAAAGCACGAAACTAACTTGGGGAAACCCCTGTGGTGACGTCATCGTCTAGACAGCATGTGCTGAGAGACTCGTGTATGTAGTTTTAATACAGGACCTTACCTGTCAAAATAAAATTAAATATTTTATCCCTTATTTGATACAGTATTTGACCATTTGTAGGGTTAAAATATGAAATAAGCACAAAAACGATGTTTTGTTCTCATCTTCGTCTGCACAACAGGTGCTTGTTATTCTTGACATTGGTTTGTCAATAGCAAAGTCTTTTCTTTTGTACATTTTTATAAATTATTTTTAAATATTTAAAACATCTATTTGTACAATCAAATAGAAATAACTAGAATATTTTATATGAAGGTCTTTGTGAGAAGACGACTGTATTATGTTATTTAATGCACTCTTACAAGGCATTGGCAAAAGTGACATTTCACGTACATTAATTATAGCTTGCGTTTCTTATTGCTTCACAACAAATAATTCTGTACTTGCAGAGTTGTTAACCCTTCCAGGTTTAAGTCACAATGTGATTTTTGAAGTGGGGGTGGATCAGACCCCCCTACTTTAATCAGCCTGGTACTAGTAAACAGACCTGCAAAATTCACTCAAATATTATTATGCCGAGTGTCTTGGCCGAGTTTCTCGGCCGGGTGTCTTCAACCATGGGGTTTTTTCTTCAGATCCATTCCATGCTGGGCCCCTTGTCTCGGCCCAACCTAGGGCCTTGCCCCTCTCGGGCCATAACCTAAGGTCTCGGCCCTCGATCGGGTCCCTATCCTTAAGTCCCTAGTGCATGGTCCTGTCAAGTCTTTTGCTGCTGCATCTGAAGACTTGTGGACGATTTTTAGTTCAGACACATTAGAGGAATCCATGTTCTCTATGCAAGTCAAAAATTCCTCAAAGCCAAAGGGCTTTTTCTGAACAAGTTTTTAAAATAGCCCTTGTAATTTTAGAGAAGTAGACTTGTCTGACTTCACTCAGGACATACCGAGGACTTTAAGATTAGGTGGGTTTTTATCCCCCTGTCCCCAGGGACAGTATGCCTATAGGTCCTCTTCCAGTCTGAACTTTGATGTAGCAGGCCTACAAGATCTTAGACCCAAGGGCCCTTCAGTTTTTTCCTCAAATAAATATGTTAGTTTAATTTTAGAGGATTCGGTGGCTGCTAAAACCCCCTGGTCCCAATCTTAAGTGGTTTTATTGGACCAGCATTGTCTTTTATCTTGAAGACAAACTACAAGTTTTCAAATCTATATCTGCCTTCTGGTAGCCATGAGTTGAGCTTCAGGCTGCTCTTGCTAGCTTCTTTCTGAATGCCACCTGGTCATGGAAATCTGTTAAGACAGTAACAAGGCTACTGTCAGACAGATCAAACTCAAATTAAGGGTGCATATAAGCAGTCAGAATGATTATGGGGAATTCAGGGAGATTCCAGATTTTACGAACTTAAAGAGTTCCCCATTCACAATTAGTTAAGGTGGGACAGGAGTTCCTCCTCAAGGCACCCATAAAAACACTTAAGGTTTAGGCCATATCAAATCAGCCCTTTCACACTCCCCACTATCTAGAGGCTACTACAGGAAACACCCCAATGGGGGTCATTCCATCCCAAGCAGTATCCATCGTTCTCCCCAGGTAGGGGGAAATCGAGTAACAAAGGCTCCAGAGGTCGTTTTTTCAACATCTCTCAAGGTGAAGAGGGTGTGAAAACCCCTCCCCCCAATGACTCCTTAGGAGCCTCCCCCAGCCCACCAATAGTAGGTCGCCTCCGTTCTTTCAGCAGAGACTGGCTAGCAAACAAATGTTCAAACAACGTGTTAAACATTATCACCAATGGTTACATTCTACCATTCATTTCAAAACCAAAAATAGCCAGAACTCCTGTGATTCTGTCATGATAAAAGGCCTTTCAAAAGACCAAGCTTGGCCTCTGTATCCAGTCTCTTCTGTCAAAGAACGCAATTGAAAGGGTGGAAAATGTAAAATCTCTCGGGTTTTACAGTTGCCTGTTCCAAGCCTCACCAAGGTGGAGGCCAGTAATAGACCAAAGCAGGCTCAACACCTTCCTACTTGTAGAAAGTTTAAAAATGGAAACTCCAGAGCCCATCAGGGTGTCTCTGATTCCAGGGGAGTGGGTGGCGTCGATAGACTTATCGGACATCTACCTTTCCATCCCCATCCAAACTCAAGAAAGTACCTAAGGTTTTGCCACAGGTCACATGTATTCCAGTTCACCTTCCCTTCAGGCTGGCCATGGCCCCACAGGTCTTTGCATTGATTGTAAAAGAGGTGACGCTGATGACCCTTACAAAGGGAATCAGACTTCACCGATACCGGGACGACTGGCGGATCAGAGCCCGGTCTCAGGTAGAAGCACAAGTGAACACTCAGACAGTGATAGACGTGACCCAGTCCTTAAGGTGGATAATAAATCAGGAGAAATCCGAACTGAAACCTACTCAGGCGTTCTCATTTGTGGGCTACGAATACTATCTAGATTCAGCCCTTGTAAAACCCACTCAAGAGAGATGGCTCAAACTTCAGGATTTGATCCTACGACTCAAGTCAAACATGTTTTGACTGCAAGATGTTTGATGTCTCTTATTAGGTTGCTTGCCTCAACTGCGAAAATGGTCCCGGAGGGACGCCTTCACATGAGGTCCTTTCAGTTTCACATCAAACATGTTTGATATTTTTCACGACTCAAACCGATTCTCATTTCCCAACGACAACAAAATGTCTAGTCCCAGGCTTCCTCAGGCCTCCTCAGACCCACAGTCCTATGTTGTCCCAGGCGTCCTGCGACCCTTAGTCCCAGACCTCCGTAGCTTAGTCCCAGGAAGCCTGTTTGGCAGTCCCCAACTCATTACACATCTTTGAAGTTTCATGCGTGTGAAAGGGAATCGGTTTCATTAGTCCCGGGAAGCCTCAGACCATCCCAGGTGTCCTGGGACTAAGAAATCTGGGTCTGGGACTAAGCCCCGACTAAGAGAAGCCGACCCTAACCGATCCAAGCTGGCGTCTTCAGGCCGCCTGGGACAACACAAATTTAGTCTGCGACGGTCTGAGGACGCCCCAGGAGGCCTTTGACTAAGAACCGATTAAGAGCCGACTGTTTTCCACGCGTCAGAAATTAAAACGAGGCAATGAGGGGGTCTGTGGCTATATAAGTGACCGCGCACACATTCTCGTTGTTACTGACTGTTTGGCTACTGAGAGACATGTGTCACTGTTTTGTAGGGGTTTTTAGTTTTTTAAATATCATATAATACTTGAGCTTAAGGCAAATTTTACAGTTAGGAGACACATTTTACTTTTTTACTTTTTTTCATTGCTATTGACTGGAGTTATGAGGAAAGAGAAAGGAGGGAAGAGAGGAAAGAAGAAGATGGATGAGAGGCAGGAGGAGAGGGAGAAGGAAAGTGGAGAGGTGGATGAAAGGATTGAGGAAAGGACGGAGGAGGGTACAGAGGAGGGTACACAAGAGACTAAGGAGCGATTGGAACTTACTGAGGAAGCTTGCGAAGAAGAAGAGAGGTGTGAGGAGGATTTAGAGAGTCACTCGGCAGCCAAGAGAGCCAGGGTCTGTTCAACTTTCACTGACAGCCAAGAAACTGCAATTGTGGAGTTTGTGAAGGAGCATCCAGAGCTCTATGACAAGGAGCATGCATGTTTCCACAACAGACAGAAGAAGGAGGCTCTCTGGGCAGATATTTCTGCAGAACTGAAGCTCCAGCCCTTTGATGTCAGAAGATGGTTCGAATCCTAGCGAACACGTTATGGCAAGCTGTCAAAACTACAATCTGGCCAACCACCCAAGGGAGATGACCAAGAGACAGTCCTGGGTCTACCAGCAGATGGGTTTCCTTAAGACCCATATCAGACGAAAGGGGGCCAGCAGAAGTTCAGGGTTCGAGGCCAGTCCAAATACCAGCAAGCAGGACGAATCTCGTGGGTCTACTACTGATACAGAACACCTTGAGTCCAGTGTCCTCAGAGAGAGTAGGAGTCAACCTATGTTCACATCTACACCAGTTTCAACAGACTCCAAGATACTCGAGCACTTTGACCAGATGAGGACATTGATCTCAGGTTTCCTGCAGCAGAAGTCAGACAGGCAGCCCTTCTTTGACTACGTGGCATCAGAGGCTGAAAAGATGACCCAAGAGGAATTTGAGGACCTTAAGGGCAGAATTTTAGAGATATTGAAAGCATTAAGACCAACCGTAGACATCAACCACTAGCCAGAAGATCAGCCACTATTACCACGGAGTCCCAGAGGGTTGGGATACTGCCAACAACCACTCAACAGGCGTCTACTTCCACCCAAGCAGCAGCAGTTACGTCTACTACACACCAAGCCCCCTTGGCTTTGGCAACCCTCCATCAGTTCTAACTGTACAGGACGAGGGCAGTGGACACAACTTAAGTGGAATACTAAGCCAGCTACCAGATCTGACATCTACACAGATCATTGAGCAGCCTCAGCAGCAGCAGCAGCAGCCGCAACTCTTTACTATCACCACTACAGCACCGCCTCAACAGCAGCAGCCTCCTCAGTAGCCATCCAGTCAGGGCGGGTCTTTGACCTGCCAGGCCCTTTTCAGGGCCACCCAAATATTCCAAAAACAATTATTTAGCTGCAAGTTATTCCAATTCCCCTCCCAAAACATAACAGTTCAGTACAAATACTTATCACAAAGCAAAAAAAAAAGTCCTACACCACCCCAAACATGAAACAAATAACCCATGGTACCACATATAACCAAAAAAGGCCACATAGAAAAAAATATTAAAATAAACTCCCAATATGGCCAATAATCAGCCCATTTTAGCTTAAAATCGATGGGATTGTTTAAAATCTTTAATAAAAAAGTCCAACACTTACATCATCCCTAGACTTAAAAGGCATTATCACATACTTACCAACCCACAAACACAGAAACCCAATACCAAACCTAACCCCCAACTAAACAACACACAAACCAAATACCAAACCTAACCACCAACCCACAAACACACAAACCAAATACCAAACATAACCACCAACCAAGAAACAGACAAACCGAATACCAAACAGAACCCACACCAAAGAACTAACAAACTATTTTGCAAACATAACCCCCATCATTGTAAAGAAAACCAGTTTGGTGGTTATATTTCCTAAATATTTGTGAAGTGGAGTAAAAGATTTTAATTTTAAGATTTCCAGGAAAACATTTCTGTTTCAAATATTTTTCCCCGAAAAAAAACAAATGTAAGTAAAATTAGGATGTAGCTTTCAAAATATATGCCATATTTATTCTATTTAGGAAGTTATGTTTGGCTTTGTGTGTTTCTTTTGATAATTATGTTTAGCACTGGGTTTGTCTGTTTGTTAGTTGGATGACTGGCATTTATTTCTGTCTGTTTGTTGGGTGGATGAATTATGTTGGCCATGGGGTTTGTCTGTTTGTTGGTTGCATGACTTCTGTCGGGCATTGGGTTTGTCTGTTTGTTGGGTGGGTGAATTATTATGTTAGGCATGGGGTTTGTCTGTTTGTTGGTTGGGTGACTTATGTTTGGTAATGTTTGGGTTATTTTGAACAAGCATAGCTGATTAATTGTTTTTGGAATATTTGGTAGTCCTGAAAGGACTGGTTATTAGTCCTGAAAAGGACTGGTTACTGCAGCAGGAGTTATATTCTGCCATCTTGCCAGGCCACTGCTCCCTCATTATTGAAGTAGTCCTTGAGGTAATCCCTCTGTCTTTTGGCTTCTCTAGCAGGGTTTCTGTCTGGATCACCACCAGCAGCACCACCAATCAGTCGACAATCACCAGGCACATCATCATCTTCATCATCTCCAGGCTCTTGACCACCATGTTGACCTTGATACTGGCTTCTCCGTATGTTGTGCAGAACCACACAGGTCATGACCACATCCCTGACTGTTTCTGGGGGTAATTCAATAGTAGTCAACATCACTCTGAATCTTGAGACCAGGATGCCAAAATCATTCTCAACAACTCTCCTGGCCCTTGATATTCTGTAGTTGGCAATCCTTTCCTCTCTGGTTAACATCCTTCAACCATAGGATTTCATCAGCCAGGTCTTCAGGGCAAAGGCATCATCTGCCAGAATGAAGTAGGGGACATCTCTACCACCCTGTGTTATAGGAGCTGGGTCAGGGAAGCCTATCCTGCCATCCTCAATCCTCCTCTTCAGCTGACAGGCATTAAATATCTGGGCATCTGAGCAAGATCCAGCTGTACCAGCATCCACCCATCTGAATTTGTACTGCCCATCTACCAAGGCCAACATTACTATGGAAAAGAACCCCTTGTAGTTGTGGTACAGGGCTCCAGAGTTCTTGGGTTTCTTCAGGGCCACATGCTTTCCATCAAGGGCTCCCAGGGCATGTGGAACATTCCACCTGATCCTGAAGTCCCTTTCCAGTTCTTTCCACTCATCTGGAGTAGTAGGACATCTGATGTACTCAATGGTGAACTCATCCTGGATGGCCCTGCAGATCTCTGGTAGAAACTTGGAAATGGTGGATCTGCCAACCCCGAACTGACAGGATAATGATGTGTATGACTCTCCAGTGGCCAGATATCTGATGGTGAGGGCTAACTTCTCCCCAACACTGATTGGAGCTCTGTAGTTGGTGGCCTGCCTGGCTAGACGTGGTTCCAGTCTGGTCTTTATCATTTCAAAGAATTCTGGGGTCATCCTCATGTAGTTGGTGAATCCTGGAATGTCTGTGGCATACAGTTCAGCCATAATGTTGTGGTAGGCCCCCCTCTCCTCTCTCTGTAGTAGCCATGGCCTGACCCACATGTTGTGCCTTCTTCTAGGTCTCTGTATGGCTGGTGGTGGTGGAGGTGCTGCTTGTGGTGGTTGCTGTGTTCTACGTAGAAATAGCAAATACATCATTAATTGTAACTGAATAAAAACTAAAAAGGTTGTTGCTGAAGTTGTCTTCCATTAAAAGGTGGCATCCTGCTGTGTTCCTGGGACCCAGTCGGTATGTGTATGACAGGATCGTGGTTGAAACCGACCAGAAAACTGGCTTAATCGGTTCTTAGTCCCAGACCAGTCGGGGACTGCCTGGGGCCTCCTCAGGCTTCCTGAGGCCGATCTGTACTTAATCCCAGGCTTTGATACCGATCCAGTTTTCATGCCCATTTTACCCTTTTCTTCACCGACTGTCCACGATTAAGGGTCGCCGACAGGATTGGGCCTTAGTCCTTTGGTGGAACAGGGGCATTAAGCACCTTTTGAGCCTTTTTAACCTTGGATCATGACCTCGAACGTCCCTCGACTTTCCCTTTTTGATTTCAAGCGCATTAGAGGATGTTGCATCAATTTTGCGCTATATAAATGTTTCTATTCTATTCTATTCTATTCTATGAAAGACACAGACTCAAACATCTTACCTTCAAAACTGCTTTCTTGCTAGCTTTGGCCTCCGGCAAGAGCCGCAGTGAAATTTGCGCCTGGGTTGCAAACAAGTATCTAATCTAGGCCAATGGGAAAAGGTTGTTTTGTTCCCCTCTTCAGATTTCTTAGCCAAAAACCATCTAGCAAGATGAGGTTTTCAATTGTGTCTCCAGTGACTATCCCTGCTTTATCTACCATTGTGGATAGGCAATTCAAGAAGACAGGACCCTGTGTCCAGTATGGGCCCTGAGGTATTACCTGGACCAAACCTAGGACCTAAGGGGTTCTCGATCCTGCCTCAAGATATTAGACCCGCTACTCTCTCTTCATGGTTAAAACACTAATTTGTTACAAACAAGTAGACCAACAGTCCTTGGACTTGGTCCAAATTAAACTAATGATATCAGGGCCTTCGTGGCCTCTAAGACCTTTTTTGGTGGGGTTTTTCGGTGGGCCAAATCATGCAAGCTTGTCACTGGAAAACTCACAATACATTTACAAATTTTACCTTTAAGACCTTACTTTGTCAAATTATGACAACATATGTATCTGGGTCCACTTGTAGCAGCACAACAAGTCTTTTACCCTTCCCCTCAGACTTGTCATCCTCGGAAAGAAAAGGGGGGGGGGGGGGATGCACCTTCGCTACAGTCAAGTATTGAGGAGTCTAAACCCAGGGTCTAGGTATAAGCATACCATTTCAGGATGTTTGGGTAAGGTCTGTTATCTTTTACTTAATCTTAATTAATGCTGTGTACAAATATTATGTGTTTAACTAGGTAACTCATAATCTCAGTTTTCATTTCTTTCTTATCTTGGTGGCAAATAATTGAGATTTCAAGCCCAGGGCTTGTAATGTTGTAGTGAAACCCTTGGAGCAATTCATACCGTTAAGTGAGCATGGCTGCACTTTTCCCTTCAAAATCCAGACATCCTAACAGTATCTGTACTGTCCTTTGATAACATACTGGTTTTTGGCTTCTTACTGGCCCAGTTTCCGAAACCGGGGCACTGTAGTTCAAAATCCAAGAAAAATTGACAAAATGCTTCCAGTCTCAGCTGTAACCCCTTCGCCTAGCGGTTGGATTCAGCATTCAGTTCCACATGGTAAGCTATTGTAGCGCAATAAAATTGAAAATTTTAATTACTTAAATGTAGCTTTTATAAGCTACAAGCTTACCATGTGGAACTGAGGAAAGTTCCACCTTTCCTCTCCGCTGTATTACAGCTGAGGGGTATGGTTAATTTCAACTCAAAAAAGACGGGGAGCATGCAGTATTTCACTACGGGGTTCACCTACAGTACACCTAAGGTAGTTTCCAAACATTATTCGTCCATTATTCTTGGATGTTGGCCATTGCCTTGCGGCCATCCGAGTAAGCATTCATCTATTTCTCAGCACATACGTATTGTTGGATGTTAATTTTACACATTTTCTTCAATATACCTTATAGATTATTCTGTGAAAGTTACGTTTCGACAGGATAAGTATTTAATTTTATTTTGGTGTTTTTGAGTTTTCCTTGGTGCAGGTCTTTGTCATCTTACGTTTTATTGCGTTTCAAGATGTTTTCCCACCAAACAAATAAAGATAAACCGTGATACGTAAAGTGTCGCCACTTTTGCTTTGCGTTTGATTCTCAGTTACTGCCCTACCTGTAGGGAATCTGGCAAGGGTGATGACCCCTGTGTCACTTTTCAATCCCCCTGTGAAATCTGTGCTTTCACCAAAGAGCATTTTATTGTGCTATAATAGCTTACCATGTGGGACTGAATGCTGTTCTCGGATGGCTGCTAGGCATCAGGCCAATGTCTAAGTAAAATAGACATTTATAGTTGGCCGTATCCTCAAGTTGTCCTCTCATGGTACACTGTGAGATCTCATCCTACTTTCTCGTTGGCCGCGTGGATTAGCAGCGTTTGTTGTTTACACGGATATTTTCATCTATTTCTCAGCACATACGTATTGTTGGATGTTATTTTTTGGTCATTTCATTTATTATATATCATAGATTATTCTGTAAAATTTCCGTTTTGACAGGATAAGTATTTTTCATTACTTTTGCGTGTTTTGAGTTTTCCTCGGTTCAGGCTTTTTTCTACGTCTTTTATTGCGTTTCAAAATGTCTACCCACCAAACGAATAAAGACAAACCGAGATCTAACAAATGCAGGCATTTTTGCTTCCCATTTGATGTACATAATTACTGCCCTACCTGTAGGGAATCTGGCAAGGGTGACGACCCCTGTGTCACCTTTGAAACTCCATGTCCAATTTGCGCTTCTTTCACAGCAGAACAGATGCAAAAAATTGCACCAAGGAAATGGTACATAAGGAAGCAAAAAGGCAACTAAATCTGGCAAGGGTGATGACCCCTGTGTCACTTTTGAAAGTCCATGTCCAATATGTGCTTCTTTTACAGAAGAACAAATGTTGAAAATCTCACAAAGAAAACGTTACATTAAGAAGCAAAAGAGCCACACTGCTAGTTCAAAGGACGATAAACTAGATCTTCTAGGGGATGACGTGGATTCATTTACTGGTTCCAATGCAGACCTTGAGAGTGCTGCTGATAACTTATTTACCTCACCCCCGTGTCCACAGCCCCTACCCTTCAGTTCATTGTCTCTCAAAACACCAGTCAAAACTGTCCCACCCACCCCAGGACTGCGTTACAGCAGAAAATAGAATCTAATTTAGAAAAATCCCTGGGGAACAAATTTAACATCCATTTAACAGCAAATGGGTTCTTTCCAGGCATCAATGTTAGAAGCCTTCCAGTCTCTCCGAGACGAATTAACAACTAAAAAACAGGCAGAGGTGGATCAGACCTCGGCCTCAGTTTCTAAGCCTGGAACCTCAACTAGTGCTCTAAACCTGGACCTACCCCCTCCGAGACCTAGAACTACCTCTCATACCGAGGAAATGGATGTGGACTATGGTCCAGCACTTCCTCCACATCTCAGATCTGATCTTCAGAATGCATCTGATCAGAATTCTAATGCATCTGAAGAGCCTTCTAAGAAGGTCTCGGATAGACCTAGAAAAACTCACATGAGGTTGAACCGAGATCTGCCTCGGGTCAATACTATGATGAATCTGATGAACCTCGGATTTCATCTGCTAAACCTTAAAAACATGCTGATAAGAGTAGACATAAGGTCAGGTCCACATACGTGTCATCTTCCTCAGAGGAGGATCAGTCCTCTGTAGCCAGACACAGGTCTTCTAAGCCCTCTGAGACCCAGCCCTCTGGGGCTCTCTCTGATCAAGACCAACCTCAACATGATCCAGACCCCCCTTATTACAGGGGAGTGACTCTGTCTGACGTTCCCTCCCAATACGCTGAAGAGGTGGATACCTTCAGGCGCATTCTTTCCCTCCCTGACCCCAGGGAGTCTATGCCTAGGTCCTCAACTTCAGTTATGGGTCTGGATGATGAAAAAGACTGTCAAGAGCTCAGACCTAGAGGTCCTTCCTCTATGCTACCTCTCAGCTCAGTTATCAAAGATGCTTTTGATAAGTTTGAACATGATTTCCAGGCCACTAATTTACCTGAGGGCAAATACATCAAACCTCCTCCTTCCACTGCAAAGTGGTACAAGGTGGGACAGTCCTGTTATGAGGAGAAAATACAAGAGTTGAATACAGATTTTGCCAAATCTGTATTACTCCAAAGCCCCCTGGGGCTCCTATGGGCAAGGTTCCCCTACCAATTCTTAAGAATTGGAACACCAAGCTAGGCAAAACATTTCCACACTCAGTTTTACTGCTGCCTTTGCCAAGACTTCTTCCTGAAATGCCACTCTCAAGTCTCAAATTCAGAAAGGTGCCAATCTTGAGAAAGCAGCAAAACGTGGATATAAGCAAGCATGTGAATACTTACACTTGTGGAATAAGACTGTTCTTATTCAACACAGAGCTCTCACATGCCTCAGCAAATCCTTGGCCCATATACTCCAGAGGGAACTCTATACTATGGGTAACAACGGCTTGCTAAGGCGCAAAGCCGAAGTGACCCTGTTACAACCACATTTAGGGGAAACGAGATGCCAAGAACTCGGGAATTCGCCCTTCTGGCATCCCTCGTTCAAGTCTCAACTCGTGAAGGAAGGAGAAGACTTCCTCCTCAAAAAAAGGCACCTCTAAAGACTCTCAGGGTTTCAGACCCTATCAAAATAAGCCCTTTCGTGGTCCCCACAACAAGAAAAGAGGCTCCTACAGGAAACGCCCCTATGGGGGCAACTCCTCACAAAGCAGTAACCAATCGTTTTCCTCAGGTAGGGGGAAACCAAACCTCAGGCTCCAGTGGTTGTTTTCGACCCCACAACATTGGGCAAGGGCAATGACTCCTTAAAAGCCTCCCTCAGTCCACCAGTAGGAGGTCACCTCCGTTCTTTCAGAAGAGACTGGCAAACAAACAAATGTTCATCCAACGTGTTAAACATTATCACCAATGGCTACATACTGCCATTCCTTTCAAAACCAAATCTGGTCAGATTCCCTCTGATTCTGTCAGAGCACAAGGCCCGTCGAAAAGACCAAGCTCTGGCCACTTTTGTATCCAGTCTTTTCTGTCAAAGATCGCAATCGAAAGGGTGGAAAATGTAAAATTGCCTATTTTTAGTACCCAAGCCTCACCAAAGGTGGAGGCCAGTAATAGACTTAAACAGGCTCAACACTTTTCTACGCATAGAAAAGTTCAAAATGGAAACTCCAGAGTCCATCAGGACCTCCCTGATTCCAGGGGAATGGGTATCATCGATAGACCTGTCAGACCTTTACCTTCACATCCCCATCCATCCAAACTCAAGGAAATACTTAAGGCTTTGCCACAGGTGTTCCAGTTCACCTCCCTCCTCCCAGGTCTTTACAATAATTGTAAAGGAGGTAAAGCTAATGGCCCTTTCCAGAGGACTCAGACTTCACCAATACCTGGCTGACTGGCTGATCAGGTTCCAGTCTCAGGAGGAGCCCAAGTGAACACTTAGGCAGTGGTAGACCTAACCCAGTCCTTGGGTTAGATAATAAATCAGGAAAAATCAGAACTGAAACCTACTCAGGTGTTTTCGTTCGTGGGCTACGAATACCATCTAGATTCAGCCCTTGTAAAACCCACTCAAGAGAGATGGCTCAAACTTCAGGATTTAATCTTACGACTCAAGTCAAAACATGTTTTGACTGCAAGATGTTTGATGTCGCTAATTGGGTTGCTTGCCTCAACGGACAAAATGGTCCCGGAGGGACGCCTTCACATGAGGCCCCTTCAGTTTCATCTCAAGGAGCACTGGAGATATCCTCAGTTGCTGGACAGCCTCCTTCCTTGGACAGAAACCATTTCAGCACAGCTAGACTGGTGGCAAAATCCCTGAAATGTGTTGAGAGGTGCAGACCTTCATCCCAAAGACCACAGTGTCCAACTCTTTACAGACGCCTCAAACGAAGGTTGAGATGCTCACTTAGATCAAAGTTCTACCAAGGGTCTGTGGTCAGAATAGGAAAAAAGGCTACACATAAACATTCTAGAGTTGAAGGCGGTCTCCCTAGCCCTTCAAGGACCAGTGCCAGAACCAAACAGTGCTAGTTGCAATGGACAACTCAACAGTGGTAGCCTACATAAACAAAGAAGGAGGAACTCACTCAGCAGAGATGTGCGCTCTCCTGTGGAAGATCATGACATGGTGTTATCACTATCACATAACATTAAAAGCCAGACACATTCCAGGGTGTCTGAATGTGATGGCCGACCTCCTGTCCAGATCGAACCAAGTGCAGTCAACAGAATGGTCACTGCATCTGCAGGTGTTCAAACAGATCTGCCAAAAGTGGTTTACTCCTCATGTAGATCTATTTGCCACTCATCTGAACCACAAACTTCCACTGTACGTGTCTCCAGTCCCAGACCCAAATGCTTGGGACATAGATGCTCTGAACATAAACTGGACTGGTCTCACTGCATATACTTACCCTCCAACTGCTTTCCTTCACAGGGTGATCCAAAAAGTCAGGCAATGCCATTGCCTGATTATCGTAATAGTCCCAGGCTGGCCATGGATGCCCTGGTGTGTGGACCTAGTGCAGCTCTCAACAGAGATCCCACTACAACTTCCAGTGTCAACAACTCTTCTCAAACAGTCCCACAAGTATGTGTTCCACAGCATCTCAACCTCCACGCCTGGTGTCTAAGAGTGGACAGCTCCAAGAACAAGGCTTCTCTGTGGAGGTGGCAGAGAGAATTGCTGCCCCTCAGAGGTCATCAACAAGGACCATCTATAAGTCAAAGTGGGCCCTATTTGAGAAATGGTGCAGAGAAAATTCGGTGGATTTCTCCACTCCATCCATGAAACAGGTCTCGGATTTTTTCATGTACCTGTACCAAGATCTAAACAGGTGCCCCTCGACCATCGATGGTTACAGGACGACCATTGTTGACACCTTGGGCCCAGCAGGGCACCATATGTCACAAAGCTCAGACCTTCACAGGTTACTCTCCAGTTTTCACAGGGATCGTCCCAAAAGTTCCAGGAATCTTCCAAAATGGAACCTTTCTGTTGTTCTCAATGAGCTCACAAAAGCGCCCTTTGAGCCTATGAAAGGATACAGACCGCAAACATCTTACTCTCAAAACTGTTTTCTTGCTAGCTTTGGCCTCCAGCAAATCCATGCCTGGGTTACAAACCAAGTATCTAATCTAGGCCAATGGGAAAAGGTTGCCTTGTTCCCTTCTTCTGACTTCATAGCCAAAAACCAACTAGCAAGAGAAGGTTCTCAAAGTGTTTCTCCAGCAACTATTCCTGCTTTGACTACCATTGGAGATAGACAATTCAAAGAAGACAGGACCTTGTGTCCGGTGCGGGCCCTGAGGTACTATTTGGATCGAACCAAAGACCTGAGAGGGTCTCGATCGCTCCATTTCATCTCCTTTAAGAAAGGACATACCTCAGACATCAGACCCGCTACTCTCTCTTCTTAGTTGAAACAAACCATTCTACTTTGTTATAAACAAGCAGACCAACAAGCCTTGGACTTGGTCCAAGTTAAAGCGCATGACATTAGGGCCTTCGCAGCCTCTAAGGCCTTTTACGGTGAGGTATCGGTGGACCAAATCATGCAAGCCTGTCACTGGAAAGCTCACAACACATTTACAAATGTTTACCTAAAAGACCTTATTTGGTCAGACAACGACAACAATATGTATCTGGGACCAGTTGTGGTGGCACAACAAGTCCTAGATCCTTCCCCTCAGACCAGTTATCCCCGGAAAGAAAAGAAGGGGCGGGGGGCACATCCGCTACAGCCAAGTCTTTAGGAGTCTATCCCAGGGTCTAGGTATAGGTTTACCTAACAAGATGTTACGGGTAAGGTAATTTTTTATTGTTAGTTTATCAAGCATAAGATGTATTAAGGACTTATCAAAGTTGTCATTAATCTCATATTAGGTGGCTAAAAATTTATGAGAATTCCAACCAGAGGGCTGGTTTTTCACTCGTGGATGGCCCTTAAGGGCCCTTACACTGCTTAAGTGAGCACGGCTGTACTTCTCTCCTGCAATCAAAACATCTTGACAGTTTTTAGCACTGTCATTCTATATATTCAGGTTTCTGGCTCTTTACAGGCCCGGTCTTCAGGACTGGGGCACTGTAAACGGGACTCAGACTGGTACTTTTCAAAAACATTCATTCTAATCTATTACTTCAAAAAATTGACACCTCTTCCAGTCTCAGCTGTAATCCCTCCACCGTGCGGTTTGATTCAGCATTCAATCCCACATGGTAAGCTATTGTAGGGCAATAAAATTGAAAATTTTAATTACTTTAATGTAGCTTTTATAAGCTACAAGCTTACCGTGTGGGACTGAGAAGAGTCCCTCCCTGCTTCCCCGCTGTATTACAGCTGAGGGGTAAGGTTTAAGAAAACGAGAAAGTAGGATGAGATGCCACAGTGTACCACGAGAGGACAACTTGAGGCTACGGCCAACTATAAATGTCTATTTTTCTTAGACATTGGCCTGATGCCTTGCCGCCATCCGAGAACAGCATTCAGTCCCACATGGTAAGCTTGTAGCTTATAAAAGCTACATTTAAGTAATTAAAATTTTCAAATTAGTCAAAATTACTCACAGAAAACGCTATGTCAAAAAGCAAAAGAAAGACACTACTAGTTCTAAAGATGATGAACTCGATCTCTTAGGGGATGAGGACATTGAATCCTTTACTGGATCTCAGGCAGACCTTGAGAGTGCTGCAGCTAACTTGTTTACCTCACCCCCATATCCTCAGCCCCTACCCTTCGAGTCATTGTCTATTAAGACACCAGCAAAAACTGTCCCACCCACCCCAGGTACTGCCTTACAACAGATTGAATCAAAACTAGATAAATCCCTGGGTAACACTCTTTACAATAGCAAATGGGGTCCTTCCAGGCATCTATGTTAGAAGATTTTTAGTCTCTCTGAGACAAATTTATGTCTTTCCAAAAGACGTCTAAACAAGTGGAGGTGGATCAGACCTCGGCTTCAGGTTCTAAGCCTGGAACCTCCAATCAAGCTGTTAATCTGGACCTCCCCCTTCCGAGACCTCGGCCTACCTTACACTCAGTTGAGGATATGGAAGTGGACTATAGTCCGACTCTTCCTCCAAGTCTCGGTGCTGATCATCAGCAAACCTTCTAAGGTGACATCAGTTAGACCTAAAAACACTCACACTCTCATAAAAAGCATGACATTGATCCGAGGTCCGCCTCGGATCAATTAACAGGTGAATCTAATGAACCTTGGTCTTCATCTTCTAAGCCTAAAAAACATGCTGACAAAAGTAAACATAAGGTGAGGTCCAGATCTTCAGAGGAGGATCAGTCCTCTATACCCAGACACAGGTCTTCAAAGCCTTCTGGGGCTCTCTCTGATCAAGACCAACCTCAACACGATCCAGACCCCCCCTTATTATAGGGAAGTAACTTTGTCTGACGTTACCTCTCAGTATGCTGAGGAAGTGGACACCTTCAGGCCCATTCTTTCCCTCCCTGACCCCAGGGAGTCTATGCCTAGGTCCTCCACCTCAGTCATGGGTCTGGACGATGAGAAAGGCTGTCAGGAACCCAGGCCTAGAGGTCCTTCTTCTATGCTCCCCCTCAGCTCAGTTATCAAAGATGCTTTTGATAAATTCGAGCATGATTTTCAGGCCGCTAATTTACCTGAGGGTAAATATATCAAACCTCCTCCTTCCACTGCAAAGTGGTACAAGGTGGGGCAGCCTTGTTATGAGGACAAGATCCAGGAGTTGAATACAGATTTTGCAAAAATCTGTATTACTCCTAAACCCTCTGGGGCCCCTATGGGCAAGGTTGTCCTACCAATTCTCAAGGAATTGGAACATCAAGCTAGGCAGAACATATCCACCCTCAATTTTACTGCTGCCTTTGCCAAGACTTCTTCCACCTGTAATGTCACTCTTGAGAAGTGTCAATACAGCCTGAAGTCAACCTTTAAGAAGGTTAAATCCCAAATTCAGAAAGGTGCCAATCCTGAGAAAGCAGCCAAACGTGGATATGAACAAGCTTGTGAATATCTAGACATTTGGAATAAGATGGTTCTTATTCAACATAGAGCTCTTACATGCCTCAGCAAATCCTTGGTCCATATACTCCAGAGGGAGGTATATTCCATGGGTTCCATTCCTTTTACAACCACAACTAGGGGAGATGAGACACCAAGAACTCAGGAACCCGCCCTTTTGGCACTCATCCTTGTTCAAGTCTCAGCTAGTTAAGGAGGGAGAAGATCTCCTCCTCAAAAAAGGCACGTCTAAAGATTCTCAGGGTTTTGGACCCTATCAAAACAGCCCTTTTGTGGTCCCGACAAGAAGAAAAGAGGCTCCTACAGGAAACGCTCCTATGGGGGCAATTCCTCACAAAGCAGTAACCAAGCGTTTTCCTCAAACAGGGGGAAACCAAACTTCAGAGGCTCCAGGAGTCGTTTTTGACCCCACTCTAGGGGACAAGGGCGTGGGAACCCCTCCCCCCAATGACTCCTTAAAAGCCTCCCTCAGTCCACCAGTAGGAGGTTGCCTCCGTTCTTTCAGAAGAGACTGGCAAACAAATGTTCATCCATGTTAAACATTATCATCAATGACTACGTTCTGCCATTCATTTCAAAGCCAAAATTGGGAAGGTTGCATCTCAGGTGCTACCTTAATCAGTGGCATTTGAATTGTTTGTAGTCACCTTAAATGTATGTAACCTCTGACCTTTGTAACATTTATTCCCACTTTTTTCTTGTAAATTTCCCTCCTGCCTCACTTTAACTTCAGTTTCCATTGAGGCAAGTCGCCATTTTAAGTAACTGTAAATATTTTACATGGAACTGAAGATGAATGTTATTTGTATTGTGTGTTTTATGAATTATATTTATGTGGATTTTAGTATTTTATGGACCTGATTGTAAGTAAAGTACCTGTGGACACTTTGCCTCAGGGCGAATGCTGTGGAAGAGGAGATTTCTGACTCTGCTTTGAGTCGTGCTTGTTTTGCTCTATTTGTTGGAGCGCTCTTTGAGGGCTGTATTTATTCTTATTATCACATTTTGGGCCTTTTAAACCCATATTTGTCATCAAAAATTCCATAGCAATACAGGCACGATTCAAAGCAGCTCTTTCTGCTTTATCTTTCAGTATGGTAAAAACATTTGACTGTATTTGACAGAAATTGTAAAAATGTGGGGAACAATCAATCCATGGACACTAATGCACAAAATCTGAGTGAATTAAAAAATCTCAGTGGTCGCATGTCTCAGATGGAGAATAGAATGGACAGTCTAAGTTCAAAGTCATCGCCCGCAAGAACATCTTCCAGAAGTGATAGTGTTCAGGGATCTCCTGCAAACACTCCTGAGGTTAGAACCCAAGTCCTGAAGGATTCTGCCAGCAGCATGGAGGATGACCTGGTACTACCAACCTTGGCCACTTTACGACAGTCCAGAAGCATTCAAGATCAAGTGGACACCAGGATAAGGGAATTGCAAGCAGTGGACAAAGAAAAAGGCAAGTTCAAATCCCAAAGAGGAGGTTCAGAGACAATCTGGGTTAAACATGTAATTGCATGGCCTCATAATTTTGTACTTAGTGGTAATACAAAAAACAGGGTTACATATGATAGCCTATCTTTAAGTCAGTGGGTTTCAGGCTTTGCCACCATTATTAGGGATGAAAGTGATGTAGAAGTCAAAAATAAAATGCTTGAGTACTTGTCACAATTAATGGAGGATTTCCATGATTTTGGTTGGTCATCTGCAAAAGGTTCCCACGCTGTTCTGCTTTGCAGAATGGAGGAGGGTCGGGTGACATGGAAGGAAACCCATAATATTGACCGCGTTAGGAGAGCTTATGCTCATAGGTCAACCTCTCAATCTCAAGTACCTAGTGGTAGCAAAAAAGTTGGTCAGAAAGATGCACCTACCCCTTGTAAGTACTACCAAAGAAACTCATGCTCACACAAAGGTGACCATGAAACAGGTGGTCGTACCTACTTACACATTTGCAGTATGTGCCATACACAAGGCAAGAATGCTTCCCACTCCTCTAAAGATTGTCGTAAATCAAAAAACGACTAGGGCTCTGCAGAAATGCAGTGCCAAATCCAATTGACAAGGCTGATAGTAGAAATTATAACAGCAGACTGATCATGAATACCAACTTGACCATAAGCGAGAGTAAAAATTGGAAGTTAGATTGGGCTCAGTGGTCGAAAAAATGTCAAAAAATTTCCCCACAAACCCGTCCAAGTAAACAATGGCATTCAGCAAGAGTATTTACTGATCCTCAATCCATGCATGTCAAAATTAAAAAAATCAGTCTCAGGGACAAAAATATCACAAAAAGTCCTCCTATTCGAAACAGGCACTTAAACAAATTACACAATGCAGCCAATGTCAAACAATCAGCTGATTACCAAGGCGGTTCAATATCACTGAACAATAGGTTCAATGTGTTTAATAGTGTCAAATATTTCCCTGAAAGTGCGTCAACAGTCACAAATTGTAAACAAAATACAGGTTGTTTACATTCTGACGATGATTGCAAGCATGACAATGAAAATATCACTCTGGAACACGCTGTTGGTTGTGATAAAGTTATCAAAAGTGTTAAACCAAGTAACACTAAATCTACGGAAACAGCGGCTGTAAATGTGTCCCAGATAACCAAAATTTCTGACAGAAATGTTGAAGGTGAGTTGAATGATAGCAGCAAAAACAGTTTTGCATTATCTTTGCAACGGCGTCGTCCTGTGTCTTCTAACCAAGTCGATAAATATGACCTTGATTTAAGGTTCAGACCACGTCACCAGAGTAAAATCGCATCTGCAAAAGACTGTGCCACATTCCAGAAATGGAATGATCAGAATTGTGAAAAATTTGGTTTCATACCTTTGGGCAACATTTTGCTTCCTCCTGTGGACTTAAACAACATATCCAAAGAAAAATTTTTTGATGTCCATAGGCGTGTCAAGGCATCGGGTATACACAATTTTTTGCAATCACAAATTCTGATTCAATCTCAGTTGAAGCCTGAAACATGGGAGCGTCACCTAACTGGTTATTGGGATTCACAGCTATTGCTGTTATTAAAATATGGATTTCCATTGGATTTTGATTATAACAGTTGCCTAGAAAGTGTTCACAGAAACCATACGTCAGGGGTGCAATTTGCTGATGACATACAGGCTTATATAGCCGAAGAAAAGTCGTTTGGGGCCATATTAGGCCCTTTCAAAGAATCCCCTATCAGTAATTTGCATATCTCACCTTTTTTAACAAGGGATAAGCCTGGAGCCCCTCATAGACGTGTAATTGTGGACTTAAGCTTTCCTCATGGTAAATCAGTCAATGATGGGGTACATCTTGACACTTATTTAGGTACCCCCTTTATTCTGACATTTCCTACCATTGATAACATCACAAGTCAAGTAAAAAACTGGGTAAAGGCTGTCATCTCTATAAAATAGACCTGAGCAGGGCATTTAGACATGTCAAGCTTGACCCTAAGGACTATAATTTGCCAGGTTTGAAACTTGATGACCTATATATTGACAGTTGTCTGCCATTTGGGTTTAGGCATGGCTCGGCCTTGTTTCAGCGCCTAAGCGACGCCATATGCTTTATTATGGCCCAGAAGGGCTTTGCAGTCACAAATTATATTGATGACATCATAGGGCACTCACTTGTAAGCAAATCTAGAGCCTCATTTGATGCCTTACGAGCCCTCTTGGAAGAACTAGGTTTTGACATAAGTGAAAAGAAAGTAGTCCAACCAGCAACGAAAGTTACATGCTTGGGAGTTGACATTGATACGATCGAGTTCACTGTCTCCATAACCCCTGATAAAGTCACTAAAATTCTGTCAGAATGTGAGTCCTGGGTAGACAGATGTGAATGTACTAAAAACAACTCCAGTCATTATTAGGCAAGCTGTTATATGTCACCAAACGTGTAGGTATTTCCAGGCCATTTCTGAACCGTATGCTTGACCTGTTAAGGGCTGCAGATAAGCTTACAAAAATCTCCTTGAATATGGACTTTAAAGGGACCTTAACTGGTTTATACAATTTTTACCACAATTCAATGGCAAGGCCTTTATCTCACACAGGCCCATTACTGAAGAAATCGAACTAGACACATCTCTCCAAGGCTTGGGTGCCAGATGGGGTCACCAAGTATACACCGTCTCCATCCCTCTAGGTTTCAAAAATTTCACTATTGTCCACCTAGAAATGTTAAATATTTTGGTGGCAATTCGTACCTGGGCCTCTCAGTGGCAGGGTAAAGCTGTCAGAATATTTTGTGACCATGCAGCCATGGTGTCAGTCTTAAACTCTGGTAAAACCAGAGATCTTACTTTAGCTGCTATTGCAAGGAACATTTTTATGGAAACAGCCCAGGGTGACATATCTCTCAAAACTGTCCATATAATGGGTAGGGTTGATGAAATAGCAGATAGCCTATCTAGATGGAACATGGGTACACAATACCAACAGAAATTCCACCATCTCCTCCCTATTCATTTTTGGACAAAAATTCCTGAAAATGCACTCGCTATTAACTGGTCTATGTAACATCTGCAGGTCCCCAAGGCAGGATGTCAGCTTTAACAGCCAGGGCCACCAGTAGACTGAACCAAGCTTTTGCAGATTCCACCTCCAGGTCATATCAAGCAAAATTCAGAATTTTTGTGGGATTCTGTTGTGTCGCTGCGATAAATTTCAATACTTTATCCCCATTATCAATTCTCACATTTCTGGAGTTTCTTACCTTTAATAACATTTCTTACTCTGGCCTCCTAAATTACCTGTCAGCAGTGAAAGCTATCCTCTCTTCTTATGGGGTTGACACTTCGGCCTTCAATGATCAAAGGATTAAGTTGTATAATAAAGCAATTATGAGACACAGGCCTCTGAACCCCTCCATTAAACCCATAATAGACGTGACCACCCTTCAGTTAATCATACAATCAACAGACACTATGTACATGGGTCACATTTTTAAGGCAGCCATTTTGCTCTCATTTTTTAGCTTTGTAAGAATTTCAAATTTAGTTCCCCATTCCATAGCTTCATATGACCCCTTAAAACAGCTCTCCCGGGGCAATATAATTTTTGCAAATCCAGGAGTTCACATGGTCATCAAATGGTCAAAAACCCTGCAAAATAAAGACAGAATTAAAGTTCTCAAAATTCCCTCTCTGGATACTTCCCCCCCCCCCTTTGTCCTGTGGCAGCACTAAAGAAAGTACTGCTTAGTACTTCTGGATCAAGTAACTCTCCCTTGTTTCAAGTTAAATGCTACACCAAATGGGTACCTCTTAGTGATACACGTCTTCGAAAGGCTTTTACAAATATCCTCAAAAAACTCAATCTAGGTGCAACTGGTATCACCTTCCACTCCCTCCGCCGTTCAGGTGCCACATTGGCGTTCAATCTTAATGTTCCTATGCAGGATATCCAGAGTCATGGCACCTGGACATCGGAGGCAGTATGGTCCTATATCACACAAGATCACAATGCCTCTACTTCAGTAGCTAATTCCTTTTAACATCTCCTACGCACTTAAACTACTGACTACTGGGGCCTGGGGTTCTTGTACTTGGTTTAATTTTGAAGTTAAAACCAGTAACATAGTTGACCTATTGTTTTAGAATTATAAACCAGATATAGTCAAATATATCCAGTGGCCAGTCCACTTTATAAATTATAGTATTTAGATCATACCTTGTTCAACCAAATTAATCATTCAATTAATGGTTGTTAAGTTTCAACTCAAACTCATTAATTTACTTGTTGAAATTTCTTCGACAGATTTTATAAGTTTCAACTCAAACTCAACGGACTACATGACCTCCAAAAATGGAGTCCCAATCATTTTTTTCTGAGTCCAGTATTTGTGTTAGGTTTATGAAATGTTGGGTACCTTGTACCTCACGGCACATCAAAAATGGGGTACCATTGTGTGAAAATGGGATGCAAATGATATTTTTTATTGCGTTAATACATCCTATCCAATGGACAATTGCTTTACCGGTCGGTGCAACCGATCCCGCCAAATGACAGAAAAAGTCATCCTGTATAAAATACCGGCAGGACCGGTCACGGAGTGTACATTCGCCAGGTGTCGCCTCGTGCATACTTCCTGTCTAGACAGGATGACGTCATCGCGTCTTTTTCGTTTGGCGCATGGAGTGTACAGACGTGTTTTTTACTGTGTTGTGACACGCGAATATTTTTAAAGACTATTATTATTTCAACTTTTGTATTATTTTATCAACTTTACCTTACTTCTGGAGCATTATGGCATCCCCTGGCCAGAGAAGAGGCACGTGCGGCCACGCTAGGGCCTTGTTTGACAGTCACACCAAGTGTGCACGTTGCCATGAGAAGGGAGTGGGCTCAGATGCTTGTGTGGAGAAGAAACCCTCCTCAATTTGTGATGGTTTTTCTGAAGAACAGAAGCTACAATTGTCCACCCCTAAGTACAGGGTACACAAAGAACTTCAGAAGAAAACAGACTATCCCTCCCATGTAAATCCATCTGAAGAGACTTCTAGTGATTGAGGCGAAACCCCTAGTAAAAAGAGTAAAAAGACCTCTCACAAATCCCCCTTGAAGAAGAAGCCTAGCAAGTCTACTGATTTTCAGGCAGAATTACTCACCTTAGATGAAAAATGGTCTGAAAGATTTTCATGACTCGAAGCCCTATTTGTAGCAAAGAGCTTCACAGTTCCTGTAGAACCGGTACAGAGCAGTGACGTGATGGTGACTGAGAGAGAGACCCTTCATCCCAGGCAACCAGGCAGACAGCTCCCTGTTCTACCAGCCAACAACAATCTACCGGTCAGAAGAGGGGAAAGAAAGCCACCCAGCCTGTTGAGGCTCCTGGTGCTCTTCCTGGCAGCCAACAGATGGAACCTTCCAGTGATGTGTCAGCCACCCAGCCTGTTGAGGCTCCCGGTGCTGACACAGAGAGTCTACCCACTGACCAGGATGCTTCTTTACCTGCTAGTCTTCACAGAACCGGTCAGATCTTCAGTTCCCGGTTCCAGCCAGTAAGCACAGTGTCACTTCCACCGGTCCCACAGTCCCTGTTGAGGAACCGACACCGGAAGCAGGAAATTTGAGTGACCATTCATCTAGTGCAGCTGATGAAGGGGAGGTATCTGACCTATGTGGGTGTTCCACCACACGACTAAGCTTCTCGATTAAGAGTTTTTTGTAGTCAGTTTCAAATATTAGTCCCAGGCATTCTGTATTGATCGGTAGTTGTCGGTTGGGGCCGTGAGAAAAATCAAACATGTTCTCACGACCCAAACCGATTCTTATTTCCCGCCGTCAACAAAATGTCCAGTCCCAGGCTTCCTCAGGCCTCCTCAGACCCAAATTTACACAGTCCTATGTTGTCTGAGGCTTCCTGCGACCCTTAGTCCCAGGCATCCCTAGCTTAGTCCCAGGAAGCCTGTTTGTCAGTCCCCGACTCATAACAGATCTTTGAAGTTTGCGTGTGAAAAAGAATCAGTTTCATTAGTCCCGGGAAGCCTCAGACTGTCTCAGGTGTCCTGGGACTAAGAAATCTGGGTCTGGGACTAAGCCCCGACTAAGAGAAGCTGATCCAAGCCGGCCTCCTCAGGGCACCTGGAACCACACAAATTTAGTGTGCGACGGTCTGAGGACGCCCCAGGAGGCCTGGGACTAAGTACGGACTCTTTTCCGCGCACTTGAAACCAGAAAGAGGCAATGAGGGGGTCTGGGACTATATAAGCGATCACGCACATGCTTTCTGTGTTTAGACTGGTTGGCTACTGAGAGACGTGTGTCACTTACTGCTAGGGGTTTTCAGTTTTTTTACATTTCACATTTTACTTGAGTTAGGGCAAATTTAACAGTTAGGAGACACATTTCAGTTTTTTTACTTTTTTTGTGATATTCACTGGAGTTATGAGGAAAGAGAAAGGAGGAAAGAGAGGAAAGAAGAAGATGGAGGAGAGGCAAGAGGAGAGGGAGAAGGAAGGTGGAGAGTTGGAGGAGAGGATAGCACAGAGGAGGGTACAGAAGAGAGAGAAGAGAGGATAGAGAGGAAGGTTTAGAAGTTACTGAGGAAGCTTGCGAAGAAGATGAGAGGTGTGAAGAAGAATCAGAGTGCCACTCAGCAGCCAAGAGAGCCAGGGTTTGTGCTACATTCACTGACAGCCAAGACAATGCCATTGTTGAGTTTGTGAAGGAGCACCCAGAGCTGTACGACAAGGAACATGGACGTTTCCACGACAGACATAGGAAGGAGGCTCTCTGGGCAGAAATCTCTGCAGAACTGAAGCTCCAGCCCTTTGATGTCAGAAGGTGGTTTGAGTCACAGAGAACTCGTTATGGCAAGCTCTCCAAGCTACAGTCCGGCCAAGCCCCAAGCGAGATGACCAAGAGACAGTCCTGGGTCTACCAGCAGATGGGTTTCCTTAAGATCCACATCAGACGCAAGGGTGCCAACAGAAGTTCTGGGTTCGAGACCAGTCCCAACACCAGCAGGTATGAAGTATCTCGGGGATCTACTACTGATACAGAACATCTTGAGTCCAGTGTCCTGAGGGAGCGTAGAAGTCAACCAATTCTTACATCTACACCAGTTTCTACAGATTCCAAGATACTCGAGCACTTTGACCAGATGAGGCAGCAGAAGTCAGCCCTTCTTTGACTATGTGGCATCAGAGGCTGAAAAGATGACCCAAGAGGAGTTTGAGGACCTCAAGGGCAGGATTTTAGAGACATTGAAGCAGTAAAGACCAACCATAGATGTCAAGTTCTACCCAAGAGATCAGCCACTATTACCAAAGAGTCACAGAGGGTCGGGATACTGCCAACAACCACTCAACAGGCGTCTAGTTCCACCCAGGCAGCAGCAGGCAGCAGTTCCAGCAGTTACATCTACTACACACCTAGCCCCATTGGCTTTGGAAACCCTCCATCAGTGCTCACAGTACAGGACGAGGGCAGCAGACACAACTTAAGTGGAATATTAAGCCAGATACCAGATCTAACAACACAGATCATTGAGCAGCCTCAGCAGCAGCAACAGCAGCAGCTCTACACCATCACCACCACAGAACCGCCTCAACAGCAGCAGCCTTCTCAGTAGCCAGGGTGGGTCTCGCACACCCCATAGGCCCTTTTCAGGGCCGCCCAAATCTTCCAAAAACAATTATTAAGCTGCAAGTTGTTCAAATTCCCCTTCCAAAACATAACAGTTAAGTACAAATACTTATCACAAAACAAAAAAAAAGCTCAACACCCACACCACCCCAAACATGAAACAAATAACCCATGGTAATACACATAACAACAGAAGGCCACATAGAAAAAATAGATAAATAAACTCCCAATATGGCCAATAATCTGCCCATTTGTAGTTTAAAATCCATGGGATTGCTTTAAATCTGTAATAAAAAAGTCCAACACTGACACCATCCCTAGAGTTAAAAGATATTATCTTATCACATAGCCACCAACCAACAAACAGACAAACCCAATACCAAACATAACTCCCCAACCAACAAACTGGCAAACCCAATAGCCAACATAACCCCCAACCAACGAACTGACAAACGAATTTGCAAACATAAGTCCCCACAACCAACAGACAGATAAACCATACTGTAAAGAGAACGATTTGGGTGGTTATATTTTCTAAATTTTCTTGAAGTGGAATAAACAATTTAATTTTGAGAATTGCAATAAAGGAAAAAATTTCAGTTTCAGTTATTTTTCCAGCATAAAAACCAAATGTAAGTGAAATTAGGGTGTAGCTTTCAAAATATATGCAATACTTATTCCATTTAACAAGTTATGTTTGGCATTGGGTTTGTCTGTTTCTTAGTTGGGTGACTTATGTTTGGCATTGGGTTGGTCTGTTTGTCTGTTATTTGTGGGAATAATGTTGGGCATTGGATTTGTCTGTTATTTGTGTGAATTATGTTGGGCATTGGGTTTGTCTGTTTGTTTATTTGTTGGTTGGGTGACTTATGTTTGGTAATGGTTGGGTTATTTGCAACAAGCACAACTGATTAATTGTTTTTGGAATATTAGGTAGTCCTGAAAAGGACTGGTTATTAGTCCTGGAAAGGACTGGTTACTGCAGTAGCAGTTATATTCTGCCATCTTGCCAGGCCACTGCTCCCTCATTATTGAAGTAGTCCTTGAGGTAATCCCTCAGTCTTTTGGCTTCTCTGGCAGGGTTTCTGTCACAACCACAATCAGCAGCACCACCAATCAACCGACCATCACCAGGCACATCATCATCATCACCACCAGGCTGTTGACCACCATGTTGACCTTGATACTGGCTTCTCAGTATGTTGTGCAGAACCACACAGGTCAAGACCACATCTGACTGTTTCTGGGGGTAGTTCAGTAGTGGTCATCATGACTTTAAATCTTGAAACCAGGATGCCAAAAGCATTCTCAACAACTCTCCTGCCCCTTGATATTCTGTAGTTGGCAATCCTTTCCTCTCTGGTTAACATCCTTCTGCCATGGGGTTTCATCAGCCAGGTCTTCAGGGCAAACGCATAATCTGCCAGGATTAAGTAGGGGACCTCTCAACCACCCTGGGTTATAGGTGCTGGGTCAGGGAAGCCTATGGTGCCATCATCAATCTTCCTCTTCAGGTGACAGGTATTAAATATCTGGGCATCTGAGCAAGATCCAGCTGTACCCACATCCACCCATCTGAACTTGTACTGTCCATCAACCAAGGCCAACATTACTATTGAAAAGAATCCCTTGTAGTTGTGGTACAGGGCTCCATAGTTCTTGGGTTTCTTCAGGGCCACATGCTTGCCATCAAGGGCTCCCAGGGCATGTGGAACATTCCACCTGATCCTGAATTCTGTTTACAGTTCTTTCCACTCATCTGGAGTAGTAGGACATCTGAGATACTCTCTGGTGAACTCATCCTGGATGGCCCTGCAGATCTCTGGTAGAAACTTGGAAATGGTGGATCTGCCAACCCTGAACTGACAGGATAATGATGTGTATGACTCTCCAGTGGCCAGATATCTGATGGTGAGGGCTAACTTTTCCCCAACACTGATTGGAGCTCTGTAGTTGGTGGCCTGCCTGGCTAGACATGGTTCCAGTCTGGTCTTTATCATTTCAAAGAATTCTGGGGTCATCCTCATGTGGCATACCATTCAGCCATAATGTTGTGGTAGGCCCCCCTGTCCTCTCTCTGTAGTAGCCATGGCCTGACCCACATGTTGTGCCTTCTTTTAGGTCTCTGTCTGGCTGGTGGTGGTGGTGGTGGAGGTGCTGCTGGTGGTGGTTGTTGTGGTCGACGTAGAAATAGCAAATACATCAGTATATGTAACTGAATAAAAACTAAAAAAGCCCTAAATTGTTGCTGAAGCTGTCTTCCATTGAATCATGGCATCCTGCTGTGTTCCTAGAAAAATAATGATAATTACATCCCGAAATTTATATATATACCCAGAAAATCCAGTTATTTTGCAAAACAAAAATCAGCCATCGTGGTCTGAGGAACACTGAGGAGGCCCCAGGATGCTTGAGGAAGCCGGGACTTAATTGGGGGTTAGTCAAGCCTCCTGGGACCCAGTCAGTAAGTCTACGACAAGATCGTGGGTGAAACCGACCAGAAAAATGGCTTAATTGGTTTTTAGTCCCAGAACAGTCGGGGACTGTGTAGGGCCTCCTGGGGCCTCCTCAGGCTTCCTGAGGCCGATCTGAACTTAATCCCAGGCTTTAGTACCGATTCAGTATTCCCGCCCATTTTACCTTTTTTTTCACTGACTGTCTATGATTAAGGGTCGTGGACAGGATCGGGACTTAGTCCTTTGGTGGAACAGGGGCATTAGATTCCACCGGTCAAGATCAGGAGGAATTGTTGGAGGGTGATCAGGAACTGTCGGCTGAGCAAAGTTACAGGGAAACTCTGCAGGTTGTTAGGTCATTCATGGCCTGGAATGACATTCCTGAATTTGATTCTGCCTCATCGTCCCAGGATGATAACCCGTTTACTGGTAGCAGATCTTCTCAAACCGGTAAAGTGTCGGTCAAGGTCCCTGTCGACGAATGGCTCTGCAAGAAGTTTGAAAAGCTTAACATCACTCTGCAGGAAGGTTACCCGACACGTAATTCAGAGATGATGGACTCAGTAAAGACCAGTTCATCAAACCACCCAAAACCTTGAAGTGGTATGGTATGCACAGTGACAAGAAAGAATTTTCCCGGTCTAAATTGTACACCAGGACAAGTGAACCAGCAAGGTTGAACAGTAGTTTTCCAAGAATAGCTGGTCGTTCTCTGCCTTCTGCTCCAGCTTCCCGTCCAGTGTCACAGGATACCCTGAAGAAATGGGAACGGGCAGCATGGGACCAAACTTACATGTGCAACCAGGCTGCAGCTTTCAGTTGTTCCTTACTAAGGTCCAGGAAAACATGACAAGTCAACTTAAGATTATTCAGGGTGTCACTTCAAAGGCCAAGTCTTTAAGTAAGCTCCACCAGGCAACAGATGAACTTGACTTTCTGGTTACCTTTAACAGGACCATTACCCAGGCTATGGCTCGCACCATGCAGGACCTCTCAGATGGTGTCTTTATCAACATGGCTAACCTAACCCTAGTAGACGGGACAGTTACTTGGACTTTGTGAAAACAGGAATTAAGCAGGACACCCTCATGTCACTCAGGTCTGCTCCACTACACATGAGTGCCCTTTTCCCAGACCATATTATTTCAAAGGCAGAAGAGGAGATACGTCACTTTGAGGAAAAACATACTCCAGGTCCATCAAGGAAGGCACCACGTTACCACCCTTATGCACAGTGTGTGAAGCCCCGTCCATAGGACACCGAACAGAAATCTGCTCTTCCTGCATGGAAACAGATCAGATGTCGTGGTCACAGATCTAACAGGGGCAAAGCTGCTTCTTTCTCCCAGCGACCTGCCAAGACACAGATGCAGTATAAATGAACTATTGTGTTGTGACTGGTGCAGTGAGGGATTTGAACTCTGTACCTGTAACCGGGAAGGACTGTCATTGTGTAAACCAAAGTTTAAAGACAAGAACTCTTCACCTGTATATTGTCATGTTGCAAATCATGTTTCTTTTGCAGGAGGGTTGCCACAAAAGAAAGGTGTAAATCCCGATCATCAAAGGGCAATAAAATCTGTGAAAGGTGTTTCCTGTGTAAATCAATTGAGTTCTGTACAAAATGTCACAAATGTCCCACCTGTTTTACCAAATCTACCTGTAGGGGCCAGATTACACCAGTTTTGGAAAAAAATGGGCAGCCCTAGGCGTCAGCCCCAAAGTACTAGCAGTCCTCAGAGAAGGTTACATACTTCCCTTCCAGTTCCGGCCCAATTTGACAAGAAATCCCACAATAACAAGCTGCTATGTAAATCCTCACAGGAACAGCTACCTGTTGGAGGCATTGCATCAGCTGTTAGACAAAAATGCTGTAGAATTGGTTCAAAATCCACAGTCAGTGGGCTTTTAAAACCAGTTAGTTCTGGTACCCAAACCCAACAACCGGTGGCGACCTATCTTAGACCTGAGTACACTGAACAATTACTTAAAAAAACAGTCGTTCAAAATGGAGACTCCAGAGACTATAAGGACCTCCCTCCAGGCAGGGGAGTGGGTGACCTCCATAGATTTCAAAGACACATACTTCCATATACCAATAAACAGCCAGTCCAGGAAGTACATGTGTTTTCATATCCAGGGCAAGATTTATCAATTCAAAGCACTGCCCTTTGGTCTGTCCACAGCCCCCATGGAGTTTACAGTGGTGGCCAAAGAGGTCAAATTTCTGGCAATGAAAAAGGGTATAAGAATCCACCAGTACCTAGACGACTGGTTGGTCAGGGCCAGATCCCCCCAAACTTGTCTGCCTGGCTAGTGAACAAGGACAAATCGGAGCTGGAACCCAAACAAGTTTTCAATTTTGTAGGTTACCAGTTCGACTTGAAAGAGGACAGGATCAGACCCACCGCAGAACGTTTGCAGACCTTACAGTCCAAAATACGGAAAATTATGTCCAGTCCAGTGTGTCCGGTCCGGAATCTAATGTCCTTGATCGGATTACTGACTTCCACAGAAAAACAAGTTCATTTGGGCCGTTTACATGTGAGGCCCATACAGTGGCATCTCAAAAACAACTGGCGAGTGCCAGAGACAATGGAAAGACAATCTCCATTCCAAAATCACTCCACCCACATCTAGAATGGTGGCTGGAGGAAAGCAATGTTCTCACAGGTCAACCATTACACCCACTAAAACATGCGCTGCAAATCTTTACAGACGCATCAAAAGAAGGGTGGGGTGCTCACTTAAACGAGCAGATGGCAAGGGGAAGCTGGTCACTCCCAGAAAGTAAACTGCACATAAACTATCTAGAGTTAAAGGCAGTTCTTCTGGCCTTAAAAGAATTTCAGGCCCTCTGTACCAACAATGCAGTCCTCATAGCTACAGACAACACTACAGTGGTTGCTTACATAAACAAGGAAGGGGGAATGAAGTCGGGCCCTCTTTGTGCCCTACTGTGGAGAATCCTGACCTGGTTTACCAAAAAACAGGTTACTCTCAAAGCTCGACACATCCCCGGCCATCTGAACGTGATAACAGACAAGCTATCTAGACTGGGTCAGACCATTCAAATGGAATGGTCCCTCAATCCAGAGGTCTTCCAAGCAATATGCAACCGGTGGCACTGACCCCAAGTGGACCTGTTTGCCACCAGGTTCAACCACAAGCTCCCACAGTTTGTCTCACTGGTCCCAGATTCCCAGGCATGGGCAGTGGATGCTCTCAGCCTGTCATGGGAAGGACTGGATCCGTAGGCCTTTCCACCGGCAGCCATCTTGGGCAAAGTGGTGGAGAAGCTACTGGACTACCCATGCACCGGGATGGCCCAACATGCCCTGGTTCTGGGATCTAGTGGAAATGTCCAGCCAGATTCCCCTGTGTCTGCCCAACATACCCAATCTGGTGTCTCAGCCATTCAACCAGGTCCTACACAGGAACCTGTCAAATCTGAATCTACATGCCTGGCTCCTAGAGCCTCAGCAATCAAGGAGCAAGGTTTCTCTGGGGCTGTGGCAGAACGAATTGAGGCTACTCAAAGAGGATCAACCAGATCTGTCTATGAGGCAAAGTGGACCATTTTTACAAAGTGGTGCCCCAGTAATCAGGTGGACTTTAGGGCACCACCTCTAAAAGCCATAGCTGACTTCCTCCTGTACTTGTTCCAGGACAGGAAGTTACAACCAGGTACTATTGATGGCTACAGATCAGCCATTGCTGACAAATTAGGCAACGTTCCCATAAATGTCAGCAAGGATGAGAATCTCACTCGTCTCCTGGATAGTTTCCATAGAGACAGACTCAAGGGTAGGAGAGGCATTCCCTCTTGGAACCTCTCTCTGGTGTTACACCAGCTGACCAAGGCTCCCTTTGAACCCTTAAAAGAGGCCTCACTGAAACACCTGACCTTCAAGACTGTTTTCCTGCTGGCCCTGGGCTCAGGAGTGAAATCCATGCCAGGTTACACAAAAACATCAAGGCATCAAGCAGATTGGTCCAAGGTGTCCTTATACCCCTCTCCCAGCTTTCTGTCCAAGAATCAGCTGGTCAAAGAGGGACCAGATAGTGTGGCCCCGGTGGTGATTCCAGCCCTGGCCCCCACTCTGGATAAGTCACTCAAAGGTGACAGGTCATTATGTCCAGTTAGAGCCCTGCACTATTACTTGGACAGGACCTCAGACCTCAGGCAGAACAAAGAGTTGGTCTTTGTCTCCTTCAAGAAAGGGTTTGACAAGGACACTTCTCCTGCCACCATCTCCTCATTGATCAAACAGACTGTGATCCTATGCTATGAGCTCTCTGACCAGCAAGCCTTCACTTTACATCAGGTTAAAGCCCATGATGTAAGGGCCTTTGCTGCTTCTAAGGCATTCCAGTCCGGAATCTCCTTAGACCAAATATTATCAGCCTGCCACTGGAAATCACACAACACCTTCACACAGTTTTATCTGAAGGATGTGGCTTGGGCTGATTCAGAGCTTTTCCATCTAGGGCCAGTAGTGGCTGCTCAGCAGATCCACCAGCAGGCCCAATAATGAGGGGACATTAATTTGGAAATATGTACATATTGTATATACTGATACTTAGATAAGTATAAATCAATCGATCAAAAAAAACCCCAAAAAGCTGTGATATGCTTCCTTTGGGAGGTTTATGTTTTGGGACTGAACTCATCCCTCTCTTCCCTGAACTCAGAGCAGTTATGCTTGGAGAGAAAAGGGGGGGAGCAGTGTCGGTATACCTCCGGTGTAACCGGATTCCGGTGACCGACCGTGGCCTTATTGGATTCCCTGGCTCAGGACTACCCAGGTCTAAAAATGTTGTTTCTTTGTGAGTTCACTGAAGTCCCTAGTAACTTACCCGCCTACCAAGCGGTAGTTATTCAGCAATTGTCCATTGGATAGGATGTATTAACGCAATAAAATTGCAAATTTAATAAGTAAATTAAATTTTTATAAGTTAATACCCTATCCAATGGACAGGCAAAGCCCTCCCAACCGGCCCCGCTATCAGCTTACTAGGGGTCTAATAGGTTTAGACAACGAAAAAGACGCGATGACGTCATCCTGTCTAGATAGGAAGTATGCACGAGTCGACACCTGGCGAATGTACACTCCGTGACCGGTCCTGCCGGTATTCTATACAGGATGACTTTTTCTGTCATTTCGCACCGACCAGTAAAGCAATTGTCCATTGGATAGGGTATTAACTTTTAAAAATTTAATTTACTTATTAAATTTGCAGTTTCCCCTTATTTCTGGATACATTAAAAATATAGAAGCACTGTCTAATTTCCTTTCTACTGATGAATAATATGTATCTGTCGATAAATTAATTTTAAAAATATTTTAAAAAGTTGAACTCCAGTCAACAAACTTCATTTTAGTACAATTTGAGTGAAATTGTTTGTATGATTATTTTATTTAAGCTACAAATATGGTATGTATACTGTTTGAAAGAAAAAAAAATTTTGGTTCTGTTGCTTTTTGTTTGATAAAAATTCATTGGGTAGTTCCAGAGATATAGTTCTTTTGTTACAACCCTGTTGAATATTTGTTACAGCTTTTATTTTCCGATGGACTTTCTGGGGTTAAATATCAAGAGTTTCCAAGATTTAGTATAGTTCATCTCCCACGAAAGGTTACCATCCTGGCTTGTTGTTTCGATTGTTTCTGTGTATAGATCAGGCTTTCTTTCGATATATGATGTTATGAGTAGATTTTCTAGTGTACGACACCAGCACTGACTGGCTGTTTTGGAAGAATCTCGTCACGCATGAAATCTCGCTTAACAATGGTGGACGTAAATAACTTGCCAGGAAACCATTTAATTTTAAAATATAAAGCTTATCCTCAGTGTAATATACCCGGTATATTATGTGCATATCTATGCTTCTTGCCAACTGAAATTTGCTTCTAAAGCAGAAATATTTTGTTCATAAAAATCGCGTCCAGACGGATGCACTGACAACAGAAATTCGCGTCCAAATCTGAAATACTGCGTGTTTAACATACTTGGACGGCGTAATCACGAACCCTGAAATACCTAAGGTTTTGCCACAGGTCTCAGGTGTTCCAGTTCACTTACCTCCCTTTCGGACTAGCCACAGCCCCCCTGGGTACTGGGTAATAAACAACTAGCCTTTCTCAAAAACGCAACCCATTCACTGCAATAAAGGTATGTATAAAATGTTTGTGTTCATTCTTTTTGCGTTAAAATCCATCCATAATTCACATAGCATGGAATAGCACTCAATATCCCTGAACCCAGGGACAGCATCCCAGTTTCCTCAGCCTCAGTGTGGGGTCTAAATAAAGTGGCTCAACAACAGGGGCTTAGTCCTTGAGCCACACTCCCAGTTAGTCCTACCTTAAAGGAGACCCAGATAAATATTGAACAGGATTTCAAAGCTCCCAATCTTCCAGAAGAGAAATTTTTCAAACCACCTCCCTCCACTACAAAGTGGTACAAGGTGGGTAACTCCTGTTTGGAGGGTAAAATGTAGATTTTGCTAGTATTTGTATCTCTGGAGCCTCTAGGGGTAAGGTTCCTATGCACGTAGTGATGGAATTTCAGCATTAGGCTAGGTAAAACCATTGTACCCTCAACTTTTTGGCTGCCTTCAATCAGGTCCTCTGAGTGTAACCTGATTATGGAAAGTTGCAGGGATAGCCTCAAGTCTACATTGAAATGGGTGAGAAAACCTGTGATTACTTCGAAATCCTAGATAAGAGGATCCATATCCAGCAAAAGGCCATAGCCTGCCATAGTAAGGCCTTATCCCACATGCTCCAGAGGGAACTATATACCATGGGTAACTCATCACATGAGAAGCAGAAATGTCCTATCTCCAACATAATTTGGGAGAGACCAGAAGTCAGCAGCTGAGGAGCTCATCTTTCTCTCCCCCTTTAATCCACTCCAAACTAATCAAGGATGGAGAGGAGTTCCTACTCAAAAAGGCACCCCAAAACACTCGGGGGTGGGGGTGGGTGGGGTGTGTGTTTCAAGCCGTATCATAATCAACCATTTTATTGCGTTAATACATCCTATCCAATGGACAATTGCTTTACCAGTCCGCGCAACCGGTCCCGCCAAATGCCAGAAAAAGACGTCCTGTATATAATACCGGCAGAACCGGTCACGGAGTGTGCATTCGCTAGGTGGCGCATCATACTTCCTTCCTGTCTAGACAGCGTGATGTCATAGCATCTTTTTTGTTTGGCGTGTGGAGTGTGCAGACGTGTTTTCTACAGAGAGATGTTTCTGAAGTTTTTCAACGAATTTCACCATTTTATGAACTTTTAAGTTTATTTACTTCTACGAGTTCTATCATCATTATGTCTTCCCCTGACAGAAAAGAGGAACTTTCGGGCACGTTATGGCCCTGTTCGACAGTCACAAGAAATGTGCCAGATGTAGGGAGAAGGGGGTGGGAGACGATCCCTGTGTTAAGAAACTTGATTGCCAGATTTGTAAGGTGTTTACGCCTTCTCAAGTACAACAGCTGGCCACCCCAACCTACAAGTCCAGGAAAGAACGTGGAGAGCAGAAGAAACCTACGACTGAAAGTGATGTTACCCCCACTCTCGTGGGCCCTTTAGAGGTCACTCTGTTGGGACGGGTAAATGCAGACAAGCCATCGTCTGTTGAATCGACACCTACCAAGAAGAAGAAGAAGCATTCTGATGGCTCTCCTAAATCCAGCAAGAGAAGACACAGCAGTAAACCTACTTCTGATGACTTGAAAAGCTTGGATGACAAGTGGATTGAGAGGTTTTCACGACTTGAAGCTTTGCTTCTTGACAAGTTGTTTGCTGTACCGGTGAGACCTGTGAATCCCTCTACTGTGGTGACCAGAGAACATCCCTTCTTTGATCCGGGTGCATCTTCCAGTGTGGTGTCTGCTGGCTTGGTCACTGAGGGTACTGGTCCGGGTCTTGTTCAGACCACCGGTGAGGCTGCCCAGTTGTCTGCTACCCGACCTCCGCTGGGGGCTCCCGGTAGGCTGTGCAGGATGTCTGTGAGAGTGCTACCCGCCCTGTTCAGGGTCCTGGTATCTCTGATGTAGCCACCCAGCCTTTACAGGCTCCCGGTGCAGAGACAGCCACCCAGCCTTTACAGGCTCCCAGTGCAGGGACAGCCACCCAGCCTACACAGGCTCCCGGTGCAGGTCCTGAAGTGATGCCAACCGGTAATGACACTACGCAGTTAGACCAGTCACTTCCCGGTGTACGAACTGATGAGTTTGCCGGTGAATCTGACAGTGAGGCAGAGATGGATAGGGAACCGGCTTCACCAGCTAATGCCAACACCCAGGGTGAACTGCCTGAAGATTCTGCTGACCAGGACGTCTCTGTAGAAGCCAACTACAGAGAGACAATCAGAGGGGTCAGATCCTTCATGGGCTGGCATCAGATCCCGGACACTTTAAGGAGGGGCGAGAGTGCGTTCCGGGAACAGTCAGTGATGTGTAACCAGGCTGCTTTTCTGTCAAGATGTTTAACAAAAGTGCAGGACTCCATGGTTACACACTTTAAGACGCTACGTGTGGACAAAGCCAAAGGCAAGGCAGCAGAAAGAATGCAGCAGGCAGTGGAAGAACTAGAATATTTGGTGACCTTCAACCGGTCAGTCTCTCAAGCCATGCAGCGTACTATGCAGGATCTCTCAGAGGGAGTATTTATCAGCATGACCAATCTCACTCTGGCACGTAGAGACAATTACCTTGAGTTTATACGTGGTGTAGTAAAGCCAGATACCCTAACTGCCTTTAGTACAGCACCGGTTCATCTTCACTCACTGTTTCCAGACAGTTTACTGGTCAAGGCTGAAGATGAAATCTCTCGTAGTGAGGAGAGACGTTCTTCTGGCAGTTCACACAGGAAGCCCGGACGTTTCCATCCGTACGCTTCCTCAAGTGGCAGATCAACACAGCAACCAGACCAGAAGCCCACTACACCAGCCTGGAAGCAAATTAGAGGCCGGCAAATTGGATAGAAAGGTCGTGGTAAAGCCTCAAACTTCACCCAAAAGCCGGCCAAGTGTTCAAAGATAAGTAAATGACAATTACTGTGTTTTAAATGTAGCCGGAGTGAAGTACTCTGTACATGTATCCGGCAAGAAAGAAGATTTGAACCCTTCACCAGTGACCAGCAAGAGCAAGACTGTAAACTCTTGTGTTGCAAATGTTCATTCTGTCACCGGATTGCCACAAAAGAAAGACGTAAATTATTGTTACAATCATACAGAAATAAAACATGTGAACGATGTTTCCTGTGTAGGTCACTTGAGTTCCGCAAATATTGTCACAAATGTCCCAACTGTTGTTGTAAATCCACCTGTAGGTGCAAGGTTACATCAGTTTTGGGAGAAATGGGAAGTTCTGGGTTCGAGTCCAAAAGTAGTCACAATACTGAGAGAGGGTTACACACTCACTTTCCGGTTCAGACCCAACCTAACCAGGTCACCAACTGTCATAAGCAACTTTGTCAACCCACAAAGACAGTCCCACCTTTTGGAGGCACTGTATCAGCTGATGAACAAAAATGCAGTAGAACCGGTAGCAAACCAAAACTCACTGGGGTTTTACAACCGGCTATATTTGGTACCCAAACCCAACAACTGGTGGAGACCGGTCCTGGACCTGAGCACCTTGAACACTTTCCTAAACACAGAGTCGTTCAAAATGGAGACCCGAGAGACAATAAGAACTTCCCTACAGGTAGGGGAGTGGGTCACCTCTATAGACTTCAAGGACGCATACTTCCATATACCAATTCACAGTCAGTCCAGGAAGTACATGCGTTTTCACATCCAGGGTCAGTCCTACCAGTTCAAGGCCCTACCCTTTGGCCTGTCCACAGCACCCATGGAGTTCACAGTGGTGGCCAAAGAGGTCAAACTAATGGCTTTACACAGGGGTATAAGAATCCACCAGTACCTAGACGACTGGTTGGTGAGAGCCACATCCCACCAAACTTGTCTCCAGCATACACAGACCTTGGTAGCTCTCTGTCGAGAACTAGGTTGGCTGGTGAACAAGGAGAAGTCAGAACTGGACCCCAAACCGGTTTTCAACTTCATAGGTTACCAGTTCAACCTCAGGGAGGGCAAGGTCAAACCCACACGAGAGCGTTGGCAGACCTTAACAGACAAGATATTGGCAATCCTGTCCAGTCCGGTGTGCCCGGTCCGGCAGTTCATGTCCCTCATAGGCCCTCTAACAGCCACAGGAAAACAAGTCCACCTAGGTGATTTCATATGAGACCCATACAGTGGCACTTGAAAAACAACTGGAGGGTACCAGAATCACTGGAAAAGGTAATACCAGTCCCCAGGTCGCTCCACCCCCACTTAAGGTGGTGGCTGGAGGAAAGCAATGTGCTTTCAGGTCAACCATTACACCCACTAAAACATGCTCTGCAGATATTTACAGATGCATCAAAAGAAGGGTGGGGCGCTCACTTAAACGAACGCACTGCAAGGGGAACCTGGTCCATGTTTGGCGGGACCGGTCGCGCCGACCGGTAAAGCAATTGTCCATTAAATAGGGTATTAGCTTATAAAAATTTAATTTACTTATTAAATTTGCAATTTTGTGGTCCCCACCAAAACAAAAAAAAAGCTAATGCAGGAAGTGTCCCTATGGGGTAGAATCTTCCAAGCAGTGACCAGTCGTTCTCCTCAGACAGGAGGAACTCAAACAACAGAGGCAACAGAGGTCATTTTCAGCCTCATCACAGGGGCAGGGGGTGTGGAAGGCCCTCTTCCCAATGACTACCTATCCTCTATCAGTCCACCAGCACGAGGTTGTCTCTTCTTTCAGGAGAGACTGGCTAGATGAAAAGTGCTCAAGCAACATGTTAAACAAATGGCTACTTTCTACCATTCATCATGATGCCAAAGTTAGCCAGACTTCCCCCTGATTGAAGGCCAATCAGAAAGACCTCGCTCTGGTCTCTTGTATCCAGTCTCTCGTGACCATGAACACAATCGAAAGGGTAGAAAACACAAAGTCTCTTGGGTTTTAGAGTAATCTGTTTGTACTACCCAAGCCCAAAAATGGAAGGGAGTTATGACCGCAGCAGGCTCAATACTTTCTTCTAGTAGGAAATCAAAATGGAAACACCAGAGTCCATCATGGCAATTTGGTGTCTTCGACAGACCTCTCAGATGCCTTTCTCCATATCCCAATCCACTCAGCACATGACTTGATCCAAAAAATAAAGTTAAAGCCTGCCTTGAATACAAGATGTTTGATGTTGCTAATTGGGTTGCTCACCACAACGGAAAAGATGGTTCGGGAGGGTCATCTTCACATGAGATATTTTAGTGGAATCTCAAGGAGAAATGGAGATGTCCTCAGTCGCTGGACACCCTCCTTCCTTGGTCAGAGACCATTTCAGTTCACCTAGAATTGTGACAAAACCCTCTCAACTTCCTGAAGGGCTCAGACTTTCATCCCAAGGACCACAATATCCTAATCTTCACCGATGCCTTTGACGTTGGCTTGGGCACTCACTTAGAGCAAAACTCAGTAAAGGGTCTGTGGTAAGACAGGGAACAAAACACTACACATAAATGTTCTAGAAGTAATTTTCCAGGCCCTAAAAAGGTTCAAAGAACGCGATCAGAATCAGGTGTTGCTAGGGACTCAAAACACAACAGTGGTAGCCTAACTAAACAAACAAGGAGGAACCGACTCAGCAGAGATGTGTTTTTTTCCTGTGGAGAATCATGACCAAGTGCCATCATTACAGAATAACCCTACGGGCCAGGCACATTCCAATATGCCTGAATGTGATGGCCGATTCACTGACCAGGTCGATTCAGACCCAACCAACAGAGTGGTCACTTCATCTTCAGGTATTCAAACAGATCTGTCAAAAGTGGTTCATTCCTCATTTGGACCTCTTTACCACTCATCTGAACCAGAAGCTACCCCTATACGTGTCTCCAGTGCTAGACCAACATGCATGGGACATAGATGCTCTGAACATAAACTGATCGGGTCTCGTAGCCTATGTGTACCCTCACATGACTCTCCTTCACAGGGTGATCCAAAGAATCTGACAATGCAATTGCTACATCAAACTGATAGCCCCAGGCTGTACAGCTCTCAACGAAGATACCACTCCTACTACCGGGGCCAAACACTTCTTAAACAGCCCCACAATCAAACAAACAATCCACAATACCTGAACCGACATGCCTGGTCTATAGGAGTGAACATATCCAAGAACAAGGCTTCTCTGTGGAAGTGGCAGAGAGAATTGTTTCACCTCAAAGGTCATCAACAAGGACAGTCTGCGAGTCAAAGTGGGCCCTAAAATGGTGCAGAGAAAATTCAGTGGATTTCTCCACTTCCTCTGTGAAACAAAGATCATGCATCTGTACCAAGACTTAGACAGGCGCCCATCAACCATTGATGGTTGTAGGACTGCCATAGTTGACACCTTAGGCCCAGCTGGGCTCCACATCTCTTAAAATTCGGACCTTAACAGGTGACTTCTACAGAGATCGACTCAAAAGTTCCAGAAATTCACCCAAGTGGAACTGTTGTTCTCAACGAGCTCACAAAACCACCCTTTCAGCTAATGGAAAACAAAGACCACAAGCATCTTTCCTTAAACATGTCATCTTGTTACCTTTTGCCTTTGGCAAACGCTGCAGCAAATACTTTCACAAATTTTTACCTTAAAGACCTGAGTTGGTCAGACAATGACAACAATATGTATCTGGAGCATAGGTTGCATTTTCTTCCTTCACAGGTCTAGATAGCCAGACAGTGTTTGTCCTGTCTTATTTGAGACTCGAGGTTTTTGGCTTTTTACAGTACCTTGGTTTTAACTTGTGCACTATAAGTGGGACTCTGAGTAGTAATTTTAACATACATTTTATTTAAATCACAAGAAAAATTCACATAATACTTCCAGTCTCACCTGTAATCCCTCCGCCTAGCGTTTGGTTTCAGCATTTAATTCCACATGGTAAGCTATTGTAGCACAATAAAATTGAAAATTTTAAATACTTAAATGTAGCTTTTATAAGCAACAAGCTTACCATGTGGAACATAAGAGACTCCCACCCTGCCTCCAAGCTGTATTAAAGCTGAGGGATACGTCAGAATTTCCAACTTCTTTGTCACTATCTAGGTCACCTTGATATGAAGGCACCAAACCAGTATTATGCTCATTTTTCTTGAGTTGGCCGTGCTGCTTGCGGCCTCCGGAGATAGCATTTAGTTCCACATGGTAAGCTTGTAACTTTTTAAAAAAAATTTATTTCCAACAAGAGAAAACATATACAATACAAAAACACACAAAGTATTTACAGATTTACTAAACAAAACCAACATACATGACAAAAAGACAGTACGAGACATTGCAAACAAATACAGCATACACCAAACACCCACACCTGTGCTTATAAAAGCTATATTTAAGTAATTAAATTTTCAATTTAACCTGTTTACGAGGCCCATAACCACCTCACCTTGTGAACTTTCTTCTGCAATTTACATATATGTTGCCTTTTAACATAAAACTGGCGAATCTGCCCAGACTTTAGTATATCTTAGTTCTATATGCGACCTTTGTAAAAATATTGAGATCTGTAGTTTTCATTTTAAGATCACCTTGAGGTTTCTAAAAATGGCCACATAGACCAATTTTATAACTTTTTCCCACTGTAAGCCCTATAGCTTTCATACTATGCCCCTCATCCAATTGATATCTGATAATATATTAACATGTTCTTTGTCTATATGCCAAAATCAAGGCTTTAGCATTTAACATGTTTATGATGGTGATAAAGGCCTCACCCAAAAAGATTATTTTCTGTTTTTTTTTCACAAATTCTGCTTTTGAGCATGGAAATAAAAGGTCTGACCAGCCTCACACTGTACTAAATATAACTTGGTTATATTATCTTTGTCTGTGGAAAATTTCAGCTCTGTAGTTTAAATTTAAAGGTCATCTTTAGGTCTATGTTCACAAGAACCAATTGTATGTACCTTGCAAATTGTACTGGCTCACCCACCTATTATCTTATCTGAGAATATATTATTTTACATGTCCCCAAATCAAGGCTTTAAGTAAATATTTAAGCTATGTATGAGATACATACAAACCTACCCAGGGACTTTTTTCAACATTTTTTACAAATTGTGCATTTAAATGATAAGTCTAACATCAGACTCTGCAAAGCATAACTTCTGCTCTGATCTCAAAAGATCTAATCACAGTGTTACATTAGTAGTGATATTTAATCTCTACTAATATATTAAAGATATACAATCTCTACAAACCTTTTTTGCTACTATTTTAGAATGTATAGTAAATCATTTAAATACCCTGAGAAAGGAACAGTCTTATCACTATGGGAAGATTGACATAAAATAATATGATTTATAATAATTGTGAATCACACAAAAATGGTCGCTACAAAATATAACCCATGAATGCCTATGGCATGAGAGATGGCCCATCTGGGGCGTCAGTGCAATCTAGTTGTATCTGAAATTCAATAATACGAGGTCCATGTCAACTCCGTAGATGTGACCGATTTCATATTGGTCACACTGATCACTTGTTTCATATGTCAGACAGGGTTGAGGTCAAGTGGATATAACTAAGTACACGTATACTGGTATCAACGCTTTAACAAAATTGCAAGGACACATACTTTTTATAGTGAATGTCCAAAAAATGTAACCTTAGATGATCAAAATACTATATATCAGATATATTGTTCAGTGAGAAATACAACATAAACATTCAATGAGCATCATTGAGGTTATAAATTGTACCATAACTCCTGTAAAGGTTTACGGTAATTTACACTGTACAATTTCGCATTTTAATATGTACTAGTAGATATTTTCATGTCTAAACAAAATGGTCTTATTAAAGCTTTAACATGGAAAGATGACTATCTGACAAATTGTTGTTACTATATTTGTAGTTGACAATCTGTGGAGCTTGAACTCGGCACAGAAATTTAACAAGTTCATTTTTCTGTTTAATTTTTAACCTTATTTATATACCATCTATGTATAAGTTTTAAATGGTCTATGAAATTAGTTTCCCACCACCCCAGGGCAAGTTAAAGACAACTGCGGAGTAAGAATTTATTGACACTACACAATCTGACCTAAATCTATGTACAGGTCTTAATCTATAATATGTAGTTATAAGTAAATCTCTTTAATAACATTAATATACAAACACATAAGCATTACATACATAGAAATAATAACTGAGTATAAATCTAATGTAAATCATGTACATAAATTACTTAAATGTTGTAATGAAAATGCAAAAGCAGGATTATGACTAAGTATATAATGAAAAGTAAAAACTGAAACCTTAACTCCCCACTACCAGTATGACCGACACCACCCACAGGACTAATCGGACCTTCATATGACCCTAGTGAGAGAGGGGTAAGCCAAATCAGGGAGAAAGTCAAGAAAACTATGAGACAGATTTATTCAAACCAGATGTGTTGATTTTTACAATATACAATGCCTCAAAATTTTCTTATTTTTCAATTTCACCCAAATTTCTTCATTCCTACTACTGTAATTCAAATTCAAACAGGTACTGCCCTACCCAGGAAAAGGAAAGAGTGGTTACGATTGTCTATCTGGGACACTCTTGTTGGGAGGATTCACCTTCTTTTCAAGTGCAAATCTCTGCTACCCCACTACCAAGTTCATATTCTTCAACAATATTTGCAGCACACTTATGTGTGCGTACACATACGATGGGATGTAAGAGAGGCTTTAGCAGTTTGAAAAGCAGTCTCACCATGGATCAGTTCAGAGATAGTATTAAAGCAGTTGTAAAACGAGACAAACCTCAGATGGAAAAAGGCCTGAGAGGGTCATGAGAAACACTTATGACAAATAACGGATTACTAGCTAGAGTTTTCGGATCTAAGGATTCAAATTCAACAAGGAGTCTTAGCCTTCCAAAGCAAGGTCATATCGCATATGCTGCATTGAGAACTGGATGTCATGGAAAATCGGGTTCATTGCCCTGAACTAAAGACTTGCCCAGTCAGGGCACAAACATTAATGGATGGAGTGATTGGTAACAAGTTTGGAGTTTATTACTAAAACATCAATATTAAAACAACATTAGTATTGTTAAACATTGACATACCTCAGTTAGCAACAGGTGATCAGAATTTCAGTCTAAGTATTTACCAATAATTCATAACATTACAACCCTAAGATAACAAATCAGACTCAAACTGTTAAATACTACAAAAGGCAGAGCTGGTAATCTAAAGCATAATTAATAAGCATCCCAAATAATAGAATAATTATGTTATAACTGTAATTTTCCATACACATAAGTATTACCAGATGCATGTACAATATCATTACAGCCCAAGTCAAAAAATATTTTTTAAACTTTTTCTGTCCCAAGTTACACACTAAGGTACAAGTACTCACTACTGACTAACACTGATTAGAACATCTAAATACATACATGTAAGGTCAGCACTACCAGCAATCTTTGAATCATTATCAATCAGCTTCAATGAACCATGTAACCAAAGACAACTAGTTACTACTAATGTTACTATTTGTAATTCTGTCATCCAAACAACTATACCTTCATAGTTAGGATAATAGGATCTACATGTCAGAAAATCAGAAATGACATCAAAGTACTGTACTAAAAATAATTTACAAAATACAACCTACATGAGAAAAGTTTTCTACATGAAGGGATCTGGCATTCTATTTTACAACACTAATGGGTTTAATTCATTAAAAAGAATGTTACCATCAGCAAATCTTCCTAATGAAGAAGAGAGTATAATACCCAAAGGCCTAAACCCCAAACTGTTAAGTAGGCTTTAGAAGTGTTTGAAACTTGACAGGAATAGTAGCAGCTCAGGGGGTAGAGTTCAAATACACCCATACAGCCTGACCCCTCCACTTGCCATGCTGTTTAATACGGTCTAGTTTGACATCATTATCAAAAGCTAGGGTTGCCCCACTGCTTCTAAAAGAGTGAAATGTTTTGGGTACAAACCAATGGTTGCTACTGACAATTTTATAAAGGAACAAGCCCTATGGGCAGTCAGAGGTTTATAACCAGACCCATTTGGAAACAAAAATAAGGGGTCGTCCTTGCCCTGTCTAACGTATTTAACCATATCTTTAAGAGCACTTACCCTGCACAGGATGGAAGAGGACAAGAGAGGTAATTGAACAACATGCATATCTCCAGAATTTTGTGTATTCTTAGCACAAGTCATGACAATGCGGGCTCCTGGGAGACCCCAAATTACATCCCCAAGGTATGGGAACCTAGATCGGTCAAAGTCAACACATAAAGAGGGGAGAAGAGAAGCTAAACGAAAAAAAAAACAACAAAAAAAGCTGTCAAAAACAAAACTTTATAAACCTTGGCAAGATGAAATTTTCAGACACTAGCAATCAATTTAGTTAGTAACTCAATAGTAAACACTCCTTGCACTCTAACATGTAACTTGGCGTTGAACTGAACAGACTTCACTAACAATATTACCTGTCTAGCATGTAAGGCCCTTGTAGGCCAGTTAAATAATGAAAAATAATGATGTAAAATAGACACATCATTCCTTAATAAACAGGCTCTATACCCATTAGCTAGAAATTCAAGGTACAGTACTACTGATCTCCACAGCATGAGGCACCACAATGCCAGTAAACACCAGGAAGGCCAGGAAAAGGCAGACTTGTAGGCTTGTGAAGTTTAGGGTTTGAGGCCAGAAGCAATACAGAGCTTGGCAGAAAGCTTCAGAAAGTGCAGCACAGAACCTTCTGAAAAAAATAACAGGCATGGCAGTACAAAAATTCGACAGAACTGCCAGGAGCCAGCAGGCCCACTACAAGTCTGCAGATACAGATCCAGTGTGATAAAAGCCACCTGAAAGAAATCAAATGTTCAAATTAGGATATAACATGGTAGGACAAGCAGTCTCCCATTCACAGGATTTCAGGAATTTAACTACAGCTGAATCTTGATTGTGAAATACATCCCAACATGAAAGTATGTCAGCATATAAATTCAACTTACCTTGTATGTGTTTGACCTCAAGGTCAATATTATAACTGGCAGTAAAATACCAGTATTCCGAATGCAAGTAGTAAGCCAGGGATCCCTCATTTTGTGATGAGAGAAAGCATTAACCACAGCAATATTATCACACCATAATAATATTTTTTGATTTGACCAATGTTTACACCATGTTTTAAAAGCTACCAATATATTCGCAGCCTCCGAATGGACAATTGAAGCAATATTTAGAACAGCAAGGGGAACTTTAACTGTAAAACTTTCCCTTGAAGTAGTCCCCACCATGAGTAGAGATGGATCCACATATACTTGCAAGGGTATTTTATTTACTTGGTGGATTTTGACCGAACCATTTAAGGTTTCTAGAAGCAGATTAAACTAATTTATATCTTTGTAAAAATCAGTAGGAAGTTGAATATGACCACTAAGTGGAGTTTTACGCAATGTAGCAAGGATCCTGTTTAATAACAGCCTAGCTGGTTTTACACAACGATGGATATATAGCAGTTTTCCTGTCAATTTTTGTAGCTTATTTCTAGTGGCATGGGTTTTACAAGTCCATTTTCTACAAAGCTGTTTGATTTTTAACATTTTTTTTTCAGAAGGAATAGCAAGAATGTCAGTTCTGGCATTAACATGAATACCTAAGCAAGTAATGCTCTCTGAAGGTGGTTCAGATTTTGCCTTGTTGATGGGGAGTCCCAATTCTTCCAAAATATTCTTTAAAGGCAAGAAATGGCTATTTGCATGAACCAGAAGTGAGGTCCCTGTAAAATCATCTAAATAATTCATAGTCCAGATATGACGTTTACGTAACGTATGTGTAACAAGATCTGTACAAAGGTGGCACGAAGCTGCAGCTGTAGAAAATCCAAATGGGACTCCTATATCAATGTAAATACCGCTGTCCCACTTTAACCCCAACATAGGATAATCATAAGGGTCAATTCTTAAGTTTCTGAAGGCCCTTTCAAGGTCAACTTTAAATTTTAATGTTTCAGGACTAAGTTGAGATATTTGATGAACCAAATAATCTATAGTTGGGTATTTCAAAGTGAATTCTATATTATCATGGTAATTACTATTGATACAGGAATTAATTGCTTGACCAAGGGGCCAGGACAAACCTACAATAACTCCCCCCTCTGGTTTATCTCGAGCTAGAAGAGGAGAGAAATGAATTTTTGAAAAGGGGGAACTCTGTAAAGTCCCCACCATAGCATGTTTCTTAACTTCTGTTTCAGAGTACTTTTGCACTCCCTTGGGTCGAGCTAAAGAGGACTTGTTATTAACTATATTGATGTTACACTTGAATTTGTCATGCTTAACTTTCATTGGGAACCCAAATTCTATATATTCTGTGAGAATTTTAAACTCATACTCTATTGTCAAAGCTCTCCAAGCTTGAATATGGAGACCTGAAGGAACCCTAATTTGAGCGCCCCTATAGCTTGGTGCTTTATAATCTTTAACTTTTGTGTGAATTTCCTGCAGCCATTCCTTAGTTGGTGCAAAAGGTTTTTCAACTTGTGGCTTTTTGTGATGAAAATAATGGAATAGCATGAGGAATAAAGCCAAAATCACATGGCTGAACTTCCCCACCTTTTTCTATGTGTAAAATATTGTTAAAAGATTCTTGATTAACAGGCCCAGAACCATTATTATATGTATTAGTGCACTGGCCAACATCGTGGTTGTTCCACGTACTTTCTAATATTTATGAATCTGCAAAAATGTTCTGATTACTAATAAATTAAAACTTAACCCAGACAAAACCGAGTTTATTCTCATAGGCTCCCATAAAAATCGTAAACAACTCCTCCCTCATTTCCCCATCAGTATTCTAGGAAATCAGGTCTCATCAGCACAAAGTGTCAGGAACCTTGGAGTAGTGTTCGACTCCAATTTCAATTTCTCAAATCATGTGTCACAGGTCATAAAGTCCACTAGAGTACATGCCAGAGATCTCTACAGAATTCGCCCCCTCCTAGACCTCAACACATCAGTTCTCTTGGCAAATGCTTTGGTGAGCAGCAGGTTGGACTATTGCAATTCATTGTTCTTATCGCCCACTAATTTTAAGTTAAGGAGATTGTAGCTAGTTCAAAACTCACTCTGCAGGGTTGTCACACGTTCCTCTAAATTCTCTCACATTACCCCTCAACTAAAAAAACTTCACTGGTTACCAGTCAGATACAGGGTACAATTTAAAATTGGCCTTATTACATACAAAATTCTCAACCAAGGTCAACCAGTTTATCTAAGACAATTAATCCACCCGTACACCTCTTCTAGAAATACAAGGCGAAGTTCCTTCAAACCCCCAATTTTGATCGTAGAGTTCACAAATCAATCAAACACTTCTCTAATTCATTCTGTCACTATGCCCCTGTCCTTTGGAACTCTTTCCCCTTTCATGTTAGAAACAGCCCCTCTGTTCCATCTTTTAGGAAGCACCTCAAAACCCACCTCTTCAGCTCTAGTTTCCCAACTTAGTTTTCTTCCCTCCCGGCCACACCCATAATCCTGGATCATTGACCTTGAACGCCCCTTGACTCTCCTTAGGAAAATGATTTTGATTAATCAGCGCACTGAGTTCCCCTCTGTGGGGAAGATATTGCACTTGCAAAGCAGTAGATTAGATTAGATTAGATGATTAGAATATGCATCACTGTAAATCATAAAACTGGAATCATAAAACATGTATGTACTAAAACCACAGCTTGACATTCCAGTACCTGAAATTTTATTAGTGGACAAATATTCCCGATCAAGTTCTTCTTTATCTGCAAAAATTTTATTTATTTATTTGGGTTTTTACGTTGCTTTCAACACTGTACAGATCATATCAAGACGGGTAGTTGGAAGGGCAGAGGAAACCAGTACATACAGTTCGCTAGGTTTCTGTACTGTAAACTGCCAACCAACGGCAAGCAACTACCAGCTTTCCCACTTAAGGCCATGACGGGGATTGAACCCCGGCCTCAGAGGTGGGAGGCGAGAGTGTTACCATTCTGCCACTGTGGCCCCTTTTATCTGCAAAAAAACAAGTACTGTACTCGATTTCAGACACAGCACCCTTATTTTGTCTTTGTACGCAAATACTTCGAGAGCCTGCCACTAATTCACTAATATCACCAGCACCAACCCATTGCACAGGACGTAACTGTAAACAATTATTAGAATTATATCTATATGCCAGGGATGACTGTCCCCAGCCAAACGTTTTATTTACATTAGTGGTTGAAATGTCATTCTCAACATCCCATCCACGACATGGACTGCCATTATTGGCTAAAAATGATTTTTCATTATAATTTACTGATCTATTCTTAGGACAACCATTTATATCAAAATCATAATCAAACATGCAATAACTGTGGATATATAGGGGCCAAGAGACCGACCCAATATTAGTAGTACTAATAGGTAAAGAATATACATAATAAGTTAAACTATCTTGAATACTAACATAATGGTTGTATTCTATTACATATTTGTCAAGGCAACCTTCCAAACCATTGTATTGCTGTTGAGCACCAACTCGCGATCGGGAACATCTCGAGATTGTCCTTGCACAAACTCAAGATCTTGAGTTGAGGCAAACATCTCGAGATGGGAGGCCCATCTCGAGATTGGGCTACACAAACTTAAGATATTTATCTAGGGCTGTGATTGGCTAATTAATTGAGGTCTACTAATAACTGACTGGCTAATTTTAGTGATTAGGCAATATTGTATGTGCTCCCTCAGTCAGGTAGTTATTGCCACTTATAATTGCAATTATCAGGCATTATGATCAGTCCTTTGTTGTTCTTTTTCTGTATAATTACAAACAACCAAACAGATATGAGTATTCAAGGATTCAGTGGTATAAAAGTGCAATTGGCAATCTAGTAAAGGAAACACCTGACACTACATGTACACAAACAATTATAGAAGTGCAATTAAGAATCTCAGAAAATAGTTCACCCAACACTTTACACAAACAAAAATTCCTTTTCTTAGATAATCAAAGAGTTTTATATTCAATACAATTGTAATTCTTTGCCAGATTATATTTGGAAGCCACATTTGTGGAATTCCTCTAAATACGGCCATGTTTAGAGCTAATGGCAACTTAAGCTAATATCATCTTAAGTTTGGGCAGCACCAACTTGAGATGTTCTGCACAATCTCGAGATGTTTGCCTCAACTCAAGATCCTGAGTTTGTGCAATGACAATCTCGAGATGTTCCCAATCGCGAGTTAGAGCCTAACACCATTGCCATTTCAACACACTTTTGTCATTACCATTGGTATGAAAATATGTATTACCAAGAGACTTGTCAGACAGATGCATGGACACTAGGTTAAACTCGAGGTTTTTCTACTTTATTGGTAGCAGTGTCAGATTTTTGCTGACCACTACTGCCATGCGTGCACATACACTGGGTCACTGGGTGGTCATAACCATTGGACATCTCCTTGAGACAATATGAACAGCAATGATGATAAAGAATACTATTATTTGTATGGTCATTGTTTTGTTTACATTTACCCTTGTTATAAAAAATACAAGCCTGGTTGACTGTAGAATGAGCAGGTTTCACAGATGTTAGCATACGCTGAGTATGACAATTTTTGTATTTTGCCTTGGGTTGCCTTTGGGTGGCACGGCCTGTCAGGGGCCTGCTACATCAGTTTACTTGATACCTTAAATTCTTGGCTTATATTTCGTTGGAATTACCATTACATAACAACCAATCAGATATCAATTGGGGTTCAAGTTTTGAAAGCCACATCTTTATGGAGCCATATTGATTTTAGATTTGAAGGTGATACAAGTGTATTCAAGAAATTCATATTGTCGCACTTTTAGGGTTTTTATTTCTTTTAATAATGCCTGGGAATCGTAAGAAATCCCCTGCGACAGAGGGAAAGAGGAAAACAAGGGCTTCTGATAAAGCCAGGTCGACGCCCAGGAAAAGTAAGAAGCAGAAGTCTGCGTCATTTAACGACGGTTCTTATTTACAGTCGTCTGTTCAACAGCCACCAGTAAGTACTGCTGTTTCTTCAACACAATCACTACTATCAGCTTCTACTGGTCAGGCCATCCTTGATATGCTTCATAAGTTAGATGCATCTAACAAGGAACTCTCTAGGCGGATGGACAGATGTGAACGGAATGGCAGCATCAGCTCAACACCTTTGACCTCACCCACCATTCAATCAGTCAATCATGGACCCAGGATCGCTACCTCACACCATACGGCCACCACACATTCACTTCAGCAGAATATCTCTGTTAAGCCGCCGGGCATAGGCACAGCTAGTCACAGTATTACTGCGGAAAGTAGACGACCCCCAAGCTCATCCAATGATGGCAGAGATGCAGTGGCACCTAAGGTGGATGCGTTAAGGGCTGTTCCAAGTATATCCACAGCAGTATCTCAGTTATTGGCCAGTTATGAGCAACAGTCTCACAGGGAGGTACTGCAAGGTAAGGCCACGGTTCTGCGAAAAAAAATCAGGTCGCTACAACACCACCGACACAACATCCATGAGTCCTCAGTTTCGCTGGCCCAATGAGGGTTTAGTTACGGCTTCACATTTCAAAAAGCCGGCATATGATGACTTGAGCTTGGCCCAATGGGTTTCAGGACAGTTAGCGAACATTTTGAAAATTGAAGATCATCTTTTGGCAAGAAACGTTTTAATCCAGATGGCTGCTTCTATGAAGGACGCCGTTTCACTTCCGTGGGCTGCCGTGCGGTCAGCTTGGGCAGTGTGCATGACTGATATTGAGGAGGGTCGACTTGGATGGGCTGATTCCACGCAATGGTCCATTAACAGGATCAGCAATTCTCAGTTAGCGATGCACAATGTTCAAACCGTAGCATCATCGGGCAACAAGGTCAGGTTCTGTCGTTTCTTCAACGAGGGTACCTGCAATAGTGAGGGGCATAACGGGACTTACAAGCACTTCTGTGCTTACTGTTTTAAGCTTGGACGTTCTGTGGGTCACCCAGAAACCAGATGTTTTAGTGGCAATGCTAATGGTAACCAGGATCAAAGGTCATCTGCAGCAAAATAGGAACTTGGTCGACCTCTGGATCACCTTGGAGCTGTGTGGCCGGATCCGAAGGCAATTCCTGTAAAGACAGACAGTAGTGATATAGCTTTTGACAATGACATTTGTAACATCAGTAAACATTCTGAATTTATTAACATAATAGATAAGAATAATGCTTATATATATGATTATATGGACAATGACTCTGTAAATTATTCTATTCACCCAGAACATTGTTGTGATGGTGGTGATGTAGACATAGTTACTGATCTTATGACTCATCACGGCTCTGGGTATGAACATTATCCTCAGGGCGAGGGTCCTTATTATAATAATAATTTCATTGATTATCATGATTGTACAGTTGGCCACGGGTGTGAACATTATCCCCAGGGCAATAATTATGCTTATGACTTGTGTGGATACAATGGTTTAGTAGACAATCGGGATGATGGGTATAAAAACTATCCCCACCATGGTCCCTACAATCACAGAGATGTAATGTATGACCATATGCTTACTGACCATGCTATGCAAATTTACAACACTGGAGATTACATTAACTTTAATACACCTGTGATCCGGATTTATAATAATACAGGTAATCATTTCCATATTGCAACTAGCCAGGTAGATTTCAATATGTATCAAAATCCGGATCTTCAGAGACAGTTAAGTAACATGCCCAATATTAAATATGACCAAGTCACCATGAGTTTCACTAACCATGGTAAGTGGTTCAAGGGCAAATGGGCTAGCTTAGTCTACATTCACGAGGGTTCAAATCCTGGAACGGATTGTTATTTATTCGTGAATTCTCATGGGAAGGAATATTGCAGTCTTATACCTCATGTAAGCCCTATAGAAGATTCCTTGCAAATTACACACAAGGTTAAGTTGAGTATGCTATTATATAACCAACATGTAACAGGCCAAGATGAGGAATATAACAATCCTAGATTGGCGTATGACAATTATTGTGAGAATATTAGGACTCACAAATATTATGGTTGTACATATGAAGATTATATGTTGAATATCATTGACTCAATGTTGACAGATATTAATCCTGATTATGACACTTACTCAACAAGCAAACCTGACAAGGTTTCCTTTGACATTGATACGACTATGACCTATGACAAGATTCGTCCTTCTGGTAGCACACCTGTGAGCAATCGTGGAGATTCCTGTACCACACCCTGTCTAAATAAAGTCATGCCAATCGATTTTAACTATCCGGATAAGACAGTAGGTTATTTGAACCAGGCCCCTACTGATTTTTCATTTACAGGTCCAGATAGGGCTCCCATCGAGATTGCCTCTGTGGATAAGCTTCTGGAGATCGCTGACATTATCTTGAGTACAGGCGTTCCTAACTATCGCATGGCTAGAATACCAATTAAATCCGGTCTCAATGTGGAAGCATGGGAACATCATCTTCGTGATTATGCAGACAAACACGTCACCCAATACATTAAGTTTGGTTATCCATTGTCTTTAAATAATCCACACAAATTATGTAACAAACAAATCACTAATCACTTTTCTGTCCGTCAATATCCTTTTCAAGTGCAAGACTATATTGACAAAGGAAGTAAATTGGGTGCTTTATTAGGTCCTGTTGATAATATTAACCACGACCACTATCACTGTTCCCCACTCCTCACTAGGCCTAAAGACACGGACAAGAGGCGAATAATATTGAACCTTTCGTACCCTTATGGCCAATCAGTTAATGACCACGTGCATAAAGAGGAGTACGACTCCATCCCCTTTATATTGAAGTTCCCAACTATTGACGATATTGTTCGGGACATAAAGAACGCTGACGGTGACACAGTACTGTTCAAGGTGGATGTGGCTCGCGCATTTCACAACCTTCGGGTTGATCCAGCTGATGCTCTTAAACTGGGGATTTACTGGGAGGGCGTGTTCTATGTGGATCTTGTGATCGCGTTCGGCTGGACGCACGGTTCCGGATCGTTCCAGATTTTATCCGATGCCATTGCTTATATTATGGCTAAACATGGTGTGAAGTTGCATTGCTACATAGACGACTGCATTGTGGTTGCTTCCAAATCTAAGGCTGCTGCCAAGTTCACACTTCTGTGTGATTTATTGAAAGATCTGGGTTTACCTTTGAATCAAGACAAGGTCACCCCTCCTACTAAGAAACTTGCATGTCTGGGCATAGATATTGATATAAATACGAATACCATGAGCATTGCTCAAGACAAATTGCAGGACATCTACGAGGCGTGCGTACAGGCCAGTAGGAAGACATACCTTTCTAGGCAGGCATTTCAGTCATTATTGGGTAAACTTATTTATATACACAAATGTGTTAAACCCTCCAGAATTTTCATTAATAGAATTCTTGAACTTTTTAGAAAGAATAACCATTGTAGGAAGATATATCAGAATTCTGAATTTCACAAGGACTTGCAATTGTTTTTGACCTTTTTGCCTACTTACAATGGTATAGCTTACATAATCAAATTTGATGTTGATGAGGTTCAGTCATTATACTTAGATGCTTGCCTTACGGGTATGGGAGCAGTTTGGCGTGACAGGGTATACGCTACCCCCATACATAACTGTGGTGACCTCAAACTCACCATAGTTCATCTAGAGATGTTGAACATTGTAATTGCCCTTTGGGTATGGGGCCCATTTTGGCAACATGGCTCCATTTCTGTCCACTGTGACAACCTAGGGGTGGTTCAGGTGGTCAAGACCGGTAAAACCAGAGATTCCTTTCTTGCTCTTTGCATAAGAAATATATGGCTTCTTACATCTTCATACGACATTGACCTTAATGTGAATCATATCCTTGGGGTCAATAATGTGATAGCTGACACCCTCTCCAGGATTTATTCTGACAGACCTGTTAACTATGACATTTTGCTTGATTTACAACAGAATTACAAATGGGAGGAGATTTTTACAACTTATTTTGACCTTGACACCCATTTGTGATTTCAGATTCGAACCTTCCTTCATCTTCACTGGTGCGATCTGCCTTAGATAGAACAAAGACTGCATTCAGACCATCTACGTTGAGTGCACACAACACACATTTGAGAACTTATTTATCTTTTACCATATTTATGTCCCTGCCTCATGCCCCTTCAGTTCATTCTATTCTGGCTTTCCTGGAATTTTTGTATGCCAACTCTTTGTCATACAAAGTCATTCATAACTATATTTCATCTATTAAATTAGCTGCTAAATGCTTTCATTGGCCTATCTTCCCCTTTTCCCATCATTTGGTCACTTCTTATCTTAGAAGCATCTCAATCAACTCAACACTTCCTCCTACCCCTAGGTGTTGATACGTGTTTTAGTGTGCGCCGATGTTCGGCTGTTTTGGGTGGTATGAAGGGATGATGAACGATAATAAACAGGCTAATGCACGTGATAAGTTGTCTTATATTTATCTGTGTTGTCCTAAGGGCAAGCCCAACATGGTGGCAGCGGTGTACTCTTATTAAATTGTATTAATTATTGGACATAGACATTTGTTTAATAATGGCAAAAGGAAAGCCTCCTGTACTAGACTTTAGACAGTTGTGATGACCAAAGGGAATCTGTTGAATTGTGGTTGGATAAGTTTAACGACTGGTGCACCTTGCAAGGGTGGAGAGACACCTCGAAAGATGCAAGTGACAACAGCCACTGGAAGCCAGAACACTATGCATCTGAAATCAGTGCATTTCGCCTAGCACTTCCTATCAAGGTGTGGAAAATGGTCAAATCTTCCCTTGTTCCGAAAATAAGCAATGATGAGGTTAAACAGCCATGGTAATGGCAAAAGAAATTCTCATCACACTATTCAGGGCAAGATTTAATTTTGGCCCAGAGAATGACATTTATGGACACATGTAAGCAAAAACCCCAGGAATCAATCTCTGATTTTGAAGCCCGCTGCAAATATCATGGCTCAAAGTGTGAATATGAGAAAATGACTGACCCTCAACAAGAGCTCATTCGAGACAGGTTTGTTACTGGTGTATATAATGATAAATTGCGAGCTGAACTACTGCGACATAAACAGGATGATGGAACTAGTTTTACCCTTGATGATGTAGTAACTAAAGCAAAGTCATGGGAAGCTGCCAACCAACTGAACACTCAGGTAATTGAATCACATCACACTGAAGAACAAGTAAATTCTGTTAATAGACTTGAGAACAACACTTATAAAACCAGAAATGCTTCACGTCCACCAAAGCCAAGTGCGCCAACGACCAGAGCATCTAATCAGTGTCAATATTGTGGACAGTATGAACGTCATACTCGACGAACATGCCCAGCAGGAAAGCCAGGAGTTCATTGCAGAAACTGTTATGGAGAGAACCACTTAAGTGTCGTGTGTCGCAGCCCGAAAGGGTATTTTAAACAGAAATGGCTGGCAAAGCAGAACCAAAGGCAAAAGAATATAAATGCTGTGGATGGCATATTTGATCCCAACAAATGTACTTCAGGTTCAGCTATGCAACAACCGTCATCTTCAGATGATGAACTTACACATGACTATACTTTCATTTTGGACCGCAAAAACTGCATTCATGTTGTTGACGGGCAGACATCTGGGAAAATGTGTGTGTCACTTTCATTGTCGAGTGATGGGAGTGAATTTCAGGACTGCAGTTTCCAGGTTGACAGTGCTGCATCGTGTAACACCCTTCCCCAAAAAATGTACAATGTTTTTGGAGGTGTTAAAGATTTAAAACCATCCCATTCTATCATTCGCACATATTCTGGCAAGTCAATAAAGCCATTAGGTAAGACAACACTTCTTTGTGAATCAAATATGTCATATAACTTGTTAGACTTTGAAGTGGTAGCGAATAGTGAGATTGAGGACAGGCCAGCTCTCTTAGGTGTCAAAGACTCAGTAAAACTGGGACTTATCAAGTTTGACCCATTGCGGGTGAAAGCATGTACCAATGACAGCCAGGACTCTCTGCATATCGTAGATGACAAGAAATTTCTTCCAGAACCTCTCACAAAAGAAGTCCTTCTCAGTACCTACGAGGACAGTTTTAAGGGACTTGGTGATCTCGGGACTCCTGTATCTTTTGTCATGAATGAGAACGTAACAGCAGTCCATGCTCCAGTTCACAGAATACCAGTTGCTAAGAGACAGCGTACAAAAGCTAAACTTGATGAAATGGTCAAATGTGGAAAATTATCGAAGGTTGATGAACCAACAGAGTGGTGCTCCAATATGACGGTAGTTGAGCGCAAAAAATCAAATGGAGACATCAAGACCAGAATATGCCTTGATCCAAGTCAGACAATAAATAAAGGCCTGATTGTACCAAAGTACACGATTCCAACACTACAAGAGATACTCCCACATTTCAGTTCCAAAAAACACAAGACATTTACAATAATGGATGCTCTTGATGGTTTTACTCAAGTGCGTTTGGATGACCAGTCTACAAAGCTTACAACAATGCACACACCATGGGGACGGTACAAGTGGAACAGACTACCTTATGGTGTGTCATCAGGGGTAGACTAATTTCAAAGGCGCATTCATGAAGCTATAGATGGTTTAAGTGGGACTCTTGGAATAGCAGATGACATAGTTATTTATGGATTAGGTGATACACCAGCTGAGGCTGAATTGAACCATGATAAAAACCTTATTGCATTCATGAGGAGAGCTGAAGAACGCAAGCTAAAACTTAACCCAGAAAAAATACAATTTAAGCTGACCAAGATAGCCTTTATGGGTTTCAGAATATCAGAGGCTGGGGTTGAACCAGATCCCACATGGATTAAGGCCATTGTGGAGATGCCACGCCCTGTCAACAAACATGGAGTACAGCGCTTTATCGGAATGGTGAACTTTTTGAATGCATTTTACCCATCTTTAGCATCAGTTATAAAGCCTTTGCACAACCTGACAAGACCACACTTTCCTGTGGTCATCAGTTCATGAGAAGTCGTTCAATGAGGCGAAAAAACTGATAGTCAATGCTCCTTGCCTAGCTTTCTTCAACAGTAATAGGCCTGTGGTACTGCAGGTGGATGCTTCAGAAAATGGGATTGGTGCTGCCCTATTACAACCTGATGCAGACAATAAACTAAAACCTGTGGCATTCACATCCTGTTTGATGAGACAGAATGAAGTCATGTGGGCCCAGATTGAGAAGGAAACTTTGGCCATTTGTGCTGCCTGTGAGAAATGGGACTTTATGGCTTTATGGCAAAACAATCACTGTTCATAATGACCATCAGCCACTAGAGACCATTTTCAGAAAACCACTAGCTAAGGCACCAAAAAGACTGCAGCGTCTAATTATGCATCTTCAAAGATACACATTGAATGTTGTGTATAAGAAAGGTACATCATTAGTTCTGGCTGATACCCGGTCACGCTCACCATTGCCGAGCATTAATACCTCAAAACAAACTGCATTCGAAATTTTCAGAATAAATCTGGAGGAATCAGTTGAAGTTGGGAATCCCAATTTGACTCCCAAAACGACAGCAGAGCTACAAATGGCTACGCGACATGATCCGGTCATTAGTGAACTAGCATGTGCCATTCGATATGGCTGGCCAGCTAATAAAACTGATCTTAAGCAAACTCTGACACCATATTGGCCATTTCGGGATGAACTGTCCATTCTTGACGGGATAATCTATGGTGGTTCACAAGCCCTGATACCTCCCAGTATGCAGAAGCATATGCCTAAACGTATTCATGCATCACACCTTGGAGCAGATAGCAACATACGAATGTGCAGAGACATATTATTTTGGCCAGGTATGCAAGCAGCCGTAAGAGAGCTATGCAGCCAGTGTGAGAAATGTGCACAATATTCAAAAGAGAACCGCTCAGAGCAGATGTTGTCTCATCCAATCCCAGAATACCCATGGCAGTATGTTAGTCAAGACATTTGTACACATGATGGTAAAAATTATTTGGTCACTGTAGATCACTATTCAGATTTCATAGAAGTAGATATTCTAGAGAATACCTTATCAGCCACTGTTGTAGAAAAAACCAGAATACAGTTCTGCAGGCATGGAATTCCGGAAATCCTTCTAACGGACAATGGGCCCCAGTTCGTAAGTTCAGACTTTGAAACATTCTGTGCCCAGATGGGAATTTCGCACATAACATCATCTCCCTACTGGCCAAAAGGGAATGGCAAGGCAGAGGCATCTGTTAAAATTATTAAGGCAATGATCAAAAAGTCAGAAGATCTACAACTGGCATTACTAATGTACAGAAATACACCAAATCAAGGATACACCTTCAGTCCAGTGCAACGGTGCATGAATAGACACACTCGCACGACAATCCCCATAATGAAAGATTTGTTGAAATTCAGCACTTCTAAATTAGTGCAAGGCGAGATTTCAGCAAAAAGACAAAAGGCACAGGCTTGCTACAACAAAAAAATCCATGGTGATCTTCCAGATATTCCATTGGGGTGTTATGTGTATGCAAAACCCGCTCCACAGGATAGAGGTAGAACATGGCACTTTGGAAAGGTCACTGGATCGCCATCTCCAAGATCGTATACCATTGAAACTGCTACAAGCAAACTAAGGCGCAACCGTAAACAGTTACACTTGGCTACCCCACAAGTTGAAAGAAATCACAGTGAAGCAGATACAAATCCTAAGAGTGACTCAAGTGAACATTCAAACTTGTATTTTGATTGTGATAGGCCAAAAGGGAGTATGAATACCCTGGGGCCCAATGTGATATATTGATAAGAATAGTGTTCCAACAGATCCAGTGAAATGTGACAGCCCATTGATTCCTGCAAACACTGTTGGGTCAAAAGGGGGCACGAATGCCCTGGATTCAGTTCTTGATTCCACCCCCAGTGAAACCTCAAGTACAGCGCAAGTGAATATAAACACTGAATCTAGTAATAAAGTGAACCATTATATTACTAAGTCAGGCCGCACAGTTAAACCAAGAACAATATTTGATCCGTCACATGTGTGATAACTGACTGAGGTTTTAAATGCAATGCATAAAATGTACATTGAATTTAACATATGCATTATATAACACCTGCATAATTTGACAAACACTTTTGTTTCATTTTTTTTTCACTTAAGATGTTATGCTTTATTTCAATATGTAATGTAAGTGTCTTTCAATAATTATATGTAATTTCAAATTCTTCAGAAATGATGTTGCTACGTGTATTGAAACTTTGAGTAAAAAAAAAACAAACAAAAAAAAATGGTTATAGGAAGATGTTGATACGTGTTTTAGTGTGCGCCGATGTTCGGCTGTTTTGGGTGGTATGAAGGGATGATGAACGATAATAAACAGGCTAATGCACGTGATAAGTTGTCTTATATTTATCTGTGTTGTCCTAAGGGCAAGCCCAACATAGGGGCATTTTTGACCTCTCTACATTAGCTGCCATATCCAGAGCTTGTAGCATACTTGATGACCCTGAGCTTTTTAGAGCTGCCTTCTTAGTGGCTTTCTTTGCTTTTCTCAGGATGTCGAATGTGGCTCCATATTCTAGGTTTAAATTTGACCCACTTAGGCATATTCTTAGGCAGGACGTCATTTTTCTGCCCCCTGGGGCACATATATTGATCAAATGGACCAAGACCTTGCAGGACAAGTCTGCTCATCATTTTGTCCAGGTACCAGCTCCTAGGAATAAGATTTTGTGCCCAGTGTCAGCTATTAGTGAACTATTACTTTCTAGACAATTGTCAGGATCTCATGCTATGTTTTCTCATTAAACCATGCCTTACCACCCAGTCATTGACACTACCATTAGGGATCGTTTGAGGAAGGTTCTTACACACCTTGGCATCCCCTTATTGGGGCACGGTTTTCATACTTTCAGGCGTTCTGGGGCTACCTTAGCCTATGACAATAACATTCAACTCCAGCATATCATGGCTCACGGTTTGTGGAGAAGTGCTGCGGTTTGGACCTACCTCCAGAACGCCTCTTTGGTTCCTTCAATTATTCCCACCACTTTTGCGGCAATAATTCCCCATTCTATTTAGTTGGGCTTGGTGTTTTTAAAATCTTTCAACAATCTTGAAATCTTTTAAAATTTTTACTTTATATATCTACTAACATGTAAATAAATTCCTCAATTGGAACTTCACCCACTTTTCCTACTATTATGTCCAACTTTCTTCAGTTGAATGTGACCTTCACTTGACCTTTAGACTTAACCTTGAACTGGGAAACTGTGGGTGGCACGGCCTGTCAGGGGCCTGCTACATCAGTTTACTTGATACCTTAAATTCTTGGGTTATATTTCGTTGGAATTACCATTACATAACAACCAATCAGATATCAATTGGGGTTCAAGTTTTGAAAGCCACATCTTTATGGAGCCATATTGATTTTAGATTTGAAGGTGATACAAGTGTATTCAAGAAATTCATACCCACCCCCTACCCTGGTACACTATTATAGTTGTGACATATGGTCGGGTTTGACTTTAGGCGGCTCCAGGCTGACCCTGGATGACCCCCTCTCGATTTTGACAATTGAAACATAGTACAGTTATTGTAGTCCAAGGTAGGGCCAGGCAATTCCCTGGTAGCCCCCTCTCTTAGCTCCTCACTAACATATTTTATCAGGAGCCATTTACATGTTGAATTATGACTATGTTATGTCTAGGAGACACGAGTTGTCTACGTATTTCATTATTTTATGTTTTACACTAGTTGTTTGTTGTTTCGTATTCTATGTATGGTGTTTTTAAAATCTTTCAACAATCTTGAAATCTTTTAAAATTTTTACTTTATATATCTACTAACATGTAAATAAATTCCTCAATTGGAACTTCACCCACCTTTTCTACTATTATGTTCAACTTTCTTCAGTTGAATGTGACCTTCACTTGACCTTTAGACTTAACCTTGAACTGGGAAACTGGTTTAGTTCATCTGACTTCAGAGACCAGTGAACTCGGAAAGGATTATTCCTGCCTTAAATACTGTAATATCACACTATACCAAGAAATACGGCTGTTCTAAAATGGATTCCTCAAAAGATCTGTGTTGCTTCTACTAATTCTTGAGCAGGCAGACCTTGTGCTTTTGTTAAAATACTCACTATTAGACTTCTAAATAGCCGGTCAAAGGAAAAGTGCTCTACATAAGTTCAGAGCTTTGGAATTTCAACACCAAACCCACCAATTTATAATAGGATTTTTGGCGGGAGTTCTTCGGTCCAGACTATATCATCCACGTAGCCAGTACTGGTCATTTAGAGCTTATCAAACTTTAAATAAACTAGTAAACTGTAAACCCAGTTTTAGGAAAGGCCAAAAAACAGCCAATTCCATGTTTGTAGGCCCATACTGACCAGCTGTGCTATTTCACTGTTTTACATACGCATCAGTACGCCAGTCATATGCTTCTTCTGTTCTATGCTTAGCTCGTTCAGGAAGACGGGTTCCTGCTCAAAAAGATATGCCTCAAAGTCTCCATAGTCCATACCCAAGTCTGCCCTTTTGTGGCACTAATAGGGTGGCACGGGCCAGTTAAGACTAAGACGTCCTTGTATATGTGTATCAAACTCAGCCATTAGCCAGTGTTTCTCCTCAATCCGAGAAAGTTCAGTCATATTTGTGTAACAATTAGGGATAGCTCTGGATTGGTCAGGGATACCTTGGATCTGAGAGCTTGGATATAACTCAGTGGGATCTCTCTGTTGCGTTGTTTAATAAACTTTCAAGGGAAACCATGTGAACTGATGAAAGATACGGATATCAAACATGTGACCTTGACAATAGCCTTTCTGTTAGCTCTAGCCCCAGGTAAATGTAGTGGTGAAGTCGACGTCTGGGTTGCAAGCAACGTGATGAACATCAGGTGGAAAAGGTTGCCTTGTTTAGTTCATCTGTAGTAGTTCCTATAGTACCAGGCGTAGTCACCCAGATTGTCAATATCTTACTGTTCCTCCTTTCCGCCCATCAGTCTTTAAGTCTGTCAAACATTTTGATCACAGCTTTGCCTTTGATGCTCCTAGAATCTGGAATGAACTCCCTCATGATGTGCGCAGTGCAACATCAGTTGCCTCCTTCAGAAAGAAGCTTAAGACTTATCTGTATGCAAAAGCCTATCCGCCATAGCCTCCCTTGTCACCCTGTGTCTCCTTGGTACGACCTTGCTATATCCCCGGATTAATGTTAATTGCCTTTGCTTTATGTTCTGTTGCGCCTTAGAGTCCATCTGAGATGGAGATTAAGCGCTATAAAAGTCCACATTAGATTAGATTAGATCTGACTTCAGAGACCAGTGAACTTGGAAAGGATTATTTCTGCCTTAAATACTGTAATATCACACTATACCAAGAAATACGGCTGTTCTAAAATGGATTCCTCAGTAGATCTGTGTTGCTTCTACTAATTCTTGAGCAGGCAGACCTTGTGCTTTTGTTAAAATACTCATTATTAGACTTCTAAACAGCCAGTCAAAGGAAAGGTGCTCTACATAAGTTCAGAGCTTTGGAGCGGAGCATTCCCTTCCTTATAACTTTATTTTGGGGCTTCCATCTGTACGAACGTGAAATTCTAAATTCAGTGGAACTTGGGGAGCAGATGCAGGACTTGCGACTTTTGTTGCTGATTAAAGCTAATAAAGATGGAGAATTTAACTTCTGTCTCTTATTATATTGAGTTACACCCCCTAAGACCTTGGGCTTGACATTAGAGAGTTTAAAATCCCTGTTCCCGTTGTGACTGGTACTGCAAAATGTCATAATGACGTCATCAGCTCACAGGTAAAACGTGGAGGAGGTGATTTGAAGTTCATCAAAACTAGTAAAGTACAACTGGTTTTACTTCTGCACGCCAAACGTGTATTTTAACTGAAATTACACTCAACTGGAACGTGTACCTGTACTTGTAGTTTTAGGGTACAGGTCATTACGTGTACGGGTATTTTAAACTCTCGATTATCTGTTGAGAAAAACTGAGAGATGTTTTATGCCTGAATATTGGAATTTGTTAGAATAATTTCTGGAGAAAGGGATACAATAGGTTTGTGAATGAGATGACCCAGATAACAGTAGGCCAGTTGTGGCAGCGCTCAGGTTTTTCAGGTTCTAGTCTCGGTCCCAGCCTTATGTCCAGTTTTGGCCACTACCGGGTTGCTTACAGTACAGAAACTGTCCCGTTTACTTTACTGTGCTTTCCTGGACTGGTGAAACAATATGGCCTGGCTATTGAATGTCGAAAAACCCAACAGATTAACCAACATGAATCCCAAATAAATCCAATTATGGATAAACGGGGCCTAATTGTTGGCAATATTATTTCATGGCTATCTGCAACGAAAACAAGTGGCAAGGCAAAATAGCTTGTCATGATTAATATAAAACATCCGGCATCTTGACACTTAAAATGGTACGTGCAAAAACCATGATGTTCCAGTTACTATTCAAGTGCCTTAATCTTTCACTAATAACCTTGGATAAAAGCTTTTACTTTGCACTAACCACTTGACTTTTCTGTGTTGTTACACGTGCAGATAGACGATTGATTACACGATTGATAGAGCCAAACCGGACCGTGATCTAATTAATTAATGTGTTTACAATGTACATACTTTGGATTTCAATGATCTAAAACATGTTTACCTTCATACTGACTTAAGTACTGTAATTGGAAAAGTTAACAGTGGTATAATATATACCAGGAAAATTGGGAATATAACTTTTAAAAATGTCCAATATTTCGTTATTTTGTATGTGTATTTGTGTATTTGGTGCTCAAGTTACTTTTTGTTATGAAACAACATTGGATATTTCAGACCTTCTGTATAAATTTGCCAAATTGTCGCCAAGGTTAGAAAAAAACAAACACGTGCCAGAGAAGTTGACAGATGTGTTTAACATTACCTTTACGCCAAGAAGTATTGAAGAGCTCGTGGAAGATGATGAACAGGTTTGTCCCAAGCGGTCAACTGTGAGGAGATAGATTATTATGGTGATATGTACATAGAAGTACATGAAATGTAAATATAATTGTACCCAGTCCTACATAGGTTCATATGTCATCTTTACCTACTGCAAGAAGAAATATCCACACCTGGGACTGTATTCACAAAAGGTCTTAGCCAAGTCTCAGGCTTAAGTTGGCTGTATTTTTGTACAAAAGTTAAGCCTAAGACTTGGCTAAGACCTTTCATGAATACGGCCCCTTGTCATTACCCCCAGAATAATGAGAATCTGTGTTTACTCATAGTAAACAACAACATACAATAAATACCAAAAGGTATTTTTGCATTATCAATTATAAATATATAGATTGGTCTGATTCTTCCACAAAATAACTTATTCGGCTTTGTATGAAGATCATTGAGTACAAGTTTCAGCCTGGGTATATAAATCAATAATTACATTGTAGCTTAGAAACCTACGAAAAATTCAGCTGAATAAATGATTAAACTGTATTTCCTGTTGTGTCTGAAAATGCCAGATGTGGAACTCAAGTTACTTCAGTATTTTGGGTATTTGGTACTAGGGTTCAAATCCCATAAGTAGCAATGTCGAGGACCTGTCCCAATATGATCCTGGCGGTTGAATGGGACAAAAAACGCCAACATTTACTTTGGACACTTATACAAGCATAATATGTCACACAGTATGAGGAGAGGGGGCCAAGGTGGTGCAGTGGTAACACACTCGCCTCCCACCTCTGAGGTCGGTGGTTCAAACCCCGGACCTTATGTGGGAAAGTTGGGAGTTGCTTAACGATGGTCGCTAGTTTACACAGTAAAGAACCTTGACCAACTGTATGTAATGGTTTCCTCTGCCCACAAAACTACCCATCGTGATATGGCCTTACAGTGTTGAAAGCGGTGTAAAACCCCAAATAAACAAATAAATCAGTTTGAGGAAATTAACATATTTACAAAAGTTGTTCAGCCAAAGTTTATTGAAGGGTATTGTGTGAACATATTAGACTGCTAGCTTTACTGCGGACCAGAATTTTTTTAAATGAAAATTTTGCTTGGCTCCTATTTTGGCAATTGTAGATTCAATTCAAATTAAGTTTGTTGCATTCATAAACCCGGGTACATGGAATGGACGAAAAGTAATGTATTGTCTGCTTCAGAAGCAACAGACACAGGACCCAATCTGTACCTAACATTGATGAGGTTACATTATAATTGCAACAGAAAAATCTAAGTTAAGAAATCTAAGTTAAGAAAATATAAAAAATTCAAACGCAATGTTGAAAAAGAAAACTTTAAAACTGGAAACACCAGAAAATGCCAAAAGGAGCGTGATTGTGTAAAGTTTTGGGTTTTTTTATCACTTTCGGGTGAAACCGGTAGATTATTGGTGACGAAAACAGCGTATTTGAATTTGGAAATTATTTTTAATTGTACAATTAATCATCTTGTTTCAGTTACGTTATTATTAAAGAGATCCATAAGAAAGCCTCAAAGGAACATCTGTATATTATACACACCTAGATCAACTTTGGGAAAGTATTTGCTTTTGGTGCAAACATAAAAAAAAATGAAGATGATTATTATTTTATCTGTAAATGTGATCTATATTCTTCATGAAGACTGGAAATGTACAGTTCATTGACAAAGTTTGTACCAAATCTAACTGAAATTTCTATGTGAACTTTGTTTTTTAATTATGAAAAGCAATGTCAAGCCTGGATTATCGGACATGATCTTTTTATACAATGTAAATTCTAGTATCTAAATGTTTCCTCGACCGAATATAAGCTGCCTAATGGTTTAGGCTACTGTGGTGCACAACAAATGGATTCTGTATGTTTAAAAGTATGGTCCTCGTGTGATTTTAAGAATTAAGATAAGAATGACTTACAAACCCCACAGCAGGCTTGGTGTAAAGTGCCACAATTTCACACCTGCGTTTTTATAATGTGCTTCGATACACACGTCACTATAGTAAGAAACCCAAACTAAAAGAATCTACATATTATGTGGTAAACATTGCTAAAATATAAGATATGCACGGTTGTAGATAATGTAATCATATTAATTGTAACATGGAGCCTGGCCTTCCAGGCTGTCTGAACTACAATGCAAACGTGAACTGTTTTTGTCATAATGCATACTGCATCAGACTTCCTAGACTTTCTCCGTGGCTAGCTACACTAAATAAATATATGAGAACAAAATGAAACGTAATTAACATGCAATCAAACAGTTATGTCTACACTTTACATATTAACGCCTGTGGCAAGGCTACGTAAGTTATGACAAACGCCCCAAGCATTGTGGGTAAAATATTAGGATTTGTCATTTTTATCATTTTAGTTGGTGGAATTTGCTATGAACTGCCCTCCAAATGGCCAGATATTGACCATCGTTCCTGAAGATGATGTCATTGCTGAGATTTCTGAGAATGCAACCATCATAATTCATTGTTATGCTGATGAGTTTATGTCCTCTTTTGTTGTGCTTGGCAAGAGGCTTGGGTTAACAGACCTAAAGTTTTATGTACACAATGAGGACCAGGATTACACAGAGGAAGATTTGATATACAATGGATATGAAGTCATTGTTCTCAGAGAAGAAAGACTTGTGGACGAGATTTACAGGTAAATCCATTATTCCAGTTATAATTTAGTAGGATCATGACTTCGTAAAATGGTATCCATCTCTCCATTTGATTGCCTTCACTTTTCAATTGTCTGATGGACCGAAACTGGTCTGACAGGTACAGAAATGTATGCACTTGATTATGTCATCTCTGTAGCTTGTTTGTGTAGCAGTTTACTCTGTTTAACACAGAAAAACCTGAAAACGTACAAAAAAAACTGCACTGGAATCTGTGTTAATATGCAGAGAAGTACTGACACCAGTATTTACACATTTATTTTATTTTTTTTTCATATTAATGGGAAGTCAAAGGCAAAAGAGAATCCAGTGAAACACAGATTCATACAATATCCATCTAGGTGAATGAAACAGTTGTATTTAGGGGAAAAACTGACAAAAGAGAGTAAATTATCTCTGCAAGCATACAGAACTTTGACAATATCTGTGCCTAGAACTTCCATGGCTCATCTCGAATGTCTTAGAGTATAAGATTGAAAGTAATTCATGCGGCAAGAGAAGTGCAACTCATCCAAAACTATGAAATCCTTCGGTTTTGGTTGCATAAGCATTATTATTGCTATTCTATGACCCACACCACCTCCACCACAATGCCACCAATGTGACTAATTTATTGACTGTTATATTTGAGCCACAGTATCAAGTATAAGTAAATATCAGTTTACAGAATTTCCCATTGTATTTTTGTCACTAGGTATGGCATTATCGTGTGTGCCTCACTTATCTACTTGGGCTTTGGCTGTCAAATAGACTTGTCCTGGATTTGGAGTATAGTCAAGAAACCTGTTGCACCTGCCATAGGTGTCTTCTGCCAGTTCTTCATCATGCCCATGGTAAAATTTTACATACTCATAAATGATTTACTGGTAAGGTATGTAAAAGAAATGTTCTAACTTACGGAGATATGTTATGTCACTGACAGCACTAAATGTGACCTAATTCTATTAGTAATTTTACAGCACCTTATCTCTAAAGACAGGTGCATAACACAGTAAAGCAGAGATCCATAATCATATTGCCAGAAACATAGCAGGAGTCAGCACCACAAAGAAATAATAAAAAAAACGGAGACAAGGGATGGTAGTCTTTTGCAAAGATGTGTGCAACTTCTTTCTAAACGTGGGAGTGAAGTGGCTGAAGATATATCTTAAGGCAGACCATTCCAAATCTTTGGAGCATCATATGCAAAGCAGAGACAAAAGTGCTTAGCAGACTTATTACACTGATCGAGCAAACTATGGGACACCCAGCACTACACCATCAGCTTGACTTCTAAGAGTATTGTACACACTAGGTCTAGGTTTAAGATCAGGTCCAAAATATTTAGGATAATGAATTTGCAGGAACTTGTGCACCAATACGGCAATCTTAAAAACAGAGAGATGTTCAAAAAGCAGCTGAAACCTCAGTATATATATATTATAGGATGACATCTATGGTACTCTAGAGATGTCTAGTCATTCATGTCCTTACACCTCTGAGCTGGTAAGGCTTTTTTGTGTCTGCTCGTGCATCTGCATTCATGTGATGCCAGTACTTTGGGCATACTTATCAGATTGTTTAATAATGTAATACCATTTTTGTGGGTTTTAATTATTTTGTATTGTATTATACTTGACACATGTATCTTTGTATGGCTGTTAGAATTATATGGCTTTTATCTACTTTACATCGAAACTTGCTACCAATGAAACAGGTTAACACGTCCTTTATTGCTTGTTTATTACCACTAACTGTATGCACCTTTGTATGGTAATGATGTAATTAGAACTGGATTATGCTTTTAACAGTATATCAGATTTACATATTGTAACATCACACTTAAAGAAAAATATGCCTGTTTCAAAAATAGATTCTGTAGTGGAGCTTGGTTACTCCTGTCATTATTTGAGTAGGCAGAACCTACAGATCTTATGAAATTACTGACTATTGGATAATCCAAGTAGCCAACTCCATGGAAAGGTGTTCAGCAGAAGTAGTGCTCTAGACCCTTTTGGCTTTTCATGCATTAAGATGTCAAAATTCTAAATTCAGTGGAACTTGGGAGGAGGGGGCAGCTATTGGAATAGTTTGTTGGTCAATCAAAGAAATATTGCTACAGAACATACATCTGTCATTCTATTGAATTTCGCCAAACAACTGCTTCTGTACCTATACTTACAAGCAAGGTACTTTCACATGAATATGCTGCATTATTCAAATGATGACTTTGCCTGACGCCTACTTATAAAGAAGTTATTATCCAATTAAAACGTCCCTCGTTGTATATGTACATGTACTTACTAGCTAGGCTTTGGTGTGGCGATGCTGCTTAATTTAGACGATGAGTATGCTTTTGGCCTGCTAGCTATGTCCTGCAGTCCTGGTGGGGGAGGTTCTAATGTGTATGCACACTTACTCAGAGGTGACCTTGACCTTAGCATCACAATGACCTTCTTCAGCACTCTACTTTCATTGGGTAAGAACATATCTTGTGTTTCAACTTTAGTGACAAACTTAACCTGAAGATCCTCTTAAATGTCATAAAAATTCAAACACTAAGAATAACATCTTTGTGAAGGTCCATATCCAGTGTACGTCATGTTTCCAGTTGATACTTATGGATCATGAGGTATTTTTGGATCAGCAGGTTATTAACTTCATCAAGCAAATAATGACCCAATTGTGTTTTGTGAAACGTCCATAAAATATAATAAAATCTTATAACATTTTTGTGGTAATTTTTATGTAAAAGGAATATAACAAACCAAGGCAAATATCATATAGTGTCCCAATGTTATTCAATATTCAATTTCAGTAGCCTAAGGCCTGTGGTGTAGGCAAATTGACAGCTCACTAAAATTACTTCTCCAATTAGTTTTTTTTTTCAAAATCTGAAGAAAATCAAAAACAAAATTTCACAATCAGGCAAAATAGATTAGCTAAATTATAGGAACTGCACCACTGTCGAAGCATTATTAATTTATCTAAAACTATACAAGATTCCCAGAGCACAGACCTCCAGCAAGGCAGATGTGTATCCACACACTACTTTCACCCATTGACCCATATATTACATATTTATTTTAACCCTTAGAATTGGATAGCATGGACATGAAAATTTAGGATTTTTCGTGACAGAATCTAATCCAGATCTGTCCCAACATTGAATTATCTCTCAGGCCCTATCTACATAAACTATTTCGGGCAGATCCATCAATTACTTTTTGAGTAATGTTAAACACAAAGGTAAAAGCATTAAAAATTCAGTGAAAATGGGACTTTTGTGCATTCCAGATTATTTATTTTTAAGATCTTTCCTTAAGAAGTCCTTCCTTTTGTCAGGCTGTATGCACATAATAAATTTAAGGAAGATCCATTCATTATTTTTTGCAGTAATCTCAACCACAAAACCAAAACCATTGAAAATAGGACTGTTTAAAATTTAGGATTTAGAGAGATCCAGAGTATAAGCTGGGTCTTTCCCAAAATTAAATCATCATGATTTCCCATGGCCCGAGGTGTAAATACACCACTTCAAGTCAGTTGCCTTGCAGAATTCCAACAAAGTTTTAAAGTTTCACAAATCTTTGATTATATAAATTGTCTTAATTCAATTTATTAAATAATTTAAATACTACATAATCCTCCATTTACACAACTGACTAAAATGTACAAGTATCTATCTCATTTTGAAAAAAAACTATTTAAAATATTGTTATAACACATGGTTGTGGTCTTTATAGACTTAGAGTCTTTTATACCACACTAAAATTAATGTGGATCTAATACTCTGAATCAAAACCAAGACACGCTTAATGCAACCCAACACATTTCACCATACCAAGTCATTTAAGGAAGTGATTATTATAGCACAATTTGTCAAGAATTTACTCTTCAACTCTTTTCTTATCTTGTTCTTAGGTTTCATGCCTTTCTGGATGTTTGCCTTGGGAAGATTCTTCATAGACGAAACAAGGATTGAAATCCCATACCTGACTATTGTGCGATCTCTGTTGACCATTGTACTTCCACTGGTAATAGGATTAGCCATCAAGAGATGGCTGCCAAAGATTGCTAAATTTATGGTCATTGCCACAAAACCCTTCTCTCTCTTCTTCATACTCTATATGCTGACATTCGGTACCTATGTTAACTGGTACATGTTTATAATTATGGGAACTGTGCCTAAGGTTATCCCCGCTGCTACCCTCGTGCCTGCTTTAGGCTTTGGCCTAGGCTATCTTATAGCTTACCTTTTCAAACAGGGAAACAAGAAATCAACCACAGTTTCTGTAGAAACCGGGTACCAGAATGCCAGCATACCTATCATCATGCTTCAGGGCAACTTCCAACAGCCTGAAGGGGATCTAGGAGCCGTTATGCCAGTAACCACAGCATTTTTTATGCAAATTCCTCTTTATATATGGTATGCTGCCATAGAAATTAGGCACAGATGTTGCCATAAGGAAGAAGAGGATGAGAACATGGTGAAGGACTTGGGCAAAGGAACCAGGGGTGTGAGTATATCGGCAGAATGTGACTCTGATGATGTACAAGAACCAGATATGGTTAAAGCTTATAGAAAAAAAGATGACAAAAGGAAGAGACATTTGGAGGTTCCTGTGTCCATGACCGCCTACTCTACTAGTTCTGAGGGTGAGCTAAATAGTGTGGAAATTGGAGAAGAGGTTACTGTGCAGGCTAGCTGATAAGGTTTTTCAAAGATTAAAAAAATTGTGTTGAATATTGAAAGATATATATGAACACATGTACAAATATTGTGTTGATATGAGTCTAAGAGCTTTTGTAATTTTTTTTTTGTTGAACAAAATGCTTCAAGCAATGCATTGATATAAATTGCTCTGATTGACCATTCATGTAATTTATAAATGTTGTTTGTGTTTGATTACCTTTTTTTGGATAACATTTCAGAATGTTTCTTGGGTTCTGCCATTTCAGGCATCCTTTTAACTTGCCACTTGCAGAAATATAAAAATTATGTTTTACTTTTTATCCAACAGATTTATTCATAGATATTTATTGGTTTCTAATACATATCTACTTTACGAAAAAATTGTTTTACAAATCAAAATTATGTCAACTTTTTCCCTTTATTGTTTACCACTCTATTATACAATAAATGAACAATGGTGTTCACTTAGAATTTTATATGTTACAAAGGTTTTGTTTTCCCTTTTTGGCCTAGTTAAAAATCTCCAAACGGGTCAGACCGCAGTAACCTCACCATAAGATAAACATTTCTCATCACACATTGTTTTTGAACACATTTTTGTGTTTTGGTATTGTTTATACTGATTTCACATCACACTAAAAATACCCTGTAATCTAATGTTTCACCATGACCAGATATACATGTCTTTACAAGAGATAGACTGATACATTTATCTCAGTTTATTATTTATTTTCTCCAAAACAAGTTAATATGTGTTTGTGTAAATGAACTAGTATTCATGGCTCAGAAAATGTCAATGACAGGCCACAAAATATGTTTCTCTGCGACTGTCAACAACATTGAGAGAAATTAATTCCAACCCATTGTGACTGTAAGTGATTGACAAAAATTAATAAAAATCTTTTTCAATTAAAAGAATATATCCCCTCCCTCACGTTATATGACTCACATAAAACTTGTTTCATAAGAGTTTTAATATACATGCATAGGCAATATTAGGTGAGGGGCCAATGAATAAGACACAACTCAATTATTGATCGGCTACTCAAGAGATTTACACAGTTTTTACTAACTTTACTACAGATGACAACTTCAGATATCCATTGCTTTGGCACCTTGTAACTGGGTATGAAGCCACAGCATAAAATATATAATGCACAAAGAAAAAATACACAAAGTCATCAATTTAGTTTATAACTCAGATATACTTGTGAGATAGAAAAGGCTTGCATAATACAAGGGTTTTTATATAGACTTTTAATTTGAAGTTTTTTTTTCACCTCTGGACCAACCAAAATCACATACTTGTGTTGTATTAGAATCTATTACTATAACCTCCCAACAGATTCCAAAGCACTAATTGCAATAATTCAAGAGATATTAAGCAGTAAGTGAAAATTTGAACCATTTAGTGTAATAAAACTGACACTGAAAGACAAGAAGGGGCAAACCCCCATCCCTATGTTTGAATGGTGCTGAAGAATAATTCAATTACGTTTTATAGGATGTCAATATAATGATACATGTACACTGCAAAATACAAGAAATTCCACTTTATGATCCCAGTTACCTTCAGGAGTAAAATTTTGAAGATTTATTACTCCACAATGCATTCCAAAGCTCCATTTGCAAAAAAAAAATCAACTTTATGACCCCAGTTTGACCTTGGGGGCTTGGGGGAGTATTTGATGGGATTATTTTGGCATCCTAGGCTGTGGTTTTCTATTATCTCTGAATACATTTCAAAGATCTAAATCCAAAAATAAAAGCGATATACTTCATACCAAAGACACCCGATTTGGCTGATTTTAGGGTAACCTTAACATGACGTTGTAACTTTGGAAGCTATAAAGCATATTTTCATGCTTTAATAACATTGAACCTGCTAAATCATCAGCGATCTACTTAATATGTGTCAAATGCACTGTATTTATTTGACCAAACTAAACACAAAGGTCATGTCAGCTGCCAGGTTTTCCTTATTACATTAAACAATACAGTAAATATTGTGTACATTAACATGACTAGAGATTGCGTCTTGACACAGTATATCCCCGGATGGGACATGGCGTAACCTAACATACAGAATATTCAGCCATTCTGGAAATGACTGGTAATATTCCCAAGATATCTTAGAAGATATAAGGCTTTATCAATGTTAAACTGTTTGGCTTGAAGTCAGGATAAAAAAAGCCACTCACTCATCTTGCTCACTGTTAACAGCTATTAATAACTTAGCTATTGAGATAGACCCCTAACACAGGTACCACCTTGAACATTCAGAGAAAGTAACTGAACAGTATGCAGTGATTCTGGCGTTATAAGCAATTTTTTGCTAAAATTACTCAAAGTAGCTACTAGCACCATTACTCACTTAGCTATTGACCTACATCTAAGCCAATCACCTTTCTTGTCAAGTCCAATACTCCACCATGTGAACTATCAGGGAAAACCCCTACTAGTCAAATCAGTAGATGTGTTTTTATCGCCTCTTGGGTGGGACAAAATTCTGATCTTTGATTTTGCATCCTACTATTTTGCCATTTTTTGGTCAATGAAATATGAAGATCTAAGGAATTTCAAATCAAGTGGTAAACTACAGACAACAGCTGCTGGATACTCTGACAATAAATATCTTTCAGGTACAGGTTTAAAGTACTATGTAATGTGATACTGGTCTCTGATTGTGATGGCAAAACAGTGATTCTTAAAGCACATATTTCTATCTGCCAGAAAAAAAAATGTATGGAATACATAAGCCTCTGATGCGCCTTGTACAACAATTCAGTCAAATTACAATTACAGCACAAACAAAGTAAACCTACATAAGGCAAAGATTACTTCTCTGTTGAAGAAGGAAGTGGTCGTTTAATCTTAAGTAACTCCAATGGATGCCAGGCTTTTTAAAATACTACAACATCGAAGTTTTAAGCAAAAAGCACCATCCACATCTTACTATCACAAAAAACTTTTTTTTTTAATTTTTTTTTTTTATTGATATTTTTGATATTTTACATTATATATATAAACATGTATATACAGAACATGAAAATCACAAGGATAATAACAAGAAAGACACGGACAGAGACGTATTCACTAAAAGGAAAGCACAAACCTGTTTATAACCGGTTTACAATACTGAAGTTATATCATTTACTTGTTTTTTCTTGAAAAATATGCATTACATCTTAATGTTCTCAGTAAAAACTGAAGTACTGCTCTACATTTTCCAACTGGTATCCATCAGAGAGTAATATCCAACTATTGAGTGTCATTTTTTAGAATTTTACACCAACGAGACCAAGTCTTTTCAAATCTTTCATTTGTATTATTGACCCTTGATAGCATCTCCTGTTCAAAGAACTTTTGTTTCATTGTATTCTGAAGGCAGTATATGTTTGGGTCTTGATGTTTATATGCACAAGTAAAAATATAATACCTAGTAATAGTTAAAAAAAAGTTTAGTGGCCAGAAAAAGTTATCCTGTTCAAGATATCCCAGAGTTTTTGATATCTTATCCAGATGAAGCTTTATTGATATTTTTGTTTCTATCCAGGATACAACATTATTCCATAGTGCATTTGTGACAGTACACTCAGAAAATAAATGGGTTAGCGACACCACACTACACGTATCATTCTCTGCATTTTCCATTTTAACTAATAGCTCATTTACGCCCAGGATACGATATAGTATGCGGTATTGAAACCAAATGTATTCATTATCATTTATAGCACAGAAACAGATCTTATAAACTTGTTTCCAAAAGTCATTATCCTGTACAATGTCTAATTCTAAGCACCATTTTAATTCATTTTTCCGTGGTTTATTTATTTTCTGCTGTAGCTGAAAATAAACAGATTTATGTCCACGTCCTGGAAGTAGCAAGTCTTTTATATGAAATGGGATAAATGGTCTCTGAAAGCCGAATGTATTGCTCTGCTGGTAAAGTGTAATAAAGTTTTGAAGTACTTTCTTAACTGTAAAGTAGTTAAGAAAGTTAATTGAAAAGTTATACCTATTCTTCATTTCTGGTAGACTTAAAATGTTTCCATTTGTATGAATAATATCTCCAATACTATATATACCGTGCTTAAACCAGTCTGGAAAGAAAAGATTGTCAGTACCAATGTGAGTGTTGAACCATAGGCTACTAGAGACGATATCTTGACGAGAATGGACTTTTACTTTTCTACATAATTCCATAAAATATGAAAATACGGTTTTCCAAAATGGATTTAAATTTGATATTCGATGATTGAGCCAATCCCCTCCAAGAAGGGCCAGCTTATTCAGGTCTTTAATTTCATGATTTAATAAAGTCAGCCATGCACAGTTTCGGCCAGAAATGATATGTTTTACCCATCTTATTTTAAGTGACCTTTCAAAGTTGTACACATGGATCATTGCAAGTCCTCCATCTGAGATTTTTTTACAAATTTGTTGTCTATTTATCTTATCTGGCTTGCCATCCCAAATATAACTAAATAGCAGTTTATTAAGTGTGTTGATCAAATGAGGAGGGGTTGACACAGACAAAAATAGGTGGGTAAATTTTGATAAAATCAATGTTTTAATGACTGTTATTTTTCCAATTGGTGTTAAGTAACGGTGTTGCCATGAATTAAGAGTTTGTTTTGCTCTTAGTATTGCCTTTTCATAGTTTAGTTCTGGCATTTGTGTTAGTTCAATCGAAAAATCAATTCCAAGAAGGTTAAAGTCAGAATCCCCCCAGTGCAGTTTAGATGAAACATTTAACTTTTCTTTGCAATGTTTTTTACTGCCAATCCAGATGAGTTTAGTTTTTTCAGTGTTCATTTTTAAACCTGAGATGCTCCCAAAGGTTTCCAAGACATTAAGAGTTGCCTGTAAAGACTTGGTACTCCCGTCCAAAAAAATAGTTGTGTCATCTGCAAATTGTGTAAGCTTGTAGTTATGTTTACCAATTGTAATACCTTTTATTGATGAAGAATTTTCAATTATACGACTCAAAATTTCAGCAACCAATAGAAATAAACTAGATTGGGCCAACTCGGCGCCAACATATCCCCAGACAGGTCATCACTCACGCCACAGGTTTTGATCGGGAATTTTTTAAAACATAATTACCCATTATTATATGAACTTCAGCACATCAATCTACTCTGTTTATATCTTCCAAGGAAGATGGTGTATCCCCAGACGCCGAATACATAACTCAAATTATATTTTCAATCTTCCTGCAATGATAACTCTAAACCTATTTTCAAAGTATTTAAATGATTGATGATTGAATGTCCATTCTAAAATAATAATCCCAAAAGAGCATATCTGTTTCTATATTTGTTGACAAATAAAATATTATTTTTAACTCAACTCATCATACTTTTCAATCTTCCTTCAAAGTATTTAAATGATTGATGATTCAATGTCCATTCTAAAATTCATAATCCCAAAAGCGCATATCTGTTTCTATATTTGTTCACAAATAAAATATTATTTAAAAAAAAATTATTTATATTATTATTTTATTATATTATTTTTAGAATTTGCAAATTGTTTTCAGTTATTCATTTCCTCTATACCTATATATGTGGTCCATATATATGCAACCTAAATATGTGACACAATCTCAGTTCTGACTCCCCTTTGTGTTATATGTAATGAAGCCCACCACCTCCCACCCCCACCCCTCTCCCCTTCTCCACACCTCTCTCACTATTACACAAGATCTGCAACCCCATTGAGGTCTTTGTTTCTCATCTGATATCATTAAATACCTTTGTTTATTTAGTGTCACTCAATATAGCTGGAGGTCCCAGAGGTGGGTGGGGGGAATCCGGGTGGGGGATGTGGGTTGGGACTTAGTTTAGTTTATTAGTTTATTATAGTGACATGTATTATGTTGACAAGGATTATACAAAAACTATTGAAGTAATACCCAGCCCTATATGGGCTTATAAGTCACTTTAAATAGAGAGTTAATAACAAACAGAGCAAACATATTTTGAGGTAAGATACAGTAAATAAAGACAGCAATTCAATACATAAAAATTAACAATATAATTTACTTTTTCTTTCTTGCCACAAATCAAAAATAAAATTAATAACCATATTGACATTCATATGAGTTAATACCCTTGATAATTGATCTATTAATAATTCAGATTTATCTATATTTAAAATTTTGAAATATTTCATACGAATCAGCTCTAAAGCTGGACAAACACAAACAAAATGTATCTCATCTTCTACATCTTTTTTACACAGTTTACATGTTCTCTCAAAGAGATGGAGTGCTACAGCATAAATGGTAAACAAACAATCTATATAAAAGGGGTACTCAAATACAAAAAGAATTGAGAATTTTAAGTATGTGATTATCAACTGAAATGAGTTCATAACTGTAGGAGCTGTGTCAAAATTAACTGAGGCAAGTTGAATAAAACTGGGCTAGTTGAGGGTTAAAAATCCCCTAGTTTTACTACATACGGATATAATTTCATTAATATTGGGACTTAAAGCTCACTTAAAGTGTCCATTTTGTCTACTTGAATATGTTTAACCGGCGTTTAACCAGTTTCATTTTAAAAAGTTAAAAACTCAGCAAGCAGAGGTATAACACATAAAAGTAAGTTCTTAAAAGACTAAGATAGCCATAACATTATTAATATTCAAAATTTAAATAGACAGGCATTTCCTTTTAAAAATTCAAAGATTTCAGCTCTATAACCCACATAGTTTGACAGTTACTGGGCTTTAAAGTGGCATAATGTCCATAAATTGGGTTTCTGTGGGCATTTTACAATTGTTAAAGAGACCTTAGCAATTAAACTACAGATCTGAAACTTTTTGGGGGACATACATAACAAACAAAAATTATATATAATACAGTTTAAGACTTGTCACACTAAGCATTTCCAAATAACAGGGCAAAATACGGAAAAAATGTCAAAAAAGGCACTTGGGCGAGTGTCTATGGCCCTCATACACAGGTTAAATGTCTACTAAAAACCTTGATTTTCGCCATATGTAAAAAGGACATAATAATGCATTCCCAGATGGGATTTCAGCTCCATCAATCACATAGTTTAACAGTCACAGGGCTTAAAGGTGGCAAAAAGTCCAAATATTGGGTCTCTGTGGGCCTTTTAGAGATCTCGATGTGGCTTTCAAATTAAAGCTTCAGACTTAAAATTTGTTACATACTAAGATTACACATAGAATATGTATCTAATAAAGTTTGAAACTTCTCAGACTTACCATTTCCAAGTTACAGAGCAAAATATGTGAAAAATGTCTTAAAAGGGTCAGTCAGGTGGGTGTTTAAGGTCCTCATACACAGGTTAAATGTCTACTTGAAGCCTTGATTTTTGGCACATGTAAAAAGAACATAATAATGTATTCCCAGATGAGATTTCAGCTCTATCAGTCACATAGTTTAACAGTCACAGGCCTTAAAATTGGCAAAAAGTCCAAATACTGGGTCTTTATGGGGCCTTCTAGAGACCTAAATGTGGCCTTCAAATTAAAGCTTCAGACTTAAAATTTGTCACATACTAAGATTACACATAGAATATGCATCTAATACAGTTTGAAACTTCTTAGACTTACCATTTCCAAGTTACAGGGCAAAATATGTGAAAAATGTCTAAAAATGGTCACTCGGGTGGGGATTTATGGTCCTCATACACAGGTTAAATGTCTTCTTAAAGCCTTAATTTTTGGCACATATATAAATAACATACTAATATCTTCCCAGATAGGATTTGAGCTCTATCAGTCACATAGTTTGACAGTCACAGGGCTTAAAAGTAGCAAAAAGTCCAAATATTGGGTCTTTGGGAGCCTTTTAGAGACCTCAATTTGACCTTCAAAATTAAAGCTTCAGACTTAAAATCTGTTACATACTAAGATTACACACAGAATATATATCTAATACAGTTTGAAACTTCTCAGACTTACCATTTCCAAGTTACAGGGAAAAAGATGTGAAAAATGTCTTATAAGGGTCACTCGGGTGGGTGTTTATGGTCCTGATACACAGGTTAACTGTCCATTAAAGGCCTAAATGTTGGGGCACATATAAGAAAACACATAGATATATTCCCAGATGATATTTAACTTAGATGAGAGACATAATTTGAAAGCTACAGTGCTTGAAAGTGGCAAAAAGTGCATAAATTGGGTCTCTGTGGGCACTTTTGAGACCTTAAGTCGACCCCTTTGGGTAAACCTACAGCCCTAAAATTTTCTACAGACAAGGATTACATATCAAAGTTATACCTAGCACAGTTTGAGACTCATCAGAATTACCACTTCCAAATTATAGGGCAAAATATGTGAAAAGTATAGCAAAAAATCCCTAAGTGGGGGTATTTATGGGCCTCAAGGACAATTTTCTCCTCAACTTAAAGTCGTGATTTTCGGCACATGTACTAAGAACATATTAATGTGTTGTCAGGTAAAATTTCAGCCAGCTGAGCATCATAGTTTGTGACCTACAGGGCTCTAAGTGGCCAAAAGTCCAATTTCTGACCTTAAGGTGGCCATAAGTTCTTTTTTACTGGGAGTTTAAGGTCACCTTAAAATAGGGATCTTCCTTTGGGCACCCTTAACATGTGTACCAAGTTTGAAAAAAAAATATTAATTTGTTTTTGAGTTATCGCGTCCACAAGGAAATTTCTACGGCGGCGGCGGCGGCGGCGGCGCGACGGACCTGAATCCAATATATCCCCGACTTTCGTCTGGGGATATAATAAGGGGCAATTGGGTCTCCTTGTCTGCAGCCCCTTTTCACTGGTATTGGGTCAGACAGGAATCCACATTGAATGACATACGCGATAACATTATTATTAAAAAGCTTTATCCAATTAATAAAGTCATTATCAAAGCCAAAAAGGTCTAGCACTTTGTAAAGAAAACTCCAAGATACAGAATCGAATGCTTTCTCAAAATCTATCAACATTAAAAGTCCTGGAATTTTAGTTTTTTCTGTATGGCTCATTAAATCATATACAAGCCTTGTTGAGTCTGCTATAATTCTGCCAGATAGAAAGCCAGACTGATGACTCGAAATAATATGCGGTAGAGTGGATTTTAACCTTTCAGCTATAGTGGCAGATGCCAATTTATAGACTACCGATAACAGTGAAATAGGACGCCAGTTCTTTAATAAATTTCTATCTTTTTGTCCCTTAGGTAGACATGTTATCACTGTCTGCCTCACAGATATTGAAAGGTAGCCTTTGAAAAAACATGAATTTATTGCATTGGCTGTAAAATGCTTTAATTTACCCCAGAATACTTTGAAAAATTCTGATGACAGGCCATCTATCCCAGGAGATTTGTTGTTTTTCATTTTTTTAAGAACAGCACCAAGTTCCATGACAGAAATGTTTTTTCCTATATCATTCTTTTGATTTACTTTATTGCCTGTAATATTTTTGGCAAGGTTGAAATCAGAAAATGTTTCCTTTTCTTTGAAAAGATTTGTATAATATTTCTGTACTTCTTTTAAAATCATCTTTTGGTCATTGATAATAAAGCCATTGTCAAGCTGCAGTTTCCTAATGGTCTTTTCTGTAAATTGTTTACTTTCTAGTTTACAGAAGAAAGAAGTAGGCTTTTCGCCTTGGTCAAGCCATTGTATTCTAGCTCTAGTGATATACCCCTTAATTTTTTCTTTTCTAATACTTTCCAATTCAGCTTTCTTGTCATCTAATAGTTTCATATTACTTTCATTTACATTAGATTCCAACCAGGCTATATCATTTTTTAAATTTGATTCAAGTACCTTTTCCTTTTTTTTTAGGAACTTGGAAAATTTTACGGTTTCTCCACGGATTCTTAAAAACAAGAGGAGAGTGCCCGTGAACGGCACTGTGTCAGCTGACTGAATGTTTTTGATTTGTGATGGTGATAATGAGAGGAAAGCATAATTATCAGGGAAAGGGCTGTACAGAAATACAGTAAATGGTAACTGAACAGCATGTTCGAAAGATATTCCGAAGCTGACAGAAAAAAAGGACAAAAAGTTGTGCCCTGCAAATGGTATTATGAAATAAAGTAACAAGGTAATTGTTTAAGTGTAAAAAGTAGGTTAAAAATATTTAAAGAAATACTATAAATGCAATATCCTCGTTCGACCATGAAGAAGGGGTCCAAAGGTCAAATCTGACCATACCAAAAGATTCCCAGCCAAAGAATTTAGGATGGTTTACCATCCCAAACCTCTCGGACCAATAATAAGTGAGTCATAGGCACTTTTTAAGTTTGGCTATCCTTGTTTGACCTTGACGGAGGGGGTCCAAGGTCAAATCCGACCACACAAAAAAATTCCCAGCCCATGATTTCCTGTAGCTTGTTTACCATCCCAAACCTGTAGGACCAATAATAAGCGAGTTCTAAGCAATTGTAAGTTTGGCTATCCTCAATTGACCTTGAAGGAGGGGTCCCAGGTCAAATCTGACCACACCAAAAGAATCCCAGCCCATGATTTCCTATATGTTGGTTTACCATCCCAAACCTCCAAGACCAATAATACGCGAGTTATAAGCACTTTAAGTTTGGCTATCTTCGTTTTACCTGGAAGGAGGGGTCTAAGGTGAAATCTGACCACACCAAAAGATTCCCAGCCCATGATTTTCTATAGGTTGGTTTTCCATTCCAAACCTCTAGGACCAATAATAAGCGAGTTATAAGCACTTTTAAGTTTGGCTATCCTCATTTGACCTTGAAGGAGGGGTCCAAGGTCAAATCCGACCACACCAAAAAATTCCCAGCTCATGATTTTCTATAGGTTGGTTTTCATTCCAAACCTCTAGGACCAATAATAAGCGAGTTATAAGCACTTTTATGTTTGGCTATCCTCATTTGACCTTGAAGGAGGGTTCCAAGGTCAAATCGGACCATATTAACAGATTCCCAGCCCATGATTTCCTACAGGTTGGATACAATGATTTACTCAACAGTGAGAACCTGAAAGAAGCTATTGATCAGCTATGCCATGACTTAGAGGTCTGCAATTTCACTATGTTATAGCTGACCAAAACGTCTGTGAATAACATATTTAACAAAATACTCTAAATGTAATAGTTTTCAAGTTACTACTGATTTACTCAAGAGTGAGAACCTCAAAGTAACTATTACTCAGCTATGCCATGAGCTACATGTCTGAATTTTTGCTCTGTTATAGCTGACCTAAAAGTAGGTGAACAACATATTTAAGCAAAATACTGTAAATGCAATAGTTTTCAAGTTACAACTGATTTACTCAATAGTGAGAACCTGAAAATAGCTATTGCTCCACTATGCCATGAGCTATAGGTCTGTAATTTCACTATGTTATAGCTAACCCAAAAGTAGGTGAACAATATATTTTAACAAAATACTCCAAATGCAATATTTTTCAAGTTATAGCCAATTTACTCAACAGTCAGTGCCTGAGAATAGCTATTGCTCAGTTGTGCCATGAGCTACAGGTCTGTAATTTCACTATGTTATAGCTGACCCAAAAGTAGCTGAATAACATATTTGCACAAATTTCTGTAAAGGCAATAGTTTTCCAATTACAACTGATTTACTCAACAGTGAGAACTTCAAAGTAGCTATTACTCAGCTATGCAATGAGCCACAGGTCTGGAACTTCACTATGTTATAGCTGACCCCAAAATAGGTGAATAACATATTGCAACAAAATACTCTAAATGCAATAGTTTCCAAGTTATAAGTGATTTACTCAACAGTGATAACCTAAAAGTAGCTATTACTCAGCTATGCCATGAGCTACAGGTCTAAAATTTTACTATGTTATAGCTGACCCAAAAGTAGCTGAATAACATATTTATACTAAATTCTCTAAATGCAATAGTTTTCAAATTATAAGTGATTTGCTCAACATTGAGAACTTCAAAGTAGCTATTACTCAGCTATGCAATGTGTCACAGGTCTGGAACTTCACTATGTTATAGCTAACCCCAAAATAGCTGAATAACATATTGAAACAAAATACTCTAAATGCAATAATTTCCAAGTTATAAGCGATTTACTCAACAGTGATAACCTCAAAGTAGCTATTACTCAGCTATGCAATGAGCTACAGGTCTGAAATTTTACTATGTTATAGCTGACCCAAAAGTAGGTGAACAACATATTTAAGCAAAATACTGTACATGCAATAGTTTTCAAGTTACAACTGATTTACTCAATAGTGATGACCTAAAAGTAGCTATTACTCAGCTATGCCATGAGCTACAGGTCTGAAATTTTACTATGTTATAGCTGACCCAAAAGTAGCTGAATAACGTATTTATACTAAATTCTCTAAATGCAATAGTTTTGCAATTACAACTGATTTACTCAATAGTGAGAACCTCAAAGTAGTCATTACTCAGCTATGCAATGAGCTACAGGTCTGAAATTTTACTATGTTATAGCTGACCCAAAAGTAGCTGAATAACATATTTATACGAAATTCTGTAAATGCAATAGTTTTCCAATTACAACTGATTTACTCAATAGTGAGAACTTCAAAGTAGCTATTACTCAGCTGTGCCATGACCTACAGATCTGAAACTTCACTATGTTATAGCTGGCCCAAAAGTAGCTGAATAACATATTTATACGAAATTCTCTAAATGCAATAGTTTTGCAATTACAACTGATTTACTCAATAGTGAGAACCTCAAAGTAGTTATTACTCAGCTATGCAATGAGCTACAGGTCTGAAATTTTACTATGTTATAGCTGACCCAAAAGTAGGTGAACAACATATTTAAGCAAAATACTGTAAATGCAATAGTTTTCAAGTTACAACTGATTTACTCAATAGTGATGACCTAAAAGTAGCTATTACTCAGCTATGCCATGAGCTACAGGTCTGAAATTTTACTATGTTATAGCTGACCCAAAAGTAGCTGAATAACATATTTATACGAAATACTCTAAATGCAATAGTTTTCCAATTACAACTGATTTACTCAATAGTGAGAACTTTAAAGTAGCTATTACTCAGCTATGCCATGACCTACAGATCTGAAATTTCACTATGTTATAGCTGGCCCAAAAGTAGCTGAATAACATGTTTATACGAAATTCTCTAAATGCAATAGGTTTTAAGTTACAAGTGATTTACTCAATAGTGAGAACTTCAAAGTAGCTATTACTCAGCTATGCAATGAGCCACAGATCTGAAACTTCACTATGTTATAGCTGATCCCAAAATAGGTGAATAACATATTGAAACAAAATACTGTAAATGCAATAGTTTCCAAGTTATAAGCGATTTACTCAACAGTGATAACCTAAAAGTAGCTATTACTCAGCTATGCCATGAGCTACAGGTCTGAAATTTTACTATGTTATAGCTGACCCAAAAGTAGCTGAATAACATATTTATACGAAATACTCTAAATGCAATAGTTTTGAAGTTATAAGCGATTTACTCAACAGTGATAACCTAAAAGTAGCTATTACTCAGCTATGCCATGAGCTACAGGTCTAAAATTTTACTATGTTATAGCTGACCCAAAAGTAGCTGAATAACATATTTATACGAAATTCTCTAAATGCAATAGTTTTTAAGTTACAAGTGATTTTACTCATGATGGAAGTTACTGAAAAGCCCAAAAGTAGCTATTACTCACTTAGCTATTGAGACAGGCACCCAACTTACTCACCATATTGTAGCTATGAAAAAAGTAGCTGAATAACATATTTTAACAAAATGCTCTAAATGCAACACTTTTCAAGTTATAAATGATTTTGTGCATGATTTCATGAATTTTAATGCATTAAAAATTATTAAAAAAATTTATTAAAAAAAAAGTAAGACAGATCCAGGTCTCATACTCACACAAGAGAATCTACCTCTGGCCTAGTACATATATGCAAGATATGAGAGAAATCCCTGCAATAGTCACTGAGAAAATTGTGATTAAGTGTTGAAATTTTCACACTTTTGGTGGGGGTACCCCCCTTGTAATGTCTCTAGCAAACAGACGAACAGACAGATTTGCATGCCTTGAACAATTTTTCATCCTCGATAGATAAGGTATCTTTTAAAAAAAACAGCACGTCTCTAGGCCTTGTAGTTTTGGAGGAGAAGTTGTTCACGCGGACGCGGACGCGTACGCGTACGCCCACGCCGCAGAGTGACGACATAATGTCAGCTGACTGACAAGTCAGCTGACATAACAAAGTTTCTAGGAAGATATCATCATCAACTGAGAAAGTAACATTATTGTCCCTAATATAGTCTAAATTATACACAGGTAATGCATATTTTAATTTTTCTTCTGTGATTACTTTATTGATTAAATTTAGATAGTCTTGGTTTTTTAGCAGACTGTTGTTAAATTTCCAAATCCCACTGCCTTGTACAAATTTATTAGTATTTATCTGCATTTCAACAATTGAGTGATCAGATCTATACCCAGGCTTGATATCAATTGTCTCAACAATATCTGTCAATGAATTTGGCACCAAAAAGTAGTCGAGACGGGCCTGTTTAACAGGATTTTTTTTCCTCCATGTATATCGTTTTTCATCAGGATTCATATGGCGAAATATGTCTACCATTTCTAGTTCGGCCATTCTTTCTATGACTTTTAATCTAGCTTTTGGATTGTTGATATGTTTATAATTAAAAGTATCCTTTATTAGATCCAGAACAAGATTAAAATCACCACATAGTACAACATGATCAAAACCATCGTAGCTGACAGCTTCAAAAACTTTTGTGAAAAATTCTGGTTGATCATTGTTAGGTGCATATATATTGATCAAATTTATGTTGAGTTCATTGCAACTTACAAGAAGTTGCAAAAAGTTTGCACCATCATCCTTTATTACTTTAGATACCTTGAATTCAAAATTATTGTTTAACAGGATAGCCACACCTCGAGAATTTGTTTTACTCCCATTTATATAACATTCGTGCCAAATTTGTTTCACTGAAGCCAGATCAGTATCCAGAAGATGGGTATCCTGTAGACAAATGATAGAGGCATTTGTTTCTTTAAGGTAGCTGAGAACATCAACGCGTTTTTGTTTATCACGAAGCCCTTGGCAATTTGCAGATATTAATTTAATTTTATTTTGAATAATTTTTAATTCAGATTATAACACAATATTTGCAGTATGCACCCAAGCCATACGGAGAATGCAAAGCAGTATCTCAAGCCATAAAAGTATACAAAAAACTTTGTAAAGGCAACAAATGCTGATCCACTTGAATAAGTCAACAAACAATATGTAACAAATGATTATAATATATTTGTAATACTCTAACGTCTCCCTAAAGCATTATGAATATGTCACTATTCAATTACCAATGAACTGCCATCCATAATATATAAAGAAGAACCCATTAAGGAAATAATTGACAACTCTCAAAATAGTTATGGTAAACTTAACAATGTAATTAAAAGCCAGAAAAAATAGAGTGTATATTAAATACTCCATCTTAATGCCAGGTGTATTTGGAAGTTCTACAACATTGAAGTTGAGGCAAAAAGCATTAACACATGAAAATGTTGGCTAGGATCTATCACTGGCTTTATACAACTCACCACTCACACTTACTATCACAAAAAGCTTTGTAAAGGCAGCACAAGTTGATACATTTTTTGCATGAAAGGCAACAAGTAAGAGCCACATATATTACACTGCAATGTCTTCTTAAAGCAGTTAAATAAGTCACTATTTATTTGCTAATACATTTGTAGACATGAAATGTACACACTACTATATACACTGATAACTGAAATGAACCCATTAACTGAAATTCAAATGAGTACATTTCTACTGTATAGAAGTAAATCTTCTAGCTCCTTTTCCATTGACAGTTACCCCATCAGGTAGTGTTAGCAGTTATTCCTTGTTTAGTAGAAATATTGAGAATTGTTCAGGCTTTAAGCCTTATACTTAAGTTTTAAACTTAAACTTAACTTTTAGTTTAAGGATTTTCTTCGTGTTGGAGTTTACTTGATAAACTACTTTGACTTTCATAAAGCCTTGGATCAGTAAATACATATTCTTAGAAAGTCTTGATCTAAAACTCAGCCCTAAATAAATACAAACTTAAATTTATTATTATCAAATAACATCTAACCCAAATTATATCCTCAAATTCAAATATGAGTTTGAGTTTTAAGTTTTTAACTCACATTTCAGGTTTCAACAATAAATACTAGGGATTATATGCAAGACAATATGTACGAATACCAGCCTAGGTTAACCTCCAAATCAAGGATAATAAGACAAAGACCATCTCCATGCTTTTCATTACAATTGTAATACAAGCATTCTGACGCATGCATTTATCTCCCGCCGTATAAATAAGATGTACTAAAGATAGTGGAATACTCACTTATCTTTAGGCCTAAGTCCATAAAACCAAAAAAATTTTCAAGGGCGTGAAAATTCATTGGGACAATTAATTTACAAAAAATCTGTAGCTGCAGTAGTTTTGGAGAAATCTGCGTGACTAACTAATGCATGCACGCACGCACACACAGGCATCATTTCATAATCTCCCTCCCGGGCTAAAGCCTGGCGGGAGATAAAAATTGGCTATCTGCAGTATTTTTAGAGATAATTCGTATTTACTCATTTTGAGTAGGTGAGTAATTAGCTATGGGTCTGAAACTTCATCAAGTGAAAGCTATTCCCAAAGTAGGTGAATGAGTTATTTGAGAAAAATTGGCTGTCTGCAATACTTTTAGAGATAATTAGCATTTACTCATTTTGAGTAGGTGAGTAATTAGCTACGTGCCTGAAACTTCACCAAGTGAAAGCTCTCCCAAAAGTAGGTGAATGAGTTATTTGAGTAAAATTGGCTATCTGCAGTACTTTTAGAGATAATTCACATTTACTCATTTTGAGTAGGTGAGTTATTAGCTATGGGTCTGAAACTTCACCATGTGGAAGTTCTTCCAAAAGTAGGTGAATGAGTTATTTGAGAAAAATTGGCTATCTGCAGTACTTTTGGAGATAATTCGCATTTACTCATTTTGAGTAGGTGAAAAATTAGCTATGGGTCTGAAACTTCCCCAACTGAAAGCTCTTCCAAAAGTAGGTGAATGAGTTATTTAAGAAAAATTGGCTATCTGCAGTACTTTTAGAGATAATTCGCATTTACTCATTTTGAGTAGGTGAGTAATTAGCTATGGGTCTAAAACTTCACCAACTGAAAGCTCTTCCCAAAGTAGGTGAATCAGTCATTTGAGAAAAATTGGCTATCTGCAATACTTTTAGAGATAATTCAAATTTACTCATTTTGAGTAGGTGAGTAATTAGCTACGGGTCTGAAACTTAACCAAGTGAAAGCTCTCCCAAAAGTAGGTGAATGAGTTATTTGAGAAAAATTGGCTATCTGCAATACTTTTAGAGATAATTCACATTTACTCATTTTGAGTAAGTGAGTAATTAGCTACGGGTCTGAAACTTCACCAAGTGAAAGCTCTTTCAAAAGTTGGTGAATGAGTTATTTGAGAAAAATTGGCTATCTGCAATACTTTTAGAGATAATTAGCATTTACTCATTTTGAGTAGGTGAGTAATTAGCTACGTGCCTGAAACTTCACCAAGTGAAAGCTCTCCCAAAAGTAGGTGAATGAGTTATTTGAGAAAAATTGGCTATCTGCAGTACTTTTAGATATAATTCACATTTACTCATTTTGAGTAGGTGAGTAATTAGCTATGGGTCTGAAACTTCACCAAGTGAAAGCTCTTCCCAAAGTAGGTGAATGAGTTATTTGAGAAAAATTGGCTCTGTGCAATACTTTTAGAGATAATTAGCATTTACTCATTTTGAGTAGGTGAGTAATTATCTATGGGTCTGAAACTTCACCAAGTGAAAGCTCTCCCAAAAGTAGATGAATGAGTTATTTGAGAAAAAATGGCTATCTGCAGTACTTTTACATATAATTCGCATTTACTCATTTTGAGTAGGTGAGTAATTAGCTATGGGTCTAAAACTTCACCATGTGAAAGCTCTCCCAAAAGTAGGTGAATGAGTTATTTGAGAAAAATTGGCTATCTGCAGTACTTTTAGAGATAATTTGCATTTACTCATTTTGAGTAGGTGAGTAATTAGCTACGGGTCTGAAACTTCACCAACTAAAAGCTCTTCCCAAAGTAGGTGAATCAGTCATTTGAGAAAAATTGGCTATCTGCAATACTTTTAGAGATAATTCAAATTTACTCATTTTGAGTAGGTGAGTAATTAGCTACGGGTCTGAAACTTAACCAAGTGAAAGCTCTCCCAAAAGTAGGTGAATGAGTTATTTGAGAAAAATTGGCTATCTGCAATACTTTTAGAGATAATTCACATTTACTCATTTTGAGTAAGTGAGTAATTAGCTACGGGTCTGAAACTTCACCATGTGAAAGCTCTTTCAAAAGTTGGTGAATGAGTTATTTGAGAAAAATTGGCTATCTGTAATACTTTTAGAGATAATTAGCATTTACTCATTTTGAGTAGGTGAGTAATTAGCTACGTGCCTGAAACTTCACCAAGTGAAAGCTCTCCCAAAAGTAGGTGAATGAGTTATTTGAGAAAAATTGGCTATCTGCAGTACTTTTAGATATAATTCACATTTACTCATTTTGAGTAGGTGAGTAATTAGCTATGGGTCTGAAACTTCACCAAGTGAAAGCTCTCCCAAAAGTAGGTGAATGAGTTATTTGAGAAAAATTGGCTCTCTGCAATACTTTTAGAGATAATTAGCATTTACTCATTTTGAGTAGGTGAGTAATTAGCTATGGGTCTGAAACTTCACCATGTGAAATTGAAAACTTTCATGTTTCAACAGAATACCCTTCTACTACACTGCGGGTCCAAAACTTGCTCGAAATCGCTCTTTCTCTGACAGTTTCAGAGATATTTGCCATTTTTCATTTTCCGCAAAAATTCAAGATGGCCACCAAAAGTTGTAAACTTTGAAATTTGAAACTTTACTCTGTGATAGCTTACCAAAAAGTAGATGGATAACATATTTGAAAAGATTTCCCTAACTTTAATACTTTTGAAGATATTTGACATTTACTCCTTCTGTTATTTAGCTACAAATGAGAAAGTAGCTATTACTCACTTATGGTATGCAATAGAACCCCAAACTATGTACCATCTTATAGCTAAGGACAAAGTAGCTGAACAACATATTTAAGGAAAACAGTCTAACAGCAATAGTTTTGGAGTTACAATGGATTTACTCAACAGTCAGAATTTCAAAGTAGCTATTACTCAGCTATCCAAGGTGCAACAGGTCTGAAACTTTACTATGTGATAGCTTACCAAAAAGTAGATGGATAACATATTTGAAAAGATTTCCCTAATTTTAATACTTTTGAAGATATTTGACATTTACTCCTTTTGTTATTTAGCTACAAATGAGAAAGTAGCTATTACTCACTTATGGCATGTAATAGAACCCCAAACTATGTACCATCTTATAGCTAAGGACAAAGTAGCTGAACAACATATTTAAGGAAAAAAGTCTAATTGCAATAGTTTTGGAGTTACAGTGGCTTTACTCAACAGTCAGAATTTCAAAGTAGCTATTACTCAGCCATCCAAGGTGCAAGAGGTCTGAAACTTTACTATGTGATAGCTTACCAAAAAGTAGATGGACAACATATTAGAAAAGATTTCCCTAACTCTAATACTTTTAAAGATATTTGACATTTACTCCTTCTGTTATTTAGCTACAAATGAGAAAATAGCTATTACTCACTTATAGCATGCAACAGAACTCTAGACTATGTACCATCTTACAGCTAAGGAAAAAGTAGCTGAACAACATATTTTAGGAAAACCCTCTAACTGCAATAGTTTTGGAGTTACAATGGCTTTACTCAACAGTCAGAATTTCAAAGTAGCTATTACTCAGCTATCCAAGGTGCAACAGGTCTGAAACTTTACTATGTGATAGCTTACCAAAAAGTAGATGGATAACATATTTGAAAAGATTTCCCTAATTTTAATACTTTTGAAGATATTTGACATTTACTCCTTTTGTTATTTAGCTACAAATGAGAAAGTAGCTTTTACTCACTTATGGCATGCAATAGAACCCCAAACTATGTACCATCTTATAGCTAAGGACAAAGTAGCTGAACAACATATTTAAGGAAAACACTCTAACTGCAATAGTTTTGGAGTTACAATGGCTTTACTCAACAGTCAGAATTTCAAAGTAGCTATTACTCGGCTATCCAAGGTGCAACAAGTCTGAAACTTTACTATGTGATAGCTTACCAAAAAGTAGATGAACAACATATTTGAAAAGATTTCCCTAACTTTAATACTTTTGAAGATATTTGACATTTACTTCTTTTGTTATTTAGCTACAAATGAGAAAATAGCTATTACTCACTTATGGCATGCAATAGAACCCCAAACTATGTACCATGTTATAGCTAAGGACAAAGTAGCTGAACAACATATTTTAGGAAAACACTCTAACTGCAATGGTTTTGGAGTTACAATGGCTTTACTCAACAGTCAGAATTTCAAAGTAGCTATTACTCAGCTATCCAAGGTGCGAGAGGTCTGAAACTTTACTATGTGATAGCTTACCAAAAAGTAGATGAACAACATATTTGAAAAGATTTCTGTAACTCTAATACTTTTGAAGATATTTGACATTTACTCATGTCGTTATTTAGCTACAAATGAGAAAATAGCTATTACTCACTTACGGTATGCAATAGAACCCCAAACTATGTACCATCTTATAGCTAAGGACAAAGTAGCTGAACAACATATTTCAAGAAAAAGTTGTATCTGCAATAGTTTTTGAGTTATGAGCCCTTTACTCCAAGTAGCTATGATTGCTATTACTCACTTATCTTTAGGCCTAAGTCCATAAAACCAAAAAAATTTTCAAGGGCATGAAAATTCATTGGGACTATTAATTTACAAAAAATCTGTAGCTGCAGTAGTTTTGGAGAAATCTGCGTGACTAACTAACGCACGCACACACACACGCACGCACGCACGAACACACAGGCATCATTTCATAATCTCCCTCCCGGGCTAAAGCCCGGCGGGAGATAACAAGAGCACTCTAGGAGTATATCCCACTGCCAAGGCCCAACAGGCTTATGAGTGTATTGATATATAATCCTTTGTTAAAAATTACTGGATCTAGACACGCGTCAGGATCACCACCAAAATCAAAACATTCCTTTCTAGTGCTACTTTTCAACATTTCCCAAAAATTCATGGAAATCTGTCGATAACTTTTCAATCTAAGCAAACAAACACACACCATCAGTTACATAAGCTCCTTGTCAGAGGTAACTACAATACATACAATGCCTCAGTATAAACAAGCAGTATAAATAACTAACTAATACCCCTTTCATACTACAGGCAGTATCACCCATGGTAAGCCGTGTTTGGTGAAACGTCCCTGTTCTTGGATCACCACCTGACATCCGTTTGGAAACTTGTGAGTCAGTGGTCCACCGTTCCAATCCTTGCGCCGGACGGACATTTTCAATTGTTTAAAATTTCTGCCTTTGAATTACCGTGAGCATGCGCAGACGATTTCACGCATGCACATATGAATTTTTTACTATGGTAATCAAGATGTAGTCCACGCTGTACATTAAGTTGTGATTCTGTCGTCTTTTGGTGTAATACTGCGACATAAGGCGAGTGGAGGTACATGGACGTTTCGTCACTGTGACACAAGGTCGCATACAAATCTCGAATGGTAGTTGAAGGACAGGGGCGTTTTACCAAACGCATATAACCACGAATTACACCGCCTCTAGTGTGAACAATTTGGACGAAATGGGCCGACCTGGGAGGTGGTTCCACCACCGAGGAGCACCTTAACTGCGGGACATACCGCCTTTAGTGTGAAAGGGGCGTAGCCGGTGAAGGTTATAAACATGCACCTTGTGAATCTCACAACAACACATAGGAAATAGAATGTCAATTAAACTACACTGATATATCAGTGATTCAATCCCCCCAAAATAACCTCAAAGGATGAAGGTAAAAGGCCTTCTTTATTTGGTGTTTATCATGCCTAGCACCTTTCTATTGGTTATACTGTGACAGGTAGCTGTGGAAGAGTAGCAGAACCAGTACTTTTAGCTGGTCAAGGTTCTGTACTGTAAATCACCAGCCAATAGCAAACAACTACCAGTCTTCCCACTAGAGGTCGGGCGTGGATTCAATTTCCAATCTGAGAGGTGGCAGGTGTGTTGCCACTGTGGCCGCAGATTATGCCATAATATAAAATTATTCTTTAAGATCTCCATATCTCTATTTGAAGGAAATGCTACTTAACAGTTCTGCTTAAACTTGTTCAAATGTTTAATGTTACCGTAATACAAGGGAAATTTGCCACGGTTTGTGTTATGTGCCAGTGACTTGCGTAAAATTCTTTTAAAATTTAAGAGAGATATGACTTCATTGAGCCTCCCATCTCCTCTCATATAAAATGTGCACAAATTTAGATAATTTTGTCTTAATTTTGAAGGGTGTAAAAAATAAAAAAACATTTCTAAAAATAAATTTTTGCAAAATATGTAAAAAAAATACAATTCTTCAAACCAAATTTAAAAAAAAAAAAAAAAAAAAGATTATGATTAGCTAAAGAATCATGGTAAATAAGACCCTTAATATTTTTTTCTACTTAAACGTAGAATGTTCTTAAACAAGTTCAACTTAAAGGGGGTTTAATTGAAATGAATACTGAGATTCTAAAATGACACGGATGTGTCTGTGATTATGATTGGCTAATTGAAGAAATACTTCTATCAGTAAAACCAGCATAACCTGTGGTTTCTATTATCACTCATTATGGCCGTCTCACAATTTTGTCAAAAAATAGGCCAAGGCCTGCTGCTTACTGGCGACCCGCATGTTGTTGTGTTTTTCCATTTTTGGCGAAAATTCGCAAATTCAAAATGGCCGCCATTTTTGGGGAGGGGAAAATTTTTTGAAAATTGCCAATAGTACATTCCTCTTATACCCTGTGGGTCGAAAATTTCGACGAAATTGCTCTATCTCGCACGGTTAAGGAGATAGAAGCAATTTTGTGTTTTTCCCATTTTTGGCGAAAATTCGAAAATTCAAAATGGCCGCCACTTTTGGGGAGGGGAAAATTTTTTGAAAATTAACAATAGTACATTCCTCTTATACCCTGTGGGTCGAAAATTTCGACGAAATCGCTCTATCTCGCACGGTTAAGGAGATACAAGCAATTTTGTGTTTTTCCATTTTTGGCGAAAATTCAAAAATTCAAAATGGCCGCCATTTTTGGGGAGGGAAAATTTTTTTTGAAAATTGCCAATAGTACATTCCTCTTATACCCTGTGGGTCGAAAATTTCGACGAAATGGCTCTATCTCGCACGGTTAAGGAGATACAAGCAATTTTGTGTTTTTCCATTTTTGGCGAAAATTCGAAAATTCAAAATGGCCGCCATTTTTGGGGAAGGGAAAATTTTTTTGAAAATTGCCAATACTACATTCCTCTTATACCCTGTGGGTCGAAAATTTCGACGAAATCGCTCTATCTCGCACGGTTAAGGAGATACAAGCAATTTTGTGTTTTTCCATTTTTGGCGAAAATTCGAAAATTCAAAATGGCCGCCATTTTTGGGGAGGGGAAAATTTTTTGAAAATCAACAATACTACATTCCTCTTATACCCTGTGGGTCGAAAATTTCGACGAAATCGCTCTATCTCGCACGGTTAAGGAGATAGAAGCAATTTTGTGTTTTTTGGGCGAAAATTCGAAAATTCAAAATGGCCGCCATTTTTGGGGAGGGGAAATTTTTTTGAAAATTAACAATACTACATTCCTCTTATACCCTGTGGGTCGAAAATTTCGACGAAATCGCTCTATCTCGCACCGTTTCTGAGATAAACGCGTTTTTGTTTTTTCAGCATTAAGAAAAATCGTGACATTTAGTAAATCATTAATAAGTCGGCCATTTTGTATTGGATCGTTTCGAAAAGTTATTGATTTCCAGACATGTATATAACGAACCTACTTGCAAAATTTCATGTGAATAGGTGAAGCGCTTTTTAAGTTATCATCCAGACAAGCACACCCTTTTGAAAAACATGTTTTTGGTCATGTGACTTTTCTGATTGGTGGAAAAACATGCAATGAGGAAAAATGATAGTCCTCCACCCAAGGAAGCTCCATACCAAATTTCAAAGAAATCGGTGCAGTAGTTTCTGAGGAGAAGAGGCTGGAAAAAAAATTGTTGACGACGCCGACAACAACCACAACAACAACAACGAAGACGACGCCAGGCCATGCCATTAGCTTACGGCCGTTGGCCAGTAAGCTAAAAATGTAAATAATAAATGCTATTAATAAAATTTAAACACTTGTCATGTTTGAATAGGAATAACCCCCGCCAAAACCATGGTATATGCAGAATTTTTCCATGCTTTGAAGCAATAAACACCACAAGCTTCCTCTTTGGTGTTGACAACCTCAAACCATGGTACAATTCTGCATATACCATGGTTTGGTTGGGGGTTATTCATATAATATACTTTGGGGGAAAAATGATACTGTCTTTCACCATATAAACACCCTCTCTCTATAAACCCGCCACCTTCTCTCCACTTTGCGGTTAGCGGGTTCTGAAAAAAATGCATTTTAGTCCATCCCTAATCAAATTAGTGCTATCAAAGAAAATCAAAATGAAACATGGCAGTTTTGATCAAAGTTGGGTGTTATGTCCCTTTCAATTGCCTGGGTCATTTTGGGACAGATCCTCAGCTTTGCCACTTGCAAGAGTCTAACCCACACAAAGGCATGTGATTAGATGCCAAATCTGCTAACCCCTAGGCCACTGAAGACCTCTAGTTGTTTTGATCAAGAACACCTGAAATCTGCTAACATACATGATAAAAGTGTATAATTTCTTCAGATTCAAGATTTGTTTCCAATATTTTAAGTTCTCCCACAATTATATGTATGGACAACCAAAATGCTGGTGATCTATGTATTGCCCATTGCAATCAGACACAGTTGTTTTTAATGCTTGACCATAGGAGAAGGTAACTGTAATCAGTTTCTTTCCCCTCTTTCTGTCTCTCTGTCCTGTCTTTCTGTCTGTAAAGCTTTTTGCTCTGATAACTCAAAAAACTCTAACATCAATCAAGCTCAAATATATTGGACAGATTCTTAATGAGGTACAGGCTGATTCCTCCAAATCTGGTAAAATTTAAGTGAAAATTAAAGCCTCAAGAGAGTTTTTTTCTTATTTCTAATTGGGTATATACAGAAAAATCTTCTCTTTTTCATATAGTTCATAACATCATTGTTTAACTTGCAATTTCTCCACCATTTCTGCAGGGATTTTTACTCAACAAAAAATAGCAGAAGTGCTGTTATAATACCTTTATAACAATATAAACTAGAAAAAGGTTTTTGTGACAAAAACGAAGCGGCCCTGATGAAAAAGTGTGAAGAGATCCGTAAAAGATGTCAACATCTGCATCATAAGGAATAGAAAATGTGAACTTTATTGCATTGTGTATGTTACTATATTTAACAAATTAAAGAACAACCACAGCTTGGCAGAAGAGAAATTGTAGGTGTGAAATTTACTTCTCAAAAGAATGTGTATCCTACATTCTTTGGAAATGTTCTCAGAGATGCTTAAGAACTATTGTTTAAAATTACTGATTGTGCTTCAATTAAAAACTTAACAAAAACACTAATAAAATCCAGTGAACCAAAGTACTTAAGACTTTTTGTTCAAAAGTTAATGATTTTGCTTCAGACTTATTGCTTACAAGGAAAAAACAAGTTACAGATTAATTTGGTAGGTCATTATACTAAGCAAAAGTTGATGTAAATGTTGTAAATTAATGTAATGTAATAAAAAAAAAATTAGAGACCTTATCACATTGCACACATATTCTCCTCTTTGTTTGAATGGGGGGAAGTGAGACTTACAACACACACACATAATCTCACTCCTCATCTCACTTCTCCCCATCCCCCATACACAGAGGCAATTTTTTTCTCACATGCATTTTTATTTGAGCGAGGGGAGTGGGGAGGGGGCAGATCTGAGCAGAAAAAGACTGCCTGAAGTCAAAAGACTCACTCCCCTCACTGAAATAAAATGCAGGTGAGAAAAAGATTATTTACTGCAGTAGAATCTTTAGGTTTTACAGCAATTACTTAATTATGTAAGGGGCTACAGTTATGAAATTGTACTATGTTATAACTGACACAAAACTACATCAAAAACACATTTAACAAAATGCTCTATATGTAATACTTTTCAAGTTATAAGTGATTTTAATTATTAGTGCATGAATACATGAATTTTAATGCATGAAAAATTCATAAAAAAATAATTAAGAAAGATGCACGTCTGATACTCCCACAAGGGAATCTACTGCTGGTGTAGTACATATATGCAAGATATTTATATCAATTGCTGGTTCAGCTAGCCTTGTCATCTGATGCAGACAGATAAAATTCATCTAAAACATCTGAAAGTATTTGGGAAGTTTTTAAGGGAAATCAGTGTTCTTTTCACATTTTGTGTAAATAATTTTCAAATGGTACAAGTAAATATTTATATGTTTAGTAGGAGATTATGATAGTTTAGGATGTTTGATGACTTCTGTGTGACTATAAGATTACCTTAAAAGGCAGACAAAGGTCCCACTCTGATTAGACTTACTTGAAACAGGAGATTAAGTCTCTTTATAATGAAGACCATATGTAGGCTGTTCAAACAATCCTTCAAACAAAACTTACAAATAATACCCTTATGTCTTTACACAGCTCTACACACAGGGGATTTAGAAGAATTCATATTTAGAAGAATTTAGTCACTAAATTTCAGACCTCTTTATAGCCACTGTTTCATATAGCTTTTTAAATAAAGTCATTTGGCTTTAAATTATTTACTGAGTGGGGATATTATACTTTTATTTTCTAGTTAACAATTTCTTTATTGGTTAAGAGGACTATTAGTGTGCAGATGAATAGACTGGAACAGTGTGGGGAAAAAAGTATTGTCAGTTTGATTTTCGTAATCTTGTGATGTGTTTGTTATTTTACAAGTAACTGATACTATAATGTTTAAAACAAATCTCCTATTTCTCTACTGCTGGTGTGTATCTGTTTTAAATAGGGCTGCGAACGAGTACTTGAGCATCGGTGTACGAGGCGGTCTAGGCTTGTACTCGAGTCCATTTTAAAAACTCGGTTACTCGCGAGATATTGTATTATCGCCCACGCAATCAAACACTTGTGTAAAATATGTTACATTTCAGCATTTTCGTCACATAATATCAATTAAAGTTGTTATTTTCGCTTGAAAACATACAATTTACTCCATATTCTATAATATATGGTCAAATAGAAGACGTTTTTCTTCAAAAGTTTTGTTTCCGGAACCGACTATTTGTTTACAGAAGACTTTTAATGGTAGGTACTAAATCTCGCGGTTACTCGAATTCGGGCCGGTTGTCAGAGGGCGAGCACTCGATGCCGTTTTTCAGCACCCCTCACAGCCCTACTTTTAAACAGTGATATTTTTTGTGCTTTTGTATGTACAATACATTAAAGCTTGCGAAGTTTTGGTAAAGGCTTGTTTTTGGCTTAAGGATAAAGTATGCATTCTTCTGGTAAGTGAAATTTATGTTTTGGTATTTTGTTATAATGTGGCCAATGTAGAGAATAATATGTTGCTGATGCTTATAATTGCATGAATGGTAAATTAATTCGAAAGAAACCTTCTTGTGAGTAAGTCTAACCAATGTGTCAAGTTTAACTGATGTTAGTTGAACAGTAAGTCAGTTGGGGGCTGAAAACCCATTTTTTGTTGTAAGATGGCCATAGGTGGACCTCAAGGTGGACAGAAATGCCCCTTTTGGCATCCTTTATAAGTGTGCAAATTTAACCGACGTCAGTTGATCAATAAGATAGTTGGAGGCTGAAAACCCCCTTCTGTTACCGTCAGGTTGCCATAACTTCATTCATATTGGGGCATTAAGTTGACCATAAAATAACAGTGTCCCTTTTGCCATCCTTTATAGGTGTGCAAAGTTTAACTGAGGTTAGTTGAACAATAAGATAGTTGGACGCTGAAAACCCCCCTATTTCACTTTAAGTTGGCTACAACTCCATTCATATTGAGAGTTTAAGGTGACCATAAGTATTATTTTTATCTATTTTAATACCAGTGATAATTTAGATATAAAAAAATGGAAAAAGAAAGGAGCCAGAGGATTTTATTCCAATTTGATGACTTTAAGCAGGCTATAGGTCCATTAACAGTTTGAGTTTAAGGTCACCATAAAGTCAGGATATTCCTTTGGCAAATCTTAATATATGTGCCAAGTTTGGTTGAAAAAAGTGAAAAACTAAGTGAACTGGAGGGCTAAAACCCCCTTTTTTAACATTAAGGTGACCTTAAGATTGAAGATACAGGGCTAAAACTTCGGCAAGTGAAAGATCATCAAAAAGTAGCTGAATAAGTTATCCAACAAAACGCCGAAATCCTGACCATTTTTGAGATACAGACCAATTACGAATTTTAAAAAAATTTACGAAAATAAAACGCTTCCCTTTCAGGTATCTATGGTCTCATTGATCAGAAAATCCTTTACGACCTTCGAAATTTGGTCTAGAATGTATCCAATAAATTTTATAGCATTGGTGTGTGTGTTTTTTGCCGAAACGAGATGACAGGGTGTTTATAAAAAATGCTTAAGGTCTCCACAAAGTATCCCACAAATTTTCCCGCCCCTATAGTTTTAAAGACAGATAAGAAGGAAAGAAAAATTTGAAAGCCCAAGAAGTTATTCAAGGGAGACCATAATCCTGCGGCGGCAGCAAAGGTGGCTACAACTCCATTCATACTGAGAATTTAAGATGACCATAAGTATTATTTTTATCTATTTTAATACCAGTGATAATTTAGATATAAAAAAATGGAAAAAGAAAGGAGCCAGAGGATTTCATTCCAATTTGATGACTTTAAGCAGGCCATAGGTCCATTAACATTTCGAGTTTAAGGTCACCATAAAGTCAGGATATTCCTTTGGCAAATCTTAATATATGTGCCAAGTTTGGTTGAAAAAAGTGAAAAACTAAGTGAACTGGAGGGCTAAAACCCCCTTTTTTAACATTAAGGTGACCTTAAGATTGCAGATACAGGGCTAAAACTTCGGCATGTAAAAGATCATCAAAAAGTAGCTGAATAAGTTATTCCAACAAAACGCCGAAACCCCGACCGTTTTTGAGATACAGACCAAGTACCCATTTAAAAAAAAAATTCACAAAATAAAATGCCTCCCATTAAGGGAACGATGGTCCAATTGATCAGAAAATCCTTTCCGACCTTAGAAATTTGGTCTAGAATGTACCTGATAAATTTTATTGCACAGGTGTGTGGTTTTTTCCGAAATGCGATGATGGGGTGTTTTTGAAAAATGCTTAAGGTTACCTTAAGTAAAGCTTAAGGTCTCCGCAAAATATCCCACAAATCTTTCCCGGCCCTATAGTTTTAAAGAGAGATAAGAAGGAAAGAAAAATTTAAAAGCCCAAGAAGGGAGACCCTAATCCTGCTGCGGCGGTGATAGTTGAACTTACGTGAAAACAAATAAGCGTCCCTGACGGGCCGCTTAATAACATACTTGTAGGTTACATACTTTCCAAAATATTGTCAATAGAAAATCGTGAAGAAGAAATCCTGGCGTGCTTTTGATTTAATATTCACACTGAAGAAAAGATATACCATTCAAACATCAGCTCAGCTGTCACTGTAGCTCTAAATATACAGTATTGGATTTGTGATGCCAAGGTCCTGGGTTTTCCTCCCATTAGATAGATTTTATTTTTGAAAGTTTTTCAATATGACAAAACGATGCTCCGAAAAATTTAAATCACAGCATTTTCATTTTTTTTTCTCTGACAAGATCTCCTTCATAACAGTGCAGGGACAATCACAAGCAATCTGCAAACCCAGGTTCAAATCCAAGGTATTCCTAAGAGTTATAACTATGATTATGATCATTATTATGTTCCGACTGCAACAGGTGTCAGCTTTTCCTTCAGCAAATATGTTTTGTTTCTGTAAAAATTGCGATAACAGTAATCACAAAAATTTGGTCACATCGAGTCGAGCGTTTTGCTTTCTCTGAGTGCATTTTTTTTTTTCTGTAATGGTAACCCTAATTTTTTAAAAATACATCTCCCCAGGATGTTTATATGGTGAGTTTCAGTAACTTTAACTCAAATTAAATTTATTACAAAAGAATTTCTAAACCTTGCAGAGATTCTTTCAAGTCCACCTTAGATTTATCCTTCATTTTTCTTGAAACTAGCTGCTGTAATGTCTCTAAATTTTGTTCCATTTGGGAAACAAGATCTCCGTTTTCTGTGAGAATACTGTCGTGGGTGACACTTGAAGAGCTGGGGAGGGCGTAGATGATTTCGTTGATGTCATCAGTGACCTTCTTTGTGAAGACTGAACTGAACACAGATTTGAGTTTGTCGATGACATCTATACGCAGAAATTGACTTCGGCAAGACAGGTTTATCATGGACACACCTGTGAAATGCACACAAGACAAACAAAAGTTTTGACAGATTTTACAGTTGGAGATAGGTTTAATTAACCAAAAATCAGTTGGTTCTAAAAATAAGTGATAACCAGTTATTAAGCAGTTTTTAAATCGAATGAATTGCAAATTTAATAAGTAAATTAAATGTTAGTAAGTTAATACCCTATCCAATGGACAAGATGCTTTGATGTCACGCTGTCAAGACAGGAAGGAAGTACGATGCGCAACCTGGCGAATGCACAGTGGGACCGGCCAGCCAGTATGGTTACATCAGGGCGACTTTTTCTGTCGTTTGGCGGGCCGACCATATTAGCAATTGTCCATTGGATAGGATGTATTAACGCAATAAAAAAATCTCTTCAAAAACTTCAAAAAAGCATAAAGCTTCATCAATTTAGTGCACCTGTGTTACAATTTTTGCTAATAAAAGATAAGAAGGTTAACATAATATTTCAATCCATCAGATTTCTAGCCTTTTTTTATCTCAAATAACATATTATTGAAAGTTTCAATGATAAATTACATTAAAATTTATATCTAATGTTAAAAGCAACAACTGGTTTTGAAAAGTTAATATCTGGTTGCTTGTTATTTTTTTAAAAACCAATCAAAAAACAAATAAACTGTTTTTCCATTTACAAGCTTAATTTATTTCCAAAATCTTCTAAAACACTGTTAGAAAGAAGTTATCACAGTATGTAAAACTAGCCACAGGATTTACTCTATTGAACTGAATTTGTAAATGACATTCTGCAGACAAAAACTCACTTACCATAAACAACCTAAAAAATCCACACAAACCAAGGGTTTTTAAGCATACTCTAAAGTTCTAAATCCATCAATAACATGGATAACACCTGATATTCAGTCAGGTTTGTCAACAGAAAATTCGTTTCAACACAAATTTTTCCTTATTTTCAAAAATATAAGAAATGTTGATTTTTGATAAATTTTTTCACATTAACCACCCTATTTGGTTTATCAGCACTTTCACTTGGTTAGTACTACACCACTGGTTCCCGGACTCAGGTCAGTTATTTTATGTTTCAAGCTCCTAGTCCCCAAATTTTTGGCTTGTTACACCCTAAGTAAAAGTGAAATCTACTATACTAATAAAACCCCTTTACAGTTAGGAGCAAAATCCTCAGGCTTATCTCATCTCTCAAAAAGGTTGGAAGCTTGATTTACAGCAGTTGTAGCAGCCCATTGAGAATATGAAATATGTTTAAATCTTTTAGCAAGTGAGCATTTCTCTCCCATGTATTCACAACCAAATATTTAGGTCATAAGGAAACCACTAATATTCTGGATGCTACAACTCATCTATATGGAGTTATGAATTTTGTACCTATTCCCTGTCTTATAAAATCTCTACAGTCTTTGTTTGCGTATAATATGTGAAAGTCTTGTTTATAATCTGCTACTGTGGCCCAGTGGGTAACACACTCACCTAGGAACACAGAGGACGTAGTTTCAAACCCAGGTGAAGGCAGATACATAGTGGCTCGGATGACCACTTTAAATGGCGGTCCACTGTCAATGGGTCCTATCGCAAGTGGCAAGCTAAACAAGCTCAAGGATGTTGATAAATGGTCATCTTTGAGCCTCTTTCAGTTAGGGGAATATCAGGTACTTGAGAGCTTGGGCTGTACTTGTACAGTCAGATGGGTCATATAGCGCTTCGAGTCCTCTGGTATATGTAGATATTGCGCGAGTATAAATACACAATAATAATAACAATCTCACCTGTGGGATGGAGTATTTGATCAATACATTGCAGGAAATCAGTGTCTATGAAGGGTTGAGGAGGGCAGCTCATCCCCACTGAAGTGTCCTTGTTGTCCACGTCAATAATCACCACATGCTTCTTGTCACCTTTTGAAAAATAACTAAGGCAATAAGTGCAAGGTGAATGTGAAATGTTCAATATGGAAATCTCAATTTTCTTTAAAGAACAGATTTTATTGATTGACTTGGTCTAACATCACTTTTAACATTATGAGAGGTAGTTGGGGGTGGGGGGCTGGGGGTGGGGGTGGGGTGGGGTGGGGGGTGGGTTGGTGGGTGGGGTGTGGGTGGAGAAAAGCAATGCTGCTAGCTGTATCAACAAACTGCACTGAAAACCACTGAACACTAGCAAGCAACTAGTGCTGTAACAAGTTGACTGTAACTTGAGTCATAAGTCAGCAGGTGATATTTGGAGATGACATTGATGTATGCAATTTAACTCGGCTTTTGAAGAAATAAATAATAATATACCAACCTTGTTACAAAGTACCACTTTTACAATTTATTCAACAATAAAATCATAAAAATCAATGAGCAATGGTCATTTTTTATTTACGTTACTTTCGTGGCGGTTCCGTGAAGTGCACATATATCCCAATACAACAAAATACATTTCTTTGAAAAAAAAATGGTGCAGAAATAATGACAATATTTGGAGATTATGCTCTTATATTTATAGTTTTTATTTACTCGAGTTCAACTCTCTTCCAACAGGCAATCCTCGATCTTCAGGAATCGCCGATGATTACAGCACTACATGCAACTATTAAGTTCCCCACTTCAGATAAGGACAGGAATCAAACCCTGGACCTTAAAGGTGGGAGACCACAGTGTTACCCACTACCCCAACACACCCTCTTTGAAGTATGGAAAATTGTTCGGAAAGTTGAGACTTGTGTGTGACTATTGTAGTATTTTTTACTTTATTTGATAGAGAATTTCTGTAAACTTAGTCACTTTTAAAACTACAAAAATATTTTAGTGGAAAATGAAACAAAACATTATAATAATTGTAAAATAATTTATTTTTGAAATATGAGGAGTTTCCTCAATAACAAATGCAACACAAAATGGTACATGTTATATTTTACTCTATGTTTTCACATGGTTCTGTGAAAATATGAATATAACTATGACTTCAATCAAACTTTGACTTGTGTACAATGGAAGCAAACTTTTAATTTTTACACATATCTTCTGACAGTGGAATTGGTAGATAAAGAGATTTTTTTTTTACATCCCAGAGTGTTATCGCACAATTTCAGTGATTTTTGAATCCTGGCATGCATTTTAAAGTTGTGTTTGAAACTACTGGAAAGTAGATTCAAATAGATCTCCTTTACTCCTACAATTCCTTGTAGCTTCTTTAGTGGCGTGTTTTCATTAAGAGACATATCACAAGAGGAAGCAATGTATTAGAGCTGAAAGAGGAGACCAAAATTGTGGTTGAATATTCGTTACGTATTTTCCGATATTTTCCGGAAATTCGTTTTATAGTATTAGTGTGTTCCAAAATTTAGGTAAAATCACGGACATTTAGGTTTTCAGTCAACCACAGGAAGAAAAACAAGTAAGTTCACTTTTTGCTCTATTATTTAGTAAAACATTAGACAAAATGAGTGCTATTTGCAATATTTACATATACCAAGCCTAATTTCCATATTCATATCGAATATTTGTTTGCTTATGATGAAAGTCGAATCCGGAAAATGCGGACCGGAAAACGAATAATGCGAATATCCCTTTCAGCTCTACAATGTATATTATAATATCCTCATGTATATCAGTTCTGTTAACACCTGGGCTTCTAGGGGATTCCCCTTTAGCTCTACTGGTTAAAGAGCTAGACTTGTGTTTCTGTGAGTAATCAGAAGGCCGTGGGATCGACTCCCAGCAGACCCAATCAATAATCTCACTTTACAGTACATGGTGGAGATGCCGGGTCAAATGACGTCACAAAAATACAAATGGATACTGTATTTCTGAGACATCAAGGAAATAGAAGGGGTTTCCTGGCAAAGTTCTCTGGTTTTACTCTACCTTGTCTGTGTATTTGTCTAATGTACTGCAAACCATCAGCTACATGACATCTGAGCCGAGCATCCTGCGGAAAACCAAACCACTGAGTAGCCACATCTACTATTGCTGGGTCTAACTCAACTACATCCAGCTGGACCTGTCAAAGAATGTAACAAGAAACAGGTTTCAGATCTATTATTTATTGGTCAGTCAGGCGGAAAGGTAAATGCCAGGGGCTGGTTTTACAAAGAGTCTCAGACTTATCCAGTCTTAGACTAAGTCAATTTAATAAATCTGAGACATTTGGCTTAGCGAAGTCTGGGACTTGAACAGACTAGCTAATACCAAGCTAAGACTTTTTCATCATATAGCCACAGTGGTCTTTTTTCATCTTAATTTTAAGCCCATAACCTTAGTCTAAACTTTATCTGTTTGCCAGTGGTACAGCAGTAGCGCTGTTGGCAGCAGCAGCAGCAGCAAATATTTGGTTTACCATAATTACAAACTTTACATGACTTTTATTTAAAACCTGTATAAAATAATTGTTTATGCAATGATGCAAGAATATTTACAAAAATGCAGATATATTGCAAGGAAAGAGTACTCTTAAAAATTCAAATTACTCTACCGTTGAAACTTAGTCATGTGCACCTGCTGGCCAATTTTATTTTGCTTTGGATGGCTATTGTACCATTAAAGTTTTACTGGGGATATATGAAAAATCTCAAAGTTAAATATAATCCTGTTGTTTAAAACTATGTTTGAGTGGGATGTCATTGTATAATGCATAATCTGAGTTTGGTAAAAGATTAGTGTGGATATTCATAAAATATCTTAAACTCAGACCAACTCACAGTATCAAACTGAGACTCAGTTATTCATTATTATAAACTTAAATTTGCTCAATCTAAATTTTAGTTGCAGTTTAAACTCAAATATAGAGTTTAAACCCTAAACTAGAAAAAAGTTTTTGCTAACAAAAACGAGTGGCCCGGATGGAGACTTGAGTTAATAAAACTGTAGTAGTTGTGGTATGAGACTGTAAGGAGAAGGTAAGCTTTACTGTGTTGTATCTGATGGGAAATCGGATTATCTACAAACTGTATCAGTTACAGTATTAGACTTTAAGCAGAATAACAGCAAGCACAGCTAGGCTTGATAAAGCTCAGTGAGAATGAACCTTTCCATTTTCTTTCAGTTTCTTTTTTTGCAAGACATTACACACATATTATCCTCTTTGTTTGAATGGAGGGAAGTGAGACAACACACACACACATAATCTCACTTCCCCATCTCACTTCCCCCCATCCCCCATACACAGGAGCCATTCTTTTCTCATATGCATTTTTATTTGAGTGAGGGGAGTGGGGAGGGGGCAGACCTGTGCAGAAAAAGACTGCCTCTTCCTCACTCCCCTCACTGAAATAAAATGTAGGTGAGAAAAAGATTATTTACTGCAGTAGAATCTTTAGGTTTTACAGCAATTACTTAATTATGTAAGGGGCTACAGTTCTGAAAATTTACTATGTTATAACTGACACAAAACTACATCAAAAACACATTTAACAAAATGCTCTAAATGTAATACTTTTCAAGTTATAAGTGATTTAGTGCATGAATACATGAATTTTAATGCATCAAAAACTCATAAAAAATAATTAAGAAAGACCCAGGCCTGATACTCCCATAAGGGAATCTACTGGTGGCCTAGTACATATATGAAAGATATGAGAAAAATCCCTGCAATAGTCAATAAGAAGTAACAGATTAGCTGACAAGTCCGCTGACATAAAAACAGGAATTTTAAGGAAAAGGGTCATTAAAAGTCTTCCTTAAACTTAATCAATGTATCAATTTGAACTGATGTCATTTAACAGTAAGTCAGTTGGGACCTGAAAACCCTCATTTTTACTTCAAGGTGGCCATGACTATACTTGTATTCGAACTCCAAGGTGGAAAGAAAATAAGAATGTCCCTATTTAATATTTAATTTATCTTTAATAAGTTTGCAAAATTTAACTGAGGTCAGCTGAACAATACAATAGCTGGAGAGTAATTACTCCATAATTTCACTGCAAGGTGGCCATAACTTCATTCATATTGGGACTTTAAGGTGACCATAAAATAAGAATGTCCCTTTTGTCACCCTTTATAACTGCATAAAGTCTAGCTGAGGTCAGTTGAACAATAAGATAGCTGGAGGCTGAAAACTTCCTTTTTTCACTGTAAGGTGACCATAACTTCATTCATATTGCGACTTTAAAATGACCAAAAAATGAGAATGTCCCTTTCTGCCAACCTTTATAAATGTGCCAAGTTTTATTTTAAAAATTTAAACATTAACTGAGCTTAGGGCTGAAAAACCCTTCATTTTAAGTGTAAGATGGCCATAACATCATTAATATTTAAATCATAAGGTAGTAAGAGTCTTCTTTTGATCTACTTCAATATCAATATACGTTAGATATGGAAAAGAAAGGGGCCAGATGGCTTTATTCCAAATTTTATGACTTTAGGGGGGGGGGCCATAGCTCCAATTATATTAACAGTTTAAGGTTACCATAAAGTCAGGATAATGCTTTGGTAAATCTTAATATATATGCCAAGTTTGGTTGAAAAAAGTCAAAAACTAAGTGAACTGGAGGGCTAAAACCCCCTTTTTTGACATTAAGGTGACCTTAAGATTGCAGATACAGGGCTAAAACTTCGGCATGTGAAAGATCATCAGAGAGTAGCTGAATAAGTTATTCCAACAAAACGCCGAAATCCTGACCATTTTTAAGATACAGACCAAGTACCTATTTTAAAAAAAAATTATGAAAATAAAACACCTCCCATTCAGGTATCTATGGTACGATTGATCAGAAGACTTTCCGACCTGCGGATATAGGGCTAGAATGTACCTGATAAATTTTATAGCACAGGTGTGTGGTTTTTTCCGAAATGCGATGATGGGGTGTTTTTGAAAAATGGTTAAGGTTACCTTAAGTAAAGCTTAAGGTCTCCGCAAGGTATCCCCCAAAATTTTCCCGCCCATATAGTTTTAAAGAAAGATAAGAAGGAAAGAAAAATTTGAAAGCCCAAGAAGTTAATCAAGGGAGACCATAATCGGGCGGCGGCGACGATCAGTTGAACTTACGTGAAAACAAATAAGCGCCCCTGACAGGCCCCTTAATTATTGGGATTTATATTGAAGTTTTTGATTCTCAGATTTGTTATTTTTCATAAATACCAGCCCCTGGTCATTAAATGACATTCAAATGAAATGACCATAAGCATTATATGATGATATCATTATCAGATTTTGTATCAATATTCACTTGGGATAAAAATAGTTTTTGCAATTTCAAATAGAGAAGGATTCTTTTTATTACTCAAAAAAATTGCCAAAGCATATTTACACTTTCTGAAATTTAACAAATGTAAACCATTCACACTTCACGCATATTAGCAGCATTATTTCCATGACACAGATAAATTCAATGACATTTTCAGTTACTACAAATGTTTTAGTTATGAAGATTAAAAAAAATGTAACAAACCTTTTCTAAATGTCTACTTATAAAACTTGGGAGCCCTCCTCCACCAAGACCCACGAGTACTGCATCCAAGCCAGATTCTGAAAAAAAAATAACACAGACACAAAACATTTCAATATAACATTTACACCATAACATCCGTCACTGTCACCTAATGGGTGACATACTCACATAAGAACACAGAGGATGTGGGTTCAATCCCAGGTACAGACAGATACATAGTGGTTGGGATAACCACTTAAAATGGCAGTCCTCTATTAATTGGGTTCTATCCCCAGTGGCAGGTTAAAGAACCTCAGGGACGTTGATAAATGGTCATCCTTGAACCGCTGTCCATCAACTAGGGAAACGTTAGTAATTTGACAGTTGGACTGTACTTCTACAGTGGGATGGGTCATATAGCACTTTGTTTCCTGTAGTACATGGAAATATTGCGCCGAGTATCAATACAAATACATAACACTTCTGTTAATGTCCATTGTTCAATGGGCTGGAGGACTTGAAGTGTGAGTAAATTTCTGTTTAATCTTCTTTTACCCAAACGCAACTACTTTCTCTATTCTGTGAAGGCTTGTTTTATTCAGCCATAAACACATACACAATCTTTGTACTTGTTATTTCCCGCCGGACTTTAGCCGGGGAGGGCCTGTGTGTGCGTGCGTTAGTTACTTAAAGTCACGCAGATTTCTCCAAAACTGCTACAGCTACAGATTTTTTGTAAATTAATTGTCTCAATGAATTTTCACGCCCTTAAAATTTTTTTTTCGTTTTATGGACTTAGGCCTAAAGAAAAGTGAGTAATATCAATTTTAGCTACTTTGAGTAAAGGACTCATAACTCAAAAACTATTGCAGTTACAGCTTTTTCTTCAAATACATTGTTCAGCTACTTTGCCCTTAGCTATAAGATGGTACATAGTTTGGGGTCCCATTGCATGCCATAAGTGAGTAATAGCTATTTTCTTATTTGTAGCAAAATAATGACATAAGTAAATATAAAATATCTTCAAAAGTATTAAAGTTAGGGAATTCTTTTCAAATATGTTATTCATCTCCTTTTTGATAAGCTATCACATAGTAAAGTTTCAGACCTGTTGCACATTGCATAGCCGAGTAATAGCTATGTACTTTGAAATTCTGACTGTTGAGTAAATCCATTTTAACTCTAAAACTATTGCAGTTAGAGTATTTTCCTAAAATATGTTGTTCAGCTACTTTGTCCTTAAATATAAGATGGTATATAGTTTGGGGTTCTATTGCATGCCATAAGTGAGTAATAGCTATTTTCTTATTTGTAGCAAAATAATGACATAAGTAAATGTCAAATATCTAAAAAATATTAAAGTTAGAGAAATCTTTTCAAATATGTTATTTATCTAGTTTTTGATAAGCTATCACATAGTAAAGTTTCAGACCTGTTGCACATTGCATAGCTGAGTAATAGCTACTTTAAAATTCTGACTGTTGAGTAAATCCATTGTAACTCAAAAACTACTGCAGTTACAGTATTTTCCTAAAATAATTTGTGCAACTACTTTTTCCTTAGCTATAACATGACACATCATTCGGGGTTCCATTGCATGTCATAAGTGTGTAATAGCTATTTTCTTATTTGTAGGAAAATTATGATGGAAATAAATGTCAAATACCTTCACAAGTATTAAAGTTAAGAAAATCTTTTCATTTGTTATTCATCTAGTTTTTGATAAGCTTACTTTCTTGTGCCCTTTATATTTTTGTTGCTTTTGCAGATCTAGGTCAATAGCTAAGTGAGTAGATAGCTGAGTAATAGCTACTAAAATGGGTAAATGTCTTTTATCTCTAAAAGTATTACAGGTAGGCAATTTCTTCTAAATAAGTCATTCACCTACTTTTGGCTGATCTACCACATAGTGAAGTTGCAGATCTATAGCTTTTTGCATAGCGCACTCATAGCTACTAAAATGAGTAAATTTATTTTATCTCTAAAAGTATTGCAGATAGGCAATTTCTTCTAAATAAGTCATTGACCTACTTTTGGGTGATCTATCACATAGTGAAGTTGCAGATCTATAGCTTTTTGCATAGCGCACTCATAGCTACTAAAATGAGTAAATTTATTTTATCTCTAAAAGTATTGCAGATAGGCAATTTCTTCTAAATAAGTCATTGACCTACTTTTGGGTGATCTATCACATAGTGAAGTTGCACAACTATAGCTCTTTGTATAACTGAGTAATAGCTACTAAAATGAGTCAATACCCTTTATCTTTAAAGGTATTACAGATAGGCAATTTCTTCTAAATAAGTCATTCACCTACTTTTGATTGATGTACCACATAGTGAAGTTTCAGATCTATAGCTTTTTGCATAGCACACTCATAGCTACTAAAATGAGTAAATGTCTTTTATCTCTAAAAAGTATTGTAGATATGCAATTTCTTCTAAATTGGTCAATCACCTTCTTTAGGGTGATCTACCACATAGTGAAGTTTCAGATCTATGGCTCTTTGCATAGCTCAGTCATAGCTACTAAAATGAGTAAATGCCTTTTATCTGTTAAAGTATTGCATACAGGCAGTTTCTTCTAAATAAGTCATTCACCTACTTTTGGGTGCTCTACCACATAGTGAAGTTGCAGAACTGTAGCTCTTTCGTTAGCTGAGTAATAGCTACTAAAATGAGCAAATGGCTTTTATGTCTAAAAGTATTACAGGTAGGCAATTTCTTCTAAATAAGTCATTCACCTACTTTTGGCAGATCTACCACATAGTGAAGTTTCAGATCTATAGCTTTTTGCATAGCACACTCATAGCTACTAAAATGAGCAAATGTCTTTTATCTCTAAAAGTATTACAGGTAGGCAATTTCTTCTAAATAAGTCATTCACCTACTTTTGGCTGATCTACCACATAGTGAAGTTTCAGATCTATAGCTTTTTGCATAGCACACTCATAGCTACTAAAACTAGAGGATCGCTCGCAAAAAAAAAAGATAATGTTTTTGCATAGCAAAAACAAAGCGTCCCGAAAAGGATATAAAGGTGAGTGCTAAAGTATTAAGAAAATGCTTTGTTTCTAGCCTTATACTGTTGTGGCAACCAAAGTCAGCGCAGTCTGCTCTATCTAGCACGGTTTTCAAGATATAAGCATTTTTGTGTTTTACAAAAAATAAAAAAATAAAAAATGTCCGCTATATTTGGCGAGACAAAAATATTTTGAAAATTGGCATGGCTACTCTGCAGAGATACCCAGCAGGTCCAAAATTTTGTTGAGTTCGCTCCATATAGCACGGTTTTCGAGATATAAGCATTTTTGTGTTTTGCAAAAACTTTGAAAATTCAAAATGGCCACCATTTTTGGGGAGACAAAAATTTTTGTCAAGACCACTGCCGTGGTGAGTATCTCCCGCCGAGCATTAAAGCAGAAGAAATAGCTTTTCCGAGATATTCACAATTTTTCATTTTCGTGTGTGAAAGGTCTTCCAAAAGTAGGTGAATGAGTTATTTGAGAAAAATTGGCTATCTGCAATACTATTAAGAGATAATTCACATTTACTCATTTTGAGTAGGTGAATAATTATCTATGGGTCTGAAACTTCACCAAGTGAAAGCTCTCCCAAAAGTAGGTGAATGAGTTATTTGAGAAAAATTGGCTATCTGCAATACTTTTAGAGATAATTCGCATTTACTCATTTTGAGTAGGTGAGTAATTAGCTATGGGTCTGAAACTTCACCATGTGAAAGCTCTCCCAAAAGTAGATGAATGAGTATTTGATAAAAATTGGGTATCCGCAATACTTTTACAGATAATTAGCATTTACTCATTTTGAGTAGGTGAATAAATAGCTATGGTTCTGAAACTTCACCATGTGAAAGCTCTCCCAAAAGTAGGTGAATGAGTTATTTGAGAAAAATTGGCTATCTGCAATACTTTTAGAGATAATTCACATTTACTCATTTTGAGTAGGTGAATAATTAGCTAAGGGTCTGAAACTTCACCAAGTGAAAGCTCTGCCAAAAGTAGGTGAATGAGTTATTTGAGAAAAATTGGCTATCTGCAATACTTTTAGAGATAATTCGCATTTACTCATTTTGAGTAGGTGAGTAATTAGCTATGGGTCTGAATTTAACTTCACCAAGTGAAAGCTCTCCCAAAAGTAGGTGAATGAGTTATTTGAGAAAAATTGGCTATCTGCAATACTTTTAGAGATAATTCGCATTTACTCATTTTGAGTAGGTGAGTAATTAGCTATGGGTCTGAAACTTCACCGAGTGAAAGCTCTCCCAAAAGTAGGTGAATGATTAATTTGACAAAAATTGGCTATCTGCAATACTTTTAGAGATAATTCGCATTTACTCATTTTGAGTAGGTGAGTAATTAGCTATGGGTCTGAAACTTCACCAAGTGAAAGCTCTCCCAAAAGTAGGTGAATGAGTTATTTGAGAAAAATTGGCTATCTGCAATACTTTTAGAGATAATTCGCATTTACTCATTTTGAGTAGGTGAATAATTAGCTAAGGGTCTGAAACTTCACCAAGTGAAAGCTCTGCCAAAAGTAGGTGAATGAGTTATTTGAGAAAAATTGGCTATCTGCAATACTTTTAGAGATAATTCGCATTTACTCATTTTGAGTAGGTGAGTAATTAGCTATGGGTCTGAATTTAACTTCACCAAGTGAAAGCTCTCCCAAAAGTAGGTGAATGAGTTATTTGAGAAAAATTGGCTATCTGCAATACTTTTAGAGATAATTCGCATTTACTCATTTTGAGTAGACGAGTAATTAGCTATGGGTCTGAAACTTCACCAAGTGAAAGTTCTCCCAAAAGTAGGTGAATGAGTTATTTGAGAAAAATTGGCTATCTGCAATACTTTTAGAGATAATTCGCATTTACTCATTTTGAGTAGGTGAGTAATTAGCTATGGGTCTGAAACTTCACCGAGTGAAAGCTCTCCCAAAAGTAGGTGAATGATTAATTTGACAAAAATTGGCTATCTGCAATACTTTTAGAGATAATTCACATTTACTCATTTTGAGTAGGTGAGTAATTAGCTATGGGTCTGAAACTTCACCAAGTGAAAGCTCTCCCAAAAGTAGGTGAATGAGTTATTTGAGAAAAATTGGCTATCTGCAATACTTTTAGAGATAATTTGCATTTACTCATTTTGAGTAGGTGAGTAATTAGCTATGGGTCTGAAACTTCACCAAGTGAAAGCTCTCCCAAAAGTAGGTGAATGATTTATTTGAGAAAAATTGGCTATCTGCAATACTTTTAGAGATAATTTGCATTTACTCATTTTGAGTAGGTGAGTAATTAGCTATGGGTCTGAAACTTCACCAAGTGAAAGCTCTCCCAAAAGTAGGTGAATGATTTATTTGAGAAAAATTGGCTATCTGCAATACTTTTAGAGATAATTCGCATTTACTCATTTTGAGTAGGTCAGTAATTAGCTATGGGTCTGAAACTTCACCATGTGAAAGCTCTCCCACAAGTAGATGAATGAGTTATTTGATAAAAATTGGGTATCCGCAATACTTTTACAGATAATTAGCATTTACTCATTTTGAGTAGGTAAATAATTAGCTATGGGTCTGAAACTTCACCATGTGAAAGCTCTCCCAAAAGTAGGTGAATGAGTTATTTGAGAAAAATTGGCTATCTGCAATACTTTTAGAGATAATTCGCATTTACTCATTTTGAGTAGGTGAGTAATTAGCTATGGGTCTGAAACTTCACCATGTGAAAGCTCTCCCAAAAGTAGATGAATGAGTATTTGATAAAAATTGGGTATCCGCAATACTTTTACAGATAATTAGCATTTACTCATTTTGAGTAGGTGAATAAATAGCTATGGTTCTGAAACTTCACCATGTGAAAGCTCTCCCAAAAGTAGGTGAATGAGTTATTTGAGAAAAATTGGCTATCTGCAATACTTTTAGAGATAATTCACATTTACTCATTTTGAGTAGGTGAATAATTAGCTAAGGGTCTGAAACTTCACCAAGTGAAAGCTCTGCCAAAAGTAGGTGAATGAGTTATTTGAGAAAAATTGGCTATCTGCAATACTTTTAGAGATAATTCGCATTTACTCATTTTGAGTAGGTGAGTAATTAGCTATGGGTCTGAATTTAACTTCACCAAGTGAAAGCTCTCCCAAAAGTAGGTGAATGAGTTATTTGAGAAAAATTGGCTATCTGCAATACTTTTAGAGATAATTCGCATTTACTCATTTTGAGTAGGTGAGTAATTAGCTATGGGTCTGAAACTTCACCGAGTGAAAGCTCTCCCAAAAGTAGGTGAATGATTAATTTGACAAAAATTGGCTATCTGCAATACTTTTAGAGATAATTCGCATTTACTCATTTTGAGTAGGTGAGTAATTAGCTATGGGTCTGAAACTTCACCAAGTGAAAGCTCTCCCAAAAGTAGGTGAATGAGTTATTTGAGAAAAATTGGCTATCTGCAATACTTTTAGAGATAATTCGCATTTACTCATTTTGAGTAGGTGAATAATTAGCTAAGGGTCTGAAACTTCACCAAGTGAAAGCTCTGCCAAAAGTAGGTGAATGAGTTATTTGAGAAAAATTGGCTATCTGCAATACTTTTAGAGATAATTCGCATTTACTCATTTTGAGTAGGTGAGTAATTAGCTATGGGTCTGAATTTAACTTCACCAAGTGAAAGCTCTCCCAAAAGTAGGTGAATGAGTTATTTGAGAAAAATTGGCTATCTGCAATACTTTTAGAGATAATTCGCATTTACTCATTTTGAGTAGACGAGTAATTAGCTATGGGTCTGAAACTTCACCAAGTGAAAGTTCTCCCAAAAGTAGGTGAATGAGTTATTTGAGAAAAATTGGCTATCTGCAATACTTTTAGAGATAATTCGCATTTACTCATTTTGAGTAGGTGAGTAATTAGCTATGGGTCTGAAACTTCACCGAGTGAAAGCTCTCCCAAAAGTAGGTGAATGATTAATTTGACAAAAATTGGCTATCTGCAATACTTTTAGAGATAATTCACATTTACTCATTTTGAGTAGGTGAGTAATTAGCTATGGGTCTGAAACTTCACCAAGTGAAAGCTCTCCCAAAAGTAGGTGAATGAGTTATTTGAGAAAAATTGGCTATCTGCAATACTTTTAGAGATAATTTGCATTTACTCATTTTGAGTAGGTGAGTAATTAGCTATGGGTCTGAAACTTCACCAAGTGAAAGCTCTCCCAAAAGTAGGTGAATGATTTATTTGAGAAAAATTGGCTATCTGCAATACTTTTAGAGATAATTTGCATTTACTCATTTTGAGTAGGTGAGTAATTAGCTATGGGTCTGAAACTTCACCAAGTGAAAGCTCTCCCAAAAGTAGGTGAATGATTTATTTGAGAAAAATTGGCTATCTGCAATACTTTTAGAGATAATTCGCATTTACTCATTTTGAGTAGGTCAGTAATTAGCTATGGGTCTGAAACTTCACCATGTGAAAGCTCTCCCACAAGTAGATGAATGAGTTATTTGATAAAAATTGGGTATCCGCAATACTTTTACAGATAATTAGCATTTACTCATTTTGAGTAGGTAAATAATTAGCTATGGGTCTGAAACTTCACCATGTGAAAGCTCTCCCAAAAGTAGGTGAATGAGTTATTTGAGAAAAATTGGCTATCTGCAATACTTTTAGAGATAATTCGCATTTACTCATTTTGAGTAGGTGAGTAATTAGCTATGGGTCTGAAACTTCACCATGTGAAAGCTCTCCCACAAGTAGATGAATGAGTTATTTGATAAAAATTGGGTATCCGCAATACTTTTACAGATAATTAGCATTTACTCATTTTGAGTAGGTGAGTAATTGGCTATGGGTCTGAAACTTCACCATGTGAAAGCTCTTCCAAAAGTAGGTGAATGAGTTATTTGAGAAAAATTGGCTATCTGCAATACTTTTAAGAGATAATTCGCATTTACTCATTTTGAGTAGGTGAGTAATCATCTACGGGTCTGAAACTTCACCATGTGAAAGCTCTCCCAAAAGTACATGAATGAGTTATTTGATAAAAATTGGGTATCCGCAATAGTTTTTGAGATAATTAGCATTTACTCATTTTGAGTAGGTGAGTAATTAGCTACGGGTCTGAAACTTCACCAAGTGAAAGCTCTTCCAAAAGTAGGTGAATGAGTTATTTGAGAAAAATTGGCCATCTGCAATACTTTTAGAGGTAATTCGCATTTACTCTTTTTGAGTACGTGAACAATTAGCTATGGGTCTGAAACTTCACCAAGTGAAAGCTCTTTGGGATAGCTGCTCTGCAGAGATACCCTGTGGGTCAAAAATTTTGTCGAAATCGCTCTATCTAGCACGGTTTTCGAGATATAAGCATTTTTGTGTTTTGCAATTTTTGCGAAAATTTCGAAAATTCAAAATGGCCGCCATTTTTGGCGAGACAAAAATTTTTTGAAAATTGGGAAAAGTACTCCGCAGAGATATCCTGCGGGTCAAAAATTTTGTCGAAATTGCTCTATCTAGCACGGTTTTTGAGATATAAGCATTTTTGTGTTTTGCAATTTTTGCGAAAATTTCGAAAATTCAAAATGGCCGCCATTTTGGGCGAGACAAAATTTTTTTGAAAATCGGGAAAACTACTCCGCAGAGATACCTGTGGGTCAAAAATTTCGTCGAAATCGCTCTATCTAGCACGGTTTTCGAGATATAAGCATTTTTGTGTTTTCCTTATTTGGAAAATTCGTAATGATTAATTAATCATTAATTACTCTGCCATTTCTTGACCAATCAATGCCAAAATCTAATGATATCCAGATTTTAATAGAATGAATGTATTTGCAAAGTTTCAGGTGAATTGATAAAATTCCTTTCAAGTTATCATCCGGACAAGCTTCCCCATCGAAAAAAGACATTTTTGGTCATGTGACCTCTCTGATTGGTTGAAATGTCACTGCAGCATATTCAAAAAAATTCCCCAAGGCTACTGCCTAAACCTGCCAAATTTGAAAAGAATCCGCCTAATGGTTACAGAGTTATAAGGAAAACAAAATGCGGAGCCGGCGGAGCCTGAAGCTCTCCCATACACAAACAAGCGTCCCTTGCGGGACGCTTAATGAGCAAATGTCTTTTATCTCTAAAAGTATTACAGATATGCAATTTCTTCTAAATAAGTCATTCACCTACTTTTGGCTGATCCACCACATAGTGAAGTTGCAGAGCTATAGCTCTTTCCATAGCTGAGTAATAGCTACCAAAATGATTAAATGTCTTTTATCTCTAAAAGTGTTACAAAAAGGCAAATTCTTCTGAATAACTCATTCACTTTTTGGGTGATCTACCACATAGTGAAGTTGCACATCTATAGCTCTGTGCATTGCTGAGTTGTATACCTGCTAAAATGAGTGGTAGATCGCCCAAAAGTAAGTGAAGTAAGTCCTTCACCTACTTTTGTGCGATCTACCACATATTGAAGTTGCAGAACTGTAGCTCTTTGGATGGCACAGTAATAGCCACTAAAATGAGTAAATGTCTTTTATCTCTAAAAGTGTTACAGATAGGCAGTTTCTTCTAAATATGTCCTTCACCTACTTTGAGTTGATCTACTACATAGTAAAGTTGCAAAACTGTAGCTCTTTGGAAGGCAGAGTAATAGCTACTAAAATGAGTAAATGCCTTTTGTCTTTAAAAGTATTGCAATCAAACATTAAAGAGCCTCTTGCTTGTTGTCACTTCTACATACATGTGCCTCCATCTCACAAGAAAATTATCTTTAGTACATCTAATTTATACGGCAGGAGATAATTGCAAGCGTCATAATGCTTGTTTCTATGTACTTTAGCATGAATGTCTGTTGACTAAAACATTCACTGACAAAAAAACAAGCAGGAAATATATTTTACACAACAGCCAACTAACTGGTTTTCTTGAGGTCTTCATTAGGAGTGATAATACCACATGTATTATTAGGTCCCACACTTTGCATCAATATATAAGTCTACCAAGCATTTTGGCCTCAGCTTTGCATATGATACCCCAAGGACTTGGAATAGATTTGGTGGACTGGCAACCAGAAATGAATAGTAGTGAAAATATACTGCCTGGTAGAAACAAAATCAATAGTGAAGAAATCCATTGGGCATCTGAATATATGACTTTCCCATTTACAAGTAAAATAGCATCAGAGATGCCTGTACCCCACAGCCTAGGGAAATATTTTTAACACCATGAGATATAGAAGTACTGTATCAGTACAAAGTTCACGATACTTTCAGAGCACTGTCAGTTATATAAAGGTCCAAACAATGTTTAAATAGAGAAAATAATGTCGAAGAGAAAGATAATGCATGTAAAGATGAAGTATTAAAACAAGACAATTCAATAACAATATGACAGCATTTCACAGTAAACTAAACATTACGACACTCTTTCTCTACATCTGGCATGGCCGAATTACGGTTTGGATATTTTGAATATTACCATGCATACAGAAGTCGTGATACATTCAATAAATGCTTATGTGTGGTGTTGGAGCAAAATCTGTGGCTCACTTCATGAAATTCCATCTGTTACAATGGGAAGTTGTAAAAGTAAAATTCTTAATGAATTCTAATATGACTTTAACAGTGCTTAATCTGCATCAAAAGACAGACCCAAAGGTGCAACAAGAGTTTAAAGGTCAAGGTCATTACGACAAGGTCAAATCAAGGTCACACCATGATGCTGCACACCTACACCCCTAACCAATGTCCTTACCAAGCATCAACTTCCTACACCTTACGGCTTCCGAGATATAGCCCAGACAAGATTTTATAGGTCAAGGTCACTACGGTAAGGTCAAAGGTCAAATCAAGGTCAGACCATGACGATGCACACCTACACCCCCTAACCAATGTCCCTAGTAAGTATCAACTTCCTACATCTCACAGTTTCCATGATAATAGCCCGGACAAGATTTTATAGATCAAGGTCACTATGACAAGATCAAAGGTCAAATCAAGGTCAGACAATGACGTTGCACACCTACAACCCCTGACCAATGTCCCTACCAAGTATCAACTTCCTACACCTTACAGTTTCCGAGATATAGCCCGGACAAAATTTTATAGGTCAAGGTCACTACAGCAAGGTCCAAGGTCAAATCAAGGTCAGACGATGACACTGCACACCTACACACCCTAACCAATGTCCCTACCAAGTATCAACTTCCTACACCTTACGCTTTCCGATATATAGCCCAGACAAGATTTTATAGGTCAAGGTCACTACAGCAAGGTCAAATCAAGGTCAGACCATGACGTTGGACACCTACAACCCCTAACCAATGTCCCTACCAAGTATCAACTTCCTACATCTTACAGTTTCAGAGATATAGCCCAGACAAGATTTTCAAAGTCAAGGTCACTACGGCAAAGTCAAAGGTCAAACCAAGGTCAGACCATGACGTTGCACACCTACACATCCTAACCAATGTCCCTACCAAGTATCAACTTCCTACACCTTACGCTTTCCGATATATAGCCCAGACAAGATTTTATAGGTCAAGGTCACTACAGCAAGGTCAAATCAAGGTCAGACCATGACGTTGGACACCTACAATCCCTAACCAATGTCCCTACCAAGTATCAACTTCCTACACCTTACAGTTTCAGAGATATAGCCCGGACAAGATTTTCAAAGTCAAGATCACTACGGCAAGGTCAAAGGTCAAACCAAGGTCAGACCATGACGTTGCACACCTACACATCCTAACCAATGTCCCTACCAAGTATCAACTTCCTACACCTTACGGTTTCTGAGATACAGCCTGGACAAACTTTTTCCCGCCAACCGCCCGCCCATCCGGACGCCATGGGTGAAAACAATACCCTAACAGCCCTTAAGGGCTCTGGGGTAAAAAGTACAAACAATTAAGGTAAGAAGTATTTACTTCAGTATCATTTACCTTGATAGGCTAAATGTGGAACATACTGTTCACCCCAATTATGTTTTTTTTTTGTACAGCAAAATGAATGCGTCCCGAGATAAATGTGTATTTGCATTTTAAACGAATATTTAAAATGGACAACAAAAAATGGCAGGACGCTTAAGAAACACCTTTTAACTGGGAGTTGTAGAAAAGGGTCTAATCTAATCTAATGTGGACTTTTAATCTCCATCAGTTGACAGACTCTAAGTCTAAACTGAACAGAACCAATGTGAATGTCTTTGCATCCTTATTCCAATAACTGACATGAATCTGGGTTCACACACATTAGTATGAACAGACTAGAAGTATCATTTAAGCAAATCTGGCAGTTGATATTAACTGAAATGATAAATATCTAAGTGAAAAAGGAAAATAATAATCTGAAAAACAAATGTTATGTGGACAAATTTAACTGTTAGCTGGATTTCACCAGTATATTATTCATGGGCATACACCATATTTTTATAAAACTGGCTTATGCCAAACAGACGTTTCTTACCAGTAAGAACTTTTATATTGGGCAGAAGTGCAAAACCAGCCACCATCATCCGGTAGTAGGAAAAGTTGAGGTAATCTGGATCAGGAACCAGCTTAATGGATTTCTTGCCACTCTTCTTCTTTTTAGAATCTGAAAACCAGTCCATTGTCAAATAATTTTGTTTAGTTGTTTTTTTACATAACTAATGGTTCAGCTACTATCTGGACTTCAAATATTTGAATATTTCATTTCATGAACCCATTTCCTGTCTCCAAAAAGTACAATTTTTACAAAATAAAATACTGTCTATAACTGGAAATTTTAGCTTGAAGAAAATTTCAATAAATATTCATATTTAAAGAAATTCACTGGAAAAATAATTTCCTCTAATGGTCAGAAGGTACTAAAGACATGAACACATACACGGGCACTTGGAGAGCACATACTTCTGCCTAGGGATGTAATAATAAGTAAATCCAGATCTCTGATAATTTTTTTATGTATTTAGATGGTGGTTAAGATCACAATACAAAATTAATGGGATCTAAGTTGGACCAAGACCCAACTTTTGATTTTTTTCCAGGAAGATCCAACTGATAGTATTTGTGTAATCCTGCAAACAAACAAACAAATGGTCATGAATGTAATACATCCTTGGTGTAGGTAGTTACACCTGGAATTAATTTTCAATGTTCATGGTCATTAGCTAAATTAGGTAAAATTAATGCTTTGTGAAAATGTCAAACTATATGCAGGATTCTTCCAGCTTTGCTGGACGACAGAGGCTCTGCCATATTTATCATTTCCTATTTAAAATTTTAAAGTGTTCTTAGTTTCTGAAGAACATTTTTTGAACATTTCTTTGGTGTTCTCTTGCAGAGGAAACTCAGCAAAGTTCTACAATCTGACAGAACCATCAAAAGGGGTCCAGTGACTGTACAACATCTCAATTTATCCTGGGGCCTTTATTCACAAGGAAAAATCATTGCTTTAAATCATTGCTTTAAATTGGTATTCACAGAGTAAACTTATTTTTGGATAATTTCAGAATATTTAATCTTTTATGATGCATAATTTAAACTATCTTCCATGGAGGATTAAAGTTAATGTAAAAATTGAGCCAAAAATCGGCTCAACTTCTTTGTGAATGTACACTTAATCCCGATCCATTAAGCTCAACTTGAGCAGCATTTTTTGTTTAACCTAAGCTTGATCCCTTTTGTGAATACTGGCCCTGGTCTTAACTTTTAAAACCTGCCTTTAAAACATTACAATGTTTACCTCCACCAAGGACGTATTATTTTCATGACTGTTCGTCTGTTTGTACATTTGTCTGTTTGTTAGCAGGATTTCAAATACTACTAGTTGATTCTTCCCTAAGATGGGTCTTGATCCAACTCTGATTCCATTAAATTTTGAGACAGATGTGGATCACCATCTGGAAACAACAAATAATCTGGACTTACTCATTTACTTATTATTTATGTGCTTTGGCAGAGTGGTGAGCTCTCCGAGTACACTGGTTTTCATTAGTTTGGATAACATGTTAATATTAGTCTCTTAAAACAGTACACTACCTTTAATTAGTCTGGTTTCTGACTGTACTAAATGCTTGTTGTTGAGGAACACAAGGCGTCTGTAGATTTCCTGTTCTATGTTAACGTCCTCCACTGTAAAGTCACCGCTGAACTCACTGTGACCTGTGTGTACTGTAGAGCACACACTAACCTCATCCCCAAGTGACAGATAGGGCACCTGTCAGTGTCATACAGATCACTCATTTATTTTACCAGTACGCAGATTCTGGTAGGCAGAGTTGGGACGAACATATAAAAATGTGGCATTTATACATCAATCAATCAATCAGTTGTCCACGTGCTTAATCTCCGTATCAACGGATTCTAAGGCACACCATCCAATTCATAAGGCATAAGTCATAAGACATTAGACATGTTCCGAGTCGTTCCCAGAGAGGTCGTCCGGTGTTCGGTAGTAAGAAGCTATGGTGGGAATGATTTCTGAAATAGGTAGGTTTTGAGTCGACTTTTGAAACTGGAGAGATTTGGAGCACTGCGTATATCATATGGAAGATCATTCCATAACTTAGGGGCATCATATGAGAAACTATTGTTAAAATGGACCTTTGATTTATGGATGGAAGCACAGTAAGAGGGAACCTGAAGGAACAAATTTTTGGGATTGGAACGTCTTGTATTCATGGCAGATTTGTACAAGGGGAGATATGGTGCAAAATACTTAGGCTGGCTAGCGGTGAGGTACTTATAAACCAAAACTAGGGTGAAGTGGCTGGCCTTCTGCCAACCACGGAGTCGAATCTTAGGACAGCAGTGGGTGTTGAAATCTGTAAACTTGGTATTATCGCCCGCTAAACAGAGTGAGGTGCGGTGACAGTAAAATATTGCTGGATTATATATTTGTAAAATGTTGTTAGAAACCCCATCGTAGCCTCACGTTTTCATCACTCTGTGGGTGTACAACTACCAGCATTTGATATTTTATTTGTTTTAAATATTGCGAGAAGACAGAAATATTGCTGGATTATATATTTGTAAAATGTTGTTAGAAACCCCATCGTAGCCTCACGTTTTCATCACTCTGTGGGTGTACAACTACCAGGATTTGATATTTTATTTGTTTTAAATATTGCGAGAAGACTGAGTGAGGTGCGGCGACAGTAAAATATTGCTGGATTATATATTTGTAAAATGTCAGAAACCCCATCGTAGCCTCACGTTTTCATCACTCTGTGGGTGTACAACTACCAGCATTTGATATTTTATTTTAAATATTGCGAGAAGACAGAGTGAAGTGCGGCGACAGTAAAATATTGCTGGATTATATATTTGTAAAATATTGTTAGAAACCCCATCGTAGCCTCACTTTTTCATCACTCTGTGGGTGTACAACTACCAGCATTTGATATTTTATTGGTTTTAAATATTGCGAGAAGACAGAGTGAGGTGCGGCGACAGTAAAATATTGCTGGATTATATATTTGTAAAATATTGTTAGAAACACCATTGTAGCCTCACGTCTTCATCACTCTGTGGGTGTACAACTACCAGCATTTGATATTTTATTTTAAATATTGCGAGAAGACAGAGTGAGGTGCGGTGACAGTAAAATATTGCTGGATTATATATTTGTAAAATGTCAGAAACCCCATCGTAGCCTCACGTTTTCATCACTCTGTGGGTGTACAACTACCAGCATTTGATATTTTATTTGTTTTAAATATTGCGAGAAGACAGAGTGAGGTGCGTGACAGTAAAATATTGCTGGATTATATATTTGTAAAATATTGTTAGAAACACCATTGTAGCCTCACGTTTTCATGACTCTGTGGGTGTACAACTACCAGCATTTGATATTTTATTTGTTTTAAATATTGCGAGAAGACAGAAATATTGCTGGATTATATATTTGTAAAATGTTGTTAGAAACCCCATCGTAGCCTCACGTTTAGAAACCCCCATCATGATACCTTCTAGGACATACAAAAGTGCCTTCTAGTGGTTGAATGTAGAACTACGGAGTTTGAATTTTCATTGTCTCTGCCAGAGGTGATCTCGATTTTGATTGGCTAAACGAAAAATGTACAGTACTACCGTGACGTCACTTCATTCATTAATTTCTTTGCGGTTTATTTGTTTGACAAATAATGGAGTACACGTAGATGCGCAGACAGCAATTTTACATTAACAGTGACTGCGTGGTAAACCCTGCAGACAAATAAATTAATTGGGGTTTCACCTCTAGAAACCAGCAGACGAAACCGTTAAAAAAGACTCGTTCGAGTAGGCCATTACAATGGCAAACACAATAGTTTCTAGGACATACGGGTCCTTGGAGAAAGCCAGACGAAGTGCTAGACAAGCTTTTTACTTTATAAAATATAACTGAATAAAAGCATTAAAAATCTTCAAAATGGCAGAGTGTATAGTATAGACCTTAATGTACCGATATGTGAACAAATATTATGAAGAATTTGATATTTAAGGGCTTAAACGGCCCTTTTAAAATCGCGACCGCAACTCAGTACATAACTCGAATCAAAGATTCGACTAACTAGGGTTTTGAAGATAATACGTTGTCTAATAGGTAGCCAATGAAGTGTCCTAAGGGTGGATGTAATGTGAGTGTACTTTGAAGCACCAGTGACAAACCGTCCAAGCGCATTTTGAACATATTGGAGCCTTGTAGCATTTCGGGATGACAAACTGCGAAAAAGAGAATTGCAATAATCCAAACGACTACTGACCAGAGCATTTGCAATCACCACTGATGTATCCACAGAAAGAAACCTCCTGATGCGATGAAGGTCCCTGAGGCTAATAAAACAGGATTTGATAACAGAATTTACGTGATTGGTAAAACAAAACTTTGCATCAAACAGAACACCCAGATTGCGTACAACATCTGCGGGAGAGAGGCAATTACCCAGGATATTGACAGGAAATGAGTCACTGAGCCATTTGTGTCTGTCTTTGGCACCGAAGACTATGAATTCTGTTTTATCAGGATTTAGCTTGAGTTTGTTTTCAGACATCCAGACCTGAATATCATTCAAACACGATTTAAGACGGTCAAAAGACTTGAGACTATCGTCAGGGGATAAGTGAATGAACAGCTGAGTGTCATCCGCATAGAAGTGGTAACGGACTCCGGTATATTTTCTGATGACTTGACCAAGAGGTGTTGTGTAGAGGGAAAACAGAAGAGGACCTAAGACAGAACCTTGGGGGACTCCAAACTTCAATTTGAACAGATTCGAAAGACTGGAACCAATCTTGATTGACTGAAAACGATCCTGGAGGTAGGATCTAAACCATTTTAGTGCCGATCCAGCAAAACCAAATCTAGACGACAAACAGGATAGGAGTGTGTCATGATCGATAGTGTCAAAAGCCGTGGACAGGTCGAGTAGCACTAGTGCTGTAGGCATGCCCTTGGACAGAGATAAGTGAATCTCATTTTTGATGCACAACAAGGCAGTTTCTGTTGAGTGCCCCAACTTATAGGCTGACTGGAAAGTGTTACCAAGATCGTGAGAATCTATGTGAGATCTAATTTGGGCAGCCACAATTCGCTCGACCAATTTTGACAAGAAGCTAAGACCGGACACCGGTCGATAGCTCTTCAAGTCCTCTTTTGAAAGGGTGGACTTTTTAAGGAGGGGTGTGACAATAGCCTGTTTGAAAGGATTAGGGAAAATGCCATTTTTGAGGGACAAGTTAACCAGCTTAGTCAATGAAGGGAGAAGAATGTCAATACATTGTTTCACAATGTGAGTGGGGCATGGATCAAGGGAGCAAGTTTTTGAAGGGGACTCCTTGATAAACTTAAGGACTTCAGTATCAGTGACAATTTGAAAGGAACTGAAAGTCGGCGGCTCCTTGTCTGGGTGAAGAACCTGAGATCTGATGTATTTAAAGGTGTCTCGAATTTTTTTAATTTTATCAATGAAAAACGAACCAAATCAAAGGATGGGAGGACAGTAGAATTTGACCGACTCAATGTTCTATTTAGTGCATGCCATAACCTCTTACTATCACCGCAATTTTCACTAACTAGATCACGGAAGAAACACCCCTTGTTTCTATTTAGAATGTGGTTACATCTGTTTATCTGCCGTCGAAGACGGGAACGATTTTCAGAGGATTTGTCTCTTCTCCAGGCACGTTCATACTGCCTTCGCATGCACTTGGCAGTTCTATACTCATCGGTTATCCAGCTTGGGGCTGGTTTGATGTGCTGTTTAGTCTTCACTGGTGCATGAATATCTAGAAGGCCAGACAAACCAGACATGTACTGTTCATGCAATAAATCTATGTCATCAGATGGTGAGCTAACAAACGGAATAGCCAGGAGGTCACTTCTGAATTTATCAATATTCAATTTATGATACTGACGGAAGGTAACAACTTTCTGAATTGGTGTATCCAAAGATGGAAAGTCAACCACACAAGAGATAATTTTGTGATCACTAATGAAGCCTGAACCTTTCACATCAGAAATTGCAGAGAACTCGGATGGAGCCATCAACAAATCTAAGGTATGACCATGAAGGTGAGTTGGAAAATCAATGTGTTGGGACAGACAGCAAGAATCAATGACTGATTTAAATTCTGAGACTGTTGGAGACATAATGTCAACATGAAGATTGAAATCACCACAAATGACAAAGGAGGAGGATAAGGAAGACAAAAAACCCACGTATGACAGAAAATCTTCCAAAAATTTTTTACTACAGATGAGGCAGGGAGCCGGTAGATGACCCCAAGAAACAAGCGACGCCCGTCGAGAGTGAGACAGACAGTGTGATTTTCATGGGACGAGAACACAGGGGAATGAATGGTTTTAAAATCAAGAGCAGATTTAATAAAAAAGCCAACACCGCCACCACGTTTGTTTTCTCTGTTGGTGTGAACGAGGGAAAAATCTTCAGGCGTTAACTCATTTAGAAATGAGGGTGTGTCTAGAGCTTTAATATGGGTCTCGGTGAGACCAAAAACATCAAAATTTCCAGATTGGATTTCATCACAGAGAATTGGACCTTTATTCCTAATGGACCGGCAGTTAGCAAACCCAAACTTCAGTGGCCCAGGATTTAGAGCGACATCACCCGACAGTAGAACCAGAGCAAGCTGCCTGAAAGACGTATTTTCACAAAAAGTGACTCTATGTGTCCTGACATAAATAAACAAAATGGATTTGGCAGTAGGTCCATCATATTTACATCCACGCAGGCCGACATCGCACCTAGTCTGAGTTCTGTTTTGACTCTTATGGCAATGTACAAAGAGGCCAACAATACAAAGAAGGAGTCTAACAATCCGCATCATGAAGAATCACAAACCACAAAATGAATTAACATGCAAAAATTCACAGCAAAAACATTAAAGGACAATAAAATACAAACCACAACCAAAAATGACTGAGTAACTCCTGGTAGAGGACAGTAATGCCCGTAATATCAATAAGCAAAATGTTCAAAATGTAAGACACAACCAAACAACACCGAGTAACTCCCGGTAGTGGGCGATAATACCCGCAATATCAACTAGCAAAACTATTGTGGTTTAAAACATTCAGAACAACATAAAAAGGATAAATAACTGAAGGTATTTCATGGAAGGCAGTAATAATAAGAAAAAGTACGACTAAAAGCCCAGATTATTTGATAATTTCCACCAATTTTGTATATTGTTAAAATACGCGTCCGTTACGGTCCTACCGAACACATACCCGGTACATTTATTTCTCTAACAGCGAATATAAGCATAGAGATATCAAATGCAGGTATATTATACATTAGGCTTGCTCAAAGTCTTTGTGTTTCTTATTTCACCATACCTGACATATATCGAAACCATTATGAATCCATCATGATGGGGGGGGGGGGGGGGGGGGAATTATTCTCTGATGAAACACTTTTGTCAGAACAGAATTCTTGGAAAAAAAGTCATAAAATCCTCAAATAATACCTAAGACAAATGGACTTGAGGAAAGTCTACTTATACATATATGGTGTAGTAGCTTCTCACCTTCAACTTTATCAATAAATTACTTCAAGTATAAATTAAAAAAATCCCAGATGTGCATTTGGTATTTAAATATTGCCAAACATATTGAAAGGTTTCTATACATTCAGTACACCACTTGTGGGCACCTGGGGAAACTTCACATAAAACACAGATTTTTTTTTCATTTTTTCTCAGAAAAACTGTTTTAGGCACTAAACAGTGATACCTAACCTATAAAATTTCACTGTGACTAAATAAACTTTAGAAAAGATGTTAGCCTCATGTACCAGCAATCAACAAAGACCTGAAAAAAAATATCGCAAATAACCAATTGATATAATCCAGACCTTTTGATGATAATGGAACCCCCTTTCTTGCTGGGCCCCATGAAGCCAGTCTATTATTCTACTTTGAGCTTATAATCCTCTAAGGTGTGAAATATCTGGAGATTTTAATGTCAGCTCATTTAAATTTTTTCTCATAAACCAGCTACTTCAATAATGTTTAAACTATTAATTTACCATTTAATTAAATTAAACTTTTAAGTATTATGTCGCCATGTTATTGGCTTATTTCATGTCCTATTGACAAAGAGGGGGCTAAAAAAAAATGCAAAGAAGATGTAGAGGAATAAATATTTTTTAAAACTATTACATTGGGCATTGTTATAAACTGAATGAAACTTATGGGTGTTTTGATGTTAAAGTTAATTCACAGGTACAGTTTTTATATCTCTTCTAGTGATTGAGGATATAGGATCAGGGCATCGTACATGTAGTAGTATTTGAGTCAGTGTCAGTAATCAATGTAGTACTGGTGAAGATATTTTATCCTAAAGACTATAGCACAAGTTCAATCACATCTCTCATTTTCAGGGTTTTCTTGAGTAAAAGTTCTTATAATTAACTATGTTTAATTGATAATATGGTTAAACACTCTTATACTGCAATGCAAGCAGAAAAAGAGTTAATCTTTGTTCATCCTTGAGTTCTAAATCAAGGCCAAAAGAATTAAGGCCAGTGCATATTGGTTTACAGTTTCTGTTAAATTATTCTTTTAATGTATCTATTCATTTTCTTTATGGTTTTTACATCATACCTAGTACCTTTGGATTATATTGTAATGGATAATTTGAAGGGTAAAGTAAACCAGAACATACAGTTGGTCAAAGTTACTAAGCTGAAGCAATTACCTCTGGTCAATGACAAACAACTACCAAGTTTTCCCACTTTTGTTCGGTCCTTGTAATCCAACTGGATTCCAGGGGTGGGAGGTGAGTGTGTTACCAATACACCACCGCAGCCCTTTCTGTATAAATTAAGAATTATTGTTCACAGGATTATTATATTACATCATGGTGTGACTCCACGAACAAAATATTCTTGACCTATTTACTCTCATTCGAAATTGAAATTTATTATCATAATTTTTTTTGGAATATTCTGACAAATTTTCAATAATATTTTGTTTCAGTACCTGCACTTTCCCCAGACCAGCCGGTGCTAATTCCATGACCTTGGACGACAATTCAGCCTTGACATCATCCAGACTTTTGTAGGTATGACCTCTATGTAAGGTCACCACAAGAAGTCTCTGAAATCCCGCTCTTTTTGCCAATGCCGTTCTGCCCTCATTGCTAATGAACATCCACTCGTTCTCTCTGTGAGGTGTGACAAAATACACAAAATATTCAGGGGGCCTTACAGAGTGACTAAACCTCAAAAGGCATTACATTTGCTATTTTAAAATTTGTTTCATGCTGCTTGCCATCATATCAGGGCACAAACCGGAAGATAAAATATTTAACAACATTTTGCTTTATCGCCCACACTCATGCATTTCCACATACCAAATAAGGGAGTTGAAGTAATGACAGAAATAATTTAAATATCTTCGGGACTTTCCTTATGCAAATTGTGCCAAGTTGGGGCACCAGTTTTGAAGTAGAAATTATATTAAAAACCCTTCTAAAATGTTTATTGTTTTTGACTTTTTGTTGTTAAAATGAGTTTATAGTTTTCGCTTGCGTCCATGCATATATTAATCAATACATATCCACGATATCAAACAGGTAAAAACCACAAATTTGCAAATTTAAATTAGTAAATTAAATTTTTATTAGTTAATACCTTACCTACCAGACGATAGCTATAGCCCGGCGCCAGCCGGTCCCGCCAAACGAAAGAAAAAGACGTCCCGGGTTTCACCCCCGGCAGGACCGGCACACTACAATCCACTCGCCAGGTGGCCTAGTTCCTGCCTCACTCGCCAGAGGGACGTGACGTCATAGCATCTTTTTCGTCCCTAAGATTGAATGATGAAGGCTGGAAGCGGGGAAGGCCGGGTGGGAATTTCCCGTCTGGTAGGTAAGGTATTAACTAATAAAAATTTAATTTACTAATTAAAATTTGCAATTTCATTGCGTTAATACATCTTACCTACCAGACGATAGCTAGAATAACTACCCAGTGGAAGGAGGGCAGCCTTCTGAGGATTGGAGAAACTCTTATATTATACCTAGGTGTGAGGTTCTAGTCCTTTGAGGAGACATGTTAGTCTCAAGGGTAACTAGACCCACCTGCCCCCCCCCCCCCCCCCCCCCCTTTTTGACTGCTCTGAGGGGAGGAAGAGAGTAAGAGTTCAAGTCAATGATTCCCACGGTTAACCTGGAAGAGTAGGGAAAGTCCTATACCCAGAGGATTACTCTGAAGTAAAAGACTTTGAGAAGCCAAGGCCTAGGCTAAAAGTGAGCCTACACCTAAAACTAACTAGTATGTACACTATATATAATTATATACAAAGAAGCTTAGGGGACTAGTGGTGGATTTGTTGGGCAGCCACCACAGGACCCAAGTGAAAAAGCTCCTTATCTGCCCAGGCAACATCCTTAAGGTAAAACTGTGTAAAGGTGTTGTGGGACTTCCAGTGGCATGCTGCTAGGATCTGGTCCAGAGATATGCCACCTTGAAAGGCTTTGGAGGCCGCAAAGGCCCTAACATCATGGGCCTTAACCTGATGTAAGGTCAAGGAATCTTGGTCAGAGAGATCATAACACAACACTACTGTTTGTTTGATCCAGGACGAGATAGTGGCAGGAGAGATGTCCTTGTTAAAACCTTGTTTGAATGAAACAAAAACTAACTCCTTTCCCGTTCTTAGGTCCTGCGTTTTGTCCAGGTAGTAGCGAAGAGCCCGAACGGGGCAAAGGGATCTGTCTTCCTTTAAAGACTTATCCAGAGTGGGGGCTAAGGCTGGAATGACCACAGGGGCCACGCACTCTGGTCCCTCTTTTGCCAAGTGATTTTTCGCCAAGAAGCTTGGTGAAGGGTAGAGGGAAACTTTGGACCAGTCAGCTTGGTGTCTGATATTTTTGTTTAACCAAGCGTGAATCTCACTCCTGCGTTTTCCTGAAGCCAGGGCTAGGAGAAAAACAGTTTTGAAAGTAAGGTGCTTCAGAGAAGCCTTTCTGAGTGGTTCAAAAGGCGCTTTTGTAAGCTGGTGTAAAACCAGGGAGAGGTTCCAAGCAGGAACCCCCCGGCGCCCTTTGGGTCTATCTCTGTGAAAACTGTCTAACAGTCTAGTCAAATTTTCATCCTTGCCGACATTAACCGAGGTATTTCCCAGTTTGTCTGCAATGGCTGACCTGTAACCATCAATAGTGCTGGGCTGGAGATTCTTCTCCTGGAAAAGGTGCAGGAGGAAATCTGCTATTTGTTTTATAGATGGGTTCCTGAAGTCCACCTGACTTGTTTCACACCATCTGACAAAAACGGCCCACTTCGCTTCGTAGACTGTTCTGGTTGAACGTCTTTGAGGCGCCTCAATTCTTGACGCCACTGGGCTAGAGAACCCCTGCTCCTTGATTGTCTGGGCTCTAGGAGCCAGGCATGGAGATTTAGGTTTGTCAGATCCCTGTGACGTGCCTTGTTGAAAGGTTGGGTCACTAGATCTGGGTGGTGTGGAAGACAAAGAGGAACCCTCGCGGATAGTTCCACTAGGTCCCAAAACCAAGGCATGTTGGGCCATCCCGGGGCAATCAGAATTGCTCTGCGATACCAGTGATCTGACAGCTTGCTGACCACCTTCCCCATCAGAGACACTGGGGGGAAGAGGTACATGTCCAGGTCCTCCCAGGATAATGTCAGAGCATCCACTGACCAGGCCTTTGGGTCTGGAATTGGGGACACAAATTGAACTAGCTTGCAGTTGTACCTTGTTGCAAACATGTCCACTCGGGGATAATGCCAGGTTTGACAAAGGAGGTCGAAGGTCTCTTGATGGAGGGACCACTCCGTCTGAATGACCTGCCTTTGGCGAGACAATTTGTCTGCAATTACATTCAGATGGCCTGGAATGTGTCTGGCCTTCAGTACTATTTGATTGAGGCTGCACCAACATAGGAGCCGCCAAAGAAGGGCACAGAGTGAGCCTGACCTCATACCTCCTTCCTTGTTGATGTATGCCACAACCGTGGTGTTGTCTGTGGCAATCAGGACGACCTTTCCTTGCACTAAATGTTGGAATCTTTTTAGTGCTAACAACACGGCTTTTAGTTCTAAGAAGTTTATGTGCAACTTGCTTTCGGGCACTGACCAAGTACCGCTTGCTGTGAAGTCGCCTAAGTGAGCACCCCAGCCTTTTTTTGAGGCGTCTGTAAAGATTTGAACTGCGTGTTGCAGGGGGTGTAAGGGCTGACCCTTTAGGACATTTTCCTCTTGGGTCCACCACTGCAGGTAGAGAGACCTCGGAATTGGGATCTCCTTTTCCAGAGATTCTGGGACTCTCCAGTGTTTCTTGAGGTGCCACTGAATAGGTCTCATGTGCAGTCTGCCTAGGGTCACCTGTTTTTCTGTCGCAGTGAGAAGACCTATAAGAGACATGAAAGTTCTCACTCGGCAAGATCTGTTCTGTAAAAGCACTGTTATTTTCTGTTGAAGGGCTTCCCAACGATTTTGAGTAGGCCTGACTACTCCATTGAGTAGGTCGTACTGGTAGCCTACGAAGTCGAAGACTTGTTGGGGTTCCAGTTCTGATTTTTGCATGTTTACCATCCAGCCCAACTCCTGGCAAAGGGCTAGGAGGGACTGGGTTCCCTGGTGGCAAGATTCTTTGGTAGGGGCTCGAATCAACCAGTCGTCTAGGTACTGGTGGATTCTTATACCCTGTGACTGAGCCATTAACTTGACCTCTTTGACCACACCAGTGAACTCCATGGGAGCTGTTGACAGGCCAAAGGGAAGTGCCCGAAACTGGTACGACTGGTTCTGAAAGTGGAACCTGAGGAATTTTCGGGATGTGTAGTGAATTGGGATGTGGAAGTAGGCGTCGCTGAAGTCTAGCGATGTCACCCACTCCTCTTGTTGTAGAGAGGTCCGGATTGTCTCTGGAGTCTCCATTTTGAATGTTTTTACGCATAAAAACTGATTTAGAGTACTGAGATCCAAGATTGGCCGCCACTTGTGGTTCGGCTTTGGGACAATGAACAGTCTGTTGAAAAAGGCTAGTGAGGTTTGAACCCTGACCCTCTCTACTGCCTTTTTCTCGATCAGAGCTTGTACAGCTGCTTGCAAGTGGGAGTCTCTGATGGGGTTTGCATAGCCACTTACTATCAGGGGATCCCTTACTAAGGGAGGTCTTACTTTGAAGGGAAGAACATAACCCTCCTTTAATATGGACACTACTTTTGGGTTTGCACCCTTGTGAGCCCATATTTCCCAAAAACTCTGAAGACGTCCCCCCACTGGTTGGACACTTGCAACAGTGGGGACATTTGGAACATTTGGAGCAGAAACAAAGTGACCGACAAAAGAAGCACTTTTCACACACTTTATTTGACTTTTGATCTTTGATTTTGGCCTTACGTCTTTCTTTTGCGACTGCCACCTTGTTACAGTAGGTACACGACATACAACATGATAAGAAACATTTGTTGGAACAGATACAAAAGAGTTTCTTGTTATGACACTTTGTACAGAACTGACTGGCCGGGCCACCGGCACCGGACTTGACTTGCAGTAATTGTCATTTATACTGTGTCTTCTCATGAGCCATCTTGGTACCACGTCCGGGTTGACCACCCCGGCCTCTGCCCCGGCCTCTATTGCGGGAACCAAACGCTTTCCAAGCTGGTAGTTCCTTTCCGGCTTGAGAAGTTGTTTTAGCAGTGTCTTGAGGTTTCCAACCAGTACTGTAGGGTTGGTATCTCTGTTTTCTGCCTCTACCGGCGAACCCCCCGCGGCCCGGGCCGGGCTGGGAAGTACGTCGGGAAGCTTCTAATTGGTTTATTTCATCCTCAGCTTTTCTAATAGCAGCATCGGGAAATAACCCATATCCATTCAGGGGGCAATTTCTCAAGGAATTGAAAGTATCTGGTTTAATCCCCGGTTTCACAGCTTCCAAGTATGAATCCCTACGGAGTAGGGTCAAATTTGCCATCTGCACAAATGTAAAGTCTGCCAAATGTTGTAGAGATTTACCCATGGCGAAACTGACATTCTGGTTAAATGAAGATAAATTTGCAAATTTAATAAGTAAATTAAATTTTTATAAGTTAATACCCTATCCAATGGACAATATGCTAAACCGGTCGGCGCAGACCAGCCCGCCAAACGTCAGAAAAAGACGTCCTGTGTTTCCACCGGCTGGCCGGTCCATAGTACTGTGCACTCCCCAGATGGCGCCTCGTACTTCCTTCCTGTCTAGACAACCTGACGTCATAGCATCTTTTTCGTTGTCTAAACCTGTTAGACCCCTAGTAAGCTGATAGCGGGGTCGGTGGGAGGGTCTTGTGTGTCCATTGGATAGGGTATTAACTTATAAAAATTTAATTTACTTATTAAATTTGCAATTTTATTGCGTTAATACATCCTATCCAATGGACAATATGCTGAATAACTACCGCTTGGTCGGCGGGTAAGTTACTAGGGACTTATGTGAACTCACAAATGATAGCAAATTTTAACCTACGGTCTAGGCTGACTTTGTCAGGAGACCCATAGGCCCAGGCCTGGATTGACCTTAAGGTCAGGAAACCCTGTAAGGCCTTGGTCGGTTGCCAACAGCCGGTTACCCGGGGCTATACCGACGTCGCCCCCCCCCCCTTTTAACAGACCTGCTCTGAGGTAGGGGAAGAGAGGGATGAGTTCAGTCCCAGAAAACAAATAAACCTCCCGAAGGAAGCCGTCCCATTTTATACTATGGGTATGTAGAACTGTTTACATTATGTACATACATACAAATCTCCTCAACCTAAGGGCCACTTGTGGTTCTATTGAGTAGCCAAAACCCAGCCCAATTGGTAAAGCTCTGAGTCAGCTCAAGCCACACCCTTCAGATAGAACAGTGTGAAGGTATTAAGTGACTTCAGTGGTAGACTGACAAGAATGGATCTAAGGGGACTCCCGACTGGAAGCCCTTAGGCGCAGCAAAGGCCCTGACATCATGAGCTTTTAACTTGATGTAAAAGGTGGGCCTTCTGGTCGGAGAGCTCATAATATAGGATCACTGTCTGCTTGATCCAAGAGGAGATAGAGGTAGGTGAGGTGTCTTTGTTGAAACCTTTCCTAAAGGAGTCAAAGCCATTTCTTATTCTGCCTGAGGTCTGAGGCCCTGTCCAAATAGTAGCGCAATGCTCTCATCGGAAGAGGGACCTGTCAGACTTGAAGGACCTATCCAGAGTTTGGGCCAGGGCTGGTATAACCACTGGGGCCACACTGTCTGGACCCTCTTGGGCCAGCTGATTCTTGAAAAGAAAGCTGGGTGATGGATACAGGAAAACCTTTGATCAAAACAGATTGGTGTCTGATATTTCTGTTTTGCCAAGCATGAATCTCACTTCTGGACTTGCCTGACCCAAGTCTTGAAAATCAGGTGCTTGAAAGAAGCCTCTAGGATTGGTTCAAAAGGAGCCTTAGTTAGCTGGTGTAAAACCAGGGATAGGTTCCAGGAGATCCCCCTTCTACCTTTGGGTCTGTCTCTATGTAAACTATCCAGGAGACGAGTGAGATTTTCATCTTGCTGATGATGACAGGTAAAATACCTAGTTTATCAGCAATGGCTGACCTGTAACCATCAATGGTGCTGGGCTGTAACTTCCTGTTCTCAAAAAGGCACATAAGGAAGTCAGCAACTGACTTTATAAGGGGTGCTCTGAAGTCCACCCAATTAATGATACACCACTTTGGATCATTGACTGATCTGATTGATCCTCTTGAGAGGCCTCAATCCTTGCTGCCAACTGCCTCAGAGAAGCCCTGTTCTTCGATTGTTGTGGCTCTAGGAGCCATGTATGGAGATTCAGAATTTTCAGATTTCTGTGAGGGATCTGATTGAAGGGCTGTGTTAACAGGTTGGGCAGACTCAGTGGAATCTGACTGGATATGGCCATTATATCCCCAAACCCAGGCCTCTTGGGCCTCCCGGGAGCAATCAGAATGAGTCTCTTGCATGGGGAGTCTTGTAACTTCTCCACCACTTTGCCCAAGATGGCTGCTGGTGGGAAGGCATACGTGTCCAGATCCTCCCATGGCAGACTTAGCGCATCCACCGCTGTGGCCAGGGGATCCGGTACCGGTGACTCAAAAAGAGGCAACTTATTGTTGAACCTCGTGGCAAATAGGTCTATTTGAGGTTGGTGCCACCGGCTGCATATTGTTTGGAAGACCTCCTGAAGGAGAGACCACTCTATTGGATGGTCTGGCCTGGCTTGGATAGCTTGTCTGCTACCTTATTTGCCGGCCTGGACTGTGTCGGGCTTTGAGAGTTACTTGATTTCTGGTGCAACCGGTCAAGATTCTCAGTAGTAGAGCACAAAGTGGGCCCAACCTCATGCCTCCTTCTTTGCTTATGTATGACACCACTGCAGTGTTGCTACAAGTAGTATCTTGTGTATGCAGAGGTCTTGGAACTCTTTTAAGGCTAGAAGGACTGCCTTGAGTTCTAGATAATTGGTATGCAACTTGCTTTCCGGAAGGAACCAGGTGCCTCTTGCAGTGCTTTCGGTTAAGTGATGACCCCACCCTTCGTTTCATGTATCTAAAAAGATTTTTAGAGCATGTTTTATTGGGTGTAATGGTTAGCCTGTAAGGCCAATGTCCTGCCGTCACCACTGTAAATGTGGGTTCACCTTTTCTAGTGACTCTGGTACCCTCCAGATGTTTTTGAGATGCCACTGTATGGGTCTCATATGAGGTCGGCCTAGGTGAACCTGCTTTTCTGTGGCTGTTAGTAAACCTATCACAGACATGAACTACTGGATCGGACAAGCCAGTAGTGAGTATTTCTAGTATTTTGTCCTGAAGTTCTGCCAACAGTCCGGTGTCGGTCGGACCCAACCGGCCCTGAAGTCGGACTGGTAACCTACAAAATCGAAGGTCTGCTTGGCTCCAGTTCCGACTTTTCCAAATTCACCAGCCAACTTAGTTCTTGGCATATTTTCAACAGATGTTGAGTACGCTGGAGACCAACTTGTTGGGATGCAGCTCTCACCAACCTGTCATCGAGGTACTGGTGGATTTTATATCCTTCTACATGGCCATCAGTTTTACCTCCTTGTAGTTACAGTGAACAGTGAGCTTGAATAGGTATGCCCAACCCTGGACATGAAATCTCAGATATTTCCTAGACTGTTCCTGTACTGGTATACGGAAGTAGGTATCCTTAAAAAACTACAGAGGTAACCCACTCCCCTTGTTGGAGGGAGGTTATCTGATGGTTTCCAGTGTCTCCATTTTTTTTTTTTTTTTTTTGTAATGTTTGTGACAGGTAGCGGTTCCTGTGGTGATTGACATAGTAGCTTATGATGTTCAGGGTCCTTGTCAAGCCTGGTCTGGTCTGGAAAAGGGGGGTGTGGCCCTCCTTCTAAATTGTACTACCTGGGGACCAGCTGCCAAGGCTTCAGATGAGTTTAGTGTCCCTTGGTAGACTGATAACCATTACTGTCCCTCTGGACCCTGGTCCGACCTGGTGATAGTGATACCCGTTTACAGTTAACTTGTTCTTGCCGTGGTCCAGCCCGGGTGGGGCTGACACAATTCACATTACATAGAACTTGACCCTAGACCAGCCGCCTGTAAGGTGGGGTAAGTAAACATGGTCATTTGTATGATGGCTGACCCCTGACCGAACACAAAGAAAATTGCCCGATTGTGAACCACATTTTCTCTTGCTGTTCAAAAGACCCATTTGAGTTCTATGTAACCAGCCATTTTGGCCACAGCAATCTTCTGTGGCCCATATACTGTAACCAGTAAAACTGGCAGGCTAGGCTGACCATAGGATTTACTTACTGGTCTACTAACTAGGTAGCCCCCAAGTGGTCTGCCGGTCGGTTTTGGTCCTTTGAAACCAGTATGAAAAGGGCCAGACAGCAATTGCACCTGATAGCAGGTCGGTAGTCTCTGCAACTGGTTGGTGTGAAGTAAAACTGCTCAGTGAAAACTGCATAGCTAGCTTCTGTGCAGGCCCAAAAATTCCTGTCAGAGACTACACATTATTAGGCCCATCATCAGGCTTAGGCCGGTGAATAGGCTGCTGATGAGGAGTGGTCAGCTGGTAGGAGACCTTTAGGTTGTGATTCTTAGTGCTGGTTGGTAGGCAGGGAAGCTCTGTAATATGAGACAAGCTGTTCAGTGCAGGTTGTGTAGATGGTACCAGTTGTTGAAACAACTGTACAAGGCTGTGTAGCCAGTACCCTGCCAGTACACTGTAACCACTTGAAGCTACTGTATAAGGCTGTGAAGCCGGTAGCCGGTCGGTAAACACACTGTAACCAGTTATTGGAGTAACTGTACCAGGTTGTTTAGCCGGTAGTCGGTCGGCACATTCTGTAACCAGTTGCTGAAGAAAGTGTACAAGGCTGTGTAGCCAGTACCCGGTCGGTACACTTAAACCAGTTATTGAAGTAACTGTACAAGGCTGTTTAGCCGGTAGTCGGTCGGTACACTCTGTAATCAGTTGTTGGAGCAAGTGTACAACAAGGCTGTGTGGCCAGTACCCGGTCGGTACACTTAAACCAGTTATTGAAGTAACTGTACAAGGCTGCTTAGCCAGTAGCCGGTCGGTACACTCTGTAGTAATCAGTTGTTGGAGCAAGTGTACAAGGCTGTGTAGCCAGTACCCGGTCGGTACCCTGTAACCAGTTGAAGTAACTGTACAAGGCTGTATAGCCGGTAGGTACACTCTGTAACCAGTTGCTGAATGAAGTTTACAACTACCCTTGTGTTGAATCCAGTTCCTCCATTAATTAAAAAATTTCTTTCAAAAACACGTCTTATTTGTAGATTTGACAGTTGCTGGTAAAGCCCTTGAGCTATATTTAGAAAATTGTTGGTCGGAGTGTCACGTGACCAGCTTGCTGGTCGGAGGGACAACGTGATTGGCTGATTAGAAATGACGATCTGCTTCGTGAAATGGTCGGTGAATCACGTGACCAACTTCGGGGAAAAGTCCTCACTAGACGCGTTTCCTTATACCACAGTAACGCGAGTTTACTGGTCGACTGATGTCTGTAGCAGAGAAGTCTGTACCAGTACGCTGGAGGTGGATTACAGGAACTAAAAACTGCAATCACAGTAGACGTGAGTGCAAAGAATGTACTTCCGACCTTCTTGTTCGGTAAATCACGTGATAAACTTCGTGACTGGTCGGTGAGAACACGTGACCAGCTTCGTGAAGGCACGCGATTGGCTGACTGGATATGACGTCAGAGGTCGCGTTCTTTTTTGCTGGCCGGCCGGCTGCTGCTTTAAAAGCAGAGAAGCCTGGACCAGTGCACTCTGTAGATGAAATTCCTGGCCGGACTTAAGTCGGTTCTTCTTCTCAGCCAGCTGTACACTCAAACCAGTTTCCTGGCCATCCACTGCCCTTATTACCGACACAAGGGCCGGGTCCATAAGGGTGGGACTGAGAGTGTGTTCTGAAGAAATCTGAAGAATTCATCTCTTGCTTCTGATGAAAAAACACTGGAGCTAGGCTGGTGTGACTGATGCTTTACAGCAGAGAAGTCTGTACCAGTGCGCTCTGAAGGAATGCATCCCTGATGGGGAATTCCTTCCATTTACAGTGTTTAAAACTACGTAGACTGAAGTTTCCCGTGATTTGTATTTGAAGTAGTAGAAAAGACGTTTCTATGGTGACTCTAGCTGGAATGTTACAGAAGGTACATTCAAACAAAAGACACGGATAAAATACCTGTAAGTAGAAAATCCATAATTCTTCAATATTGTAGATCTGCCCCTAACAACACAATGGTTGAATGCGAGGAAACTAGAAAATGGCTGCATGAATATATCTCGTCTTACGTAACTGCCCTATCATCAACACTAAATTGAGTCAGCTAGGGAGCGTTTCCAGCAGATTTGCAAATGTATATCCGTGCTTGAACAGTAGATAACACTTCTACACTGAATATATCCACATATAAGGTTGAAAATCCGTCATAATGCACACTTTCCTTTAAAAATCTGGAGATGTTGAAAACACGTCTGCACAGCACACGCGCCAAACGAAAAAGATGCTATGACGTCAGGTTGTCTAGACAGGAAGGAAGTACGAGGCGCCATCTGGGGAGTGCACAGTACTATGGACCGGCCAGCCGGTGGAAACACAGGACGTCTTTTTCTGACGTTTGGCGGGCTGGTCTGCGCCGACCGGTTTAGCATATTGTCCATTGGATAGGATGTATTAACGCAATAAAAACAAAAGTTCATCCAATGCACCTTGAGCTTTGACAGAAGACTTGCCTTTCTTAAGTTCACTTTGTAAAATATGCAATTGTTCTTGGAAGGCATCCTGTATTTTGGTAATACAGCGATTAAACCCCGCTGACTGGTTGCAAATATATGAAGACTCTTTTGCTGCTTTCTCCCACTTACGCATAGTGTCTTGTGATAGTGGGCGGGATGGAGGCTGAGGCGATGCAGAAGATATGGTTGAAATCCTGGGGAATGAACTATTTATCTTCGCCGCATCATTTGGCCAAGAATTCACTGATTTACCCGGCCTAGTTGGATCTGTAGGCTCCGCCGGGTGTATCCCATACCATCTGCTCTGGGATTTGGGGGGTCTGAGGAATTGGTCCACATGCAGGCCACCTGGATCACTAGATTTTGAAGGATATCCTTCTATCAGTACAAGGTTTAGAGTTTCTAGTTTTCGGCACAACCAATCTTCCGGAGGAAGATCCACAGAAATCTTGCCCACAGGTTGAGAACGGTGACCTGCCCAAGGATTATCAGTGCGGGATTGAGGAGAAAACTCCAGGTCAGGAATGTGTGTCCATCCCATGAACGCGCGGATGCCTCTCACAGTCTCGCGGTAATTTTGATCTTCACTGAGGACCCGGTCCGGGTCTGAGGTTTCTAAGTCTGGGGATTCCTCTGCGTCAGATAACTCACCCTCTTCAAATGTTTCCTGAGGATTGACATCGCGGAAGGTGACCGGCCCGGAGCCGGAAGAAGGTTGTTGAAATGCAGCTTGAGAGGAAGCAGACATAGCAGCTGACGACACAGTAGCCACCGGAGCAGGGTGTTTAAACATAGGTTCTGCTTCCGGGTAGAGGTTTTGAAGTGGAGATTGTCTGTCAGCAATTGAAAAATCCTGATCTCTAGGCTCATCCGGGCCAACAGCCGGACCGGCTGGGCCGGAAGAAGCCGAAGTAGAGACAAAAAAGGGTGTCTGGGAAAGAGCACCTGCTGGGGCAGCATGAGAGACCGGTACTTTGACCGGAGAAAATGTTGGATTTTGTACAGAAGGTGAGGAGCGATGTCCTAAAGTGATAAGCGCCTCAAGCCTGGCCATACGAGTGGCCCACTTTTCGTCCAGTTCCTGAAGATCTTTCTTAAACTGAGGCACAGGAAGGGACAAATCCGGAGCAGAAGAAACAGATACAGCAGGTTCTTGTTCTGGTTGGGCATCAAGTACTACCACAGAAGACGGATCGACTAACACTTCCTTTGCTTTAGCCTTTTCCTTTCTGAGTTTATAGGTAGGAGTACTTAACTTGAGCACTTGCTCCGGGGTAAGGACACTGCAAAAGTCACACTGCAGATTTTGAACACAAGGGTCATCACCCTGTCCTTTCTCGCGACAACGCGCACACCTACTATGTTTGTCAAATGAAGCCATAATATGGCCACACGCACCCTTTTTCTGTCCTGGAGATGCCATGATAGAACAGTTAGCTAATGGCAACACTTCCGACACAAATTAAACAGATATAACACAAATATAAAAACTAAAGAGTTCACAGATAAAAATCCACAACTTTAAATATCGCGCCAAACGAAAAAGATGCTATGACGTCACGTCCCTCTGGCGAGTGAGGCAGGAACTAGGCCACCTGGCGAGTGGATTGTAGTGTGCCGGTCCTGCCGGGGGTGAAACCCGGGACGTCTTTTTCTTTCGTTTGGCGGGACCGGCTGGCGCCGGGCTATAGCTATCGTCTGGTAGGTAAGATGTATTAACGCAATGAAAAGGGATTTTGCGTCAAAGGTGTGCCAAGTTAAGGTGGGAAGAAGTATAATCATCAGAAAACTCAGTTGTGGAGATTACTAGGGATGTTTTTCTTGCACGTTTTTTTTTTTACTACAGTAGTACATTCTATAGAGCAAGAAATGTGAAATTTGCCACCGAGTATGAACTTAGTCAGTGAAGAAAACCACCGTTCTATTTGCATGATTTGAGAGAAATTCTGTACATATTTGTGATTTTTGTTACTACATTAGACCTCTGTCCGCCCTGACCTAAAATTGTCACAAAAATGTTATTATTTTGTCTTAGATTCCAAGGGTGTCCATAGTGGGACATTTAACATACTATGTCAAATTTTGACATTCGTACTCAGTAAGTAAAGTCCACTTTATTATACTGTGAAGCCATTAGTAAAGAGAATACTGATGTAAACAGCTAAATATTCATTGTTAATCTTTTTATGTTTATATATTTTCTTCTTGTTACTGTAAATCCGAGAAATTTTAAATTTCAAGAAATTCTAGTTCTTGACCATTTTGTAATGGGGGTGGGGGAGGGGGCAACACCCCAAAACTTCACTCATGTCTCCACTGTATTAAAATCAATTAACTTATAATTAAATACTGCATGCAATATGGCACAACCAAGTGGCAAACTAAACAAATAAATTGAATACCTAATATGTGGCTGAGGACTTTACAGGTGCTGTTTCATATTTCTACATCTTTTTCTCACTAATTCTCATTCCTGACAGTACATAAACACTGTCCTTGGTGCATTATTTCCAAATAACGGAGGATTAAATCTTACCTGCCTTGTGGCACAATGAAAGCAGCAAATTTATTGGCCAGCCCTGCTGTGTCCACCACTTTGATGGTGTAGCGTGCACCTTCACCAGTTGAACTGTACAAATCCAGCGAAACATGGTCTTCTTGGTCCACGGTTCTGCGAAAACAACACACAGTTCAACCCTGTGAGGTTGGATTATCTTAACCTTAAGTATCAAGGTACCATGTTGCAAGCATACCCCATCTCCAAGTGACACAGCGGGCGCCTGGCAAAGGGAGATGTAGAACTTTCTCTTAAACTGCTAAAGCCAGGAACCAGAGGGATTGAAACATTAGTTACAACAGCGAGTGGTGTTCATAAGAAAAACCTCAAACTCACTCACAATCTCGAACTCAGGCCTAAATAAGTAGAAACTCAAATTTGGTATCCTCAAGCAAAAATTGTACCTAAGTTGTAAATGCTCAAGCTTAAATTGAAAAAAAAATGGTCCAACAGAATTTCTTCCCTAACTAAAGTAGTCATAAACTGGTACATAAAGACTCCTTTTAAGCAAACTTAAACACAATTCCTAAATAAATGCAATAAATTATTTTTCATATGAGTTTAAGTTCTCTTTAATTATTTCCTGTCTGAATTGGGAACATGCTAAAAAAGTCCTATTTTCAGTCAAACATTGTATCTTTGTTAAATTTGATCTGCATTTTGAAGGTCAACTCAATACGCTAGTGGTCAAATCAACTCTGAATGTAAATCCAGTTGCAAAAATGTTACGTCCATTGAACTTCTAGCAATTTTTATTGTGTGTTTTACATTTGAAGAAGTTTTAATGTCAAATACAGAAGAAACAATTACAACAGAAAAGAAGGTTGTAATATATCTCACGGGAAAAGGTGCATTCAGGGAATTTCATAAAATCACTGAAACTTTTAGCCATTTTGTTAAAACCCTAAAATTTTCAGGGACATAGCTAAACGACTGATTTTTTAGTGCAAGGGATTTTGCTAAAATATGTAAAAATGTTAATTTTCTCTTTATTGAAAGACTAGTCTATAGCATGCAAGACATTATGAAATTTGGAATAAAACTACTGAATATCGACACATCTTGGAATGAGACACTTTTGCCACTTTTCAGTCATTTTTATATAGGGATAAGTTCTGAATCTAAGTTTACTGTTATCACTTCATACAACCCCAGATTAACCAGTTTCCCAGTAACATATGCATCAAATGAATTTTTTTTTTTACAGTTTCAGGATCTATATCCTTTAAAATGGTTGGGGGACATTGCTATTCCCATTGAATTTAAGGGTTTATCACATGTCAGTTGATATATATTATTTAATTATAATGGATTTCCATTTGAAAGAAAATTTCCAATATTTTGTATGTCATTCACAATGCTATCATTACCCTTTTCTGAGATGATGCCGCATGATTCCATAGTTCTGGATTTGTTTTACAGAATCCACCAATTGTTCCAAAGTGTCCACCCTCTCCACTTTGTCATCAAAGGCAGTAACCTCCAGCACCTGATAAGACAGGGAAATACATAAGGGGATTTGCTATATATTAACAGTACTCACAAAAGGTTCAACATGGGATCTCAAAATATTGTACATTTCTGAAATATAGCTTTGCCAGAAAAATGTTTTAAACACACAAAGCCATCTGCTTCTTTGCAGATCGGTGTTAATATAAAACAAATATATTATAGAACAAAACATTAAATTATAACAAAATTATGTTCAGACATTTTGCAACAACTTTAGTGTGCAAGAATTCAAATGCAAAAAAAAAAGGTTCAAGAGACGATCTCAAAATACAGTATATTACAGAAATATGGTTTTGCCAGAAAAATCTTTTAAACACACAAAACCATGTGCTTCTTAGCAGACCGGTGTTAATTTAAAATAAAAAAATTTAAAAAAATATTAGAAAACAAAACATTAAATTATAACCAAATTATTTTTCATCATTTTACAAAATGCCTTGAGTGTGCAAGAATTCAAATGCCAAAATAAGGGGGCTCAGTGGTGTGGTGGGTAACACATTTGCCTCCCACCTCTGAGGTCTGTGGTTCAAACCCCAGACTCTATGTTGGAAAGCTAGTAGTTGCTTACCAATGTCCAGCAGTTCACTGTGCAGATTCTTGAAAAAATAGCACGGACTGGTTTCCTCTGCCCTTTCAACTACCCTTGATATAACCTATTACAATGTGTTCAATTGACATTAAACACAAATTACTCATAAAACTACTAAAATATTGTACACAGTATTTCTATAAACAATATGAATGAAACCTAATAACCTTTGCTCAGGCTGTATTAAATTCATGACTGTTTCACTGTTTGTTTGTTTGTTAGCAGAATTATGCAAATATTACTGGCTGGATCTTCACAAAATAAAACTAGAAAAATGTTTTTGCTAACAAAAACTAAGCGTCCCAAAATGGTTCACTGCAATATAATATACAGTAGAAAAAGGTTTTTGAAAATAAAAACATGCAGTGCTGAGAGAAGAAGTGAAAGTTAAGCAGACAGTGTGGAAGTTCATGCATTAACATGAAAGAAAAATTTAAGCTTTATTTTGTTTTCTATGCCCATAAATTGCGAAAAGTTAATTGAATAAATGCTCTGGCTAAGAATGCATAAAGCATCAATACTTATAATAGGTCGAAAGTTACACCATAAAACTACTTAATTAAAGAGTAACAGTGCTTTATAAATGCCATATATCTATTTACATTTTAGAAAAGGCATAGTAAAATGTGAGCCTTTAGAAAGGCAAGAAGTTTGTGACACAATGCTTTTAACACATCTATCTGGTAAATCTGACCAGCTGTCTAGACTCTTCACATAAGGTTTCCCAATACCTCTGAATACATTGTAAATCTCTAAAAGCAAGAATAAAATAGATATAAGGCAAAAACACAAAATCGGCTATTTGATGAATCCAGTTTGATCCATAAAAGGAGTGGGGGGTGGGGTGGGGGGGGTAAATCTGACCAGCTATCTAGACTCTTCACATATGGTTTCCCAATACCTTTTAATACATTCTAAAGCTCTAAAAGCAAGAATAAAGGAGATAAAAGGCAAAAACACATAATCGGCTATTTTATAACCCCAGTTTGACCCATAAGGGGGGATGCGGGGGTAAATCTGACCAGCTACCTAGACTCTTCACACAAGGTTTCCCAATACCTCTTAATACATTCTAAACTCTAAAAGCAAGAATAAAGGAGATATAAGGCAAAAACACAAAATCAGCTATTTTATGACCCCCAGTTTGACCCATAAGGGGGGGTCCGGGGTGAAGAGTCCCGCTATCTAGACTCTTCACATATGGTTTCCCAATACCTCTTAATACATTCTAAAGCTGTAAAAGCAAGAATTTCGGGACCACATGAGGGTGTGGGCAAGGTCAGTTCTGAAGAAGTTGGTTACTACTTTAAATTATGTTGTTTGGTTACTACTTTAAATTATTTTACTTTGTATCAATATTATGTGGCTGCTTCTGATTGGACAACCATTGGTCCTCGTCTGTAAACCCCTGTCATTCTTCCATTTTGAAGTTGGAGGCACATGGGCACACAGCAAGAAAAATATTTTAACGAAAAATTTCAACTTCAAGTGCAACTGCAGATTGTTTTTACGTCTAAGTGGTTTTATACTGAGTGTTTTATATTTTACTATTTTATTTTTATATTGTGTTGTGTACAATGGCAGAGGCTGACAACCGGCATTATAACTTGCGTTCTGGTACTAGTACTGTACAACTCCCAGTACAGATTCATATGTCTGATCCGGAATTTTTGACACAAATTTCACAAAATCACCATAATTTAGATTCTGATGATTCGGCAGACTCTGAATTAGACTGCAGTGCGGTTATTGAGAATTCTGACACGGAACATACTACCGGCACAGAAAGTAAACAAAGTACTTCCAGTACACAAGTACTTCGCTTGCTTACTTTGTCGGATGCTGCCACTCAACAGGCAATAAACGTTCAAATTTTAGCACAGCTTTCATCTATCAGTGATAGATTAAATGTACTTGAGAGTAAGAAAGTCAAAAAACATTCGGATCCGAAAAAAATCAAGGGAGTTTCCAAAAGTAAAGCCAGCACTCGAGTTACCCCGGTCACACTGCCACAGAATCAGTGCCAAATTTGTGTTTTGCCATTTTTGGCACAAATTCGAAAATTCAAAATGGCCGACATTTTTGGGGAGGGGAAAATTTTTTCAAAATTAACAAGAGTACAATGTTCAGATACCCTGTGGGTCGAAAATTTTGACGAAATCGCTCTATCTGGCACGGTTAAAGAGATAGAAGCAAATTTGTGTTTTGCCATTTTTGGCAAAAATTCGAAAATTCAAAATGGCCGCCATTTTTGGGGAGGGGAAAATTTTTTAACACATCTATCTGGTAAATCTGACCAGCTGTCTAGACTCTTCACATAAGGTTTCCCAATACCTCTGAATACATTGTAAATCTCTAAAAGCAAGAATAAAATAGATATAAGGCAAAAACACAAAATCGGCTATTTGATGAATCCAGTTTGATCCATAAAAGGAGTGGGGGGTGGGGTGGGGGGGGGTGGGTGGGTAAATCTGACCAGCTATCTAGACTCTTCACATAAGGTTTCCCAATACCTCTTAATACATTCTAAAACTCTAAAAGCAAGAATAACGGAGATAAGAGGCAAAAACACAAAATCGGCTATTTTATGACCCCATTTTGACCCATGGGGGGGGGGGGGTCCAGGGGTAAATCTGACCAGCTATCTTGACTCTTCACATATGGTTTCCCAATACCTTTTAATACATTCTAAAGCTCTAAAAGCAAGAATAAAGGAGATAAAAGGCAAAAACACATAATCGGCTATTTTATAACCCCAGTTTGACCCATAAGGGGGGATGCGGGGGTAAATCTGACCAGCTACCTAGACTCTTCACACAAGGTTTCCCAATACCTCTTAATACATTCTAAACTCTAAAAGCAAGAATAAAGGAGATATAAGGCAAAAACACAAAATCAGCTATTTTATGACCCCCAGTTTGACCCATAAGGGGGGGTCTGGGGTGAAGAGTCCAGCTATCTAGACTCTTCACATATGGTTTCCCAATACCTCTTAATACATTCTAAAGCTGTAAAAGCAAGAATTTCGGGACCACATGAGGGTGTGGGCAAGGTCAGTTCTGAAGAAGTTGGTTACTACTTTAAATTATGTTGTTTGGTTACTACTTTAAATTATTTTACTTTGTATCAATATTATGTGGCTGCTTCTGATTGGACAACCATTGGTCCTCGTCTGTAAACCCCTGTCATTCTTCCATTTTGAAGTTGGAGGCACATGGGCACACAGCAAGAAAAATATTTTAACGAAAAATTTCAACTTCAAGTGCAACTGCAGATTGTTTTTACGTCTAAGTGGTTTTATACTGAGTGTTTTATATTTTACTATTTTATTTTTATATTGTGTTGTGTACAATGGCAGAGGCTGACAACCGGCATTATAACTTGCGTTCTGGTACTAGTACTGTACAACTCCCAGTACAGATTCATATGTCTGATCCGGAATTTTTGACACAAATTTCACAAAATCACCATAATTCAGATTCTGATGATTCGGCAGACTCTGAATTAGACTGCAGTGCGGTTATTGAGAATTCTAACACGGACCATACTACCGGCACAGAAAGTAAACAAAGTACTTCCAGTACACCAAGTACTTTGCTTGCTTACTTTGTCGGATGCTGCCACTCAACAGGCAATAAACGTTCAAATTTTAGCACAGCTTTCATCTATCAGTGATAGATTAAATGTACTTGAGAGTAAGAAAGTCAAAAAACATTCGGATCCGAAAAAAATCAAGGGAGTTTCCAAAAGTAAAGCCAGCACTCGAGTTACCCCGGTCACACTGCCACAGAATCAGTGCCCTACCTCCGGCATGCCAAGTTTACAGTCCATTAGACAAGATGCATTCATTCAAAGCCAAGTGTACCAGAGATTGAGAGATTTAGCTCAAAACTAGAAATAGGCCGCCCTGTTGATAGTAGATGCGAATAGAAACAGGATAGCATACAAGAACACACATTATCATGTGTAATGTCCACCCATGAACCTTTTGCCCAAATTGTACAGTAGTCTTACAAGACCCTGTTTCATTTGTAAAATATATCAATGATGCTTAAATATTTGTTAGTGTAGATGTAAATTATTTCAACTTCATGCCTTTTTGCATTGGTTGGGTTGAAAATTTTGACGAAATCACTCTATCTTGCACGGTTAAGAAGATAGAAGCAAATTCCTGTTTTTCTATTTTTGGCAAAAATTCGAAAATTCAAAATGGCCGCCATTTTTGGGAAAAGGAAATTTTTTTGAAAATTGCCAAGAGTACATTTCTTAGATACCCTATGGGTCGAAAATTTCAATGAAATAACTCTATTTTGCACGGTTAAGGCCAGTTTGTGTTTTTCCATTTTGGGCAAAAATTCGAAAATTCAAAATGGCTGCCATTTTTGGGGAGGAGAAAATTTTTTGAAAATTGCAAAGATTACATTCCTTAGATACCCTGTGGGTTGAAAATTTCGACGAAATCGCTCTATCTCACATGGTTAAGGAGATAGAAGCAAATTTGTGTTTTGCCATTTTTGGCAAAAATTCGAAAATTCAAAATGGCCGCCATTTTAGGGAGGGGAAATTTTTTTTTAAATTGCCAAGAATACAATGCTCAAATACCTGTGGGTCGAAAATTTTGACGAAATCGCTCTATGGTTAAGGAGATAGAAGGAAATTTGTGTTTTGCCATTTTTGGCAAAAGTTCGAAAATTCAAAATGGCCGCCATTTTTGGGGAGGGGAAAATTTTTTGAAAATTGCAAAGATTGCATTCCTTAGATACCCTGTGGGTCGAAAATTTCGACGAAATCGCTCTATCTTGCACGGTTAAGGAGATAGAAGCAAATTTGTGTTTTGCCATTTTTGGCAAAATTCGAAAATTCAAAATGGCCGCCATTTTTGGGGAGGGGAAAATTTTTTAAAAATTAACAAGATTACAATGCTCAGATACCCTGTGGGTCGAAAATTTTGACGAAATCGCTCTATCTCGCACGGTTAAGGAGATAGAAGCAAATTTGTGTTTTGCCATTTTTGGCAAAACTTCGAAAATTCAAAATGGCTGCCATTTTTGGGGAGGGGAAATTTTTTTTTAAATTGCCAAGAATACAATGCTCCAATACCTGTGGGTCGAAAATTTTGACGAAATCGCTCTATGGTTAAGGAGATAGAAGGAAATTTGTGTTTTGCCATTTTTGGCAAAAGTTCGAAAATTCAAAATGGCCGCCATTTTTGGGGAGGGGAAAATTTTTTGAAAATTGCAAAGATTACATTCCTTAGATACCCTGTGGGTTGAAAATTTCGACGAAATCGCTCTATCTCACATGGTTAAAGAGATAGAAGCAAATTTGTGTTTTGCCATTTTTGGCAAAAATTCGAAAATTCAAAATGGCCGCCATTTTAGGGAGGGGAAATTTTTTTTTAAATTGCCAAGAATACAATGCTCAAATACCTGTGGGTCGAAAATTTTGACGAAATCGCTCTATGGTTAAGGAGATAGAAGGAAATTTGTGTTTTGCCATTTTTGGCAAAAGTTCGAAAATTCAAAATGGCCGCCATTTTTGGGGAGGGGAAAATTTTTTGAAAATTGCAAAGATTGCATTCCTTAGATACCCTGTGGGTCGAAAATTTCGACGAAATCGCTCTATCTTGCACGGTTAAGGAGATAGAAGCAAATTTGTGTTTTGCCATTTTTGGCAAAATTCGAAAATTCAAAATGGCCGCCATTTTTGGGGAGGGGAAAATTTTTTAAAAATTAACAAGATTACAATGCTCAGATACCCTGTGGGTCGAAAATTTTGACGAAATCGCTCTATCTCGCACGGTTAAGGAGATAGAAGCAAATTTGTGTTTTGCCATTTTTGGCAAAACTTCGAAAATTCAAAATGGCTGCCATTTTTGGGGAGGGGAAAATTTTTTGAAAATTGCAAAGATTGCATTCCTTAGATACCCTGTGGGTCGAAAATTTCGACGAAATCGCTCTATCTGGCACGGTTAAGGAGATAGAAGCAAATTTGTGTTTTGCCATTTTTGGCAAAAATTCGAAAATTCAAAATGGCCGCCATTTTTGGGGAGGGGAAAATTTTTTCAAAATTAACAAGAGTACAATGTTCAGATACCCTGTGGGTCGAAAATTTTGACGAAATCGCTCTATCTGGCACGGTTAAGGAGATAGAAGCAAATTTGTGTTTTGCCATTTTTGGCAAAAATTCGAAAATTCAAAATGGCCGCCATTTTTGGGGAGGGGAAAATTTTTTGAAAATTGCAAACTGATTGCATTGCTTAGATACCCTGTGCGTAGAAAATTTTGCCAAAATCGCTCTATCTCGCACGGTTAAGGAGATAGAAGCAAATTAGTGTTTTGCCATTTTTGGCAAAAATTCGAAAATTCAAAATGGCTGCCATTTTTGGGGAGGGGAAAATTTTTTGAAAATTGCAAATATTACATTCCTTAGATACCCTGTGGGTCGAAAATTTCAACGAAATCGCTCTATCTCGCATGGTTAAGGAGATAGAAGCAAATTTGTGTTTTGCCATTTTTTCGACGAAATCGCTCTATCTTGCATGGTTAAGGAGATAGAAGGAAATTTGTGTTTTGCCATTTTTGGCAAAAATTCGAAAATTCAAAATGGCCGCCATTTTTGGGGAGGGGAAAATTTTTTGAAAATTGCAAAGATTGCATTCCTTAGATACCCTGTGGGTCGAAAATTTCGACGAAATCGCTCTATCTGGCACGGTTAAGGAGATAGAAGCAAATTTGTGTTTTGCCATTTTTGGCAAAAATTCGAAAATTCAAAATGGCCGCCATTTTTGGGGAGGGGAAAATTTTTTCAAAATTAACAAGAGTACAATGTTCAGATACCCTGCGGGTCGAAAATTTTGACGAAATCGCTCTATCTGGCACGGTTAAGGAGATAGAAGCAAATTTGTGTTTTGCCATTTTTGGCAAAAATTCGAAAATTCAAAATGGCCGCCATTTTTGGGGAGGGGAAAATTTTTTGAAAATTGCAAACTGATTGCATTGCTTAGATACCCTGTGCGTAGAAAATTTTGCCAAAATCGCTCTATCTCGCACGGTTAAGGAGATAGAAGCAAATTAGTGTTTTGCCATTTTTGGCAAAAATTCGAAAATTCAAAATGGCTGCCATTTTTGGGGAGGGGAAAATTTTTGGAAAATTGCAAAGATTGCATTCCTTATATACCCTGTGGGTCGAAAATTTCGACGAAATCGCTCTATCTCGCACGGTTAAGGAGATAGAAGCAAATTTGTGTTTTGCCATTTTTGGCAAAAATTCGAAAATTCAAAATGGCCGCCATTTTTGGGGAGGGGAAAATTTTTTGAAAATTGCAAATATTACATTCCTTAGATACCCTGTGGGTCGAAAATTTCAACGAAATCGCTCTATCTCGCATGGTTAAGGAGATAGAAGCAAATTTGTGTTTTGCCATTTTTTCGACGAAATCGCTCTATCTCGCATGGTTAAGGAGATAGAAGGAAATTTGTGTTTTGCCATTTTTGGCAAAAATTCGAAAATTCAAAATGGCCGCCATTTTTGGGGAGGGGAAAATTTTTTGAAAATTGCAAAGATTGCATTCCTTAGATACCCTGTGGGTGGAAAATTTCGACGAAATCGCTCTATCTCGCACGGTTAAGGAGATAGAAGCAAATTTGTGTTTTGCCATTTTTGGCAAAAATTCGAAAATTCAAAATGGCCGCCATTTTTGGGGAGGGGAAAATTTTTGGAAAATTGCAAACATTACATTCCTTAGATACCCTGTGGGTCGAAAATTTCGACGAAATCGCTCTATCTCGCACGGTTAAGGAGATAGAAGGAAATTTGTGTTTTGCCATTTTTGGCAAAAATTCAAAATGGCCGCCATTTTTGGGGAGGGGAAAACTTTTTAAAAATTGGCAAGAGTAGAATTCTCAGATACCCTGCGGGTCGAAAATTTTGCCGAAATCGCTCTATCTCGCACGGTTAAGGAGATAGAAGCAAATTAGTGTTTTGCCATTTTTGGCAAAAATTCAAAATGGCCGCCATTTTTGGGGAGGGGAAAATTTTTGGAAAATTGCATAGATTGCATTCCTTAGATACCCTGTGGGTCAAAAATTCTGTCGAAATCGCTCTATCTCTTACGGTTTCTGAGATATTAGCAAATTACTCAAAAGTAGTACTGAAAATACACAATGAAGTACCTAAATGGCTATTACTCATGTACTGACAAAGCTATCAGTCCCAAATGCAATACCAAGCGAGCTATGGACATAACAATCTTGTATTCAAAATTGTAGTAAAATATCTTTAATTATTTTGGCTTAAATGCACGGAAACCAATGGGTACTGAAAATAGCTGTACTTAAGTATTACTCAGTAAGCAAAAGAGGTACAACAGCCAAAAGCAATCCCAAGCAAGCTACTGACCCAATAAGCCTGCATACCAAATTTGGTGACAATAGCTCTAATACTTTTCCTTTAAATGAGCGGAAACCATGCGTGACGCCGGACATCGGACGCCGGACATCGGACAACGGACATCGGACGGCGAAAAAAGCAAAAATAATATATCCACCCCCCAGGGGGGTGGACATAATACTACTGCAGGTACAAAGTTAAAATCCCTTAGAGGGGGACCTGTGGAGGTCTTGGTTTCGAACTGGGTCAAGTGGCCACAAGAATTTGTACTTTCTGGTTTCAAAAAAGAACGAATCCAATATGACCAATTGTCGGTAGTCCAATGGGTGGCTGGTTTCTGCCGGATCCTAAGAGAAGAGCAAGATCCCCAAGTCAAGGAGCACATGCTTGATTATCTAATAGCTCTTATGGAGGATGCCAATGACTTCTCTTGGGATGCGGCACGGGCCAGCCATGCAGTCCTGCTTTGTAGAATGGAGCAAGGGAAAGTAAAAAATTATACTGAAACTGAGAAGTTGGATAGGATAAGGCGAGCCAATGCTCAACGACATGTAGCTAACACTTCTGAAGAAGTGTCAAATTTTCAAAAGAAAACTAAAAATAAGGTACTCACTTGCTCATATTACAATCAGGGGACATGTATCCACCAAAAATCACATGACACAAAAGGTGTCACTTACAGACACATCTGTGCTTATTGTTTTCAACAGTTTGGCAAAACATACTCCCATTCGGAACAAAATTGTAGGAGTAAGACAAAGAAAATGACAAAAAACGAGTAAGCCAGGGTGGGTTCGAATCTGCTCCCACCCGATTGTTTTCTACTAAAAGTTATTTCAGCACACAGTTGCATTCTGCCAAGTCAGAATCATTTGCATCTAAAGATCAAGCAATACGTTGGTTTCAACAAGCTACAGCTTTTGATACAGTTAAACCTAATAAGTCTTATGCTCAAGCATTACTTTCCAATGTAGACAGCAATGCGCCTTCTTACCCGAGGGTTGAGAGGAATCTTGGGGCTACTGATAATATAAAGCTAGGTATAGCAGGCAACAACCAAGGTTACAGCAGTGCTCATACAGTAGCTAAGATCCACAAAGTTCCATATGTTAAGTTGTCCAAAGCTCAGTCACAGCCCTCCAGTAAGTCTATATGCAAAAAACAAAATTATATTGTTGCAAAAAATTTTCCACAGGCTTGGGGTAGTGGCAGTGTGACCGAGGTGGTTACTCAAAAGCCGGAAATACTGTCAAACAACAGGTTCCATGTATTACAGCAGCTAGTTGCTGATGATCTCTGTGTGGTAGATACAGATACAAAAGACAGCATGGAAAACATGTCATGTTGCAGTAACCAGCCAACATTGGCTAAGCAGGTCAAAAACCATTTGGTGGGAAAAAAAACAAAAATGGGACTTTTGATGGGGAATCTAAAAATTCATGCAACAACATAGGTCGCAACTGTCAATCAAAGTACACCCAAAGATTGTCTCAGTATGCACCCGTCTATTAGACCACATTTGCAAAACAGAAACTCAGAACCTCAATATTTCAACTCCAGTGAGGAGTGTGTTTTTAATGCCGAGTATGATGCACCATATGACCATCTGATTAATTCTCAGAAAAACACCAAACAATTTGGTTTCTCCCCAAAATCTGCTTTAAAAATCTACGAAGGTCAGTCAGTTCAATGGGATCAGATACCCGATGTATTGCAGGCTCATAAGTTAATAAAAAATAGCAACCTTCCAAACTTCCTACATTGTCGTATACCTGTCCAATCTGGACTTAACATCAAAGCCTGGAGAGGCTACCTTAAAAATTACTGGGACCAGCAATTATGTGATTTGCTTGAGTTTGGCTTTCCTCTAGACTTTGATAGAAGTTGTCAGTTACACTCTACTGAAGAAAATCATGCTTCTGCTATTGAAAATATGAAGCCATTTTAGGCCCTTTTGACACAAAACCTATAGATATGCATGTATCTCCGTTGCTAGTTAGAGATAAACAAAATTCTACCAGCAAAAGAACCATTATGGACTTAAGCTGGCCAAAAGGAGCTTCTGTTAACAATGGAGTGGCTAAAGATACATACTTGGGTACCCCTTATGACTTGAATTATCCCTCTGTTGATTCCATAACGAATTCATTGCGAAATTTGGGGCCTTCAGCACAAATCTACAAAATTGATATCAGCAGAGCTTTTAGACAAATAAAAATTGATCCTGGGGACATAGATCTATTAGGCATAAAGTTTCAAGATCAGTATTTTCTTGATAGATCGGTAGCTTTCGGATTTCGTCATGGTTCCCAAATTTTTCAGAGATGTACAGATGCCATTCGTTACATCATGGCCCAGCATGGCTTCCCATTATTGTACAATTATACAGATGATCTAATATATACTGGACTTCCTTCCAAAATCAACGAATCTTTCATATTTCTGAAGAAATTGTTGGGGGAGCTAGGATTAGACATTAGTACCAAAAAATTGGTTCCACCTGCCACTTCAGTTACTTGCTTAGGTATACTGGTAGATTCGGTGCAAAAAACCATCTCCATTCCAAGCGAAAAATTGGCTGAAATTGTTCAGCTATGTGCAGACTGGGGTTCCAAGACTTATTGTAGCAAAAGGGACCTTCAATCCCTCTTGGGGTCTCTCCTTTATGTTTCTAGATGTGTAAAACATTCCAGATTCTTTCTGAACAGAATGCTGCAATTATTGAGGGATAACGTGGATACAAGGAAAATATTAATCACTGCTGACTTCAAACATGACTTAGCTTGGTTCAATTCTTTCCTTCCTCATTATAATGGTGTCACTTATTATGACCAATCTTATTGTCATTCAGAAGTACATCTGGATGCCTGTCTTACTGGTTTTGGGGGCGTTCATGGTAACATGGTATATGCTTTACCCATCCCCAAAGGCTATCTCCACTATAACATTGCTCATTTAGAGATACTAAACATAATAGTAGCACTGAAAATATGGGCTACTCATTGGGCAAATAGACGAGTACGTATCCATTGCGATAACATGGCAGTGGTAGAGGTTTTGAACTCTGGCAGGGCTAGGGCCCCTACTCTGGCTTTGATTGCCAGAAATATTTGGCTTATTTGTGCAATTTTCCATATACAGATAGTAGTTGTACATATCCCTGGCCAGAGCAATGTTTTGGCAGATCTCCTTTCCAGGTGGCAATTTACTGCTGATAACTGTACACAGCTTGCCCATATATTGCCTGATTACAGTTGGATTCCAACGCATTTAGATCTAACATTGTTGAACTATACCATATAAATTTTGTGTTGTAGATTGCATGGGTAATACAGCCCAGCTGGCCATGTCTGCTGTTGATAAGCTTATGTCAGGATTCCGCCCTGCCACATTGAGGCAGTATCGTAGGATGTGGTCAGATTTTATAGCTTTCCAGGTGGCAGCTGGGCTGTTTCCCTATCAGGTGAATATTCATTTGTTGTTGGCCTTTCTAGAATTTTTACATCATAATGGAATTTCTCCTTCTCACTTACAAAACCATTTAACAGCCATTAGGGCTCTACATATCTTGCTCGGCCTTGATACCAGTGCCTTTAGAGATGAAAGATTGGCCCTATTTGTCAAAGCAACTAGGCTGCAAGCCCCTTTCAATCCTTCAATTTCTGCTCATTTAGATGTTACTTTATTACAACGTATTATTCAGCAATGCGACAGCATGCAGTTTCCAGTGATCTTCAAGCCTTTGTACCTGGTGGTTTTTTTTTCATTTCTCAGGCTATCTAATGTTCTTCCACATTCAGTGGCCTCATTCGACCATACTAGACAGCTGGCTCGTGGTGACGTTATTTTTGGGGACTCTGGGGCAGTTTTAGTGATAAAATGGTCCAAAACAATGCAGAACAGAAAGGATTTTACCACTGTTTCACTGCCAGATTTGGCAGGCTCGAACCTGTGCCCCATTATGGCGCTTAGAACCATGTTTGCCACATTTAAAGGTACTGATAACTCTCCAGTCTTTCTGATTCCCAGAAATAAAGGATTAGTTCCATTGACTGACTCTGTAGCTCGCAAACATCTGAAGGACATTTCCAAGGCACTTTCTTTGAGTAAAGTACTCACATTCCATGATTTCCGTAGGGGTGGGGCTGCTTGGGCTTTTTCCCAGGGCGTACCTCTTGAGCACATAATGAAGCATGGTACCTGGAAGTCTGATGCTGTTTGGACCTACCTTTCCTCTGCTGTCACTACTATTTCCCCTGTAGCCCTTGCTTTTCAACGTGCTTTACGTACCTAGGTCCTACTTGGGTTTGGGTGCTTATTATTTTCACCCTGTACACTGTGAATTCACAGTACCTTTACTATGATACAAGTGCAAATACTAATACTTTAACTTTTTAACTTCACCCTCTTTCATGGGTTATCAGCTGGAAACACACTGACTAGCATTTCTGGCCATTTTTCCTTGCCTTGCTTCGTTTGTCAGTTTGACCTTGACCTCGGATTTGACCTTGGAGGTCATTGCTCCAGGACCTGTCTTCATGACCTCATTGTTGCTGGACTGGCCGGCGGGTTGGGCACAATTTCATAGAAACCCATGGACTTTAGACAGATAATTTCATATTTGCTGCCCAGCCTGCTTGCTTTTCTTTCACCGTTCGTCATGTTGGGTTTTGACCTTCCATATTTGAAGATCAGCTGCATGACCTTGGAGTTCACTACGGTTCAAGTTCCCTTTACTTAGGTCACTTGCAAGGCAGGCTTATTTGGCAAGTTAGGGGCAAATACATAACTTAATTCTAATTGTTTTGAATCTATTTTAAATGTTATATTGTGCCTGATAAAAATTGGGTAGTAAAGTAGAAAAATAAATGTTATATATCCCATGTTGCCTCTTTACTTCTTGGGAACTGTTCGGGACCACATGAGGGTGTGGGCAAGGTCAGTTCTGAAGAAGTTGGTTACTACTTTAAATTATGTTGTTTGGTTACTACTTTAAATTATTTTACTTTGTATCAATATTATGTGGCTGCTTCTGATTGGACAGCCTTTGGTCCTCGTCTGTAAACCCCTGTCATTCTTCCATTTTGAAGTTGGAGGCACATGGGCACACAGCAAGAAAAATATTTTCCCTCCCTTTAACCCATCCCATGTCTTTTGTATTTAGTAACAATATTATGTGTATCAATTTTCGTGACAAGATTACTGCCTGTAGATATTTTTCAGATCACTATAACTGATGATGGTGGGACTGGTGCATCATTGGCATATTCATTCAAGTCTTGACTAGCTAGTCTCTGGCCTTGCTAGTAGTGCTTTCCTATGGACATAATATTGGTGTATTGCTTCACACTTGGTTGTGTTTTGATGTGGAACCTGTGTTGAATTTTCATGTGATGTCCTGAAGGAAAGATGTACCAGAACTCAATTGCCTGCCATGCTATAAATGTTTTTATATGTATTTTATGTATTATTGTTATTCTGCATACATACACATTACAATTACATTACATTAGTTGGACAATGTGATCATCTAGTCTTGTTGTGATCATGAGTTGGATCACTGTTAAGCAGAGGCTGCATGGTGCAGTCACTAGGGTTGTTTATTATTTTATTAGTGAGGGGATCACAACGATCACCTTTTCCAACATTTTAGTTGGCAGTGTGTTTCTTTTATTGTCTTTTACTGGATCTGGTTTTATCTTTTTACACTTGAATGCATAGAATTGCACTTCTAGTAACCTTTGACCTCATTTTAAACCTTACACTGGCATGCAGATAATTGTACTGCCAGTTAGATTGGGTGCTTATTATTTTCACCCTGTACACTGTGAATTCACAGTACCTTTACTATGATACAAATGCAAATACTAATACTTTAACTTTTTAACTTCACCCTCTTTCATGGGTTATCAGCTGGAAACACACTGACTAGCATTTCTGGCCATTTTACCTTGCCTTGCTTCGTTTGTCAGTTTGACCTTGACCTCGGATTTGACCTTGGAGGTCATTGCTCCAGGACCTGTCTTCATGACCTCATTGTTGCTGGACTGGCTGGCGGGTTGGGCACAATTTCATAGAAACCCATGGACTTTAGACAGATAATTTCATATTTGCTGCCCAGCCTGCTTGCTTTTCTTTCACCGTTCGTCATGTTGGGTTTTGACCTTCCATATTTGAAGATCAGCTGCATGACCTTGGAGTTCACTACGGTTCAAGTTCCCTTTATTTGGCAATTTGCAAGGCAGGCTTATTTGGCAAGTTAGGGGCAAATACATAACTTAATTCTAATTGTTTTGAATCTATTTTAAATGTTATATTGTGCCTGATAAAAATTGGGTAGTAAAGTAGAAAAATAAATGTTATATATCCCATGTTGCCTCTTTACTTCTTGGGAACTGAAAGAAGATAAAAGGCAAAAACACAAAATCGACTATTTTATGACCCCAGTTTGACCCATAAGGGGGGATGCGGGGGCAAATCTGACCGACTATTTAGACTCATCACATAAGGTTTCCCAATACCTCTTAATACATTCTAAAACTGTAAAAGCAAGAATAAAGCAGATATAAGGCAAAAACACAAAATTGGCTATTTTATGACCCCAGTTTGACCCATAAGGGGGGGGGGGGGGGGGGGGTCCGGGGGTAAATCTGACCAGCTATCTAGACTCTTCACATATGGTTTCCCAATACCTCTTAATACATTCTAAAGCTCTAAAAGCAAGAATAAAGGAGATAAAAGGCCATTTCCTGACCATTGCTATATGTTGGTGCCATCCAACTCACTGGCCAACGTTGAGAAACGTTTTAAGAAACCTTAAGAGGCCAGTGAGTGAGTGTGAACTAGCATGTCCCCCTAGTGGTCATGTGACCACGCTAGTAAACAACCTTCATTATTTTTGTTGCAGAAAATACTCCCCTAGTACTGAATCTGCGGGGAGGTAGGGGGGGACTATCCTGGTCAGGAAATGGTAAGTATTTATCTAATAAAAATTAAAATTACAACAAAATTTTTCAATTTTATTGTGAAAAATACACTTACCATTTCCTGACCATTGCTGAATGCAGCCTTCATGGAAGGAGGGCAGTACTAGAATATAAAGACCCAGTACACCACTCTGCACAGCTATCATACACAGCATAATCCTATAGGCATTCAGATCCAAACTCACCTCCCAGATGAGGCAGTGGAACTGTTGAGCACTACAAAACAACACAGCCTTGTTGTTGTTGTTGTTGTAGGAAGGAAGTAATCATTACAGAGACTCACTACCTAGCCTACAACTAAAACATTATGAGAAGTTTACATTGAAATTTACATGCATACAACAACATATAAACTTCCAACAGTCACACATACCATACAGATCCCCTAAATCATAGTATGTAGTTGAAGTTCTCACAAATTGACAGTTATTGCCACAGTTGAATGCTGTATCTAGACATCCAACACCCACACAGGTGACACAAATATTGGAAGTGTCATCAGCATATTGTGTAATTCCAAGTCTGAATGAAGTCAACAAATCTGCCTAATATAAAAACAGATAGTATGACGGACATACAGCTGCAAATGCATACTAAAGTATCAATATAAGTATCACGCATATACTTATAACATAACAAACTGTAGGACACAATATCAAAGTCTGACCACAAGCAAACCAAGCAGGTGAGACTGAAAATTGGTAAAAAAGTTATGGTTTCCAGTAACATGCATCTAAAAATTCATATACAGAAACACTATCCTAAAACCTAAAGATTCTTGCTTTGACTCGCTGCTGTTGAGAGTCAGAATTTGACTTCTCCTCAGTAAAAATGATAGTCTGCCTACAGCAAGATAAAATAGTTGACCTGAAAATATCTGCTGTAAAGCCTTCCTAACTAGGCACAGACAAGACATAATAATTCCTCATTAAATCCTTTGTCCCAAGTAAAAGTATTTCAAAACCTCACAAGACAAAGAGATCTATCTTGAGTAAAACTGCTGTGCCAGTGATTGAGAGCTGGCATATCGACCGGCTTAACTGAAGTAGGACCATCCGAAGCCAACTGAATCTTGGCTAATAAATGGCCAGAGCCAATTGTGAGCAATACTCATTCAAAGTAAGGGAAGACAAAGCTAACGAGAATACCCTTCTTCCTTTGCCTAATGCCAAAGTCAAAAGAAAGACCGTCTTGAAAGTTAATAACCTCCAAGAAATCTTCCCCAAAGGCTCAAAAGGCTGTCTGGTGAGACCAAACAAGACCAAAGACAAAAGGTAAAGAAGGCTTAACCTATTGGCTACTGGATTGTCTCTATAGAAATATGTCAACAATCTATACAGCTGAAGAGTTCTAGAGACTTATTCCCCTTCAAGGAAAGCAATCTACCATTGTTATTCTGTAACCAGCAATAGTAGATGGCTTAAGATTCCTTTCCTTAAAGAAATAATTAAGGAAATTTGCTACATCTAGAAAAGTAGTATCTGAGAAGTTCACCACAAAGAAGCCTCAGATGTGCATAGATTTACCAGGTCCCACAACCAAGAACATCCACCATGACCATCATGATTCAATCATGATGAATCTGCACCTGAAGGTGGTCATCTTATAAATCACCTGAAGAATCCTTGGCTATCCCGGTGCAATCATGATGATTCTGCACCTGTAGGTGATCATCTTGAGTCACCTGAGGAATGAGAGCCACTGGAACAAACACAAAGCTGTCCAGATCCTCCCAAAAAATGAGTAATGCACCTGTTCCCCAAGCCCCACAGTCTAAGAAGGAAACACATACACTGGAAGCTTAAGATTCAGGTTGTTGGATACCAATGTCATAATGATTGAACTCACCAGCAAGGGAAGCCTTAAAAGGAACCTTTGTGGAACAGATCCACCAGATCCCAAAAATAAGACATCCCTAGCCACTCTGATGCAATCCAGATGATTCTGCACCTAAATCTTGGAGTAGCCCTTCTTAACAGCTACAAAAAGAATTTTCTTGCCTTTCCTGAGATCTTTGACTTATCAAGATAACCTCTCAAGGCTCTCACTGGACAAAGAAACCTATCTTGTACCAAGGCATGATCTAAAGAAGGTTCCAAAGCAGGAATGACTACAGGTTGAAAATCAAAGGAGCCTTAGAAGCCAAATGATTCACCTGCATCACCTGAAGAATCAAGGTCACAGAACCAAACAAACTGTCCAGTCCATCCCAAGAAAAGTTGAAAAAGACAAGCTTGTGGTTCAAACTAGTTGCAAAACAAACCCATCATTGGTGATTGTAATCAAAGACAGATTTGATTGAACACCTGAATCAGAATAGAATAGATTCAAAAGTCATCCAAACACATTCAATTTGAATCATCTTGACTCTCATGAACAAAGAATTTGTTGAAATATTGGTATACCCTGGGAAGTGATATGCCTGAATCTGAACCCATGGCATTCGTCCAAGGAATGATTCTTGAGATAAGAAAAACATTCCTGAAAGTGGGTACCTCCCTACCTGTTCAGATAGGAAACCACTGAAGAACTGTCTGTGGAAATCAACAGATTCAAAATCCGAATCAGACTTCCAAATGATTCTAAAGGTAGTAGCCCTGTCAATGTGGAGTCTTGACCCCTCATGATACAACAGACCACTGGCTGTTTGATGCCATAATTATGCATCCCAACCCTTAAAGAAAGCATCTAATAACAGGAGATTGTGCTCCTTCTGATGAAGTAATGGGAGCTCCTGCAAATTGAAAAGTCGTTCCACCACTGAAGATGATCCCTGAGAACCTGAGAACAGAAAAACTGGTACATTATCTGTGTATTATGTGTGGTATCTGTGGTACATTAGCAGATAGCCTTGGGGTTACCTGATAAACAAATGACCCAATGGCACTGTTTTCTCCTATGAAGCCACACCGTCACCAAAGAAATGGCTTCCTCAGAAACCATTAGCCGGAGAAAATGCTTTGCTATGAGTAAAGATGTACCCTAAGATGGAATCTGCAATCCAAACTAAAAATCCTGGTGCTTTAGACAAGATGTTTTTTTTTTTTTTGTTTTTTTTTTTTTAAATGTATATAAGCTGGTGAACACCCAATGCCTTCTAGTGCAGCCATCAGGTTCACTCTCCATTGATACAATAGTAAAGTCGAAAATAAACCATTTCCAAGAGCAAAGCAATGAAATGGTGTATATACTGGTAAAGCATGATGCGTTCTTATAGATCCCACAGCCTCACCATGGACTAACATAGCAAACAAGCAGTGAACCGGTGTGAACTGTCATCAACAGGGAAGTGAAGATAAAATTTGTGTGAATCCGGCTACGAAAGAATGCAACTGTAAGGAAACGAGTGGACACACCCATTCACTTACTAGTAACAATTAATTGCGAAAATCCCAACTATGCGAAATTAAGGTACATGTAAAGGTTTATTACCTGACCTCAACTATTAGTGGTAGCCATCTCTTCCCAGCTTATCACAACCGATAAAGTGTAAAATTGTAGCGATATCACCATCTCACTGGTATTATCGCCCTTTTGTCGATCATTCCATACACAGCTTTATGCAAACTGATCTCTCCCGCATTTTATTCATTTATTCTTTACACACATGTCCAAAACTGCTTTAGGAACATGAATAAGCAATCCCTCATGGTACTGTTGCCTCTGTGAAAGGTAAAGTATGGTTGAAGATTATCCTCTTACTATGTTGAGATGTAAGGTGTAGTATATCTGCACTAGTGGACAAACACTACTCCTAAAGATTACTCCTAACCCCTCTAAAACTTCAGAGGAGAGTTTTGTAACAGAGTTGGAGGATTAAGTATCATAATGGGAAGAAAAGTGCCCTGGGCACTAATCCCCTTTCTAGCCATGTGTAGGAGTTTGCTCCTTCCCAGACAGAAGAAACACTCTACACCCGAGATCACAAAATGAAGTTTTCCTGGACATCTGACCAAAAGTTCAGCAGGAGAAAACCTCATTAAGAGTGAAAAATGCACTTTTAATTCTACCAAAATCATCTAAGAGATAAGCTAGAGAAAAATAAGACTTGTAACACTTCTGATGAGTAACAAGTTGAAGAACTGGTCAATGCACTGCCCAAAAAACATCCAGGATCACTGAAGACTGTAATTGAAAATACTGCACACAGTCCAAGGAAGTACTGGATATTCTATGAGATTCCTGTTAATCCTTAAAAACTTGAAGCCCTCCTGACAGAGGTACTGCTAGATAACTCCACATTATTAAATTCCAAGATTGACATGATTAAGCTGCAAGAAACACAGAGAACCTGTATTCTTGAACAAAATCTGACAATGGGTACATATAGATCTTATGCACCGGTGCCGGTTTCCAGCAGAAAAACCTGCATAACCCACAGAAAGAAAAGCTAATCTGTGAGATGAAACACAGCTCCGGGAATCTGAAACCCGATTCCGGACCTTTGGGGAGGTATGGAAACTCGATTGTGTTAGAATGACGTCATGCAGGTATTTTCCTCCGTGAAAAGTTCCGACTGAACCTGACGGAAGAATTAGAAGCTGTGATGATCGCTTCTGCATCCGGAACGATGCAGCAACCAATGAGAAACTAAGATGTCTGCTCTCACCGGGGAATCCCACCGGACACCCATTCAAGTGAGATCGTCACGGTGAGATGTTGACTACCACAAACGCCTGGCATTTAGAACCCGACGTGAGAATAGCTTATGACAATCGAATTGTCTCCTCTCTTCAGGTTGCCTCCATTTGTCGCCTAGCAACATGTAAACTGTCCCTGTCGGAGCTAGTATGACTGCCAACAGTTTCAGTGTTAAAAAGTTGTAAATCTTCAATCAAGTGAAAAATAAAATAACTTGTCTCAAGAAACACGAGCCTTTTGAAGAATTCTGAGAAGAAGAAAGTCTTCATCCAATGACGATACATCCATGCCGCCATCTTAAAATAGTGGTCAAACATCCACCAAAAAATGGCCACAAAAGTCTTTTTCTCTGTCCTTTTCTCTTAAATTCATCCTGAGAAGACATTGTCAACACAGATGCCTTACCACAGAACTCAAATTCCCACAAAAACTCCAAAAACTTTATAAAAATCCAAATTAAAATAACACATCCACACTCTAGGATGGCCAACAAAAATAATGAAGGTTGTTTACTAGCGTGGTCACATGACCACTAGGGGGACATGCTAGTTCACACTCACTCACTGGCCTCTTAAGGTTTCTTAAAACGTTTCTCAACGTTGGCCAGTGAGTTGGATGGCACCAACATATAGCAATGGTCAGGAAATGGTAAGTGTATTTTTCGCAATAAAATCGGCTATTTTATGACCCCAGTTTGACCCATAAGGGAGGGTCTGGGGGTAAATATGACCGGCTATCTAGACTCTTCACATATGGTTTCCCAATACCTCTTAATACATTCTCAAGTTCTAGAAGCAAGAATAAAGGAGATATAAGGGGAAAAGATGAAATTGGCTATTTTATGACCCCAGTTAGACCCCTACAGGGGGGTCGGGGGGAAAATTTGACTTGCTTTCTAGACTCTCCACATATGGTTTCATACTACCTCCCAATACATTTTATGGCTCTAAATGCAATACTTAAGAAGATAATAGGGGGGTTCACATGAATTTTAAGCTTTCTGATTGGTACCTGTGAGAAAATCACTCATAAATCGGTCAATTTTCATCGGATTGCTCCCAAAATCTAATCAGCTCACGTTTTTGATAGTATAAATATGTGTATGAAGTTACAAGCCTCTGCGGTCAGTAGATTTTCCTGAACTTCGATGACGGGTGGGTGTACCCGAAAAAACTATTTTTTGATCATGTGACCTTGATAAAGATCAAAGGTCAAATTTAAGCATGTGGAAAAATTTTCCCACGCCTAAGGTATATAACTGCCAAATATGGTTAAAAAGCTTGCAATAATAAGGGAGATATTCAAGGGAGACCATAATGCGGCGGCAGGGAGGAAACTGACGTGAAACCAAATAAGCGCCTTTTCAGGGACGCTTAATAACAAGATGGGTGTTGCTCCAAATTAGATCCCATTAAGTTTTGAGACTGATCTGGATCACTGGATACAAAAAAGTATCCAAGATATGGAATTTCTCATTTATTTATTATTATATATTTTAACGGAGGTCTGCAATCTCTGAGGGCTCTTGTTATCAGTTAAATTTGATTATCCGAGCTTTATTTTGAACATAATATCTTTTGTCACTTTCACAGATATTGACATTTTATTTAATCGATCTGTTTAGATTAGCTACCATAATTTTGATTTATTTATACTTCAGCTAATTACACCTGATATGCAGATACCCAGAATTGGGTCAGTTATTGTACAAAAGATACTGGGCCCAATTTTTCACATTCCTACCTAATACAGGAAAGTTATATTACATCAAGTGACAACACTAGTGACACCAAGATCAGAAACATCTTTTTGCGAAAGACAGTTTGTAGAGGCAAGTGCCACACCATGGAACAACCTTACTGTACTTCAAGTAAAACATTGGCTATTGAAAAGATAAAGGCAGACCTTAAACATCCATTTTAAACGCAAGCTCTAGTGAAGTGTGATCACTTTTTTTTCTTATTTTTGTCTCCTGACTTTTATGAATTGTGGTGTAGTGGGATGAGTATCTGTCACATCGCTGAAGTTAAGCAGCAATGGCCTACATTAGTACTTGGGATGGGTGACCACCTCAGTACACTACTCATGCCTCTGATGGCTTTGCGGCCTGTGCTAGTAGACTGAAACTCCTTTCAGCATTGTTAAAATTGAATATGCATGGAAATGTCTTACAATTTTAGATTTGTGGAACTTTATATTCCATACATTTATGTTTTAATTGTGTGATCAGTGGGCACCATGTGAAATTTGGAGTTTAAAAAGCGTTATTTGATTATATCTAAATGCTTGGCAATTTGTTCCAGATTATTTAAATATTATTCCCTCACATTTGTATTAGCACACAACAAGTATTTGATTTTAAATGCATTAAATACTAACAGACTTCATGCAGGACAATTTCCTTTAACATAAAATCTGTCATATCATTAATACTTAAAATTTTATTTCATTGTTAAATTACTATCATATATTCTGATAGTAGTTTATTATACACTCGAATACGGCACAAGTGAGGATAATTGCCAGATTATAAATCCAGATAACATTCAAACTAGCAAACGAATAATTGTTTAACAGTTAAACATATAAATATATATTTGCACACTTATTGTATTTGAATTGTTACAATCCATCACTGGTTCACCTTTGTGGTTCTGAACTAACAATCTGACTATATTTACAGAATAAAACACTTCTTTCTGAACAATAGCAGGATTTAGGGCAAGTGATATTGGCCCTTGGGCAATATCACTTGCCCTCGGGCTTCATAAATCATGATATTGCCCAGAAAGAAGTGTTTTATCCTGTTTATTATACCAAAAGTATTTAACTTTTTTCTGTTTCTATTTAGCACCAAATGCATACAAAAACCCTTGTAAAAGTCCCTCCAAATATAAGTAAATGAAATGTGACATCACAAATCAACACCACTAACGTCATCACTACACAATTCTTCTAGACAGACTAAAGAAACTCAATAATCCACTGCTTGTTCTACTTGGTTATTCACGTGAACATTAGATTTTTTAGCATTGTGTCATTATGTGACATGACAATGACGTGTCTAGTAAACAACAACAAGTTTGTTTACATTCACAGCACATGTGTACCGACAATTTTGAGACAAAAACGTCATCAGAGTGATATTGTTTTGTCTAAAACGGGAAATATCACGTCATATTGCCCGCATATCCTGCAATCTGATTGGCTTAAACTCACTTGAGGTATAACTAGAGGATCGCTCGCAAAAAAAAAAAGATAATGTTTTTGCATAGCAAAAACAAAGCGTCCTGAAAAGGATATAAAGGTGAGTGCTAAAGTATTAAGAAAATGTTCCGTTTGTAGCCTTATACTGTTGTGGCAACCAAAGTCAGCGCAGTCTGCTCTATCTAGCACAGTTTTCAAGATATAAGCATTTTTGTGTTTTGCAATTTTTGCAAAAAATTCAAAAATTCAAAATGGCCGCTATATTTGGCGAGACAAAAATATTTTGAAAATTGGCATGGGTACTCTGCAGAGATATCCAGCAGGTCAAAAATTTTGTTGGATTCGCTCCATCTAGCACAGTTTTTGAGATATAAGCATTTTTGTGTTTTGCAAAAACATTTTTGGTGAGACAAAAATTTTTGAAAACAAGACCACTGCCGCGGTGTGTATCTCCCGCCGAGCATTAAAGGAGAAGAAATAGCTTTTCCGAGATATTCACAATATTTCATTTTCGTGTGTGAAAGCTCTTCCAAATGTAGGTGAATGAGTTATTTGAGAAAAATTGGCTATCTGCAATACTTTTAACAGATAATTCGCATTTACTCCCAAAAGTAGATGAATGAATTATTTGAGAAAAATTGGCTATCTGCAATACTTTTAGAGATAATTCGCATTTACTCATTTTGAGTAGGTGAGTAATTAGCTATGGGTCTGAAACTTCACCATGTGAAAACTCTTCCAAAAGTAGGTGAATGAGTTATTTGAGAAAAATTGGCTATCTGCTATACTTTTAGAGGTAATTCGCATTTACTCATTTTGAGTAGGTGAGTAATTAGCTATAGGTCTGAAACTTCACCAAGTGAAAGCTCTTCCAAAAGTAGGTGAATGAATTATTTGAGAAAAATTGGCTATCTGCAATACTTTTAAGAGATAATTCGCCATCTAGCACAGTTTTCGAGATACTAGCATTTTTGTGTTTTGCAATTTTTGCGTAAAATTCGAAAATTCAAAATGGCTGCCATTTTTGGTGAGTCAAAATTTTTTTGAAAATTGGCATGGCTACTCTGCAGAGATACCCTGTGGGTCAAAAATTTCGTCGAAAATGCATTATTACTTTTACAAGCAGAAAATACATACAGGCAACATGTTGGGCAGTTTCTTGAACTTGGTGAAGACATACACAAATACTGGGAGTGGAAAATCTCCATTCTCTTCACTATTGGTCTCAGCAACATGACAAATACGGCTCATCCAACCCCTGCAAATAAAGTACATTACATACATGTTCTAAATCTATAACTTGATCAGCTGAAGGTCTGATCACAAGACCCAATACAAATGCAAGTATTGACCAGAGGGCAGGCAATAACGGTTCAGAAGGTTTATCATGGAATTTCAGTAAAATGCTCTCCAAACTAGTGGTGCTACCATTTTCAAAGACAAAAACCAGCTTCCAGGTCATGAAAAAATGAAAAATATATTTTGTTTGTTTTAGTATTCGCCTTGGTTAAAGATGTAGACGCCCGTACATGAGATAAAACTGTAAATGCAGAAGGGAATGTCTATAAAATACATCATATTTATCCATTTGAAGGTATTTTATTAAATATTTTAACAATATTTCCAATATTTCTTATATCATCAAGCAATAAGATCTGTGCATTGTTGTTAAATAGAAAGATTTATAAATACCAGTTCCCATCACTTGATAGCGGTTGTCACAATTTTAGGCCAAAGCGAAACAAAATGCAGTATACTGGTATTACGTTAACAACACTACTCTAAACCGAGACACTAGGGCTACACAGACCCATCCCTATCTGTGACAGGGCAATAATTCTTAAAGCAGCCCTCTCAAATATCTTATACTCTGTAATTATATCTTTACAAAATGTTATTTGGAAAAAAAGACATTTCCAATTGTTGACGGTACCTTTTAATGTGTAAAACTTTATTTCAATATCGACCAATATCCACATTCATATCCACATTGAAATCATCTTCCAATCCCTATACAACTTGCAGGGAAATAAGCAGAGTAGGAAATTTGCAATTTGTGACAGCATGTGAAATTTGCAAGTGAGGGAACCCCTCTTCGATGTGGGAAATTCATTATAGATTTGTGATCTTTGTGACTATATTAGGACCAATGATTTCCCCTGATGCAAAATGGCTACAGCAGACTCTGTGGGAGAACAACCTCCAAAATCTACAAAATTTGGTTCTAATTATGTCCAATTTGCACTCTTCTCACACAACCACAGCATTTTTTAATGAAGACATCAATACTGTTCCTGCTTGAATCCGGGAAAAAAGCCTGGTGGAAAAAAAGCCTGGTGGAAAAAATAGCAGTGGAAAGAAGTGGAAAGAAAGCTTGGTGGAAATAAAGCCTGGTCTGTTTTGGAAAAGTTGGACCCAATTCTAACCAGGTATATGTATAAAAGTTTGTAGAGCATGCATAAAGTGTTATTTTGTATTTCTTATTTGAATAAAATGATTGGAATAAATTAATGTTTTAGTTCTACTTCATCATTAATCCCGATATTTACAGAAAACAAGAGGAGAGTGCCCGTGAACGGGCACTCTGTCAGCTGACCGAGTGTTTTTGATTTGTGAAGGTGATTAGAGGACAGAATAATTATCAGGAAAAGGGCTGTACAGAAATACAGTAAATGGTAACTGAACAGCAAGTTCGAAAGAAATTCCGAAGCTGACAGAAGAAAAGGATAAAAAAGTTGTGCCCTGTAAATGGTATTATGAAGGAAAATAACAAGGTAATTGTTTAAGTGTAAAAAATAGGTTAAAACATATTTAAAGAAATACTACAAATGCAATATCCTCGTTCGACCTTGAAGAAGGGGTCCAAGGTCAAATCTAACCACACAAATACATTCCCAGCCCATGATTTCCTATGGTTTACCATTCCAAACCTCTAGGACCAATTATAAATGAGTTATAAGCACTTTTAAGCTTGGCTGTCCTCATTTGACCTTGAAGGAGGGGTCCAAAGGTCAAATCTGACCATACCAAAAGATTCCGAGCCAATGATTTCCTATGGGATGGTTTACCATCCCAAATCTCTGTCACCAATAATAAGCGAGTTGTAGGCACTTTCAATTTTCGCTGTCCTCATTTGACCTTGAAGGAGGGTTCCAAGGTCAAATCGGACCATATCAACAGATTCACAGCCCATGATTTCCTGTCTGTTTACCATCCCAAACCTCTGGGAACAATAATAAGCGAGTTATAAGCACTTTAAGTTTGGCTATCCTTGTTTGACCTTGAAGGAGGGGTCATTGAAGGTCAAATCTGACCACACCAAAAGATTCCCACCCCATGATTTCCTACGAGTTGGTTTATCATCCCAAACCTCTAGGATCAATAATATATTATAATGCATTAAAAATTATTAAAAAAATTTATTAAAAAAAAGTAAGACAGATCCAGGTCTCATACTCACACAAGAGAATCTACCTCTGGCCTAGTACATATATGCAAGATATGAGAGAAATCCCTGCAATAGTCACTGAGAAAATTGTGATAAAAAGTTGAAATTTTCACACTTTTGGTGGGGGTACCCCCCTTGTAATGTCTCTAGCAACCAGACGAACAGACAGATTTGCATGCCTTGAACAATTTTTCATCCTCGATAGATAAGGTATCTTTTAAAAAAAACAGCATGTCTCTAGGCCTTGTAGTTTTGGAGAAGAAGTTGTTCACGCGGACGCGGACGCCCACACCGCAGAGTGATGACATAATGTCAGCTGACTGACAAGTCAGCTGACATAAAAAGAAACATCAGGCGTTTTTTCCATGTTTTTCAATACACATTAAGCTTTCTTTCCACCAGGCTTTTTTTCCACCAGGCTTTCTTTCCACTGTCATTTTTTCCACCTGGCTTTTTTTCTGCGCATCTTCCTGCTTACACGTAAAACTCATTAATTATTGGTTCTGCAAAACAGAATCTACATTGTCTGAAAGATTAATGTTTGGCAAGGTGTTGTAATAATTCTAGTTCTAATTGGACTTTTATAGTGCTTAATCTCCTGTTTATTAAGGGACTGTAAAGCACAACAGCACAAAAACAGTCAACAAATTTCAGCATCCAGGGATGGAAAAAGGGTCAAGCACCATGAAAAATGCCAGGTAAATATAGAGACTAACTTAAAGGTGGGTATGCCTCTGTATTAGGGGCGGCACGACTAGCCAACTAATCGACAACGGTTAGAATAGCATTATTAACCGGTTCATATTTTCAAGTACGAACTAGAAATAGGACGCCCTGTTAACAGTAGCTGCAACATATGAAAAGAAACAGGATAGCATAGAAGAACACACATTATCATGTGTAATGTCCACCCCATGAACATTTAGCAAAAATTGTACAGTAGTCTTACAAGACCCTGTTTCATGTGCAAAATATATCAATGATGCTTAAATATTTACTAGTATATATGTAAATTATTTCGGCTTCATGCCCTTTTGCATTGGTTCAAAATTTGCTCAAAATCACTCTGTCTGTAAAGGTTTTTGAGATAACCAACATTTTCGATTTCCGATAAAATTGAACATGGTGAGCGAAATTTGAGAAATTTGACATTTTTCAGAGGCAATATACCAAAGATCTCTAATATCCAAATGGTCAAAAATTAGCTTGAAACTGCTCTATCCCTTACAGTTTTCGAGATAAACGACATTTTCAAATTCAAGATGGCCGATAAAATTTTGGAAATTCAACTTTTTTCACAGGCACTCTATCTATATCTAAGGTCTCTAGTACCCAAAGGGTCCAAACATTGCTCGAATTCACTTTATCTCTGAGGGTTTTTGAGATAAATGACATTTTCAATTTCCACCAATATTCAAGGTGGCAGCCAAAATCTCGTTCCCAAGATGAATACGTTTTTGCTTTTTACACAGAAATTCAAGATGCCCGCCAAAAATGGCGGGAAAGTGATTTTTGTGAAAAGCCACCAGTAGACTCAGCAGATAACCTGCAGGTCAGAAATTTCGTCAAAACCACTCTATCTCAAACGGTTTGCCAGATAAATGTGTTTTGCGTTTTACGCATAAATTCAAGATGGCCACCAAAAAATGGCAGGAAAGTGATTTTTGCAAAATGTCGTCAGTACACTCTGCAGATACCCTGCGGGTCCAAAATTTTGTCGAAATCGTTCTATCTCACACCGTTTCTGAGATGAATGCATTTTGCGCTTTACGCAGAAATTCAAGATGACTGCTAAAAGTGGCAGGAAAGCGAGTTTTGCGAAAAAGTCGCCAGTAGACTCTGCATATATCCTGTGGGACAAAAAGTTTCTTCGTCAAAATCGCTCTATCATGCACCGTTTCCGAGATAAGTGTTTTTAACGTTTCACGCAGAAATGCATGATGGCTGCCAAAAGTGGCGGGAAAGTGATGATTGTAAAAAGTCACCAGTACACTCTGGACACCCTGGGGGTTGAAAATTTTGACAAAATCGCTCTATCTCGAACGGTTAAGGAGATAGAAGCAAATTTGTGTGTTTTTCCATTTTTGGCAAAGATTCGAAAATTCAAAATTGCCGCCATTTTTGAAGAGAGTAAAATTTTTTGAGAATTGCAAAGAGTAGTTTGCTAAGGTACCCCCTGGGTCGAATATTTCGACGAAATCACTCTATCTCGCACGGTTAAGGAGATGGAAGCAAATTTGTGTTTTTGCATTTTTGGCAAAAATTCGAAAATTCAAAATGGCCGCCATTTTTGGGGAGAGGAAAATTTTTTGAAAATTGCCAATAGTACATTGCTTAGATATCCTGTGGGTTGAAAATTTCGACGAAATCGCTCTATCTTGCATGGTTAAGGAGATAGAAGCAAATTTGTGTTTTTGCATTTTTGGCAAAAATTCGAAAATTCAAAATGGCTGCCATTTTTGGGCAGAGGAAAATTTTTTGAAAATTGCCAATAGTATATTGCTTAGATATCCTGTGGGTCAAAAATTTCAACGAAATCGCTCTATCTCGCACGGTTAAGGAGATAGAAACAAATTTGTGTTTTTGCATTTTTGGCAAAAATTCGAAAATTCAAACTGGCCACGATTTTTGAACAGAGTAAAATTTTTTGAAAATTGGAAAGCGTAGTTTGCTGAGATACCCTTTGGGTCGAAAATTTCAACGAAATCACTCTATCTTGCACGGTTACGGAGATAGAAGCAAATTTGTGTTTTCCATTTTTGGCAAAAATTTGAAAATTCAAAATGGCCGCCATTTTTGGTGAGATGATAATTTTCTGAAAATTGCCAAGAGTACATTGATTAGATACCCTGTGGGTCGACAAATTTTGACGAAATCGCTCTATCTCGCACAGTTAAGAAGATAGAAGCAAATTTGTGTTTTTCCATTTTGGCAAAAATTCGGAAATTCAAAATGGCCGCCATTTTTGGGGAGAGTAAATTTTTTTGAAAATCGCCAATAGTACATTCCTTAGATACCCTGTGGGTCAAAAATTTCGACAAAATCGCTCTATCTCACACGGTTAAGGAGATAGAAGCAAATTTATGTATTTCCATTTTTGGCAAAAATTTGAAAATTCAAAATGGCCGCCATTTTTGGGGAGAGTAAATTTTTTTGAAAATTGCCGAGAGTGCATTGCTTAGATACCCTGTGGGTCGAAAATTTCGTCGAAATCGCTCTATCTCGCACGGTTTAGGAGATAGACATATTTATGTTTTTTGCTATGTCACTATTACTCAGGAGGTTAAAGCTATTACCACCAACAATACCAAGCAAGCAACTGGCGCTATAAACCTTCACACCAAATTTTAAAAAGATGAGATATGTTTCCTTTAAAAGAGTGAAAACAGAAATGCAATTCAGAGTAGGCTCAAAGTAGCAAAGCAGCTATTACAAAGCTATTATCGACCAAAAGCTATCCTTGCCAAACTATTGACCCAATTATCCTTCACATAAATTTTTGTGAAGATAGAAAACATTGTTTCATTAAAATGTCCAGAAAAAGTCAACTCAAAATAGCATAATAGCTATATAGCACAGTAGCTATTACTCAGTTAGCTATAAAGGTATTATCACCAAAAGCAATCCCAAGCAAGCAACTGATCCAATAATCCTCCATCCCAAACTTTGTGAACATAGGTGAAATACTTTTCCTTCAAAATGCTTAAAATACAAAAGCTACTTAAAGTAGCTAAGTAGCTATTACTCAGTCAGTTATATAGCTATTATCACTAAAAGCAATCCCAAGCAAGCTATTAACCTAGCTATTGCTCATACCAAAATTTGGTATAGATATGTCAAATATTTTTCCTTAAAATGCCCGAAAACAAAAGTAGTACACAAAAGTAGCTAAGTAGCTATTACTCAGTTAGCTATCTTCACCAAAGCTATCATCGACCAAAAGCTATCCTGGCCAAACTATTGACACAATTATCCTTCATATAAATTTATGTGAAGATACAAAACATTGTTTCATTAAAATGTCTAGAAAAAAGTCAACTCAAAATAGCGTAATAGCTATATAGCACAGTAGCTATTACTCAGTTAGCTATAAAGGTATTATCACCAAAAGCAATCCCAAGCAAGCTACTGATCCAATAATCCTCCATCCCAAATTTTGTGAACATAGGTGAAATACTTTTCCTTTAAAATGCTTAAAATAAAAAAGCTACTAAAAGTAGCTAAGTAGCTATTACTCAGTCAGTTATACAGCTATTATCACTAAAAGCAATCCCAAGCAAGCTATTGACTTAAGTATTGCTCATACCAAATTTGGTAAAGATATGTCAAATATTTTTCCTTAAAAAGCCCGGAAACAAAAGAAGTACACAAAAGTAGCTAAGTAGCTATTACTCAGTTAGCTATAGAGCTATCTTCACCAAAAGCAATCCCATGCAAGCTATTAATCCAATAAACACCCATACCAAATTTGGTAAACATAGGATAAATACTTTTCCTTGAAATCTGCGGAAACAAAGCGTGACGGTGGGGTGGACATAATAATCACTCAATGTAGTAAAAGGCGCAAGGTCTGAATCTGTCAAATATATCCATATTGCCACATAAAATATGTTAAAATCCAACGTCAGCCACATTTTTTGTGCTGTTTATGCAGTCACGTAAAACCGGAAGTACCATATACCTTTTATATCGCCTACTTCTTGTCTGAAATAAACGAAGCAGAAGTCGCAAGAAAACAGCAAATTTATTAAAGTTTACAGATTCTATACATATATTTTCATTTTATTTCACATATTTATCATTTTCATTGCTTTTTATAATATGAAACTTAAGATTTGTGGTAGTTTTAGAAATCCGACGGTTATTCGGTGTCAACACGAATAGTACTTGATGATTAGCCGATATGAAATATGTGTAGTCTTGACGTCCCTCCTTTGTATAGAGGTAATATTCATCAAGATATTTTGATTTTAGCATGGTTTACCTCAACTTAAGATTGATTGAGGTTTGACTGTAAACATGAAAACACTTAAGGATTCTATTGCATTTAGAGTAAGAAATCTAAAATTCGCCAGGAATCTAAAATTCGCCACCTCTAAAACCTTAGTTAATTTTATGAAGAAAATGATGATTTTGTCTAAAAATTGTTATTTTTCTGTTCAAAAAGCCTCAATTTACTCTACAGTAAACAAATCTCACCACAATTCATTTATTTTATTAGTATTTTCACATGTGGCGAATTTCAGATATGTGGCGAATTTTAGATTTCTTACTCTATCTCATCGGACACTGCACTAAATCAATGCACTACCTGATTCTTAAGGCTCAGTAAATCAAATAATTGTTTCAAAACCACACAGTATGGGTTTTTCACCATGGCAACGCTAGGCAGCCAATGGGATTACAGTAGAGAAGTCATGCTAATTATTATATAGTAAATAACTATGTTTTAAGCCTTTCACAAAGTCCAGTCAGGTCTTATCATTTGAATATTTGTGAACAGAGACAAGAAATCTAAGTACTGCACAGAAGAATACTGGAACAATAATACAGTGACGTCTGGGCATTTTATCAGCTGATATTTCTAGGAAGCAGCTTGAAATGTTTGCTTGCATGGATACAAATCGGGAACATGCCAAAAATAAGAGGCCTGTAGAGTAAAAACTGAGTTCTATATTTGTGTATGTATTATCACTTCTGAGATATTTGGGATTTCCTACAGAGTAACAAAAATATATGAAAAAGGATATTTCATGATGATTATCAGTACTCTTGTGTACTCTAGGGGATTGAAAATGAACTTAAAATTGTTCCATCTGTCACCATTACTGAGATACTTATAATTATTCAAAATACTGTAGCAAAACATAGATCAAAGTAATGGTTTCAATAATGAATATCACCTTTTGAAGCGACAGTGAGCTCAAAATAGCTGTATCACTGACTGTTCCCCCAAAAATTTAAATTTGAAAACAAATATCATAAAGTAGCAGAAATGTGCCTAAGACTTAAAATTAAAAAAAAAAAATAGATATTGCATCTTACAACACTGATACTGAATTATCCATCCGCATACTTACTCTTTAGGAAAATAATCCAGGACTTTGTCCAGAATGTGCTGCTGTGCAAGGGACACACAGAGGTATCTGCCTCCCACCCTAAGCACTCTGCCAATCTCACCGAACATCTGAAATGTTAAAGAGGGCAATTAAATTACTTTAAATGCTTCAAATTAACCACTTTACAAATAAATCTTTAAACTCTAGTAATAATAAGGAACAATAAGGATGTACTTGTAAAGCACCAAATTGATATAGACATCCTTTAATGCCCAAGTCACACTACAGGTGGAACGTTCCCCGGTTACAGGTTTTACTCGGTAGCTGAACCGCCTCACAGGATGCTTCATATCTTCCGAAATTTGGTGTATCCATCACACTACAGGTGGTATAACCTGTGGTTATAGGTCACCTGCCGTCTGAGGTTCGTATGCGAACTTGTGACATAGTGGCGAAATGTTCATTTACTAGCACTCACCTCATGTTGCCATACTTCCCTGAAGCACAACTGACTCACACCTTAATATGCACCGTGGGTGTCACAGTCGGAGGCGGAAATTTTAAACATTTTAAAATTTCCGTGGGACATGCAAGATTGCAAGGTATTGGACATTTCAGCACTGTATCAAAAGTTTGTATACAAACTTCGGACAGTCAGTGTTCGCTCTCGTCAAAAATGAATGTGGGACAGACTATCTCCCTTCACTTGAAAAGGCGAGACAACTGTGAAAAAATGTAAGACATGTTTTGCATCAAGATATTTTGAAATATTTAGTTCCAATTTGGGACTGCATAAAATCTTCTTTATTTAAATAATAAGAAATAGATGCTAAACTAAAAGTTCAGAAAATAAAATATTTAATTCTGTTTTTATTTGTCTTTTATTTTTTTTTTAAATTTCACTTCTAAACCACATCTTAATGGCCTAATGGCTGGGTGCTACTGTGGTTTTTTTTAAATTTTTTTTTTATAATACTGTTATCTGGATTCATCAAATAAATAAATAAATTGCATTTCTTCTCTTTTCTTTGAAGAAATATATACTAGTATTTTGTCTCTTCCGATAATAGACAAATTTCTTTGGTCACTAGTTGTTTCGACTGTTTCGCCTGTGACACAGTATGCATAAGGTGAGTTAAAAAATAGACATAAAGCACGGAAATCTTGTGAGAATACCCGAAATCTCACGTGAATTACTGTTAGCTGGATGTATCAAATAAAATAAACTCACTTTCATGTCTTTCTCACCTATTTCTATGAGGAAATATGTACGTCGTCGCTTCCGATAATAGACGAATTTCTTTGGTCAGTAGTTGTTTCGACTGTTTCGCCTGTGACACTATAAGCATAAGACGAGTGTAAAAATCAACAAAAAGCACGGAAATCTCGCGAGAATACCCAAATTCTCACGTGAATTACTGTTAGCTGGATATATAAAATAAAATAAACTGCTTTTCATGCTTTTCTCAAACATTTCTATGAGGAAATATGTACGTCGTCGCTTCCGATAATAGACGAATTTCTTCCGTCAGTTTTGAGTGTTTCGCGTGGTAGCGACAGCACAGACGCGTTGGTGAGTTGGTTTTGCGACAACTTGCCCCAGAGAGTGTACAAACTCGCAAAATCGCGCTCGAGAGCGAATACTGCGGACAGCAGTTGAAACACAGGGGCATTTTGTCCCAACACCTATAACAGACAGTCTGGATACTCTGACTGTAAAATATAACAACCCCATGGTATAGGAGTTTATTTCTGAAATCATACTGAGTTTTAAGGGGCTTTACAACAACTTTACCTACTGATATCAAATAGTTGTAAATTGTAATACGCTTTGCTACATAAATATAGGCTAAATCTAAATAAAGTGTAAGGTCAATCCCAATGTCAATATTTAATCCTTTGCAAGGTTTCTAATCTAACAAAGGATGGAAAAGTCACTCCTATGCCCTCATTTTGGCCAACATATCATTTTAGTGAACTTCTGTGTGTTTACTGAATGCAGTATTACTGAATGTAGTATTTTCCGTATGGACATAAATTAAAACCTTACTGCTCTGCAGTTCCCCTCTCCACCCTGTTACAAGTTTTGCAAACTGTTTACTGCAGACGGCAACATAAGATGCTCCTTTAGGACAAAATGCTAGTATTTACAGGTGAATGTTTGAAGTTTTATAACATGTGTTTTAGACGAGACCCTATCATATGGCCAATCCATTGGTTAGAATTTATAGGCTTTCTGTTATATGTATGATAAATTTCAATAAGTGGAAATCAATTCTGTGTAAGCCTTCTATAATCAGAGAAATAAACGGACGGCTGTTTAATATTGTTCTCCAGTAGAGAGATAACCCAGACCTCAACTTGTGAGGTTATCACTATATATATATCCAATCTCTACTGGCAGGGTTGTCTTTTCACATGCCTGTGCAGTTATAGAGAAGATAATTTAAATCACATTTACAGGGTTAATTTGTTTTTCTGAGTGCACTGTGGGGCGAGTTTTTACTTTACCGGTATGAGATTTGGGCGATAATTTATATTCTATATCTTTTTAGCAAATTTGACCCTTTTATTTAATTGAAATAGACATACATACTATTTATGGGGGTTGGGGGCTTGCCCCCAATTATAACTGTTCATTTTATTTTAAATTTCCTTAACAGTTTCCTTAATTATCCAATATGGTGGATCTCGTACCAGAAAAGTGAAATTCCTCCCACTGTGGGCTAATTATGTTGAATACGGTATGCGTTTTGGCATATCCCTAATTGTATAGGCCGGCTCACAGGAAATGAACTTCCTAAATACAAAACGTGGTATTCTGTTAAAGGACATCACTACATCACATTGAAGTCAAACAATGGTCAAAAATGTGGCATAAAACTTTTTACTTTTTTTTTCAGATTTAGGGTTTGTTTATAATAATGTTTATCTTTTCCTTCAATTTATGTGCTGACAATCAAGATTCCAGCTGAAAAGGGTCATCATAGTATTTCAATAAAATGGTCTTAATACGGAGAAAATGGTACCACCAACCATCCCTACTCTTAGTTTGTATTTTGACATTCTCAGATATCGGTTCAACTGTACAGTAAAGCTTAGGTGCCATGTTTGCTCTGCTGAAATGGATAGTGAAGCCAACCAACCCTATTTAACATTTACTCACATAACCACATTACTTTTTTTATCAAACAGTATCATTATTTAAAAGTTGTATGCTGACATTTATTGGTTGGTCACAGTGTGTGATCTCAGATGCACATTTTCTGTGGCAAGTAACAGTAGTGCTAGTTTCTATGTGTTAACCTTCAAATGGACATCTATCAAATAAAATTGATAAAAATTCTTTATTGTTCACCTTTATTTCACTTTTGCGGATATATGCAAATATCAACATGAGTGGTTATGCATTTTATGCTAGTACTGCAATCCTTTATTTATCAATGCATATGTAATTATTAGGGATGCGAACGGGTACTCGAGTCTCGAATGACGGGTCCATTTTTGTCAACCGTCGAGTGTGATTTATTGCACTCGAGGCTCTAACGTAATTACATCAGTAAAAACCATAACATATTTTGTCCTAAACACAACAATATATCCATATATTATTCTTTTCAGGTACTATGAATTTGTTAAATAAACTTTACAAACCATTTTTCTTTCTTTTTCTATCTCCAAGTACTGAATTTGTGACGTAGTACTGACAATAGTATTACGTAGTACTGTAAATCTACGTAATTTTGCCCCTGGCCTCTACTAAGAGTTGTTAATAATATCTGGTGATTAAAATGGCTGAGAATAAAAAAAAGAGTGTTGTTTGGCAATATTTTGAATTAAATAGTGAAAGGAATAAAACAACCTGTCAGTTATGTCATGCTACACTGGCGTATTCAGGTATTTATTTTATTTATCAATAAATATGAAGAGATTACATTTTAAAATTTAATTTCGATTTTTGATCAGAATTTAGTCAATTGTGACGAATTTAAGTATTAGAAGCCCCCTTTTTATTATCTTTAAGGTTCCACAACTTCTACAATGAGGACTCACCTCAGCCACAGGCATCCCAGTATCAGTTTGCAGTCACCCACATCTTCATCCCAGCCAAAGCAAACTACACTTACCTTTGTGAAAAAAAATGATATGCCACAGCAAAAAGTAGAGGAACTTACCCGAAAGTTAGCACTCATGTGCGCATTGGATCTAAAACCTATCAGTATGGTAGAGGGGCTGGGTTTTAGATATTTTCTACATTCCCTGAATCCTCAATATAAGGTACCATGCAGGAAAACTGTAAGCAAGTACTTACAGAAGCTCTATGAGGAAGAAAAAGCCGATTTAATTTCAACAATCACAGGCCTAGATGTTTCCATAACCAGCGACCTGTGGACAAGCACCGCCCAGCAGGGTTACATAGGCATCACAGCCCACTACATATCATCTGACTGGATTCTGAGCTCCAAAGTGTTGGGAACAAGGCTGGTGGTGGAACGACACACTGGAACTAATATTGCCTCTGAAATTCTCAAGATTAAAACAGAGTTCCAGCTTAGCAGCTGTGTAGCCCTAGTGACTGACAATGCAGCCAATATGCTGACTGCATCCAGAGAGCTCAATTTGGCCCATGTCAACTGTTTTGCTCACACCCTTCAGCTGGCTATTGAAGACGGCCTAAAACTCCCCCAAATTTTAAGGGTTCTAGGTGCAGCCAGAAAGTTGGTTACCCATTTTAGTCACTCCCTTTTGGCCACAAATGCCCTCCTTTGTAAGCAAGGTGATAGTAAGCTCAAGTTGGTACAAGATGTTCCAACTCGTTGGAACAGCTCCTATGACATGATGGCCAGACTCCTTAAGTTGAGAGTAGCAGTTTATGGAGTTATTTTTGATGAATCGGTAACCAGCCCCAATGATCGAGTAAAACTTGACATTAGAGATGACTTTTGGAAGGTTATGGAGGATATAGTGCCCGTTTTAGAGCCCTTGGCTGATATTACAGAGGTGTTAGGCAAAGAGGATCAGCCCACAGGCAGTGGTGTACATGTCATTTTGTACAGTATTTTCAAAGATGTTTTGAACTTTGTTGACCATGATAGTAATGTTGTTAGAAATATGAAACTTAAGATCAAAGAAGGGTTACAGAAGCGCTTCAAGGTAAGAGACCAAGGGCAGCCAATGGATGCGGTTCTTGGGTCCCCATTGCTCATAGCCTCTCTTTTGGACCCAAGGTACAAGACACTAGTGGACAGGGACATTGTTCCAGAAGGTAAGATTGAGATTTTATATTTAGTGGTTACTGATTCAATGGGAGAGTTGAATAACCCTACTGCGACTCAAGAAGATTCAAATTCTGGAGCTGCTGTACCCCCCAAAAAATCAAAACTTTGGGAAATTTTGGGTGGGGAGGTAAGTTCCAATTATAATCAGCAGAGCCAACGAGATGAGTTATTGGATTACATTAGGGAACCTGTGACCATCAGTGATCCATTGATGTGGTGGAAGAGGAACGAATTCAAATTTCCTAGGTTGGGTCAGTTAGCCAAAAAATATTTGGCAGTCCCTGCCACCTCTGTACCTTCTGAAAGGACATTTTCTACTGCTGGATTGACTGTTACAAAACTTAGGGCAAATTTGGATGCAGGGTCAGTTGATCAAATTGTGTTTTTAAACAAAAATTCTAAGTCCACTCTTTACAGTCATGTCAAATCAGTTGTGGGTGAGGTGAAAGGTGAAGTTAAGGTTGAACCTCAAGCTGAGTCTGAGATTTCCGGCACAGTATCAGTTACAGAACAAATCCAAGGTCATACAGTCAAGTCTGAGATAGAGTAGGGAAATACAAGTGTGAAATTTCAAATTTGTATTTTAAGTAAGGTTTTTAGCAAGTTGGTATGTTGAATACTGTTACTGGACATTCAATGATGAACATGTTAAATATTGCATTCAAAATGTGTTTTGTCTTAATATAAGAATTTTACAAGCAAGTGTGAGGGTTTCTTTTTAAAGCATGGACTGCTTATAGTTAAGATCAACAGTTTCATTTCTTGGACTTTACTGCTATTGCATGGACTTTTCATGAACATTGCTATGATTTCTATTTTATCATTTTTCTGTACTTTTTTCTGTTTCAAAATGGAATAAAATTAATAAATATAGTTAAGATTGCTAAGTTGATGGACTGTCGGGACTGTCAGTGATAGACATTTAATACAGAATGTTTTTGTCCAAGTATAATAATTTACCTTTACAAGGTAATTATGTATAATATATGGAGGTTATCTTGGCATAATAATCCTGAAAAGTAAAAAAATAAAACAGAAAAGCAACCACAATGTTTCCTCTCTTTATTCAAATAATCTGACAAACGTTTCATACATACCTTAAAAAGGCAAATTTTATGGTGATTACTGTAATCTCACATCAGGTGAGAACAGGTATCTCAACTTCCTGTTTGGAAATACTTCTGTTGTACAAGCAGTACTGCATGATAGTGTGGATATTGAAAGATTAAATGGATAGAAACATATTTTAAACTTATTTTTAGAAGGTAAATATACAATTTGAACTTTTGTAATTGATTTATTAATTTTACCGGCTCTAACGTAAATCCCTATAGAGCACTCGAGTGGGAGTCGGTTGTCGACGCATTTGTACTCGAGGCCATTATTAAGTACCCGTCACACCCCTAGTAATTATCTCCCGCCAGCGGCCGAAGGCCGTGGTCGGGAGAATATAAAATGCCTTCTGTATGTGCGTCCATCCGTTCGTCAAGTTTTTACATAAACCCTAATATCTCATTCATTTATTAAGATATCTTCACCAAATCTGCAGGAAATATTTATGGCTATGACAACCTGCAAAATTTTGGCCTCATTTTGAAAAACAAAATGGCCGCCATAGCTAATTGTTTGAAAATCATAAAGGCGCTTTAAATCTCTAAATATTCTAGCTGGCTTCATCAAATTCATACAAAAGCTATGTGCTAGAAAAGCTAGCCTGATAGTAATTTTGGCCTAGTTCTAAAAACAAAATGGCCACCATATCAAATGTTTAATGTCAAATGGGGTTATCCTATTAAAAAGGCCTTATATCGCCCCTAATATTGCTCCTAGAGGTTCAGAATGTGAAAACAACTTGTAGGAAGTCATGGCCTGGGAATCTTTTCCAGGTGTTGAATTTGACCTTTCACCCCTGCTTTAATGTTAAATGGGGTCATCACACTAAAATGTCCTTATTTCTCCCTCATTATCTCCCGCCGGGCTTTAGCCCGGGAGGGAGATTATGAAATGATGCCTGTGTGTGTGTCCGTGCATTAGTTAGTCACGCAGATTTCTCCAAAACTACTACAGCTACAGATTTTTTGTAAATTAATTGTCCCAATGAATTTTCACGCCCTTGAAAATTTTTTGGGTTTTATGGACTTAGGCCTAAAGATAAATGAGAATAGCAATCTTAGCTACTTGGAGTAAAGGGCTCATAACTCAACAAGAGGAGAGTGCCCGTGAACGGGCACTGTGTCAGCTGACTGAGTGTTTTTGATTTGTGAAGGTGATTAGAGGACAGAATAATTATCAGGAAAAGGGCTGTACAGAAATACAGTAAATGGTAACTGAACAGCAAGTTCGAAAGAAATTCCGAAGCTGACAGAAGAAAAGGATAAAAAAGTTGTGCCCTGTAAATGATATTATGAAGGAAAATAACAAGGTAATTGTTTAAGTGTAAAAAATAGGTTAAAACATATTTAAAGAAATACTACAAATGCAATATCCTCGTTTGACCTTGAAGAAGGGGTCCAAGGTCAAATCTAACCACACAAATACATTCCCAGCCCATGATTTCCTATGGTTTACCATTCCAAACCTCTAGGACCAATTATAAATGAGTTATAAGCACTTTTAAGCTTGGCTGTCCTCATTTGACCTTGAAGGAGGGGTCCAAAGGTCAAATCTGACCATACCAAAAGATTCTGAGCCAATGATTTCCTATGGGATGGTTTACCATCCCAAATCTCTGTCACCAATAATAAGCGAGTTGTAGGCACTTTCAATTTTCGCTATCCTCATTTGACCTTGAAGGAGGGTTCCAAGGTCAAATCGGACCATATCAACAGATTCACAGCCCATGATTTCCTGTCTGTTTACCATCCCAAACCTCTGGGACCAATAATAAGCGAGTTATAAGCACTTTTAAGTTTGGCTATCCTTGTTTGACCTTGAAGGAGGGGTCATTGAAGGTCATATCTGACCACACCAAAAGATTCCCACCCCATGATTTCCTACAGGTTGGTTTATCATCCCAAACCTCTAGGATCAATAATAAGGGAGATATAAGCACTTTTCATGACTGACAAAAAACACCTGTGGCGGCCATCTTGTTTCTCAAAATGAGGCCAAAAATATTCGCAGACAACATTTTATGGTTATTAATATATACTGCAAACTTAAGAAAGCTAGCTATAATATTTTTTTTCATCAGAGCAGTAATGGTGAAATCTCTCTCTACACACTGCGGCTATCCAGTGGATACAATGATTTACTCAAAAGTGAGAACCTGAAAGTAGCTATTGCTCAGCTATGCCATGACATAGAGGTCTGCAATTTCACTATGTGAATAACATATTTAACAAATTACTCTAAATGTAATAGTTTTCAAGTTAAAACTGATTTACTCAACAGTGAGAACCTCAAAGGAACTATTACTCAGCTATGCAATGAGCTACATGTCTGAAATTTTACTATGTTATAGCTAACCCAAAAGTAGGTGAACAACATATTTAAGCAAACTACTGTAAATGCAATAGTTTTCAAGCTACAACTGATTTACTCAATAGTGAGAACCTGAAAATAGCTATTGCTCCGCTATGCCATGAGCTATAGGTCTGTAATTTCACTATGTTATAGCTGACCCAAAAGTAGGTGAACAATATATTTTAACAAAATACTCCAAATGCAATATTTTTCAAGTTATAGCTGATTTACTCAACAGTCAGTACCTGAGAATAGCTATTGCTCAGTTGTGCCATGAGCTATAGGTCTATAATTTCACTATGTTATAGCTGACCCAAAAGTAGCTGAATAACATATTTGCACAAATTTCTGTAAATGCAATAGTTTTCCAATTATAACTGATTTACTCAACAGTGAGAACTTCAAAGTAGCTATTACTCAGCTATGAAATGAGCCACAGGTCTGAAACTTCACTATGTTATAGCTGACCCCAAAATAGGTGAATAACATATTGAAACAAAATACTCTAAATGCAATAGTTTTCAAGTTATAAGTGATTTACTCAACAGTGATAACCTAAAAGTAGCTATTACTCAGCTTTGCCATGAGCTACAGGTCTGAAATTTTACTATGTTATAGCTGGCCCAAAAGTAGCTGAATAATATATTTATACCAAATTCTCTAAATGCAATAGTTTTTAAGTTACAAGTGATTTTACTCATGATGGAAGTTACTGAAAAGTCCAAAAGTAGCTATTACTCACTTAGCTATTGAGACAGACACCCAACTTACTCACCATATTGTAGCTATGAAAAAAGTAGCTGAATAACATATTTTAACAAAATGCTCTAAATGCAACACTTTTCAAGTTATAAGTGATTTACTCAACAGTGATAACCTAAAAGTAGCTATTACTCAGCTATGCCATGAGCTACAGGTCTGAAATTTTACTATGTTATAGCTGACCCAAAAGTAGTTGAATAACATATTTATACGAAATTCTCTAAATGCAATAGTTTTCAAGTTATAAGCGATTTACTCAATAGTGATAACCTAAAAGTAGCTATTACTCAGCTATGCCATGAGCTACAGGTCTGAAATTTCACTATGTTATAGCTGGCCCAAAAGTAGCTGAATAACATATTTATATGAAATTCTCTAAATGCAATAGTTTTTAAGTTACAAGTGATTTTACTCATAATGGAAGTTACTGAAAAGCCCAAAAGTAGCTATTACTCACTTAGCTATTGAGACAGACACCCAACTTACTCACCATATTGTAGCTATGAAAAAAGTAGCTGAACAACAAATTTTCACAAAATGCTGTAAATGCAACACTTTTGAAGTTATAAGTGATTTAGTGCATGATTTCATGAATTTTAATGCATTAAAAATTATTAAAAAAATTTATTAAAAAAAAAGTAAGACAGATCCAGGTCTCATACTCACACAAGAGAATCTACCTCTGGCCTAGTACATATATGCAAGATATGAGAGAAATCCCTGCAATAGTCACGGAGAAAATTGTGATAAAAAGTTGAAATTTTCACACTTTTGGTGGGGGTACCCCCCTTGTAATGTCTCTAGCAAACAGACGAACAGACAGATTTGCATGCCTTGAACAATTTTTCATCCTCGATAGATAAGGTATCTTTTAAAAAAAACAGCATGTCTCTAGGCCTTGTAGTTTTGGAGAAGAAGTTGTTCACGCGGACGCTACTTTGAAATTCTACAGCTGAGTAAATCTATTGTAACTCCAAAACTATTGCAGTTAGAGTATTTTCCTAAAATATGTTGTTCAGCTACTTTGTCCTTAGCTATAAGATGGCATATAGTTTGGGGTTCTATTGCATGCCATAAGTGAGTAATAGCTATTTCCTTATTTGAAGCAAAATAATGACATAAGTAAATGTCAAATATCTTCAAAAGTATTAAAATTAGAGAATTCTTTTCAAATATGTTATTCATCTAGTTTTTGATAAGCTATCACATAGTAAAGTTTCAGACCTGTTGCACATTGGATAGCTGAGTAATAGCTACTTTGAAATTGTGACTGTTGAGTAAATCCATTGTAACTCCCAAACTATTGCAGTTAGAGTATTTTCCTAAAATAATTTGTTCAGCTACTTTTTCCTTAACTATAAGATGGCATATAGTTCGGGGTTCTATTGCATGCCATAAGTGAGTAATAGCTATTTTCTTATTTGTAGCAAAATAACAACATAAGTAAATTTCAAATATCTTCAAAAGTATTAAAGTTAGGGAAATATTTTCAAATATGTTATTCATCTAGTTTTTGATAAGCTATCAGATAGTAAAGTTGCAGACCTGTTGCACATTGGATAGTTGAGTAATAGCTACTTTGAAATTCTGACTGTTGAGTAAATCCATTGTAACTCAAAAACTACTGCAGTTACAGTATTTTCCTAAAATAATTTGTTCAGCTACTTTTTCCTTAACTATAAGATGGCATATCGTTTGGGGTTCCATTGCATGTCATAAGTGAGCAATAGCTATTTTCTTATTTGTAGGAAAATTATGATGGAAATAAATGTCAAATACCTTCACAAGTATTAAAGTTAGGCAAATCTTTTCATTTGTTATTCATCTAGCTTTTGATAAGCTTACTTTCCTGTGTCCTTTATATTTTTGTTGCTTTTGCAGATCTAGGTCAATAGCTAAGTGAGTAGATAGCTGAGTAATAGCTACCAAAATGAGTAAATGTCTTTTATCTCTAAAAGTATTATAGGTAGGCAATTTCTTCTAAATTAGTCATTCACCTACTTTTAGGTGATCTACCACATAGTGAAGTTGCAGATCTATAGCTTTTTGCATAGCACACTCATAGCTACTAAAATGAGTAAATGCCTTTTATCTGTAAAAGTATTGCATACACGCAATTTCTTCTAAATAAGTCATTCACTTACTTTTGAGTGATCTACCACATAGTGAAGTTGCAGAACTGTAGCTCTTTGGATAGCTGAGTAACACCTACTAAAATGATTAAATGTCTTTTATCTCTAAAAGTGTTATGAAAAGGCAAATTCTTCTGAATAACTGATTCACCTTTTGGGTGATCTACCACATAGTGAAGTTGCACATCTATAGCTCTTTGCATAGCTGAGTCATATACCTGCTAAAATGAGTAAATGTCTTTATCTCTAAAAGTATTGCAGATAGCCAATTTCTTCTAAATAAGTTATTCACCTACTATTGGGTGATCTACCACATAGTGAAGTTGCACAACTGTAGCTCTTTGCATAGCTGAGTAACAGGTACTTAAATGAGCAAATATCTTTTATCTTTACAAGTATTGGACATAGACAATTTCTTCTAAATGGCCTTCGCCTACTTTGGGTTGATCTACTGCATAATAAAGTTGCAGAACTGTAGCTCTTTGGATGGCAGAGTAATAGCTACTAAAATGAGTAAATGCCTTTTGTCTTTAAAAGTATTGTAATCAAACATTAAAGTGCCTCTTGCTTGTTATCACTTCTACATGTGCCTCCATCTCGCAAGAAAATTTATATTCCACTATCTTCAGTACATCTAATTTATCCGGCGGGAGATAAATGCATGCGTCAGAATGCTTGTTATTAGTGCTGTGGTTTCAGAATGTAAAGACAGACAATGAAAAGTCCTGGCCTGCAAAAGTTTTGCCTGAGAAAAATTTTGGCCTTATCTTGAAAAACAAAATGATTGCCATAGCCAATTATTTCAAAATCATTGAGATGCTCTAAAACTTGAAACATTGCAGCTAGGTTCATCAAATTTGCACTAAAGATATATGGCTAGAAAAGTTAGCCTGGTAGTAATTTGGCCTAGTTTCGAAAGCAAAATGGCCGTCATATCACATGTTAAATGTTGAATGGGATTATCCTATTAAAAAGGCCTGATATCTCCCTTATCATTGCTACTTAGGATTAGTGGTGGGAATCAGACTTGAAAATCCGAATCAATTAATCGGAAAAGCCCAGAGATGATTAATCGAGTCGAATCGATTTTTGGGTCATACCGGGAATTTTACAAAATTCCTTCCAGAAAAAATACGGCCTGGACTACTGTCAGTGATGGATTTATAAATATTGATCTTGGTTTCCAGTAGAAATAACTGTTGTAATTTTCTTTGAAATATATCAATCTTTCCTGATATGTTATTGATATATATGTTGTACTGTGGTTCTATGTTATCTTAAATTCATTTACAATAATAGTTATAATATATATTATAATAATAGTTATTTTCTGGAATAAAATGGATGTAAGTTCTGTCACTTTATTGTCAAGAAGTTTCACAACTTGCAGTTAAGTTTCATAGATTATAATTAACATGTAAACTTCTAAATAGCACTAGCGGGTCCAGGGGGGTCAGGGGGTTCAAACCCTCCTTTGAAATATAATGTAAAGAGGTTCAACCCAAAGTACAAAATTATTTCTTGAGAGTGGTGTTACATTTACAGGAAATGTACTATATTTTCACCAAAAATTAATTTTTTTGTTTAATAATATTTTATAAATTGATATGCTGGTTTAAGATGAAAACTACTAGTACCTGCCTCATTAATATTAATGAGCAAATAAAAGGTCACGGCAGTTCTTTGAGGGGTTTCTTGACAATGTAATACAAATTGAAATACAGCTAATTAAACTGAAAAAATTATAAAAATTGGACAAGAAATAAGGAAGTTATGGCTATTTAAACATACATTAAACATAAAAACGAAGTACCGCGACCGCATGAATTCCCAATTATCGCCCATTAAAATCAATTTAGTTACCGCTAATGCTTCTTAAACTGTACATTGTAGCCAGTAAGTTCGCCTTCATAATATCTCTATTCGTTGTAAAACCACGCTAGTTGTGTGTTATTCCTTCATTGTAGCTAGTATTTCTATTATCGTCCACTCAAAACGTCTTCTGTGGTTTCGTTGTTTTTTTTTCGTCGCCAACGTTTCCAATAGGGATCGATGTAGATGCTAAAACGCGGAATCGAGTCTACGAATCGAGTTTTCGTCGAATCGTTCCACCACTACTTAGGATTCAAAGTGAAAACAACTTATAGGAAGTCATGGCCTGAGACTCTTTTCCAATTGCTGACTTTTACCTTTGACCCCTTCTTCAATGTCAAGTAGGGTTATCATACCACAAAGGGCTTACATCTTCTTTAGTTCTCCATTATTACTGGTCTTAAGGTGGGAGATAACCGCTGCAGCAGTGGCCCTGTTTTAAACAAAACTGATAAATATGGTTTTAAAACATTTTCTTTTATGCAACCAACCTTTTCCACTGTTTGCACAGTTTCTTCAGAAGAATCTGTCATCAAGGCATCCAATGTACCTTTATCTAGTACAACACTAAAATCTCCATCCGGAAACTCCATCTGAAAAACAACGTGCAGTGAAAAGATCTTGCAAATTAATATGAATGAAGATGTCATCCATTTAAACAAAGATTACTTTGAAATAGGACTAGGATTGTAAACATTGTCCATATCACTGTCTTGCCAATGCAAAAAAACCTTTCCCAAGAATTCTCATCAAAATAGCAATAAAAGTTACAAATATATAATATAATAGATGACAATTACAATTGCTGTAGATCTTTTGTCTGTAATATTTTCAGTTTTTCCACCTATTTTATGTTGTAGCAATTGGAATGCAGTTTATAGGTTGCTTTTTTTTGGCTGCATTTAAAACAGAAGGCCTTGGAATTGAGATCCCAGACTTACATGTCATACTTATTTTCATACCATCACATTATCATTATCTCTTCTAAGTCAACCAGGCCTTCAATTTTACAACGCTTAATTTTGGACTTGCAATTGGTTTCAACTATCCAAACCCAGTTGTTGGTTTCAAAAAAAAATCGATAACCAATCACAAATTGGTTGCACAAAAGCATTAAAATGTTTTTAAAACTATAAACAAAATATAGTTTGTGAATCAATGTGATTATATTTTGCAAAAATCAGCCAATAACATTACCACAATACAGTGTTCCCTTTAGAACCTTTATAAAGCCATCCCTTGAGAACCTTTATTCCCTTGATATCTTGACAGAAACTAGGAGGAAAAATATGTTAAGCATAACACTATTGAGTCTATTGATCAGTAATGATCACTCTTATAAGTTATAACTGAATGTTGTCTATGTTTAAAATTGCCAATGACCAGATTAACCAGCTTTCCATTAACAACCTTACTTAATTAGTAAAGATATTTGTGGCTGTAAATGTGTTAGACTTAGATTAAACTTCTTAACCACCAAGTCTGAATTTCACAGCCACTTAACCCCTTACAAAAACTGAATTTGACTTTCTCAGCTTATCATGACCTCTAAGATATTCAAAATTAAATTAGCATAATTATAACATCAGAGGCGTTCAATCAGATTTTTCAGTTTTTCATGACCCCTGAAACAATATAAATAGATTCATTTGGTAAGCCAGTCATCAGAATTACCTGTGGTCAGTAAAGCAACATAGGTTTGTGGAACTTTGATGCAAATAAAATCTTGTATTCTGTGCCCTTGTTAGTCATATGGTGAAAATTTACCATGAGTGTACATGATCCATTATTTAAAACTACAAATGTCTTGGCTAAATATGTTCAAACTAACAAACTTAATTTTTACCCTACATAAAGTAAAACTGTAAAAATGTGAGCTAGTGAACCAAATGTTATCTTTTATTGTTTTTTGTTTTTTTTTAAATATCAATTATTAGAATGCTTACAATATTGACACTTTTATTAACTGGTTCTTAAAATATACTATATGGTTTTCGAATTTTTGCAACTTTTACCGTGATGAAACAATCAGCAGATAATGGTCTAGTATTCACATAGATAAGATTCACATATACACAATGTATTTACTCTGCCTCAGGACACATCCAATGTGATCTATCAAGCTAGACATTACCTCTAAGGCATCCATCTTTTGATACTTGAGTCCAGGTCGGCTGCCCGAGTATTTGTCAGACATTTGCTTTATGACTGTCTGGCTGATGTCTATGTTTACAATGTTTTTATAGCCCACATCATACATATCGGCACTAAGCGTGGAGTTGCCACAGCCTACGTTCAGCACTTTGTCGGAAGGTTTCACGTATTTATGTAAAATACCACAGAGTTCAGGGTACTGGCCATACCTGTCAATTATGGAAATTCTATTATCATAAAAGGAAAAAAAAATCCTTGTGCAGAAAAAATATATCACGAATGAAGATGACATTACATTAATGTTTGGCACAAGTGTTATATTGTTCATCTTCATGAGTGTTACATATTTGTTTCTGAATTTGCTTAATGAGGGATGTTTTGCTTTTATTATCCACCATTTTGTATGATTCTGAGTTAAATATATCCACATTTAAAGAGAAAATGTGAAAAAAAAATCTGCCACATATACACAGCGACACCTGAAGCTTTAACTTGCGATTTCACAGCCATCTGTGCATGTTTTTTTATGGAACACAAACTAGCAGCAGTGCTGTAAAAAGCCTTATTTTAATGATATACACTACACATATGTAGGTTACATAGTTTCCATCATATTAATGAAAAATCGGCACTGAACATATGATAGAGTAAGAAATCTAAAATTCGCCAGGAATCTTAAATTCGCCACCTCTAAAACCTTAGTTAATTTTATGAAGAAATTGATGCTTTTTGTCTAAAACTTGGTATTTTCAGTTCAAAAAGCCTTAACCCTTTCGCTACTGAAGGATCGTTATTCTGGGGGACTGTAGCCATATGACATCATATCACGTCAGAAACGCCAATAAAGTAAAACATTAACTCACTACCTTATACACTTCTTTTGCGGTATCATTCGGCATATTTCATTAGGAACTGATGAAAGTCGAATGGGAACATTTGAGGGAATTCCCCAAATAAATATAACCATGAGTAAATAATATGCAGCTATATGCGATAAATACGGCAATATATACAAAAATCAGTTAAAATAGGTAAAAATGTTGAAATGTATGAAAATATAGCATAACTTACATATATTTTACTTAAACAATCATTGTAATACTGATAAACCAAAGAAAACGTATTGCAGTATACTGAAGGGAAAGAAGAAATCAATATTATTGCCGTCGACCCTGTGTGACAGACATGGTACCTTGTAATACACATTAGTGTCGACTGCTAGTCGTCATAGATGGTAGCGAAAGGGTTAATTTACTATACAGTCAACAAATCTCACCACAATTCATTTATTTTATTAGTATTTTTACATGTGGCGAATTTTAGATATGTGGCGAATTTTAGATTTCTTACTCTACAATAAATCATGCAGACATAATAACAGGCCTTTTACACTGAAAACATACTTTGTCAAAGACAACAGAGAAGTAGAAATACTTAATACTGAAAGAGTTTACACAAATCAACGTCCCAAGATAATGCATTTTACTTTTACAATAACCACATTGATGTTTAACTTTGCATTGAATTTTAACTTGCATTGCATATTAGTATGTGCCTTGGTGGAGGTTTGTGCTCTCTGAGTGCTTTAGTTTTAAATTGAAATACTTATGTCATTTTATAATGACATACTTCAAATATTCAATCAGTATTTATGTTCATGGCCATTTCACAACCTTGGCCATTTCAAAACGGCCATTGTCCGTTTCAAAACCTTACTTAGTTTTAAAACGGACTGGCCGGATCGGAGTTACTTAAGCTTTGATCTTCAGTTCCTTTGACTTGAAAGGATTTCATATGCAGGCAATTAGTGACTTCAGCATTTAGAGTAAGCTATGAAGTTTAATTGTGTCTGTTGTTTTAATATGCTGATTAGTTTGTGATTGGTGTGTAACCTGACAATAACGTTATTAAGTGCAATTAAGCTTTATTAAGTGCAATTAAGCTTTACACCTAAAAACAATCCACATGAAAAGGAATGGCTTCCTCCCTGACCGTGTGTTAGTTATTCCTTTGATGGTGATTTGTTAACCACTCTTTAAGTATTCACTTGATTGGATTTCCCCTGTTATTAAGAAAGTACTTTAATTATAACAAAGTACAAACTGGATTGGATTAAGATTGTTATAACACATCTTTAATTACATACCTTTATAAAGCTGGGCATCAAAATTACATTATAAAGACCATAAAAAGTATACTAGTAATAATATATTAGTGCTAATACATATTTGTAATAATTGACATTATATATTTTAAAACAATTATTGAAAACTGATTGTTTAAACCAGTGAGGTGGTTGCAAAACGGCCAAGTCATTTTGAAACCTCTCCCAAGTTTTGAAATGGCCATCAGATTTATCTGGCCATTTTGAAACAGCCAATGGTTTCAAAACGGCAAGTAACATTTATTTAATCAACAATAAATCTTTTAAAGAATACAAGTTCTTTCTACTGTTCAACTTTACCATTCAAAAGATTTTTGGCCTCTTCTTTTAAAAAACTTCTCCCAATATTCAGAGGAACTGAATTCTCTGTGACTTCTCGGAAGTAAATTCATTGTCTATGACACAAAAAAACATCAAAACAGACTGACAGATTTTTTTTTGTATTAATTTTCAAAAAAAAAAAAAAACCTACAATAATTGGTTTCCAAAAACAATTGATTTTATGTTATAATATTTTTCTAATAAAAGTTAAGAAGGATAAATAATATGGTATTCCAAATAGCTAGCATTTTATAATCCTGCATATAGACCAAAACAAATTTTGGCCTAGTAATGATGACACCCTCATGTAGGAGGATCATATTGGAGCAGCAATAAACACTAGCTGTAAAGTCTCAAACAATGAGAAATACATGAGAACTTGTCAGTGCATGAAGCTCACCAGAAAACTTTCCAGGTCCAACAGACCTGCAACACAAAAATGTTACGGGTCTGTAGCAAAAGTTGCCAGGCCTTATATCAATGTAGTGCTGGTTTTTGTTTTATAAATAAAATAGTGGCTATCCTGACACACAACACATGATTGTGTTCCATGTTCATAATTATCTGCTTTTATTCTCCAACTAATGGCCTGATACCTTGACTTAGAGATAAAAACCTGTGACTAATTAGCCAATCGGAAAACAGACACACTCCCAAAGCCACCCGTTCTAATTACACTTACAGTGGCCTGATACCTTGACTGGGAGAAACTAACCACTGATTTGCCAATCACATTTTCCTTTATTTCACATGTGCAGTATTGTGACAGGAACGTAAACATTATACATGTGGTACCCTAACAAGAGATAAAAATAGCATCAGAGATGCCCGTACCCCACAACCTAGGGAAATATTTTTAACACCATGAGATATAGAAGTACTATATCAGACTATCAGGATACTTTCAGAGCACTGTCAGTTATATAAAGGTCCAAACAATGTTTAAATATAGAAAATACTGTCTAAGAGAAAAATAATGCATGTACTTTATCTACATCTGGCATGGCCGAATTATGGTTTAGATGTTTTGAATATTACCATTAGTGCTGTAACGAGTTGACCGAAACTCGAGTCGTAACTCGGTGGGCGATATTTGGGACAACATCGATTTACGTAATTTAAACTCGAGTTTTTAAGAAATAAATTATGATATACTAGTCTTGTTATAAAACCAGCACTTTTACAATTTATCTAGCCATAAAGACAAAAAATTCAATGAGCAATGGCCGTTTTTTTATTTTATTTCCTTATTTACGTGGATGTTCCATAATGTGCTCATACATATCTGTACAATTTAACCGGCAACAAAATATATTTCCTTGCAATAAAATGGTACTAAATATGTCAATGACGGATCCCTTGATGACAATATTTGGACATTGTTATTTTATTTATATTTGTGTCATTTACTCGAGTTCAACTCGAGTTCAACTCGCATCTAACAAGCGAGCGTCGATCTACAGAAATCACTGTTGATTACAGCTCTAATTACCATGCATACAGAAGTGGTAATACATTCAATGAATGCTTATGTGTGGTGTTGGAGCAAAATTTGTGGCTCACTTGATGAAATACCATCTGTTACAATGGGAAGTTATAAAAGTAAAATTATTAATGAATTCTAATATGATTTTAACAGTGCTTAATTTGCATCAAAAGACAGATCCAAAGGTGCAACAAGATTTTAAAGATCAAGGTCACTACGACAAGGTCAAATCAAGGTCACACCATGACGTTGCACACCTACACCCCCTAACCAATGTCCCTACCAAGTATCAACTTCCTACACCTTACAGTTTCCGAGATATAGCCCGGACAAGATTTTATAGGTCAAGGTCACTACGGAAAGGTCAAATCAAGGTCAGACCATGACGTTGCACACCTACACATCCTAACCAATGTCCCTACCAAGTATCAACTTCCTACACCTTACAGTTTCTGAGATACAGCCTGGACAAACTTTTTCCCGCCGCCCGCCCGCCCATCCAGACACCATGGGCTTAAGGGCTGTGGGGTAAAAAGTTTAATCCATGATACTGTGACAGGAATCATACTATTTAAGTATGGGTGTCCTGAGTTAAAACCGTCCCCAGTTTGCAACACTGCATAAATCAAATGTGCCCATTTAACTTGTTAATTCAACAAGAAAGTCTTAAGGGCCGGTCTTATGTGCACATCTCCAGTTTTTTGTAGGGACAGTCAGTGGCTTTCTACCAATAAACGCCCGTCCTTTAGATAATATTTAAAATTTATTATACATTAGCAAGTTTAGCTTATATTCTTCTTTAACCAAATTATCAAATGATAAACAGTACAGTTAATACATTGTTTATGCTGTTCAACATTTCTTTGAAAGTGTTAGTGGTGGTGGACCAGTTCACGCCCAGGTACCAATTCACGCCCACCCTCAATTTTCTTGAAGATTTATGATTTTTCATAGAAAGGTCAAAGTTGGGGTTTTACGTCCCGTTCAACAGCCAGGGTCATATTGGGACAGGTCCTCAGAATTGCCACTTGTGGGACTCGAACCCACAGAGGTGACTGCAGCCTATGATTAGATGATTTTTCATAGAGAAGATGTTTACCACATTATAGATAATCATCAAATTGATCATATACATTTGTAATTTATTGTTTAACTGTGATTGTTTTGGATAAATTTAGGGGTGGGCGTGAATTGGTACCCGGGCGTGAACTGGTCCACCACCACTATAGTATTTTGACAATTAATCTTTATTATCGACCGTTTTTACCGCAAACCGAAAATACCAGTGAACGCGCAGTTGGTTTACAAATAGAAGCATTTGTCCTTGACTTCTAATAAAGATATATAAGGCTGGCTTTCACTGGTACAATGCCACTACTGTACAGCACAAGGTATCCTGACATAACTGGGCGAAAATATACAAATTTACACAAAACGTAACATACGGGGGAAAGTGTACCATTGAAACTAACAAAACGGTGAAGAAATGTTGCAGATAGTAATTACATATCTCACATACCCCAAATTTAACACTTCAAGAATATTTATTAAATATGTATCTTGGCCAACGAAGTGAACGTACATTAACCGAAGGAAAAGTTAACGTAATTAGCCGAAGATACTGTAGGTACATACTAAATTACGGTAAATTATAAAAGTCGTAACCGGATTTTTTCCCGGATCGAACCTCTATCGCACCTCTTTATCGCACCACTAGACCTACATCGGCACAAATACGAGGACACAGATCTCCCCTGTAGTTTTCTAACAATATTTTATAAAATGGACGTCAATTTTATGATTTATGACCAAACATAAAGGTTTTCCCCCTCAAAGGTTTAATATAATTAAGCCTCATCATAGTCAGAAATCCCTTTGGTGTTACTTTTTTTCACTTCACCCACCCCAAGTGAAACAAATCAACATCAATAGAATGTTAAAAGCCAATTAAGAAATCATTCCAAGGAAAGACAAATAAATCAACATCAAACAAATGTTTTAATGCTTGTCAGGGCTCAGGGAACACAATTCATTTTAGTTTCTACAATTGAATACTACTTGCTGAGGCTAGATTATTAAATTGTTTACATAAAATTAAAAAAAAAAGAAGTAAAATGTCTTCACAAGGGTCATTTAAGTTAATCAATATTAATGTAATCTTTCATTTTCATAAAAATGTCATAAAATTTCCTTTTATTTGCACATGCTTGTAAATAGTTTATATTGTATTCAACAAAAAAATCAGTCTTGATAGGCTAGCCTATTTTAAGATGGGCTAGAACATATCATCCCAACTTAAGATAATAAAATTCAAGAATGATTTTTGATTTTAAGATGGGCTATAGCCCATCTTAAGATGGGCTGACTCCTACGTTGGGCTCCAACAGTGATATGCTGAATTTCCAAGTCTAAATGTGCTCTGAGGGTTTCAAAAGTTACTTTTTGCAGTTTAGGGACTTCAGATGGGCTATACAGTCTCTAACTCATGATGCTTCTTTACTTGTGGTAAATGCTCTGGTCAGTAATCAGTTGGATAACTGTAAATCACATTCAGGAGATTACATTCAATCTACATAAATTACAATTTATCAAAAAATAATGTAGTCTAGATAGGCTAGCCTATTTTAAGATGGGCTAGAACATATCAGCCCAACATAAGATAATAAAATTCAAGAATGATTTTTGATCTTAAGATGGGCTATAGCCACCTTAAGATGGGCTGACTCCTAAGGTGGGCTCCAACAGTGATATGCTGATTTTTCAAGTCTAAATGTGTTCTGAGGGTTTCAAAAGTTACTTTTTGCAACTTAGGGACTTCAGATGGGCTATGCAGTTTCTAACTCATGATGCTTCTTTACTTGTGGTAAATGCTCCGGTCAGTAATCAGTTGGATAACTGTAAATCACCTTCAGGAGATTACATTCAATCTACATAAATTACAATTTATCAAAAAATAATGTAGTTAAAATTGTATCAAACACAAGTAGATACAAACAGCGTTTAAAACAGCCACATTGTTTATAGGTGTCTCATACTTGTTTCCCAAGAATTTTGCTTTATGCTTTTCTCCTTATAGTTTTTATAGTGCCATGCAGTACAAATCAATGTTGGTAATCATGTAATTTCCATGTTTTACAAACGTTTCATCCATCTACTCAAAAGTTGGTCAAAGAGTTTGGTCATAGCTTTGCTTTTGATGCTCCCATTATGTGGAATGTTTTTTGTGAGATTTGTGCATCCAGATCCCTCTCTATTGCCTCTTTCAGAAAGAAGCTAAAATCCAACCTCTACTATAAGGCATACTCAACCTTATTTTCAAATTTCCCTGACATTCTCTGTGGTACTTTACCCTTTTCTGTTCCTGTATACTGAAATTGATATTGAACTTCCTTTTGCTGTTGTACCTTATAATCCTATCAATAAATTTGAGATTAAGTGCTATAAAGTCAAATTAGAATTAGAATTTTCAGGCAATACTATGATTTATGAAGGCCGAAGGCAAGTGATATTGGGCCAATCAGCCCTCAGGCAATATCACTTTCCCTTGGCCTTCATGAACACAATATTACCAAGAAAGAAGTACTTTCCCAGATATCATTCCGCCGCCGGACCGACGTTGGCTGTTGGTTGCATGTTCTGCAGATTTTGCCACTGTTGAGCCTACTACTACTCAGGTTATAATCTCTATATTTTGCTGATGTTGGGCCAACATTGGGCCAACAGTGGATTTTTATTCAAGATGGCAGCCAGCAATAATAGGGAATTCTGCGGAACTTAGTAAAAATTATTTATTATGATATGTCTAAATTGGTCTCAGTTAGTTTGAAAATGGAGCCATTCAGCTTGAAGTTAATAAATGTCTATGGTCCTAATAAAGATTCACCAGATTTTTACAATACCATTACTGATTGTATGGCATCATCTCAGGATACTTATACAATACTATGCGGAGATTTAAACTTAACCTTAGATCCCAAAAAGGACTGCCATAACTATTCTACAATAAACAACCCTAAATCAAGAATGGTCGTTTTAAATACAATGGAAAACTTAAACCTTGCAGATATATATAGAGAGTTGCATCCAGATACCCTGAGATATTCTTGGAGGAGAAAAAACCCTCTGCAACAGGCGCGTCTGGATTATTTTCTAGCATCTTCTACATTAGTAGACATAATAGACAAATGTGAAATAATACCAGGGTACAGAACAGACCATTCTATAATAAAACTCGCAATAACAGTGTCACAATTTAAACAGGGAAAGGGTATCTGGAAATTTAACACAGCTCTTTTAAAAAACCAAGAGTATTTGTCCTTAATAAACAATGCTATCAGAGAAGAAATTTGCAAATATGCTTTCCCTATTTATAATCAAAAATTTTTAGAAACTGATTACTTAGAAAATGTGGAAATCTCAATAAACGATAGTTTATTTTTGGAAACATTATTATTGAGACTAAGAGGTGAATCAATTAAATTTTCATCACGGTTAAAAAAATCAAAACTTGAGAGAGAGCAACTCTTAATGGAAGAAATAGAAAATATAGAAAAAAGTGGAAACACTCAGTCCATGATGCATATTTTAAATGATAAACAAGAAGAATTAGAATCAATAAGGGCTGAAAGAATAAGAGGCCATATGATAAGATGCCGTACCGAATGGTTACAAGAAGGGGAAAAACCCAGTAAATATTTCTGTTCGTTAGAGAATAGACAGTACACAGAAAAAACCATTAAGTCCATTAGACTTGATGATGGGTTAACGACAACCGATCAAAATAAAATTTTAAAAGAAGTAAAATCCTTTTATGAGACTCTTTTCAATAATTATGACCACAATCTAGAGATTGAAAATTTAGAAGAACTTTTAGAACCGTATGATTGCAATAGATTATCTAAAGAGCAATCACTATGTCTAGAAGGGGAATTAACATTAAAAGAGTTAGGACATTCCCTAAAAATTATGAAGCATGGAAAAACGCCAGGAATTGATGGCTTCCCAGCCGAATTTTTTAAAGTTTTCTGGCCATATCTAAAACATATTATAAAGAGAACCATCAACACTAGCTTTGAAAATGGAAAACTTCCTCTTAGCCTTAGACAATGCATTGTGTCATGCTTACCAAAAGGAAATAAAGACAGAAGTTCTTTAAAGAACTGGCGCCCCATATCACTCCTGTCTGTCCCTTATAAGATAGCATCATCTGCTATAGCTTCAAGATTAAAGACTACATTAGATTACTAAGTGGACAAAACACAAACAGGTTTCATATCAGGCAGATACATTGGCCACTCAACACGCTTAGTGTACGATATTATGCATTGTACTGAAAAGAACAATATGGATGGCTTATTAATGCTCATAGATTTTGCCAAGGCATATGATTCCATTTCATGGACATTCCTCTACAATGTACTTAAATTTCTAGGTTTTGGGCAACAATTTATAAAGTGGATTCAATTGTTTAACACTAACATTAAAGCAACAGTTCTACAATGTGGCTTTCTCTCAAGTTTTTTCGACATAAAACGAGGTTGTAGGCAGGGTGACCCGTGTGCACCTTTCTTATTTCTTCTCTGTGGCCAAATTTTATCAATCCTCGTTACAAATAAAAAAGCTATTAAAGGTATTGTTCTTGGCTCAAAAGAATATAAGATTACTCAGTTCGCCGACGACACCACAATAATAATGGATGGGTCCCGAGACTCCTTGGAAGCAGCTTTAAATACAATTGAAATGTTTGGTTCCATGTCTGGCTTGAAAATGAACACTTCAAAAACAAAAATCATCTGGATTGGTAGGAAAAGATATAGTAAGGAAAAATTAAATGTTAATCCGAGACTAGAATGGGGCATCACTGACTTTAATATGTTGGGTATAGAATTCAATGTCGAATTAGACAAAATGCCAAAAATAAATTATGATATTGCAATCTTGCGGTCGAAACATTTACTCAATAGATGGGAAAATAGGTATCTAACACCATTCGGCAAGATTACAATAATCAAAACATTTGTGATTTCTAAGTTTAACCATCTCTTTATATCACTGCCTAGTCCAGCCCCAACTACAATTAAGGAGATATCTAATATCCTATACAAATTTGTACGGGGTAGCAAGACAGATAAAATTGCGAGAAAGCAAATATGCAAAGAACACATAGAAGGAGGGCTTAAAATGATAGATCTTCAAAATTTTATCTTGGCCATTAAATCAACTTGGATCAGGCGTCTACTAGTTGATCAAAATGCACCATGGGTTCACCTTGCTGCATATATTTTGGGTCCTTTGAACTACATTACTAATTTTGGTCCCTGTTGGTACAACACATTACCACTAAAGGTAAAAAATCCTTTTTGGCTTGATGTTCTAACAGCTTGGAAAAACATTACAGAAACAAAATTCGAGAAACATACCCTGGATATCCTTTACACTCCCCTCTGGTTTAATAACAAAATAGGACAACCGGCATTGTACTACCCAAAGTGGTACAAAAAAGGTATTCTTTTTGTTGGAGATCTTCTGGATACAAAAGGCAATTTTTGCACATTCAATGAACTTAAAAAAAAATTCAAGTTGGATTCTGTAAATATACTGGAGTATTATAAAATAAAAAAATTTGTACAGACATTTATAAACAAATGTGGCTGTTCCAATCTGGCCAAACCAATAGGTCCAGGCAGATCAGCCCATTTGAATATTCTATTGAAGAGCAAGAGCGGCGCTTCTGATATGTATAAAGTATTAAACAAAACTGATTTCCAACCAAAGATGAAGCTTAAGTGGTCAATTGAATTAGGTCAGGATATTGAGGAGAGTAAATGGAGACAGATTTTTAAAGTCTGTTTCAAATTTAAAAGTGATGCCTCACTTACATGGTTTCAATATAGAATTCTTTTTAGGATTATAGGAGTGAGAAAGTATTTAAAATTAACAAAAATTGAAGAATTTAGCACATGCAGACTTTGCACAAACAATGAAGAAACCATTTTACATCTTTTTTATAACTGTATCAAAACTAAAGACTTCTGGGAAAATATTTCCAACTGGATGAGAATTAAACTTAAACTGCCGTGGTTTTTTGACGAGGAGCAAGTTATGTTTGGGTACCTGTCTAATGATAGAAACGGTGACCAAATAAATTTGTTAATTCTTTGTGCAAAGTGGTACATTTTCCAATGCGCAAAAAATAATAAAATCTTGAATATTTACAATTTTCAAAAAAAGTACAAGTCAGCCTTTGCTGAACAGATCACACTCTTGAAACTAAAACAAATTGAAAAAAATGTGTCACTAAAAAACTGGTTTACATGGGAACCTTTATTTGAGGACATATAGTAAGGAAGTTGTTGGCAAGGCAGCACTCATACCAGATGACAATAACCTTTTATTATAATAAGAGTATATAATATGCTAATCTGAGTTAACAGAATAATATAAATGTTGGAATAAAGCAATAACCTTTATATTGTATACTGATGTATGTCTATTTTTGGAGTGTAATAAAAATAAATAAATGTAGGGCATCAGCCAATCAGATTGTAGAATGGTTACTCTGTTATTATACAAAAAGTATTTTGTTTTCTTCTGTCCTATTTAGCAATAATTATACATAAAAGTTCTTGTGAAAGTCTTTCCAATCAATTTAAATGTGACATCACTATTTACTACAATCGATGTCATTCATCACCCAGTACTATAAGACAGAGACTGAAGTAAATCAATATCTATACATCAGATAACCCTGTAAACATATGTACTTTCCTTGCAGTTAAGTGTAGCGTTTTTTGCTTGATGACCAATTCACTTGGTTATTTAGCCATCATTTGCTTCCTGCATATTGAGCTTTTAACCTACAAAAATATGAAGTTGGAGTATTTGTTTTATTATGTTTATTCTGTCTAAGTATTTAAGCTCTCTGTCCTATTTACCAGTAATAGTGTTGGGCGCGAAGTACCGATTTGTGCGATCTCGAGATTTTACTTCATTGACCACCCCAAAAATGAATCTAACCAATCATATCTCACGATTGTGTGATAAAAATCATGAGTTGGAGCAGCTCCATCTCGAGATTGCTTGAGCAATCTCGAGATGGGCGCGCGATCTTTTGATGACGAGATCGCGCAAGTACCATCTCAAGATCGCGCGGATCGGTACTTCGCGCCCAACATTAGTATATAAAATGTCTGTAAAAGCTTAAGTCCCTCCGAATACATCAGATGTAATGTTACAAACCAATTCTATTGGTGTGTTATTCACCACCTAGTACTACAAGACAGAGACTCATTCAAAGTTGTTGCTTTATTGTAGAAATTTATGATAAATTTAAGGTAATATATAAGGGAGAAGAAGAATCATTTTAATTACTATTAATTGTTTAATTAATCTTAGTAAAATGAATCAGTAAAACATAGATCTGAAATACATTAAAACATCATAAGTATACTTATGATATACAGTAGATATCAAAATATTTTATATGTTTATGTAAGATCCATGCATTACCATTTATACAAACATCTCTCTTCTGTTTGTGCTTAGTGTGTGTTAGTGTTAGCATGAAGTTCATTTGCTTGCTGTCATTCACAGCACACACTGTGTTGTTAAATATCATGCCATCCTAAATATGCCATGTTTATAAGACTTGTCATAGATTGATGTTAATTAAATCACTTCTATTAACGTAAGCAATCAGAATAATTAATTTGTAAATTAAATTAAAGAAATAAGCCAGCACATCTAAAATCCATGGTGAATATTTAGTACAGAAATATTATGACAAGTTGTTGTATGTAAACAGTTGAATACAAATGTAGTTATTAATCAAGGGTTCATATGTTATAATAATCAGTGTTTTATATGGTGCATTGTAATTACTTATTCTTAGTTCCAGTAATTAAAGTTTACATTTTGTTACAATATTAAATAGAACTCTAGTCATTTTTATTTAAGTTAGAAGGTTATACAAGTACACGGAATGAGAAGCATTGCTTCATAGCTTAGGAATCCAGGCACAGGAACATCTTCCCATATTTAGAGATGAGTTTGGCAAAATATGTGGTCACATGGCATTCTCAAGCTTAAGAACCAGTCTTTCCCATAATTCCCTGCTAGTCACATGACCCTCCATATTAGGTACTGTTATCTGCAAAACTCTTAGATAATAGGTCACATGACCACCACCAGTTCTTATTTCTAGGTCACATGGTTACCTGTATTTCTTATGAAGACAGGTCACATAACCCCTTACGGATCCTTTTTAGGCAATGTTTTGGTCACATGACCAAAATGTATATAAGAAATTACTAAATTACTAAAATCCTTGATCATGTGACTCCCGTATTTGGACATTTTACTGAATTCTGTGAACATGTGACCATTAGTTCCTGTAGCATTCCAGAGAGAGAAATGCTTCTGACTCAGGGCTTGCATTCCACAGTTTGTTATAAAAAGAGCCAGCTTAGCTAGAGAGTGCAGATTTATCACCAGAGAGACTTTTTGACCAGAGTAGTGAGCAGAGCAGGATTACAACTGAAGCAGTATAACACGTAAGTGTTTTTGCACTTTAATTTTAAATTACTTACTTACTTACTTACAACTGAAGCACCATCAAAAGACTTTGTAACATTTTTTGTGAAAAATAAAGAATTATTTGTTGAAAATTACATCTTATATATTTTATTTGAATTCAACCAATTGTCAAGTAGACAACGCAGGAAAACTAAGAAGAAAACAAACAGTACAAAAGTACAAACCATCCTCTACTTGACAATAAACTATTTGCTTTAATATAATGAAAACCTACACAGAAAAATTCACTGGTTAAATACTAAGAAAATTTGTGGATATTGTAAACTGCTTAGGAACAGGAATCCATTAGTAATTGATTACGCAATGAGGGTAATGTTTTGGTCTAGTTATAGATGAGGATTTTCACTCCTATCAACTCTATAGTCATGCTAAGACATACTGTCAATGAATCGGGTGTTATGAGCTAGATTTAAACCCATAAACACATTTTTCACAGACTGGTGATTAAATCCAAATTTGAGGTTAATTATAAGTTATTAATCTGAACGGTATAATAAAATCCAGTACTTACCAATCTTTTCAAAATAAAAGATTTGTTATTGGGTGGCTTAACAAAAAAGAAACCTAGCTGCTGGTGTTAACAAAAATATTTCTATCCAACATACTACTGATTGTAAGGTCTTTGATGTTTTGTAGTCCTTTTTTACAAAATTGGGAGAAAAGGAGAAAGATCGACAGCCAGTGAAAAAACACTTTGTCAAAGTATGCTATTTATTTCATTCAACACTACAAAACATACCTTTACATCAAGTTTTATCAGCACAAATGTCACAAAACAATTGAATTTCAAGAACACTTATAACAAATATCAAAGTAAACTAAAAAACTCAGATATTCACACACATAATAAGTCCTCAAATACAAAAAAATACATATATATCTTGAGGAAAGTAGTTACTGAACAACATTTTGTCACTGATAACACAGTATTTTTCCAAGAGATAAAAATACACACATAAAAATACAGTTTAAATTTTCTACTTTACTTTCTTAAAACTACTTGTGCAGCAAAACATCAATGAACAGAATTACAAGGTGCAAGTGTCAGCAGGTACAAAATCCTTTCTTACATTTTAGGCACATAATTGCTGAAATATAATAACTTGTGAAAATACAAGAAAAATATTGAAGTATATCTTTCTGAATTCAGAAAAAACCTATAAAACTATCGATGGGAAAAGGAATGAGCACGTTAAAATTCTCTGAGCTACACAAATGATTTAGCAACAGAAAAAAAGGCTTACAATCATTTTGGCACACGATTTATCAAGTCTGGAACTGTAAATGCTAGATATAATTAATCAGATTTAATTATTGTAGAATGGCAGATACTTAACAAAGTGGAAGCATATTTGTATACAGTTGATTCTGATTCTGAGAAGCTGTAAATATTAAACACTGAAAGACAAGAACTGCTCTGAGAAAAAACCTTTTGTTTGACACATGTAATGATATATTATGTTTCCTTTTGATGACTTAAATGTCATATCATATGTTTACACATGATAGTTTGTTGTGGGTTCTGTTTGTGTTAGTAATTATATCTATATCAAATCTCATGTTTGAAAATAACTTCTGTTGACAAGTTATTCATATATTATTGCTGATTCCCACACATTGAATCTTTTCAAAAACTGAGAAGGGTAGTTTACAGTTTTTATACATCAAAAGAAATCAATGACACTTCAGCATTCCGGCCACTTACTTGCAAAAAGTTGGGTTTTTTCAATATTGAAAAAAACAAACCTTTTAAACTTGGTTTTGACAATATTTAATGTAAACATTTAGAGGAGACAAGATGGGTGGTATAGAAATTACTATGTTTGATTTGTTTTGAAGAGGAAGCCATTTTCTTTAATTTTCCACTCAAATAAATATATAAAGATTTACGAAATTATGTATGTTGCAAACATCTTATTCTAAATAAATCATAAGGGAAATTTACAAGGAAGAATAAATGTAAGTTAAAATCAAAGTTGGTGTTTTATGTCCTGTACCACAGCCAGGGTCATATTGGGACATATCCTCAGCATGGCCACTTCAGGAAATGAAACCAACACAGAAGTGACAGTCTGTGGTTTGATGTCAAACTTGCTGACCACTAGGCCACTGAGAAACGAATAAATGTAAGCTTTGCAACTTTCAGTTAATGTAAGTAATATATGTTGATTTCAATTGGAAATGGTAACATTAATAGAGACAAGAGAATAACTGTTTTCTTTTACACAGATTGCATGAGGGTTTCTAGAGTTTTGGCCATACTGTAAAGGTCCATATGCAAACGTATTAATTTTCATAGAATTACTCTTTTTTAAAGAATTTTCTTGGAAAACAGGAACTTCTAAGAACATCTCGAAATAATCAAGCATCAAAATAAGAATTTATAACGCCAGCAAATACCCTAACATTCATCTGCAACTAAATGGGCAACAACATTAAGAGTTTTAAAAATCTTAGGAACAACTTCAGTGGTAAGAAGTATACAGAATCCACGAAATGTTGTCAGATGTAAGATTCAGAGGCCATGATTTCTTATAAGTTGTTATTTTTATATTTTGAAGCCCTAGAACAAATTATAAGGGAGACATAAAACCCTTTTAGTATGATGACACTACATGACCTTGTAGCTGGGGTCAAAGGTCAGATTTGGTACTGGCAAAAGATTTGCAGACCACGATTTCCATTAAGTTGTTTTCTCATTCGAAACCCCTAGGACCAAAGATAAGGGAGGTATAAGGGCTTTTCGATATGCTCCCCACCCCCCATTTGATCTGGCGGCCAAATCTGACACAGCTGGCTGCAATATTTTAAATTTTAGAACACATCAATACTTTTCAACAATCGGCGATGTCAGCTATATTGTTTTTTAAAACGACACATTTTTACAGCCATAAACATTCTCTGCAAATTTGAAGATATCTTCATAAATGAATGAGATATAAAGCTTGATTTAAAAATGTAACAAATGCACACATGCATAGACACACACATGCACACATGGGAGTCATTCCATATTCTCCCAATCCTGGCCTTGGCCGGTATGAGATAAAAATGCAACTGTAGTAACAGCGGTTTAATAGTGCCCCCTTTTAAATTAAGAAATTTAAGACTGAAAAGTATTTAAAGCATTGCCATGGCAACAGGTGTTGCCAGATACCCTCCAAAACCTACTCAGCTCTAGATTTTGTTGTGGGTAACATATCCTAAAAAATTGATGAAAATCCAACCATTGCTTTAGACTGTGGAACACCTACAAATGTTAAAACCCAAAATTATTCAAAGATTTGCATGGCTATAGTTGTTGCTGGATACCCTCCAAAATCTAACCAGCTCTAGATCATCTTGGGGTAAACATATCCTGAAAATTTGGTTAAAATTCATGCATGGGATTAGGCTGTCAAAGACCCACAAATTTTAAGACCCCAAAATATTAAGTGTTGCTATGGCAACAGTTGTTATAAAATACCCCCCAAAACCTAATTAGCTCTGAATCCTCTTGAGGTATGTATATCCTTAAAATTTGGTGAAAATCTGCGCATGGGTTTAGGCTGTGGAACACCCACACACTTTAAGACCCAAAACTTTTAACAGTGTTGCATGGCAACAGTTGTTGCCAGATACCAACCCAAAACTAATCAGCTCTAGATCCCCTTGGGGTTTATATATCCTGAAAATTTGGTGAAAATCTGTGAATGGGTTTTGGCTGTGGAACACCCACAAACTTTAAGACCCTAAAATCTGTAAGGTGTTGCATTGGAAACAGTTGTTACCGGATACCATCCAAAATCTAATCAGCTCTAGATCCTCTTGGGGTAAACATACCCTGAAAATTTGGTGAAAATCTGTGCATGGGTTTAGGCTGTGGAACACCCACAAACTTTATGCCTGCAGCCCCCCGCCCCCGCCGCCCCGGATGGCACAGGGGACGACTATTACCCCAGCCTTTATGAGCTGGAGTTAAAAACTGACATAAATGTATGTTTCAGTTGACCTGTCTTCCAAACAATATCTGAACCTTGCTAGTCAACAAAACTAACTGCCTTCTTCACTGTTCTATATACTTTCTGGGAATAAGAATATCGGTAAACATGTTTGTCAAATGTAATCTGTGCATATTATTAGACAGCAGTAAATCAATGCAATCATAAATTATCAAAAAGAAGAGAGAAACTGGGCCCGTATTCACAAAGATTCTTATTCTTAGAATTAGTCTTATTCTTAGAATTTTTCTTAGAATTGTCATTTTTCTATTCACAAAGATTCTTATTCTTAGAATTTTACTTATTCTTAGAATTATTCTAAGAATGGTTTTTATTCTTAGAATTTTTCTAAGAATAAGAATTTGCTATTCACAAAATTCTTATTCTTAGAATATTCTAAGAATTTTGTTTAAATCTAAGAATGGCACATAGCATACTTAACTTAGGAAAAATAGTTGTTTTGATGATTATAGTGCAGCAAGTGATTGCAAATCGACGTTTAGAACAGAGTGTTACATATTAGTTGTCAATTGTGTGTACTGTAACGAAATGCAGCCTCTTTATATTATTTAAAAAAATTCCAGTTTTCTGTTCACATAGGCCAAGATCTGCATTCTTAGAATTTTTCTTAGAATTACACTTAGTCTAAGAAAAATTCTAAGAATTGCATACATTTCCTTTTACTCTATTCTTAAAATTATTCTTAGCTAAGAATTGTTTTGTGAATAGGTTTTTATTCTAAGAATAAAAAAAATCTTAGCATAGAAGTTTTCTTAGACTTAAGTGTAATTCTAAGAAAAATTCTAAGAATCTTTGTGAATACAGGCCCTGGTGTATTTATCCATTTACAAGTTTTAGCTTTGAAAATACATTTGGACAGGTATTCTGTTCTGGCAAAATAGGTTTTATTATGTTTTCCTACTTTAAACAAAAATTTAAAATTGTATATGAGTACTTTCCAAACGACTGGCACTGGTACTTGTAAAAGACACACTTTTTGTCTGTTGGGTGGTCTGAATATTCATTGTCTTTCTTAACTATAATACACCCATATAAAAAGCAAGGAAATGTACTCAAATGTAACCATTGTTTTTCGATAGCTAAACTGAATCACAGTACTGCTATAATTCTCATATATATGTTTAGCTGCTTTGGAAGAAATAAAATGAAAGTGTTCATGCATAAAAAATGCAATAATGGAGAGAGTTGGTATATAGCATGGCACATTTTACATGAGCTGGTTCATGCACACAGGATTTATAATATGCAAATATTATTACGTACAATTTTAAATTTGAGGAGTGACTGTATAATTTGAAATTAATGAGGTTTTAATTTTATTCATGTACAGAGTGTTATTTCACAACTTTCTTATTTTCCATTCTGTCTGTTATATATTACGGCCTGGCGATGTTTATACATCAATTGGAAGTAACAATTAACTCGAATGCTTTCTCATAGGTCCTGCACCTAAACATTTGAACACAGATCACTATATATATATAACTTAAAACATTATTGCTAAATTAAACGCAATAGATCATATACATACACTGCAGGATCAAAGTACATGTATTTTAACACCTTGTCTCTGTATAGACAATGTCTGGCTTCAGACATTTGAAACATACATGTATAATATATATATATATCTGTATATCTATACCGGTATATATATGTGTACATATTAGCCTTGCTGAAGGCTCAAGTTTCTTTGCAGTAAGCAAAAGTTTTCTGTTCAGATAATGGAGTTTTAGTTTCTATAATGTACTCATACACGTACTGACTATACAGCTAAGAGAAAAAATATGCAGTTCTTTCTCTTAACATGTATGGGTGCTTTATGAATACCAAATATTTGTGTGTATGTTTGAAAAGATATCATGCAAATTTGAGCCGTAAGCAAGGCTATGTACATATATATATATATACATACACAAGAAAGTCTAAAGCTTTTGAATTGGTGCATGATTGATGGTTTCCCATTCATCTTGGTAAAGTTTTGTTACAAAATGTCAAGAGGCTGAAACACCCCAGATATGTTGGTTCAAACAAATTATGTAATATTAATATCAAAAAGCAATTCTAATATATTCTATATCTTCACATATTTTACATTCATTTGACTTTCCAAAAAAATACCAATGCATTTATCAATACCGCTAATGTATCTATTTAAAAACTCCTTTTTTTTTTTTAGAAAAGTTTGTCCTCTTTAAGAAAAAAAAAACACATGCACAACAAATTATTAATTTAGGTATTACAAATTGAGTTTAATAATATATAATCTGGAACAAGAGACATTTGCAACCTGTCACTGTTCTCACTGTTGATATGGAGAAGTTGTATGGTTGTCAGATAAAAAAAGGTATGTAATTGTTTTTACCAGTGACACACCTTTATCTGGGTGTTTTATTGTATGTGTCTAAAATGTGATGTCAACAGATAAAACTGAAGATCTTCTCTAGTTTCATCTGGGGAAAAAATAACAAAAAACTTGTGTTTAGTTTTCTGGCATTTTTTTTTTGTTTTCCTAGTTTTTATTTTAGACCAACGATCCTACAATTCATGTTAAAACCAGCATGAATTTGAGAAAGATGTGAAATTTTATGTCTCGGTTTTATTTTTATCTTATTTTCATGACCATTTGTCTGTTTGTTGGTTTGTTTGTTAGTAGGATTATGCAAATACTACCAGCTGGAACTTCATGCAAAAAATCAAAAGATGGGTCTTGGTTCAACTTAGATCCCATTTTGACACTGTGTGATCACCGTCTAGATTAAAAAAAAAAAAAAAAAAAATTTTGATTTTCTCATTTACTTATTATTATGTGCCTTGGCAGAGAACTGTGCTCTCTGAGTGCTCTTGTCTCATTTAGACCCAAGTTGAGTTTAAGGAAGCAAAAGATTAATGTGAAAGAAGTATAAATATCTGTTTTTATTTGCAGCTTCATTATTTTAGAATACATGTATTCAATGACTCTATCATTTTTACATCCTATCAAGTAATGCTATTTACCACCGTCTCTTTTTCATGTTTCAAAAGTGTGTTTCAACAGGAGATATCTAAAGATGAAATTATTTTCATCTTTGTCTGTCATGCAAGATATTTTTAGATGCAATGGTACAAGACATATTTGAAAGCCATATAATTAATAAAAAAAACCCTATGAAATATGAATGGTGTATTTTTGCTTTGCTTAAATGTAAATTGTTACAAACATAAATATGAATCAGTTTAGCCTTGATGAAGGCTCAAGTTTCTTTGCAGTTAGGGAATGTTTTCAGTTCAGATAATGGAGTTTCAATTTCTATAATGTACTTATATGTGTACTGACTTTTATAGCAGCATACAGCTCTCTGTCTGATACAGTCTGATCTCTTAACTTGTATGAGTGCTAGAATCAGTTGTACTTTCTTGAAACTATTCCAAGACATAGCTTTGAAAGTATGTTTTGATGCATTTTTTTTTTGCTTGATTTATTTTGACATTATAGTGTTATTTGCAATTTTTAAAATTAATATCTAATAAATATTATTTACATAACTAAACAAACTTAATTGCTTTTTAAAAGCAATTTAGTTAATAATATTTAATCCAATTAAATAAGCTTTTGAAAACAGCTATCAAGAATGAACAAAGAAACAATGTACACATGTACCAGAAAACATTAGGAACTGGTGACATAGCTGACAGTTTAGTATCTTATATTTGTACATTTACACAAATAACACTAGATATCTTGGTTTTCTTTGTGTGAAATTTTGAAACAGTGATAGCACCAGATTATAAACATAATAAAACATATACAATATATACACATTAAAGCCAATCACAGACATTAGTAATAATTGTAAAGTAATAGCCGACAGTGTTTGATTTTCTCATTGTTATGAATAAAATATTTAATTGTACAATTCTTTGTGACAATAACTATAGATCTACGATTCCACAATTCTGTTATAAAGCTGCATTTTCACTATTCATAGTCTATGTACAAGTAACTCACTAATAAGACATTATCATATTCAATGATAATATTGAAAAAGATATTGTACAAGTAACTCGCATTAAGTCATTATCATACTCAATGATAATTTGGAGAAAAATTAAAGAGTTGGGGACAAATATAATTTTGTAATGATAATATGTTTATGACCTTGGTACCCTGCACATATGAAGTATATTAAACTTTTCATAACTAATAATTTTGATAAAATTGAATTATTTTGTCTTTCTAATAAGAATGTACAGCCACAAAAATTAGCTGCTGTCAAAAGTGAACACCCTTCTTTCTGAAATCTAAAGTGTTGGTTTTGAAAACAATATGGGAGAGAGTTTACACCAAGAACATTAATAAGTGTATTGAGGTTAGGTTAGTTAACTTATCTGGAATGTAACTTTTGAAAATAAGATTCATATATTTCTGTTTTAATTTACTTGTGTCAAAACATATTCAAACACACTCAGATCCAGGACACCCCCAGTTCAAATAGGCCTACTCAACATGACATACATTACTGAACCTTACTTAAGCTAAATCTACCCGAAGAAGTTATGAAAGTGCCCTTAACACAATTTCCTATATATACTTGCCCACACAAACACATGCAACACCTTTATCAATGAATCATAAACCAGCAATATACAATACTTCTAATTTTAAACAAAGCCCATAGATAATAGTGTGCCATCACAGACTTATCTAAGTTGATTCATGAGGTACAAAACTATATCTCTATGTCCATTATAGCAAGCTATATGCAGACAGGAAAATCCATCTCTGTTACAAAGTTCTACATTGGCTCCTGAACGGACCAATAGCTTCATCAGTTCCAAGTTACCAGAGTAACAACAAGAGTGCAAGGCCGTTTGGCCATCCCTATCGAACCAGTTCATATTGAGCTTGTCTTTTCGTTCATCCAGTATTCTGGAGGCTTCTTGGATGTTGCCATCCTTCACAGCTTCATGAAAGATTTTCTGGTATACAATGGAGGCGATTTCTCCCCTGCTCATACTTAATCCAAAACACAAACTTCCAATACTTTTGACAGCAAGTAACTTTTGAAAAGTATATCAATTTACTTTTGCCTGAAAAAAGTGGAGCATCAGTATCTGATGGGCAATTCCAAAATTACATGTGCCCGACAACAATGTCTAACCATCAAAGTATTTCTGCTGTTGTAATCTGTATAATATGCAGTTTAACAGGAAGACCATGCAACACTTTTCATCAGAAGATGCCACATGGGGTACATAGATTGTGTACACAATATACAAATGCTGGTGATACTTCCAATAGCAGCATATTTTTCTGGTTACGATAGCTGTATGGTTTTATTGTTAATCCAAGTCATGGTTTTTAAGATGAACACTGAATGGTATCCATATACAGAGATTTCCACTTATGTGTGTTAATCCATAATCTGCACAGTAGCTCATCTAATTCACCCAAACTGTGGCAAAGCCGCTCGTCCCATCTGGCATTCTATTTCTGCAACAAAAAAATAACCAAGTATGAATATAGCCCTGTAAAATAATATGCCATTATGCCATGTGTTACAATCCTTATGTTCTCTGAAACTGAAACTTGATTTCTCATTAAACATCAAGAACTATCACTGCACTAGTAATATCAATAAAACCAAAGGTAGTAATTTAAATCAGCTGAAAGTAACTAAAATCACATATATTTATGCCAAAGAAAAATGAAGAGTGATGTTCTAGCTTCTCACATTTTGCAAACTAGATATAAATTATAAGAACATGACATGAAATACCCTTTAAAGTTAGTAAATTTAGGAAATCTATCCCGGCAGTCACAAACATGCACAATCAACAGTATGACAGAAATGTCACAGTTCTCCATGGGTGTTAATCTCACTGATAACATTACTACTTTCCTTTGACAGCGAGAAGTTGACAAGTTTCTTGATTTGAAATAATTTTATGCCAGTGAATGATTTTCTAAAGGAATTGCGTAGAGTAATTTAAGTAACCTTTGATTCGTTCACTGAAAATGTCACCAAGTAAAAAATTCTATTTGTTCTTCCTTTCTTTTGTTAATTTCTCCAAAATTACACTAAACTTTTGACCCCTTTTTAAAGCACACACAGGAATACCTGAAAGGAACATTATTACAGCAATTACTTAGATATCTTTGTTGTACATATTTATGGGTTTTTTTCAAAGAATATCGAGTAAGATCAAAGAGACCTATTAACGCATTTGTGTAACTATAAGTTAATATTTGTGGTACTTGTACTTATAACAATCATTTTATTAAACACTGAAGTATTATTTGTGGCCTCTTAAAATTAACTACTACAATAAAAATATTTTTAGAAGAAAAATGACAAGAGACGCATAATTAAAACTTCAATATTGCCATTTTAAAAACTTTTTGTATTATTCAAAGCAAAAATGAACTAGATTCTTTAGTAGGCTATTGAGCCAATGAAAATGTTATCACCTTCATTTTTCCATACAGTTTAAATTAAAGAGGCTTGTTGCATTTATAAATATGTTTACCAGAGCATGTTCACGTGTATTGAAAATAATAGGTCAACGTATTAGTTACCAAATTCATCCCAGAGAAATTGCTACTTCCAAATCCATCACATATAATTACACCCCTTTAGCACGCGTCTGTATACTTCATCCACATAACTGTACTGGATGTTAAAACCTAAAATCCCACCACATATCCGGAAAAGACCTATTTTTAAATATTTACATGTTATTTAGTAGACAGCAACTTACTTTAAAGTCTGGATTGTATATACTGAGAATATAGCCAACTTTGTCTCTAGTTCCTGTGAATTACTTACTTTTTTCCGATTGAAGCTTGAAACAAGAACATAATTTTCTAAATGTCCTTATTGACTCTCTACATTTTGAAGGTTAAGAGCCTCCCCTCAAAAGATTCTGTACATATAAACTAAACACAAGAAGACTCTATATTTATCCATATAGAAAACACTTTAACCTGTATATATATTTATCTACACCTCCCCCCCCCCCTGCCCCTCCTCTGTATTACACATATGAATGTATAACAATAGCCTTTTAAAAGACTTTAAGTTGATGTAACCAAAAACACAATTTTGTTATTATTGCGACATAGTTTTGTCAGAAACATTCCATTATTATGCAATAAGGTCTCTAAATAATCGAAGTAGTAAATATTATTAGTACCATCAAAGATATGTGACACCCACCATCCATATAATTAATCAGAGTTGCTTGTACACATCTAAGGGCAAGGTTAAATAATGCTTGGTGACAGTGATCCAGACAGACAAACATATAGCTTTTTCTATGGAGCCCCCATCAGGACATAAATGTTATTTTTTCCATTTTTCAAAGTCATGATAACAAAAAATATATCATGAGCACCAGATGATCTACTGCTCACTACAGGGTCATCATATGAGCACCAGGTGATCTAATGCTCACTACTTATTATGTGATAGTCACTACCTAATATGTTGTGATCACCACATAAGTAATGAGCACAAGATCATCTGGTGCTCATGCGACTGCCTTGTAATAGTAATAAGGGATGAAAATAAGTAAAACAAAGAAAAATAGCAAACACTAGTTGGTCAAGATTCTCCAATGAATTTGTTTTGAGCTATTTGAGTATAACGTCGCTGTTAACATATTGTATGAGTTTTGTCAAGTTAAGTAGTTTTAAGGGCAGAGAAAACCAGTACATACTAGATGGTGAAGACACAGAACTGTAATACTGGGCATTGTCATTGGCTCGAACTGCGGACTTCAGAGGTGCGAAGCAAGGGTGTTACCCTCTACACCACTGAGCCCTCTGATTCTCCACTGAAAACCATTTTACACTGGCACTCAGCCACCAACTTTCCCACTACAGGTTATGAAGGGAACGGAACCAAAGACCTTAAAGGTGGAAGGTGAGTGTGTTACCCATTACATTACTTTAACCCCTGTAAGGTAATATCAAATGGTAGACCCGTATGGCTTGTGCTTAGAATTATTGTTACCCATTACATTACTTTAACCCCTTCAAGAGAATATCAAGGGGCCACGGTGGCAGAGTGGTAACACTCTCGCCTCCCACCTCTGCGGCCGGGGTTCGATCCCCGTCATGGCCGTAAGTGGGAAAGCTGGTAGTTGCTTGCCGTTGGTCGGCAGTTTACAGTACTGAACCCTAACGAACTGTATGTACTGGTTTCCTCTGCCCTTCCAACTACCCGTCGTGATATGACCTGTACAGTGTTGAAAGCGACGTAAAACCCCAAATAAATAAAATAAATCAAGGGAATATCAAATGGTGGACCATATGGCTGGTGTTTTATTGTGGGTTTCTCTCTCATGGAGCATATTTTTTTACTCTCCTGAACCAGATGTCAATGGGTCAGAGGTTTACATCCGTATCTATGCCCCTGGGTAAACATGTACCTTGTTCAAGGCCATCTTCTCCATGACTCAGCCAAGGATTGAACCCCAGTCCTTTTACTCTTAACTTAAACATCCTAACCACTAGACCACAGGGCCCATACAGCACATATGTGCCAACTGAAAAAAGTAACTAAAATTATGCAAAGCACTAATTTTTAATCTTGTCTACATTTTTACACTGGTGTTGCAAGGTCATAACTAATTACAAGACATGGCCAATTTCAATGTGCGCGCAGTCTATTGATGACGATATCGCGGAAGTACCATCTCGAGATGACACGGATCGGTACTTTCGCGCCCAACAATACTATTACAACTGATCCTGTTAAAAACAGATGGGAAAACAGACAAACCATATGATTTCTCCAAATTAAAAGATTGGTTGTACGAAGGAAAGGATCAGCCTTAAACCTGCTAATGACTGCTATATGATCCATAAAGATGGCTTGTAGCACTGAATCCAGATCATTCTTGTACAGTAATTGGGAGACTCGAGGACAAGATAACACAGATGCTGGTTTTACAGAACAGTGAACAAGATAAGTTGTACCGCCTAAAGGTTCAGTTGTAACACCCTCAGGATAGGTCATTACACCCTGAAGGTTAGTTATGGCTCCCTAATAAGTGAAAATGATTGGTGGTCAGTACTCAGTAGAGAATTTTCAATTGCAGAGTTAAATATGTTTAAAATTGTGTACCCTTGCAGTGCATGCTCTTAATATTCACCAGTAAAATGGTTAGTTGTTGGACAAATAAAAAATGAAATAAAAGTAATGATTGGGGTAACATTATTGAGGCTTGCAACAGTGGAAATGGGGTATAATAATGCACTAAATTTAGTGACCAGGCCCCAGTTTCACAAAGGCCTACTAAATATATGAGATAATATGCTACTAAATGTACACCATAGTAGATCCTTAGTAGGTCCTTTGGAGGAGCTACCAAAGTGTTCCACTAATGTCATACTAAGGACCTTCTAAATTTTGAGATAGTAGACCCAGTTAGAGTTATATTGCTTGATAGTGTACACTGGAGCAAATGAACACAAATTTGAATTTTCTTTAATTACCTATGTAAAGGAGGTTATGTTTTTGGGCGTGTTCATTTGATTGTCTGTTTGTTTGAGATTGTGTCTGCAATTACTCCAAAATTAACACATACTAGTATTTATGAAATAGAGAAGCGATTAAATTTTGAGAAAAATCCGGATCATAGTCCGGGTACATTCGTTTGTTTGTTCCTGAGTGCATCTGTTCATCCATTCATAAATAAAGAAATAAATAAAAAATAAATAAACAGCAGTATTTGGGTGAAATTACAATATGGGGGATACTCGCCTGCTTTCTTAGTGAAATGTGCAGTAACACAAGCATACTATATACTACACACAAGAATTATTGTCTTTTTACAGCTCTTTCTGAGGGGTGATAATGGGATTTTTCTATAGGGAATTGGTGCCACAAACTGTTGTACAACTAAACATATACCTTACTAAGATATCTAAATGCATTATTTCTGTGCCAGATTTGATATGTGTGCCAAGTAATGGCAGCTAAATTATAGCCATTTGCAATAAAGTTTCTGCTGGTTTTATGAATTTGATTTATGGGTCTTACTCTGTAAAATAAATATAAACTTAAAGTTAGTGCTGAAGTATTCTCATTATAAAAGAAAATATGTATTTTTACTGCTATTTATGTTATTTCAGCGCACAGTGATAAAATCTAAAACTGGTTAGAGTATATTGAAATTTTCCACAGTACAGGATATATGAAATTTGCTACAGTATGTGAAATTCAGTTGTGAGAAAAAAATTCCTTTATTTTCTTGACTTGTGAGAGAAATCCCTTTATTTTCTTGACTTGTGAGAAAAATCCCTCTATTTTCTTGACTGGTGAGAAAAATCCCTTTTATTTGCTTGTCCTGTGAGAAAGAATCCTTCATTTTCTTGACTTTGGGGAATTTCTTTGAAATTTGTGATTTGGTTGAGTACATTATTCCTCGGACCTCTAATACAAAATTAGTCCAAATTTTTGTCATTTTTTTCTTTGCTTTTAAATGGTGCCCCCAGATGGCTAACTTGATAAACTATGAGAAACACATCAGAGGTTGAGCTAGCATGGTGACAACACACTTGCCCTTCCACCTCTGAGATCCAAGTTTACCTGGAAAAGCTGGTGGATGTTTACTAATTGGTTTGTGGTTTTATGAAAGAATTTGTCACAACATAACAGACACAAGGGTACTAAATGTGACATAAAATCCCAGAGAAAAGAAATAAACTGACATTCTTTATCCGATAATACTGAGACATGAGAAAGGCTAGAATTATAGTCAGGGAGCAGCAGAGGACTGAGAATATACCTCTTCTTACCAAAGATCATATCTTACTTAATACATATTACGTTTTAAAGACCTCCTTCAACTATGTTTTTCCTTTCTGACACATGTAGTGCTCGATTAGCCTTGCTACTGGCTCACGTTGCCTTGCAATTTATGGAGAACTTTAAGTTCTGATATTAAAGTTTCAGTTTATATAACATATTCTTATATGTGCTGACTTTTACTTCAGCAGACTGCATAGACAGTCTGTGTGGTGTGCTTATATCTCTTAACATGTACAAGTGCTTGAAAAAGATATGGTACATATGTGAACCTGAAGAAAGCTTAACATTGGATGTGTGAAAGAAACAGAGTTTACAAGTATAATAACAGAAAGATAGAGACAGAAAGAGCTAGACAGAGAGGGGTTGGGGGATTGAAGTGGTTGTGTTCCAAAAAAATCTCTTATGGTGTCTCACTGAAGCCACATAGCTACTTCCAGCCATACCTTGGCACATGCCTGAATTTGGCATAAAACAGAATATGGAAATACTAACCCATGATTGGTTGTCCCCAGCATACCGTATAAGGCAGCTTAAGTGACCATAGGCACAAATTAACCATGTGTGAAAATATCCGAAAGTATGTTCCTTTTGTGCCAAGTTGTGTCGCTGATCTGAAGTAGAAACAACTGCTTTTGAAGGGCACAGTCCTCTGTCATGGCACGTAATTATAAGTAAATGGAAAAATCAGGATGATGTTTTTGGTGCAACCCAGATTGCAATCAAAATTTAATGGGATCTAAGTTGGACCAAGAACCATATTCTATTATTTGCATCGTGAAGTTCCAATCAGTAGACTTGCGCAATTTTGCCAACAAAGAACTATTTATGAAAATAATACCTCTTTGGTGGAGGAAATTATATCATCGCCTCTTAAACACACTGTCGAAGGTGTATTTTGATTTTTGTCGGTACAGTCTATTTATAAGTTGCACAAGTGTCAATGCAGATTTTAACTAAACCTGGCACATTGAAGAACCAATGTACATTGTATCCACTGGAAAGACAACTCACCAACGCCAGTGAGCAGTACATCAGATGATTCCTATTCCACATCCCAAAACTCTACAATCAATAATAAGTGAGTTGTAAGCACTTTTACGTTCGGCTATCCTCATTTGACCTTGAGGGAGGGGCTCAAGGTCAAATCTGAACACATCAGAAGATTCCTAGTCCATGATTTCCCACAGGTTGGTTTCACATTGCAAACCTCTAGGACCAATAAAAAGTGAATTTTAAGCAGTTTCATTTTTGGCTACCCTCATTTGACCTTGAAGGAGGGGTCAAAGGTCCAGTCCGACAGCATCAGAAAATTCCTAGCTCATGACTTCCTGTAGGTTGGTTTCACATTGCAAACCTCTAGGACCAATAATAAGCGAGTTATGAGCACTTTTAAACTAGACTCTCTTCGTTTCACCTTGAAGGAGAGACCCAACATCAAATTGACCACATCAGAAGATTCCCAGCCCATGATTTCCCATAGGTTGGCTTCACATGCCAAACCTCTAGGACCAATAAATAATAAGGGAGATATAACCACTTTTAAAGTCCACTACTACTTGGCACTCTGTATTTGACCTTGAATTAAGAGCTTCAAGGTCAAATGTCTGCATGTCTGTAGAGGACATATATATCTTCTATACATATCACCTTCAAGAGATTCAACCTTCTAGTTACGAGAACCAGCCAGTAGAAAAGGGTAAATAATTTCCAAAGAAATGCCCCAAAAACACAAAATCGGCTGGTTTATGACTCCAGTTTGAACCCTACAGGGGGGTCGGGGGGGGGGGGGGGGGGGGGGGGGGGGGAATTGGACTTGCTTTCTAGACTCTCTACATATGGTTTCCTACTACCTCCCAATACATTTTATGGCTCTAAATGCAATACTTAAGAAGATAATAGGGGGTTCACATGAATTTTAAGCTTTCTGGTTGGTACCTGTGAGAAAATCGCTCATAAATCAGTCATTTTTTTCATGTATGTATAATTACAAGCCTCTGCGGTCTGTAGATTTTGCTGAGCAGCGATGACGGGTGGGTGTACCCCAAAAAACTATTTTTTGATCATATGACCTTGATAAAGATCAAAGGTCAAATTTAAGCATGTGGAAAAATTTTCCCACGCCTAAGGTATATAACTGGCAAATATGGTTAAAAGCTTCCAATAATACGGGAGATATTAAAGGGATACCATAATGCAGTGGCAGCGGCGAGGAAACTGACACAAAAACAAATAAGCACCCTTTTCAGGGACGCTTAATAAATATGGGATTCATGTCTGTAATTGCAAATATTTTGATATCAAGTGACATGATGGTGACTTTTTTGTCCTTGTTACACATAGATAGCCTATGGGATTTTCAATAAAATTAGATGTAAATGGTATTCTTTGTCAGTTTTTATTCTAATATTTGTATATTTGTCAAAGGTACCTCTCAAGTGTATGCTAAAATCCCTACTAACCAAGGTATTAGTGGTTATTTTATCACCTTTTTGGTTCTTTCACATTCTCCCCTTCACACATAAAACCTGTCCCAGGGTCCCTACTGGTTCACAACAACCATCACTGTGTTGCTAACCCAACCACACCAGCTAGTCTCTTATTGGAGGCCGAATGTCACAGGACGGGATTACCAGGGGACTCAAACCCACAACCTCCAACTCTAGAGGCCCACACTCTACCAGGTGAGCTGTAAGGGAAATCCCTACTAGCCAAGCCAGTGGTAGTGATTTTATCACGTTTTTTGGGTTCTGTCACAATTAAACTCAGATCAAAACTGATTTTATAGATATTATATTTATATCACGATAGTTACTGGTTAGCAGTGACATGTTAATTATACATTCAAAGGAATAACTGAACAGAAAAACATTATTATTATCAAAATTTGACTGTAAAATTTAAATAAAATCATTCCATATAGCAAACTAAACAGACATTTGAGAAGGGGTGTATTGGACTTACGGCCATACAAGATCTCTCCTAAGGTGATAAATCCTGAAAGGGACTTCCTAAACAGCTCAAAGTGTACAATTGTTTCCCAATATATCAAAAATACCCCAAGTCATATTGACACATTTGTGAAAGTTTTTTTTTTCAGTTAAAGATGTTACTTTGGTCACTCAAACTCATATTTACATTGAAAAAAGGTGATTTATGTACATGTATTTGTTACACAGAAACCTAGCGGGGGTTTTTCCTGGAAGGCAAAGTCAGACAAAGTTGTTGTTTTCAGAAGGAAATTGTGAGTCAAATATGGGAAAAGGAAAGCCATTGATTGTAAAGGAAGTAGATTGTAATTTCTAATATCTCTTTATTTAGTAGAATAACATGTTTCACCATAAGGATCAAGTTCACATTATTAAGTGACTTCTATTGTACTTTTTAGCTCTTAAAATGAGAAAGCACAATGAAAATATAACCTGGCATGATGTTTTTCAATCATATTGATATACAAATTTTAACTTAGTAAAATTAGCCCTTTGATACGGACAGTTTGCTTTTATAAAACATCATTTTACTTGTTGCTTTTTGTGTGTGTGAAAACGTACCACTGCATATGCCTTAAAGCTATACTCAATAACATATAACCCAGTTAAGTTGGTTAAATACTGATGCAGAATATCTTTATTGTGTGTGTGTGCTCTAAAATGGCCTTATTCCAGGATTGTTGGGAGAGGCCCCGACTTTAAAGTAAGCGGGGCTTGGGGTAGAAAAGTGGCAACATTTGCAAAAAAAGTGGTAAAATAAAAATGCCACCCAATTTAGAAGTTAGGCTATGGAACTACTTGATTTAGCTAGGTACCTATGTTAATCAATCACAACCAAACCGAATTCCCCGGGCATTTCGTCCCATCCTATATGATTTTACGACTAGACATATTAGTGATAATATATGATGGTTCCAGATCCCCGGCCCTCCCGACCTTTTGGCAATAAAAGTGAGGGTCAGGAGAAGGCAAGCTTGTTCACTTCATCATTTCAGTCAAATGTCTTTGACATATATGATTTATGTATTGGTGATAAGATACGACTGGAGTACTTCCTGACCTCTACCATTTGATCCAATGTCACTGAAGACCGAGACTTTGGGAAGCAAATAACGTAGACGTAAAAAAAAAAGAAAATCAAACATATTACATATATGATAATCTACCAACCTTCCCGATTTTGCTTCCTGATAAATAGGATTTTAAGTATTTTAGTCTTGGCTTTAACATTGTCAAGAGTTGATGCCAGGAATATAGAATCAATACATTAGACAATGCATAACATGGGTTTTATTGTCTGCTACAGGTTCAAGTTTCTTTGTTATTCGGGGAAAAAATTCAGTTCAAATAATGGGTTCAGTTTATATAATGTACTCTTACATATGCTGGGTTTCATTTAATGAATACCATGAAAAAGATATGGTACAGATTTGAGCCCATATTTTAGAAGGGGGTAGTTTTGGGAGATGAAGAAAGCATTGTCTACCCCCTCCCTCCAGTGGTTAATTCCCATGTTCCACTGTCCTGAGTGTGCTAAATGACCACACAAGAATGTCATCCTTAGTGTAATCGTATTAGCTGTATGACTTATATTTCCAATTGTGAACTCTAGGAGTGTAATCACAACTAAATCCTATTTTGAAACACTCTTCTATTCATATGGAGTCATTATTAAAGGAGTCCCCAGATAACTGCTGAAAAGTGAGCTTGGTTAGTATTTGGATAGGTGACCATCTAAGTTCTGAGCCAGGTATGGGCAGATACATACATGTAGTGAACATAGTGGTACTCTGTCATTGGGTCCTGTCCCCAGTGGCAGACTAAATAACCTCAGGGATGATGATAAATGGTCATCCCTGAGACTCTGTTTCAATTACAGGAATGTCAGTCACTAGACCTTGGGCTGTGCTTATGCATGTGGGGTGGACATAGCAGTGGACAGCAGATTGTAAGAGGGCTGTTCCATTATTGTGGTCCGATGGTAAACATACCTCCTGCTTGGAAAAAAGATGTAGCCATTCACCATACATGGATATATTTTAGGATAGATTTCTGATATCTTCCCGATAGTTTCTGACCGTCATTGCAAATTGGCTTAATAAGTCTTCCAGTAAGCTCTCAAAAGGTTTGTCAAAGTTTTCCAATCCGTTCACATGATTAATGAAGCCCTATAAACTTGATAGGATTAAACAGTTTAATATAATCGAAAACCCCTCCAAGCATTAAAATTGGTTCTCAATCCAAAAACTCCTGGTCAGGAGTCAGTTCAGAATGGTTTCTGAACATTTTGATTTGTTTTTTGAATGTTCTGACTGCCTCCCTAATGGTCACCTTACCCATCTGTATGCCTGTCGGAGGGGACGATTACTACAGAGGAACAACCCAAAACCAATCATTTCAGTCATGTGAGTTGTCTTTTCACAACAGGGAAAGTACATTGTTTGTCAGTTTCCTTTCTCATTGTGTTGAAAGGGTCAGTTGCACCAGCATCCTAAATTTGAAAATAGCTAGATCATATAATATGTATCGAAAGTGGAACAGTGATATTATATTCTGCATTTCAGAGGCATTCTGCTGCTGAACTATTCCAAAACTGAACTGCTGATTCGATTATTACACGTTGGTGGCCATTCTGTTTTTACACCTGATCTACAACCATCTGATTTTTTTACATGGAATGCATAATGTAATGAATGAAAATTTTCTTATTGTTATAAGTAATGTTTATTTAATTTTAATAAACTATAACAGATTTGCAGATGTTATATAAAAGTAATACAGAAAAGTCTTTATGATAGTCAGTTCTAATATTATTCCACTGTTCAACAACTCACTGTTACATTAAAATATCACCTCACATAAAACAAAACTCTAAAATAATCTATCTCTCTTATATTCAATCTCTTATTCTGTTCTCTACTTCTCTTAGTATTCTCTCCCCTTTTGAACTAGTTTACCTCTCTATTTATACCCAGAACTGATGACCATTTTAACATCTGGTGACACTAGTGGATGCATGTTTACAACAGATGTCATGCCTTAATTATTTATAACCACAATAAACCATTATTGGATATGACATCATAACAGGGTGGTCAATGTCTGCCTAAGTGGGACACAAAGTCCCCTGCTCACAGTGAGACACCAAGTCTTCTATTCATGGAACAATTCTACATTATGTACTCCTGTCACAAATTATGGTGAGCTAGCCATAACCGCTAGCATTAATTAGACTCCACAGAATGTACATTTATAACACCTATAAAATAATATGTCACACTGACCACATGTCACCAATACTGTTCTGAAGGTTACATAAATAAATAATTAAGTCACACAGAATCACACTAGTTTACACCAAAGGTCAAAAGTTCCTTAGTAACCCATTTTAATAATTCACATTTAAACAACCTAAACATTTGTATGTAGTTAAATTACTTATAAATTTCCAGTCCTGACAATATGTCACATGGTTAAAACCATAACATCACCCACATGAGCCATCTATTTATATATTTTCTTGACAAAAGAGATATTTTAATTATGGTTCTTGTCTAGGCATAACTAATAATAAGTTATAGGTTCTTTAAATATATAAAATGAACTCCAAAGGTGGAGGGTATTGTAATCAGGTCTATTTGTCTTGCTGTGTATTTCTGTAACCCCAAAACCATTCATTAAATTTGAGTCATAATTTTACACAAGATAGGAAATCTATTAAGGCTTGGTCTTCCTCGAAGTTGGTCTGAATCCAGATGATCTCGGGTCTTGGATCCAGAATTGGTTGGGTTTTTTGCTTTCTTTTTTATCGCCATCTGTGGGCAAGAGTTTGTTAATTCTCAGGCAATGTATGTTTTCATTAGTTTGCGGAATAACTTTTTTCAAAAACAGAATCGATTGCTTATTTTCTGATTGAAAAAAGTAATAAATAACGAGCGACTTAGCCATGGAAGAGGCTATCACCAATATACTATGCTTTCACAATCACTTTGATTGAGCCTGAGAAAGACTATCAGGCTGTATAAGACAGACAGAGCAGTCATACAGTGCAAAATGTGTTTACTGTGAAAATATGCAGTAATGTGAAACTAACGTTTTTCTTAATACAAGTTTAATGACATAAAGATTTTAACCAAATCAAACTGTTTAGTACATAGATTTGGACTTCCAAAAAGTAGAGGCATTCAGCTTTTGATTCTTCTGTGTGTTTTTAGAAAATACACAACTGCATTGGCCTGTGTAATAGTTTAGATTTTGGGAGCAGATAGATAGCATGTTCAATGATGTTATAAGCTTGCAAAATAAACAGAGATTGAATCTATATGAAAGATAGGGCATCAAAACAAGGTTGTTAGAAAGGTGTATAATTACCTAATGTCCACATGCACATGTAAATAGTTTCCAAGATGTTGGTGTTAAGCTTTCTTCAGACACCATTAAATATAACAATACTATTCAAAGACCTTTGTGAAAGGCTAAATTTAGGTCAGGTGTGAAGCTGTTAAAAGTATCATTTAACTCATAAATTTATAAATAAGTTTTTCTTTAGTGTAACCTTAACATTCACTCATTAAGGATTTTAACTAATCTTAAGCTGTCAAGTTCCCATCTTACACTGACTTTTACGTGTAACTGTTGCTATATTTTATAATCATTAATGTAGAAATATATCAACCTTATCCCAACTATGTGTTTCATTTCTTCATAACATCACTTCATTGGGCTCAACTGGAAACACACTACCTTAATTAATTCTCATGCAGTAACTACTTATTATAACAAAATGATGTTGAAATATAAAGTTAAAACTTTTAACATGACAACATCACTATGTCAAAGAAGTTGGAGCAGTAACTTCAAAATCAGTATAGCAATGTTACATTAACATCTTGGAGGTTACCATAATAAGAACAATTAACTTGGACCTAAGTATAACCACATACTAAATATATATGGAATTCACCATGTAGCTTTGAAGTTACTGTTCAAATGAGAAAAGGTGACAAACACACCTAATCACTCACACACAAGTTATGCCCCATTCACACTGCAGATGGTACATCCCGCGGTTAGAAGTTTTTCTCGGCTGTGGAACCGCCCCCAGGTCACCTCATTTCGTCTGACTTGTTCACAGTGGCGGATGGCCACTGATTGGAAATAGCTTATTAACCGTCAATAAGTACAACAAACGTTGGTCACAGAGAGACAACCTCCATCAACCTAAACTCACCTTCAGTAGCCATCGAACAAACACAGCCAATACCTTAACTCACCTTGTGACACCGTGTTACTCTGACAGACGACCGAATCACAAACTTATGTACACTGTGTACCACACCTTTCGGTTACCGTAGAAAAAAATTTAACACACATGCACAAAATCGTTTGCGCATGCTAATTGTGCCGAAATCGGATGGTCTATCACTGACTTGCAAGGTCGCATACAGACATCAGACAGGGATCCAAGGACAGGGACTGTAATGAACTACTGAGACTTATCCAGGCTAGTAGAAGCCCTCATCATAGTATAAGCCCTCATGTATGAAGTCCATTTCCTGGAAATTATGTGTCATCTAAGCAGTTTTATAATCTTGTTTAATTTATGTGCCAACTGTAGGAAGCTACATATTTGGATTAGGAAGTATTTTGTTTTATATCAGTTTTGTGCTGGCTTTCCATCTGAATACAAGTTTAAAATAAAAGCTCTGACTTTTACTCATATGTGCTGGGTTACAACAGGGACGTTTCACCAAATGCGGGTTACCACGGGTACCACCTGTAGTGTGAATTGGGTGCTAAGACTTTATAAATTCTCACTCAGTTGAACTAGGGCAACCGTTTTTAAAGATTATACAAAAATTTGACTCGTATGATTAATCTTCTCATGGGATAAGGTATTTTAATTGTTTTACTGTACTGAATCTCCACTACTACTGGACTCAAAGAACTGTTTGACCCATCCTGACTGCACAAGTACAAACCCAAGTTCTCTAGTGACTGACATTCATGACCGCCTGGGCCACCACGAGGGGCTCCTGCTGCATCGGCCTCCGGAAGATCCAGAAGTGGGACGTTTGTATCCTGAAGGCGTTCTCTACCACCCTTCTTCCCCAACTGAGCCTGTAGTTAAACACTCTCTGGTTCAAGTACATACCGTGTCTTGAGTAGGGCTTCATTAGCCAAAGCTTGAGGGGGAAAGCATCGTCCCCTAGCATGAAATAGTTCACCTTTGGCCTATCATCAACAAGGGATTCACCCTCTGGGAAGCCGGTGGTGGCGTCCTTTATTTTCAAATCTGAATGCTTGAAAATCTGAGCCTCAGAGCTTGACCCGGCTGCCCCCAAGTCCACCCATAGGTACTTGTAGTCTCCATCCACCAAGGCCAGGAGTACAGTTGAATGGAAGCCCTTGTAGTTGTGGTAGAGGCTGCCACCCCGTCATGGACATCTCATTGGAACGTGCTTTCCATCCAGGGCACCCAGGGCATGTGGGATGTTACACCTCCGACGGAAAATGGACTTGACCTCCAACCAGTCTTCTGGACTTGTGGGGCATGTCATCACCTCATCTCGATACGCCCTGATGATAGTGTCGTAGACCTCAGGGACAAACCTATTGATGGTCGACCTTGCCACCCTGAAAGCATACTGCAGGGTTGGGTAGCTGTCTCCACTGGCCAAGTGTCTTTGGCTGACTGCCAACTTGAGTCCTGCACTCAGAGGGTCTCTCATCCAGGTTCTCTCCCTCTGGATCTCAGGGCCGAGGGTGGCATCTGGATGAAGTTTCGGTATGTCATAGGGTAATCTAACTTGAGTCTTGATATCAGTCTGGTGTACTGACCCTCTTCTTCATGCTCTGCCTGGGATAGCCACAGCCTGACCCAATATCTTCTGTGTCTTCGTTGTCTTCCTTGGAGACCCTTTCTCCTTCTCAGCCTGTCTATCATAGCTGTAATGATGACTAACTGTCTCTCCATTTGTAAGATTAAGAGTTAAATTTATATCAGATCTCAGTTCTGGGTGGCTAGTGGCATGCCCCTCCCCTTTTAATAGCCATTGGGATCCAGGTATCCAGTGGTCAATAGTTCCCACCAGGACACCTTTAATTTTTATCATAAAAATCCATAATCGATAAGCTGACATCCACGAGAAAAACAAAGATCCATAAACCCATCCATGCCTGTACGCAAGGTCTGTATACCCATCCGGGGTATCCTTCAGATGTCCTGATGCATCCCTGTTGTCCTGGCGTGTCCCGAGGTGCTTCCGCCGCACTTCGGGTGGTCACAGATGTGTATCCTCGGGTCATCCGCAAGCAATGGAATGCGTCCCTACCATCCTTGTGGCATCCTTATCATCCGTAGAGTAATCTGTGACGCGTCCGTAAATCACTCACTTTTCTAACATTCCCCCTCCCCAAACCCCACAATCCGCAAGAGATCCTTGGCAGTAACCATATATGGAACCGTGGCCTACATCCATGGGGGATCCGTAAAAGTGTAACTGGCCCCTTACTGATCCTAGGCTGGTGATAACCATTGGGGCAGTAGAATTGTTTCTATTAAACGTGTGTGATTTGTATTGCAATTTTTGCACTACTAATACATGACCCAAGTTATTTGGTGAACTTAGTAGTTAATAGTAATGTGATTGGCCATTGACATTGAGTAGTCAGATTTTACAACACAGGCTTTCTAAGCCGTTATTTAAAGTTAATGTAGTTTTTTATGTAACTGAGGCTCTGCTTCAGCTATTCCCAAGTTACGAAATTAAAGGAATAAAGCTGAGAGTCCTTTTATACGCAATGGCAGATACGTATGCGTATCCGTGTACATATGCGTATACGTAAAAAAATTCCCTCCTACTGTTTTAAGTTTGTATGACTCCATTTATCCGTGTACTTACATCCAGATGCGTATGCGTAAACAAAAATACGGATGCAATCCCTTTCTGAGCGATTTTTTACGCATACGGACCATATACGCATGCATTTGTCATTTAATTGCAGGAATTTCCCAGTAATATATTTAAGTTTTGTCACCTTTTAATGATGATAGAAAGTCAAAATTTCGGTAAAAAGATATATATCCAGCCTTCAAAAACAAATGAAAGCCTTAGCTGCTCATAAAAGTTTCCTCGCAAACTTTTTCTGGAATATATACAGGACTATTGCTAAGGTAGCAACAATTTACTGGCTGTTTGATATTTAATATATTTCACTTTTGTATGTGTGAATGTGTGAGAATTTAAGGTTACAGTAGATATATAGTGGATTGTTTAATAAATCTCCCAGCACACACATGGGTTCACACAAAAGTTTAGCCTCGTAAGAGGCTTTAAACACAATACTAAAATATTTTCAATCTTTTTCGCATAGACAGGTCTTGGTGCAATGGTTGATCTTACGTTTTGTAAAAGGTTCCATTTCATTCATCACATTCACTGCTGTGTAATATTATGAAACTGTTTTAAATATTATATCTTGGAAAAAATATTTTATGGAAAAAAATATTAAAAGTCTTTAGAAGGTTAATTGAAAGCTGGCTTGCAAGTATATGTGTACATGTTTGTGGTTTCAGCACTGGCTTTGTCGTCAGCTGAAAATGTGTTTTTTTTCCTTCAACAGACACAGACAGTTTAGTCTGTATTATTTATAAATTTTCCTCATTTTTCATTGGGAAAATTTTTTTACGTGTGTAAATATACGTGTTAATGGAGCCACATAAAACGCATACGGGTGACGGATGGGTTTTACGTATACGCTTACGCATACGCCATTGCGCATTAAAGGATTCTCAGCTTAACTGGACTGTGGAGGAGGGTAGACTCTTGGGGGTGTACAATCAACCTTGGGGTATAATTTGAAATCTACCCTAAAAGCTACCCTCTGCCCTGTCTGAAAATGACATGTCAGAAATTCGAGCTTATCCAAGGCCACAAGTGTACACAAACCAGACATTCAATTCAATTAACACTAGCCTTGCTTAAATCTCTCTGCAGTAGCAACATTTTATGGTACAGACCCAAGACCAATGGTATCAGTATATATTAGTTGTTGAAGAATCTGTATTGTATACTATGAATCAAAGGCAAACAACTTCTAAAATATGGCTTAATACCGGAGAAGCCTGAACCTGGATTTATTGGCAATGTTGTAGGTCCATATATACATGTAGCTGTATATAGGGGTATAATATAAATCACAAGATTATAGTGGGTCACGTTTTAAAATACTTTTGAACCACATGATAACAGTCACCCCTTATAAATTATAATATTAAAATTCAGAATGGATTTCAAACACCTATGGTATCTATTTAAAGACTTTAACATGTGTTTTATAATGAGTATATAAGTCATGATATTTATAGACATTCTATTAGCCTTTACTTTAGACTCGAATTGGAACTCAAAACCACTCTAAACATGTGCACAAAGACCAGAATTATGAAACAAAATGTTCATAGCACCAATTAGGATTATGACCCCTAATTTAAATTTATATCAAATCAAGTTATTTGCATCAATATCCTAGAATAAATTAACAATATTAATACAGCACCAAAATAGAAATACAATTTAAATTTTGTCCAAATATTGAGGGAGCACAATGCCTGGAACAGGAAAATGGCAAAAAATCCTTAAAACAAAATATGTAGTCCCAATGGGGATCCAGATCATTGATGAAGGATACCAAGGGTTAGATCCCACCTCAGTGAAAGTAAGACAACAATGGAAATTGAGTAACATGGTAAGAAGGAGATATATTTTAAAAAATTCCTAAAACTGAGTCATGGGTTGTCCACATTTTATGAAAATATGACCCCAATCAGGGGCCGTATTCACAAAAAAGATTAGCAAAAAAAAAACAGCAAAAAATAGCTTAAGTTAATCCGAAAATTGGATTAGGACTAAAATTTGTATTCACAGTGAAGCTAAGGTAATTTTTTGGATTAACTTTTGGATTAACTTTAATCGACCCCAAAAAATAGAATAACTTTTGGATTAAATATAGCTTAATCTGCTCACTTTATCCAAAAATTAGCTTAATTTTGTGAATACCGATTTAATTCAACGATAAGCTAAGCCATTTTTTATGAAAATTAAGTTAATCTTTTGGCTTAACTTAATCCACTTTGTGAATACGGGCCCTGATGTATAGTTTGGGGGTTATGGGCCGGGATAAAGAGACATGTGTATGTGATGACAGTACCCTCACCCTTCCTCTTTGGGGGCGAGAAAGTTCTGTAACTTCTCAAACTTCAATTGTGTCTCACAGTGAAGTACTAACATATTTATTTGGTGTTTTAAGTACCTTATCAGCTATATCGTGATGGGTAGTTGAAAGGAAACCAATGTATACAGTTGGTCAAGTTTCTGTGCTGTAAATTGCCTGCCAACAACAAGCAACTATAATCTTTTCCACATGAGGTCAAGCTGGGATTTGAACTCCAATCTCAGAGGTGGGAGGTAAGTGTGTTGGCCTCCAAAGTACAAATATAAATCTCGACAAAAGTGACTTTTGACTTGTACTTGGAAGTGTACATATTAAATGTAAAATGTTTGAATTATAAAATCAAGCTTGAGCAAGATTACCATTCTATATAGCCTCAAACAAATTTTGTAAAATTAAAACTGTATTAAATAGTGGTCTTATGATCAGACTGCAATGTGCACATGCCATTAATGCTGCAACAAATTCTTGTGATGTCCTTCAGATATGCTTCCTATGGACACAAGGACGTGTAAAATAAACTATAAAATATGTCTTAGAAGCCCTTGGATGGTGTAATAAGCTTGCAAAAATACATTTGTCTTGGTCAAAATGCATTCAGTGCTTTGTCTGATTAATGAGAATAATTATCAATGTTCTGTAAAGGTTTAAGCCCACTTCTGGTATTGTACCCCTGTTCCATTATTCCGAGGTTGCCACGTGACTGCCTCAATAATGTGGTGCCAAGGCTAATCTTATTGGTGGTTGTTTGACTTATCTTTCAAGTCAAGAATATTGGGCGTGTAATTGATGCAATTGTAGCTGCTCATTGAAAATATTAAACATGTTAAACATAATTATGTTGAACATAATTAACCATTGAGAGTATTTTTGTCCCAAGTAATTATCACCAATCTTCTCTGTCATACGGCAGTTATAGCCAATGCTTGGGGTGTTACAACTTATCTCTAGGGTGCAAAGGCAAATCTTTTGGGTGCTATAACCCATCTTATACACTCTTCTGTAATAATGGCTAAGTGATCTTTCTCCGAGAGATCTGATTTAATTTCATATATTTGAGTTTAAGGTTACCTTTTAACACAGTGTACAGGTTATAACCTGATGGGTAGTTCTGAGGGTAGAGGAAGCCAGTACATACTACTTGGTCAAGATTCGGCACTGTAACCTGCCAGGCGTGGGTAAGCAACTACCAAGTTTCCCACAAAGGGTACAGGGTGTAAACCGCAGACCTTGGATGTGGGAGTCTAGTGTGTTACCCACTCCACCACGGACCCCTCTTCTCCAAGAGTACATGTATATTTGTCACAGGCAAAGTGATCTTATGGCAATAGGAGATTTCACAGGAGTGTCCCAAATAACAATGTAATAGTGATTGGAGCTATATGTTATGAGTGTCTTTGTAACATGGGGCATGTTATCAGTCACTTAACTAATTAATTTAATAAAACCCGTGTTATATCTTTCTGAATCATAGCTGTTTGGGATGTCATAATTTTTTATGAGTGGTCTGGATAAATCATGTGGCTTATTATTTTCCCCACCATTTCTGCAGTGGGATCAGACATAGCTGCACCCCAATTTTAAGATTGGCTAGATCTTATGATAAGTCATAATAGTGGAACAGTGGTATAACCTCAGTTGATGTAATGCAGGTTGTATAAATTCCCCAAAACTCCCTCATATTCATCAGGCCTGTGGTCAAATTCTCTTTTTTAGGATTTGAATTTGAATCATCTCTTGCATTTGAAAATATTTCAAAGGGGCCACGGTGGCAGAGTGGTAACACTCTCGCCTCCCACCTCTGAGGCCGGGGTTTGGTTCCCAGCACGGCCTCAAGTGGGAAAGCTGGTAGTTGCTTGCCATTGGTCGGCAGTTTACAGTACAGAACCCTGACGAACTGTATGTACTGGTTTCCTCTGCCCTTCCAACTACCCGTCGTGATATGACCTGTACAGTGTTGAAAGCGACGTAAAACCCCACATAAATAAATAAACAAAATTGGAAATATTTCAAAGGATTTAGATTTAAATCCCTTCAAAAGAATTTGACTCAAGCCTGATATCCATAATGTGTGGAGCCCTTACTAACTTGTGGTAACGACTTTCTATCTAGTGGGAACGACTTTCTATCTTGTGGGAACGACTTTCTAACTTGTGGGAATGACTTTGCTAAGTTGTGGGAACGACTTTGTAACTTGTGGGAAGGACTTGCTAACTTGTGGGAACGACTTTGCTAACTTGTGGGAACGACTTACTAACTTGTGGTAACGACTTTCTATCTTGTGGGAACGACTTTCTAACTTGTGGGAACGACTTGCTAACTTGTGGGAATGACTTTCTAACTTGTGGGAACGACTTTCTATTTTGTGGTAACGACTTTCTAACTTGTGGGAACGACTTACTAACTTGTGGTAACGAGATAAAAAAATGCAAGGAAAACAGTTCTGTGTCCCTTCCAGGGCTCTGTAATAATGCCTCAATGGTGGAGATTTAGTGTATCATCAAGCTAATGTTATACACTTTAAAAAAATTCTTAATTTACAAACATATTTTTATTTAACAAAGGAGGGAGAGATTTATCATATATGTGCGTGGAATGGTCATGATAAGAAAGAACGAGTTCAATCCCTATCAGTAATCTATCTAATCTTAGGCCTGAACCCGTGTCTGTGACAAGTAAGGGGGGGGGGGGGGTGGTTCTAATCGTCCACATTACCTATACCCATCATATTTTATTAAATGAATTAAAAATTGTATTATTTATGTTGTCAAAGCAAAAGTTGGTGTTTAAAGTCCCTTAAGTAAGAACTTCATCTGACCGTTTTTTCATCTTTTCATCGTACATATCAGTGCCCATTATTATCGGTACAGGTGATACCCTAGATCTTTTGGTATAAACCAGCGTAATTAATTATCCATGTTCATGATGAGGAAGAAACAAAACTAGTCTTTACCATGGACATTGACAACCGTATTGCTTTATATCTAGGGTATCATCGGTATGGACCTTAGTGGACACCGATACAAATGATGAAAAAAGGACAGTTGAAGTTCCCACTTCACAGTAACTAAGATGGAATAATCCCATAGAATGTTGTTGTAAACTGGATTGAAATCCACAGCCCAAGAGGCAAGGTGTTTATGTGGTCATCGAGTTCCACAAACTAAATAGTGTCCGCATTGTAAAATGGCATAAGATTATTTTATTTATTATAATGTTTGGTTATATTATATATATAATTTTACTTTCAACGGCAGATATAAGTATATAAGTTCTATTGTTTAACATAAAGTTATGGAGACATTTTGATTTCATTTTTATAGGTTCATCGTCGCTTTCAGCACATTGTATAGGTTATATCACGACAGGTAGGTTTATGGGCAGAGGGAACTAGCACATACTAGCTGGTCAAGATTTTGCACTGTAAACTGCTGGACATTCATAAGCAGCTACCAACTTTCCCCACATAGGGTCGGGTCTGGGGTTCAAACCGCTGACCTCAGAGGCTGGGGGTGAGTATTAACCACTACAACACTGGGGACCCCTTTGGGGCATTCTGAATGTAAAAATATCATTACATTGGCGTTATAGGACACGTAAGCTAGTATTTATTCATTTATTTATTTGGGGTTTTATGTCGCTTTCAACACTGTACAGGTCATATCACGACGGGTAGTTGGAAGGGCAGAGGAAACCAGTACATACAGTTCGTTAGGGTTCTGTACTGTAAACTGCCGACCAACGGCAAGCAACTACCAGCTTTCCCACTTGAGGCCGTGCTGGGGATCGGACCCCGGCCTCAGAGGTGGGAGGCGAGAGTGTTACCACTCTGCCACCGTGGCCCCCATAAGCTAGTATATGTTAAAATAGGGAGAAGATTTCAATAAGTTAGCTGGTTTTTATACTTGTTAACTTTCTAACGTAATAACAACATGTACTTTACCTTCTTAGTGTTTTTCATTTTATCCACGAATACTTCAATAGTATATCCACTAAACCTTGATAACTGTGTCAATGCACACAATTTATATAAAAAGGAAAATTCCACTTTAGATATTAAATAGTTTCTCTTTTTTGCTGATTAAAGTACGATATCATTTTATGAAACTAAATTTATCCATTTGTTTTATCAATGTTCTTCCCACAAAGTTCTTATTTAATATGTATTCAGTCATTAGGACATCTTCAACTTGTGGGTTTTATCTGCTCAAGTTCTATTAGAGATTTTCCCAAGTTCTATTAGAGATTTCCCCTCACAAATATTACAAGTCATTTTCTTGCCACCCACTTAAAAATATAACAGTGCATTCACCTGTAATCTATTTCTCCTTACAAATATTTAAGCAAGCCAAATATATTTTTATGTTAATATTATGTTAAAAAAAGAGGTTTTCAAGAGTGTTCCTCTCAAGCTTACAACATAGAAAACATCAAGGCATTAATATGTATATTACTGTCTGACTACTTTTTCTTCATATTGCCACCCTCGACCCTTTTAAATAGACGCAAGTTTTGATTGAGAACCGTGGGAAAATCACAGTACAATAGATCATCATATCTCTCTCCATGGAAGGGGTCTGTTTGTGTGTGTACGTTTGGATGCATTCGTTTGGGACATTCCAGTTTTAGAAATATCGATTTCATTTATTTATTAGTAAATTCACAAAGTACGCAATTTGCAAGGTGCTACACCTTAACTATTTGATTGTCTATTTATTTAGTTGTATGTCTCATGCGTAGGTACCTTTGTATTGGACATACAGTTGGTCAAGGTTCTGTACTGTAACATGCTGACCAATGGCCAGCTAGCCCACTGAGGTCGGGCTAGGATTCAAACTCCGATCTCAGAAGTGGGAGGCAAGTTTTGTCATCATTATGCCACTCTGGCCTCATAAGAAATTTTACTCAACTTTAAGCTATTATATAAAACAAAACAAAAAACTTACTTGTACCATCAAATTTAAAATAAGATATGTGTAATAATCTTAAAAATGTTGAAATGTAACAATTTATTACATGCTGTCTTCAATTCCATTGTATTTTCGAGGTTCCTGTTTTCCTTCTGTTTTTTTACAGTTAAAATTGAGGGAATATCTCCATATAAGTTAATATCTTCATGATATCCCGTTTCGACATTATTTAATTACTGTACCCATATTTGCTTAATAAAATAATAAACTTATTATTATTATTAGACACTGATATTCAGAAAAATGAAACAGCACCAACACATTATGTCATGTATTTATATCATGGTAACACTCTCGCCTCCCACCTCTGAGATCGGGGTTCAGTTCCCGGCCCGACCTCAAGTGGGAAAGCTGGTAGTTGCTTGCCGTTGGTTGGCAGTTTACAGTACAGAACCTTGACCAACTGTATGTACTGGTTTCCTCTGCCCTTCCAACTACCCATTGTGATATGACCTGTACAGTGTAGAAATCAACGTAAAACCCAAAATTAATAAATAAGTATTTATATCATGCAGACCATTCTTGATTGGATTATCACTTGTTTCTATTAGTTGCATACACTCTACTAATTATTTAAAATACCTATGGTAAATGTATTTTCACAGTAAAGATTTCACAACCTATTTATTGCTGCCACTACAGTGAATCTAAAAGTCAATAGATACCATCATCATATGGCATCACCATCAGCATATAGCGTAGATTTTCATTTTTAAATGACCATGAATTCCTTATTTTTGATCAGAATTTGAACATTGTTCTCACCATAATTTTTTCAGTGTAAAGATTGGTCTTATCTGAGCTCACCTTATTGAATTATATCTGAGGTCAGGGTTGGGGTTTCACATCCTGTTCATCAGCCCGGGTCAAATTCGGTCAGACCCTCAAACAATGTCAAATCTGAGAGTCGAACTCAAACAGAGATGACAGCCTGTGAGACAGCAATCATTACAGATAACATATTTTAATGTAAATTCATTTTCACTTTTAAAAAGTAATTGAAGAAAAACAGCCAATAATTGATGCCTAATGAAAATTTCTCTTTATACAGTGTAATCAATGTATTCCCGGATTTTCCAGGTTTTTTTAAACATATTGTTACATATATCATGCATACATCGGAATTGGGGGAATCTGTACTGATTTCCTTGTAGAATCTGACCTTCAGTGACAATTTCATCCAGTGGATCTGTTCACATATGAAACTCTAAAATATGGTTAACCAGTACACTGCCCTGAAAAAATCAAGTAATGCCTAATTCACACTACAGGCGGTATGCCCTGCGGTTACAGATGTTCTTCTGCTGTGGGAACCACCTCCCAGGTTCGCCCAATTTTGTGTGAGTTGTATAGGTGGTGTAGTTAGTGTTTATAGGTGATTGGCGAGATGCCCCTGTCCTTAAACTACTGTTCGAGATTCGTACGCGACCCTGTGTCACAGTGGCGAAACAACCATGTACCTCCACTCGCCTTATGTCGCTGTATTACACCAAAAGACGACCGAGTCACAACCTTCTATACACCATGGACCACACCTTCAGTTGCCTTAGCAAGAAATTCATCTGCGCATTCTCGGATTCGTCTGCGCATGCTCACGGTACCAAATTCAGAGGCGGAAATTCTAAAAATTTTAAAACTTCCATAAGATGCGCAAAGTAATGGATGGTTCACCACTGACTGGCAAGTTTGCAAATTGACGTCAGACGGTTATCCAAGGACAGGGACGTTATGCTGAGTCAGGGACTTAAATCTAAGCCTGTTGTTTCAGCTAAATCTTGGACTTAAATGGATTTCACAAAGGGTGACTTAGTTAAGTGCATGTCTATCAAATAACCACAGTGGTTTTCTGTGTCACAAGAACCTTATTTTAAGTCAAAATATTCCACTGGTGACATATTTCCTCTGTTTGGCACATTTAATCTTGGAAAGTTTTGTTATGCAATGGAAAGCCTTGAAACCAAATTAAAAAAGCCTTGCAACCAAATTTTAAAAAAAGATTATAATTTAGCATTTTATGTTATATGTTTATTCTTAATTATCAGGCATTTCAAATTCCAAAATGGAGAAAATTTATGGCAGCCATATATTTAGGTCTATCCTTACAAAAGTTAAACCCACTCCTAGGTAGACTTAATTGTTCAAGACTTATACAAAGCTTAGGATTATCTGCACTATAGAATCAGCTGAGTTTAAGACACAGATTTAGCTTGAGTTTAACAATGTCTTGTCTTTATGTGTAAGTCCAAGCTAAGTCCTTTTGTGAAACTGGCCCCAGTTGAAATCTAAAAAGCTCAGATTTAAGATTCTGGCTTAGCCAAAAACTTGTCCCTATACACAAGCGCAGGTTGTAAATATACCTTAACCACAAAACATTATGTTAATTAATCTTTAAGAGTAAGTTTTAAAAGTGATAATACAATTTCTCTTTGCAGTACCCGAAATGAGTACATGACCAATGAAAAGTAAATCAACAAATTGCGCTTAGAAATCATAATTCTGGCATCAAAAATCCCCATAGTTGGAATTTGACTTCAAAGTTCACCTCATATTCAAGCCAATTTATGACTTGTGCCAAATTACCAAAGTGTTATATTTCAATAAAAAGAAATGTAAAAATCAACATCCAAAATGCAACTAGATTGTAACAAAATCAGTGTCTATTAAATGAAGAGTTGCTGAACATAGACTTTAAATCCAGAAATGTTAGACAGAAAAGTTAATGCCAGAAATTTTCTCTCAAATAACAAAAAGGTTATGTACCCCAGAAAGTCAGAACCAATCTAACTCACCCTTGTTGCCTGTCTAATATCCCCAGAGGAATGAAGAAGATATAGTTGCCAAAACAGACACATAATCATCATTTATACAGACACACTTTTACACAAGTTTTAACTTAACTACTGTCAAGGGTTTATACAAACGTAGCCGACCTTTGGCGATTTGCCAGTCTCATCATATCATCCTTACATGTAAAATGACTTAAAAGTAGGCAACGTCATATACATGAGAATATACATGAATTAAGGACAGTTTAGTATGAAGGAATTCTTCTCTTAAGGTCATCGTAAATTTAGGGAATTTTTCCCTGCTTTTGATGACATTCCGCAGATAACAGAAGGGGCTGAAGCAGAGGGCCAAAGGCCACTATAGATTGTTTGACCAGTGCTTAAGTTTATGCCCTTTCACACACAGCCAACAGGAGAAATTATAGCAACCCCCCTCCCACCTTCTCTCGCGTAGGGATAAATGAGTGCTTTGCCTGAATAAATCATAGGCATATATATAACACGTGTACCTTGAGAAAAGCCCCCCAGGGCAAGTGAAATGGTCATTATTAAAGGACACCCCATGGGCTACATTTTTCTCAGCACATAAAATACATGGAATTAGTATAGATTTCTCCCTCGGGGAATTGGCCAGTGATTGCAGAAACAAATTCAAACTGGTCAGTATTTATCAACCGTAAACTAGAACCCCCCTTTTGATCTTTCCCGCCACTTTTTGAAATTGCAGACGATATTTGCCTTTTCCCCCAACTTTTCCCTGAAGATTTCTCGTGGCCATTTTTGTGAAAATTCAAATTTTAATTAACGCTCGTCTTTTTCACAATGCTATGTCAGATTTGAGCTTTATTTCCCGTGGAAGATATTAGGTGAATTTTATTGTTTCATAACCAGTGAAATGTCCACAAAGTAAAGGTGGCATAAGATGAAAATTTAATTGAAACAAAATATAGATTTTATAGCATATCTAAGGATGCGGAAAACCTCATTTTAGTCAAGATTTTAAGAACAAAATCTTTTTTTAAAAACCAGAAAAAATATCTTAAGATTTAAAGATTGTATTTTAACCATGATGTGTTATGAAGACATAAAACTAGTATTTCTTTACAATTGTACAGGAAGAAATAGTATACGAATCATAAATCTCTACTGTGTATGTAAAAGGGAAAGAAATATTACAAAAGAATATATAATAATATTCCCTCTGATAACTCTCACATTTAATGTGAAGAGAGTTTAGGGGAAATAGTGAAATGTTTGTTCCCAGTTCACACTTTACTGATAAGAATATTGACTATAGGAAAAAAAGTCCATTTTTAGTCTCCTTACCTTAAATTAATTAGCACTATTTCCATAAATGCAGCAAATGGGTCTCCAACATCTGGATACAGCATCCGGCATCCGGAATCTGGTTGGGATGTTTCCATATGTACTGACATTAATTGATAATTAGCTGACATTTCTCTCTTTACAGTTTATCGTTATATAATCGTAATACATGTATGAAACAAACAGAATATATTTTGTAAATAAAATGTATAATAAAATTCAAAAACAGTTCTACAAACATTCCATGAAATGACACATCTCTTACATTTTAGTGATGTTACACTTAAACTTAAAGTTTAGTGACGTTACACTTAAACTGAAACGTCAAAGAATCAGTAATTACCATTACAGGAAAGCAACCTTGAAAACAAGTTAACTGCATACATTATTTAAATCTTTTTAAAGATAACTTTAAAAATATCAAGCCTGATCATGCATGGTCTATGGGCATCACGGTTGTCAGTCTCTCACCTCGGAAATAAATCTCACAAATAGTGTGGCCGGCCGGTTTAAATTTTTGCTTTTTCAACAGTGGACATGAAAAAGTGGCTTCCCTACCCGCTCAAACCCATTGGCATTGTTTTAAAATTAATTTTAACTTTACTTCTTAACGCTTATTTCTATTTCAAATTTTAAAAATCATATCCTTGAAATGTGAGGGCTTTCTTTGTAATCTAAATAATACCTGAATAATTGCTATCAGCAGGAGATTGCCCCCTTTGTTCCCCCCCCCCCCCCTTCTAAGTTTTTGGCTGTTTAATCTTCACTTCTGGGTGTAGTTGTTGGGCACGAAGTATCGATCCGCGCCATCTCGAGATGGTACTTGCGCGATCTCATCATCAAAAGATCGCGCGACCATCTCGAGATTGCTGCTCCAAGTCAAAATAATTTCTCTCACATAATCTTGATGCTATTGGCTGTATTTATTTTTGAGGTGGTCACTGGTTGGCCAATTTTATGACACATTTTATTAGGACATCTAAGGATCTTAAGATCTCAGCCCATCTGAAGGTCTTACAGTTTAAGCTATTGTTCTACTTAAAACTGACTGATCAGAGGCCAGCAAGGATTAATTGCGATCAACTTATCATTGTTAAGACAGTAATAAACCAGCATGAAAGGAATGGCTTCTTATTAATATGACACTGGGGACACAAGGCTTTCTATGATTAGTTACTGATAAGTTAATTGCAATTTCTAAGACCTTCTGTTTGTGGGCCCTGTCCTGTCCCTGGGCTTTGGTTAAACTCAACTCCAAGGCTAGATAGTTACAAAGTTATTCTCATTTCAATAACAGACTGCTTCTTCCTAGCAAGGGCCACATTGAGTCACTCCATAATCCCTCATAACCACCACTAGTTATAATTATCATGGATTAGTAAATTGTACATGCAGTCACCCACTTATATATAATAATATAACAAGTTTACTTATACTTATTGTAGTAAAACTGTAAATCTCTGATATCATCTATGACTTTACCAAATCAAAGACCTTTTTAAAATCAATAATTAAAAAATTCATCCTTAGTTGGAGCAGCTCTACCTGGAGATTACTTGAGCAATCTCGAGATAGACGCACGATCTTTTGATGACGAGATCGCGCAAGTACCATCTCGAAATGGCGCGGATCCGTACTTTGCGCCCAACATAGTAACCCTTTAATACATTATTTGGGGGGGGGGGGGGGGGGGGGGGCTTCTGTTCTGTTTGTCATAGCTACTTGACGTCCCACGACCTGGGGTGCCTGAGCCATGTCCTCACTGGTTGGTTACTAAAAGAAAAAATACTAAAATAAAAACATCTGTACTTTAGAAAGTAGCTGTACTATCGAGTGTCATCACACACCCACCAATACAGGGCATAACCCGGGCCCTCTAGAGGAATCATAGACAAATCGGCCCTTTGCCAAATCGGCCCTCGGCAAATCGGCCCCCTAAAAAAGTCAGCCCTGGACAAATCGGCCCCCTAAAAGTTCGGCCCTGGACAAATCGGACCCCAGTTGAAAACTTTTGTAATTAAAACTTATTTATAGACCTGCAGAGAGTATTCGACTGGGTTGATAAAGATATTTCTTCAGGATTATTAAAACAGAAAAATAAGGGGTCCTTTTCAACAGAAACAACATGCCTTAATTGAAATAGTAATGCATTAAAATCTTTATAATTATGTATAAGGTGAGAACTTTGGTTACACATTAAAGATAATTGGATCATGTAATTGATCCCTTTTAACCTATATCCATTACAAACTTGTTTATGTAAGAATTATTAAAAGTGCAATTATACTACATGCATAGCCTCTGCAGATAGGATCATAACTTTTGTGATCTTTTTAGAGAAAATAAGAAGCCTTTTATAAAGAAATGCATTATTTAATTGTAATCAGGCTGGATGGGTGGATAAATATTTACTGACAGCAGAGAAAATAGCTTATAGGTTGTTTAACTAAGTGTAATTAACACATATGAAAGATGTTAGGATAATGCAATCAATCCCTTGTAACCTAAGAATTATTAAGAGTGCAGTTACATTGCCTGCACAGCCTCTGTTGATGGGATTATAAGTTTAGTGATCTTTGGTATTTGTTTAATATAGGGATTACTAGCTAAACAAACAAACAGTATTAGACATTAAAAGCTGATTGTTCCTTTTGATGTCCAAGCAGAGGATAATTATTTCCCCTTTGTGGGCATCAAAGAGAACAATAGGCATTAAGTTCATATCTGCAAAATTCAATACAAGTAATTAATATTATTACTATTGTTATTATTAATTTTATAATTTATCTCACAGGTAACCCCAATGTATATGGGTTGTTGTGAAAAAAACATAAATCATATGTACACTTATCTATATCTAGGGGGGGCCGATTTGACCATATATTATTTTATAAGGGGCCGATTTGACCAGGTAATTTTATTTTGGGGGCCGATTTGCCGAGGGCCGACTCGACCTGAGGTGCCAGGGCCATGTCCCCATTGGTCTGTTACTAAAAGAAAAACATCTGTATCTTAAAAAGTAGTAAAACGATTAATTTATAGGTTACTGGTAAGTTGTCTCACCCGGTAAGTTGGTCAATCCAGTTAGTTGGTAAGTTGATAATTATGGTAAGTTAGTAAAAACGGTGGTAAGTTGGTAATTATGGTAGGTTGGTAAATATATATATATATATATATATATTTTTTTTTATTTTGAAAAGAGTAATCACTACCAATGGTAGTAACACCAGAAAACAATTTATTTAAGCAACCTTAGGGTAACAGCCCTTATCAGGGCTACCACAGCTGCAGTTCTCTCGAACTAGTGTGGTGGAAGAAAGAAGAAGATGAAGAAGAGGATGAAGAAGAAAATGTCCAGAAACAAGAAAATCAGAACACAAACAGCAGCCAGATGAAACCTATCATGCAGCACGGGTCAAGTCAGAAAAATCAAAGACAGGCAAAAGACGTACGCCTACCCTTAGGCATCAGACCTAATCCGCCTGCGACGGATACCATAGAACTCCGTGCTTCTGTTCCGTTTGTCATTCACACTACACGTGGTATCACCCACGGTAACCTGCATTTGGTGAAACGTCTCTGTTCTTGGATCACCGTCTGACGTCCATAGACGACCTTGTGAGTCAGTGGCGAACCGTCCATTACCTTGCAAGTTCTACCGAAGTTATAAAATATTTGAATTTTCTGCCTCTGATTTTGGTACCATGAGCATGTGGAGACAATTTTGTGCATGCAGATATGAATTTCTTTCTACAGTAACCAAAGGTGTGGTCCATAGTATACCATAAGGTTGTGATTCGGTCAACTTTCGGTGTAATATAGGGACATAAGGCCTAGGTGAGTTAATGGCATAGCGTGAATGGGGCATTAGGTGTCCTTCCCCTCATTTTTGTGTCTCACTAAATTTCTGTTATACATTAATCTTGTAATTATGAACTCATCTTATCACAAGCCTGGGTGTAATAATTGTAATCTTAGAGGTCATTTTAAAGGTTAGTCTTGACCTCGTTTGACCTTGTTTGATTTATTCAAAGTCAATGTCTGTGTAACTCTGATTAACATCTATATAGTGGCAGTCTGATGCAGTAGTAGTCATATTGACTGAGATATATTTTATTTTTACTTTATATACATATTTACATTTGTTATTGGTGTATCTGTAAATATGATGCTCCACAATGGCCTTTTTAACTGTTTCTCGGGGTGGGGGACTGACATGGCAGTGTGTGTATCAGATATTTATTGGATTATTTTCCTGTATGGACATTTGGTCCACCTAGTATACTAAAAGGTGATGTAGCTCTGACATAAATTAAATTTAAGAATTGAAAGACTTACTGGTGTACTATGAAATTTGTTCCACTTGAAATTTGTTTCTTTTATCTGCTTCTATGCTATCACGCATGCATACATATGGTAAAACTGTAAGTCAAAAACACCAATATTTGACAAAATACACAACATATTTTTGTAAGTTATCAATATATGTACATTATAATTCTTAAATAATCACTTATCAACAATAAAATATAAGAATAATTTCTATCTGTGGTTTAGTTTAAATTTTGAAAAACTTTGCAGGCGACACCGGTCACTATATTCTGTATCATAGCTGTGCTGAAAACACAAAAACACACTCTTATATACAGTTTATATAAAAAACTGCATACCACATTCTGGCAGATGAGTAATGGATGCTGTGTTTAGGAAAGTGGCCCTTATGTCCAAATTTTGCTTTGGGGTACATGATGGTTATAAATTTATGACGTGTCTTGACTCTGGTGATCTGAAACAGTTAGTTAGTCAACCTACCCATCTGCATGGTCACAGACTAGACCTCATTTTATCCCCCAATGATCAAGATACTACTGTCGATGTCGAAATTTGAGATTTATTTCTGATCATGCATTAGTGAAATGGTCAATTGCCTTTCCTCGCCAACTGGCTCATGATCATATCCCAAATAAAGTGCAATATAGGAGGTATCACTGTGTCAACATGTCTGACCTCCACTCTGATCTAAAACACTTTCTTCCTCAAGTCTCCAGGTAATGCTGTAGTTGATCTTTACAAACAGTATGTACATGATTTGGGTGATGTTCTTGACAGGCATGCAGCAATTGTATCTAGACTGACAAAGAAAGATTCTGCGGATTAGTTGTCTGAATTTTACCGACGTGCAAAGTCCCTCAGGTGCTAATTTAAAGAAACTTGGCCAAGGGCCAAGAATTCATTGAACAGAAGATCAGTGCAATGCACTTGTAAACTATGATAAGTCAGACTATTATAGTAAACTGATCTCAGACAATAGTCACGACTCTAGGAAATTATGGAATGAGCTGTACTTTCATCCCACAAGTCTGAAAAGTCACTGGCTGCCAAGTTTGCTTCCTTACATTAATTCTAATTCTAATTCTAATAGTACTTTTATAGCGCTTAATCTCTATCTAATGATAGACTCTAAGACGCAGAAAGCCAAAATCAGAGATCGTAATCGTTAAATCAGGGACATTGCAGGGGTCGACACCACGGAGAGACAAAATGAAAAACTAGGGGTGATCTAGGGTGGGTAAGCTTTTTCAAAGAGGTAAGTCTTCAACTTTTTTCTGAATGAGGAGAGAGATTTAGCTGAGCGTACATCATCAGGAAGATCATTCCAAATTCTTGGGGCATCGTATGCAAAGCTAAGGCCAAAATGCTTTTTAGACTTATATATTGAAGCACAATGTGGGACCTCAAGCAGCACACCATCAGATTGACTTCTGCGTGTTCTATACACACTATGCCTGGGTTTAAGGAAAGGTTCAAAGTATTTTGGATGGCCACTATGTAGAAACTTGTACACCAACAGGGCTGTCTTGAAAACAGAGCGATGCAAGACAGGCAGCCAATGAAGACTCTTTCTTACAGGAGTGATATGTGAGTATTTGGTGGTATTAGCCACAATTCTTGCAAGACTGTTCTGAACACATTGGAGCCTCCGAATGTCTAGAGCAGAGAGACCTCTGAACAAGGAATTGCAGTAGTCAAGACGACTTCCCACCAAGGCATTTGCAGCTAAAAGAGCAGCTTCACGTGTAAGATATCCTCTGAGTCGCTTTAAATCCCTGATATGAACAAAACTAGCCTTACAGGTATTCCTGACATGGCAAGAGAAGGAAAAATCGGAGTCAAACCAGACACCTAAGTTCTTAATTGCATCAACAGGTGAAAGGAGGTTGCCAAGTATATTAACTGGGAAAAATTTCCTGAGTTTTGTGCGGACATTTCTTGAGCCAAACAGAATAAATTCTGTCTTGTCTGGATTTAGTTTAAGCTTATTTGCAGAAAGCCACTTTCTGACATCATCCAAGCAGTTTTTAAGTCTATCAAAGGCCTGAGTGGCATGGTTATGTGTGAGATGAACATATAACTGTGTGTCGTCTGCATAAAAGTGGAAACATATGCCAGGATGATTTTGAATAACTTTACTGAGGGGGGTAGTGTATAATGAGAACAAGATCGGCCCCAGGACAGAGCCCTGGGGCACACCGTACAATAGCCTTTTAGCATCGGATAAAACAGAACCAATCTTGATGCACTGATAGCGGTCACAGAGGTACGACTTGAACCAGTTCAGAACCACACCTCCAACACCAAACCAGGAACTCAAACACTCAATAAGCGTTCCATGATCAATGGTGTCAAATGCTGCTGATTGGTCCAAGAGAACAACAGCAGTAGCTTCACCTCTAGCAAGAGCAAGGTGGACTTCATTTTTAATAGACAGTAGTGCAGTTTCGGTCGAGTGACCTTGCTTATAGGCTGATTGACTGACATTTTCAAGTCCGTTACAGGCAACATGGTCATTTAACTGCGAAGCAACTACACGCTCAACAAGTTTGGAGATGAAACTCAAGCCAGAGACAGGTCGGTAGTTTTTTAATTCATCCGGTGGTAGTGAAGACTTTTTAATCAGAGGAGAGACAATAGCCTTTTTTAAACCACCCGGGACAGCACCTTCAGTTAGAGAACAGTTGACAAGTTTAGTAACTGAGGGGAGGAGAATATCCAAACATTCTTTAACTAGGAAAGTAGGCCATGGATCGAGGAGGCAAGATTTGGTAGGTGACTTGGTAATTACTTTCCGTACTTCATCCTCAGAAACTGCTTTAAAAAGGTCAAATTTGGGTACATCTGAAGGAGCAGGAAGAGTGAAGGAGTCAGTGTTAGTAAAGGAGTCCCTGATTTTTCTGATTTTATCTGAGAAAAAAGTGACAAAACGATTGGCAAGGCATATCTGAGAGGCATGAGAAGGGAGTACCTTCTCAGGAACAGAGTGCAGGACTGAGCGTAGAATCTGCCACAGTTTCTTAGAATCGTGAGCATTGTCACTAATGAGGTTCCTGAAATAGTTGGTCTTATCCTTAGTAATTATGGCGTTGCACCTAGCAATTTGTTTACGGAGTCTAGCCCTATTTTGTGGGGACTTGTCTTTCCGCCAGAACCGTTCAAATTGACGCCTGACTGCTTTGGCCTGTAAGTACGTGTCTGATAGCCAACCTGCAGCACCTTTGGTGAAGGTACGAGTGACCAGAGGAGCGTGTTTATCGAGCAAGTTACTCAGATCCCTTGTGTATTGGTCATGAAGTGCACTAACGGTACTGCCAGGACTTGCAACAAATGAACATTAAGAAAATTAGAGACACTTTTGTTCCCTCTGGCACTGAAAATGATGTCCATATTCCTTCAGGTCCTCCAAAATTACTGCCTTTATGCAAGTTTCTGAAGATACTGTTGATAAAATAATTAGAAACTCACCTACAAAATTCTGTCTGTTGGATCCTTGGCCAACATTTGTCATCAAGGTATGTAGTGATATATTACACTACCATCACTTACAAAGTCAGTCAGCTGCTTACTCATGGAGGGATGTGTCTCTGATGGTTTCAAAACTGCTGTGGTTAGTCCTCTTATCATAAAGGCTAATCTTCCAGCGGATGATCTGAAGAACTACCGCCATGTACCTGGCCTTAGTTTCATATCAAAACTGATTGGATGTGTTGTTACTAAGCAACAGTTAGAACACATCCATGTCCATAGCTTGGCCAGCCCATATCAGTCTGCATATAAAGCAGGTCATTCAACTGAGACAGTTCTTATGTCCATTAAAAAAGAAGTTCACTTATCCTTGTCAAGAGACAAACATACTGCCTTGGTATTGCTCGACCTATGTGCCACCTTTGACATGATTGATGATTTCAGTCTTTTCAGTTGTCTTGAAACTTAGTTTGGAGTTGTGGGTTCTGTTCTTAAATGGTTCACTTCTTACTTAACTGAGCATTTTCAGTCAATAAAAAATGGTTCTACTTTGTCTGATCTTTATAAACTCTTATTTTGACATAATCCAAGGTTCTGCCCTGGGCTCTTTGTTGTTTTCATTGTACACTACTCCCGCCAGTTTGGTTATTGGTAAACACAAATGAATAAAGTTTCATTTCAATGCAGATGACACTCACGTTTATATACATTTATCCCAGAAGAATACATCTGCTGCCTTTAAACTGTTGAACAGGTGCCTAGATGATGTTAAAGAATAGATGTCAACCAATAAACTCAAATTGAATCCTGACAAGACTGAGCTTATCATCTTTGGTTCGAAAAGACAGAGGGATGAGCTGAAAGCATGTTTTCCAATTGATATCTTTGGTAGTCCTCTCTGCCCTGTTGTGTCAGTCAAGAATTTGCACCTGTGGTTTCTGATTTTTCCTTGTCCAAACATGTTCAGAATGTCTACAAAAGTTTTGAGTAACTTCATGACTTCAGACATGTCAAGTGATTTCTTACTCATGATGCTTCTGTACTTGTGGCTAGTGCTCTTGTTAGCAGTCGGCTGGATTACTGCAAATCACTTTTCAGGAGTCTCTCCAAGTTCAGTCTACATAAATTACAGTGCATTCTAATTAGTGCGGCCACAATTGTATCAAACATCAGTAGATACACCAGTATTATTCCTGTGTTTGAAATTACATTGGCTTCGTGTTGAACATGGTACAGTTTTTAAAACAGCCATGCTCGTTTACAAGTTTCTTCGCAATGGTTTTTCCAAGTATTTTGCTCCTTATATATCTTCCTACTGCAGTTATTATAGTTCCAGGCACAGTGAGAGTGGTGGTAATTTCCCTGTCATTCCAAAGTTCTACCCTTCTATTCATAAATCTGTCAAACAGTTTGGTTATAGTTTTGCTTTTGATGCACCCACTGTTTGGAATTCTCTTCCTGAAGTTATTGGTGCATTTTCTTCCCTAACCTCTTTTAGAAAGCAGCATAAAACTTACCTGCACACCAAAGCATACCCACCTCAGTCTTAATCACCCCCTGGCGTTCTCTGTGGTGCTTGATCTCTTTTCTGTCCCTGGATACTGTGAAGTTAGTTGACTGTTTTTAGTTCTGTGGTACCTTAGAGTTCTCTTTGTAAAGGGGAAATTAAGCACTATGAAAGTCTAATTAGAAATTGTAATTAGAAAGCTATAAGCCTATTCGACTTAAATTTTGCCCTACTTTTCAGCCCGACACAATTGAGTCTTCATTAACTCTTCATTCAAAAACAGTTCAAATACTTATTTGTTGCCTTTATATTTTTCATGCCAAAGGTGTCTTGATGCCTGAACCATACACTATGACCTTTCTTATCCAACTTTTTTTTAAAAATCAAAATTTGTTTTGATAATATAGATAAAGTGACCAAACATCGACAATACCTAAGTCCTTTAGTGAAGGCCCTCTTAGTAAATAGCTAAATGCAACACTGAATAATTATGAGCATGGTCCATCCTTTAGGTTTATTTAGGTTTATATGTGTACATGTTTGAAAACGATACAGTACAAAGTTGAGAGCATGCAAATACAGTACATGTAAATGTAGGATTACATTATGCAAATTAGAATTTTATTGTGTGTTTTTTCCACAATTAGGAAGAAACTCGAGTCTTGAGCGAGGCTAATCACTCTAAGCAGATTGTGTACAAAACATAATGTGCTCAGTAAGGTGGCTGCCATTTTGTTTCTCCTGAAAATTAAAGAGGGGATACAGAATGTGATGTGGATATAAAATATGGTGTTACACTGGAGTTGGTAGATCGGAGAAGTGTTAACTAGGGATTATTTTAAGTAAGAACTTGTAAAGGTCAAATTTTACCTAGATTTCAAGTAGGTACAGGGAACGCCTTCTGTTTACATTCCGAATGTGGTTTCGTTTTGCTGAAAAAAAAGATAAAGTTTATGCTGGATCTCCAGTGGTTGATGACGTATATTGATTGTTTTTATGCTGACAAATCTTCATGCATTTTGATTTTCTGGTTCTTGTTTCACAGTTGTTAAAAGTTAGTTTAAAAAATTAGTCCCACTGTTAACGTGTCGATATAAATTCTATTATCACTCATTTTTCCTGACCATCATAACCTCAGGCAAAGATGTTGACTACTCTGCATGAAATGTTTTATGTGGATAGCGTCTGACCAAAGGAAGAAGTGACTGAAGTTTGGGAAAGATCTGGATTATATTCTGGATAACAAAAAAAAACTCTAATCTTCTGAAATGGCCCCTGGCGGAGGTCTGTGCTGTTTGAGTGCTTTTTAGTTTACAATAGTAGCAAAGAAATTTGAGTGTCAACACACTCGCCTCCCACCTCTGAGGTCGGTGGTTCAAACACCAGACCTTATATGGGAAAGTTGGGAGTTGTTTACCAATGGTCGGCAGTTTACCTTACAGCTGTATCCACTGGAAAAAGACAGCTAACATGGTTTTGAAAATAAACCTCATTTTGCTGTTTAAGAATTAATTAATATTATTATATTGTATTTGATATTTGAGGAGTAGTCCTTAGTATCGTAAGGATAACAAATTTAAAAACAAACCTCTAAATTGAATACTTTTGAAGTTAAAAGTGACTTAATTATTGGCAAAATATCAAAGTAGCTATTAATCAGCTTTATAGCTAGAGCTCTGAAAATAAAGTAATTATTACTCGGTTAGCTTAGCTGCTGAATTAGGTCATACAGGAGTACTCCTTAGTAAATTTGACCCAAATCGCCCTATCTCTCTTATGGTTTTCGAGATAAAAAAAATTTCCAATTCCGCCGAAATTCAAGATGGCGGCTGAACTTTGGAAAAGTCTAAAATTTTCAGAGGTCCTAGAGGAGTAGTCCTTAGTACCCCAAGGATAACATATTTTATAATTAACCTTTAAATTGAATACTTTTATAGTCAAAAATGACTTACTCATTGCTAGAATGTCAAAGTAGCTATTACTCAGTTAGCATTATAGGTAGATCTCTGAAAATTTGTCACGAAGCAGAATAATAAAAAATGGGAGATGAACAACAAATTTGTTAAAAAAACCTCTAAATTTAATACTTTTGAAGTGAGAAGTGATTTACGCATTTGCAAACCAGCAAAGCAGCTATTACTCAGTTAGCTGTGGAGCTATAGCTCTGAAAATTTGCCATGACACAGAACATCAAGAAGTAGCTAAACAACTTATTTAACAAAAACATTGTAACTATAACGGTTACAAAGAAAAAAGCCATTTACTCATTTTCCTGACTTTTAAACACACAAAATAGCTATTACTCACTTACCTATTGAGTCAGACCTCAAAAACAGGTACCACCTTGTAGGTATAGAGAAAGTAGCTGAACAACTTTTTTTTAGTAAAATGCCATAAATGCAGCCATTTGGGGGTTATAAGAAATTTACTTAAAGCTACTTTAGCAACTAGCACTATTACTCACTTAGCTATGAACCGAGATCTGCATTACCAGGAAAATATTGAGGACATAAGAAACTAAGCTATAATTATTAAAGAAAAACTCTTTGATGACTGTCAAAGGAAAGTCTGTGGCGGCAAACCTTGTTTTTCAAAATGAGGCCAAAAATATTCCTAGCCAAACTTTGTAACGAAGAGCATATCCTGCAAATTTTAGAAGTGTACCTGTAAAACTTTTTTTCCTCTGGGGCATTAAAATGCGTGAAAGTCTTTGCCGACTGTCAAAAAATTGCAGATGGTGGCTATCTTGTTTTTGAAATAGAGGCCAAAAATAACATCACACAAGCCTTTGTAACTATGAACATATGCTGTAAATTTGAGAACTATAATACATTTTGCTCTGGAGGGGATAACAGGAAAATCTCTGCACACTGCTTCATGACTGACAAAGAAATGCCTGTTTAGTCATCATGGTTTTCAAGATAAGGCCAAAATTACTTCTAGACAAGATTTTGTAAAATGATAAACAAATGTGAATTTGAGATCTCTACCTATAATACCTTTTGTTCTGACATCACAAAACTCCTTCCTGAAAATCACAAAACACCCGGGCGGTCATCTTGTTTTTCAAAATAAGGCCAAAAATATTTTCAGACTACAGTTTATAATGATGAATTTAACCTGCAAATTTGAGAAGTCTATCTATAATATATATTTTTGGTTAGAGCAGTTATGCTAAAATCTCTCTACGCACTGCAGTGTCGATGGCGTAGGCATAACGAAGCGAAATTCATAGTATCCACTAGATGCCTGGTGGGTACAATAAATAGGTACATAAATAATTCAGTGCAGTCTTCAAACCAGCCAAATAATGAAATGGCGCACATATTAAAACACTCCCTGAGAGAAAGTTCCGTCATTTGCACCCAATTCTTCTCACCGACAGACAAATTGGGACCGTGAGAAATTGTGGCTTATCCCATAGAACTAGAAAGCTTGCAAAGCTTACATATGTCTGGCCATTTTCCCATCTATAATAAAAGATAGTGGATGGGGCAAGACGGCGGAGCATCCCTGCTCGTGTGTGTGCATTTACAATTGTGGAGCGACAGTAGCCTTTACCACGGCCAAATCTGTCGGTTCAAAAATACAGAGTGAAACTAAGGCTGGTTGGTTATTAATAGAGAATGTTGATACAACAAAATACAAGATAACCACACCCTTGTTTTTATGGAACTGTGTTATTTATCACATTAAATTGTTAATTTTATTTATTTATTTTGGGTTTTACGTCGCTTTCAACACTGTACAGGTCATATCACAACGGATAGTTGAAAGGGTAGAGGAATTAACCAGTACATACAGCTTTCCCACTTGAGGCCGTGCTGGGAATCAAACCCTGGCCACAGAAGTGGGAGGCGAGAGTGCATTAAAATGTTAAAAAATGACCATTAATCAGAGGCTGTTTTCCTTATATATTAAGCTGTCTATAATGCCCCTTTCACTCTACAGGCAGTACGTCCCATGGTTAGAAGTTTTATTCAGGGGCGGACCCACCCCTATGTCGCCCCATTTTCTCCAAAGTGTTCACACTTCAGGCAGACGGCCACTGATTGGACACAGTAACGGTAGGATGACAGTAATGCAAACGTTGGTCACCAAGAAGCAACCTCTGTTAACCTCAGTTCACCTTAGTTAGCCATCAGATGAACACGTGGCGAAACAACCAACACCTTACCTCACCTTATATTTGACGACCGAATTACAACTTTATGTACACCGTGGACCTCACCTTTGGTTACCATAGTAAGAAATTCATATGCACATGCATGAAATCATCTGCACATTCTCACAGTACCGAAATCAGAGGCCGATATTTGAAACATTTCAAAACATTGGAGGGACGTGCATGGTAATGGACAGTTCGCCACTGACTCGCAAGGTCGCAAACGGACGTCAGGACAAGGACGTTTCACCAAACGGAATGTAGTGTGAAAGGAGTATTAGCCACATTTTTAGGCTCAAAAATTGAGAGACTTTGTAGGAAATTTTATGAGCCATACTGGTAAAAGCTATCAGTACTCATTTGCTTTACGGTGAAACCTGCTTGCTTGGTATTAGGGATAACCTATAATCACTCCTCTGGTGAGCCAAAACTACTGTCTTAGCAGAAGTTATCTTTCCTGAAAGCAAATGAGTAATAAAAGAAACATTTGAATAGAGCAAAATTGACGAGGATCCTCTAATGTGCTGGAATCCATAAAGGGACTGTCCTAAAACTTAGCAAGGTCGTAAGTCAGTAAGATAATACAAGTGGTTGAAACTAATACAACATGATATTACAACATATTTGTAGGTTATATAGTTTCAAATATACATTGATTGGCACCAATTAACCATGGTAACGGATGCAGGGTGGGGGGAGAGGTGTAAACTAACGGTTACTCAGTCTTTATTTCCTGGTATTTCAGCCCAATATATCTCATGGTGGGTGTATGTGTTATTAATCACGTCTGTCTGTTTGTGTGTTTGAATTACCCAAACTGTATTAAGGGTTTATCTTATTGAGAAGTTGAGGAATGGTTCATGGGTGAAGATTACCTCTTATGTAGGTCATAGTCGTCTTTGTGGTAATGTGCATATGATTGTTTTTTTTTCAAATTTTTTTTCCTTAAATCATTTCATTATACATCATATTAAATATTTTTCTTTCTCTTCAAGAAAACTTGAGTGAATTATTTTAGAAGATGACAAAAAATGCCATTTTCAATTGTCACCATTTTCGTTTTTACGTTTAGCCATAGGAAAAGTATTGTGCCCTCTGAGCTCTATAAAATCTAAAATAAATACATGTGGATATTTTGAAGTTGCAAAACTAGCCTCAGTGTCCTGAGAGTTTATCAGATTTGACAAATGGTCACTTTTATCTCATCTCTTGTGGCACAGGTCCGGATTTGAACCGAACTCGTGACAATATGTAGGGTAATAATCGGGATAAGTTAGAATATAACCCAACTGTGAACAGAAATGTAAATACTAAACTTTTTCCTAAAAGTGGTCACCATCACTTAAGTAGGACTTTCTTTTACTTCAGAGACTTACAAAGGCTATATTGATCCATGGTTTTGTTTTTGGAGTGAGTAATTTTGTGTTGTTTTGGGAGGTAGGAAGGCCCAACCCAAATACATTTATTTCACAAGATTAATTCTCACTGTTTCTGTTTTTTTTTTGGTTGTCGTTCACACAGGATAACTCACCCATGTGAGTCAAAATAAAATAAGTGAGTACTTTACTCATAGACAATAATGCAAACCCACTGTCGTACTTTTGGTTTATTCACACTGCACCGAATCTGTATACTTGGCTGAACATACTATTCTTTTAGGGCAACATTTTGTCATTTTGCATTCATATATAAAAGAATTATTTGTCCAAAATTTGTACATTTGAGCTTAAACCTGTCACACTTTGTTTCTCATTATTCAGTTTCTCAGTCTTTTATAATATTTTAGTGTGGTGTTAGCCTTGCTTAAAACTCAATTTGCATGATATATTTTCAAACATGCACACAGATATTTGGTATTCATAAAGCACTCATACATGTTAAGGGAGAGAACTGTATCAGACACCCTTAGCTGTATGCTGCTGTAAAAGTCAGTACATTTATGAGTACATGTACATTATAGAAACTGGAATTTCATTATCTGAACTGAAAACTTTCCCTAACTGCAAAGAAAATTGAGCCTTCGGCAAGGCTACTGTGGCGTATTTATCAACTTATTCACGGTTCACTCTGAATCCAGGACAAAATGCCAAGAAAAAAAATACCAGTGGACAACGTACTGGTCATGATTGCAAGGGTGGACAATATGCCAGCCAACTGGTTGGAAGGAAGGACAAAATGCTAATCTATTAATTTTTAAATTATAAATTACAGCTAGTTGAGCTTTGTGTTTAATTGTGACAAACTTTATTTTATAGTTTTATGTTGCAACAAAAAATTTTGCTTTTTAGACTATAAGCTCGAGTGGTTGCACATTCCATGTTTACAGAATCAGTTCCCACCTTTGAGCTTGTAACAAGGTCCTTGGTGGCTTACTGGTTAGTAAGTTTGGCATCTAATCACAGGCAGTCACATCTGTGTAGGTTCGAACCCCACAAGTGGCAGTGCTGAAGACCTGTCCCAATATGACCCTGACTGTTAAAGGGGATGTAAAACCCCAACTTTGACTTAAGCTTGTACTACTGTGTACAGCTAGTCCATTCTCTTGTGCGATCCTTTGACACAAAGTAAACGTTAAACAAAACCTTTGTCACCGATCATTACGGCTCCACCAGGTTCCTACTTAGCGAACTATGTTTTACAATTCCGGACACATTCTTCCGGAGTTGTGTGAAAGCCCCATTACCGTAGACATTTTCTACACTAGTGTGCGTGTGTGAATGTGTGCTTACAACAATCTTAGAAAAGCTAGGTCTCGTGTGAGTCTACAGTTTCTGTGCAATGAAAAATGTGCTCTTTTTACTATGCTGTACACTTTTTTCTTTTTGGTTGGCACAAAGATACGGTTAACATGGTTTGAGGAATAATATTTCCTAAAATATACCAGTGCTTTATGAATACCAAATAGGTGTGTAGAGTAAGAAATGTAAAATTCGCCACATATCTGAAATTCGCCACACGTAAAAATACTAATAAAATAAATGAATTGTGGTGAGATTTGTTGAATGTATAGTAAATTAAGGCTTTTTGAACTGAAAAATACCAATTTTGAGACAAAAACATCATTTTCTTCATAAAATTAACTAAGGTTTTAGAGGTGGCGAATTTTAGATTCCTGGCGAATTTTAGATTTCTTACTCTACATATTAAAAATATATAGTTTGATACAAATTTAAGCCTTGAGCAAGGTTACCTTTATACTCTCACAGATGCTTTGGACTCTCACGGAAAAGATGGCCAAATTAAAAGTTTTGATTGATATCAAGGAGAAATTTCTCTCACATGTTAAATCTGTGAAAACATCCCCTTGAGAGTTTCTTTTTTTTTTCTCATTGTAAAAACTGGATTAAAAATACAAGGATATAAACAGTGTGCTATCTCAAGGGTGAGAAATAGGAAGGCAGGGCTTTATTGTTGTTCTTACTTTTTCTATCATGTTACTAAAAAGTCACACGGATTGAGCTTTTTCAGCAAATCTCATGCCAAGCACTCCAATGCATATACCACCTACACACCGGTATATTTGAAAGTGATATCAATTAAATTACATTCTGTTAAAGGAAATGCCTACATTATTGTATATGGACATGCTAAATTAAAATCTAGGAAGGTCTACATCCGCCCAGGTGAAATTAAAGGTGGGATCTCTCATAGGCAGATGTAAATGTCTACTAGAAATATTAGTACTCCGAAAAATTGAAATGCTGAAGACAGATGTCCAAAATTTAAAGAACCTTCAACTCCCCTGTTTTGACTACAGAGTCTGTAAATCCCACAGACACGTTTCTATATATGGAAACAGCCCCTCAGTAATATCTCAGCAAGTAGCCTGGCATTCTAGCCTGTCTGAATCATAATTTAAACGTGAATTATTTTTGCCATAATGCACACTGTATCAAAGGCCTTTCTTGCCTTTCCTCTCCTCAGCCAGCTAAGCTACATAAATATATAAGGAGAACATTAATAAGTGTAGTGCAGTTGGGTCTATACTATACATATTAATACCTTTAGCAAGGCTACCCAGCAAGTATCTTAAAAGCCACCCTTACCCACTTATATAATGCCCAGGTCCCACAGTGGAGAGGTTGCTAAAATGATATCAGCGAATATAGAAGACCAGGGGCCAGAATTCGCCCAAAAAAATGGAGGGAAAGTGTGGTCGTGATATAAGATCTTCGTACTTCTACGACCCTTCTATAATGTTCTACCCTGCTCTTCGACTATCCTGAGATTAACCCTCGACAAAGTAAGAATATACTAAGAATACCCTATGAACTGGTGAAGATATCTGGCGATTTTACTACAGTTACCTACGAATTAGCTACAAGTAGGGGAATGCGATCCTTGAAGAATCTTCTAAGACAAAGGAAGAACCAGTTCAGAACATGGAAGAATATCTGGCGAATTTACTGAGAACAAGAGGGTAGTACGATTTGTTGGTGAATGTCCTACTACAGAGCTATGACTTAGAAGAATATGTTATCAATAGCGGCGAATTCTCATGGCAATCTTCAAGATCGCCAAAAATCAGCGAATGCTGGCAACAGTTTTGAACATCAGCATGCTGTAGTAGTGGCCACAGCGAAAGATGAAGAGGATTCATGACAAAGGGAGAACAAAGAGAGGAACTGACTGAGAACAATAAAGAATTTGATATTAGCAGGCAAACATCGCCAATGTGGGACCTGGGCATAAGGTATCATCCCTGCCTTCACATCCATGACCCTGGATTACTGACCTAGAACTCCCTTGGCTGTAACTTTTTTTGTGAATTCTTTTGTTAGTTGTGTTCCATATTATGTGTAGAAGATACTGAACATGTAAAGCAGTAGATTAGATTAGCTAAAATCTCACCTAGGTGGTTTTAAAATCTCACTCTATGAAATTGAAACTTTGATTTTTGCCTTGGCAATTTTAGAGGGCTGTTCCATTTCTGCGATAAAAAGTAAACCTTGTGAAAAATTGGGAATCGGGAACTAAATGTTATACATCTTAATGATCTTAAAACTGTCATACAGACATTCTGTAAGGAAAATACAGAACTTCGCAATAAGTTTACGAGTATGGGTCTTGTAAACTTATTGGGAACAGTTTACGAGAAATTCAAACTGTTTGAAATTGTCACAAACCTTTCCTGATTTTTAACAGATTTATAACATTGTAAACCATTTGTAAACCAATCGTATTGTCATCTTTTTAATCTTACAGTGATCTTAAACCTCTCGTACACTCGTACAGCAATCTTTTCCATCTTATAGCGACAAAATGATCTGTTTCATCTTAGGGAAGAGATAAACCAATCGGATGGATAGGGAAACTATCACAAACCAACAGGAAGCTTTTCTTGAGGCAAGGGCAGCATCAATCGGGAAGCTATCGGGAAAATATCTTGTCCATCTGGAACAGATCCTAAAGCCATTGTAATTGATTTATTTATAGACATTTTCAATTTATCATGTAAACCATTAATTCACAGGAGTAATTACGTTATTAATTCACATCAGTTAACATAAAAATGTTGCAATTACATGATGTAATTACATGATGTAATTACATCACCTGTATGCATGTAATGTTTAACTTGAGCTAATAACAGACATGTTAGCATGAATGCATCTCTTCTACATTATTGTCATAAAGAGATATTATCTGGATAAAGAAGTGGATGGGAGCATTAGATAAATATTCCAATTAAAGTGTGAGAGATGTGAGAGAAATGTAGATATGTGTGGTAATGTGGTTAATGTTTTGACTGCAAAGTGACAGCATCCAAAAAGGTGACATGTATAATGTATATTTTGACATGGAGTGAACCATTAAAGTCAATTTAAAAGAATAGCCTTTCTTTAGCCTTTGGAGAGTTTTCAGAAAGTATCAGAAAAATTAAAACAGAATCAGTGGAAGTTTAAATGCTGTCTTGTAATGGCCAATAATTAGCTGAGATTCATAAAAAGAGGCATATTGTATATTAGTAATAATATTTGCCAGATATGTAACAGGATATATTAGCTTTTGTTCCAATTTTCCCAGACCAAAGAGCCTGTTACACAGCATCTTGGCTCTGAAAGATAGCAAAAGTAGCAGTAATCAAATACAAACCGTGTGATTATCCCATTCTTTTTCAGTCATTATGCATCAACGTTTTTTTGGAACTGGCTTCATCTTCATATGTAAATTAATCCCTCAGTTATACCCTTTAAAGAGCATCTTAAGACTGACCTCTTTAAGTCAAGTTTCCCCATTTGGCATACTTTCCTCATTCACCCCTACAACGCTAGATTACTCACCTAGAGCAGTCATTCTCACTATCATTTTTTATAAATTCTGATGTTTACTTTACTGCCCTGAGTTACCGCCTGTGGGGAACATATGTCCCATTGAAAGCAGTAGGTTAGATGAGAAAATTAGGGCATAGGTTGGGTGTATACCTAGTGTTCAAGTTATTGCGTGCTGCCATAAATTGGCACAACTGGAATATGAATTCTCTGTTTGTGCTTCTTTGGTGTATTTTAATATGAATTTCTTTATTATATTAATAATTGAAACAAAACAATGTTATATATAAATATTTTACACAAAAAGGCCCACTTTTAACTGCTTACAGTGGTTTTATAATGGGCGATAATATAATTTCTAGATACAATTGGCGCTCCATATTTGGGACATAACCAATCAAGAGCACATCTAAAATTCATTGTCAGTGATTCTGACTGGCTTAGATGTTAAATTAAAGGTTTACACTTTTGGGCCAATTTACCAACCCAAAACAGTGAAGAAAATATTCAGATAAAGCTCAAAGGACACGTCTACAAGCTGTTGTTGTCATGCTAATTTTAATGATCACCTATGGTTGAACATAAGTGCCTGAGAGATGGTTTCATTTAACCTGTCTGAATAAGGTCCAATGGGAAACTTTGGGAGATACTATATAAATGAGTAAAAGGCAGATATTTTCCAGAAACAGTTCTCAACACATTCGGATTTCCTTTTGAAGAGCTACCCTTAAACTTAGGGATAGCCACTGAATCTCACCAAAAATTACTTCACAGGTGATATTAAAGACAAATGATATTAAAAACAAGCTCTCAGCTTTAGTTGTACATGGAAAAGAAATACAAAAATTATTTAAGAAGACTTAAGCAAGGCTATTATAACGATGTGCATCAGAAAAATGGTAAGACCTGTATGGTTGGAAAAGGTCAGACACTAACATCTAGAATAACACATTTTTTATTTCTATTTAAAATATTTGTGGAGTTTTCAGTTTAAAATTCACAGACACACTAATTTGCATAAAATTCTTTAAATTCTGCTGCTCTGGTTTCAACAACCATGAAATTTGTGGACATATTCTTTCAGTGACAGAGGAATTTTTTTATATAATCACTCACAAGTGTGTGGGAATATGCAATAAAAATTTTGTCATATGTACAATATTTTTGGCAATGGTGAGAAAATATTCCTTATCACTCTTATCACCAAGTATGTCTTTTTATCAAAAAGAGGCCAATGTACTGTAGCCTTGCTGGAGGCTGAAATTTGTATCATATATTTTTCAAACATGAACACAAATATATTTATTCATAAAGTACTCGTACATGTTAGGAGATATAAGACCAAACGACTGATGTAAATGAAATGTCAGTATATGTAAAAGAACGTCATGAAAATGAAACTTAATTGGGTTAAAGTGAAAGGTTATCTAATAAAGAAATTCGAGCCTTAAACATGGCTAAATGTACGACTGATTCTCCAAGTGCGTTCTCATATAAAACATAGTTGTTACAATGCACTACACACCGGAGTTTTGCGCAAATATTTTTTTTACAGCAGAAAAAGAGTCGATTTGTTGGGGTGCGTTCGTTTGTGTGCTTGTCTGTCTCTGAGCGTGGTTACTGGACAATTAATGAATACATCTTTGTGAACTTGATGTGACTGGTGTTGATAAGGCCTGGGCAAATGAAAAAAAGTAATTAAATTATGGGAAAGATCCTATTAATGCTATGGATACAAAAAAAAATCCTGAATTTAATTTCAGCATTCCAATGTTCAAATGGTTTGGAGTTTGTGGTTGAGATTTGTTGAAAATAGTGCACAGATCTTTCTATAAATTTTTATGCGAGTATGGCTTGAACAAAGGAAGAATTCCCTATACATATGTATATTTAAGAGAAAGATCTGGATCATATTCTGGATCATACATCAAATTTCCAGAATGTATGAAAATTTCCTTTTCACTGAATTTTTATTGCTTAAATTGCGTTGTATTCTTAAACCTTATAATCTCCAAAAATACTCATGTTGTCTTTATGAATTTTTTTTATATAAGAAGGGGTCTGAACAAAAGAGAGAAAGTGATTTGATTATGGGAGATATCTCGGTAATATTCGGACCCTAAATTTTGAAACGTTCCCTATACAGTATATTTTCATCGTCATGCTAACTGATCATGAGGTTTGAAATGAAAAGGCTGTATTTTGGTGACATTACATTATGGGGATTCTAGGCTGTCTTGGCGTGAGTTTGTATTCTAGGAATGCTATCCAGTTAATATACTAGTATGTGCCAGTTACATGATTAAAACTATCAAGAGTACTTAGGGAATCTAAACCTGAGCCAAGATCAAGGACTAATTGGAAATGTGTTATAATTTGGCATATTCTAGGTTAATTTTACTCCAGTGTCTTGAACAAGTTCCCAGATAACAGTCCACCGGTGGTGACCCAATGGTGGGCCACTAGGGGCAAATCTGTTGGCCCACCGGAGACTGTCACCGATTGGCCACCATGTTTTTGTCCATTGGGCCAACATTGTCCCACTGGTGGCAACAAGCTGGTTGAAATTCTGCAGTAGCATCAGCCAATCAGACTAGCAGAGGCAAATGATAGACAGGTTTTGGGCAGATTTTAGCAAAGGGAATCAGTGATAACTCACATGACCAATGATGTAATCAGTCATACATAAACAATATGGTGGATGGAAGTCCTAAGGTGATGTTCCATAATTCACTGAGAAAATTATGTGTCCAATGACAACTTTTGTAGTGTAAATCTATAATAAAAATATTGTTTGTATATCTAAACTTGTTAAATATTGAGCTAAAAATTGTGGGCTCAGTCAAATCTCAGAATTAGACACACACTTATGATTAAATTTTTACTAAGTTTCTCCAAATCCCCTATTATTGCTCACCACCATCTTGAACAAAAACCACCAGTAGCCCACTGGTGGCAAATTCTACAGTTATGAAGTTTGGTTGGAAAGCCACTGTTGGCCCAATGATGGCAACCTGCTGATTTTATCACCAAAAACCACCAGTGGGCCAACGGTGGCAAAATCTGCCAACCATAAGCCATTGGGCCAACGGTGAATGTTATCTGGGTTATAGTGAATGATTTGATAAAAAATTTTAAAAAGGAATTCTTTTTTACTCATGGTTTTGCAATTATCTTATAAGTTGTCTTCCATGTAATACTGTATTATTGACCCATTTGTCATACGCTTAATTCCTTTTTTACCTACACCCAGTTGAAGGTTCTTCATTAGTGCACTCTGATATTCAAAGAAAACTTCCCTCTAAATGTGAGTGTGTGCAAAATCCAGACTGTTAGAAAGCACACTCATTCATTGTTTCAAACAAAATCCCAAAGAAAGTCTCCTGAGTAAATCTATTTTTTTACCAAATGCTTTTTCAAACACAAAGGATTGTTATTCATAAAGCACTATTTTAAGGAATGTTTACCAGAGACTGAACCAGTATTTACAAAAATAATTTAGTGATTTGATTCTGTCTTATACATCAGTTCCACTTACTGAAATGCCCCCCGTCAGATGGTGGTGAAGTTTAATGGCTGAGCATCTGTGAATAGGAACATAGCTGATGTTTATGACTAATTCATTGTTTTTTAAGCGTGAGCTCTAGTGAGGCCTGCACTTCTAGATATCTCTTTTTTCGAACTTCCATGAATTGTGGCATAGCGGGATGACTACCATTCTCATCACTGAAGTTAAGCAGCAATGGGCTACGTTAGTACTTGGATGCTTGACCGCCTCAGTGCACTACTCATGCCTCTGATGGTTTTGCAGCTCACGCTAGTAGACCGAAACCCATTTTGGCCTTGTTTCTATTGTATCCATTCCTTTTTATCATTCTGTCTCCCACTGTGATGACAATTTGCTGTTCACAATTATCATGGCCATACTTCACTTCTGGAGTCCGCCATGAAAATTCTCCACTTAAAAAGGAATTTTTTTATGTCCTAAATCCTTTGCTGAGTATTCGCAAGTCCAGTTGTCATACAAATTTCTTATTCCCGGTAAATTCTCTATATATCTTCTTCCTTATTTTCAGCCCATTTTTTCTTTGTGGCAGAAGAGTCTTCATAGCTAATGTCCATTCTCACCTACCAATTGATGGGTATTTAGGTAAAAGTAGCCACAAATCTTCACCATTTGGCAGGGTATTCTTATTATAATCGTTCTTTGTTAAGGTTTTATCTCAGCTCACTACAAGAAAGTTGAAGAACATTGTAGAAATTTGGATTTTTTATCACATGACTCCAGTTTCGCTTCTTTCATTTATGACTTTTGGAGTCTTTTAAATAATCGTTTTGATTTTAATGTTTTTTCAAGGTTATCACAGTATCTTCTCCAGTGTGTGACCTGTGCATTCGAGTCAGCTCATTGTGACTCAGGCTAGTACTATTAATTCAAATAAAATTATTTGTGAGCAAGTAAATTTTTACATACCACCATAACCAGTTTGTTACAGTTTTAAAACACTAATATCAAACATTAAGTTGCGCCAAAACTAAGGTAAGGTTACTTTATGATGGTCCAAATAGGATAAAAGTAGAAAAGGGGTAAAGTCATTCTTCAAGCCTAGTGGCACATATGATCAGTATTTATTTTTAGTTTATTTGGCTAAGAGTAACCAGCTTACCTCAGTGAATTAATTCACCCCTACACCTCCTCCAGAAACACAAGACGTAACAGCCCTAAACTTAAGTTGCTTCACATCCCTACCTTTGACCGCAGAGTTCACAAATCAAGCAAACACTTTTCGAATTCTTTCAGTTACTATGCCCCTGTTCTTTGAAACACTTTCTCCTTCCATATAGGAAATATTCCCTCTGTCACATCCTTCAGGACCCACCTGAAAACTCACCTGTTTAACTCCAGGTTCCCCACCCAGCCTCCTTCCATTTTGGTCACACTCATAACTCCGGATTACTGACCCTGACTGCCCCTCGACTATCCTTATGACAAAAATGTTACCAAAACGCACTGAGTTCCCCTTTGTCGGGGAAGATATTGCGCCTGCAAAGTAGTAGATTAGATTAGATGACAGTATAATACTGTTCCCCCTGAACAGGATTTTCTATGTTTACCCCCCCAACTAGTGTGGATACCAATTTATACTTCTGGATGTGTAAAGTATCTTGTCCAATGGTGTGATCTCCATGACCCAACCAAGGATCAAACCAAAGACCTTCTGCTGCGAAATCCATCACACTAACAGATTAAAAGTACACCATTATTACACATTTGAAGATTTGCAACAGAATCTGATATCGGGAGAACAGCAGTAATCCCCCTTTATACCAAAGGCACTTCACTTTATGTTTTAAGCATTAAACTTCGTTTGTTTTGACAATATACTGGGAATGTGGAAAAAATATATGACTTAGTTACGCCTCAGATAAGACAAAACCATATTGCAAGAAAGAGCTCTGTTCATGGCATCAGTTACTTGCAGCATTTGTAATAGTGACGTACCTGACATACCTGCAATCACAATGTACTCGTCTATGACGTTCATGTTAAGTTTTTTTCCAAAAAGCAGATTAAAACAGCACTTATATGTCCAATAAATCATAATAATAAAATATACATTCTAAGGTATACATGGTAACTGCGCTTAATTGCCACACAACTTAAGTCTCCTGTCAGAGCAGCAATACTTTTGTGAAATGAAGGGTTTTATAGAAGACTGCAATGTCAAATAGACAGTGTCAAGAAGATGATGTACCATACATCAGCAACCAGTTAGGTTTGTTTGTTCATGTGAGTGGCATTTATTATGTCCCACCTGCGGCCGAAGGCCATGGTCGGAGATTATGTAATGCCTTCCATACGTGCATCAGTGCGTCCGTCCGTGCGTGCTTCCATTTGTCACGTTTTTACTTAAACCTTAATAACATCTCATTCATTTATAAAGATATCTTCACCAACTTGGCAGGGAAAGTTTATGCATGCTATGAAAACCTGTCTGTGCACAATTTCGGCCTCATTTTCAAAAACAAAATGGCCGCCATAACTAATTGTTTAAAAAACATAAAGGTGCACTAAATTTTGAAATATTCCAGCTAGCTTCACCAAATTTGCACAAAAGATATATGGTTGGAAAAGCTAGCCTGATAGTAATTTTTGCCTAGCTCTTAAAACAAAATGGCCGCCATATCACATGTTTAACCTCAAAAGGGGTTATCCTATTAAAAAGGTCTTATATCTCCCCTAATATTGCTCCTAGAGGTTCGGAATGTGAAAACAACTTGTAGGAAGTCATGGCCTTGGAATCTTTTCTAGGTGTTGAATTTCACCTTTGACCCCTGCTTCAAGGTTAAATGGGGTCAACCCACTAAAACGTCCTTATTTCTGCCTTATTATTGGTGATATGGTTTCAGAATGTAAAGACAGACCATCAAAAGTCCTGCCCTGCAAATGTTTTGCCTGAAAAAAATTTTGGCCAAAATGGCCGCCATAGCCAGTTATTTCAAAATCATTAAGATGCTCTAAAACTTGAAATATTGCTGCTAGGTTCATCAAATTTGCAAAAAAAAAGGATATGTGGTTGGGAAAGTTAGCCTGACAGTAACCTGATTTGGCCCACTTTCGAAAACAAAATGGCCGTCATATCACATGTTTAATGTTAAATGGGATTATCCTATTCAAAAGGCCTTATATCTACCTTATCATTGCTACTAGGGGTTCCAAATGTGAAAACAACTTAAAGGAAGTCAAGGCCTGAGACTCTTTTCTAATTGCTGACTTTTACCTTTGACCCCTTCTTCAGTGTCAAGTGGGGTTATCTTATTACAAAGGCCTTATATCTCCTTTAGTTAAGTAAAGTGTGCCCCATACACACAAAAACGCACAAGAGTTATCAGGGCGTGGTGTTATAACTTAACTTTATAAATCCTACTAGCGCAGAGCAGATTAGAAGAGTAAAACTTTTTGGTCATTTGACTTATTTTTTTAATTGGGATAAAACACATGTTTTGCCAGTTTTCCATCCATTTTGAGCTGGACTAGTCACTGTAGCCTCCCCAGGTTATAAATTCAACCGGTTCTTATGACAAGTCTCAGGGGCGGATCCAGCCTTTAAGTAAGGTGGGGGTTCACATCAGAGTAAGGTGGGGGTTCACATCAGACATACCATAACTGAGGGGGCTGGGAAAAAAAATTTGGGGGTAAAAATAAAGTGCATTTCCTGTAAAATTAACACCACTCTCAAGAAATAATTTTGTACTTTGAACCCCTTTACATTATTTTTCATGGGGGGGTGGGTGTCTTTCCACGTGCAGATCTCTACGAGAGGCCTTTCCCAAAAATTGAATGACTTCTTTTGGCCAGGCCTAGACTTGCTCCAAGTCTTTGTATTTCTCATCCCAACAAATCCGACATACATGAAATCATTATGCATCCACTTGAAGAGTGAAAAATCCTTATCTATGCCGAAATACATAATGTCAGCCCCACGTACATTCTGGTAAAAAAGTGACACAGTCTTCAAATAATATGCAAGACAAAAGAACTTGAAGAAAGTCTAGGCCAGGCCCTACCTACATGAAAATTAAAAGTCACAAAAATTTGTTCATTACTTCCGGTATAATCAGAAACACAGACAAACAAATGTCCCCAAAAAACACTGTCAGTGGAAATTGTAAGTATGTGCATTGATAATTAGAATACCAAATGGTGCATCAGTTCAGTCCATAATTTTGGTATTTTGTCTTCTTTTGGGTTTGAAAGAAGACTTCAGACTGTCCAAGATTTCTGTTGAAAAATTCATTGACCACTTAATAAGGTGTTTTATATTCTATTTTAATAACCGGACCTCTTTGATAATGTCGCCTTATGTCTGTGGTCACAATTTATCCTGAATGATCTCTTCCTATATTTGAAAACATCTGGGACTTCTTGTCTAATTTCAAGGATTTTTATCCCTTAAAAGTATTATTAATGCTATTTTTGCACGTTGTGGGAGTTTTAAAGTGGAGCTTTTGTCGGCATTTACATATTCTAATGATAAGAAAACAAACTGGGATTGGAGTTGAGATCAACCCAAACTAACAACTTTTAACGTATTCAGACATCTAGTGTCTTCCAAAATATCATATAGCTATAGTTAGGATAAGGTAAGTAACAAAAACATGCGGCCCTGCATATAGATAGCAGTCATGACGTTTTACATTATGGGTACAATAATTTGAATATTGCACGTGCATTTTCACACATTAAAATTACCTTACTTAACTTTTTAAAGAAAAAAAGCAAAATACGAAACACCTCTTGTGGGGAACAGGAGGTTGCAAATGGTAACTTAATACATTGCTGAAAAGTTAATGACTAAAGGGATGTCAATTTAAATCCACATCGTTGAATATTTACTGACAAAGAAGGTATCGGAATATACATTAATGAAACCTTAATATTTCTAATTTAATTCTAGAGAGTTTGTTATAAAATGATAACATGTACTCGCACCATGATTTAAAATCATAATAAGATTTTTATTTTGTTAAATGTAAAACACTACAGCTACCCAGATAGCAAGATGTTAGTGGGCCACCTTGGCTATGGGTGGCAAAATATAGCTAGTGGGCCACCACTGAGCCACTTATTCTGTACTCCTTCATTTTGCTCAGTCTTTCCTCCATTCTATTACTTTATATATTGCTTGCTTATATATTTGCCACAGGTGGTCCATCAATGGCACACCCACTACATAAGTAGTACAGGACCTGTGATGGGCATCCAGTGGGCCACTGGTGGCAAATATTTTATTTTTAGTGAAGGTTAAAGAAAGATATCTTCATTTTTTCCATGTGATATAATTTTTTTTTGATGAAACCTAAAAGTATTGCAGAATTTTTTTTTGTCTGACACATGCAACTATGATCTGTAACAGCTATACGTAGTTTGTGGACCAATGGTGGTACTCAGGTGGCTATATCTCAAGCTCTGCTGAATGACATTTATTTTGACAGATCTTGAGAAGAGACTGTCTTGGCTTAAATTCATTTGGTTTAAGTGAATTACTTTCCAAAAATTGTTGTTTTGAATTTTATTTCACAAAAAATTGCAATATTTGGCACTGGTGGTCCATCAGTGGTCCACTTTCTGCCTGAATGGTACACATACTGTTGGTCCAAAGGTGGCCCACCGATGGCAAAGTAATAGGCTACTTTATGTATTTGTGTGGCCACCGTTGGCTATGAATGGCAAAATATAGCTAGTGGGCCACCACTGAGCCACTGCTGGACCACTGACTGCATTTAAAAATTTTTTAAAGCATTATAAACCTCTTCATAAGCAACCTCAACTATTGTTTTCTGACATATTATTTAACAATATTCAATGTTAAAAACACATTATTTCAAAATATAAATATATTGCGTGGCCCACTGTTGGCCCACCAACTACCAAAAGTCAGTGGCTGTAGCTCAGGGACCAGCCTCTGGCCACTGGTGTAAAATTCCTGGAAAAATTAGATAAAATGTGTATTTTCTTTCACCAAACATAAGTTAATGTCATTTATATAAACAAACTTATTCTGTACTCCTTCATTTTGCTCAGTCTTTACTCCACTTTATTACTTTATATATTGTTTGCTTATATATTTGCCACAGGTGGTCCATCAATGGCACACCCACTACATAAGTAGTACAGGACCCATGATGGGCATCCAGTGGGCCACTGATGGCAAAAATTTTATTTTTAGTTAAAGTTAAAGATATCTTCATATTTCCATTTGATATAATTTTGTGTTTTGATGAAACCTAAAACTATCCCAAAATTATTTTTATCTGACACATGCAACTATGATCTGTGAGAGCTATACTTAGTTGGTGGTCCTCTGGTGGCTAAACCTCAAGCTCTGCTGAATAGCATTTGTTTTGACAGACCTTGAAAAATAATGCCAAAAAATGAAAACCAAAAATGGGAGTCCCAGTAATTTTTTTTCGGAGTCCAAGCTACGTAACAGATATCACAATTTTGGCAATTTAAGTACAGTATTTGTCTATTTACTCTGTATTATTGTATCACTGTATTTTCATTGCATTGTCTGAAAATAAAATTATGATTTTATATCTCTCTTAATATTTTTTTACTTGAATCTTGGTTGTTACACTTTTGGGTCTGTCTTTTTGTGCAGATTAGGCACTGTTAAAGTCATATTAGAATTCATTAAGGCTTTTACTTGTGCAACTTCCCATTGTAACTGATGGAATTTCATCAAGTGTGCCACTGGTTTTGCACCAACACCACACATAAGCATTCATTGAATGAATTGCCAGTTCTGTATGTATGGGTAATATTCAAAACATCCAAACCATAACATCTGCTGACAGATGGCTGTCAATGGTGGACCACCAGTCAAGCTTGTTCCCAGATAGCATTCTGCCATCGGACCGATGTTGGCTGGTGGTCCAACATTGTGCAAACATTGCTACTGGTTGCACGATCAGCAGATTTTGCCAACGTTGGGCCAATGCTGGCCCAAATGAAGGTTTGCCAACCAAAACTCAGGCTGCCGAGGTTGGGCCAACGGTGGGCCAATGGTGGGCCAATGGTGGATTTTGATTCAAGATGGTGGCGAGCAATAATAGGGGATTTTGTGACACAGTAAAAAAAGATTTATTATGGTATGTCTAAAAATCATATTTCAGTGAGCCCACAATTCTTAACTAACTAATTAGCAATTTTAGACATAAAAATAACATTCTCATTATAAATTCACAATAAGAAAAGTTATTTCTGAACATGATAATTTTATTATTTGATTATGGACTATATCATCTTAAGATACTGTTCCACCATTGTTTATGTTTGGTCATGTGACTGGATTCCCTAACTAAAATCCACCCACAGTCTGTCAATTCTTTACTGACTGTTAAACAATGGCCACATAACTCCATGCTGCAATCTGATTGGCTGATCCGATAGAGGTAGTAAAATTTTACCATTGGCTTGCCAATGTCAGACCGACGGCCAGAAAGCCATTGGGCCAACGGTGGCTGCCAACGTCGGACCGATGGTTATCCAATAGCTGCCAACAGTGGGCCACTGATGGACCACCAGTAAACCTTATTGTTGGCTGCCAACAGTGGACCACTGCCTATCAGCTGGTCACGCCACCAGAGAACTATCATAAAAAGTTGATGGCCCCCAACAGTGGGCCACTGGTGGACCACCAGTCAACCTTGTTGGCTACTGAAGATGGTCCACCGGTGGACCAATAGAAAAGCTTATCATTGGCTGCCGACAGTGGGCCACTGATGGACCACCAGTAAACCTTATTGTCTTCTGCCAATGGTGGACCACTGTCTACCAGCTGGTCATGCCAATGGCTAGCCACCAGCTACAGCCAATATCGGACCAACTGCTATGCCGCTGGTGGGCCAGTGGTGGCCCTACAGAGTCTTGCTATCTGGGTACTAGTATTTTGACTGGTACACAAAAAAATACTGTAGATTGCATCCACGGCCTAATTGTCCACAACTCTGCAAAACTATTTCCCTCCAACTTTCAGCACTCCAAATTATATACATGTTTCCCTCCAACTTTCAAGGAGAAGTATCAATGTGTATTAGTATTGGCTATATAGTTTGTAATCCCAGGAAAAAAATTTGAAAGTGTTAACATTACAGTATGGATAGTTTGGTTGCATTCACTGTGGGTGATCAGTAGCCTTTCCATGGTTCCTGGGCCTATATTCATGAAAGGTCTTAGACTTAGCCAGGTCTTAGGCTTAAATCCAGTCTTAAAGTTAAGACTTTTGTCTCAGCTAAGTTTTGTCTTAAAACCATATTCAAATAGGTTGACTTAACTAAGTCCAAGATTATCAAATAACCGCAGTGGTTTTCTGTGTCATGTGACCTTTTTTCTATTCAAACTATACTATTGGTGACATACATCCTTCATTTAATTCATTTTATCAAAGGAAAAGTTCTGTTTTGAAATGGAAAACCTTGTTACCACATATAAACTTCTAAGACTGCTTTAGTGAGGTGTTCTCTACAATTATACTTTATTTACAGCCATTTCAAATTGTGAAGTGGAGAAAAGTTTATGGCAGCCATATTTAAGTCCTCTTTACAAAATTTAAGCCCACTACCAACCAGTCTTAAAGTTGAGCCCTTGGCTAAGCCTAAGACCGGTCTTAAATTCTTTGTGAATACCACTAAGCCCAAGACAAAAGTCTTAGCAGTTTTTGGGCAGAAACTTGAGACAAAAGTCTCAACTTTAATTCTAAGCCCTGGCTAAGACATTTCGTGAATACGTGGCCCTGGTTGGAAAGATGACTGCCAGCTTGCCAAGCAATGAAATATATATTTAGTAACGTCACTGTGTTCAATATTTATGCATAGTGGAAATCCCCATTTCAAAATGAGGCTGAGTGTGGATAAGATATAAGGTCCCGGATGTTTATCAGCTGTAGCTGCTTCATTCTATACAAGCTCTAGTGGTGGTGGACCAATTCACACCCGTGTACCTAATCACACCCACCCCTAAATTTATCCAAAACAATCACAGTTAAACAATAAATTACAAATGTATATGATCAATTTGATGATTATCTATGATGTGGCAAACACCATGTCTATGAAAAATTATAAAAAAGTTGAATGTCTATAAAAAATTATAAGAAAGTTGAGGGTGGGCCTGAATTGGTACCCGGGCGTGAATTGGTCCACCACCACTATCTAGATTACAGTAAAAGTGGGAATAATGGCCAGTAATCAATTAGAAAATAAAACAAACAAAACAGACAACATTGTTGTGTTCCTGGATGTACATCTGATGGACAAAAAATTGAAGGAGTTCATTTTCATCATATTACACTAGCAAGGAAAAAAGAATGGCTGCAAAAAATAAGAAGGATGAGGGTGAAATCTTTAAGGTATGTTGGTCTGTTTTAGTAATTTAACAAAGATAGCAGTAATTCTTACACTACTTCCAAGAAAGTAAGTTTCAAAAATTATTTTCTTGAAAACACCTGAGCAATTATATATGTCTTAGCTACTATGTAATTATAATGTTAATTCCTGGTATTCTTTTGCATTGCTGTAACATTTATTAAGTCGTAAGTCACCATTACTATGTAAACTTTGTTTTGAATATTGGAAAATATTCAAGAAGAAATGACACTATTTTGTTATAGTAGTGTAGTTTTTATTCTAGATACCATCCAAGGTCCTTCAACAAAAACATGAAGATAATCTTGTTTTTCTAAGAGACAATAATGTGATCTTAAAGTGAAGTATTTTTTACAAGATAAATATCAATAGATGACAATAGTTACACATATAATCAAATGTACATGGAAATTTATATATTTTATGAGCAAATTTATAAGAATAGAGAAGCAAATCATTCAAAAATAAATAAAGAAATTAAAGTGTACATTACGTAAAGTTTAGCTGTCATTTTTTTCACTTCACCTTCACATAAAAAGCTTGAATCAACTGTACCTATTAAAGTTGGGGTGGTCACTATATCTCAGTCTCTTTCTGATTATTATTTTCTAACTGCAAGCCAGTCTGACAATTGAAGGTATAATTATTTATGTATAAGTACATGACATTTTATTTGTAGGTAACTCAAGCAACTGTGGTATGCTCAAAGCATTTCAAGCCAGAAGATTATAGGCATTCCTTAACTGGCATGTCATTACTTAAAAAGGATGCTGTACCATCAGTTTTTTACTGGTCGAAATCTCCAAAACCACGGACAGGGAAAGCCACCAAAAGATGCTATGCTCAAGCTTTATCATCAAGTGATGATGAAGAGCCCGATGAAGCACAACTGACTGAAAGTATTGATAGTATCTCAGAACTGACCATGTTAGTGGACTCCCCTTCCAAAAATATTAAAAGCTTAGAAGAAGAACTGAAAGTCAAAGATGATTTACTGAGGGCTAAAGATCAGACAATAGCTGCCTTAAAAGCACAGCTTTCCTTATCTAAATTTAGTGTGGATTGATTTGGAACTAATGACAGCCTCATAAATTTATACACTGGCTTTACTAATTACACAGCATTGAAAGCATTTTATCATTACCTGACGCCTTCTGCATCCACTATGACCAGTACCTACTATACACCAAGCGAAAATGTCAGTTATGCTGGCAGACCTAGAGACCCTGATGGATGAATTGTTCATGTTTCTTTGCAGACTTAGACAAAATTTTGGAGAGCAAGATTTGGCTATTCATTTTAATATTTCCCAGAGCTCTGTCAGTAGGAAACTTATCACATGGGTTAATTTCCTATATTTTGTTCTTGGGCAGCTACCAATGTGGCTACCACGAAAACATATTGATCAGCTAATGCCAGCATCTTTTAAACAGATATATTCTTCAACACGAGTTATTATTGACAGTACAGAAATATGGACACAGTCTGCTTCATCTCTCTTGGTATAAATTCTCAGCTATACTCAAGTTATAAAAGCAGAACAACATTCAAGGCATTAGTTGGTATAGCCCCTCATGGAGCTGTAACATTCATTTCTAACTTGTATACGGGTAATATGTCAGATGTTGAAATAATCAGGCTATCTGATTTGTTAGACCTCATTGAGAATGGGGACAGTGTCACGGCAGATAGAGGCTTCATAGTGGCAAAACTTTTACAAAAAAGGGAGCATCATTGAATATTCCAGCCTTCCTACATGAAAGAGATCAATTTACTGCAAAAGAAATTGCTAAAAATGAAGAGATTGCCTCACTAAGAATCCACGTTGAGAGATATATAATAATAGTAGGATTTATATAGCGCAAAATGGATACAAATCCTCTAATGCGCTTAGGTCCAAGAAGGGAGAGTCCAGGGACAGGCATGGGTCGGCATCTAAAATGCGCCCGCCAGGGTATAACTAAGGTGGGGGGTATGCCAACCTAAACAAGTGTGTCTTTAGCTGGCTTCTGAAACGATCTATTGTTTGCTCAGATCTGACAGTTTGTACGTCGTGTTAAAGAAAACCATATATTTGACTGTGGAAATTCCACTTAGTCTCACTGGATCAGTCAATCAACTGTGGACAGTAGCATGCATGTTGGCCAACTTTAAGGGACCACTGATCAAGTAGTGCTTGGTCATGTATATTTACTTCATCATTTTTTTCTCATATACTATGTACACTATATTTAACAATTCATGTATGTAGTTATTTTATTATTCATTTTGATATGTTAGGTAATGATCAGAGGAAAATTTATCAACTTTGTCTTTAATGAGCTGCCAATACTGTGGATCAAAATGGATGGTTTCCATATGAAAATCATTTTCCCACCACACAAAAAAGTCACACCATTGCAATCCTGTAACAGCTAACTGACCCTGCATTTGAGTGTAGTAGCTATGGTGTCTTTTCAGTTTCAAACTCTGTCCATCTTTCATCAGGTAATCCCTTTCCAAAACAGAACTTACTCGTGGACATTTTATTTCTAAAAGTCCAAATGGAGGTACTCTGTTTGTACAGTATACTTTTCTATCAGGGCTTGCAGCAAGCCGTGGACAGGTGACACTAATCACTATGCCACAGGGAAGAATATTACATTCCGTTCCTGTAACCTCTGAGTATATAAGGACAGCCCTTGGTTCATCTGCTATACCTTCTTTCATTGCTTTAGTTTGTCTTGTATTGGGGTTTTTCATTCTTTTCACAAGAGGTTCAGGGTCTTTCCTCCTTATGAAAATGGCATTCATTTTTGAGGCAGTTATCCTGTGCTCTCTGAGCTGACTCCATAGTGGGGTTGCTGACTGCAAACGAGTTAGTTCTTCAAATTTGTGAATCTCTTCCTCAGATATACATAAAGAATGAAAAAATATTGATTCATTGTAGTTTAGAACTTTCGCATGATCATTTTTCATGACATCAGTAAGTGGCAACTTTGGAAAAGTGCTCCCATCATAGACATTTATAAGGTAATCACTGTGCAGCTTCTGCTGTACACTTATTGGTGATCTTTTTGGAAACATCCCAAATTTTGTTTGGCTAAGTGGGATTTGTGAAGACAGATACTGATCTAATGTAGGTAATATCAGCATTCTATCATCCACATTAGAAAGGCTCTTCCTGAGATCTGCTAAGCTACCTAATTCATTTCTTAAAGGGTTGTACAAGGTAGACTTTAGGCCTTTCCTTTCTCCACTGAAATAGCTCTCACTTCCACCACTGACTTTTTGTGTGTGTCCACCAATAATGACCATATCCTGTACAGCTTGACCAGAAATTTTCGAAATTCTTCCTGGTTTGTCCCACAATTGTGGTAATGATGTTTTTGCTACATCCACCGGGAAACACTTTGAGTCCTTGTCCTTTGTAATGTACAACTTGGTACAATAAACAAATCAAATGGCCACAAGCCCCACCTAATCCTTTTTGACAAGTGCATGATGCATTTTCTACAGTAAGATCACTTTGTAAAAGCAAAGAAACTCTTATAATGTGAGGTGTTTCACTTTTCTTCATTGATTTATAACATTTTTCTTTTATTTGACAACCATTTTCTATCGGATGCACTGAAAATTTAAGAAAAAAATGAATTGTTATATGGAGTGATCTCCCTGGAACATAGGAGTGAAATGTGGACTGTGTGTTTGTAAAGCCAGGATACTTACAAAGTGATTTATATAAATGCTTGTACAGAATGCAAAATAACAAGTTAAGACTGATGCATGAAAAAAAGTTCTTAATCAAAATCCACAGTATTTGACTCCAAAATCAGTGTTGAATTGTAGCCTATAACATTTTAAACTTTAATATATATATTAAATAAATTTATAATAATGATTAGTAAGGTTGTACAACTTGTTGTTTAACAGATATATCAACAATTTGACACAGCAGCAAAAAGGTTGCACTTAAACTTACAAGATATTCCTTGGATGTAACCATCTGAAAAGTATTTTGTCCCTTTACTCATGTGTTCCTGGCCTGATGATTTGTTTTGGATTTTAGCATAATTATTTATAAATACAAATGACAGTTCTGCTGGAATCAGAGATAAATCTCTAGAGCTGTATGAAAATATTTTTTCAGTGCTTTGTGTAGTTTTTGTTTCAGTAATAAAAGAATGCTCTGATTTTTCTTCAGTACTGTCAGCCATGTTGTTTACCTTTACCTAGTTCCATACTCAGCCTCATTCTGGATTTTGCCTCATGAATATTTGCAGCGGTGTAGCGAACGCTAAACCAAAGTATCCACCAGATGCCTCCGGTGGATACAATTATGATTATAGGTAGAATATACCAGTTCTGCTCTCATGATATTATCTCCTAGCCAACACCATTAATGTAGTCCCATGCATAATCTTATTAATCATATCACTGATCATTTCAGCTGTAAAGATTGAGATCATAGTTTCAGTGACCATGGAGTGTCGCCTATTTTGTAAATTGAGTAATGGTTTTGTTCCTTATACCCTTTTCACACTACAGGCGGTATCACCCAAGGAAGGCCGCGTTTGGGGAAACTGTTTAAAATTTCCGCCTCTGATTTCGGTACCGTGAGCATGCGCAGACGATTTTGCGCATGCACATATGAATTTCCTTCTACGGTAAGTGAAGGTGTGGTCCATGCTGTACATAAAGTTGTCATCTTTCGGTGAAATACAGCCACATAAGGTGAGTTAAGGTATTGGTCATTTCGCTGAAGGTGAGTTCATGGAGATTGTCTCTCCTTGACCAACGTTTGTAGTACTGTCATACTACTGTTATTGATGGTTAAAACACCATGTCCAATCACTGGCCATCCACCTGTAGTGTGAACAACTCGGATAAAATGGGGCAACCTGGGGGTGGGGGCGGTTCTGCCAGCAAGAAAAACTTCTAACTGCGGGATGACCACCTGTAGTGTGAAAGGGGCATTAGGAGTTTTTCTTTGTGATGGTGAAATGACTATAATCAGTGAAAAATGGAAGCAAGTAACATTTACCCATGAAAATATAAGTCAAATGAGTCCAACGATTAATGCACAAGAGTTATCAGTTTTTGGTGTTACAACTTATCTTTATAAAACGTGACTGTCGGGATCAGTTGGTAAGGGCGATGTTTTTGGTTCTTTGACTTAGACTCTATCGTTTTACTCAAGATAAATCATGTCCTTTGCCAGTTTGCCTGCACTTTTCCAGACAATGAGCTGAATCACTACTAAAATTTAATCATCTCTTCCTTATGCATTGTTAATATTTCCTGAAAATTTCATCAAAAGCTGTCCATGACTTTTCAAGCTATTTTGCGCAAAAAATACATTCTGACACAAAAAAATTTCCCTGTCGAACATGAAAAAGTGATCTACACAAAATAAATTCAATTTTACATTAAAAGTACAATTTTAAAATGTATTATCATAAACCTAACAGACAAGTTTGAGCTTGTATTCGAAAAACATTTACATCATTTTACTCAGACAGCAATGTAGTGTCTTCCAAAATATAAATTAATAGGTAGGACTACGTAAGCAAGTTAGCAAGAGGGTATTGAGTATAGATAGCAGTGTTGCTTTTCTACATTATGGGTAAAATAGTGTGAATATTGAGTGCGCTTTTTCCATACACTGAAACTACTTCAGTGGTTGTTTAATATATTTTGTGCTTACTTGGTGAGATTTTTTTTAATGTTTTTCTAACACTTTTATACAGTTCACGCTTAAAGACTTAAACTTCGACTAAAATATTTTTTAAAATTACACAAAATACATTATTTTTTGTGGCAAACGACTGGAAGGTGGTCAATAACTAAATTAATTTTAAGTACATTACTTAATTTATAGTTCATGATCAAAGGATATCAATTTAAGTACAGATGGTTAACTACATTTTATGCTTACTGGAATTTCAGTCCTGATATAGAATTCAAACTAGTACTAATAGAGAGATTTATGCCTAACATTTATTCAAAATCTGACAGGTAAAATTTAAAAAAAAGAAAAAAAAATTGAAAAAAAAAATTTGTGGGAAACAATAGTAATTAACATATACATAACAAACAAAAAAGAGATTTTGTTTTCAATTTGTGGCAGGGTTATGGTGAGGAGCAGTATGTATTTTAAACCAGGCCCTTAATTATGGAAAACAAGAAAGGTGAAGTGCAGAAATTTTATTTAACTTTCGCATTTACAAAGGCAATTCTAATAACAATAATTTCAGATGTTACACATTTACAGTTAAATTACATACAATAGGAAAACTTCCTGAAGAACATATGAAGAGGACAATATCATGAAAGTGAGTGATATATTTTAATATTCTGTTTATGACGTATGAGAGAAGTTTTACATTTGTTATCCACCATGATTTTAAGTGATTTATATGAAAAATAAATCCATATTTTAAGGAAAATGCAAAAAAAAAAAGAATAAAAAGAACAAATAAACTTAAGGCCGCCGTATATACTGTATATATGTACTCATAGAAACTGCAAGGAATTCTGGGAAATTACCAAGACCTACACTTTACAACTGCTATATAAATATATATGCATCCATTGCCCATGCATGTATGTAAATAGATTTAAAATATCATTAATATCTATTGTTATAAATATATACAGAGCTCCTCAGTGGTCTTGTGGGTTAGCACATATACGTTTCTAATGATGCATAAAACATATTTGTAGGCTTTAGAAATAGTTTTAGAAATATCAATGAAAGAATAACCAGCCCTCATCAGGATAATGTGGTAGTTCCCAAATAGATCCAAGGGTCAGGATGCATTTAAATTTCCACATTTTTTGGCACTTCTCCACTCTTTACTCCAGTTTCAAAGTAACAGCCTCTGTCCCAGCAGTTCCTGAATGTGGTAGCTTTGTTACTGGAATTCATGAGAAATCATTTTTGGATCAACAGTTTTCATATTGTGGGGTTTCCTCTGTAGGACATTTTCAAGGTGGTTTCTTTCCATGCATCTGTGTGTTTCACTTTTTGTGATTTATTTTTCTTTTGGATACTTTTTATTGGACAATTAATAACTTTTATTACATTTCAAGTATATATATTTATATTTTTGTGACTGATGCTTCAGAACAGAGGAGTTGGATCAGTTTAAATAAATAAGATAAATTAATATTTAACATCCCAATAACTGTAACATGGTCTTTCTTTTAGACAGCATATGCCTGCCTAAATTATTACTAAAGCATTTGTCTGTTAGATAAGCAATTCACTGTCATATATTAATGTCTATATGCCCTCTAACTAAACTACACTGGCTTCCCATCCATTACCGTATATTGTTCAAATGTAACCTTCTTAATTATAAAGCAATAAATTTTGGCCAACCTCAATATTTGTTCTCTCTAATTAAGCAGAGCGATATCACATGGGGCAATCGCCTATCAATTTCCTCAACCAAACCGAATAAATGCCCAGGGTTGTGCAGCTTCACAGTAGCTGCTTCCACAGGATGGTACAAGCTCCCTCAAGCCATTAGAACTGTGGAAAGTATCTTTGGATTTAGAAAACAGTTGAAAACGTATCTCTTCACTTTAGCCTATCCTCCACCATAGCCTATCTCCCCCATCAGATGTTAATATGGATATTGACCTTTTTTGGAACTGGACTATCCCTTTTTGGACATCAGCACCTTAGAGCATATTTACATCAATTTCGGCGCTTTATAAATGATTTTTACTTACTTACTTACTTACTCATAGCAAATTCTACATTATAACAACTGTAGTTTGAATATTAACAGTGTATTTCCTAGACTTGCTCACAAGTCTTTACTTTGGGGTTTTTTGAGACACTGAATCAGTGCATTTTATGGCAGTCTGGATTTTACACTCTCACCGGAACTCCTTCTACAGGAAAGTGCTCTCAGAGGATCATGATGCACTAAGGAAAGACCTTGCACAATGTCTAATGTAAGTCTACCTCATAAGGTGGTGATGATTTTTAAGAATAATGCAAAATTTACACCTATATATTAATATACTTTATTTAAAATAATTTCAAATTCATTCTCTGCCTTCAATCGAAATATTTTATATTCATATATTTATACATGAAAAATGTCACAGGTTAAGCTTCTCCCACATCCCTTCGTGTGTTTATACACATGTAAGTGTGCTGCAAATATTGTTGAAAAATATGAACGTAGCCTGGTAGTGGGGTAGCAGAGATTGGCACATGCAGACAAGGTGTATTCTTCAAACAAGAGTGTCATTACTTGAACATCAAATAACAGGCAGTCACTAGCTACAGGCCCTACAGTGGGTTATGATATACATCCAAGGTACACATGACAGTATTATACAGCATGTGCAAACCCTGCAAGTGAATGGGGAGATCTTGCAACGCTAGCAAGGGGAATGCACTGGGCAAGTCTCTCGTAAGTTATCCTTCAGATATGGATGCACCTATAGCCATACTGCATGCACACAGAGAATAATGTGCATGCTAATTTTCATTGTGGGCTGTCTGTGACCTTGATACTTTGTTATAAAATGGCAAATGTAGCTTTAGTGTCCCTTGTAAATCAGCCGATTTTTTTCTCTGTGCACATACAATAGGATGTAAGAGAAGCTTTAACTTGTTCAAAGTGAGTTTCAAACAGATATGGTAAAAAGCAAGTCAGTTGTATAATTATTGCAGCTTTTTAAAATAATAATTTTAAGAATAATGCAAAATCTACAAATATATTTTAATAAATTTTCTTTATTATAATTTCAAGTCATTCTGTACCTTCGCTCTAAATGGTTACAAAATAATTTTATTGAAACTTAATTGACAAAATAAAATTATCAGTTATCATGGCTGAAAACAGATATTATTATGATGGACTACATTTTAAAAATTAGACAATTAATAATGTTTATATACTTAAATTTTATCACAGTTACTCGATAACTATTATTGTAAATAGGCTTTAATACATATCACAGAATTAAATAAAATGCTTTTGTCAACATGCACTGAAAATATCACACATTTACTGAAAACAGAACTGGTAAAAATAGGTCAATAAAATAATTATTGCAACTTTAGCTTAGTTTTACAGGAACCCTAGATTCTACTAATCATTATGCTGTATCTTTTCATAAATTTAACTGAAAACCTAGTTATTACACATGTATTAAAAATTACAAAAAAATGAAACATTTTATTTCTTCAGGGTTTTATAATTCTGTCTAACTCTTACACAATGTACTTCATAACTTGTTTGGCCATAAATTTACAACGGCAATCAGTTTTACAAGCTCATTTAAGTCTCCATTTATGTACATCTTTTTGACAATCCTGGATTTTACTTTGACTGTTTGTAGTCCGGGGCCACATGCAGGTCTGTATGTCCATCTTCTTTTATTACAATTTACAATTACTTGCCATATTTTGATACATGATTTAGCCAGTTTTAATACACGTTTTAATCCTGGTAAAAAGCAAGTCATCCTGGATCTTGCTTTTCTACATCTTCATGATCCAGGCCAGGTCCCGGTTTCTGACCTCTCTCTGCAGGGCATTGCGAATCTGGCTATCCTTCATGCCAAATGCCACCTGCTCTTCTGGTATTACATTCACAGAGAAAGGGGCCAGGGTGGCACGGCTCCATAATGGACAGACGTCATAGCGCCAGACCTATGAGTGCATACAAAGTGGCAGTTTTTTTTATGCGGCAAATTATTAATCCAACTGTTAACTCCTGAATCTGTTGCATGATTACCCTATGAATGACATCAAATGGAGTGTTTCCAAATGACATAGTAGCTACTACTCACTCATATACTGTTGTCATCTTCATTTGAGATATATTTTAAATAAGCGAATATTTAAAACAAGAATGCAAAAAGGTGTGATAAATAGGGGTACCAGTGAACATAACAACTTCTGTTTTTAACTTAAGATTCTCCACCATTTTACATAGTTTTTAATGCAGCAAAAAGGAGGAAAAGCTCTGTAAAATACCTTTCTAATGATGTATATTACATATTTGTATCTTATACAACTATAAAAATATTGACAAAAAATCGTTACTACATTACTACAAAGATATCACTGTTCGGTGATTTTGAGTTATAGAGTATGTCTGATCACATCTAAATGTGTAATTCTATTGATGTACTTTGGGGTTTAATATAGAAATAGACAACGACGAACGAGGGGTTATAGGAGATTTTACAACGATGAGCGATAATAGAATAAAATAGAACCCATAAGGTTATGCGGGGTTTTACGAAGGAATTCTTCGTGTCTTAGCCAATCAGATTCGCGGACACAGCCGTGTCATGTTAGAATATTGTTTAAACACAGTGTAAGGGGCCACTGTGGCAGAGTAATAATTAACACTCTCGCTTCCCACCTATGAGATCAGAGTTCAATTCCCGGTTTGACCTCATGTGGGAAAGCTGTTAGTTGCTTGCTGTTGGTCTGCAGTTTACAGTACAAAACCTTGACCAACTGTATGTACCGGTTTCCTATGCCCATAACACTACCCACCATGATATGACCTATACCATGTGTTGAAAGCGACGTTAAACAAAAATAAATAAATACACACAGTGCAGAGGTGATGTTTGAGTGGTGGAAAGTGGTACAGGTAGAAGCCTGCTTGCTGAGAAGACGGGTCATTTCAACTCTAATTTAAATAGCCTTGTTCATGAAAATGCTAAGTTACAAAGTTCTGGGCTCAGGACTTCGGTGACTGAATGGTATGCAAAAAAATGGAATTTCAAGATGTTTTCCCTCTTTTTTAAGCGGTGTAATGCCTGAAAAAATGAAGTTCCATCAGATGATAGTTTTTAGTATGGTGAGGTGTAGATGGCAAGGAATGTTTGATGAACATTTTACTGACGTCAAAGCCAGCCATTATGTAATATCCTCAAGTATATCAGTACTGCTAACACCTGGGCTTCCGGGGATTCCCCTTTAGCTCAGCTGCTTAAAGAGCTAGACTTGTGTTAATATCTGTGTGTAAACCAAAGTCTGTGGGATTGACTCCCAAGAGAACCAATCAATAATTTCTCTCTTCCCAACACAATTAGTATATGGGTGTACTGCCTGTATGGAAGTTAAGACTTACATCAATCCAGTCCTGGATCCTCTCATACACATGGTCCTGGAAGATGGTTGTGTTGACATGGAACTGAATCTCTGTTATATCCTTGTTAAATGCCATCAGGATCTGAAAGCAAGCACAAGCCACACAAATATATCATAAAATGGTAATAAAGAGATATTGTGTTGTGGCTATACATGCATAATGCACAGCAAAGATATTCATTAGGGTGATAGGTTATACATAAAATTAATTTGGGTTTTGGGTTTCATCAGCATGGTCCTTTTGTCCAATGCAAAGCCCAAAATGTGAGCAAAGATAACAAGCTTGTTATTTGAAAACATCAGTTTTCCAAATAGAATTTGTGGTTGAAGCTTTACATTGAGAGAGCACATACACTTGAAATACTGGATGGCCACATTTTCACAATAAGATGTATTCAAAGAAATAAAAGCAAGTTTTTATGTGAATCTATATCTACATATGGAGTCTTCATAAGTGAGACACTTTCTATTCTATTCAGTACTTTTATAGCACTTAATCTCTGCCAAGGCAGATTTTAAGGTGCAACAGCATAAACTAATTAAAAAAAATCATTATTCCATAGACATAGTCAGGTCAATAATACGTCGGCACAAGATACATTAAAATTAAGGGGGGAAAACTCTGTTGAAGAAACGAGACTTAAGTTTTTTATACATGTCGATGGGCAGGACAAAACCTCTCTTGTGTAAAACTTTCAGTGTTTAATCAGTTTTAAGTAGGCACTGCTTGGGCAAGAAATTTGAAACTCATTTTATGTTTGTGAATCATAAAACCAAATTTGGATTTAAAACACACTTTTTTTGGAATCATGGAATCGCAAGTGGAGGTGAGGAAGGTGTTTATATAGTGAAATATGGTGTGTCTGAGACATCTAAGCCTGAAAAACTCACTAATGCAGGCTCCAGCAGCCGCTACAGATACCATACAAGACGTCTCGTACTCACTTTGACCACTTTTTTCAGTGCAGACAAGTCTTTCTCATACTCTATGTACACATGCACAACTCCCTGTGCTCTGAAGGCCATCTCCTGCTCCACCAGGTCTATGATAGGACTGGGGTTGTTGGTGCCTTCATACAACCTCACTTCCATGGCACGGTCACTGTCTGGTCTGTACGAGGACATGATGAGTGGGGCTGGAATGCACAGAATAAAATAGTAGGGCACTGTAACAGCTCCTTATGACCAAGAAGATGAAACCTATTTCCCTCTCCAGACTGATAATATTCATAAAGATGAGTTGCAACACTAAGCACTGATAATACTTATACATTAATAAACAAACTTGTATGACTAATTGGGGCTCGGTGGTGTAGTGGGTAACACACTCACTTCTCCTCCTTTGAGGTCGGCATTTCGAACTCCATACCCAAACCTATGTGGGAAAGTTGGTAGTTGCCTACTGATGGCCGGCAGGTTAGAGTGCAGAATGTTGACCAACTAGTGAATCCCTTTGTTGAAAATGTTGTATTATGTTGTCAGTATTTTAAATAAAACACTTAATTTAAAACAAGAGGAGAGTGTCAGTTGACTGAATGTTTTTGATTTGTGATGGTGATAATGAGAGGAAAGCATAATTATCAGGGAAAGGGCTGTACAGAAATACAGTAAATGGTAACTGAACAGCATGTTCGAAAGATATTCCGAAGCTGACAGAAGAAAAGGACAAAAAAGTTGTGCCCTGCAAATGATATTATGAAATAAAGTAACAAGGTAATTGTTTAAGTGTAAAAAGTAGGTTAAAAATATTTAAAGAAATACTATAAATGCAATATCCTCGTTCGACCATGAAGAAGGGGTCCAAAGGTCAAATCTGACCATACCAAAAGATTCCCAGCCAAAGAATTTAGGATGGTTTACCATCCCAAACCTCTCGGACCAATAATAAGTGAGTCATAGGCACTTTTTAAGTTTGGCTATCCTTGTTTGACCTTGAAGGAGGGGTCCAAGGTCAAATCCGACCACACAAAAAAATTCCCAGCCCATGATTTCCTGTAGCTTGTTTACCATCCCAAACTTGTAGGACCAATAATAAGCGAGTTCTAAGCAATTGTAAGTTTGGCTATCCTCAATTGACCTTGAAGGAGGGGTCCCAGGTCAAATCCGACCACACCAAAAGATTCCCAGCCCATGATTTTCTATAGGTTGGTTTTCCATTCGAAACCTCTAGGACCAATAATAAGCGAGTTATAAGCATTTTAAGTTTGCCTATCCTCATTTGACCTTGAAGGAGGGGTCCAAGGTGAAATCCAACCACACCAAAAAATTCCCAGCTCATGATTTTCTATAGGTTGGTTTTCATTCCAACCTCTAGGACCAATAATAAGCGAGTTATAAGCACTTTTATGTTTGGCTATCCTCATTTGACCTTGAAGGAGGGTTCCAAGGTCAAATCGGACCATATTAACAGATTCCCAGCCCATGATTTCCTACAGGTTGGATACAATGATTTACTCAACAGTGAGAACCTGAAAGAAGCTATTGCTCAGCTATGCCATGACATAGAGGTCTGCAATTTCAATATGTTATAGCTGACCAAAACGTCTGTGAATAACATATTTAACAAAATACTCTAAATGTAATAGTTTTCAAGTTACAACTGATTTACTCAAGAGTGAGAACCTCAAAGTAACTATTACTCAGCTATACAATGAGCTAGATGTCTGAATTTTTGCTCTGTTATAGCTGACCTAAAAGTAGGTGAACAACATATTTAAGCAAAATACTGTAAATGCAATAGTTTTCAAGTTACAACTGATTTACTCAATAGTGAGAACCTGAAAATAGCTATTGCTCCGCTATGCCATGAGCTATAGGTCTGTAATTTCACTATGTTATAGCTAACCCCAAAGTAGGTGAACAATATATTTTAACAAAATACTCCAAATGCAATATTTTTCAAGTTATAGCTGATTTACTCAACAGTCAGTGCCTGAGAATAGCTATTGCTCAGTTGTGCCATGAGCTACAGGTCTGTAATTTCACTATGTTATAGCTGACCCAAAAGTAGCTGAATAACATATTTGCACAAATTTCTGTAAAGGCAATAGTTTTCTAATTACAACTGATTTACTCAACAGTGAGAACTTCAAAGTAGCTATTACTCAGCTATGCAATGAGCCACAGGTCTGGAACTTCACTATATTATAGCTGACCCCAAAATAGGTGAATAACATATTGCAACAAAATACTCTAAATGCAATAGTTTTCAAGTTATAAGTGATTTACTCAACAGTGATAACCTAAAAGTAGCTATTACTCAACTATGCCATGAGCTACAGGTCTGAAAGTTTACTATGTTATAGCTGACCCAAAAGTAGCTGAATAACATATTTATACTAAATTCTCTAAATGTAATAGTTTTCAAATTACAAGTGATTTACTCAACATTGAGAACTTCAAAGTAGCTATTACTCAGCTATGCAATGAGTCACAGGTCTGGAACTTCACTATGTTATAGCTGACCCCAAAATAGGTGAATAACATATTGCAACAAAATACTCTAAATGCAATAATTTCCAAGTTATAAGCGATTTACTCAACAGTGATAACCTAAAAGTAGCTATTACTCAGCTATGCCATGAGCTACAGGTCTGAAATTTTACTATGTTATAGCTGACCCAAAAGTAGGTGAACAACATATTTAAGCAAAATACTGTAAATGCAATAGTTTTCAAGTTACAACTGATTTCCTCAATAGTGATGACCTAAAAGTAGCTATTACTCAGCTATGCCATGAGCTACAGGTCTGAAATTTTACTATGTTATAGCTGACCCAAAAGTAGCTGAATAACATATTTATACGAAATTCTCTAAATGCAATAGTTTTCCAATTACAACTGATTTACTCAATAGTGAGAACTTCAAACTAGCTATTACTCAGCTATGCAATGAGCCACAGATCTGAAACTTCACTATGTTATAGCTGATCCCAAAATAGGTGAATAACATATTGAAACAAAATACTCTAAATGCAATAGTTTCCAAGTTATAAGCGATTTACTCAACAGTGATAACCTAAAAGTAGCTATTACTCAGCTATGCCATGAGCTACAGGTCTGAAATCTTACTATGTTATAGCTGACCCAAAAGTAGCTGAATAACATATTTATACGAAATTCTCTAAATGCAATAGTTTTGAAGTTATAAGCGATTTACTCAACAGTGATAACCTACAAGTAGCTATTACTCAGCTATGCCATGAGCTACAGGTCTAAAATTTTACTATGTTATAGCTGACCCAAAAGTAGCTGAATAACATATTTATACGAAATTCTCTAAATGCAATAGTTTTTAAGTTACAAGTGATTCTACTCATGATTGAAGTTACTGAAAAGCCCAAAAGTAGCTATTACTCACTTAGCTATTGAGACAGGCACCCAACTTACTCACCATATTGTAGCTATGAAAAAAGTAGCTGAATAACATATTTTAACAAAATGCTCTAAATGCAACACTTTTCAAGTTATAAATGATTTTATGCATGATTTCATGAATTTTAATGCATTAAAAATTATTAAAAAAATTTATTAAAAAAAAAGTAAGACAGATCCAGGTCTCATACTCACACAAGAGAATCTACCTCTGGCCTAGTACATATATGCAAGATATGAGAGAAATCCCTGCAATAGTCACTGAGAAAATTGTGATTAAGTGTTGAAATTTTCACACTTTTGGTAGGGGTACCCCCCTTGTAATGTCTCTAGCAAACAGACGAACAAGCAGATTTGTATGCCTTGAACAATTTTTCATCCTCGATAGATAAGGTATCTTTTAAAAAAAACAGCACGTCTCTAGGCCTTGTAGTTTTGGAGGAGAAGTTGTTCACGCGGACGCGGACGCGGACGCCCACGCCGCAGAGTGACGACATAATGTCAGCTGACTGACAAGTCCGCTGACATAAAAAATGATTGGCAATTTTCCTACCCATCACCTTAACAGTTAACTGGTGGGCAATTTTCCTGATGGGATTCACTTGATGGGCTTTTTCTATACACTCCAATGAGAATGTACTGGTTTCCTCTGCCCTTAAAACTACCCGTCGTCATATAACCTATACAATGTATTGAAAGCAATGTTAAACCCCAATAAATAAATAAAAGAAAAAAAACACAAAGGTAAGTCCAAATAGACTTATAAGCAAAGAGATTTGTTGGGACTACTTGGGACATAAATACTCTGCTGCAAAAGCTCTTAAACTTTTATAAAAGTGTGGACGAGTGCCTTTGATCACAACAGGATTATGCTTCAGACTTTATAGAATGAAACGAACATATATTCAGTAGATATACCTTTCTGTTCTTGCATATGGTACCAAATGCAGCTGACTGTGTTGAAGAAAACAATCTGTTTCATGTACTAAACAGAAACTAGAAAGCAGACCTATGCATTTCATCCTTCTGATCAAAACTTTGACCTTGCCTTGTTTATTCATCTTAGTTTCTGTTATTACCACCACCAAGGAGATATTACTTTCATGACCACTTGTCTGTTTGTTTGTTAGCAGGATTAAGCAAATACTACTGATTAGAAAAAAAAACATCAGAAGATGGGTCCTGGTCCAACTAGATCCCATTAAACTTTGACAGTGACCTGGATAATCATCTTTATACCCCCCCAAATATTCCAGATTTTCCCACTTACTTCTTATTATTATGTGCATTGGCAGAGGCATGCAAACTTTGAGTGCTCATGTTTCTCAGTGTCTTTGTGGTTACTGACCCTTTCCATGTGGCCGGACACCTGATTCTTTTCAACTCACACTTCTGGATATATTGTGCCTTTAAATCAGAATTTTCAGAGATTAAGCGGCATAAAAATCATACTAGAATTGTTCATGCACTGTTTTCTGTTCACACAAAGAATACCTTGTAGAAAGCCGTGTATTTTACCCACCAAACACAGAGTAGACCTGTGTGTTCTCCAGACACACTTTTCCGTTCCTGCATGCGATGCCGTGTACAGTGGACTCTGTATTATCTGTGTTGAAGAAGGCAGTCCGGTTAGTCTTCAGCTCCCTGTACAGTAAGTGTTTGATGGACCACAACATTCTGCTGCAGGCGACTAACTTCTTCTGCCAGATGGAACCTTGAAGGGATAGGCAAATAATTTGAGCGGGTTACAAAGTAATATCTCGCTTCTATCAACCTGTATTTAATACTCTGTATTAGGGCAGGGCTATTGACATATTTTCCATTTCAGTATCCTGCCACTGCAAAACCATTCTGATTCTGGTAGCACCAAAATGTTATGTAGTAGTATTTCTGCAATTGAGTAAGCCCACTAACAGCCTAGTAACAGGAAGTGAAATAAAGAGATAAAATTTTACAGTTTTTCATATTTTCGGTCTGTTTCTAAAAGCGTAAGTTTCCCAGAATTGTATGTGCTGACAATAAAGTTGCTGGTTGTAAAATGTCATCACAGTACTTCAGTAAAATGGTCTTAATACTGAGATCGTGGTGTTACACCTACCCTACCCTACTCAGTATATGGTAGTCGAATGATCAATATGATCAGTGATTCATTCTGAGTACTTTTGCAGACATCCTGTCACTGTCGCAAGTCAAGTTGTACTGTTTCATACAGTATAACCTCTATTATCAGACCTATTATCACTCATTTGCACTCTCCCAAATTTATATTTCCCTTTTTTGTAATAAAATGCTTTTTCTTTGGCTTGCACCATCTGTTATACAAAACAAACCAAAAAGAATGTTACTGTACCGTGCACTTGCACTAGTTAACCTTGCCTCCCGAAGGGGAGGGGCGAGAGTATTGTAGTTGTGTCTGTCTGTCGGCCCCTCTGTACACATAATACAAAACCTATATATCAGATCATGGTCATATTCTTACACAAGGTGGGGTCTGACCATGTCTTGGTCATCCTCAATGATGTTCTAGATCTGGATCTGAATCCTGAGTTGTTTTTGTGATTTTTCAGTATAACTCATAGGTGAAGGTTTGTACATTCTCAGTTACTACTTGTATTAGATTTCAGTAACCTTTATTTTATGAACAAAGTGCTGCAGCATGTTTTCCTGTGATGTTGTGCATTGATTCTTGATACAACAGTGCATTCTGTACAAATCTTAATGTGGTCGGAATCCATTTTGCAGCCATGGTTAATTCTCAACATTTGCCAGTTGAATTATACATACAATCCTAAAATTATTCAAATTGATCAGGTTTTGGGTGCCCAATTTCTATCAGACACAATATAAATCAAATCTGCGATCTAGTCATTAGGGTTTCAATAGCAATAATTCCTCCAACAGCAGCTAAGTTTGCTGTATTTCTCAATTCATGAATATAAATAAGCAAGTGCTTGGCAATGGAGTACTGATGAATATTAATGAGGAACCTAATGTCTTAGATGAAGTATATGTACTGGGGACCCAAATCGCTATTTGAATATTTCCAACTGGTATTTGGCAAATGATTTATTTGTGGGATTCAAAATTTTAGAAATATTAACAAAAAGCAGCGCTTGTGAATGAATTTGTAACACTAAATTATGGACAGTAAGTGATACCACTAAATAAACTAGGGTGAAGTGGCTGGCATTCTGCCAACCACAGAGTCGAATCTTAGGACAGCAGTGGGTGTTGAAATCTGTAAACTTGGTATTATCGCCCGCAAAACAGAGTGAGGTGCGGTGACAGTAAAATGTTGTTACAAACACCATTGTAGCCTCACGTTTTCATCACTCTGTGGGTGTACAACTACAAGCATTTGATATTTTATTTGTTTTAAATATTGCGAGAAGACAGAGTGAGGTGCGGTGACAGTAAAATATTGCTGGATTTATATATTTGTAAAATATTGTTAGAAACCCCATCATAGCCTCACGTTTTCATCACTCTGTGGGTGTACAACTACCAGCATTTGATATTTTGTTTTAAATATTGCAAGAAGACAGAGTGAGGTGCGGTGACAGTAAAATATTGCTGGATTATATATATTTGTAAAATATTGTTAGAAACCCCATCATAGCCTCACGTTTTCATCACTCTGTGGGTGTACAACTACCAGCATTTGATATTTTGTTTTAAATATTGCGAGAAGACAGAGTGGGGTGCGGTGACAGTAAAATATTGCTGGATTTATATTTGTAAAATGTTGTTAGAAACACCATCGTAGCCTCACGTTTTCATCACTCTGTGGGTGTACAACTACCAGCATTTGATATTTTATTTGTTTTAAATATTGCGAGAAGACAGAGTGAGGTGCGGTGACAGTAAAATATTGCTGGATTATATATATTTGTAAAATATTGTTACAAACCCCATCGTAGCCTCACGTTTTCATCACTCTGTGGGTGTACAACTACCAGCATTTGATATTTTATTTGTTTTAAATATTGCGAGAAGACAGAATGAGGTGCGGTGACAGTATATTTGTAAAATGTTGTTAGAAACCCCATCGTGATAACTTCTAGGACATACAAAACCGCCTTCTAGTGGTTGAATGTAGAACTACGGAGTTTGAATATTTTCATTGTCTCTGCCAGAGGTGTCCTCGATTTTGATTGGCTGAATGATAAATGTGTAGTACTACCGTGACGTCACTTCATTCATTAATTTCTTTGCGGTTTATTTGTTTGACAAATGAGTAATAGGCTGTAGATGCCCAGACAACAATTTTATAATAACAGTGACTGCGTGATAAACCAGCAGACGAATAAATTAATTGGGGTTTAAGGTCTAGAAACCAGCAGACGAAACCGTTAAAAAAGACTCGTTCGAGTACACCATTACAACAGCAAAAACAATAGTTTCTAGGACATCCGGGACTTTACAGAAAGCCAGACGTAGTGCTAGACATGCTTTTTACTTCATAAAATATAACTTAATAAAGACATTAAAAATCTTCAAAATGGCAGAGTGTATAATATACACCTTAATGTACAGATATGTGAAGAAATATTATGCAGAATTTGGTATTTAAGGGCTTAAACGGCCAATTTAAAATCATGGCCGCAACTCAGTACATAACTCGAATCAAAGATTCGACTAAAAAACTATGGCCCACCCTGTTTGCCCTTAAGCCTTTAATATATTGAGATTGCAAGTGTTGAACTTACCTGCCCCATTACAGGAACCACAGAAATGTGTAAAACAGTCATCTACATCAGGATTGTTTTCAAACAGAGGACCATCAGTAAATCCCAGGATTGGATGCATCTGTTCTTTTAGATTGACAACCAACTCTTTCCTGAAAATAGTTTTAGAGATGCCTGCACCCCACAGCCTGGGTAAATAGGTCAATACAAGTAGTATCCTGTGTGAAATGCCAATTTACACTTACACACGCAAGGTCATTACAAGTTCAAAGGTCATACAAAGGTTTGCATGATGTTACACAGGTACACCTTCCCGCTTAATCACTAAACTGATATCCCTGTGCCTTTCTATGCCTTCCTGTTTTTGGATGGTGGAACAGACTTGAATATTCAGGTCTGTGTCATTATTGCAAAGGTTAATTCAATGTTACACAATGAAAGTCCACATTTACACTCACATCCAACATCCTAAGCAAGTACGACATTCCTAAACCTTACACTTTGTGAGATATAGCCTGGAAATTTTTTGCTTGTCTAACTGCCCAGCCAGATGTCATCTGAAGACAATACCCATACACCCTTTAATGGCTGTGGGGTGAAAATCAAATACTATTTTATTTAGAATATCATACAAATCTGTTGCATAATGAAAGTTAATACCCTTTAATGTGCAGATTTATTTACTGAACTGTGATTTCCAGGTATAAGGGAAAATTTCAACATCAAAGTTCCTCTGATTATCGGATATTTGCCTTTCATTTGTAGAGAATTCTATAAAATGCCAGAGAAAATGGAATAAATATTGGCCGTATGGACACACCAGGCATGAAGAATGATTCCCTAGTTTTATGAATAATTTTTCAGGCATACTGAAGCTTACCTTGCTTGTAAGGAATGCTGACAAAACTCAATACTTTTGTCTCTGCATGAAGGCCTGAAAATCATACAATAAAATCTTTATTATTGCTCATGCATATGAATATTATTTTTATTATTAATTACATATAACCGCCATTCATTTTATTAAACAGAACTACATACATATATTTAGTACTTACCAAAACGTATGACCATATGAATTTGTTTTTCAAATCAAGTAAGAATTTCAAAATTAAACATTGTAAAATAGACTAAACTAGGTTTGCTGATATTGTGAATCTTATCACTCTATTTACTTTACAGTTGAACAACAGTGAATAAAAATTTACTAAAATAACTGATAATGCCTTTGATTCTATGGAATAGAATGGACCAGTATTAGAAATTTTATTTGTAAAAATGTTGTACATCAGCTTATATTAAATGATTTATATTACAAATAAAATTTGTTGTTTTATGGGAGAAAATATAATAAATAAAATTACAAAAATAACGTGCATAAGGATGACAGAAAACAGGTCATCACTAGTTTGAGCAACTAATTAGCCAGCATATGTCAAAGCAATGTATAATGAGGTGGCTGAGTGGCTCGAATTACCACATAAAATGGCGGTCCTCTGTCTCTGGGTCCTCTCCCCAGTGGCAGGCTAAAGAACCTCAAGGACGCTGATAAATGGTCATCCTTGAGCCTCTGCCTTTCATTTAGGGCAATGTAAGTAACTTAAAAGTTGGGCTGAACTTGTGCAGTTGGATGGGTCATATAGACCTTGGAGTTCTGTAGTACATGGAGATATTGCGCTGAGTATAAATACAATACAATAAATGCAATATAATACAATGGTAACAATTGCTGCCAAATGTTGCCCAAAATATAATCAGCTAAAATGAACCCCAAGTTTAAATAAAATCATATCATTCATATATTTCTCAATATATGTCCTCCAACCTACCTAATCTGTACTTGCATGTAGTATTTGTCATAGCCAAGGTCAGGAATGTCACATGCAGTATCCCAGCTTTGTGGTACAATGGGAGGACCATCTGTCAAACATTAAATGTTTCATTCTGTGTATATTGCAGCAGATTTTGTGCAAGAAGTATCTGTGTAAGTGGAAGTTAAGCGTGAGGAGAATCAACTTTAAGATCCAAGCATAAGAAGATGCTGTGTTTTTGAAGGTATATAAGGAAGTTCTCTAAAAGACCGAGCGTTCTATTTATACAGACTCAACTGTATAAACAGGTTCAGTTTAGCAGTACATGTATTAAGTGGAGGTGTCCATATATGCAGGTGCAGGAAGCGGCAAAAAATTTGTATGGTTTTTGAAGGTATATAAGGAAGTTCTCTAAAGACCGAGCATTCTATTTATACAGACAGAACTGTATAAACAGGTTCAGTTTAGCAGTACATGTATTGAGTGGAGGCGTCCATGTATGCAGGTGCAGGCTATGGCAAGAAATTTGAATGGTACACAGCTTACGGGTGCGGCCTGCGGATGCGGGATGCAGGTTGCGTCTATTTTCGGTTAGGGATCAAATTTTACCGCAAGTTGCCGTGAGCAACATAGAGCATCTATTCTGTAAGCATTTAAGGTTATTTGTAGTGCTGTCGACCGCGACACTCGCTACTTCCGATACTATTGTTTGCTAGGTCTATTATGAGCGATAATCGGATGCGTTTTTTCAAATCCGATTGCAAAGATATTAGCATATTTATATAATAAACATAGAATATCTTTTAAAAGTGAAGGGTTATTCAGCATTTTAAAATATATTTTCGGTCTTTTGACAACATAGTACGTACAAATCTAGTCACATGACCTATCAGGAAAGCATTAAACCATTGCTCGAATGTAGTTTCGGAATTGCATCTTTATTTTTTTTTACACTTATTAAGTCAATTTAATTGATGTAAAGCTTTGAAATAATCTTTAAAAACACTGTAGTTGTATTTATTTTAGGCGTACATGATATTATAATGTTATTATGCAGCACTTTATAAAGTCAGAATTAGATAATTATTTTAATATACTGACGGTTTTCAAAGTGTTCCTTCGTTTGACAATGCATAAACAACCGAAATAAAAGGACAAATATGACCCTAAAACGATGTATTCGGGTGAGAAACAATATATTATTTTACATTTTAATTAAATAGTTTTGTTTTGAGGTGAGTTTATAAAGTCGACATATGTCGATACTCGGTCGGCCAACGTGGGCGATATTCGATGTTCATTTGCACTAGCGAGTGACAGCACTAGTTATTTGGTATCAAAATTGGCGTCTCATTGAACTGGACACAATGGTGAAAAAACTATCGCAATCCAACCACAAGCAAGGAAGTTACAGCCATTTAATGAAATCTTGTCTGTGTTAATTTATTTACCGCGAAAATCTACAAAAATAAACACAAGCCCCACCTGCAAGCTGCACAAATATATCATGAAATCTTGTTCAATAATGATTACAGAGCACTTTAATTGATTTTAAAAATTTACGAAAAGTTCACAGTAATTAATTTTTCACTTATGGTAAGATTATACTCTAGAGATTATTTCATATGTATGATGATTGTTGAAATCAAATTTTTTTGTTTAAGATCATTAGCTAAAATAAGTAAAGTTAAGGCTTTTTAAAACATCTACTCATAGTCTACAATGCTGTAATAACTAGTTTACAAGTTCTACATTGCATTTTGAAGAAAACAGAGATGTTCCTTGCTAATGGAGTTACAGGCTTTGAATCAAAACAAAAATATTGTGCATAAGTGGCTTATAATACACATAGTACAATTACAATTTCCCACAAAAAGGCAGTTCTTTCAATATATCCTCTTTGTAAACTCCAAACCAATTGCAGTTCCACTGTACAGACGTATAAGGGTTATCGCATATTGCATTACTAGACAGGTAACATATCTAATACCCCTGTTTCACTGTTAAAGATTTATTTTATTAAAAAAAAAAGATTAACAAAATTAATTTGGATCAAGCCTAATTTCAGCACAAAACTCTAAACAGGACACTAATTGAAAGTTGGTTGTCATAAGCAACACTCGTATAATTCCATGTCCATTTGGTTTAATAAACACAACCAAGTGCAGAAGTAATCTCCAAAGTAATGACAGAAATTTATCATATATTTTATTACATATAAGCAATAACCCCTCTGTTACATCCTTTAGGAAACATCTTAAAATTCACTGTTTTAACTCCAGCTTCCAAACTTAGAAGTCTTTAACTCCAGCTTCCAAACTTAGAAGTCTTCAAAACCCACAACTCTGGATTACTGACGTAGATCATCCCTTTACTATCCTATTGAAAAATACTTTTATTTATGTATCACACCGAGTTCCCCATTGTGGGAAACATATTGTGCCAGCAAAGCAGTATGTTATATTAGATATTTTCAGGAATGTTCAAGTGCAGATTCTGAGCTTTGTTCCAATTTGGGGCCATTAATTTAAGTACAAATCACACTATTGTCCCTTAAAACACTCTAAAAGGTTGATTGATGTAAATTTATTCGGATAAATTCCATTTACAATTTAACTGAGTGCAAATATGAATGAAAAAAAATCCACTTTATGACACAAAAACAAGCACAAGTAAGGATTCTGTGTCAAAGTTGTGGCAAGTTACAAACCCAAACAGTATATACATTTGACTTATCTTATGAATCCACAAAGTTGGTGGCATAATCTTCTGTAAAAATGGAGTTAAGTGACCTTGACCCCTTAGAAGATTAAGTCTTGTCTTGACGATAATGTCTTCTCCAATAATATTCTTACATTTTGGCAGACAGGAGCAAGTCATGAGACCTATTCTGGGGGTTGTAACACTTGTCTTCTCATATAGGAATAAATGACATACAAGGGTGCTTATGATAGGTTTAATACAGCCGATAGATAGTTTAAACCCATCATAAAGCATGAGAATTTATCATTTATTCCTATTTTAAAATGGTTACATTCATTTATTTTGGTCAAAATAAAGTGTAATCTTACACAAAAATCAAAACAAATCCAATGGCATTGTGGCTGTTCCACCTTTCAAACATACATATGATGGATGTGCAAGCTGCCCATTAGTTAAAATATTGTTAGGAAATCCTCCACGTAATTCTGTAATCTCATAAACATTAGTGAGTAGTCGATCTTCACACAAAATACTGATAAGAATCCCCATAGAATTATGTGATCTCATGTTTGCTGCATATAATTTGTGTTTCATTTTACTATGACTTGTTTATTTGCATTTGTCCACTAAGGAACAACGCACATAGAATTCAACAGCGTTACTTTATATACCATTCTGTATTCTCGATTCAAAAACTGCACAAAAGACGTGTCCATGGTCACTGGGCAGCCTACCATTTTAGAACGTTGTGTAACAACAGTTTGGTTATAGCTCTGTTTTTGATACGCCCACTGCTTAAAATGCTCTTCTTGATGAGATTCATGCATACCCCTCTGTTGCCTCTTTCAGAAAGAAGCTTAAATCCTACTTCTACACCAAGGCATAACCAGCTTAGTTTCTAATCATTTCCCTGGTGTTTTCCATGGTGCTTGACACTTTTTCTATACCTTGACACCGAAAATGGCTGACCGTTGACCGTCTTTGTGCAATTGCTCCTTAGAGTTCCCTTAATAAGGGGAGTAATCACTAAAAAAGCCCAATTAGAGTTAGAACAGTGTCATGTATTTCATTAGATGATCACACTTCCTGCCTTGTTCTACAAGAATTGCTCAGCCTCATAGCTGCGCCATAACTTTAGAAGGTAAATCTTACAATCAAGCATATATATGAAAGAATGACATAAAAGAAACATTACCATTCATGAGTGCAGTTCGCATAGCTTCCACCTCCTGATATTCTTTCTCATAACCATCAACATTCCACACTTCCAGCCAGTTGTCCAGTTCCTCCACACTGGATATCTGAAATATAATATGCAATGCACTGTATCATTGTTTCATCTTGGTGTCTACTTCAAATAGCTCAAATTTGCCAGGACTATCCTATTAGCTGTACCAGATGTTGTTCCAGACTTATTGTTCAGTAAGCATTTTAGGGTCATACTAGTGCTGTCGCGACACTCGCTACTTCCGATACTATTGTTTGCTAGATCTATTATGAGCGATAATCGGGTGCGTTTTTTCAAATCCGATTGCAAAGATATTAGTATATTTATATAATAAAGACAGAATATCTTTTAAAAGTGAAGGATTATTCAGCATTTTAATATATATTTTCGGCCTTTTGACAACACAGTCCGTACAAATCTTGTCACATGACCTATCAGGAAAGCATTAAACCATTGCTTGAATGTAGTTTCGGAATTGCACCTTTATTTTTTTCACATTTGGTAAGTCAATTTAATTGACTTAAAGCTTTCAAATAATCTTTAAAAACACTGTAGTTCTATTTATTTGAGGCATACATGATATTATAATGTCATTATGCAGCACTTTATAAAGTCGGAATTAACTAATTGTATTAATTATACTTACGGTTTTCAAAGTGTTCCTACGTTTGACAATATGCATAAACAACCGAAATAAAAGGACAAATATAACCCTAAAATGATGTATTCAGGTGAGAAACAATATATTATTTTACATTTTAATTAAATAGCTTCGTTTTGAGGTGAGTTTATGAAGTCGACATATGTCGGTACTCGGTCGGCCAACGTGGGCGATATTCGATGTTAATTTGTACTAGCGAGTGACAGCACTAGGTCATACATTTCTCGTGATAGCCTTACATAAGGCTCAACTTAGTACCATGTCTTTTTCAAACATCTTTCAAACTTGAGCCTTTAACCAGGCTACTCTCATGAGCCAAGTGAGTTTTGTTGTTAAAATATGCTCATGTAGCTACTGGCAACAAGGGTCCTGTAACATAATGGAAGTAACATTGTCATCAAAAGAATTTAAACAGATTGAACTTGCAGAGATTTGCCTTCAGCAAACCTGAAAATGTAATAAACTTGTAATTATTGTGTGGAAATTAGTACAAAGAGTAACAATCAGTGAGTTCTTGCTTTGCTTGTAAATGTTCCAGGGAGGCAAGTCATTGTTTTGGTCTTCCACCAATTAATTTCTGGTTTTCTTAGCATATAGGAACATGAAGGATCTCTCTACTGCATAAGACAGGATTGTCCATTTTCTATTTTTTGCAAGTCTTGCTGAAGGCTCAAGTTTCTTTGCAGTTGGGGAAAATTTTCAGTTCAGATGACGAAGTTTCAGTTTATATAATGTACTCATACATGTACTGACTTTTACAGTAGCATATAACTAAGAGAGCTTATGTCTCCTTACATGTATGAGTGCTTTATGAATACCAAATATGTGTGTTCATGTTTGAAAAAGATATCTTGCAAATTTGAGCCTTATGCAAGGCTAAGTTTCTGCATTTCTTTGTGTGACCTATGACATGTCTAGTGCATTGGATAAGATATTAATGGTTTACCTTCAGTAGAGTTGCCAATGGTGATTGTTTCATGCTTTCTGTATGATACAATTGGCCAAACTGATACACACATATGTAACTCAGGAACTTACAGGTATGCACTTTGTAAATGACTAAACAACATACATCCTTGGCTATGCAATTAGTTTTACACAATGCCAATTAGTAGCTGGTTCCCACGAAAAAAAATCCAAAACAGGTTGGGAACTAAAGTACTAGAAAGTCATTGTTTAGAATTTTAATTTGTCCAAGAGAAATTCTAACCTAAAATTTTTCTCATTCTCAGAGTAAAAAAAAATCTATTCACAAAATAGTTAAGAATAATTCTAAGAAAATTCTTATTCTAAGAAAATTCGAAGACAAACTACAATTCTTGGACAAATTCTAAGACTAAGAAATAATTCTAAGAATAAGATTTTTTGTGAATACAGCCCCTGTTTTGTAATTACATGTCTTCAGAAATTTGTGAAAACAGACCACAAATAAAAAAAAATATTTTCTCAATCATATCCCAATAGGGATAAGAAAACTAGATTCTTAAGACAAACTATTCACACTTATGTAAAATAAATGTCCAATGAAATGGACCACTACTTAAAACATATTATCTCCCCAAAAATGTGCTCCATTACAACATGAACATGGTACTGGCATGACACTGACCTTGACATGTAGATAGACCCTGTCTCTATGGAGACCCACCCCTAGTGTGTGCTGTTCTAACCTGAAGCCTGCTGAGCAAGACTTGAGCACAGCAGTGGCCAGCTGAGTCAGGACATGAGGGTCTTCATAACCTACATGTACACAGAAATAAAGTCCAACAGTGCTTTATTGGAAATTTAAGGATGATAGTTCCAGAATAATTTTGGAATAAATCTAAGAGCATATGCTTTATTTGTAATTTAACGACACATGTCCATTGCAAACATGGAGGGAAGCCAATTGAGGACATAGGAATCAACTGTTATGCTAATGCCCCTGTTCCACCAAAGGACTAAGCCCCGATCCTGTCTGCGACCCTTAATTGTGGACAGTTGGTGGAAAAAAAGGTAAAATGGGCGGGATTACCGAATCAGTATTACAGCCTGGGATTAAGTTCAGATCGGCCGCAGGAAGTCTGAGGAGGCCCCCACACAGTCGCCGACTGTTCTGCAACTAAGAACCGATTAAGCCATTTTTCTGGTCGGTTTGAACCACGATCTTGTCGTAGACATACCGACTGGGTCCCAGGACGCCTCAGGCCTCCTGGGACTAAGCCCCGACTAAGCTCCGATTAAGTCCCGGCTTCCTCAGGCGTCCTGAGGCCTCCTCAGTGTTCCCCAGACTATGATGGCCGATTCTTGTTTTGCAAAATAACTGGATCTTCTGGGTATATATATAAATTTCGGGATGTAATTATCATTACTTTTCTAGGAACACAGGAGGATGCTACCTTTCAATGGAAGACAGCTTCAGCAACAATTTAGGGCTTTTTTAGTTTTTATTCAGTTACATATAATGATGTATTTGCTATTTCTACGTCGACCACAGCAACCACCCCCAGCAGCACCTCCACCATCACCACCAGCCAGACAGAGACCTAGAAGAAGGCACAACATGTGGGTCAGGCCATGGCTACTACAGAAAGAGGAGATAGAGGGGCCTACCACAACATTATGGCTGAACTGTATGCCACAGACATTCCAGGATTTACCAATTTCATGAGAATGACCCATGAATTCTTTGAAATGATAAAGACCGGACTGGAACCATGTCTAGCCAGGCAGGCCACCAACTACAGAGCTCCAATCAGTGTTGAAGAAAAGCTAGCCCTCACCATCAGATATCTGGCCACTGGAGAGTCATACACATCATTATCCTGTCAGTTCAGGGTTGGCAGATCCACCATTTCCAAATTTCTACCAGAGGTCTGCAGGGCCATCCAGGATGAGTTCACCAGAGAGTACCTCAGATGTCCTACTACTCCAGATGAGTGGAAAGAACTGGAAACAGAATTCAGGATCAGGTGGAACGTTCCACATGCCCCAGGAGCCCTTGATGGCAAGCATGTGGCCCTGCAGAAACCCAAGAACTCTGGAGCCCTGTACCACAAGCATAAGGGATTCTTTTTAATAGTAATGTTGGCCTTGGTTGATGGACAGTACAAGTTCAGATGGGTGGATGTGGGTACAGCTGGATCTTGCTCAGATGCCCAGATATTTAATACCTGTCACCTGAAGAGGAAGATTGATGATGGCAGCATAGGCTTCCTGACCCAGCACCTATAACCCAGGGTGGTCGAGATGTCCCCTACTTCATCCTGGCAGATGATGCGTTTGCCCTGAAGACCTGGCTGATGAAACCCTATGGCAGAAGGAAGTTAACCAGAGAGGAAAGGATTGCCAACTACAGAATATCAAGGGGCAGGAGAGTTGTTGAGAATGCTTTTGGCATCCTGGTTTCAAGATTCAGAGTCATGATGACCACTATTGAACTACCCCCAGAAACAGTCAGGGATGTGGTCTTGATCTGTGTGGTTCTGCACAACATACTGAAAAGCCAGTATCAAGGTCAACATGGTGGTCAACAGCCTGATGGTGATGATTATGATGTGCCTGGTGATGGTCGGTTGATTGGTGGTGCTGCTGATTGTGGTCGCGACAGAAACCCTGCCAGAGAAGCCAAAAGACTGAGGGATTACCTCAAGGACTACTTCAATAATGAGGGAGCAATGGCCTGGCAAGATGGCAGAATAAAACTGCTACTGCAGTAACCAGTTCTTTTCAGGACTACTAACCAGTCCTTTTCAGGACTTCCAAATATTCCCCCAAAAAATTAATCAGTTGTGCTTGTTCCAAATAACCCAACTATTACCAAACATAAGTCACCCTACCAACAAACAGACAAACCCAATGGCCAACATAAGCCCCACAAATAACAGACAAACGCAATGCCAAACATAAGTCACCCAACCAACCAACAAACAAACAGACAAACCCAATGCCCAACATAATTCCCACAAAAGCCAGACAAACAGACAGACAAACCCAAACATAAGTCACCCAACCAACAAACAGACAAAGCCAATGCCAAACATAATTCCCCAAAATAACAGACAAACCCAATGCCAAACATAAGTCCACCAACAAACAGACAAACCCAATGCCAAACATAACTTGCTAAATGGAATTAATCTTGCATATATTTTGAAAGCTACACTCTAATTTCACTTACATTTGGTTTTTATTCTGGAAAAATAACTGAAACTGAAAGTTTTCCTTTATTGCAAATCTCAAAATTAAATTTTTTTATTCCGTTTCAAGAAAATTTAGAAAATATAACCACCCAAATGGTTCTCTTTACAGTATGGTTTATCTGTCTGTTGGTTGTGCGGAGTTATGTTTGCAAATTCGTTTCTCAGTTCGTTGGTTGGGGGGTTATTTTTGGTATTGGGTTTGTCTGTTTGTTGGTTGGGGGTTATGTTTGGTATTGGGCTTGTCTGTTTGTTGGCTATGTGATAACATAATATATTTTAACTCTAGGGATGGTGATTTAAACAGATTTAAACCAATCCCATGGATTTTAAATTACAAATGGGCAGATTATTGGCCATAGTGGTTTATTTATCTATTTTCTTTATGTGGCCTTCTCTTGTTATGTGTATTACCATGGGTTATTTGTTTCATGTTTGGGGTGGTGTGGGTGTTGGGCTTTTTTTCTTTTTTTCTTGTTTTGTTTTGTGATAAGTATTTGTACTGAACTGTTATGTTTTGGCAGGGGAATTTGAACAACTTACAGCTTAATAATTGTTTTTGGAAGATTTGGGCGGTACGAGACCCACCCGGACTGGCTGGCTACTGAGGAGGCTGCTGCTGTTGAGGCGGTGCTGTGGTGGTGATGGTGTAGAGCTGCTGCTGTGGCTGCTGAGGCTGCTCAATGATCTGTGTTGTTAGATCTGGTATCTGGCTTAGTATTCCACTTAAGTTGTGTCTGCTGCCCTCGTCCTGTACTGTGAGCACTGATGAAGGGTTTCCAAAGCCAATGGGGCTGGGTGTGTAGTAGACGTAACTGCTGGAACTGCTGCCTTCTGCTGTCTGGGTGGAACTAGACACCTGTTGAGTGGTTGTTGGCAGTATCCCGACCTTCTGTGACTCTCTGGTAATAGTGGCTGATCTCTTGGGTAGTACTTGACGTCTATGAGTGTTCCTTACTGCTTCAATGTCTCTAAAAATCCTGCCCTTGAGGTCCTCAAACTCCTCTTGGGTCATCTTTTCAGCCTTTGATGCCACGTAGTCAAAGAAGGGCTGCCTGTCTGACTTCTGCTGCAGGAAACCTGAGATCAATGTCCTCATCTGGTCAAAGTGCTTGAGTATCTTGGAATCTGTAGAAACTGGTGTAGATGTAAGTATTGGTTGATTCCTACTCTCCCTCAGGGCACTGGACTCAAGATGTTCTGTATCAGTAGTACATCCACGCGATTCTTCATGCCTGCTGGTTTTGGGACTGGCCTCGAACCCAGAACTTCTTTTGGCCCCCTTGCATCTGATGTGGGTCTTAAGAAACCCATCTGCTGGTAGACCCAGGACTGTCTCTTGGTAATCTCCCTTGGGGCTTGGCCAGACTGTTGCTTGGTGAGCTTGCCATAACAAGTTCTCTGTGACTCAAACCACCTTCTGACATCAAAGGGCTGGAGCTTCAGTTCTCTGCCCAGAGAGCCTCCTTCCTCTGTCTGTCGTGGAAACGTCCATGCTCTTTGTCGTACAGCTCTGGGGGCTCCTTCACAAACTCTACAATGGCATTTTCTTGGCTGTCAGTGAACGTAGCACAAACCCTGGCTCTCTTGGCTGCTGAGTGGCACTCTGATTTTTCCTCACACCTCTCATCTTCTTCGCATGCTTCCTCAGTAACTTCTAATCCTTCCTCTGTATACTCTATCCTCTCTTCTGTCCCCTCCTCTGTTATGAGTCGGGGACTGACAACAGGCTTGCTGGGACTAAGCTAGGGACGCCTGAGACTAAGCCACTAAGGGTTGCAGGAGGCCTGAGACAACATAGGACTGTGTAAATTTGGGTCTGAGGAGGCCTGAGAAAGTCTGAGACTGGACATTTTGTTGATGGCGGGAAATAAGAATCGGTTTGGGTTGTGAGAAATATCAAACATGTTTGATTTTTCTCATGGCCCCAACCGACAACTACCGATCCATACAGAACGTCTGGGACTAAGCAAATGTTTGAAACCGACTACAAAAAACCCTTAATCGGGAAGCTTAGTCGTGTGGTGGAACACCCACATTATCAAAAGGATTATATCATTGGTTTATAATGTCAACATGCCAGCTTACCTTTAAACAGGGAATATACCTCAATATATGTTGAAGAAACCCATGTCAGACACTGTACATCCGGAATTATTATACACAGCTGAACATATAGTTTTGGAGCATGGCATCCCCAACCATATGATATAAATATGAAGAATAAACTATGAGCCGAAGTAAAAATCTCAGGAATAAAAAAAAACATTAAAACATTATCAATCAATACAACATGATATACTTGATAATCTACATACATATTTTTATTATCCACCATTAGCTTTATTTGACATCAGGAACTCAACAACAAGTTCTAACTTTTTCACAATGTCTCAATACTAATGTAGGCTACAAATACATTACATGCATTACTGGAAATTTATTTTTACAGAGCTTCTGCTTGTTTTATTGTATTGAAATGTATGTAGAAACCACGAAGAAATCTCAAGTTAAAAATTAAAGTTTTTAAATTCACTGGTGCCACCAATATCCATTACAACTTTTTTTTCATTTATTCTTTAACTATAACATTATTTTACTTATTGTTCATTCAAAATGATGGATAATAAAAGTAAAACATCCCTGAAAAGACATATACCAAAAAATACACCACTAGTGTCATACAGTCATCTTCATTTGTGATAATGTTTTTTGTATATGTCATATTTAGGAAGTTTCTTATTTTATTATCAACCACAAGCCACATTTGACCCATATTGGGGATATACATAGCGGGATATATTTTTTTTGGTGTACAGCGGCACCTCAATACCATGAATAATTAGTTTCAATAACTACCGGTTTTGAATAATATCTTGGAAAACTAATTGTAAACTACAAATATTCGTTAAACATCGTTACAAAGGTCTTGTTAAAGTTCTTCTGTTCGTTTTTATTGTATAAAATTCCATGCAGAAATGACTGAGAAATTGCAAGTTAAAAGTTCAAGTTTTTATATTCATTGTGCATGTATGTATACGACAGTCTTTTTTTTTGCATTTTGTCTTTATTTAGCTAAATTTTACTCAGAAATCATTACAAATGGTAGATAATAAAAGCAAAACATACCACATTAGACATACCATATTTATCCGTATAAATGCCCCGGGGGCGATGCATTTTTCAAAAGGGGGGTTACTATTACGGATACAAAGATCAAGTCTAGTGGCAATGGGCGATAATGGACACTTACAGCCTTGATTTCGCTTACCAGCACGTATAATTGCGGGAGAGCTTAAAATATTAGAAACCAACCTTAAATCTGAAGAAATTATAAATTTTTATCTCGTTTTTTACAGATTTTAATGCGTCTGTGATCAAAATTGCCATGTTTTGTTGTGATTTTTTTTTATTTCTCCTAAGCGGTATTGGATTGGAGAAGTACTAAAACGCATCTTTTTTGGAATCCCGGAATCGCAAGGCTGGTGGCTGTTGAGAGGGATGTAAAACTCCGAAATATGAACTTTACAAAGGTTGAAAGGAGGAGGGGCGATTAATAGGGAGGAGCGTTTATACGGATAAATACAGTATACAGAAACACATATGCATAATATTGTTTTATTCATTCATAATATATTTTTCTGTACATGTCATGTAGGAAGTTTTCCTGTTATATGTCACCTGTGATCCTAATTTCAGCAGCATGGCCAGACTGGAAGCGATACATCTCACTAGGATGCTTTTCTTCAAAGTTTTCCAAATTGTACGACCTTGATTTGTAAGCAGCAAGAATTTCAATAGGTTCTTGAATAAAGTCACGGGTCCATTGTAAGCATTCCACTAACTTCTTGTTGATACGAACATACCTTTGTAAAAATTAAATATAATTTTTATTTGCAATAATATACACCCCAATAATAAATATGTTTTACTCCACTCTCAGCACCAGTTTATTTAAGAAGAATACCAAAACATAGTTTTACTATAGCTTAATGGTTCATCACTTAAAACCTTTATAAAGAATTTTAATGAATTATTAATTTATATTTATAAATACATACACATTGTATAATTAAGGTATGTAATTTTTATTTGGATAATAATGTATGAAAATCAGTAGTCTCATGGTTAAGTAGTGGACAGAGGAACAATTGATTACATGATAAACTCCCGAGGATTGCTTTAGACAATCTGTTTTTGACATATATCTATCTTAAGATGATGATTAATATTATGTAAGAATGATTACCCCCTTCTTAACATGTTAGGGCATTGGTACATTAATTAAATATTTCCAAAAGTTGTAAAATATAGTAAAAATAAACCAATCCATAGTTGAATGATGTTCTTTTTGAGACCATAACACAACTGATTTAAAGGATCTGGTCAAAACTGTAAGAATTGAATGCAAAAATAATTAGAATAAATTTTTTTGGATAATTGACAGTTTATGCTTTTACAGCATAGGTAACAGCTACAAACTAGCAGTTTTACCCTTTCTGAGAAGGAAGCTTTAGTGAATTAACCACAGAAACAATCTGTGTCTGGATGAAGAGCCTACTGGATCAAAATATAGACCACCCAGTATAGTAGGTGAAGGAAAGAGGTGGCAAACAAGTTGGCCAAAGCTTTAGTACTGTAAAAGTCTTAGAGACAAATGTATATCATGCCTACTGCATGAACCTTGACTTTATACCAGTGAGTAGTAATTCAATTTAATTTAATTTATATTTTATTTATTGTCCCTTACACCCTTGTTCCACTGTTGTGACTTTGCCTCAATACCACCCTGACATTTGTACTGCGGAGCTAAATCATGGAAGTCATATTGACTTATCTTTTTACTCCTGAAGGTCAGTCACTTTTAAATTTTTAAACATCTTTCGGTCCTGGGTGGCCATGACAATTCTTTTCAGTCTTAAGTTCCATACAACTTCTCTTAATAGTCAGCCAACTTAATGACAAATTTTCATGAGTTGTAGCAGTAAGGAGCAAGTTTTAAGACTTATCTTTAAACTCTGACAAATGTGCAAGAAATGCTCACAATAACACAAGGAACAGATTATTAAACTTTGGTGGTGATCCGGATCACCATCTGGATCCACATTTTTTTTAAGGATTTTCTCTCAGCCAGAGGTATTGGGTCTTTGAAGAGGTCTGCTATCTCTGAATGCTTTACTTGTTTACTTATCTTATCTGTTTACTTACCACTCTGGGTAAATCACATGTTTTACCATTGTTAATAGCAAGGACTAGTCATAGCAGCTTCCCCATCCTCAATCTTGAAAACTCAATCTTGGGAGTCTTAGAAATGATAGTAGGGTATTACACCAAAGAACTATGCACACATATTTGGCTTGATGCATGGACTAACCGTCTCAGTGGACACATAAACTCCTTGACTTGGAAGTTTTCCGAGAGAAATACATCAGCATCTTCTCCTGCACCATCAAACAGATCAGTGAGCCTAGACTCTGATGTGTACTGTTCAGGGTAGCTATACTCTAACTCATAGAAAGGAGGCTTCATCACCTAACAAACAATAAAGAGAATTTGTTATAACTATAGCGAGTTTCTGAAAATTTGTTTCAAAAGTCTTTTATGATGAAGTGGATAAGCTATAAGTTAAGCTTAACTAGTTTTTTTAAAAAAAGTATTTCCAATATATTTTTGGTAAAGTAGATAAGCTTTTGTCAAGAAGGAAGAGAGAATTGTGGTTCAGTGAATGTTGTAAATTTGAATACATTCTTCTATACTATGAAATTGTAGTTTTTGCTTTTTATATACATGCAAATCATAAAATATACTTTCACATGTTTACTTCCCTAACTAGTGTTAGTACCACTTGGGTTCCTGGGTGAAGAGGGGGTTCAATTTCTGTGACCCAACCAAGGACCCAACCAGAGACCTTCTGTCTGAAGTCCAACACACTAAACCCAAGGCCACAGGGATCATGGAGCTGCATTATATACTGTATCATTTCATGTACTTTAGTATAAACAAATCTGCATTTGTTTACATATAATTTAAAAGTTGTGAAATACTAATGCCCAGGTCCCACATTGGAGAGTTTACTAACATGATCTCAGCCAATATAGAAGACTAGATGTGACTTTAAATTCACCAGAATTACCCGACAAAAGCGGGAAAGTTTGGTCATGTGATAAAAGATCTTCATACTTCTATGACCCTTCTGTGATGTTCTACGATGCTCTTTGACTGTCCTGAGATTAATCATCATCAAAGCAAGAATATACTGAGAATACAATACGAACTGGTGAAAATATCTGACAATTTTATTACAATTACCCACAAATTAGCTACAGGTTGGGGAGAATGAATGCCAAAGACAAAGGAAGAACTAGATGAGAACAAGGAAGAATATGTGGCGAATTTACCGAGAACAGGAAGGTATCATGATTTATTGGCGAATGTTCTACTACAGAACTAAGACTTTGAAAAATATGCTACCAATAATGGCGAATTCTGATGGTGAACATAAAGATCGCTAAATATCTGTGAATACCAGTGACAGTTTTGAACTGCTTGCTGTCGCCATGAAGTGGAGAATAATGAAGAGAACTGAAGAAAAACAAAGAATAATGAGAAATCCACCAAGATTATTAGAGAATTTGCTATTCACTGATATTCGCCATTAAAATTCTCCACTGGGACCTGGACATTATAAAGACTTGTTCAGGCCAGGTATATCTTTAAATAACTACTTTACTGTCTCTATTCTACCACAGTAACAATATTTTACTACCTGTAGCATTTGTCCTTCCAGGAACTGTGCATATACTGTGAAGTACCCCTCCTGGTTCTTTACAGATGCCTGGATGTAGGTGTCACTAATGTAGGAAACAGCATCAAACCCTGCACACAATGCTACTGAAGTCAAAGTGGATAGCTTGGCAGGGGTCACTGAGGTCAAGGACAGCTGCATTGATCTGTAAAAATTGTGCCAATTTACTCATTTTTGAATTATTACCATTTTAAGACCTCCTGATGATTTCTGAAATTACAATCTCCTTTATTTAAAAACACATGATGCAGCTTTTAAGAGATTTAATTGAGTTCATGAGTGTTGGCAACACAGTGAGCTAATTTTAATTCAGATACAGTGGAGTTTAACAAAGTATATGTTTGTTTCAGCCAGAAGTATAAACCAAAACAATTGGTATGGATACTTATTAGAGCATATAATAGTTCACTGTACAAATGCTCCTTTTAATATTTTAGTACATCCCCAATCAGCGACTACAAACAGATAAAAAGCTCTTCCATGTCCCCCATCATCTAATTTTGGATGGGCTTGATATATGCCCCGATCTGAAGCTAAAACATTTGTAGTTGCTTGGTAGTGATCAATGTTTTTCAGTGCAAGATATTTACCAACTGGTATGCACTACTTACCCCTATTCCATCAACTCTCCATCATGATATGACCTATATAATGATAACAGTGGTATTAAAACAAAAATCAATCATTTAATAAACTGATCAATTAACCTATGTATTGGTTTATGCAGCTACAAGTCTACTGGAATAACTACTTAAGAATGCAAAACGTCATGGCTGCCTACCTTCCCTCATAATGTAAAGATCCCTCAGGATGAAGTCCCTCAGGATAAGAAGAGGTGGCCTCATCCCAGGCTTCTAACACCACCAGCCTATCTGTAATAGATACCATAAATTGACAACGTGTAGAAGGAAGTGTGTAGAAGGAAAATACTTGGTGGGTAAAATTTATTTAAAGAGGAGAATCTTAAGATTTTTGTAAATAATTTCTTAAGTACAGAATCATTTGGTGCATAAACTCACAACTGGCCCCTGGAAGACCTACCTCCACTCAAGTCGGGATGTGCACTGATCATGTCTGCCAGATGGTGGAGTTTGGCTGCTAACCTGGGTGTCATTACTCTGTCGGCACACCGACTCCAAGCATAGTCTGATAGACCTATATAAAGAGTATGTAAATGAGTTACATATTGTCATAGACTGTTTACAAACGTAGTTTTATGAAATGTTTTACAAATTGTATTTCGTAGTGTATCTACAAATTGTTACAAGTAATAACTTGTACAACTTTGCTGTACAGAAAACACATTTTGCATTCCATACAATGATTTGTACAAAACCTCAACTTGTCTTGTACATGACAAATACAATATATAAATATATGTAATCATAGAACAGATTAAGCCTTTTGGGTGAATGGAAGCTATCAGTAATTTATGCTGATGAATATTTATTCTCAGAACTCGCTGGAAACGAAGAAATATTTTCACAAATTTGACAAAAATGGCCTCCGGTATTTAGATAATCCTAAGTAATATATAATCTGTATTGTTCAGTGTAACAAAAGTGTTTTTTTTTGTTCCATTGGGGCATATAGTGGACATATAACTGGAATATATATGTTACAGTCAATCTGTGAAACCAGTCATTACGCGTAATGACTGGTCATTTCAGTCATTACGCGAAATGACTGAAACTTTCAGTCATTACGCGTAATGACTGGTTTCACAGATTGACTGTAATATATACACTATATTGCACAACGTTTCTTAATTATGCCTTTTGTAAAAGTATAACCTACATTCCTGTTTTTCGTTTTGTATTTAAGAAATATTGTAAAATATGGATATGAGAATAAAAATAAAACTAAAAATATATAATTTATATTATTAAGTAAAAATCAAGAGACTCACCAGTGACATCACATTCCTTGCAGTCTCTTGTAGGAGAACCACACCAGTCATCTGAAACTTCCTCACACTGGAAATCTACATTATCAAATGGATAGTAGAAGAGTCTGTTCAAGAAATCCCCTTCATTATGTCTCAGTATTTTGTTATCAATACCTCCCAAAGCCTCTTCTGCTGTTTTATCATTTGGCATGCTCTCCCCCAGTGACAGTTCAGGAAAATACTCGCTGTAAGCATTACAAAGGTCAAGATTTTGTGGTGGAGCATTCTTGAAAAATTCGACAAAGTTCTGCTGATCTTGTGAAGAGTATTGTAGGTCTGGATCAACTCCAAGTTCAAGGTACTCATTGTGGAGTTCAACATATGGAAATCCAGCGCACACTGCAAGCTGGGATAACCTTGGTAGGAAGGCTTGGGAAGTGAGGCTCCCTTTAGGGGATTTTCCTGTAGGGTCTGTAGTAAGTGAGACTTTAACAGCTCTTCCTTCATAATATAAGGATTCCTCTCCATATTTTCCATCAGGATATTGTGAATTGGGTTCATTCCAAGCCTCAAGAACATGTAGTTTTACTGCAGACGCATATGAAAAGTCATAAGCAACTAGTTTTAAAAAATTTAACATGTGTACATAGAATAAAAATGACTTCACGAGTAATATTAACTTAAATAACAATAGATTTTAATTATTGAAAACAATGTTTCAGTGAAAATTTTTGCTCTCACCCACTTTTTGCTCTGTGTAACACTTCTGGGTTATTTCCAATTTTATTAAAACACTCTATAAATCCACCTACATCCTTCAAGCTTCCAGTCTTCTATCACCCAGTGTGCAAGCTGATCCAGATATACAGCCATGTTCCTGCTCATCAGCCTAGTTGAACATTTCTGGACATCATCTTTGCCCACAATGTCTGTAGCACATTCCAGACAGCTTCTCCCCACCTCTCCACACCAATCCAACCCTTGTCCTTCAGGAGAAAAGAGGATCAAGTCACCAAGAAGCTGGGTGAGGCTAAAGAAGATCAAAATTACAGGGTTTTATTCTCACACAAGCTGGGCATCACCCTTTGTATGCTTCACCTCAGGTATGATCTGGATTCTGTTTATGAATACAGAATTGTTTTTGTGATTTTGGCAATATCCACATAAATAACTTTTAATATTTCCTGGACTGGAGCTAAATTTTCAAACAAGGTGAGATCCACCCTAACCAGAAGCAAAAACCATATTCTGTGGCGAATTTCATTTTAATCATGATTGTTATAATAGTATTACAATTTTTAAGAATCGTTTAAATATATTTTTACATATCACATATGTAAAGTGAGAAATTTAGAGGTCCATGCACACCGAACCAATCTGATAAAAGCTGCTCAGATATGACCCACCACTACGGAAAATAAAATGATGAAATTTTCAAAATTTCATCATAAATATGAACTTTCTGGTGATTTTAACTAGAGGTATTTGCAATATGCTGAGACATACCTGATGATCTGATGAAAGCTGGAATGATTGGAGTCATTATAACAGAGTTCTTTGGTGGTTAGCAAGTTTGGCATCTGATCACAGGCTGTCACCTCTGTGTAAGTTTGATTTCTACAAGTGGCAATGCTGAGGACCTGTCTCAATGTGACCCTGACTGTTGAAAGGGATGTAAAACCCCAACTTTGAACTTTCACTCATTATAACAATTATTTTATATTGATTAATATTGTATCGTTTTTGAAGTCTATAGAGTACGTTATATCAGTGTTAACTTCCTTATCAGATCAGATCAACTTGTATCCCATCATGGTTAGTGTGCATAAACCTTAAGAGGTCATCAAAATACTTTATAGATACATGACACTCACATAACATGTTACATACCTGTCAAAATTGCTATCACCTCTTAGTATTTTGGAAGTGATATTGGCCTCATCTAGGGGTTTATCAGTAACTTCAGGGCCATAACACCGGATCTTACAGATGTCTCTGTCCTGGACCACAGGCTCCGGGCTCATCATGTAAAACGTGTTATTATCCTTGTCAGGCAGGATCAGAAAGTCACTGAACAAAGAATTTAGAAATACACATAGTTATGAAGGCGTCTTCTCAATCAAGAATTCTACACTTAAGTGAATTTTTAGATTTTTAAATTATATCTTAAAACTAGATAAATGCATGTGCATGTATGTATATGCTGCGACAGATCATTCTGAATCTATAATATAAGACTCTTCATAGGGATTCTTTTACATGTATGGTATTATCCACCACATTAAGTCAAATATGTGAAAATTCATGTTAATAAATGTATTTTATCTGCACCTGTTGATGAAAAGATCAGCCATAAATGTGTCCTTAGTGAAGGTCACCAGTGAATATTAAAACTTCAATTTTCAGCTAAGATTTTTCGGCCATTTTTATACAGTTTTAATGCAACAGAAAACAGCAAAAGCACTATAAAGATACAACTCCCAAGATGTCACAGGATATTTGTAGGTTACTTAGTTTTAGAAATATTTACTAGAAACTGGCACTTGTTTGAGCAAAATCAGTAAAATATATCCACACTAGATGGCACTGTGGAATAAAAGCAATTGTATTACCAGGCAAATACATTGTGTGGTGGATAATAAACATAAATACATTTCAATGGAAGAGGCTCACTAAAAACTAGATAAAAAATCATTAAGGCCCAATAGAGTAAAAATTTGCTGTAACCTTAGTTCCACTTTTACAGGTTATCATAAGACCCAGTCAATTTATAACCTAGAAGGCTGCTGCTACTGATCAATGAATGAAACTAACCCCCTACCCCCCTGTCCCACACTGTAACTATTTTCACAGACCTGTATTTTTCTAGACTCCTGGATGTCCAGTAACTTAAGAAAAAACTCTTCATGTTTTTTTATCAATTGCTGAACATAACAAGACTTTTATTTTTAACATTCTTACCACTCTAGAAAATAACATTAAACCATTTATTTTTCAGCACCTGCCACTTGGTCAATTTTGATTACTGATTTAACCTACACTAAAATATGGACTGGCAACTTTTGCTACAGACCTGTAGCATTTTTAGTTGCAGGATCTGGTGCACCTGAAAAGTTTTCCAGTAAATGTCATACACAGCAACTGGTCCTGTTAAAACTGGACGAGAAAACTCACAAACCAGGTGATTTGTTAAGGATAAAAAGAGAAAAGTTGTATATCTTGACCTTATAGCCTGCTTCAGACTGATAGGACAACTGATAGGACAAGTGATAAGATAACCTAACCAATAATCACGAACCAATCTTGTACAGTATTCTGTGTTGTATATTTATACTCAGTGCAGTATCTCCTTGTACTTCAGGACTCAAGTGCTATTTGACCCTTCCTGACCGCACAAGTACAGTGCGAGCTCTCAAGTAACTGACATTCCTTTAACAGATAGACAGTGGAGTGGCTCAAGGATGACCATTTAACAATGTCCCTGAGGTTACTTAGCCTGATACTGATGAGAGAACCAGTGACAGAGTACCCAATTTAAAGTGGTCATCTGAGCCACCATGTATCTGCCTGTACCTGTGTTTGAACCCACGTCCTCTCTTCCTAGATGAGTGTTTAACCCATTAGGCAACAGTGGTGGATACAGTGCAGTGATGCTGGCAACTCCTACGACTAATATTCCTTTTAAAAAAGATCACCCAGCTCCGTACTTGCTATAGAGTGTACATGATTAGTTGCTATACTAACAAGATAAATCATAGCACCATTAAATAGATCATAATTGCCTTACAATCAAAACGATCGATTGTGACTAACCGAAAGGTCTTTAAACAAGCTTAAATAATAGGACCAACATGAACAATCACTGCCACTTTTCTTCCCAAACTTTAAAACAATCACTGCCACTTCTCTTCCAAACTTTAAAAAAGAAAAATAAATTGCATGACAAATAAGATTATGCTCAGAATTACATTATTCTGGCTGTTATTCATTCTGGCTTCCGAGAGAGTGGAACAGGGGTATTCTTCAAAACTCAAAGAACCAGGAAACCACTCCCACTTAAAAGGAAGAATTCCAGGAACCACTTCCGCAAAGGGTCTTAGACTTAGCCAGGAAAAGGGCCTGATATAAGTCTTTTGTCTAAGCTAAGTCTGGGACTTCAATTGATTTCACAAAGAGTGACTAAGCTGAAACCAGGTACAGGCTGATTTCACAAATAACCACAATGGTTTTCTCTGTCATGTGACCTTTTTATTTTAAGTCAAAATATATAACTGGGGATAAATATTTTATCTAATCTAATCTACTGCTTTGCAGGCGCAATATCTTCCACACAAAGGGGAAGTTAGTGGGATATAATGAGAAATACATTAGTCATAAGGTTACTGAGGAGCATATCCTTTGCTTGACACACTTTACATCAGAAAAAAGATGCCATTTTTCAATAGAAAACCTTAAAACCACATAGAAACTTCCTAGAGCAAGTAATGTAAATTCGCCAATGGATGTAAATTCGCCACTTTTTGGTTTTTGTCAATTTTACAGCACAAATGTGAAAAACGTACCAAAACTTTTATTGAATATAATCGAAAAAATACTTATCTATTGCACTGCAAGATTTTATTTTTTTCACTGTTTTAAGTATATTTCTGAATGATGCACTCTTACAAGTGGCTTCAAAGAGTATAAATTATGCATTTGTTAACAAATACCAACAATCATTTTAAACTTCTCTGGGACAAACCTTTGAAAAGTTATATTTATGTTAATAACAATTGTTGGCAAGACAAGATGTAAAATATTAAGTTAACTTCAATTTTTTACGGTATGTTAGGTATTATTCTTAAAAAACAGTTATTTTCAAAACTGGCGAATTTAAATCCATTTTCATAAATAATAGATATATTTGTATAAATAATAACAGATCCCTCAGTGAACCTATTTCCAGGTGAAATAAAATTTTTTTCCAGTTTTCGATAATGCAGGGTTTGGCCATATTTATCAAAACAAAAAATTGAAACAAAATTGTGACTTGATGTAGCAGAACCAAAAGTGCAAAAGAAAAATAGCATAAGAGATGCCCATACCCCACAGCCTGGGGAAATAGTTTTCAACACCATGAAATATATAAGTAGTGAAACAGTACACAGATTGGGATACAAATAATGTATCCAAATAATGTTCAAGTAGAGAAAATAACATCTAACAGAAAGAAACTGCATGTAATGATTTAAGTATTAAAACAGGACAATTCAGTTAACTAAAAACTATGAAGCTTTGAGACTTCTCCCATTTTAATATTCATTTGTATGGTCGAATTATGGTTTGAATGTTTTGAATATTACCCATACATACAGATGTGGCAATACATGCTTTTATGTGGAGTTGGGGCAAAACCTGTGGCTCACTTGATGCAATACCATCTGTTACAATGGGAAGTTGCAAAAGTAAAACAGTTAATGAATTCTAATATGACTTTAACAGTGCTTAATCTACATCAAAATATACCCAAAGGTGCAACAACCAAAATTCAAGTAGAAAGATACAAGAGAGATAAAATAGTATCAGATATCCCTATAGAGAGATAAAATAGCATCAGATATGCAAGGTCAAAGGTCAAATCCAGGTCACACCATGACGTTGCACACATATAACCCCCCGACCAATGTCCCTACCAAATATCAACTTCCTACATCTTATGGTTTCTGAAATATAGCCCATATACAAGGCATTAAAGGTCAAGGACACTACGGCAAGGTCAAAGGTCAAATCGAGGCCACCCCATGACGTTTTACATCTACACACCCAAACCAATGTCCCTAGCCAGTATCAACTTCTTACACCTTACGGTTTCCAAGATATACCCTGGACAAGATTTTATAGGTCAAGGTCACTACAGCAAGGTTAAAGGTCCAATCAACATCCATGATTTTGCACACCTATACCGCCTAACCAATGTCCCTACCAAGTAACAACTTCCTACACCTTATGGTTGACGAGATATAGCCCGGACAAGATTTTATATATCAAGGTCACTACAGCAAGGTCAAAGGTCAAATCAAGGTCACGTCACGACGTTGCACTCCTACAACCCCTAACCAATGTCCCTACAAAGTACCAACTTCCTACACTGTACATATGCAGTTTCCCAGATATAGCCTGGACAAGTTTTTCTAGGTCAAGGTCACTACAGAATGGTCAAAGGTCAAATCAAGGTCACACCATGACCTTGCACACCTACACCCCTAACTAATTTCCCTACTAAGTATCAACTTCCTACACCCTACTGTTTTCAAGATATAGCCTGGACATGATTTTATAGGTCAAGGTTACTACAGTAAGGTTAAAGGTCCAATCAACATCTATGATTTTGCACACCTATACCGCCTAACCAATGTCCCTACCAAGTATCAACTTCCTACACCTTATGGTTGACGAGATATAGCCCGGAAAAGATTTTATAGGTCAAGGTCACTACGGAAAGGTCAAAGGTCAAATCAAGGTCACACTATGACGTTGCACACCTACACCCCCTAACCAATGTCCCTATTCAGTATCAACTTCCTACACCTTACAGTTTCCGAGATACAGGCAAGATTCCCGCCGCCCGCCCGCCCATCCGGACACCATGGGTGAAAACAATACCACATGGGGTAAAAAGTGGCGAATTTACATCACTCACTCTATGATTACTTTAGGGAGCTATATTTCATATTTGTACTACCGGTATATTTTCAGCCATTTCAAATTTTAAAGTGGAGGAAAATCATGGTGGTTATATTAAAGTCTATTTACAAAAGTTAAGCCCACACCCAGTTGGATTTATCTTCAAACCCAATACTTGGCTAAAGCTTAGATTCGCGTTTTAAACTTACCAGATTCAAGTATTAATATGTAACTTAAAGTTTAAACTTGGAGTCATGTTCTTGTTGTGAAATTACTAAATAAGTTCAGACATTTCACAAGTGATCTAAGAAAAGTGGTCTTTAGCATGTAATTAATTCAAGTCTTGTTTATGTGGATCCTTTTATTTTGTGGTTTGAATAATCAGGTAAATCAGTTAAGCGGGAGATTTGACTTCATATAACAGTGGAACTCTATTTCATAAGTAGTTCATTATTAATAATCATATATTTGCAAGGGCGTCAGCCGTTGGTATGTTCCCTGTTCTCTGGGGCTGGTTTCACAAAAGGACTTAGAAATGAGTTGCACTTAAAGTTAAGACTTTTGTTTTAAACTTAGGGGAAGATCTGTGGTCTTAATCTTAGCAGATTTTACAAAATAACAAAAATTGGTTAACCATTTCTGGTGCTGTTGTGGCTGAGAGCAATTAGTAAAAGGAAGATTAAGCACTATAAAAGTACAATCAGAATTAGAATTAAAGAACACTTACTATTTTTGACCCAGTAGCTCTGTGTCATAGATAATGTCTTCAAGGTAGATTGCGGAGATGACATAAGCCTCGGCCTCCACACAAGCAATTTTCTCTGCATCCAGAACAGTGCGACTCAACATATTGGGTTCCACTCTAGAAGGAAATTAAGACAACTGAGTCAGAATATGTTTTTTTTTCACATGCACAACTTTGCTATAAACAATCCCTGTTCTTTGGAAGACACCTTCACCTACCAAGATATCAAATATCATCAATAGCAATGCTCAGGAGTGGTACACTGGTCTTGGCCATTGAAATCGGGTGGTATACCAATATCCCCATTGAAAACTGAGTATGTTTGCTTTGTAACCAAAATTTAATCAAATCAGAAATTCACTTTCTATATGTCTGTGAAAAATTAGGTTCTATAGGTTCTATTAGGTTGAAAAGTGTTTCTCAATTTATTTAAGTTATGGCCCAAGATTTCATGATATGAAAAAGTAATAAAATTCTTATTCATTATGACAACTTATCCTAAAGCATAAGGTAATTTTAATTAGAACCATGGGAATTCAGAAAGGCAGTGTTATTTATATAGTAATATAGTAATTTAACGTGAGACCATTGTCCTCAGTGAAATTAAATATAATAACTGCGTTAGTGCTGTTTGAGTAACATGCAAAAAGTGACATATAAGCCCTTACAGTCTGGGTGTTTAAAATAATAGTGTCATTTGTATTGTTATTATACAATACACATGTCACTGAAATATATGAAATAGGAGAAAATGTCAAACATTTCACAGTTATTACACAATCAGTATTTTTTTTTCAGAGAGAGATCAATACACAAAAGCAAAGTGGGTGAAAAGAAAGTCTTAAAAGTGATGAGTAAAAATCATGTTGTTTACATTGAAACACATACTGTCTTACAACGTATATTTAATAAGCACTAGTAAGAATATAGACTTTCCTCGAGTCCTTTTGTTTTGGGTATTATAAGAGGAGTGAATGACTTTTTTTCAGTATTTGGTGCTAACAAACGTACTTGTATTTTGTGAGACAGTAGGATCCCCACCCATCTGGTGGATTCATAGTGATTGCATGTATGTCGGATTTGGTGAAACATGAAATAATAAGACTTGGAGCAAGTCTGCTTAAAAAGTACTGTTAAGCCCTGTTTCCATGTACGCGAGTCGCGGTAAAAATCCATCCTACATAAATGCTTAGCAGTGTTTCCATTTCCGCGGGTCGCGGCTGCGGAACGTTATTTTTAATTCGATCCCTGACTGATTTTTTTCCGCGACCCACTAGCGCCAGGCAGGAATCGCGACCCGCTACCGCGTACATGGAAACAGGGCTATAAAGTTATTTTTGCATGTTGCATGGGAGACTTTTTAAAGTTGAGCTTGTACCTGCCTATGCACAGTCTAATAAAAAGTAACCCCAATGAAATTGGTAATGATGTAACCAAACAAGCCCCATTGCCAATTCAATACTTGACACATAAAAACATTAACTCAGACAGCTTGTGTCTTTCAAAATATAATAGCTATTTGTTGTAATTGATTGAGGACATTATTGCCAATAGATAGCAGTGATGTTGTTGTACATTATGGGTACAATAGTTTGAATATTGAGCGTGCACTTTTACTCACTCATGCTAGCTAAGTGGTTGATAAAAATAGTTATGCTTACTGAGAACAAAAATTTATTTATATTTTAGCACTTTAATAGAATTCAAACTTATAATTGATTTAATTTTTTTTAACTTAAATTAAAAAAAATAAATAAATAAATAAAAAAAAAAAAACTTTTCTGGCAAACAAAGTATCCAAAGGTTTATCAGGCTGTTCCATAATTGTGATCTAATCGTAAACCCTACTTCCCAATTGGAGAAAATGAAAACATGATCCATGGGTGTACTTTAAGATAAGTTCCTAATATTTTGCCCATAGCTTTCTGAATTAATGCTGTGATTACTTTCAATAGGTTCCCACAAAGTTGGCGACAGTTTCCCGATACATCTAATTGGTTTACAAACCATAAAGATCGCCTCAAGATGGATAAGATTGCATTGTGAATGCTGGGATAGGTTTACGATCACTGTAAGATCAAAAATATGACTCCACAAAAGGTAATATAGGTTTTGAGATAGATTCCCAATTGCAGGATCTGACAAGCATCTGAATAAATTTAAACAGTTTATTTTGTCATAAACTGTTCTTGATGGACTCCCGAATGCATCCACTCGGTAAGCTCTTAAGAAGACCTGAAACTTTCATGTACGATAATTCGAATTTTTTAGTTTGCAATGGCTTTAAGGTTGTTCTGACTGAAAAGGTCGATCTCTCGAATAGGAAACATGGGGTTTCATATTACAATTGGGTGACATAATCACAATAATGGAACAGCCCTCTTAAATTTAAATACCATGGACTGTCATCCTATTTTATAATTTTTTTGCGTATGAAAATTTTTGTTCCGAATTAGCCCAAACTGATCTTTTCATTTGTAATTCTCTTATGAGTTTTTCTTTGTGGTGTAACGACCAACCTTATACACTCTTCAGTGCAAAATGGAATCAAGTAACATTTACCCATGAGAAAATTTGTCACGAGTCCAATTATTAAAGCACAAGAGTAACCAGGGTTTGGTGTTATGACGTATTTTCATACATCCTGTCAGAATGAAGTGGTAATTATGCATCATCAACCAAAATGAACAAGTTTCCGCACCGAATCCGTATTTGGCATATAAATTCAATTAATCAGACATCTTGTGTCTTACAAAATTAAATAGCTAATTGTTAGGATAAGGTAAGTGACATGGTCTCTCAGCCTTGCCTATAGATAGCAGTGATGTCGTTGTATATTATGGGTACAACAGTTTGAATATTGAGCATGCATTTTCACAAACGGTAAGACATGTTTCAAGACGGATTCCCGATTACAGGATCTGATAAGCATTTAATAAGAATCGGGAGCAGCTTACAATAAAATTAAACAGTTTAACTGGTCATAAACTGTTCTCGATGGACTCTCGAATGCATCTACTTGGGAAGCACTTAGGAAGTACTTGAACTTTCAAGTATGATTCATCCTGATGTTTCTTTGCAATGGCTTTAAGGTTGTTCTGATTGAAAAGATTGACCTCTCGAATAGGAAAAATAAGGGTTTTTGTATTACAATTGGGGACATGACCGCAATAACAGAACAGCTCTCTTAAATTTAAATACATTGCCGAAAAGTTAATGCCTAAAGGGATATACAATTAGGTACAGCTGGTTCCACACATTTAATATTAACTGGAATTTCAGCATTTATTTATGTTGTTTTTAATACACTAATACATACATAGGATTAATGCTGGTATATAGAAAGACTAAGGGCTAACATTTATTCAAACCTTGATGGATCAAATTTAAAGAAAAAAAATAATATTGATAAAAGCTTTTGTGGCAGGCAGAAAGTTCTCAGTGTCAATAACTTTGTATATCCACATTTTTGAACACTTATGGTCATCTGTGGTGTTTTCGTGCCACTGGAGTTTTGGTGCATCCTATTTTCCCATGGTTTGCAGATAAAGTATACTGTAATAAACTAAATTTTCACTTTAATTAATATTTTTGTTTTTTACAAAATTGAGGTTTTAGTGAAAAATGTTACCGAAATCGATTTTATAGGGGGTTGCTTCTCAACAGATTGATTTTCACATGATAAACATAGACTAAACTAAGAAAATTATATTTAGTGTTGTCCCATGACACCATGTGGCCTTGTTAAATGTAATTAGCATATATACAGTTATATTTTGATGACAAATATTTAGAAAAAAATTAAACCCAGAGCACCTGCAAATCCGCAAGTTGGTGTATGACATGAAAACTCCACATTAACTGTTTTTATTTGCCCTTTGTTTTTTTAATCCTTTCGGTTTTAAAATACAAATTAAAATTTAAGAAGAAAAACGACTAATTTTGTACACCAGTGAAAATGAACCAAGTAACCTTTACCCATGAAAAGATTAGTCATGAGGCTAATGATTAATGCACAAGTTATCAGGGTTTGTTGTTATAACTAAGTTTATATATCCTAAATGGAGGGATCAGGTGGTAATTTGTATTATCAACCAAAATGAAGAAGTTTCAGGATCAATTCCAATTTAACATATAAAACAAGAGAACTCGGAGAGCGCAGACCTCCGCCAAGGGAGCACATATCCTGAAAATTTCATCAAAATCCATCCATAACTTTTTGAGTTATCTGTCTTTAAAAATTGCATTTCATGGATCCAGGTCACTCCCAAAATTGAATCATTTCCTCCTTTTACCTTTTCATCAAAATCTGTCTATAAGTTTTTGAGTTCTCTTGTTCACAAACAAACCCAGACAAGAACGTAAATCCACTTGGCAGAGGTAACTATTTAATCAGACAACTTGTGTCTTCCAAAATTCAATTTAATTGTAAGGATAAGGTAAGGAACTTAGTCTCTCTGTATTGCCCATAGATAGTAGTGATGTCGTTGTATATTATGGGTACAATAGTTTGAATATTGACCGTGCATTTTCACACACTACACCCGGTAACAGCTGATCCAAATGTTCTGTTGATTTTTGTATGACGCCTGTATTAAACTCAACCTGTTGTTTATCCTTTATGTTATAAAATGGAGAGATATATTCTATTTAAATATTTGTAACACTTCCAGTTTAATTTGCTCCATTATAATTGTACTTGAAAACTGATTAAGTACTTATACAGTGGATCACGTCAGTACAGGATCACGTCAGTACAGGAAACAGTCGATACACAATCTATTGACAAATTGAAATGATGGACAGCTTCGGCACGGTTCCCTAGAGTGCTCTTGAGAGGGTGGTGGCCATCTTGTTTTTCAAAATGAGGCCAAAATTTTCCGGTCAAGATTTTGTTATGATGAACATATCCTGGGAATTTGAGATCTCTATCTATAGTACCCTTTGCTCTAGAGAGCCAACAAAACTCCTTGATGATAGTCGAAAAATGCACATGGTGGCCATCTTGTTTTTCAAAATGAGGCCAATAATATTCCCAGGCAATATTGGGATGAATATATCCTGCAAATTTTAGAACTCTACCTACAATACCTTGCATGCCTCTAGAGGAGTAATGGAAAAGTCTCTAGGACTCATGCGTAATCCATAGTATCCACCGGAATTATCTGGTGGATACAATAATAAATCCCAGTTATAACATACTCAGAAAATACTGTGGAAAATGGATGACAAGAATGGTGCACAATTTATAACTGTGTTTGCTTTTACTGTGACTAAGTGGTTGATAAAAAAAATTATGCGGATTCACGAAAGGTATCAAGTCTTAGCCAAATCTCAGCTGAGAATTTGCTCAAATCTGAGATTTTTGTCTCGGCTGAGATTCTGCTTAAGTTGAGATTCACGAAAGGAATCTCAGCTGAGACCAAAATCTCAGCCAGGTTTTGAGTCTGGACCAATCAAAACTGATGTAACATTTTGTTGAGATTAGTGGAAAGTATACACATTTTTAATTTACCACTCTACAATATATACTCACATTTTACAATATTTTCAATCAAGCAAAACGTTGTCTTTTTACTGTAATTTGTAATTACTGACATTCAAAAGAACTGATTATAACAGCAAAACAAGCCACTCGTGTAAATTTGTAATGTAAATGTTTACTGTTGTTTTTGTACAAACTCTTAATATATATTCATATTTTGTGTTACAAGTTAAATAATATGTCATACTTTACTATTTTCACTTTGTTTTGTGACTTTTTATTACATATACTCTATTCTATGAAAACTTAAGTCACCCCTAGGCAGTCTTAGATTTGAGACCAAATCTTTCTCAAAATCTTAGCCTGAGATATTTTGTGAATCCCAGCTGAGCAAAAGGTCTCAAATCTGAAAAAAATCTAAGAAAAATCTTAGATTTGAGATGAAAATCTTAGATTTGAGACTTGAGACCTTTCGTGAATCTGGCCCCTTATCTTTCTATTGAATTTTACCTCCCAAAACTGGGAGTGATTCTTCAGTGCATTTACCATGCTCAAATTAGGGTTGCCTAAACTTACCTTAAGTTTTACTTTATAAGTTATATAAAGTGTCATGTGACAGTATGTAGTAAAACATATATTGGGAGAAATATATTCAGAACTGCATCTACACCTGAATACTCGAACACTCAACTAATTTAATGAACATAATAAATGCAGTTACATATTCAATCCCCAAAGAACGATTTAATATGGCTGTATTGAATACATGTACATACAATAGGAAAACATAAAGAATAACATATGAAGATGACAATATTATAAGAGTGAGTGATATATTTTAAATTATTCTGTTTATGGCTTAATGTTTTACCTTTTATTATCCACCATGATTTTTTGACCATATTATTCCATGTGTTATTTTAATATATATGTATCCAGAGTGGTAACACTCTCGCCTCCCACCTCTGAGGCCGGGGTTCGATCCCCAGCATGGCCTCAAGTGGGAAAGCTGGTAGTTGCTTGCCGTTGGTCAGCAGTTTACAGTACAGAACCCTAACTAACTGTATGTACTGGTTTCCTCTGCCCTTCCAACTACCCGTCGTGATATGACAAGTACAGTGTTGAAAGCTACATTAAAAACCCCAAATAAATAAAAAAAATCCATTAGTCATGTAATTATATAAATGGCTATAAAATATATTTAATATCAACTGTTATAAACATTTAAGTATCTTTGTTGTAAAATGTACAATGCTCTTCAGTGGCCTTGTGGCTTAGCCCTTATATCTTTCTAATGATGCAAAAAAAACATATTTGTAGGTCACATAATTTTAGAAATATTTACGAAAAACAGCCCTTGGTGCACGGATCAAAATGGAAATAAATAAATAAATAAATTTTTCCTGGTCTGTGTGTTTCCCCTATTGGGCCAAATACAGGACATTGTGGATAGTAAACTTTAGCATGTCTACAGTTAACTTGCACCATTTAATTAATTTTAAAACAGGAATTTGAATATTATATGGAATACATGTATGAGCATATTGCATAACAGCACATGAATTGGGGAAAACTTAACATCACTGAAAATGTATGATTTCTTTTAATTATGCATAAAAAAATAGCATCTGAGATGCCGTACCCCACAGCCATGGAAAATAGTTTATATATGATATATAGCAGTAGTGAAAAAGTAGAAAGATTGGAACACTTTCAGTTCAATGTTTAAGTAGAGAAAATAATGTCTAAGAGAAAGAAAATGTATGTAAAGATAAAGTATTAAAACAAGCAATTCAATAGCAAGATGACAGCATTAATCAGTAAACTATGAATTATGAAACTGTAAAATTTATTAATTGGAGAATAGCTGTCAGTGGAAATAGCACAATTATATAAAAGTACACATAATAATCAGTTGCTGCAATCCATATATCTTTGTCATGAAAGAAACATGTCTTAAATATGGCAGGTGAAGACACTTTGGCAGAGCCAAAGCTTAAGGTCACACCATGATTATTCACACTTACAAACCATAACCAATGTCCCTACCACGCGTCAACCTTCTACACCTTGTGGAATCCAAGAAATGGCTACGGCCAGGTCAAAGATCAAATCAAGGTCAGACCCCATGAACACCCCCTAACCAATGTCCTTTCCAAGTATCAACTTTCTACACAATGCCGTCTCTGAGATACAGCCTGGACAAAGTTTTTCCTGCAGCTAACCACCCACCCATCCGGACACCATGGGTGAAAACAATACCCCAACAGCCCTTAAAGGCTGTGGGGTAAAAACAATAGAGGTTTAGGGACACACCAGAGAAATCCTATTGCCAATATGACTGACCGCATTGCTGTTATGGGTAGGCATATTAAAATGGTATAACTCGAGGAGTTTTTAACACCGCCTTTGACCCCAAAGATAAAAATTGAGTGGCTACAAGCTTGCCATCTCCTTACTGTTAGTTTTATTTATGAAAAATCAGGAGGCTCTGGGATACGAAGTCATCATGTCATATCTGTGATCCGTCTAGTCAGACTGAAGTCAGATTAAAGTCGTACAGAACATAGTCCAAAGTCCTGGGGACTTCAAGTAAGGTCGGGGATGGGTGGCATGAGTTCCCAGGGCAATGTGGGTAGTTCAGATAGATCCAAGGGTCAGGATGCATTTGAATTTCTGCATTTTTGGGCACATATCTACCCTGACTCTGGTAAATTTTAAAGTCAGAGCCTCTGTCTCAACAGTGTCCAAATATGGAACCACCACACAAAGGAAGTTTAATTTATGATATAGCATAATAGTCTTCATTGACTGATCTGTTGTTGTTGTGGATCACATGTTTATGTCCAGTTATGCTATGCTACTGGAATTCATGAGAAATCATTTTTGGATTAACTTTGTGTATTGTTGTGGGGTTTCCTCCATGGGGCATTTTCATGGTGTTTTCTTCCCATGCATCTTTGTGCTTCACTTTTTTTAAATTTTTGTATGATACTTTTCATTTGACAAAAAAAAAACTTTTATTACATTTCAAGACTTTACATTTTTCTTTTTGAAACTGCTATTTAAACCACAAAGAAGCAAGATCAATATTATACAATTAAAGACAAAAACAAAACACTGAACATCTCAGTAATAGCAACACATTTCATACTTTCAGACTACATGCGTCTGCCAAAATTGTTCACGTTTGTACGTGATGTTGTTCAAAGAGGACCCCGCTTTGCCTTTTATATACCCCTCTAGCGTGTTCCATATTATGGCTACAGTACTTTGAATATTGACAGTGCACTTCCACACAAAAAAATTACTTTCGAGATTGATTATTTTTGTTTATGCTAATATATTGGCGACAAAAGCACTCGTAGAGTGCCTAACGATTTTTATTTTTAAAACATACTTTGAAACCAAAGATATTACGAAAATAATTGACAGATAAAAACATTTATACTGCAGAGTTTTTGTGTTACATTTATAATTAACCAATTTGCAAGTGGCCTGTAGTGTATATTTCTGAAATATTGCTCATCAAAATGTTACTTTATATTGATTAATACAATTTCAAATGAATGTAGGCCTGTGACAACACCATAAAATACAAGTTTCCTTTTTTTAGTTATAAAGCATAAATTAATGACATGACAAGAAACTGGGGTTGTAAACCCCAAAAGGTGGATTGTGTGATCAGTATCAATGATGATAACACAAACTAGTATTGCCATGTCTACAGGATGGATGTATACCAGATGTATACAACATGATAGCTGTGATACTGGTCCTGGACAGATCAAAATAGTGCTGGGTTCTGCCCTTCCACTTTGTCAAGTTTGAAATCAATTAGCAGAAGCATATTGTTTTTCCAAATGGCAACAACTTCGAATGCAACTTAGCCTAGGTGGGGCCATACCATCCTGTTAAGTTTCAAATCAATCAGCTGAAGCATCTTCGAGATAGAGTCTGAAAACGGAATTTCAAGATGGCAGCCATGGTCGGCATCTTGTTTTTCGAAGCTACACCAATTTCAACAGCACCCTAGCCTAGGTGGTATCCTACCACACTGTTAAGTATCAACTTGATCAGTGGAAGTGTGTTCGAGTTAGAGTCCGGAAACCCAAATGTTGACAGACAGATGTCCTGACGGACGTTGGACAAATCAATCTAACAGGAAGGTTGGTTACATGCACCCTGGCCAAAAATCAATGTGTTAAGCAGCACTTCTCTGTAAAATCATTTTTCAGTGATATTGTTTTAGCAAAACACCTTGAATTATTATCCACATGGAGAGAAGTGGCTGAACATACATGATCAGGCAAATCATTCCAAATCTTTGGGGCATCATAAGCAAAGCTGTTCCTTGTGTCAACATTTCCTGAAAATTCATTAGTTTTTCCGAGTTATTTTGCAAGCAAACTGACAAATGCACTGAAAGTATCCTACAGGATAAAAATGAACTGTGCGAAATCATTTTTGGATCAACACTTTTGTATTGTTGTGGGGTTTCCTCCATGGGACATTTTCATGGTGGTTTCTTCCCATGCACCTCTGTGCTTCACTTTTTGTTATTTATTTACATATATAAAACCTTTTATTGGTCAATGAAAAACTTTTATTACATTTTAAGTTTACAATATATTGTTATTTTAAATTTTTTGGTTATTGCTGTTTGTGGACAAAGAAATTGGATCAAGTTAAATAATTAAGCAAAAGAAACTTTAATACTACTTCCTGTTTCAGACAGCATATGTGTCTGCCAAAATTCTTAGTTTAATACTAAGGCGTTAGCCTGTTAGGTAAGATATTAACGCTCTGCTGGATATTGACGTTTATATGCCCTGTATCATGTTCTACATTATGGGTACAATAGTTTGAATATTGACGGTGTATTTCCACGCCCAAAAATTACTTTCTTTACTTGTTTATTCTGTATTTTGTTGAAATTACTTGTTTATTCTGTATTGGAAACAAGAGTAGTCCAAGATGGATCCAGATGGTTATCTGGATCACCAACAAAATCTGATCCCAACATTAGCGTTTCAAGTTATTCTGCAAACATACAGACAAACTGACAAACGCACACAGTGCATTACATAGGTTTATTGAGGAAGATAATTATTCACCTGGGGCCGTATTCACGAAAGGTCTTAGCCAAGTTTTTGGCTTAACTTTTGTATAAAAATACAGCCAGCTTAAGCCTAAGACTTGGCTAAGACCTTTCGTGAATAAGGCCCCAGGTTGTTTTTTTTTCATAGGATTCACACTGGTATTGACACAGATTTTTCTGACTTGTAGTATATCCTGCAGGATGAAAATGAACTGGGCATCTCCGGTATACTGTTTCTGAGATATTTATAAAAATAATGTTAAGTGATAAAAATTGAAGATCACTGCAATTAATAAGTGTTAAAGCCTAAAACTCTGCATCTTATTGTGAGTCCGTAAATGACCTTGAAATTGCTCTAATTTTTATATATTATGATCCGTGGTTTAAATAGCTTAAGTGATGGTCATGCCCCACAGCCTGGGAAAATAGTTTTCAACACCATAAGATATACGTAGGAGCAGTACAAAGATTGGGATACTTTTAGAGCAGTGTCAGTTATATAAAGGTTGAAATAATGTTTAAGTAGAGAAAATAACATCCAAGCAAAAGAAACTGTATGTAAAGTTTAAATATTAAAATAAGATAATTCAATATTACAGTTCTCAGAATTATCTCCCCCCTCTACACTGTTTATTTTAACTAAGGAGGGTGCTGATAATGAATTACCGCAAACCCAAAATGATTTCACATCTGGAATTTCACATAGAACACATAAAAATTACCTTTTTTATAAACTTGCACAGAGTATTTCTTGTATCATTTTACTTGATTTTTGTGCAACCGTGCTATTTTTTATTTTACTTTGAAGCTTGATTAAACAAAGTAATACAAACGCTCGGGTTTAATTTTTAATTTAATGAATAGATTAACTGATGCAGTGATTAAAAATGTAATATTATTTATTTTTTGTTCACTTTGGATAAGTATTTGCTTTGGATGTATCCGCAGATCTTAGGTTGCAAATTTGAACTCAGAAAATATGCCCAGTCAGGAAGATTCTCAATAATGGGGGTGTTCCACTGGAGTCAACTTATCGGTAACTAGGTATTTTACGCGGGTCAGAAGCCATGTTTACAGAGTCGGTTAGGGTTGGTTGTATAATTTCCCAGCTTGTTGGGGTGGATCAGCAAAATATCAAACATGTTTGATATTTCACCAACCCTCCATGACTCTGCATCAGGAAAGTGGCTCCACCCACATAGAAACCGTCCTGTCATGGATCTTGTTCTACACTGTAACCATCCTGTCTTGAAAAACTTCCCATCCTGTCCTGCTTAAGTACCAAGACTCCAGACAGGCTGGTTACACTAACAAACCATACTTGAAAGCAAACCGGTCTGTCATAAACATAACCGACCTAACTTGGACACTTCTCATAAAGATGGGAAGTCTCCCAGTCTTCAGACATGGGGTCAGTAACATCTCAGCAAGCCGTAAACAAAAACCGACAAGCCGGTTACACAACAAACAAGCCATGAACTGTGTAGGACAAGCTGGCTTCATTTTTACGACCCACAGCTTGTCTGCTGATAAAATATGTAACTATATAAGGAGAGAGTCAGTTTGCGCAGTGCATCATTTGGAATCTGGCATCTGACTGATTACATCTGGTAGTGTTTCAAGAATAGAATTTTGTTTTTTACGAAAATGTTGCTGCTTATTATTTGACAATGGGTGCTAAGAAAGGCGGAAGAGTGAAGAAGATAAACATTGACAGTGTTCCTGAATTTGGGCTGGGGGACAGAGCGGTGGATATCCAGTGGAGGAGGGAGAGGGAGGCCAGAGAGAGGGAGGAGGCACAACAACAGCAACAGAGGGAGGAGGAGGCAAGGACAGAGGAGGCAAGAGTGGATAAATCACAAGAGGAGGAACAATCAGAAAAAAGGCCAAGGACAGAAAGAAATGACACTGAAACAGAGGCTTCTGGAGGAGAGGCGTGACCATCACAGTCGCACTAAGAGAAGAGGCCCATGACCAAAGTATTTCTCACTGATTCTGACGAGGAGGCTATTGTGGACTTTGTGAAGGGCCACGTGGAGTTGTACCACCCTCCTGCCCCTGGAGATCCTGTAGTTGACTATTCTTTCTTCTCTGGTCAGTTGTCTTCGGCTGTAAGGTTTGACCATCCAGGGCAACAAGGCAAAGGCATCATTACCCAGCAAGAAGTAGTGTAAATCTGGCCCTCTCTCCCCGAGGGGTTCAGGTGGTGGAAGCCCCAAGTTGCCATCCTTGATCTTCTCCCTCGATCTTCTCCCTCGGCTTCTGTTGAAAATCTGTACATCTGAACACGAACCACTGGACCCACATTCCATCCACAGGAATCTGTATTCTGCGTCCACCAGGGCCAGGAGAATCAGGGAAAAGAAGCCCTTGTAGTTGTAATAGTCACTGCTTGTTTTCTTGGGCTTCTTCATGGCGATATGCTTCACATCTATGGTACCTATAGCATGGCTCTGAACTTCGAATTGACCCTTTTCCACTCATCAAGGCTATCAGGATACTGCAGATATTCATCCAGGAATTCAGCAAGGATGGCTCTGCAGACCTGGGGAAAGAATTTTCAAATGGTGGTGCGCCCAACCAACCAGTGGTACTGCATGGGAGTGTAGGTCTCTCCAGTGGTCAGGTGTCTCAGGGTTATGGCCAGTTTCAGTCCGACTTCCAGCAGCTTCCTGAAATTGGCAACTGACTTATTGATGCGATGGTGAATGCATTCCTCCATGAGGTCAAAAAAGGCAGGTGGCATCCTGACAAAATTGTGATATCCTGGAATGTCTGTGTGTGTGAGGTCAGCCAGGAGGTTGCTATACAATCCCTTTTCTTGTCTTTGAAGGATTAAGGGCATGACTCAGGGGTTGGGTGGCTTTCTCTTTCTCCTGGGAGCTGGCTGGGACTGAAGCTGTGCTGGTAGCTGTATGGCATGTGATGGTGCTGGGTTCAAATGTATCCTCTGTCTTTTCATCAAGATGCAAATCAAAATATTAAACTCAATAAAAACCAAAAATACCCTAAGCTGGCATCTTTGCAGTGACAAATGATGTTTTTTGCAAACCACAGGGGGTTTACATATTTTTTTTCTGTTCGATCCGGCTCTGGATCTCGACTCCAAGATTCAATCAGTTGAGTCGAGGTGAGTTGGGAAAATACTCCAGTCCTGTCTGTTTGTGACTACGGCTTGTCGGTGGTTGCCATGGCTTGTATGTTAGGGGTTTACAGCTTTTTCTGGTAGTTTCCCATCTTGTCGTGAAGAAAATAATCCTGACCCCAAGTCAGGTTGGGATGTTGATCCAAACAAGCTGGTATGGTCTATGTCCTGTTGGGACTAGTAATCGATTCATTTTTGTTCGCTTTTTGTGGTTTTCGTCCCTGATTTCACGACTTTTGCAACAGACCCTAGAGTCGTAGAGTTAGTTACTGGGTCGGTTCCATAACTATGAAAACTTTTTGTCCTACAACTAATTTCACTTTTTGCTTATAGGAATGTGTCACTTTATATTACCGGTAATACAGATAGCAATTTTGGTCCATTGGTCACTAGCATCTAGTAATGTTTTTCTGTGTTGTTTTATGTTTTTTACATATCTTATTTATTTTCACTCCTGTTATGAAAATGAACCAATTACATGAAAAAGTTTTTGAGTATATAAACAAGAGCACTCGGAGAGTGCAAACCTCCGCAAAGCCACGTAATAACTAGAAATTGCATCAATTTGACCAGGTGTATCTCTGGGTGGGACATGGCGGAGTACATGTGGAGTATAGTGAAAACCTTGGTGATCCAGATCCTTCTCAAAATTTACTCTGACCTAAGTTAGAACACGACTCATGCTCTAATTTTTTTCAAGAAGGTCCAATTTGTCGTATCTGCATAATCCATTGAACAAACAAATAAAGAAAAAGACAAACAGCAAGCAAACAAAGTCAGTAATTCAACATACCCCTCACTGATAAGTGAATGGTAGAATTTACAGTACCCACAAGAGATTATGGTTCCTTCTTGATCATGTTTATGTTGTGACTGAACTTCAGATCTGACAGGGGGCCATGCTGGCACAGTGGTAAGACACTCGTCTCCCACCTCTGAGGTCTGCAGTTCAAACCCAGGACCCTATGTGAGAAAGTTGGTAGTTACTAATTACCAATGGTCTGCAATTTAAACTACAGAACCATGACCAACTGTTTGTACTGGTTTCCTCTGCCCACAAAACTACCCATCGTGATATGACCTGTACAGTTTTGAAAGCTGCAACCCAAATAAATAAATACATCAGAACTGACAGAATTTCCAATTCTGTCGATAGAACTTCAAGCTGGAAGTTGTGTCAAGATATTTTGACAGAATTTGAAATTTGAAATTCTGTCAAAGTATTTTGACAGAACTTCCAATTAATCCTTGTAATTGCACGTACCTTACTAATTTTGCATTGTATTTATTTTGGTTCACGAGTGATATATTGAAATTTCATATTTTGAAAGTCAACTTTTAAGTTAATTTCTAGGGTATGTCAATATTTTTAAAAGATTGTTAAGTTATAAGGGTTTATCAGAGGGAGTTATGCACAAGTAGAACAAGTAGTAAATTGATTGATTTAAAAATTCTGGGGTGGTATTCACTAACATGGATCAGTAAAGATCAGATCAAATTTGAACAAAAATGATAACTTTTTGATCAGATTTTTGGATCAGCTCAGATTGATATTCATGAAACATTTGATCTGATATTTTGATCAAATTTTGGATTAACTATGATCCATGATCTTTGATGGATTAACTTTTGGATCAAGACAGATCAAAAATAACTGATAGAAGATTTATTTCTCAGGGAAGATGAACGTTTTTATCAGTTATTACAGAGGCAGACAATATTTCACAACTCAATAAACCTTTTAAAATTGTGTGAAATTCATACAAAATCAGATCAAATATTTAAGCTTTTCAGTTCAAGTGATCCATGGTTTCTGAATAGCTATTTGATCCCATGGCTCACTTGAAACTTTTTTCTCAAATTTGATCTGCGCCCGTATTCACAAAGATTCTTATTCTTAGAATTAGTCTTATTCTTGGTTTTTTTCTTAGAATTGTCATTTTTCTTAGAAAAATTCTAAGAATAAGAATTTTCCTATTCACAAAGATTCTTATTCTTAGAATCATACTTATTCTTAGAATTTTTCTAAGAATGGCTTTTATTCTTAGAATTTTTCTAAGAATATGAAATTGCTATATGCACAAATCTCTTATTCTTGACACCAGAATTGCATCCAAATACAAAAAGTCACAGAAAGAATTTTTCTTTGAATTACACTTAGTCTAACCTAAAATTGCACACAATTATTTTTACTCCTATTCTTAGAATTATTCTTAGCTAAGAATTGTTTTGTGAATAGGTTTTTATTCTAAGAATACGAAAATTCTTAGCAAAGAATTTTTCTTAGACTTAAGTGTAATTGTAAGAAAAATTCTAAGAATCTTTGTGAATACAGGCCCTGATCTTGATCGGATCTTAATCCTTGATAATGAATACTGCCCATGAATAGCAAGTAGTAGGGGTGGGCAGTACCAAAAATGTGTACATCAGGAGGTTGCCAATGCGAAATCGTACTGATTTCGGGACTTCACATTTTAGCACAACCCAACCAAACATGGATATTTCCTCTTAACAACCTCCAATAAAAGATAAATGTATACAATTTCTTCAGATGTCAGATTTATTTCCAAAAGTTTAAGTTTTCTTTCCATTTTATGTATTGACAAGCGAGATTGAGGTTATAAACTCTCGTTATCAAAACATGGCCGTTCTACTCAGTGTATCACTGCAAATGTCTGCAAATGCACGGAAATATGGGATAAAAGCTCATAATTTCTTCAGATTTTGGGTATGTTTCTAAAATTTAACCTTTCCTTCCATTATATGTGTTTTCAAGCGAAGTGGTAGTTTTAAAATCTCATCACAAGACACTTATTATTAAACAAGCACTCAGTGCCCGGGCTCTGTGTCAGCTCACTTTGCATTTTAAGCTTCAGAGCGCAAGTAAAAGTAGAACAGGTCATACATGTTGTGCCCTACAAATGGCACTCAGAAGTAAAGTACAAAGTTAAGTATTAATGTGCTTCCTAAGGAGCTACTGAGGACATGGTGGTTAATATAAAGGTAAAGAATTCAAAAAGTAGGTGTATAGTGGCTACAGTTCTAGAGTTGATACCTTCACAAAGTGATCAACCTCTGGCTTAGGATATATTAGCAAAATAACACAAATCCCTCCAATGTTCACAGAAAAACAATTATGAAAGGGTGTTAAAATTTTAATGCTATATAGAGGACTTCACTAGTCACAGCTTTTCTTCACACGCAAATTTCTTGGACTAGCAATAAGGGAAAAGGGATTTAAAAGTAGGAAGGTGTAATTTGACCTTGAAGGGAGGGTTAAAGGTCAAATCTAAACCCACAAAAAGATTCAGGGCAAATAATTTCCTTGAAGTTGTCTTCACATCCTTAACCAATCTTCTACCAAGCTTTATTTTCCTACACCTTACGGTTTCTGACATACAGCCTGCACAAACTTTTTGCCACCTCCTGTCTGCCCACCTGGCCATCCAGATGCCATGGGTGAGAACAATACGTTCACAACACTTAAAGGCTGTGGGGTAAAAAAAATGGCAATATCAAGGCGAAAAAATTCAAAGAAAATTTTGAAAGTAATTTTTATATTATTCTACCATGTCATTTTGGGGGTTGAAATTGAAGGGGTCACATAACTCTTCAAAAAAAAAAAACTGATTTAACCAGAGCAGTTTGAAACCAAATTTTTAACTACATACTCGTACACAAGAATAACAAATATGAACAAAATATATACACTACAGACACCAGACTTTAGTATATATCTGAAAATAATATTCATTGTAAGGATAAAAAACAAGGACTAATATTAAAGTGGAATATTTATCAGGTTATGATAGTGACTTGCAAGGTAATCCACTTATTCCGGACTTCAATGTGTGACTGTATGCCATGACACTTGTAAAGCTCAACATAATCACAGAACTCAAACAAAGAGCACTCGGAGAGCACAGACCTCCACCAAGGGAGCACATATCCTGAAAATTTCATCAAAATCCGTCCATAGTTTTTGAGTTATCTGGCTTTAAAAATTACATTTCATGGATCCAGAATATCCAGATAGTGATCCGGATCACTCCCAAGATTGAATCATTTCTTCCTTTTACCTTTTCAGACATATCCTGAAAATTTCATCAAAATCCGTCCATAAGTTTTTGAGTTATATTGTTCACAAACAAACTCACAAACCCACAAACAAACCCAGGCAAAAACATAACCTCCTTGGACAGAGGTAATTATGGTGTTTATGTCTACTTGATACTAGTTGATGTTAAACAAATATTGCAGACTCTGCACTCTTGTTACTTCACAGGTAATAATGCGTGAAATGTTGTCAAAATGCTATAAAAAGCATGAGTGAAAGGTATTATATCTTGTTACTTCCACCACTGTTTTTTAACAATCTCTGAAAGGAATTTGTAAATTTATATAAATTTGTCAATCTATTATGTTCACATACAGGACAGATCTCTTTCAGGCTATAAGTGCCCATATAGGACAGATCTATATCAGGCTATTAAGTGCTTTTAACATCCTGTTTTTGTTAGTTCATCAGACACACACTGTGTGTAACTAGGTCTCCATATAAATCATTATTCACCCAAAAGCATAAAGCTAGAGCACATGAAATACTGACCTTTCCCTGCAGCCACAAAAATACAATCAAAACAATATCTTAATTAATTCTTGGTTCTATTATGCAATGTCTGGTAAACCTTATAGACACTGAATAAGTCAATATTGGAAATTTGGAGGGAGCTTCACATTAAATCCTTAGGTTTTGAAAAATTGCGTAAATTCGTGCATAAACACCATAATCTGGCTTATCATCAGAAAATTACCCAATAAACATAAAAGCCACAACAAGCTCACACAGTTGTCAGGTCCGGAGAGTGTGGGTTATCATAATTCATGATTCTCTTCCCACATTCAAACATTGACCTTTTCATTCTTTATTATCCTTATGTATCAAAGTATTCATGGAATTTATTTGTCGCAAACATTTTTTTAAAAATATTAATCTTCAAAGGTTTAAAGTAACTTTTTTGGTAGGTATTTTTTTTAAAATTCATTTTCATATACAAGAGAAAAGCAAATATACATGTGCACACAAAATAGTAAAAAAGCATTTCTCAAAATACAGTAACATGAAGCTAACTTTGAATAACCATTGATTCATAAACTACAAGTGTATAAAGTACATAGTTAATTTTCAATTTAACTAAAAGGCACTTTGATACTTTCATCTCCCTTTTATTCTCTCAAATATTGACCAAGTTGCTACGAACTGTTCTAACTGGTTATTGGTTTTGGCTATATATTCTTGATCAATGTATACACTTCTTAGAAAATTTTGAAAACCAAATAAATCAAGTATTTTTGAATTTCTAGAACATGTAAATATGTACTTTTTTGCAACAATAATAGTAATATTTTTGGGGAAAAAGTCTACTTCCTTTTCAAGTATACCAAAGATAATAATCTTTGGATTAAGATCTAGGTAGATGTTGAAGAACTGTTGGAGCCACAATTTTAAGTTATTCCAGAATTGTATGACCACTGGACAGGAAGTAAAAATGTGGTATATAGTCTCTACAGATGTTTCACAAAACACACAGGTAGAGGTATTACTTATACAAATTTGATTAAGATAAGCCCTTGTACCTAAAATTCTTTGGATAATTCTGTATTGGAACCAAATGAAGTCATTTCGTTTTAAGGTTTTAAAACAGATCTTATAAATCATGTTCCAATCTTTTTTACTGATATCAGTATTAAGAATATGTGTCCATTTACTTTTCAATTTTTATTATCATATTGATCTTTTACAATTTCATAAAAATACCGACTTCCTTTATTATGATTAAGCAGTGTTTTCAAATATGGAGGAAAAATTGGTCTGTCAATCGAAAAATTATGTATATCGCATTTACCAAAAAGTTGTTTCAAACATCTTTGAATTCAAAGGCATTCTAAACAAGAGGATAGTGCCCGTAAACGGGCACTGTGTCAGCTGACTGAGTGTCTTTGATTTGTGAAGGTGATAATGAGAGGAAAGCATAATTATCACGGAAAGTGCTGTACAGAAGTACAGTAAATGGTAATAGAACAGCATGTTCAAAGAAATTCCGAAGCTGACAGAAGAAAAGGACAAAAAAGTTGTGCCCTGCAAATGGTATTATGAAGGAAAGTAACAAGGTAACTGTTTAAGTGTAAAAAGTAGGTTAAAACATATTTAAAGAAATACTGCAAATGCAATATCCTCATTCCACCTTGAAGAAGGGGTCCAAGGTCAAATCCAACCACACAAAAACATTCCCAGCCCATGATTTCCTATAGGTTGGTTTACCATCCCAAACCTCTAGGACCAATAATAAGCGAGTTATAAGCACTTTTAAGATTGGCTGTCCTCATTTGACCTAGAAGGAGGGGTCCAAAGGTCAAATCTGACCACACCAAAAGAATCCCAGCCCATGATTTCCTATATGTTGGTTTACCATCCCAAACTTCTGGGACCATTAATAAGTGAGTTATAAGCACTTTTAAGTTTGGGTATCCTCGTTTGACCTTGAAGGCAGGGTCCAAGATCAAATCCGACCACACCAAAAGATTCCCAGCCCATGATTTCCTATAGGATGGTTTACCATGCCAAACCTCTAGGACCAATAATAAGCGAGTTAAAGGCACTTTTAAGTTTCGCTATCCTTGTGTGACCTTGAAGGAGGGGTCCAAGGTCAAATCTGACCACACCAAAAGATTCCCAGTCCATGATTTCCTGTAGGTTGGTTTACCATCCCAAACCTGTAGGACCAATAATAAGCGAGTTATAAGCAATTTTAAGTTTGACTATCCTCAATTGATCTTGAAGGAGGAGTCCAAGGTCAAATCTGACCACACCAAAAAATCCCAGCCCATGATTTTCTATAGGTTGGTTTTCCATTCCAAACCTCTAGGACCAATAATAAGTGAGTTATAGGCACTTTTTAGTTTGGGTATCCTCGTTTGACCTTGAAGGAGGGGACCAAGGTCAAATCGGACCACATCAACAGATTCCCAGCCCATGATTTCCTATATGTCTGTTTACCATCCCAAACCTCTAGGACCAATAATAAGCGAGTTATAAGCACTTTTAAGTTTGGCTATCCTTGTTTGACCTTGAAGGAGGGGTCAACGGTTAAATCTGACCACACGAAAAGATTCACAGCCCATGATTTCCTACAGGTTGGTTTACCATCCCAAACCTCTAGGACCAATAATAAGGGAGATATAAGCACTTTTCATGACTGAAAAAGAAACACCTGTGGCGGCCATCTTGTTTTTCAAAATGAGGCCAAAAATATTCCCAGTCAAGATTTTATAATGAGGAACATATCCGGCGAATTTGAGATCTCTACCTATAATACCCTTTGCTCTAGAGGGCCAACAAAAGTCCTTGTTTAAAGTCGAATAAACGTCCCTGGCGGCCATCTTGTTTTCCAATTGAGGCCAAAAATATTCCCAGGCAACATTTTATGGTTATTAATATATCCTGCAAACTTGAGAAGGCTAGCTTAAGCTATAATATTTTTTTCGTTAGAGCGGTAATGGTGAAATCTCTCTACACACTGTGGCTATCCAGTGGATACAATGATTTACTCAACAGTGAGAACCTGAAAGTAGCTATTGCTCAGCTATGCCATGACATACAGGTCTGCAATTTCACTATGTTATAGCTGACCAAAAATTACGTGAATAACATATTTAAACAAAATATTCTAAATGCAATAGGTTTCAAGTTACAACTGATTTACTCAATAGTGATAACCTCAAAGTAGCTATTATTCAGCTATGTAATGAGCTACATGTCTGAATTTTTACTATGTTATAGCTGACGCAAAAGTAGGTGAACAACATATTTAAGCAAAATACTGTAAATGCAATAGTTTTCAAGTTACAACTGATTTACTCAATAGTGAGAACCTGAAAATAGCTATTGCTCAGCTATGCCATGAGTTATAGGTCTGCAATTTCACTATGTTATAGCTGACACAAAAGTAGGTGAACAACATATTTTAACAAAATACTCCAAATGCAATAGTTTTCAAGTTACAACTGATTTACTCAACAGTCAGTACCTGAAAATAGCTATTGCTCAGTTGTGCCATGAGCTACAGGTCTGTAATTTCACTATGTTATAGCTGACCCAAAAGTAGCTGAATAACATATTTACACAAATTTCTGTAAATGCAATAGTTTTCCAATTACAACTGATTTACTCAACAGTGAGAACTTCAAAGTAGCTATTACTCAGCTATGCAATGAGCCACAGGTCTGGAACTTCACTATGTTATAGCTGACCCCATAATAGGTGAATAACATATTGAAACAAAATACTCTAAATGCAATAGTTTTCAAGTTATAAGTGATTTACTCAACAATGATAACCTAAAAGTAGCTATTACTCAGCTATGCCATGAGCTACAGGTCTGAAATTTTACTATGTTATAGCTGACCCAAAAGTAGCTGAATAACATATTTATATGAAATTCTCTAAATGCAATAGTTTTCAAGTTACAAGTGATTTTTCTCATGATGGAAGTTACTGAAAAGCCCAAAAGTAGCTATTACTCACTTAGCTATTGAGACAGACACCCAAGTTACTCACCATGTTGTAGCTCTGAAAAAAGTAGCTGAACAACATATTTTAACAAAATGCTCTAAATGCAACACTTTTCAAGTTATAAGTGATTTAGTGCATGATTTCATGAATTTTAATGCATTAAAAATTATTTAAAAAATTTATTAAAAAAAATAATACAGATCCAGGTCTCACACTCACACAAGAGAATCTACCTCTGGCCTAGTACATATATGCAAGATATGAGAGAAATCCCTGCAATAGTCACTGAGAAAATTGTGATAAAGTGTTGAAATTTTCACACTTTTGGTGGGGGTACCTCCCTTATAATGTCTCTAGCAAACAGACGAACAGACAGATTTGCATGCCTTGAACAATTTTCCATCCTCGATAGATAAGGTATCTTTAAAAAAAACAGCATGTCTCTAGGCCTTGTCGTTTTGGAGGAGAAGTTGTTCACGTGGACGAGGATGTGTACGCATATGCCCACGCCGCAGAGTGACGACATAAAAATTGCTTTTTAAGTTATAATGGCATTGAATATCAGCTAGCTCCATCAAACTTCCATTTTGCATTATGTCCAGTGGGACACATATCCCTGCATTATACCAATGTGAAAAGAATAGTGGTTCAGTGGATATCCCTGAGTTGTACCACATAGGACTTGATAAGGCTTCAGTGGGACTAAGTGTTTTTTTGTCAAGGAATTCACCCCAACCCATCAAAACTTCTTTCCAAAATGGGTTTGACATGGTATTTGCCAAAATTTTAGACCACAAAGATCCCATCAAATAGAATTTATCTGGGCTTACTGTGGATGAAAATAGTTTACTCCATGGAGAATCAGGAGATAGAATCAAACGTTTCACCCAAGCAAGCTTCTGAGCCCTAACAAAATTGTCCAAATCTATCATTTTCAGTCCTCCATTGAAAAAATCATTTGTAATTTGATCGCGACTAATCTTACTAGGTTTATTATCCCATAGAAAGGAATACATTAATTTATTTAAACTGCTGATTGGTAGGTATTGCACAATGGAATAGAGATAGTCTTTTATAAATGGACATCATTTAATCTGGCTCCCAACAAATAGCTACTGTTAGGAAATGGTATTTCACTATAAAATGGACACTTTAATCAATTCCAAAACTAGACACTGACTGTCGCTTTATATCTCAATGCTGCACATCCCCCAAATTGGATAAATTCAGGGCAACACACAGGTATTCCCCAAAGTGAGGAACAGTTTGGGGACTCTATGCATGCTGCTTTCATTTGAAATAGGCTTAAATATTAAATCTGTCTTATTCACAGTCTCATACATAGGTTCAGTTTTAACTACAGAAAGGTTTTCTCTAAGACCAAAAAAGTATCCCACTAAAGGTTTCTAAATGTGGTAAAAACCTTTTATATTTGACAAAGTGGAAGAACAGTTGTGTGAACAATTTGGAATGAAAATAACCAAATGGATTGCATTATTTAATTTCCATTCCTTCTGCATTGATGAGTTTTATCCTTTGACAAGGTATTAGAATAGCATCAGAGATGCCCGTACCCCACAGCCTGGGGAAATACTTTTCAACACAATGAATATAGAAGTAGTGAAACAGTACAAAGATTGAGATACTTTCAGACCAGTGTCATTTATATAAAGCTGCAAATAATGTTTAAGTTGAGAAAATAACATCTATGAGAAAGCAAATGTATGTAAAGATAAAGTAATAAAACAAGACAATTCAATAGCATTAATCAGTAAACTAATAATTATGAAGCTGTAAAATTTATTAATTGGAGAATAGCAAGGTCAAAGGTCAAATCAAGGTCACACCATGACCACATTGTTAAGTTTCAAATCAGTTGGCAGAAGAATCTTCTAGATAGAGTCCGGAAATGGAATTTCAAGGTAGCAGCCATGGTGGCCATCTTGTTTTTCAAAGTGGCACCAATTTCGAAAGCAACCTAGCCTGGGTGGTGCCCTACCACCCTGTTAAGTTTCAAATTGATCCGCAAAAGTGTGTTCGAGTCCAGAAACCCAAATACTGACGGACAGTCGGCCAGATGGATGGACATTGGACACATCAATCTAATGGCAACCCACCAAAAAATCAATGTGTCAAGCAGCATTGTTTTTCAGTGATATTTTTAACAAAACACCAATTTCCAATATTAAAAATATTAATACAAACAAATATTCGGAATGTTGTAGTAAAATTTATATCCACATCCACAGAAAACAGAATGCACAAAATACCATTGACACAAAAATACCACAGATGACAAAATACTTACGACTATTCCAAAAATTCCCAATTCACATACAAACAAGAAGGCCAAAAAAAAAAATTAATATAGATTTAATAGAGATTGCTAGAACTATTTGTAAGATGAAAAGAATGGCAAGTTTTTTAATTCCAGGCAAAATAAGTTGCAATCTCAGAAAAAAAGAGTAAGTAATAGTTAATAATTTATCTAAAATATAAAATAAAAATAGAAATTAGCATTTTAAGTATTAAAAAGTGCCACTTAAACACTCTTGTATCAATGCTGGCTTCATTCTATAAAATTTGTCCTGTCAATCTGTGGCTACAAAGAGCTGGGTGTTGTATTTTCACTGCAGACAGCCAATGGCATCAAAAATGATGCCATACAGAAGTTAGGCAAAATTTCAATGGTTTATGCCAAATACAGTTAGTCCATTGCATGTAACCTCACTGAAAAACACAGCTATACCGGATTCTAATTCTAATAGCACTTTTATAGCGCTTAATCTCTGTCAAAAGACAGACTCTAAGGCGCATCACACAAAAACATTGTTCAATATTCAAAAACCAGAGACATTGCAGGGGTCAGCACCGCGGAGAAAGCAGAAAGGAGATTGGAAATTTAGGGTGGGTATGCTTTTCCAAAGAGGTATGACTTCAACTTTGACCTGAAAGAGGCAAGTGAGTTTGCAGAGCGGACCTCATCAGGAAGGTCATTCCAAATCATAGGTGCGTCATACGCAAAACTGAGTCCAAAATGTTTTCGAGACTTGAAAATTGAACCAAAGTGGGGAACCTCAAGAAATATGCCATCAGATTGACTTCGACGAGTGTTATATGCACTATGTCTGGGAATGAGGAAGGGTTCAAAGTATTTGGGGTTACCACTGTGTAGGAACTTATATACCAACATGGCAGTCTTAAAGATAGAACGGTACTTAATTGGCAACCAATGTAGTGCTTTTCTAACTGGAGTGATGTGTGAGTACTTGGTGGTGTTGGCAACAATTCTGGCCAGGCTATTTTGAACACATTGAAGTTTGCGCAGATCTAGAGCTGAGAGACCTCTGAACAGAGAGTTACAGTAATCTAGTCGACTTCCGACCAGAGCATTGGCAGCCATAAGAGTAGCTTCATGTGTCAGATGTCCTCGGAGTCGCTTAAGATCCCGGACATGAGCAAAACAAGCCTTGCAGACCTTCCTAACATGGCAAGAGAATGAGAAATCAGAATCAAACCAGACACCAAGGTTCCTAACTGCATCTGTTGGTGATATGAGATTACCAAGTATGTTGACCGGGAAGGACTGATTAAGTTTTTCGCGCTGAGACTTTGAGCCAAACACAATGAATTCGGTCTTATCTGGATTTAGCTTGAGCTTATTTGTAAAGAGCCATCTCTTTACGTCTTCAAGGCAGTGTGACAGCTTATCAAGGGCCGAGGCAACATTTTTATGTGTGAGGTGTACATACAATTGTGTGTCATCAGCGTAGAACTGGAAACTAATACCAGGATGATTCTGTATGACTTTACTCAGTGGAGTAGTATAGAGTGAAAAAAGGATTGGCCCCAGGACAGAGCCTTGAGGCACACCATACAATAACTTTTTGGCATCAGATAAAATTGACCCAATCTTAATGCACTGAACACGGTCTGAGAGATAAGACTTAAACCAATCGAGGACAACCCCACTCACACCAAACCAGGAGCTAAGAGAATTAAGTAGCGTATCATGATCAATAGTATCAAACGCTGCTGATTGATCCAAGAGAACGACAGCAGTAGCCTCACCTTTAGCAAAAGCCAAATGAACATCATTCTTAATTGAAAGCAATGCAGATTCAGTTGAGTGACCTAGTTTGTAGGCAGATTGCCTGACATTCTCCAGTCCGTTCAAACTAACATGGTCATTCAACTGAGAAGCAACAACACGTTCAACCAGTTTGGATATGAAGCCCAACCCAGAAACAGGTCTGTAGTTTTTTAAGTCATTGGGTGGTAGTGATGACTTTTTAATCAATGGGGTTACAATAGCCTTCTTGAATTCATCAGGTACAACACCTTCTGACAACGAGCAGTTAACAAGCCTGGTGATAGAGGGCAGTAAAATATCAATACATTCCTTAACAAGAAATGTAGGCCATGGGTCTAACAAACAAGATTTAGTGGGTGACTTCATGATAATTTTTCTAATTTCCTCTTGAGAAACTTGTTTAAAGCAGCTGAAATTGGGTACATCAGGTGGAGGAGGCAGAGTGAATGAGTCACTAGAGGAAAATGAGTTTCTGATTTTATCTATTTTGTCACTGAAGAAAGTGACAAACCGGTCAGCAAGACCTTTCTTAGATTCATGAGAAGGGAGTACTGCTTCAGGACTAGAGTGCAGTGCGGAACGCAAGACCTGCCATAGCTTCTTGGAGTCATTGGTATTTTCTTTGACCAGGTTTCTGAAGTAATTTGCCTTATCTTTGTTGACCAGTGAATTGCAGCGGCCAATCTGTCTTCGAAGTCTAGCTCGATTATAGGCAGATTTATCTTTACGCCAGATTCGTTCCAGCTGTCGCCTGATGGTTTTTGCCAGCCTGTAGGTGTCAGATAGCCAACCAGTAGCTTGCTTAGTAAAAGTGCGAGTAACCAATGGTGCATGCTTGTTGAGCAATTTGCTCAAATCATCTAAGTATTGTTCACACAAACCACTGACTGTATCACCAGGGCATTTTACGAATGCGCTATTTCCCAAATCCTTACGGAAACTGTCCATGTCAATTTTATGATACCTCCTGAAAGTGACAACTTTTGCCTTATGTGAAGGAGGATTAACTGAGTCAAGCTGAGCAAGGACAAGAGCATGATCAGAAATAAATTCAGCAACTCGTACATTAGAGATGACACTGGCATCAGTAGGAGTAAGAACAAGGTCTAGGATATGACCATGTAGATGGGTAGCCGTTTGAACATTTTGTGTTATATTGCATGATTCTAAACAGTTCTGGAATTTGATACTATCATTTGAAGAAGTATCCACATGAATATTGAAATCCCCACAAATTAGGAAAGAGGGAGAAACAGAGGATAAATATTCTAAAAGATTGAGAAATTGGTCCAGGAAACTTTCAGAGCATGAGCCAGGTGGACGATAAACACAAGTCAACACAAGCTGTTGAGCCGCCGACCCAATTGCAATGCTAACATTTTCAAAGGAACTGAAAGTAGGTGTGTCCACAGATCTAAACTGTATAGCTTTGTTGATAAAAAATCCGACACCACCACCACGGCCATGAATACGGGGTTTGTGGCAGAATTTGAAGCCTGTCGGGGTGATGGAATGTAGAAGGCTGTCCGTTTCCTCCTGGCGAATATGTGTTTCAGTGACAGCAAGAATGTCGACAGAATGTACTGTTACAGTATCATCGATGCAGGGTCCCTTGTTTCTTACAGATCGGCAATTTACCACCCCAAACGAGATTGGTCCAGGATTAAGGGAGATGTCACCACAAAGCAACAATAAAATCGCAAGGCCTTGACGCTTAGCCACACAAGGGAAAAGATGTGTATTCAGGACATAGCTGTGGAGTCTGTAGGGGCGTGGTAATGACGTAAGACCATGAGCAGACAACGGAATAAACACATTAGGATCACTGCTTACTGACTTTCTCCAAAACAACAGTAAGAGGAACAACCAGCGGATGGTACTCATTGCACTCCAGTTCCCTAAACTAAGAACAGGACCGTGAGGAGTAACACCAGTATGCCCTAATTCTAATTAGTTATACATGTACTACCATTTTTTGTATACAAATCATTGTCTGTCGCAAACTCTGTTGCCTGGAGATGTGTACTCTAACACAACAAAATCATATCAACATGTCAGTGAATTTTGTTTACCTTATTTGCATTGGTGAAGTCAAGTAAAATCCAAAAATATTCTTTGGCAGCTTCCAGAAAATATCAGCCTTAAGGTCAATCTGAAATATTAATCATACATTACTGCATGGCGTGGCACTTCAGCACACCTTCATGAGATGAAAAAATATAATAACAAGTAATAACTGGCCTACTGGTTAACACACCTAGGAATACAGAGGACATGGGTTCGAACCCAGGTGTTTGTAGATGTATAGTGGCTTGGATGACCACTTAAAATGGCAGTTCTCTATCATTGGGTACCTTATCCAGTGGCAGGTTAAAAAACCTCAACAACGTTGATATATGGGTAGTGTCAGTCACAAGAGACCTTCTTATGTGCAGTCAAGATGGGCTTAATAGTACAGTAGTTTCTTTGAGTCTGGTAGTACAAGGAAATATTTGCCGAGTATACCGGTTGGCCATGTGTCCTTGCAAAACAGGACGTTGGGATATTTATTAACATTTAGTTGTCATCGGTAAAGCTTGTGCACTTTGGTAACCAAGTAGGCAAGTTGAAGAGCTGACAGAAATAAATTATATTCCCTATGCAATTTGTGCAAAGTCGGGGCTTTGATTTCTAGTAGAAATGTCAATATTACAACTTTAAACTAGATTTTGCGTCTCGACGCAGTGTATCCCCGGATGGGACATGGTTGAAATGTGACATACAGAGTATTTCCAGCCATATAAGCGAGTTACAAGCACTTTTAAGTTTGCCTAGCCTCGTTTGACCTTCAAAGACCGATCCAAGGTCAAATCCATTCACACCAGAAGATTCCCAGCCCATGATTTCCTATATGTTGGTTTAACATCCCAAACCTCTAGGGCCAATAATAAGCGAGTTATAAGCACTTTTAAGTTTGGCTATCTTCGTTTGACCTTGAAGGAGGGGCCCCAAGGTCAAATCTGACCATACCACAAGATTCCCAGCCCATGATTTCCCATACGTTGGTTTATCAAACCAAACCTCTACAACCAATAATAAGCGAGTTATAAGCACTTTTAAGTTTGGGTATCCTCATTTGACCTTGAACGGGGGGGCCCAAGGTCAAATCCAACCACACCAGAAGATTCCCAGTCCCTGATTTCCCATAGGTTGATTTACCATCACAAACCTCTAGGACCAAAAATAAGCCAGTTATAAGCACTTTTAACTTTGGCTATCCTAGTTTGAGCTTGAAGGAGGGGCCCAAGGTCAAATCCGTCCACACCAGAAGATTCTCAACCAATGATTTCCTATGTGTTGGTTTACCATCCCAAACCTCTAGGACCAATAATAAACGAGTTATAAGCAATTATAAGTTTGGCTATCCTCATTTGACCTTGAAGGAGGGGCCCAAGGTCAAATCCAACCACACCAAAAGATACCCGGCCCATGATTTCCTATAGGTTGGTTTACCATCCCAAAACTCTACGACCAACAATAAGCGAGTTATAAACACCTTTAAGTTTGGCTATATTCGTTTGACCTTGAAGGAGGGGCCCAAGGTCAAATCCGATCACATCAGAAGATTCCCAGCCCATAATTTCCTATGTGTTGGTTTACCATCCCAAACCTCTAGGACCAATAATAAGTGAGTTATAAGCACTTTTAACTTTGGCTATCCTCGTTTGACCTTGAAGGAGGGGTCCAAGGTCAAATCTGACCACATCAGATGTCAGCAAGGTTGTACAGGACATATATATCTGTTATGCATATCACTTATAAAGAGATTCAACCTTCTACCTATGAGAAACAGCCAGTAGAAAAATGTAGATAATTTTCAAAGAAATACCCGCAACCGCCATCTTGTTTTTCAGAATGAGGCTAATTTCAGTCCCAGAGAAGCTTACCCCCCAATGAAGATATCCTGCAAATTTGGTGAACCTAGTTGGTGTAGTTTTCCTCTAAGAGCATTAACGCCAAAAATCTCTCTACGCGCGGTTGCAGCGGTGGCAGCGTAGCGAACGCTAAACAAAAGTATCCACCGGATGCCTCTGGTGGATACAATAATCAACATGAGCCAGTAGTTATACAGCCAATAATAAAGGAGGTATAATTTGGCCTCACAGCCTTATATAGGTATATATGCAGTAAAAGGTATCATTTTGAGTCATTTTAGCAGGCCTAAGGTGACCTTGAAAACAATAGCCAAGGTCAACAAACTGGATGCTGGTACTCCATCATGTACTCAACCTCCAAAGCCATTTTCAATAGTTTCCATGCAATATAGTCAGCATTAAGTGTGAAAATATCTCCAAAAAAGGCCAAAAATAGCCTCGTTGAGGTACTTTGGTGGTCTGTGGATGACCTTCAATGAAGAGCTTCAAGGTCAAATTTCTGCATGCTTACAGAGGACATATATATCTATTATATACACCAGCTATAGAATGATCTAACTTTGTGTATATGAGAACTGGGCCAAAATGTGAAAAATGGCCAAAATCTGAACTTTAAGAGGCCACCAGTGACCTTGAAATTGAAGGTCAAGGTCACAAAACAATAGCGTTAGTTGCATTGCCCATATATACCCACATACCAAATTTGAAAGGTCTAACTAAAATATTTTTTTAAGTTATCACGTCCGAAAGGAAATCTCTGTGGCGGCGGCGGCATGACCGTACTGAACCTAAGTATCCCCAACTTTCGTCCGGGGATACAATCATTTTAAAAGATGTTTTAGTTGGATTCTATATTAATACAAGAGGGTCAGAAATGCCCCAAAAGGCGGGTTGTGCAGGCAGCAATAAGGTTAATGACTGCTGTAATTAAATTTAGAAACAAGGAAAGAAATGTTAGGTCAAGGTAAATGTGTAAATGTGCTAAGAAATGCAATTTCGAAAGCAACTTAGCTATGATGGTGATCTTTCTTCCTGTTAAGTTTGATTTCGATTGGACAAAGCATTTTCGAGTTAGAGTGTAGAAACAGAAATATAGACGGACAGAAAATGGACAAAAAATGGACGGAATGACACCAATTTCGACAGGAACCTAGCTATGATGGCGATCTATCTCCCTGTCAAGTTTGAATTCGATTGGACAAAGCATTTTTGAGTTAGAGTCCGGAAACGAAAACATTGACGGACAGACAGACAGACGTGAGACACATCAATCTACACGCAACCCGCCTAAAAATAGGTTTATACCTTGTGCTTGTGTCAATGCATATTTCGATCAAAAGAATTCCACGCAACTACACAGGGAACAGTAAATATACAATACAAAAGAAAGGACATTACTGCTTGAATTCATAACTTTGTACACCACCAATATTAAATTATTATTATTAAATTAAATTGCAAAGTACCCTTGCACCAAAATGATGTAACATACCACTGTGGTCATCATGGAGACATTGTAGAAGAGTTCTCCTGCCACATCCATCTCTCGACTGTGTTCTCGTACGGACCCTTCTGGTTCGAACATGTACTCCTGTACGTGACCTTCCTGTGTCCATTCACGTACTGAAACAATAATGAACCAGTTTAAATCAAATTGTCTTCATAATCAACATATTTTGCAGGCACATAGAATTATATTTCATAGTTAATGGTTGTTTGCATTTAAGTTAGTTATTCCTGGGTCCAGTCAGCTTTTCAATTTATCATTGGATGAATGAAGGTCGGTTAAATTTGGGGTAAAATATCACGTTCAACAGTCAGGGTCATATTTGGGCAAGTCCCCAGCATTGTATCTTGGGGGAGTCAAACCCACACAGAGGTGACAGCCTGTGGTTAGATGCCAATACTGCAAACTCACTTAAGGCCACTGAGGTCCTCTCATTGGATCAACATGTCAGATTAGTATTTAATCAGTCGGGTTTCATCATGAGCTTAAATCCAGCTGACAATATGTGGAATTCTTTCACTTGTTCTTCATTATGCACTGGCCAGATTCAAATACACACAAATACAACTATACGGACACTCAGTCTGGTGTGACCTAGCCAATATTGATAGAGATATACTTTTTAGCATCACCTAACGCCACTTACTATGGATAATTAGCATTACCACTTCATCGACAAGTGTTGAGTTTTCATTAATATTTTAATAACTATGCATGCTGCAAATAAGCTATATAATAAGCTGTATATCATTCAAAAGGTATTTTTACTGAGCCTCTGTTCATGTAGACTTGCTCCAAGTCTTCTCATTCCACCAAATCTGATATACATGGAATCATTATGAATCCATATGTTATTATTTTTTTTTATTTGGGGTTTACGTCACTTTCAACACTGTACAGGTCATATCACGACGGGTAGTTGGAAGGGCAGAAGAAACCAGTACATACAGTTCATCAGGTTTCTGTACTGTAAACTGCCGACCAACGGTAAGCAACTACCAGCTTTCCCACTTGAGACCGTGTTGGGAACTGAACCCCGACCTCAGAGGTGGGAGGCGAGAGTGTTACCACTCTGCCACCGTGGCACCTAAATGAATCCATATAATGAGTGTGAAAACTACTGTCGGGATGTATTTTTTTGTATAACACGGCACCCCAGTACTACGGATAATGAGTGTGCATAAATTTCGTTTTTTTCAACAATATCTGGAATGTATGTAACTTACAAATATGTATAATATATCGTTAGAAAGGTACCATATTAAAAAATATGGCCTGAGCGTTAATTATTTTCAAATGGAATCAGGCCAGGCGTTAAATTGAACCAGGCGTTCTTTTGAAATACAAAAAACAGTGTTATAAATTGTAAACTGTGTGCTTGGTACCAGGCGTTAATTTGAACCAGGTGTTTATTTGAACCTGGGCGTAATTTTGGAAATTTACGGTATATATTTATGTATATGCCATTTGGGAAGTGTTCCGATTGCATGTGTTACGACATCTTTGTGAAATTATTTTACAAAATGGATAAGGTAATTGTCCATTTCATGAAATGGACCACCCACCTGTCCATTTCATGAAATGGACCACCCACCTGTCCATTCCATGAAATGGGCAAGGTAGCTGTCCAAAGTGACTAGAAATCTATTGACCATTTTGTGAAATGGACAACCAAATATGCAAAATTTAAACTTTCAAAGAGAGTAAAAATAAAGAACTTTTTCATGAAGAAATAATGCTAAAATACCTCAGTAATGGAACTTTAGCCTTAAAATCATTGATGATATACAGGTAATTGTTATTTTTTACATATTAGTAAGGCAGGATCTAAGTAAGACTGAGATACAAATGAAGATTTTTGACATTAATATAATTATAAGACACAATATTAGTTCATTAACATTATTAGTGTTTTTTCATTTGCCCACATTACTTCCTTTATTTACCTATATTTGTAGTGTTTGCAATACTAAAATATGAAAAATAAAAGAAAGTCCAATGCATACTAGGATTTAAATGCAATCAGTGTAGGTCTACTTATTAAACTTAGTTGCTTTAAGCAGCTCTCCAACAGACTCTGGCACACAATATTGATGTGAAAAAGCAACAAATTGCTAGTATATTTATCAGGTAAATCTGTTTGACTTGTTTCCTTTGATCATTCATTAAGGAAAAATCTCAAAAAAGTAAAAGGCTTTTGAAAAGAACAGAATCATAAAACTGATATTGAACTTAAATCTACACTTGATTTTACACTGGATTAAGGGTTTCATTTAATATTAATTCCAAATAACAAAGTTTTCATTTTATTATTAACACTTATCAAGTCTATTTATAATTTTATAACAAGTAAGTTACTTGAATTGGAATTTTATGACAGGATATATATTCCATATAATTACAACATACAAAAAATGAACAACATGATTAAAGGATTAGCTGTATAACCTTAGTTATACCCTGGCAGGCGCTTTTTAGATGTCAACCTCTCTTTTTAGATGACTCTCCCTTCTTGGACTTAAGCGCATTAGAGGATTTGTATCAATTTTGCGCTCTATAAATCCTGCTATTATTATTATTATATTATGTATGAAATTTAATTTTCCATACAAGACTTTGTTAATTTCATGAAATGGACAATTTCATAGATAGGTCATAACATATGCATTCAATTTATGAACTTACTTCACAATCAACATATTTTAAAATGACAGAGAATATGATTTAAATTAATTGTTCTTCTTCAATGGGAATTACCTGTCGCACTCACCTATAGTCAAGTTTCCCACTTGGTCATATCCCAGCTTGAACTCTCCCGGCCCTGTGACCTTCATGTCAAGGTGAGCATCCATGGTGACATTGAACTTTGGTGTGAGGTACATATCTATCTCGTCCACCAGATCTATGGAGACCCAGAGGTGTTCTGGAGCTCTGTGGAAGAGTTCATCCACCAAAATAGACATCTCTTCAGAGGCTGATCCGGCCAGGTTGATGTTTGTCTCAAAAGGACCACTCAGCTGTAACAGAATTCATATTTGTATTTATACTCAGCGCAAAATCTCCATAAGCTACAGGACTCAAAGCGCTATATGACCCATATGACTGCACAAGTACAGCCCAACTCTGAAGTTACTGACATTCCCCTAACTGAAAGACAGAGGCTCAAGGATGACCATTTATCAATGTCTTTGAGATTCTTTAGCCTGCCACTGGGGATAAGACCCAATGACAGAGGACTGTCATTTTAAGTGGTCATCCAAAAAACTATGTATCTGCCTGTACCTGGGATTGAACCCACATCTTCTGTGTTCCAAGGCGAGTGTGTTACCCACTAGGCCACAGTGGGAGATAAGTATGTATTCTTGAGTTTAGAAATATTAATTATTATTAATATTAACACTAGTTTATAAGGCAGTTTATGAGACGATAATAAATATTGGCCTAACATGCCATATCACTGCCGATAAAGTTTTTTTATCCATTTAACGTTACTAATTTACTTATTCATTTTACTGATTTCAAAATACAAAAATATCTATTAATATGTTTTAGACAGGTGGATGCTGTTGCTGATGCCTGCCATCTTGGCAATATTGACCCTTGCTTCCCTCATGAAAGAGATAAGGGTATTGTAATCAATTTTTTTGTCTATTTGCACACATAAATCAGAAATACTATGCAATGAATTGGGGTCATTTTTCCAGACAAGATCAGATCTACCGATGGGCCCAGCGTCCTCAAGGATGATCCGGATCAATTCTCCAGAAACTTTTTAGCCATATTTCAGCAATATTTTGTATTTGGGGTCGGGTCAGGATCATATCTTCACACAAGGTGGGGTATACCCCTTGGACACTGAGAATGTAATCTCATATCACCAAATTAAACTGAGATATTTCTCACCGAGGTAGACATTATATTGAAATGTATATAGCTCACCTGCAAGGCATATCTTTTAACTCCAACAAGCTGGTCAATCTCGAGTTCACTATAAATAAATTTTTAAAAATCAATCCATTTATTTCACAGCCATTTAGAGACACAGGGTCTTCCATTTAATATTCCATCCAAAATTATCTTAACATTTACAAACTTAAGGAGCAATAGACATATAAATTATATGCTCCTCATATGTTTTTTTAATGTTGTTTCATCAGTAAGCAAATTATTGAACACATTTTAAACATCTAGTTAACTTAAGATTTCTTTATAAAAAGAATAATTAAGAACAAAAATAGGCTAGATAAAATTAAACTTTGTCCCAGCATCTAGACATTTTTTATAGTTTCCCTTTCTCTAGTTTCTTTATGTCTACTTTCTTTTCATGTGGTTTCTTTATTTCCTTGAGCATTCATTTGTATACCTGAGAAAACACCTTTTATAATGACTCAAAGTTAGGATCTCGTAACCGTTTCAAGAACTAAAGTAATATCGAGACAAGTCATTTTTGAATTCCATATGTTGCCATAAGCTGAATTTGAACCTGCTAGCACTAGGGTGAAAATGTCAAATTTGCAAATTTTGTGGCTTTTGTGGTCTCTCCGGAGTTTTTGCAATGCAAAAGCCGAATTAGTACCACTTCAGATTGGTCATATATTGTTAACAATATTTTTCATTAGTTACACATGTAAAATTTCCTGAAATATTTCAAATACTTTTCTTGCTTATCATTGTAGCATCTATCACCAACTGTCACCTCTTTGTGTGTTACACTCCAACAAGTGACCATGCAGTCAGCCTGTCACAATATGACCCTGGGCTGTTGTATGGGACATAAAACCCCAACCTTGACATTGGCTTACTGAGCAAGGACAGAATGTAATGAAAGTCACAATGGCAGTCAGAATAAAGTCATGATGGAATTCTTACAATACTACTTCAGGCAGGTAATACATAAAGCAGTCTTCACACAAGATTTCCCAGTTCTTTTCTGTCTTTTTCTCTTGCTTTTTGCTGCTCTCTACTTCATCTTCCTCAAAATAACTGTAAAATATAATATAATGATATAGAGAAATCAAACCAAATGCCCTAAATATGGGGAAATTTTGTATACACCAGCACCCCGGTACTATGGATAATGAGTGTGAATAACTTCCCTTTTTACCACAATATCTCGGAAACTATGCACCTTACAAATATGTATAATACATCATTAGAAAGGTATTCTGACAGCGCTTCAGTTCATGTTTGTTGCCGAAAACTCCATACAGAAATAACTGAGATATTGCAAGTTAAAATTGAAGGTTTTATATTCACTGTTGCCACTGCTTTTTAACAGGCTTTGTCACACTCTCTCATTAAATATTCATATTTTTAAAATAATAAATCGTACAAAATGGTGGATAATAAACGAAAACATCCCTCATCAGACATAGACAGAAAAAATATATCACGAATAAAGATTAACAATCTAATACTCATGCTTCGCACTCGTACAATATTGTTATCTTCATTCATGATATATTTTTATCGGCCGTGGTTGGGAGATTATAAAACGCCTTCCGTACGTGTGTGCGTACATGCGTCCGTTTGTCATGTTTTGGCATAAACCTTAATATCTCATTCATTTATAAAGATATCTTCACCAAATTGGCCGGGAATGTTTATGGCTATAAAAACCTGTCTCTGCAAAATTTTAGCCTCATTTTGAGAAACAAAATGGCCATGATACCTATTTGTTTGAAAATCATAAAGGTGCTCTAAATCTTGAAATATTCCAGCTAACTTTATTAAATTTGCACAAAAGCTATATGGTTAGAAAAGCTAGCCTGATAGTAATTTTGGCATAGTTCAAACACAAAATGGCCGTCATATCACATGTTTAATGTCAAACAGGGTTATCCTATTAAAAAAACCTTATATCTCCCCAAATATTGCTCCTAGAGGTTCAGAATATGAAAACAACTTGTAGGAAGTCATGGCCTGGGAATCTTTTCCAGGTGCTGAATTTGACCTTTGACCCCTGCGTCAAGGTTAAATGAGGTCATCACACTAAAACATCTTTATTTCTCCCTTATTATTGGTGCTATGGCTTCAGAATATAAAGCCAGACCATCAAAAGTCCTGGCCTTCAAATGTTTTGCCTAAGAAAAATTTTGGCCTTATTTTGAAAAAGAAAATGGCAACCATAGCCAATTATTTAAAAATCATTAAGATGCTCTAAAACTTGAAATATTACAGCTAGGTTCATCAAATATGTACAACATATATGTGGCTAGGAAAGTTAGCCTGATAGTAATTTAGCCTAGTTTCAAAAAGAAATGGCAGTCATATCACATGTTAAATGGGATTATCCTATTAAAAAGGCCTTACATCCCTTATCATTGCTACTAGGGGTTCAAAATGTGAAAACGACTTATATGAAGTCAAGGCCTGAGACTATTTTCCAATTGCTGACTTTTACCTTTGACCCCTTCTTCAATGTCAAGTGGGGTTATCTTACTACAAAGGCCTTATGTCTCCTTTAGTTCTCCATTATTACTGATTCTAAGGCGCGAGATAACCGCTGCGGCAGTGGCCTTGTTTTTGTATATGTCATTTGGAAAGTTTTCCTATTGTGCAAACACATTTTTTTATTCAACTCCATTCAGTAATAGTTTATTCTATACTGTCGCCATTCCCACAACATCTCTTAATTACAGTAGAACATGCAATTTTTACCTAGAGTTGTACACAAATTCTCCATTCCGGAAGCCAAAATAACCCCTGGAATTTTCTCCGTCTTCATTGTAATTAATTGGGATGATCTGCCGAAAGTCTTCATGGAAGTTAACCTGGATGCAGTAACAAAAGATTATACATATTAGATCCAGATTTTGTTGTATTATCAAGGAATTCATGTAGCTTATATGGAGTTAACTATGAATGATGAACTGGATATCAGGAGCCATTAGAAGTCAGAATAGTAGAGTTAGAAGGCAGTTCGAAAGTGAAACGAAGAAAAATTGGCTGACATTATCGGAATGATTAACCCTGGAAAATCTTTTTTTCTTATTATGTGCAGAATTGAAATGATAAAAGAAGCATGTTTTATTAATATGAAGTTCCTTGTTTTAAACGAATACCCAAATTTAAATGTTTAAACCCTGCAGTCGTACTTTGCAAATATTCAGTTATATATCTATGTTTATTGATGTCAGGTTGATTTTACAGAGCTCTACCCCCTGGAACATTAGTCAACTCATTTTAAAGATGGTTTGGTAAAAATACATATTTATGTGCAAAGCTGATTAAGTAAAGAAGCATCCTTCACCAACCTGATCTAAAAGCATTCTGACTTCATAAAAAGACAGTGTGGTGTTGATTGAGCCGTCATCGTATACAACTTTTCCAGCACTGGGAAAAGCTTCCTTCACTGTGACATCATACTCAATGGGAATATCCTCACTAGTGGCCTTCCATGGTACAACACTCCTTCTCCTCCTTGAGTGGGACTGCCCTGACTCCCCAGACATAGTAAATGGGTCCTGCATACGATGATGGTAAAATATGTTGGCCTCAAGGAAGAGGTCAAACAATCTAAAATGGTAAAGATAGAGGAGTTAAGTGTCGAATCAGAATTCTGTTGGAATGGCAATGCATGTTGTGAGTTTGTTTTTAAGAAACGATCTGGGGAAACACATAAAATATCTCAAAATCTCCTTTTGTCTAACAATAGGTCTCACAAGTGGAAATTGGTGTGTTTAGAGGTTGAAATGATTCTCAATACCCCACTGATTTACATTGACTTCAACTGATGGACTTACCCAGCTGGTCTGGTGTACAAATCTACTCTCTTATTGGCCTTCACATCCAGGGAGTCTATAATTCTGTGGAACCCAAACTCCATGTGATTATCTCTACCCTCCTCTCCATCCGTCATGACACATCCCCACTCAGCCCCGCCCACCACAATATCACCTGCCGCCCAGCTCTCGGCATAGGACATGTTGGTCATAGCAACCAGGATCACATTGTCCTTACAGAGGAGGCGCTGAAAAGAGGAAAAATTATTTTATGTTTAGTACTTGGGTTCAGAACATTGTGTAGGTCACAGTGCTAGGTTTGGATGATGGTTTGATAGTAAAGATTCTGCACTCTAAGCTGCAACCAAGATCATTCTTACACAGGGTACCAATCCTTGTGGATAACACACTTGCTGTACCTTGCATAGGTGACGTGTCTGGGACTGTATTCTAGTACAACAATACTTAGATCATTTCTAAGTTAGATTTTCAGTATTACTTAGATTTCAAGAAAGAAATCATGAAACTGAACATTTCTAACTTTTGGTTTGTGAATACCAAGCCCAAGAAAAGCTTAAGTGAAAACATTCCATTGCTTAGATCTAAGGTCACCTTATCTAAGTATTGTTGTAGAATACGGCCCCTGGTGTTGTACAGGAGGAGACAGCATTTCACATTGGACAGCATTTAGCCAACATCTACCGTGATGCTGAAGTAACTGTATATCATAGAAAAGTATGCAATATGTCTTGATACTTTTCTAAGATTTTAGAACTGACAGTATGCAGGATTTTGAACATTAATAAAAAAGTTTATAGGTCAGTGAAAAATATGCCCAACAAATTGCATCTGATGCAAAGAACTGTACATTCTCTTAACTGTGTCTGGGGTCAATATAAATACTACTTATAACTTCATCATATGCTTGAATGCAATGAGAAGAATCAATCTTGAGCTTTAATTACTGTATGCAAAATGTTTAACAGTCTTTGTAATTTTGGGGGAGCATTATAAAACAAGTGGCAAAATGCTGTCCACTTTTCAACAGCCATAATTTTATTGCCATAGAACAAATTCTAAGGATGCATTTGTACTTATCACAAAATATATTTTAGGATGAAGCCATCATTTTACAGTTTCAGAAATGTTTTGAGACATGCCCCAAATTTGGATACTCCAGATTTTTTTTCAGAATCTGACAGAAATTATACAGCAAACAAACAAGACTACTTAGTAATTTGAGGGAATTTTAATCTAGTCATGAATCCAAATTTAGATAGCTTAATTATCTCAGCATCAATAACCCAAAATCAAGAAATTTAGCTTTGCAAATTTTGGAAACATACAATTTAACTGAAGTTTTTAGATCTATGGATCCGGATATAAAAAGATACAAATGGAGGTGTAAAAACCCTACAAAACAAGCTAGATTAGACTATTTCATAGTGTCAGGCTCCTTCACAGACATAGTAACTAGCTGTAAATTAAATCCTGGTTATAGGTCTGACCATTCTATACTTGAACTAAATGTAAAAATTAACACATTCCAGTGAGATAAAGGCCTTTGGAAATTCAACTGTAGTCTTCTTGAAAATGAAAATTATATAGAGATGATTAATAAAGCTATAAAAGATATAAAATAGAATATGCAGTTCCGGTTTATACCTATGAATATCTCAATGTAGACAATGATTGGGACATGCAATTTACAATTGATGAAAACCTACTTTTGGAAATGCTATTATTAAAAATAAGAGGAATCACTATTAGCTATTCTTCATCACTAAAAAAGCAGAGGCTATTCAGGAAAAAAACTGCTGAAAGATATCAACAGTGTTAAAAATTCAAATTCCCCATACGTTTTACTAGATACTCTGGAGGCGAAAAAAGAAGAATTATTAAATCTATGGGGAAAATATAGCATCAGAGATGCCCATACCCCACAGCCTGGGGAAATATTTTTCAACACCATGAGATATAGAAGTAGTGAAACAGTACACAGATTGGGATACTTTCAGAACACTGCATATTTTGAATATTACCCATACATACAGATGTGGCAATACATGCTTATATGTGGAGTTGGGGCAAAACCTGTGACTCACTTGATGCAATACCATCTGTTACAATGGGAAGTTGCAAAAGTAACACTGTTAATGAATTCTAATATGATTTTAACAGTGCTTAATCTACATCAAAAGACACCCAAAGGTGGAACAACCAAGATTCAAGTAAAAATATATCACATATCCCTATAGAGAGATAAATTAGCATCAGATATGCAAGATCAAAGGTCAAATCCAGGTCACACCATGACATTGCACACATATAACCCCTGACCATTGTCCCTACCAAATATTAACTTCCTGCACCTTATGGTTTCTGAAATATAGCCCGGACAAGGCATTGTAGGTCGAGGTCACTACGGCAAGCTCAAATCTCAAATCAAGGTCACACCATGACGTTCTACATCTACACACCCTAGCCAATGTCCCTACCAAGTACACCTTATGGTTTCCAAGATATAGCCCGGACAAGATTTTATAGGTCAAGGTCACTATGGTAAGGTCAAACGACAAATCGAGGTCACATCATGACGTTGCACACCTACAACCCCTTACCAATGTCCCTACCAAGTATTAACTTCCTACACCTTACAGTTTCCGAGATATAGTCCGGACAAGATTTTATAGGTCAAGGTCACTACAGCAAGGTCAAAGGTCAAATCAAGGTCACATCATGACGTTGCACACCTACACCCCCTAACCAATGTCCCTACCAAATATCAACTTCCTACACCTTACGGTTTCTGAGATACAGGCCAGACAAACTTTTCCTGCCGCCCGCCTGCTCACCCATCTGGACACCATGGGTGAAAACAATACCCCGAAAGCCCTTAAGGGCTGTGGGGTAAAAAATTGATGGGAAATATGGTAAGATCAAAAGTAAATTGGTTGCAAAATGGAGAGAAACCGTCAAAATACTTCTGTAGTCTCAAACGCCAAAAATTTATTGATAAAACTATTAAAAGGGTATGTCTCCAGAATGGTTAAACAATTACAGAACAAGTTGGTATTTTACACTATGTAAAAGAGTTCTATGCTTACTTATTCAAAGTAAAGCAAAGTAATACCAGATATAAACTTTACAGAAACTTTTAAAAGCTATCCCATCATTAAACTGTCTGAATCGGAAGCATCATCACTGGAAGGACCTTTAAAAACATCCAAACTCATTGCTGCATTAAAAAAATGAAAAATAATAAAACACCAGGTGTTGGTTGATTTCCGTGTGAATTTTTTAAAGTTTTCTATTTAAAGCTAAAATTTCTGATATCAAGAGTTTTAAATTACAGTAATTTTAAAGGAAAATTATCTATATCATTATGTCAGTCAATAATTAATTGCATTCAAAAATTGCTTTCTTCTGCAATTACTGAAAGGCTCAAGACTTTATTTGATATATTTTGCAAGCCGGAGTTAAATCAGATTTTTTTCCCAATAGCCCCATATCTGTTCCTTCTGTGTGGGCAAAAACTGCATTATATGATTGAAGTTAATATTGAAATTAAAGGCATAATTATTGATTCAATTGAGAATAAGATAACACAGTTTGCCGATGACACAACCCTTGTTCTTGATGGTTCACAGAGCTCTTTGAAGGCTGCCCTCAATACGCTTGAAATTTTTGGATCTTATTCTGGATTAAAATGAACAGAAACAGGACAAAGGTTATTTAGATTAGAAGAAAGAAGTATTCCAAGGATAAATTACAAGTTTCAGTCAATTTAGATTGGGGAATTGCACATTTTAAATTGTTGGGAATAATCTTTTCAGTTGACCTGAATAAAATGATTGCTTTGAATTATTCAAAGGCATTAGAAAATTCAAAGAAATCCTTACCATTTTGGAAAAAAAACAAAACCTAACTCCTTTTTGAAAAATAATGGTGATAAAAACATTTATTCTCTCAAAGTTTAATAAGTTTATTTCATTTATTTGACAAATCCTTTGGTGGATTAAGAATTGTAAATATTGAGTGCTTTATTCAATCATTGAAATTAACCTGGATGAACAGGCTTTTTAAAAGGGAGTCCCAACCCTGCCAACTGAATAAGTACAGTTCAACTCTCAAACTACTGGCATACCCCTGGCTGAAAGGATGACTATTTAACCCTTGAGGTTCTTTAACCAGCCACTGGATTATTGGACCCAATGACAGAGAACCACCATTTTAAGTGGTCATCCGAGCCACTATGTATCTGCCTGTACCTGGGATTGAACCCATGTCCTCTGTGTTCCTAGGCGAGTGTGTTACCCACTAGGCCACCGTGGCAGATATTGCTATGAGTCAATCATAAATATTGATGTATCTGCTTCCAAAATGTTGTTTGAAATTTCAATGCTGTGCTGTTCCTTGCTGCAGTGTATTGGGCTTACTTTGTTGCACACTTCACTTTCACACTTGGAACACTAGGCCTGCCAAACCAGATTGAACTTTTTAGTGTGGGCATTCAACCCTGATTACAATGAATCTGTGTCAGTCGCTTTCAACCCTCAATCCTTGCCAAGGCAGGTTGCATGGGAACCGAGTTGCAGTAAGCTGTGCATTAAATAGCATCTTTAGAGCGGAATCATGCAATTATTTTCAAAAGTTGTCCAAGAGATGCGTTAAGAAAATAACCCTTAAATTACCCACCTTGCGTAAGTTTATATACCAATGTTTTATATTTAAATTACAGAAACTTATTAGGGAATGCTAGGAAACAGTGCAAAGTGCATATTAAATCCTACGACAACCCTTCACAGTCATTATATTTGCAATGAGGAGTACTTACTATAATAATTATAGTAATTGAATTTAGAGAATTAACAGAACCTGTCAAAACTTAGTAATTAAAATATAATGTCTTTTAATGCACTATAACTGTATAACAGTAATCATGCAGAGCAATTTATTATTTTGTAATACATTTGTTTTTATAATTTAATGACTCTTTCAGATTTCCATAGAATATACTGTACAATCTAAGCATAATAAATTAACACAATGGTGATCTCTTAGCACATCCTTAATTTGTTTAAGTGCTATGGTATTTCATATTAAACAATTATTTGAAAGGAATAATTAAATTAACCTCAATGCATTTTTCTCCTTTCTTCTTGTAGTACAAAATAATTATTAAAAAAAGTTAACCTTCTGGTCACAATTCATAACATATGGGTTAAATGTACCTGGTTAAACATATATTTGATTAAACACATATTTACAAAATAATGTATATTTTAAGTTAGAGAATGCCCTCAAAAAGTGTGGATTTTTTTGTTTCAAATCACAAATCAAAGAATCCACACGTTTTGGGGGCATTCTCCATAACACAATCTCCAGTGGTTTTTATTCACTTTTACAAGCATAATCTCAAGTGGTTAAAAGGCACTCCTGTAAGGCTTACAATCCTCGTTAATTTATTATTAGTGGGTTGATAGCTTTACTCTAATTTTTTATTCTAATTTCATGTATTTGTGATAATGTTGTTCATCTCTATGATTTATCAAATATTTTTTCCACAATGTCTCATTCAATCAACTTTGCATTAGACTTGCTCCAAGTCTCTGTATCCATCAGTGACCTGAACTTTAATTGGAAACTTGCAGGAGTTCATTATACCACAAGCATTCTTGAGTAAGGGGGGACTCTCGGAAAAAAACAGGGTTGGCGGCTTCTCCAAAAGTCATACAGCACCCATATATTACACAAAAAGACAAAAAGGTCTTGGTGAAAGTCTGACTTTCCATGTGTGAGCGGCAACTTCAAAGTTTAGTATCATGATCTATACAATCATCATGGCTGTTAAAAATGTCTTTCAAACGCAGCTTAGTTCTGATCACAATGTACTCTTACATACTGAAAGAAGAATGCGCGAGGAGTTCTGTAATTTTGTTTGTGATAATTTGAATAATATATATTAGTAAATGTGGAAGTTTGTCCATCAGTCCATCCTTAAACACTTGCCAATCACTTATTAGTTTTTCTTTAAGTGACAATATCTCTTCCTTAATTCTCGTCCTATTTTGATCAGTTTGCACCATTGTGTTCAGTTCAATTGGCTGAACTTCAAAGTTCAATGAAATCTCCTGATAAAAAAGGCTTTAATTCCGATATAAATAGTTGATTTCAATTTGATATTTCCAAAGAAAATACGATTGAAAACTCTACTGCAGCCAGTCAAATCTGTCATTCATTGAATATTTATATATGTCTAATTAACATCCAAATAATGTCCCTGGGGCAAAAGGTTATATACTGACTCATTATGACCCATTAAGTCCAACAAATAAAATTGACAGAATTCTTCATAATCATCCGAAATGAAAAAAAAAATAGAATGTGCGGGCTAGGCTAGGCAAGCTAGGCTAAATCTGTAGAGCATTACTTTTCATTTTACGGAACTAAACAAGCAGGGCAGGGGAATGTACTAACCCTTGCCTGTGGACTTTTATTATCCACTGTTTTGTACAAATAGCAGGTAAAACAAGAGCACCAAGAAACCCCCGCCAAGGCACCTAATAATAAGTAAATGGGAAAATCCGGATTCCTTTTTTAATCCAGACGTTGAGTTACATCACACTCAAAATTTAACGGGATCTAAGTTGGACCAAGACCCATTATCTGATTTTGTTCATGAAGTTCTAATCAGTAGTATTTGTGTCGTCCTGCTAACAGGAACAAACAGACAAACAAACTGTTATAATACCTCCTTGAGGGGGGGTGATAAATCTGTTTTGAAAGAAAGAATGCATAAAAGGCTAAGATGTATGGGGGGGACCAGTGAGTAAGAGAATTTAAGTTTTAAACTTGTGATTCCTCTGCCACTTCTGCATGAATTTTATTGCAACAACAAACGAGCAGAAGCTGTTAAAATGCCTTTCTGATAATCAATATAACAGATGATAACTTTAGAAATATTCAAAAAAAAATTGGCATTTGCTGACGAATTTGTAATGCTAATTATCCATAGTAAGTGGCGCCGTAATTGTAAAATATATATATATATATATATATATAGTGTTTGCGTGTAATTATATGTCGCATTATATTTCTGGTCTAAAGAGCATCATTGTTATCTTGATAAAAATATAAATGACAAAAGTTCTTATCAGTTTCTTCCGGGTGCAATATAAAACAACTTGCAATCAATTCTTGTCAATTCAGTGACTAAAAGGTTTTTTTCCATCAATATCTGGTTTTACAGATTGACTCTAAAATATGCCTATAATACTCTAAACTTGCTACTTCAATCAACAGATTACGTTTTTATGTTGGTTCGTTTGTCTGTCTGTCTACATGTTTGTCTGTGTTTGTGATAACTGAAAAAAAAATAATGAAAAAAGATTTTTCTTCTTATTTTTATTATACATTTATAATGTCCTGGAACTTATCCCCCCAACCCCACCCCCACCCCACCCCCACCGTTTACCCACCAACCAGGAAGAAACATATATGACTGAAATCCTTTTCACAAGCAAATAACTAACTATTTGTGTCACTTAGAGTGTGTTTGATGAAATACTTAAGTTAATTGCTTGTTTACAAAGAGAATCTTTGTTTCGTTTGCAAATGTGTCCAAAACAGTTTTGTTGGCCATATACTTCTATTCTTTTGGTTCAACAGTAAGTAAGCAATGGTATGACAAAGTGTCAGAATGTTTTTGTTTACTAAATAAAACTACAAGTCAGTACTTGTTGAATGTTTGTTACATGTATAAATTTCACAGGTTGTGTTGCTGTAATGTTGGTGTATTGTGATACTAGTGCAAATATATTAAATATTACATGCGACCAAACAATGAACGTTTACAGCTTGACTTAGGTATTCAGGTCACATTGAACACAAAGTCCTTATTTACATTTCCTTAGACATTATATGCATTGACAAATTGTATCTTAATATTAAACGACAAAGTATTCTCTTTCTATGTTAACTATTAAACCCCATAAAAGTAAAGCTTGAAAACAATCCTTTTATAGCATCATGCTGTATTTCGAGATATACTTATATACCAATATAAGATGGCTCCATCTTGCCATTGCGACATATAACTTTTGACATGGCCTACTCTGTTTGTGATTCACATTATTATTATTAATGTTACTAGTATTCTATGTCTACATTCGTGTATATATTCAATCCCCTCACTCATTCCCTTGGAGTCTGTCTGTCTGTCTGTTTATCTGTCTGCTCATAATTTGAAAACCATACGTCAGATAGGGTCATACTTTGACACAAGGTAGTTGGTTCTAACTTTGACTCAGTTCTCAGAAACCGTCTGGATCTGGGTCATATATCCAGAATAGTTTTTTTGTGACTTTTCATCACGTTCCATAGGCTATGGGTTCATACGGTGTTTGCTTGTATTGAAAAAAACAACTACATGTTTGACTACAGACAAAAATCTGAACTGCATAAACCCACAATGTGTTCACTTTGGGTCACTTATTAATGAGCCTTGTATGTATCATACAAAAACTAAGAGTACTCAGTCAGCACATACCTCCGCCACGGCACACAATAACTAGAAATTGCATCAATTTGATGAAGTGTATCCCCGGACAGGAAATCGTGAAACACAATGAAAATTTTGGAGCAATAAGATGGGAGATATGAAGTTTTGTAAATGTCAATCTCCCTTTGACCTGGAAGAATGGGTCAAAGGTCAAATGTAAACTATGGAAATAATCCTTGATATTATTATTACTATTATTATTTTGGTGTGGGGATTTATTATGGGTCTTCACTTTTCATGAAGGTCCAAGCAAAAGTATCTGCATAAGCCAGCTAACAAACAAACAAAAAGACAAACGGACTAACAGGCAAACAAACAGTCATGAATTCAACATAACTCTCACTTATGACTGAATGGGAGATTTACAGTACCCACTACTAGATGTTGTGGTTCCTCACTTGTTCATGTGTACATCAACAAAAGAAACTGTGCCTCCAGATTTTTTTTCAGAAAGATTCAAGCAGTATTTGCGTAATCCTGCTAACAAACAGACAAACAGTCATAAAAATAACACCTCTTTGACGGAGGTAATTAATTTATATCCATCATCTCTTCTATCACCTTAATTTCCCTTATATGATATGGTATACTCCCGAATATGCACGAGTATTCCCAATGACATCCAGCTCTTGATTGGTATTCTAGATTGTGCTTTCCCCCTAGTTATGGTAGGGAGCTGTTTATGTAAAGCTCTGTTTCCCTGTTAATCTTATTTTTAAAACATGTTGATAAGAAAAGGTGTTCCACAGAAACTCATAACTCTAGTCCCGTGTTCATCCTTGCCACACGTTTACTGCTGGTTTACTATGGATTAAGATGTCTTAATTCTATCATAAAGTAAACATTTGGAATATCTATTGAACTTATTATGTACTTAAAGAGAACAAAGTTCAACACATTATGCCACAGACATATTACAGGTGATACGACCCATGGGCAGAGGTTTTACTCGGCTGTGGAACTGCCTCGAAGGACGCCTCATACCTTCCGAGTTTTGGTGTAACATTCACACTACAGGCGGTATAACCCTGTGGCTATAGGTGCTGGGCAAAACACCCCGGTCCTTCAACTACGGTCTGAGGTTTATATGCGAACTTGTGACAAGGAAGTAAAAAGTCCAATTCCTCCACTCACCTTATGTTGCCGTATAACACCCAAAACACGACCAAGTCACAACCGTATATACACCGTGCACCACACCTTCAGTTACCGTAGGAAAATATTCATCTGTGCGCACTCATGGTGAGAGAGAGAGGGAAATTTTAAACTTTTTAGAACTTTTGTAGCATGCGCAAGGTATTGGACATTTCACTACTGTGTCACAAGTTCACACACAGGCATCAGATGGTAGTCAAACGACAGGGGTAATTTGCCAAATGCCTACTACTGGAGGGATACTGACTGTAGTGTGATTGGGGTATTAACCTCTGTCTGTCACTCAACTGAGTTTGACCCTCTAGCTCTCAGGGCCAAAGCATAAGAAATTAATATAGGTTTGAATGTTCACTTAAGATACATTTTTGCTATTCAATCTAATCAGTGATAACGGCTAATATTAGCCTTGCTTAAGGCTCATCTTTGCTCACAAATCATATGTCATGTGTACATAAAGGTTGGTATTCGTAGAAAACCCTCAAAAATGTTATGACATATTAGCTTAGCCAGACAGAGCTCTGAGGTCAAATCTAGTTAATTATTATTAGAGTACATTATGAATACTGTAAAGTGGTTTTTTTATTACACAGTAAGTCGACTGAACCGTAAGCAAGGCTAATGTAATTGTTTTCGCAAATTTCTGTATGGAAGTTATGCCAAGTTGTGGCGCTGATGTCAAGTAGAAAGTACATTATCGCCCCTTAAAAAACACCGTTAATGGTTAATTAATTTGATCTCTTGCAGTTAAAGCTATTTATAGCTGGTGCATTGTCAATATACTTATATTAATCAATAAAACATCACGTTCTACACCGACACCCACAAATGAGGCTTTTTGTGCTAAAGTTGTCACAACTTAAGACACCAAGCAGCAGTATTCTCACTTGAAAGAGACTTGAAACAACAATCCTACCTTAACCCCATTGTCTTCGCTGAGCTCTATTATGTTCCTCAGAATACCCTTGCTTCTTAAACTGAACTCATCCGTGTCCCGGAAGTGCTCAAACTCCCCACACAGGATGCACGTGATACAGCTAATCAATGTCAAGGTTGTCAACACAGTTGCTTTGGATGCCATCCTCACAATAGGTCTGCAGAACAATGGCCAGTGCCCAGTTGAGTATGTGAGCTACACTGTTGGTCCTGCTCAAATTGACAAAAGGTGACAGATAGGCATTTTAATGAAGATGCATATAGTGATATGAGTTATAAAACAAAATCTATAGGACAAAATGAAACATCTGAAATGTGTTTGGACAAAATGCCTCATTCCCAGGATCAGGAGGTCTGTAAACATACAAGAAGTGTACAGAGGGTAACATTTACATTACAGGGGTGGGTAGCCCTAATTACCTATCGGTTGTGTTGTCCCATTCATTAGACTGTCCACCTCTGTATATGTTAGATACAGAAACTAATATCAACATTTACTATAGTGACATGTATGGTAATGCCATTAAAAACACTTGGTCTCCATATGAGTCACTTGGGCTGCGAAATGACTTTTAACTTAAGAAATCAAACTACGCCTTAAGGATTATGAGAAGATTATACAAGAATAGAACACCAAGCAATGATTTTTATGAAAACACAAATACATATCAATTATAAATCACCTTTAAAAAGCCCATCAGGTAAAATGCCCATCAAGTGAATCCCATCAGCAAAATAGCCCATCAGGAAAATTGCCTATCAGCTAAAGTAATGGGTAGGAAAATTGCCCATCAATTTTGTTTAATTTAGTGTTTTATTTAAAATACTGACAACATAATACAACTTTTTCAACAAATTTTATGCCCATCAATTTTTAATTTAGTGTTTTATTTAAATACTAACAGCACAATACAGCTTTTTCAAGAAACTTTATTAGATTAAGAACAACTTAACATGATTATACAACTTCAATATATTACAGGCTAAGATCAAATAACATGATAATTCAATTTTAGCACTATTTCATTCAGATGCAGCCTTCCTTTAATATAAATAAATGAAAGAGGTAGCAGAAATAATTGTAATTTGCAAATACAATCTCACTCTTTATCCATCATTTGATTTATACCGAGAAAAGATCATGAAAGAAGCACTAAGTTGCAATTTGTAATTATCCTCACACACTGCCCACCAATTGATTTGCTCTCAACTTTGAAACATTTCATTCTCACCTGAGTTGACACCCCACATACACCCTTCCTTTGCTGTATATATAAAAAAACTTTTAGCTGATGGGCAATTTTCCGGATGTTTTGTTTATGCTGATGGCATTCACTTGATGGGAATTTTTCCTGATGGGCTTTATTCATGGATTCAGAAATTATATGTGCTGAAGCAATTACCTCTGTACAAGATATACACTAGCTGTAATATGATATTTATACCAAATGTTCACCCCAAAACATTCATGCCCTGTATGCTTGTTTACTTATTCTCCACGTGTTTGTTTCAATAAAGTTAATTTTAAAACATTTTTTGTCCAAATACTTTTATGTGGCCTGTTATTGTCCAGTTACATTTTGTCCCACATATGTACCCCAGTATCCCTCTTGTAAACTTTGTGCTGGGGAGTCACGCTAGCACTTGATAAGCTGACACACCTGTCCTGGCAACAAGTGTCAACTTACAAGAAAATTGGGGGTATTTTAGGGTGTCACTAAATACCTGTCTTTACTGGATAACTGATTGATTGATCGCTCTGTATAAATACGTAGTTAATGTACTTGTTTCCACGACATGAACATGTAGTAAACCACCTGTTGATAGTTTGACACTGCTGTTTGTGGTAAAGACAAAATGATGCCAATAAATACTGACAACTGTTAATTAGTGTATTTACATGGGAAATACCTATACATACAGAGGGTGTTTCAGAAACAGATACAGGATTTTATGTGGGTTATTGTGGCTTTGGAAATATTGTACTCGGCCATTTTGTAGCAGGACAAAACCCTCATAAAATCCCGCAGTAGAAAAGAAAAACAAAAGAAAAATAGCTCATTCAAAATGATACAAGACACATTTAATTCATTGGTGAAAAGTACATACTACACAGATATGAGTAATTCCTGGTGTACACTCATCTGTGAAAAGACTCTATAGCCCCAAAAAACCTCTTTAGTCTTGAAATAAAATCTGCATTTGGGTTTTAAATATCTAAACATGGAAGTTTAAAGACGACAGTTTAAAGAAATAAAGGGTCTTTTTAAAATATAATTACTTTTTCTGCTAAATGTGATGTTACAACAAATAAAACAAACATTCATTTTCCATCACGTGCTGTATTTGACCTTAAGTAGTGAACATACAGACCAGGCTGGGCATATTATTTCATATTAAAACGTACAACGGATAATTGGCATTTCAAATTCGTTAACAAGGATAGATTATTCATTATTACTTCATTAATTATGCAAGCTACAAGTATGGTATCTATCTGTTTTAGAAGTCTTTCCCTCCCTAGTTTTCTTCCTACCAAACACCGATGGTCCCCTTGGTGATAACCTGATTATGTTTTACTACCTTCTGATTTGTGCATTATGATTAAGATTGTGTGCCTTAGAATCCACCAGTGTGGAGATTAAGCACAAGGATACCTGATTTTTACAGAGCTTCTGCTTGCTTTTGTTATATTAAAGTCTATCACAGAATTGGCTAAGAAATCTCAAGTTGAAAATTAAAATTGTTACAATCACTTGTGCCTATAATGCCCCTGTTCCACCAAAGGACTAAGCCCCGATCCTGTCTGCGACCCTTAATAGTGGACAGTCGGTGACGAAAATGGTAAAATGGGCGGGAATACTGAATCAGTACTAAAGCCTGGGATTAAGTTCAGATCGGCCTCAGGAAGCCTGAGGAGGCCCCAGGCAGCCCCAGACAGTCCCCGACTGTTCTGTGACTAAGAACTGATTAAGCCGTTTTTCTGGTCGGTTCGAAGCACAATCTTGTTGTAGACATACCGACTGGGTCCCAGGATGCCTCAGGCCTCCTGGGACTAAGCCCCAACTAACCCCCGATTAAGTCCCGGCTTCCACGGGCATCCTGAGGCTTCCTCAGTCTTCCTCAGACCACGATGGCCAATTATTGTTTTGCAAAATAACTGGATTTTCTGGGTATATATACAGTAGAACCTCGATTATCCGACCTTCTATTATCCGCATCTCCGGATTAACCGAACCAAAATCATGTCTCCCTACACATGTACAATGCATCGTCTACCGTGAGCGATAATACAGGATTTTACACGGTCTCGGAAACTATTAATTCTATTGCTTTATAAAACATACCATTCACAGAAACGCCTAACTTCTTTATTTAACTTCTTCCATTGTTACAATAGGGGAGGGATTAATTCAATTACACGACCCTGCTACACAACTTCTTTGATAATACGCCAATCAATGAAAGCATGTTCGATTGCGTTTCGCAATTTATAATCTCCCGGAGTAGGTTCACAGACTGACAGCGTGTATCAAACGAAAAGACGTCCTCAATGCATTACCAACCAAACACACCTATCACTGAAGGCGTGTTCGCTTTGGGTTTTACAATAAATAAATCTCCCGAAGTTTTCACAAATGACAAAATGCATAACACTGTTTATCTAAAATTAAAACGTCCACATTCATGTACCAACCGAACGCAATCATTTCAAATCCATGTAATATTTAAATAATAATACATGAAATATCCATAGATATGGAGCAAATAAACGACAATTGAAGGGTCACTTATATTATATGACACAAATATATTAAATTATTTTATCGATGACCACCAACGTATGTATTTATTGCATAAAAACGACATTTCTTCAATTATCGCCCACTCGGTAACCCATAGACCGTGAATTTCGGCTTCCTTCATCTATCCGAACCCCTTGATTATCCAGCCGGATTGTATGTCTCCCATAGGGTTCGGATAATCGAGGTTCTACTGTATATATAAATTCTAGGAAGTAATTATCATCACTTGTCTATGAACACAGCAGGATTCCAGCTTTCAATGGAAGACATCTTCAGCAACAAATTAGGGTTTTTTTATTTTTTATTCAGTTACATATGCTGATGTATTTGCTATTTCTATGTCCACCACAGCAACAGCCACAAGCAGCAGCACCACCACCAGCCATACAGAGACCTAGAAGAAGGCACAACATGTGGGTAGGGCCATGGCTACTACAGAGAGAGGAGAGGGGGGCCTACCACAACATTATGGCTGAACTGTATGCCACAGACATTCCAGGATTCACCAATTTCATGAGGATGACCCCTGAATTCTTTGAAATGATAAAGACCAGACTGGAACCACGTCTAGCCAGGCAGGCCACCAACTACAGAGCTCCAATCAGTGTTGGGGAAAAGTTAGCCCTCACCATCAGATATCTGGCCACTGGAGAGTCATACACATCATTATCCTGTCAGTTCCGGGTTGGCAGATCCACCATTTCCAAGTTTCTACCAGAGGTCTGCAGGGCCATCCAGGATGAGTTCACCAGAGAATACCTCAGATGTCCTACTACTCCAGATGAGTGGAAAGAACTGGAAACAGAATTCAGGATCAGGTGGAATGTTCCACATGCCCTGGGAGCTCTCGATGGCAAGCATGTGGCCCTGAAGAAACCCAAGAACTCTGGAGCCCTGTACCACAACTGTAAGGGATCCTTTTCAATAGTAATGTTGGCCTTGGTTGATGGACAGTACAAGTTCAGATGGGTGGATGTGGGTACAGCTGGATCTTGCTCAGATGCCCAGATATTTAATACCTGTCACCTGAAGAGGAAGATTGATGATGGCACCATAGGGTTCCCTGACCCAGCACCTATAACCCAGGGTGGTCGAGATGTCCCCTACTTCATCCTGGCAGATGATGCGTTTGCCCTGAAGACCTGGCTGATGAAACAATATGGCAGAAGGATGTTAACCAGAGAGGAAAGGATTGCCAACTACAGAATATCAAGGGGCAGGAGAGTTGTTGAGAATGCTTTTGGCATCCTAGTCTCCAGATTTAGAGTCATGATGACCACTATTGAACTACCCCCAGAAACAGTCAGGGATGTGGTCATGACCTGTGTGGTTCTGCACAACATACTGAGAAGCCAGTATCAAGGTCAACATGGTGTTCAACAGCCTGGTGGTGATGATGATGATGATGTGCCTGGTGATGGTCAGTTGATTGGTGGTGCTGCTGATGGTGGTCGCGACAGAAACCCTGCCAGAGAAACCAAAAGACTGAGGGATTACCTCAAGGACTACTTCAATAATGAGGGAGCAGTGGCCTGGCAAGATGGCAGAATATAACTGCTACTGCAGTAACCAGTCCTTTTCAGGACTACCAAATATTCCCAAAACAATTAATCAGCTGTGCTTGTTCAAAATAACCCAATCATCAACAAATATAATTCACTGAACCAACAAACAGACAAACCCAATGCCCAACATAATTCACCCAACCAACAGACAAACCCAATGCTAAACATAATTCCTACAAAGAAAAACAGACAGACAAACCCTATGCCAAACATAACTTGGTAAATGGAATAAATATTGCATATATTTGGAAATCTACACCCTAGTTTCACATTTGGTTTTTATTCTGGAGAAATAACTGAAACTGAAAGTTTTTCCTTTATTGCAAATCTCAAAATTGAATTTTTTTATTCGACCTCAGGGAAATTTACAAAAAATAACCACCTAAGTGGTTTTGTTTACAGTATGGTTTATCTGTCTGTTTGTTGTGGGGAGTTATGTTTGCAAATTTATTTGTCAGTTTGTTGGTTGGAGGTTATGTTTGCTATTGGGTTTGTCTGTTTGTTGGTTGTGGGGTTATGTTTGCTATTGGGTTTGTCTTATTGTAGGTTTGTGGACATGTCATAACATATTTTTTATATCTCTAGGGATGGTGTCAGTGTTGGACTGTTTCATTACAGAATTAAATCAATCCCATGGATTTTAAACTACAAATAGGCAGATTATTGGCCATATTGGAAGTTTATTTATCTATTTTTTTTCTATGTGGCCTTTTTTGCTATGTGTATTACCATGGGTTATTTCTTTCATCTTTGGGGTGGTGTGGGTGTTGGGCTTCTTTTTTTTTTTGTTTTGTGATAAGTATAACTGAACTGTTATGCTTTGGGAGGGGAATTTGAACAACTTGCAGCTGAATAATTGTTTTTGGAAGATTTGGGCGGCCCTGAAAAGGGCCTATGGGGGGTACGAGACCCACCCGGACTGGCTGGCTACTGAGGAGGCTGCTGCTGTTGAGGCGGTGCTGTGGTGGTGATGGTGTAAAGCTGCTGCTGTTGCTGCTGCTGCTGAGGCTGCTCAGTGATATGTGTTGTTAGATCTGGTAGCTGGCTTAGTATTCCACTTAAGCTGTGTCTGCTGCCCTCGTCCTGTAATGTGAGAACTGATGGAGGGTTTCCAAAGCCAATGGGGCTGGGTGTATAGTAGACATAACTGCTGGCCCTGCTGCCCGCTGCAGCCTGGGTGGAACTAGACGCCTGTTGAGTGGTTGTTGGCAGTATCCCGACCCTCTGTGACTCCTTGGTAATAGTGGCTGATCTCTTGGGTAGAACTTGACGTCTATGAGTGTTCTTTACTTCTTCAATGTCTCTAAAAATTCTGCCCTTGAGGTCCTCAAATTCCTCTTGGGTCATCATTTCAGTCTCTGATGCCAGGTAGTCAAAGAAGGGCTGCCTGTCTGACTTCTGCTGCAGGAAACCTGAGACCAGTGTCCTCATCTGGTCGAAGTGCTTGAGTATCTTTGAATCTGTGGAAACTGGTGTAGATGTAATAATTGGTTGACTTGCACTCTCCCTCAGGACACTGGACTCGAGATGGTCTGTATCAGTAGTAGACCCACGCGATTCTTCATGCCTGCTGGTGTTGGGACTGGCCTCGAACCCAGAACTTCTGTTGGCCCCCTTGCATCTGATGTGGGTCTTAAGGAAACCCATCTGCTGGTAGACCCAGGACTGTCTCTTGGTCATCTCCCTTGGGGCTTGGCCAGACTGTAGCTTGGAGAGCTTTCCATAGCGAGTTCTCTGTGACTCAAACCACCTTCTGACATCAAAGGGCTGGAGCTTCAGTTGTGCAGAAATTTCTGCCCAGAGAGCCTCCTTCCTATGTCTGTCGTGGAAACATGCATGCTCCTTGTTGTACATCTCTGGGTGCTCCTTCGCAAACTCAACAATGGCAATTTCTTGGCTGTCAGTGAATGTAGCACAAACCCTGGCTCTCTTGGCTGCTGAGTGGCACTCTGAATCTTCCTCACACCTCTCATCTTCTTCGCAAGCTTCCTCAGTAACTTCTAAGCCTTCCTCTCTCTCCTCTATCCTCTCTTCTCTCTCTTCTGTACCCTCCTCTGTCCTTTCTTCTGTCCTTTCCCCTGTCATCTCCTCCAACTCTCCACCTTCCTTCTCCCTCTCCTCTTGCTTCTCATCCATCTTCTTCTTTCCTCTCTTTCCTCCTTTCTCTCTCCTCATAACTCCAGTGAATATCTCAAAAAAGTAAAAAAAAACTGAAATGTGTCTCCTAACTGTTAAATTTGCCCTAAGCTCAAGTAAAATGTGAAATGTAAAAAAACTGAAAACACCTAAGCAGTAAGTGACACACGTCTCTCAGTAGCCAACCAGTCTAAACACAGAAAGCGTGTGCGCGGTCGCCTCTTTGCCTCTCGCCCCTTGCCTCTTTTTGGTTTCAGACGCGCGAAAAACAGTCGGTGCGTAATCGGTACTTAGTCCCAGGCCTCCTGGGGCATCCTCAGACCGTTGCAGACTAAATCTGTGTGGTCCCAGGCGGCCTGAGGAGGCCGGTTTGGATCAGTTTGGATCAGCTTCTCTTAGTCGGGGCTTAGTCCCAGACCCAGATTTCTTAGTCCCAAGACACCTGAGACGGTCTGAGGCTTCCCGGGACTAATGAAACCGATTCCCTTTCACACGCATGAAACTTCAAAGATCTGTTATGAGTTGGGGACTGACAAACAGGCTTCCTGGGACTAAGCTACGGACGCCTGGGACTAAGGGTCGCAGGAGGCCTGGGACAACATAGGACTGTGTAAATTTGGGTCTGAGGAGGCCTGAGGAAGCCTGGGACTGGACATTTTGTTGACGGCAGGAAATGAGAATCGGTTTGGATCGTGATAAATATCAAACATGTTTGATATTTCTCACAGCCCCAACCGACAACTACCAATCCATACCTAACGCCTGGGACTAAGCAAATATCTGAAACCGACTCCCAAAAACCCTTAATCGGGAAGCTTAATCGTGTGGTGGAACACCCACATAAGTATGCCAACATTTCAGAGCTCTTTTTCAGTCATTCCTTTTTAAATATAAACTTATTGCACTTATCCTTGAAGCAAAGATGCTGGAAAACTGTTTGAATGACATATGTTAAATTTATCTATGAAAATGACATCCCAAAAAAAATTTAGTATAGCTTTCCGTATGACATGCAAAAGTTAGAATAGGTTAAGATCTGCATAAGATCAATGCGATGACTTTATAAATGGTACGATCATTTTGTGATGGGTTTCTGGTAGGTTCCCAAAAGCAGGATCTGATAAGAATCTGAAACAGTTTGTAATAACATTAATCCATTTGATAGAATTGGGAACACCCCTCGAACATCTGGATTGGCTCCCAAGCAGCTTAGGGTAATAAGGAGTCAGTCCCAAATGATTTGTGAATGTTCCGATTTGGTCCTTCTAATTGCCTCCCAAACAGCAACCTTTCAGGATCGTAACCCAATCAGGAAGGTCGATTGTCAGAGCGCAACAGGCCTTTTACGACAATAGTAAAACTCTAAAAGATTGGCATCCCAGAAAAAGAGTTTTTCCATTTAAGCTAAAAGTTTTACATTGTTCGGTGTGTCACACATGTGTTTTTAACCATATTGGTAAAGTTTATGCAACATCATATGTAAGACATGATAAATCTTTTTTTAGTTTTGTAAAAAGAAAATGCTTCTACATGAATCATTATGTATAAGCATAAAATTAATGATAGTCCATAGATTATTTGTACAAACTAGCAAATGTAAATCTCTTTTTTAATTTTTTATTTCTTTTTAACAACTAAATACAATTCTTAATAATTCTAGGGGCCAGGATGGCATAGTGGTAACACTCTTGCCTCCCACCTCTGAGATCGGAGTTCATTTCCCGGCCCAACCCCAAGTGGAAAAGCTGGTAGTTGCTTTCCGTTGGTCGGCAGTTTACACCTGTATATACTGGTTTCCTCTGCCCATAAAACTACCAGTCGTGCTATGACCTAAACAATGTGTTGAAAGCAACGTTGAAAACAAAATAAAAAAACCTTAACAATCCATACAAAATCGCATGGAAAAAGAAACATAAACTTATTTAACAGTCAAGAAATTTTTAATTAATAACCTTGAAAGGTTTAAGTATCTAAATTCATAACTAGAAAACTAACACCAACAAAAAATATAATCCGGAGATGTGCAAGTCCTGAGATGTAAATCTGACATCTTTGTTCCTTTAAATATAGATACAATACAATAAACAATTTCTTGTCAGAGTTGCATTTGAAGTGTTTACCTATGTTTTGTTTATCATATTCTATAAATACATAATATATAGCCTCAACATAATTTGTAATCCAACTAAAAGAAACATGGATTAGAACAAACTGAAAAGAATTATTTAATATATTCAATATTACCTACCAATATCTGATATTTGTGTTCTCTCAATTCAGAATGAAAATTCTCTATAAACAGTAAACTTAGAAGAGACGAGGAAGTTATCATATCTATATACAAAAATTATATACAGCACTTTTGTTTGCTATCAGTACTACTTAAAATATAGCTTTTCTTGAAAGGCTATGCTTATAACATCAAACATAAATATGTAGCACTTTCCATCACGTCGATTGGTCAACAATATCAAAAGCTTTACTTATATCGCAAAGAGGATAAATCAATCACAATTCAGCTGACAGATTGTCATACATTTATGTCAAGATATGGTAAAGTTTTATACAGTATGATTTCATGGTCAAGATCATACATCTTGTTTTATCATATATGCTTATGTCAGTGGACAGAGTGCAATTGTTTAGATCAAAACAAGAGGTATTGGATATTGTAATACAACTACAGAGGCCTGTCAATAAATGTATTGAGATACCTGAGGAATCCACCAACAGAATCTGGAGTTCTTTAGCCATCTAATCTAATCTAAAGTGGAATTTTATAGTGCTTAATCTCCATCAATTGACAGATTCTAAGGCGCAACAGAACAAAACAATTGTGAAAAATCGTAAGTCGTATCAGCCTCAAAAGGGTCCTGTATGGCTATATTCACAAACGTTCAGAAGTTTCAAGGTCTAATTGCATATTTGCAACTGAGGGCCAACTTTATAATAGGAAAGAGTCAGGGTAGAAAAGTACTGAAAAGGTGGGAAAATTTGAATACATCCTGAACCTACCCAACCATCCTCAACCTTACATAGAGTGTACAGGGCTATACGATTTACTTACGATTAGTTGGAGTGGTATTATGACAGGATGGGTTCATATCTATGAGTAAAAACCTATTTGATCCGATTTGCATATCCTCCACCATAGTACATCTCCACCAGTGGACGCTAACTTGGGATCTTGACCTGATACATCCCTGGACTTTCCCTTTTTGACCTCGAGCGCATTAGAGGATGTTGTATAAATTTTGAGCTATATAAATGTTCCTATTCTATTCTATTCTAAGTAAGGTGGGGGTTCACATCAGACATACCCCATAACTAGGGGGTCGGGGGGTATGCCCCCAGGAAAAAAATTAATATTTTGGTAAAAATATAGTGCATTCCCTGTAAATTTAACACCATTCTCAAGAAATATTTTTGTACCTTGGATTGAACCCCTTTACATTATCTTTCAAGGGAGGGGGGTTCAAACCCCCTGACCACCCCCAACCCCGCCCCCCTGGATCCGCTAGTGCCCCCCTCAAAATATGTCTGCAATGAAATGATACTGAGAAGATGGCAAGCAGATCCCCACTCCAATTCATCATTATGGTAAAAGTTGGGGTCCTCCGATCTATACAGTTTTAATATGATTTCTGGTAATAACAATACAATTAGTTATATTGGGAATAGGATCTGTCTGAAGTGCATCCCCAACCTGTGCGACTTGATATAATGGCTTAAAGATAAGCCAGCCCTGATATCCTGGGTGTTAGGGAAAAAAGTCGCATACTTTTCTAGAATTATCAAACATGTTCTTGCCAAAATTACTATCAATGCAGCATTTGTTTAAATTTACCTGAAATCTTAACAGGCCTGTTCCATTTGTACGAGTGTGGTTTACAATAGGTTTACAATTGAAAGTAATAACAAATGATTGATCCAAGGGTATAGATTACAATAGGTATATGATACTTTTCCGATAGCTTTCCGATTGAACTTGCAATTCCCTCAAAAATCTTCCAAAGGTTTTGCGATAGTTTTCAAATATGTATCTGATTGGTTTACGACCCTTTAAATGTTAAAAATCTGATAAGGATTGGCAGAAGTTTGTGATAATTTCAAGGCAGTTTGAAATTCTGGCAAACTGTTTCTGGTGGACTCCAGAGTGCTGTTATCATAAACACTTCGGGAAGTCTCTATTTTCCATACACAATAGGTTTTACCATGGCTTTAAAATCATTAAGATGTAATAGAATCAGTTCCCAATTAATGAAATTTGACAATCGGGAGCAGGGTTTATGATATATCGCAGAAATTGAAGAGCCCCATTGGCTATTTGCTTTTATAGTTGTAATTCTAAGGTCCTAGGTGGCACAGTGTGTCGGCTGTTTGGCATCGAATCAAAGACTGTCACCTCTGTTTGGGTTCGACTCCCACAAGTCATGATGCTGAGGACCCGTCCCGATATGACCCCGAATGTTGTAATTCTATTTAATAAGTTACATCAGTTCAAACCTAGGGTTGGCCAGTCTGTTCCAGTATTCACATACATCAATTGAAACAAGCAGACAGTGCCATTTGTTCTAAAGGTTACACTACTGAATATTTTAATGCTTTAACTTATGATTTACCTTCCATTTGCTGTTATATTGCAATATTATTATTATTACTTGCTGTTCGTAACTGGCTGTTTTGAAATGGCCAACTAATTTATCTGGATGTTTCAAAACGTTACTTGGTTTCGAAATGGCCTGGCCATTTCAAAACCTATCTGATCACAGAGTGTACAGGCTGGTTAAACCAGTGAGATTGTTTTTAAATGGCCAACAGGTTTATTTGACCTTTTTCTAAAAGGCCAAGTCGTATCAAAACCTCACCTAGGTTTTGAAATGGCCACTAAAATTACTTGGCCATTTCAAAACGGCCAATGGTTTAAAAATGGGCAGTAAAATTATTATTTTAACATATCACGTACTCTGAAGTTTAACTTCCTCGATAGATGGAGGAGGAAATTACAAAAAACTACAATAGTTGTAAAATGTTAGTCCTAAATTAAGTTATCTGGCAAGCTGAGCAGTTATCAATATAAATAACAAAGTTATCAGCATAACTTGTAGCCTTATTTTGCAGTGTTTTTTTTTATAAACATATTGTTCTTGAATATGACAGTAAGAAGTGGCCTTTCTTTTATACTAGAATGAGAGCAGAAAATGACACGTATATTGAAGTATTAATCAATCAGGAGCTCTTCAGTGCTGATAAGACTCATTTTAAGTCAAATAAGTGCATAGCTATTTAGGAATTTAGTGTAATGCATACTTTGGAGGCAGTTTTTATATTGGCGATAGCCCACATCAAACTGCCGGGAAATATTCACTCTGAACTTTTCTGGTGCAGTATTTTTTCAAAACGCAATAATTATTGCAAAATTTCCCTTCAATGTTTCCCCATCATAAGAATGCCTTGAACAGACCAGCCTATCTTAAAATTGGCTGGCCAGTCTTAAGATTGGTAGCCAAGCATAGGATCTTAAGTTGACCTAGCATCAATCTTTAGATTGACGAGACATTGAGTTTGGTTCTAACATATACTTACTTCAAAATTATGATAGAGTGTCTGTTTCAAAGATACAGCACTGACTTATGAAACTACTGCTTTTACCAAAGAATTTTGCACAACTTAGAAAAGACTTCTTTACAACCCTCACCTCCAAAGTATATTGTAATTGCATCCGCTTGTTTGTCTATTTATTCATGTGCATAACTAACAAAAAACAACAACTTTGAATCAGTAGGATCGTAGTTCCTTAGGCAATGCCTGTTTACATTTCTTTTAAGCATAATCATATGGATTTATTTAACAAACTGTTGCATTGGCACAAGTGCAAGTTATAAATTTACTTCACCCACAAAACGTTGAACAATTTAACATATTTAGAGAATTGTTTGAAAGGCCGATAATGTAATTCCTACTTGAAATCTACACGATACATGGCAAGCTAGAAAAGGACTCGAAGAAAGCAAACCTCCTCCAAAGTCCAGTACCTCCAATGTGGCTTACAAGTGTAACGGTAAAAATCCTTTAAACAATTCCTGGATCTAGTCTGTGCTCTGAGTCACTACTAAAATTTAAACATTCGTTCCTAGTACAATTGTTGACATTTAAAAAAATATATATATCACTAAAATCCATTTACAACATTTAGATTTATTTTGTAAGAAACTGGATAAACAAACAAGCAAACAAAACACGTGTAAAAACATAACCTTCCAGGTCAGAAGTTAATGAACATACAGCTTACTAAATAAAAACGAAAGTAAAACGGACTGGTTAAATGTTGAGTTCACTGTCACTGTTGTCCCCGGTGGGAACGGACCATGGTATCATAATAACGTAAACCTGTAAACTATACATCTATTTCTCATTGGACTTATATATAGTGCTTAATCTCTCCTTAATAAGGGAACTCTAAGGGGACATCACCATTTTGGTTATGTTGAGATTTGGACTTCCCTTTTATCAGATTAAGGACATGGCGATGATAAAAATTTGCATTAGGACTCCAGAATTTTTTTAGGGATATTTTTCCCAATATCTGGCTTTGTATCTATGGCTGAGGGTTTGTACTCCCTCAAGTACTACTTGTTTACAATAACTTTTGTGCCAAGAGCACTCCAGGAATGCTGACCTCCGCGGAGGCATGTAATAAGTAAATGGAAAAATTAGGGTCTTTGACTTTTTATATGCAAGTAGTGATCCAAATCACTCTTAAAAATTAAATGGGAATCTAAGTTAGACCAGGGGCCGTATTCACTAAACCTCCCATATTTTTAAGGTCCCTTTATTAAAGGAAGGTGAAAAATCTCCTTTGGTAAGGTGACCTTTAAAATGCTATTCACTAAACCTCCTTTATGGTTTCCTTACCAAAGGAGACCTTAAATAAAGGATCCTTTATTAAAGTAGTGCATTCAGTCACCAGGGGCCGTATTCACGAAAGGTCTTAGCCAAGTCTTAGGCTTAAGTTGGCTATATTTTTATACAAAAGTTAAGCCTAAGACTTGGCTAAGACCTTTTGTGAATACGGCCCCTGATTGGTTATAAACGTTTGTTCATAAAGGCTCCTTTATCTTTCCCTTTTGTATTTTCTTCTTTCCATGTTTATTATTAGTATAAGATTAGTGTTATAATGTGTTTTCTATTGCCATTTAAGATGATATTTCATATTTTAAGAAATAAATATCTAACTTTTAAAGATTTTGGTATTGCAGGTGAGAGATTGCAGTTTTTATATTCACTGATGGCCATGCTTTTTGACATGCTTTTTCACATCCTCTCATTAAATATTCATACAATTTAACCCATAAATCGTACAAAATTTTGGATAATAAAAGTAAAACATCCTTCATCAGACATACAGAGAAAAAATATATATCACTCAAGAAGATAAACAATATAACAGTCATTCTGGAAGTTTTCCTATTGTGGTAATAGCCACTTTTCACACAGATATTATGACACATCAAATACATGTTCATTGGGTTTGACGACATATTAACTGAATATCCCAAAAATTTCAAAGAAAGATGTATGATGATATAAATGATGTAGTATGGACAAAAAAGGTGCAAATGTCATAACATTTCACCAATTACCTCAATTTTCACTTAAAAAGTCAAATCACCAAAACTCCCCTTTATCATAAAGGTAGTCACACACTTACCTTGAAAATTAAGGGAAAAAACCAAGGATTCCTCAGTAAAGGAAGGTTAGTGAATATCAAAATTCAAGATTTCCTTGAAAGTTAAGGATTTCCTAGATTTTTAAGGTTTCCTTGAAATTCAAGGAAAGAAAGTTAGGCTCCTTTGTTTGAGGGAGGTTTAATGAATACAAAAACAAAGGAAGGGGCAAGAAATAAAGGAAATCCTTAGTTTTTAAGGGGTCCTTGGGATAAAGGAGGTTTAGTGAATACGGGCCCTGGACCTATCAGTCATCCTGCTGATCATACAACAGATCAACAGATCATAAAGATCAGATAAACGGTCATAAATGTAGTATCTCCTTCACAGAGGTAATGAAGTATTTTATAGCGCTTAATCTCCATCTAAAGATAATCTCTTTACAGATGCATTTTTGGTCAAGTTGTTAGAACTTTGAAAAGGAGCTTCTCACTGTGACCGTCATCTATTTTTCTCCTTTTTTCACTTGTATTGTTTTGTACTTTTGAGGCTTGTTCTATTTCTACGAGTGTTTGTTTGCGATAGGTATATGCTTGAAAACAATAAAAAATACACGATCCAGGGATGTAGTTTACAATAGGTTTATGGTGGGTTTAAGACGCACCAGATCTCATCCAGATAGCCTTACGATTAAGGCAGAGATTGCCACACATTTCCCCTGAAAAGTTTATGATTGGTTTACGATATGTTTACGAACCTTAAGATAGACTTAATATGTCACTAGACTGGGCCAATGCACATATTGCCCACTATTAAAGAAACTAACAGATGCACACCACTATCCAGGCACTTTACACAACAAAACCACAAGGCATCCCACATGGAGTTCTCAGTTCTAGAATGGTGCATACCTAAGTTTGGATTCAATGAGACAGGATTGAGAAGAAGACATGAGCTGTCCTGGATCTTTAAACTGCACTCGCTAGCATCGCTAGGCATCAACCAACACGTGTGAGCTATGGGTATATTTTGATAGCCTTTGCACTCAAGGCTATTCCCCTATTTTACCTAAATTCAAGTTAAAGATTTTGTGAATTTGAAATTGCTGAAACAGCAAAAACATCATTTAATTGCTCTGACAATCACAGTGATATAGCCCTTAGCAGCAAAGTGTGAAAGTTGTTCGATATGATAATACTTAAAGAAAATATAAATATTTTTACAACCTGTGAACTTCAGTTTTCCTTTAAAACAGAACATTCTGCTCATCAGTGTACCTTTGTCTTGAATGGGGTGGCTGAGTATTATGTAAGTAATGGATTTGATATGTACATTATGCTTCTAGACTGCAGCAAGGCATTTGATAGAGTGAACTACACTAAGCTCTTTTCACTATTGATCAGCAAAGGTTTATGTTCATTAACAGCATCATTACTGGCTAATCTACATACAATGAGGAAAATCAGATTTAAGTGGGGCAACTCTCTCTCAGATCAAGTGAAAATAACAAATGGTGTTAAATAAGGGTGCATTCTGTCTACAATTTTATTTATAGTGACCCTGGATGAACATCTGTTGAAATTAATAAAATCCAGAACAGGGTGTCACATTGGAATCACTTTCTGTGGTACTCTGGTATATGATACGCAATGATGAGTCACTGTTACGCCCCTCACTTTCTAGTTTGAAAGTTATGCGTAATATTGCAATGAGTTTAGCAAACAATGCAATGTAACATTTAATGCTCTGAAGTGCTAATTTTTAGTGTATACAAACTGTGATAATCAAATAGAAGGCTTAGAACACCGTGGTATATTTATAAGAGCTTTAACATTTGTTAATCATCTGGGAAATTTAACTGGTCCTAAACTAAGAGATCATGCTGTCTCTTATGCTACTGGCAACTTTTGTATTGCATACAATATTATATTGAATACTTTCTCCAAATTGTCACGTACAGTCAGATACAAGTTGTTCAAGAAATACTATAAGGTATGGTGTCTTATAATGGAATTTGTCTGGTCATTATGTTGAGAAGTTTAAAAAACAATGAAGAAAATGTATGAGAAAAATCTTCAGAATTTCAAATTTAGCACATTGCAATTTATTACACCTGATATGTACAGATTTGCCAGTACAATAGAGATTCTGTTTGGTTAAAGGGCACTTAAGTTCTACAGTAACATACTTTTAGTACAAACTGGTAAATATGTGTAAATATATTGTGGTAGGTTTGCACTTGCACTTGGCGGAAGTCTTTCCAATGCCTATAATTCTATGGCATACATATCACACAAATGTAATGTTAATAAACATGAATTAGTAAAGAAATCCAGAAAGGTACACTAAATTACTGGTATCATATGAAACTCCAGAAAAACTTTTAAGAACTGCAGGCAATATTAAAGATTTAATATGGCTGATGGAGTCTGGTACCACAGAATTGTCATCAGATGAAATAATTGTATTCATATGTTTGATTTATCATTTGCTCTGTGAGTATGTTAAACAAACAAATAAATAAATGTTGTTTATCCATTCATTAATTTAATGATTTCAGTCTCTTGCAATATTAATTACATTCTTGAAACCTAATTTCCCAGTACTTTGGTATGGCATGACAAGTTCTTTTCTTTCAAGGTAGTTTTTTATTAATGGGGTGGTTTAAGCTACAATATCATTCATGGACTGGGGGATATGGAGGATACATTAATTTAAACATGAACCGAAGAAACTACGTTATATTTTAGTTTACTGACAGACACTTAAGATTGCTCGCTGGTTCATTCCTTTCTGGGAAACTAATCCTGAGATTTTTAAATTAGCATGTGCCCATGCTGATTTGTTAACTTTAATTTCATTGGGTTTGGAATTAATAAGAATTAATAAGTATAATTAATAAACTTGTATATATTCGAAAGCATCAGTGACCTTGTGCTTATTCGACTTAATTTTTGTCGTGTTATAATAACTTGTGAGGTATATTATATTCTGTTAAACTATGACATGTTAAGGATTTATAGTTGTGTACGTTCTATAAAATATTTTAGTAGTAGACAATAAATTATATTTATCCCATTTTTTTTTTTTTTTTTTTTTTGGGGGGGGGGTGCTGTCTTGGCCCATCTGGGGAATGCCCAACATGTTTGAAAAGTATAGGGATGCTCCACAAATAATGGTAAATTTCTATATAACATAGTAACTCTTGCTACTTCATCTTTACAAATCCATTCTAAGTGTTAATAGGATTGCAAGGTATTTCTTTGAGCTGACATGAAATAAAGGGGACTTTGAAGTCTTTGAAGAGGGAAGGGGTGTAAATGAAGAGGAAACATAATCCGGAGTAATTTGGTGGAGTTAATTAACATGCTATATGGTTCTGTTTCTTTTGTATTTTCTGTTTAATTCTATTGTATGTTCTTGTCTTTGAAGTTGTGAGTATACTTCTTAGTCTTAACTCCTAATAGGATTACAGATACACAAAAAATAGGACTGTAAAGGCCAAAACAGTAATTAAAGGCAGCAAATGAGATGAATAATTCAGTAAGTACCAGTTATAACTATACAAAAGATGAAGTGGGTTTTAAGTATGATTGAATTATGTTAAAAACACAGAATAAAAGTCAATACAATTTTATTTTTTCCACATCTCACATAATTGGGAACTGATGAATCAATAATATTTCAAAATGAACATACTGTGAGTAATTTAATTCGTTACAGCAGAAAGAATTAAGTCTCTGAATATATTCAGATTTTATAAACTAGAATAAGTTATTTATTATTGAGAAAATGACAAATTCAATGTTCTATTCTGTTGTTAAAGGTTATGAATGAACTCACTTTTCCTTAACAAGTGAAAACAACGCATTCAAAAATTCCTAAAAATTTAATTCAAAAAAGAAAGTGTATATAATATTATTTGGTTGATGAAATCTTTATTTTTAATATTTCATGTCAGATGTCGTTACCAATAAACAATAAAAAAGTTTTCTTTACATTTTTTTTTTCATTTTAACCAGATATCCAAAAGAATTCAACAAAACATGGAATATTTCAAATCCAGACAGTTTTTCCATGCTTGTTACAATATTCAGTCATTCTGAAACAGTAGCATTTGCCGAATTAGTTGATAAATTCACTAACAAAACACGAATGTTTCACATGAGTTTGTAATGTTTCACTTTAGGTACAAAACAATATAAATGAGCTTAACAGTAACACTTACCACAGTAAGGTAAAATACGTTATTAATTTTATAGACATTAAGTTAACAAGTAATTCAATAGGTATTAAAGCAATATGTTTTTAATGTGAATGGTTAATTTAAACCCCATTCGGATGCAAAACAATAAAAAGTAATTAACTTGGACAATGAGCTTTGAAACTACTGGGAATTATAATTCCTAGTAAATATTTATGTAAATTACCTGTTGTAAAAACACCAATTTTATGTACTGTTTTTGCCGGGACAATATCCACCCCCCCCCCCCCCCCCCCCCCCCCCCCCCCCCCCCCCCACCACCACCACCACCACCACCACCACCACCACAACGCCGTACAAAAATGAGACTCGTCAAAAGGGACTTTAATTAAACCATTATATTCCCATACACAATTGAAACACTGTGTTTGAAGACGCCATGTTGTTTCGCTGTGTTGACCATTCACAATACTGACCACTGAAGCTCCAAAGACACAATTAAACATTGAGATGGGGTGTCTTTCAGAAGCCTGTACTTTATTTTAAAAATCCGCTGGGGTCAAGAGCATTAGCATTGGAAGTCTATGATATTGCCCATATGTTATTGTGATCTTAATATATAAGCATATAGTATAAACGTAATGCTGAGAGCCCTTGAACTAACCTGAACGAATAAAATCTAGAAAGAAATTAAGAAATGTTAAATGCCCATCAGACAATATTTATGTTAAGGTGACCTTAATTAATAAAGTCTAAAATATATCTAATATTGAGTGTCCATTTTCCTGCATTTAAGTTAAGGTTGCCTTAGTGGATAGAATCTGACATAAATTTTCAGTAGAGGAAAAGCTAAGAGTATTTGTATTAATTTAATATGTTGAAAGTCTTTATCTGGTTACAGAGGAGTGGAGTTTGAATGTTTTATTTTGAACCAGACAGAAATTTGTATGTCGTAAATTCTGTGGATTATACGCAAAGAAATTTAATATAAAATATTATAAAATAAAATATTATAAAAACCATAAAAACAATGTAACAACATAGATTTATTGGGTAAAATGTCACTTTCAACACATTATGTAGGTTATTTTGCGACCGGTAGTTCTAAGGGCAGAGCATACCAGTACTTACTAGTTGGTCAAGATTCTGCACTTTAAACTGTCGGGCAACTGTAAGCAACTTCCAACTTCCCCACATTGGGTCAGGTCCAGGGTTTGAACCATCAACATCAGAGGTGGGGGGGGGGGGGGGGGGTGTTAACCACTTTACATCACCGAGCCCTTCACAGTATAGTGGTGGTGAACCAATTCACGCCCATGTGCCTATTCAGGCCAACCCTCAATTTTCTTGATTTATTATTTTTCATAGAAAAGATGTTGACCACAACATAGATAATTATCAAATTGATCACATACATTGGTAATTTATTGTGTAACACACAAGAAAGGCAAGAAACACTTCATCAAATATTTTCAGTAGTAAGATATTACCTCAAGCTTGTTAAGGCTCGCCAAGAAATGTAGGACAAGATACATGTTCAGACAATCAAGGATTCAGGTCAGATCAAAACAAAAATAAATTGTATGATCAAAATTAAAATAAAATATGAATACAATCAAAGCTTTCTTTCCAATGAATACCAAATGCAAAATGCCAGTTTCCAAGCACGTACTCTGCCCCATGGCTGGGCACCAGTCATGCAAATTCTATGTTGTTTTTACGTCCCAATGAATGTAACAATACCTCGGGATGCATAGCCTTTGTTATTCTAATTTATACATATTACAAACACCCCCATCGTAATTACATGCCACCCAAAGGATGCACAAAATACATGAATGAATTAAAAAGGCTTGAATAAAACGTGTTTTCTAAGCAGATTTCTTTCCCCCCATTCATATACCCCCCCCCCCACACACACACACACACACAACGGACATACAGTCTTAATATTTATTGCTTGGACATTACTCATTCATGCTGGGTTTAAATAGCTGATTATGCGTCATAAAAGATCTATCCACCAAAGAGTAGCATTCTTTCAAACATTCCTTTGCTTGGCCATTGCATAATGAAATGGTATGTGGCTAATGTTTACTCTTAAGAAATACGAGTATATTCACACTGGGCCCCCATTGGTGGAAAAGGGCAGTCACGCGGAAATTATGCAAATGAGCTGTGACAGCGTCTTGGTCAGTCTGTATATGTGGGCTTGTGGGAAAAAAACGGGGACACTTATTTACTTATGGGGAAATACACTGGACAAGGTTATGAAAATAGAAACTGAAGCTTGTTGAAATTTGGGGTTTGTTTTGTATGTACAACTGAAATATCAACGCAATATTACATTGGTCACGCTTTACTGACCAACATGTACTGAATGTTTTGTGAATATACACACATCTTTGCATTAATTGTCAAGCAGTTGGGAGTACTTACAACAAACCTTTTACTTCTCACCAAGCCAAGAGTGGACATGCATGATGGATTTTGCGATTTTGCTTGATTTATATAACAAACAGTGCTGTATGTGACTGTTCAAAGACTGACTGTAGTTTACAATACAAATTTGTGGTCAACTTGACACATGTTTTATAGGATAACTTATTTTCAATTGCTATGGATAAATATATTTAAACATTGTTGAAGGAGGATGTAGAACTCTGTCACTTTTAGCTTTTGTTATACTCTATAACTGTTCAAGGATATGTCTGCACCTGATATTCACCTCTATTAACAAGATATAAAATAACTCTACAAAATACTACCATTGGCTGAAGATGGCAGCTTTGGACGTCAATCCAAACGTGTCTTTAGCAGTTCAACAAACTCACGTTGCATCCAAGGCAAATAATCCAACAGCAATTAAACTGTGTGATTTTAAAAGCTTCCTAAAGATGGACACTTCTGCTCTTGACCCAGGGCAGAAGTTTGCATTGGCCCAAAATAGAGGGAGCCAACCAACTGATAAGTACACAGAATTATCACTTCACGGAGACATCAAAGAAGAAGATAATGTTTTGGTTTGTGGTCCAAAGGTTGGTACATTGCCACAAATTACAGTCTCTGCTGCTCCTGAGGAACACCTACTTCAATATACATCGCAGCCAGGGCTTTATGGCAATGTGCCAGGAGCTGAAGGCACATTTGGCACAAATTCCTTGCCTGTATCCCCTATACCTGGATTAAAGGGACAGTTAGTGCCAAGGTCACCAGTTTTGAGGAACTCTACGCCAGTCCAGACCTACTCCCCATGTACATCTGAGTCGCAGTACAGTATCAATACCAACGGGACTGAAGAAGAGTGTTTGTCTGGTCAAGATGATGAACGAGACCTAGCTGATGTTGCAATAGAGAAAAGTTTGCATGAGATATCCATGAGGGATGCAGCGGGCTTGAAGGAATCTGATTCTTTGAATGTGACACTAAAATCTGGCAGGGATACATCTTTCTCTGATGATCAGATAGTACCTCACTTATTGGCTGAAGACTTTCCAGGTGTAGTTATCACTTCTCCACAGCATTTGCACGGTAGTCAGCAACAATTTCATACCCAGTACACACACACTCAAGATGTCAAGGCTGATTTTAGAGACAATATGCTAACCATGTCTAATGTCGAGTTAGGAAAGAATATTGGAATGCCCCCAATGGCTGTTTTGGATTCAAATGTACTGAAACAACTACTAGAGAAAAACAAAGAAGGTTCTGACAGTCAAACAGTGTCACAGGCCTCGTCTTTAAACCAAAAGATGGTGATACAAGGGACCATACAAGAGAAGTTATCAAAGACTTCTGCAGTTGGGAGGCATAGCTGTACTATATGTGGAACTGAGTGAGTTTTTAAATGCTTTAAAATTGTAGTTTGTAGCTGAGACAAATCTCTCACCACTCTGACTCTGGGTTCGAATCCAGCCAATAGCATTCACTGAGTGTCTTGCTTTATATAAGACAAGCTATTGAAGGGACATCAATCAACAGTATTCACCAAGAAATATGAAAGTTTAGGGGGGGAGGTAAAATACTAAGATAATCTTCATAAAAATAAGCTTTTTCAAATAGTCACAAACCTAATACACCTCAATAAAAATTACCAGATTTTAAAATGAAATCATAGTGTCCTCTTCTAACAATGTGCTCAGTTAAGATTTCTCTTCTACACATAAGGTGTAGTTGCATATATGGTTTTGGTAACTATTTAACAAAATTCTCTCAAATACAAAAAAGGATGTAAGATTGTTGATGATTTTGCAAAATGTTTGGTTATACCGTTTGCGTGGAACTTTATACACAACTTATCACCCTGCCGATTCTTTTCAAAAGGAAAGCTAACAGATAATTAACCCCTGACGAGGAATCATATGAACTTTTACTAGGAATGTTTATTATTGTATTCATCAGCCATATTGAAAGTGTTGGGACGTCTGCACTCTCTGAGTTCTATCCTAGGTTTCATCTGTGTAATTTACTTTACGTCCTCTTATATGTGTCATTTTCCTATTTCTCATAATGTACTCTTCCAGATTCAAGCTCTACCAGAACCTGTCCCGACACATGATGAACGTACACAAGTCCCCAGTTGCTTTCAAATGTGAAGATTGCAATGAAGAGTTTGGAAACCCAGTGAAACTGCAGAAACATAAGAAAGCCAAACACCAAGCAGTAAGTCTCTGAAATATGATTGGGCTGATGCTTATGTAAATAACATCATTAACACTCAATAGTCACTAATCCAACATTACTATCTCCACCACTGGGTTATGTTTTGGGGGGTGTTTGTCTGTCTGTTTGCTTGTTTGTGCTGTGATAACTCCAAAAGTAAAGTTATGAACAGACCTTCATGAATTTTTTTATGTGGGTTGGGCCTAACCAGGGGGTGAAGTGATAATATTTTGGGGAAGATCTGAATCATATTTAAGCAACATAGTAATCCTAATTTTTCAGAGGAAATCTGTGCTATATACACACTCCTACTTGTTTACATTTGTGAATTTTTAGGTAGATTTGTTTCACTGCAAAATTTTTACTCATATATGATACATATTTGTGAATAGAACAATGTGGCAGCATATCTGATTGTTTAGTTTTTTTTTGTCCATCTTGGAAAAAAATCCACTTTTTTACAAGACCAGAAAAAATATGTTAATTTTTAAGTTAAAAAATCAAGAACTATTTCAGAATTTTTTTTTTACAATTACATTATAACATATTACAAGAAGAGATCATTTATAATGGCATTATAATTAATTTCTAGAAAGCCACACTTTGATCAATATATTGTATACCTAGTATGTACATGCAATGCATTTTAGTAAAATCAAGGTCCTTGGAGGCCTAGTTAGCAAGTTTGGCATATGATCATAGGCAGTCACCTCTGAGTGGGTTCGACTCCCACAAATGGCAATGTTGAGGACCTGTCCCAATATGACCCTGGCTGTTGAACGGGGTGTAAAACCCCAACTTAGACTCCTAGTACAAAGCAATAACAGTGAAACATTTAAAACTATAAACACATTTCAGTTGTGTTTGCTCAATCAAAATGAGTTTTCATTCTGCAAACCATAACATCATATTGCAATGTTTGCCTATGTTGACCTAATTTGAGCCAAAATTTCAAAAGTAGTTCAGCTCTGTTAAGCTTAATGCACAATGCATCTATATATGTCAACACGTTAACTCCAAGGCAAATATAATGAATATTTATGTGATATTTTCAGGGTGTTGATTCCTCAGACAGTAAAGAAACTGTGGTGTGCCCTATATGTGGTATTGAGTATTCCAGCACTTACTACAGGCGTGTCCACCAGAAATTCCACAATGGCATCAGGTCAGTAGTCTATTGTTACATCTGCCAATGAGGTATTAAATTCATGACTGTTCCTTTGTTGGCAGGATTATGCCACCAAGGTATCACAACAGCCCACTTATACATAATTTAATGTATTTGATAAGACTTTGGCTGATATTATTATTATATAAACAGTTGCGAAAATAATAAGTAAATTCACATCGCCATCAGCAACCCTTCATTGGCAAAATATGAATGTTAAACTCAGTATGGTTCAGGCTGTCGCCTCTGTGTGGGTTTGACTCCCACAAGTGACAGTGCTGTGGACCTGTTGCCAATATGACCCCTGGCTGTTGAATGGGATGTAAAACCCCAACTTAGACCTTTACAATTTGGTTCAAGGTAAATGGTTTAGATATCCACACGTTGAACTGTTTACATAATTTAACATTTATAATTTGGGTTTTCTTATCATGATTTGACTTACAATATAGCATGTCAATGTAGGTTCAATGGTTCAAAATTGGAACCATTTAGTATAGTTTGTAGTATTTTTATCTTATTATGTTTTCTAGGTATGCTTGCCAAATCTGTGGACGAGCATTCACCCATCCCCAGAACATGTGGAGACATTACAAACTGCATGAGGGTCCAGAGGTAAATAGTCTACAATTACTAATGTTTTATATAAAAAGATTAATGTTTCATATTTTATCGGCAGAATGAAAACATGCCTTAATTGATAAATACCTTAAAATTATATAATAAGAACAGATGATGTTTTTCTAATACCTAGTTCACACCTGTCCTTCCTGGAGTCATGATAGTGCTACATTTGAACAGGCTGCTCTACCTTTGATTGTGGTTCAGTCTGCTTCGTATTTTGATAAGATGCCCACATTGGGATTTACATTTGTATAGGAAGTTCTTTTAAAAATATTTTATGTTTAAAAAATATCCTGCAAACCGTTACACCTTTACAAAGTATGCACAAAGATACACACTGGAGTGATGAGGATGGTTGGGGTTGGAGGGGGGGGTGGATATTTGGGAGAGCTCAGTCTTCAACATTTACAACCCAGATTAATCTGCAAGAAAATGTACACGTGGGGCATAAGGTACATGTAGAATCCATACCTTGATAATTCATTGGTACAGTACATTAGTTACCACTGAATCCAGATGAAGATGCATTCCTACTTCTTCTATTGTTGTTAAAAACAGAAATATTTACCCGTAACAGTTTATTCTAAATGTTTTATTCCAACTTGGCATCTTCCACATTTGTGAAAGACTGTGTTTTGTACATGAACTTTATTTCATTGTTTCCAGAATTACAAGTATGCCTGTCATCTGTGTGGTTTGCCATGTAAATCAGAGCTCACCCTACGTCGTCACATAGATGCCAAACATAAAGACAGCCAGACTACAACATCATCTGACATAGAAAACCAACCTGGATTCCTTAAAAGGGAGACCAGCTTCAACTGTTCCATTTGCAGCAAGGAATTTGCTACAAAACAAGCACTTTACTGTCATCTGAGGGTGCATAATAAAAACAAACCCATCAAGGAGTATGACCTATCATGTGGAGTGTGTCACAAGGCCTATAAAGTGTGGGGAGCTTTGAGAAAGCATTGCAATACCATGCACAATGGCATGGGTTTGGTAGAAAATGAGCTAAAGTCAACTGGAGATGTGGATTACCCTTATGTTGTTGTTCACCAACAAAACAAGCAAGCCCAGACCATGGATGTAGATGTTGCTGATGCTTTGAAAAGTGTTTCGGGTGAGAAAAACAAAGAAGCTTTGATCCCTAATGATAACATTCTTCATGAATTTGTCAGAATTGCCACTGCAGATGAAAGTGATGCTGTCGATGTAAAGGATTCCAGTGGTCTGCTGGGAGGCTTTAATGCAAAAGAAAGAATAGATACATCCAAGTCAGCTGCTGTAGGCTTTATAAAAAGCCAAAGTTATTCAGAGCAGGCCGAAAATATTTCCATGGACATTGATGAACATTATCAGTCCAGTTACCAAACACAGGTAACTCCACCCGCCAATTTGCTTCAAGAAGTTCCTGCAGTTCACCACAATGGTGGGGCTACCAGCACTGAGAGTGCTACTCAAGCCTGGGTAAAGGAAAATAATTCCTTGCTTATCTCTGGCTCCAGCGATCAAACTGCAATGTTGACTGATGAAATGGCTCCAGTAATTCAAGATGTGGGAGAACTTCAAAATTTTCTAAAGACCAATCCATTACTTTACAATGCATTAGGAAACCATAGTACAAATTCAAATGAAAACTTGTATGCCAATACTCAAATTGGTGTTGAATGTAATGAACCAACTCAACTTGGTCAGCCATTTTCCCAAATACAAAACAGTCTTGTGTCAACAGGTGCTTCCATCTCTACAGATGTGGCATATGAACAAAATGTATCTGTTACTCATCCAATGGAACATGGTTCTTATCATGCCAGTGCTGTCACACTGGATATGACCCGGCGTTATGGAAGACCCAAAGGTAGCAAAAACAAAAAGAGATTGGTAAAAGATGGAAAAACCTACTTTCAGTGTGAGTATTGTGATGAGTTGTTTCTCAGCAGGCCTGGGATCAACAATCATTTAAAATCTCACAGGGAACTACAAAACTATGGAAAGATCCCAACATCCAGGGTGGTCAGAAAGATGGTGAGGAATGCCCAAAGAGAACAGTTAGCTAAAGATCAAACTTCTATGGTACAGCAGCCAAATAGTCAGTTGCAAAGTGAACATACAGATTCTGGAGTGACAGAGCCAGCAAAGATAAATGTTTCTGCTGTAACAGCTGGACTGGGTGCAGTTATAAACCAGTATGCTCAGACATTTACAAAGAACTCACAGCTTCAGAATGGGGATAGTAGTAATATACAAGCCACACTGCTAAATATTATGACTCAGATTGTGAAGAAGCAGACAGATGGATCTTTGGCCAGCCAACAAAACAGCAACAACTTAACAGTGCCAACTAACCCACCACCAATGAAGTCTGCATCATCCAGTGAAGTCATGTCGCCTATTGAAGAAGCATTTCGAATTGCCACTGCAGAGGGGCCAGAACAGGACTTTCTTTGTGCATCTACTCCTATAAGTATGATCAATGACAGTTTTGACTGTAGTACTGTAGTCAGTGATGAAGGCTATAATTCGACTGAGATCGGGGAAGCAATCTCTGAAGTTTATGCTGAAAATGTGGGGGATAGTCACAACAAAAATATAATTGTCTCATCTGGGCACAATCTACACAAGGATATAGTTAATGATTTACGTGTGAATAACCATCCCCATATTCAGTCTAATCTAAAACTATCTGGAGAAGCCATTGCACCTGTATCATCTGTTCAATCAAGTCTGCTTAGTCTTTCAACTTCCACTAATGTCCAAGAGAAAGATAGCTCTCAGGATCTACAACAAACAAGACATTCAGAGGTGGTGAAGCATCAGTGCCCACACTGTGATGCTGTGTTCAAGAAAACGGCTGTACTTCAGAAACACATTGCATTGCACATCAAACATTTTGCAAGTCAATCTCAACAGATGTAAAGTCTCCATTTCACTGAACTATGACCTGGGTGTTTAATAGTTTGATACATCATCTGTGATTCAGGAATCTATTTGTCTATCTAAGGGCCCATTCACATAGATCCATGTGGTTGTACCAATACATATTTGAAGTTTGGTTCACAACCTTGTGGTTATTCTTCCGTAAATGGACCTCGTATGTTAGTACTTTAAAAATGAGCTGCCCCATGAAGTGATACCGTGAACACTTCACCCTTCCAGCATGTAGATATTTTTAGTTTAGCTTTTCAGAGCTCATTGCAGGTTTTTTTAAACATTTGATAAATCTGCCTCAGGATAATAACCCTGTTCATGTTGTGTCAAATCTGACTAAAGTACAAATGCAAATTTACTTAAACTTATGAATGGATACTACTTAAACATGAAACACACTGAACTACAAATGAGCTCTGACAAGTTGAATATTTTTTTTTTGGTATGTTGCTGTTAGTAGCCAGCACAGAACAGTGTGATGTAGTAGGTATTAAAGTGAAAATTAGTGCTATACATGGTAATCAAGGAATACTGGAGCAGGTGTTTATTGGAATCAATCAGATATTGTGCACATATGTATGTTGTGCATGATTGGCCAAATGTAGATCAGTACTTTGTGATGTTGCGAGACTTCTTGAGAAATCAAAGTGATCATTTAATGCTTTTCAGTGCTGTATTGTTGAGTTTGCGACAATTTAATTGTTCATGCTATTGTTATTTCTTTTCAAAAATCCAAATTCAAAGATATATCTTCACAGTAATTGTGAATGTATGTTTACATGGATAGGGTATTATTGGACTGAAAGTTTTAAGATTGATTAAGCTTTCTTTTCACCAGGATTTCCTTTTGTTGGATATACAGATTTATTAATGTCTTCTTTAGTAGAAACTTGTGCATAAAGACTGGTTTAGTGCATTTTGCACTGGCTTTTTGTTACATTAATTGTACATAAGAAATCCATTTATTTTGCATTTAATTGACTCAGTAGTTTTAGTGTATTTCAATGAATTGTGAATAAAACAGATTTGTAATTTGAGATTTGTAAATGTCCTAGTCCAGTGTAAAAACATTAGTAAATACACTGTATTTAAAACTTGAATTGCTGTAGATCTGGTTGCTCAGGTCAGAATACTCATATACACATGTGAATATGAAGTTCCTATTACTCTCTCTATTTGTTGATATCTTCACAATATGTAGCTCTGGGCAAGTATCAGATGGGTAGCAATGCAAGTACTTTTTATATTGTTTGCTTTAAAAACATTCCATGATTCTCATTTATATCTTTTCTATTCTACTGGTAAACCAGTATGCGAAATTGTTACTTGTAAATGAATGCAAAATACAATAAACATAATTGTGAATATCATTATTGGTGTCATAATTAAACTGCTTCCCTGAAAAAAAAACTTATTTGGAAAATCATTATGATCAAAGAATATTTTTTAGAATATTATTTGACAAAATTAAATTAACAAACTCATTTTGGCCAAATAGCTTCAGGTGTAGTATTTTCTGCCAAAGCCTCTAGTATAAAATTTAAGGATGGTGTTTAATGTCCCCTTCAACAGCCAGGGTCATACTGAGACAAGCCCTCAGCATTACCACTTGTGGAAGTTAAACCCACAACAATTACAGTCTATGATTATAAGTCACTGGGCCCTATGACAGAACCTCTGAATAATATAGAATAATCAAGATATTGCTGAAGAAAAAAGCAACTCAGCCCGTTAAAATGTGTTCCCACATTAACATTTACATTTTACTCTCCTTTCTCTAGCATGGAGAATAAAACACAGAAGTAATATATCCCCAAACAGACCAAAGTCATGGTTATACTGGATTCAGACATTTCACAACACTGCTGTATGTCTGACTTGTGTGTACAATAACTTAAAAATGTTTTCGTGAATTTATTTTATTTCTTTTGGGTTTTAACATTGCTTTCAACACTGTATAGGTCATTTCATGACAGGTAGTTTTATGGGCAGAGGAAACCAGTACATAGACTTGGCCAAGGTTCTTTGCTGTTAAATGCTGACCATCAGTAGGCAAGTACCAAGTACCATGTTAGGGTCGGCGGCTTGAACCGCAGACCTCAGAGGGGGGAGACGAGTGTGTAACCATTGATTTCACTCAAACTTGTCACTCTTATGTATTTGGACCAGGAAAGGACACCTGTTTTAAGATGACCTTAAAATCCCTGTTGAAGAACTTATAGTCACCTCACGGTGAGAAATGGACTTTTGGGCCACATTAAGCCGTGTGACTCTCAAACCTTGTTACCATCCAGCTAAAAATTCACCTATGAATACACTTAAATATATTCTTACATATAGCACAAGTCTAGAATTTTTCCTCATTTCAGTTTATTCACTCTTTTTCACAAAAAAGAACTTGAAAACCAGAGGGTGAGAATCAATACCTTATGGTGAGATTTAAACTGTGTATGATGTCCATAAAGACGCTTCACATATTTTGTCTTTTAATTTGAAAAATGTTAGTCTGACGTGGCACAAGGTACAGTAGATATAGCTTCTATGTGTGGTATTTGTAGAAAATTTAGGCTCTGGGGTTTATATATTGAAGTCACCTTACAGTCTCTAAAACTGCCCATACTGACTCATTTTATGTACTTTTTGCCACTAGTAGCCTTGTTGCTCTCACTCTATGCAGCTCGTTCAGTTCAAATTTCACCTTACAACATGTATGTCTTAGTAATGCATGCCGAAATTCATGACTAGAAGGTTATGTGTATGAGGCACATAAAAGCTGGGAATTGTTTCTGCATTTTTCTCACATTTTTCGTTGCAAATTAGAAATGGTTAGTCTGACTAGCGTCAAACTAAATTAGATAGAACTGTAATATGTGGTTTATGTGGGGAATTTGTGCTCTGTAGCTTTAATTTAAGGTCACATTAAAATCTCTGAAAATGGCCACCAAAATTAATTTTATTCACATTTTGCCACTTTTAGCCCTGTAGTTCCCCATTTCCCCTTCATCCAGCACAAATTTCACCTGAGAATAAGCTTTGATCACACATGCTGAAATTCATTGTTTTTTAAGTTGACATTTAAACTGTGTATAAGACACAAATACGCAAGCTGGACTTTCTTTTACATTTTACGTACATTTACCTTATACACATGTAATTTGAAAATAATAACACAGCTTGAAACTGTAGTAGATATAACTTAAACATGTAAATTTTGTATATGGAAAATTTGAGCCCTGTAGCTTTAATTCTAAGGTCACTTTACGGTCTCTAAAATGCCCACAGAGACTTATTTTAACGCTTCAAGTTCTGTAGGTCTGCATCTATGTGGCTCATCAAAGTGCAATTTAATTTGTTCTTTTTACATAGGCCATATCAAGGCATTAAGTTGACCTCTGATCTTTAAAGGTAGAAACGTAGATTTATGTAGAAATAAAAAAAATCTAATATCGTGAAGGTCTAAGTCAATCTGTTAAGATCTTCTAACATTTTATGATATTTCATCTTTCCAATGACAGGTTAAAATTGACAAAAAAAACATAGATAATACCGGTATTACTTTATACTATTTCAAGGTTGCCTTAAATTTCCAATAACAACTTATGACCACCATTAGGCTAGAAATTAATCTTTGGCCACTTAAAACCCTCTAGGACACAAACTATATACCTCATTCCCCTAAAATTTAAACTGAGAAAACAATAGTATGCTCTTCTCATATGAGCAATATCCAGAAGTTATGTGGCGGGCAAGACTATGTCTGAAGCCCATGGACACCCCCCGCCTAGGGATGTTTTTTTTTAAACATTTTTCACACATGTTGCCATGTTGTTTAGAAATGATACATCTGACAAGCTTCAAGTAGTAGATATAACTTCTAGATGTATTCGTTGTCTGTGGAAAATTTGAAGTCTGTAGCTTTAAATTTAAGGTCACCTTTAAGGTCTCTAAAATGAAAACACAGAGACCCCATTTGTTTTACTTTTCGCCACTTTTAAGATATAGATGCAAAGGACATAAGACCTCAACGTTGGCTTTGTTATTCGAGTCATAATTGCCAGGGACAATTATTCTGGCAAAAACATTATTATCATTTCACAATACATGTCTGGGTCAGGAAAATGGTAATGTATTTTGATAAAATTCTACCAATAAAAACGAAAATAAAACAAAGTTAGTAATAAATACACTTAAATTATTTTGTTTAAATAAATGACCAAGAATTTGTTTTACTGTCAAATTATCTTTATCTCTCACTGATCTACTGGCTGTATCTTTATTTCTCATTGATCTACTGGCTTCCTGACTTCCCTCAAATGTGTTTAGTCTCTATTTGATGGATAGGCAAGCACTTGTCAATAAATAAAATCAATAAAGAAAAATAAAAAAAACATCAAGATACAGATAATGGTTTTACAAAGAATGTGTCTACCAGATGCAACGAAATTGCCTCTTATAAGGAAATGACATATGAATTCTTTAATAAATATTCTCATTAAATGTTCTGTGATTTCAAGTTACATAATCATTCAAAGCAATTGGACTGGTAAAAGTGAAAAAAAAACATGGAGTCTTTAACTTTTACACTTATATATATTTTTCCAGGTTTTTTTCAAACCAGTTGTGAGTCTAAAAGTAAGTAGGAATACGCTTGGGACCTACTTCCCACTTCATTACAGGTACATACCATATAAAAGGTCAGGAACTACACATTTGTTCATGCCAAAAGTTTATGTCATCAAATAAACTAAAACTAAATCCTGATGAAACAAATTTTATTCAAAAAAGGCAATCGTAAACAACTCACTCTCTTTTTACAAAACTGACGTCCATGAAAATCAGGTGGCACCTTCCTCTAATGTCTATGACTTTAGGGTGGTGTTCGAATCCAATATCACTCTATTTGATCATGTGTCCCAAGACACAAAGCAGACCAGAGTCCAAAACAAAAAGAAATTGATAGAGGATCAATCATACCCTAGCTCTCAATACATTAGATTTGGCAAATGCTCTATTTAGTAGTTGGTTGGACCATTTTGTATTCCGTGTTTGCTTCAGGTTTCAGGTTTTCTCATGTCACCCCATAATTAAAAACTCTGTTGCCTCCAGTTAAAATACAGGGTACAGTCCAAATTAGGGCTGATACCACAAAAATCTTAAAGCAGGGCTAACCAGAATACTTCAGTGAAAAACTTCACCCATATACTTCGTCTAAATATACTAGACTTTGCTGTCCAAAATGTAACTTCCTTCAGGATCTCTTCATCTCAACTTCACCCACTTATACCCATGTCAATAAGAACAGAAGGATACAATCAAATATACCAATCAGTGCAGTTTATCAGACCCATACAACAAAAGCTTGGGCCACCAACTCCTATCAGACACACTACCATTCATCTCAAACATATCCAGCTCGAACAGCAACCCAGGGCCAAGCCGACAGGAGGTAGCTGCAGAGCCACTTTTCACAGAAGATGCATTGCCGCCATTACAGGTAAAGTTTTAAACTTGGAATATAAATGCACTTACGAAGTTGAACAGAAACCTGTGCTTAAATATGAGTACATAGGATATAAGAGTACTTGATCATTTTGGTGAGACCCACCTGGGACCAAGAAATTATAAATGTTTCAACATCCAAGACTCGCAAAACATTCAAATTTAAACAGGTATTTTGGAGCAATGAAAGTTACAATAGGTATAGATCCCATCATGATATTCTAGATCTGTCTTCTGAAAATGAGACGACTGAAACTTCATTCCTTGTCTTGCTACTTGACCCTGCTCCTGTGACATAAATGGCTCAGCATTTTTCAGTCAGGTAACATTTACCAGAAAAAAAATTATCTTACTACATTCTTTATATGTGGCGATTTTAACAGTAGATGGGGGAAACTTGACTTAATAGAAAGTATAGATGAATGTTCACGAAGAAGTATTTCTTTTGAACAGATTATTAAACCCCTACTTTGACCTTTGTCCAAGAAAAAAACATAGATAAAATTGAGTAAGACAAATTTTAGGTGAAAATTTTAAAAAGCATGGAGAGAGTGTTCTCGAATTTCAAAATTTGCAAATAGTATTGTTGCTAATGGTAGAATAACACCAGAACTTAATGACTACAGAAATGTCACTGTTAAATACACTGTTAAATAAACACGAGTATTGACCATAGAACCCAGCAAATGCTGCATGTGACACACAAAGGTCAAGCCATTGTTACACCGTCCAGAAATGATACTATTTCAACAACAAAACTGGCACTTATGTGCAAATATTGGGACCATTCAGTCCTAGAACTGTCATCTGAAACTGAGGGAAATTAGAAGGAAATAGGATCACTTTATAAGTTCTGTGAAACCCTCTTTGCAGAAAATGAGAAACACTTGCAAAGCTCAAAATGCTCAGGGTCTATTAAAAAGCTAGTTAAATATCATTAACCCTGTTGGAACAGTAACTTTACCACCAAATGGAATGAAATGAGAGTGAGAGAGAAATTTTTCGAAAGTTTTTCGGGTCATAGTATTAAGAAAAACATCTATGAGAAAACTTAAAAATAAAACAAACCCAGTTTAACAAAGTATCAAATAAAACAGAAAGGTCACACCGTAAACACTTTGGGAAGAGATGCATGAGGCTAAAACTTAAAGCACAAAGCAATTGTAACTTTTGTATTACTTTAACAAATTAAGACTCGAGAAACACAAAGTGATTCCAGAGAAAGTTTACATAAATGAAGATTGAATGCCAACTACTAAATCACTTCCATACATATTTACAAAATGGCACAATGATTTCAGCAAAGAGCTATAGTGTACTATTGAAAGTACTACTCTAGCATTTTATAAGGACTACATTAAAACAATTAGACAAGGGAACAAATCATACCAACATACTCATACAGGCACACACCATATCCTCAATTTCCTTAATCAGTTTTCATAAGTTGAGTCAGTAATTAAAATCTGAAAAATAGCCAAGCGTCTGGTCCAGACAACATGAAAAATAAAAATAAAAAAATAAAAAATCAAATGTTGCAAATTCTACATGAGCTTTTCAAACATATTTTGAGTCATGATCGCCTGCCATCAGCCTGAAAGAAGGCTGTAATCATGTCGTAAGCTGCAAAATCGGGGAAGAGTGACCGTCGTTTAACATTTAGAGAAGTGTAGCTACACCATAAGTGGTCCGTGAGCAATTCGGGAGACGTCTGGTGTGTGCAGACCCTTGTGCTGGCCATCACTTATTGTCCTGATCCCATACAGTAAACATCAAAGTAAGTTTTATATATCTTGTACTTGTATCGTGTATTAATGTGTTGTAAAGTGATAGAAATATAAAAATACTATAACTGGTACCAAAAAGTTGTTGGTTTGGTGTTGTTTTGTGTCTCTCTTCAGGAGGCAATTGACAAAATGTAGTTGGCATTGAGCAACAAAACGTTGATTCTAGGCAAACCATCTGGAATGTCAGAAAGGCAAAATGAATATGACAAAAACATTAGTAGACTTGGGCGAGACATTCGACAAGGTACACCCCAAAGTTCCCCTGGTAGTAGGGAAGGTAAACAGTCAATGATGGGAAGCAAAATGATCGCCTGATCGTAGAGATGATCAATGCTACAGCTGTAGTGGTTTTGGGCATTATAGTAGGGACTGTCCTTTCCGTTTGTCACCAAGGAATATCAAGTGTTTCAATTGTGGTGAGATGGGTCATATTCAATGCAAGTGTCCATATGCCAGAAGAAATAGGTTTCGTGGATCACCGAACAATTCACCTCAAACTAGATTAAATATTTCACCAAACGGGGGTAGTGATAGAAACAACTCAAGAAGTTTGTCCACGTATCGCAGATTTGCTCCACCTAGGTTCCCAAACAGAAATATATCTGTTTCACCAGCAGATCTAGACAAAAATTGGAGGGATAGGTGTAGTGATAAAGACTATGAGTATCAGCAACCACTGGAAGTGACCCGAAGAAATGTTTCATTCTCCGGTGCAAATTTAAATGGGAGAAGGGGAAGTCAGAGGGTTGGGACAACTCCCCAAAAGCAATAGAAACTGATCCCAAATCTGATAAACAATTGAAAGAACTTGAACTTTCTTGTAAAAATGTAAATAATTTTGTTATTAGTGAAGTCAAGTTAGCAGATAATGTAATTGAAGAAATTATAGATACAGCTGCACAGGTGACTGTAGTTAATACAGATGTGTTTACAAACTTATTTGGCAAAAACATAGCTCCCAAAGAAACAATTAGACTTAAATGTGCTAGAGCTAATCAGTATCTGTTAGCCAATCTATATACAGATATACCAATTACAATTGGTTCAGTAACTGTTTTGCTGGATGTTTATGAAACAAACATAACAGATAACATGTCATTAAGACTTGACTTCTTACTGGAACATGAAGTAGTTATTAATTTGAGTGAATGTTGTGGTGTTGGACAGCTTGATTCCATTTGTTTATATGAGGAATGCTGCCAATGAAAGATATTGTGTCAGTAAGGTGAGAAAAGGTCAAAAAGTACATATTCCACCAAGAACAGTACAAAATGTGGAAGTAGTCCTACAGTCTGAACCAGACAAGGTAATGGCTTTATAACCCCAAATTGACACCAAAGTACTGATACCAAGTTGCATGTTCAATTCTGGTAAACCAGTTGTGCAAATCGTAAATGATACGGACATTGGAATTAATTTGCAATAAAATCATGTGATTGGTAGTGCAATTGAAGTTGATACTGTTCTGAGTGACAACAGACGAACAAATGCTTCTGCTAATCAAGAGAAATGCAGTGTTATGCCAGAAACAAAGTCAGTTGATTAAGAGTGTTCAAAAATCAATAAATCCAAAGTAATACAAGTATCCAAAGAGACTAATTCGGATAAATCCAGAGTACTCGCCCAATTGGCAGAAAATGAGAGAAAAGTACTGCAGTCTGTTTTAACAGACTATGAAGATGTTTTTGCCAAACATGGTTTAGGCATTGGTTGTTTTGAACAATTTGATCATGAAATCAATACCAGAGACTCAAAACCATTTAAGCAACAAATACGTCAAATTTCTTTGCAATTCTAAGATGAGGAAGAAGCTTGTATTTCAAAAAATGTTAGACGCAGGTGTAATACAAGAGTCCAATTCAGATCAGGCTTCACCTCTTGTGTTCATTAGAAAGAAAGATGGTACAATTCGTTATGCAATAGACTATAGATGCCTCAATGCGTGTACTGTCAAATCATCATTCTGCTTACCGGACATTAAACATTGTATTTCGGCTTTGAATAGAAGTGTGTATTTCAGTATATTGGACATGGCTTTGCGCTATTACCAAGTCAAAATTGCAGAATCGGATAGGCATAAGACTGCTTTTCAAACTCGCTTTGGCTTGTTTGAGCATGTTAGAATGGGTTTTGGGTTGTGTAATGTGCTGTCGATGTTTCAAAGGATCATTCAATTGATACAAAGAGGCCTTACTTGGAAAACAGTCCTGGCTTACCTAGATGATGTTGTAATACTAGGAAACTGCTTTTCAGATCATAGTAGAAATCTGAAGGAAACTTTAGGATTTACAACCTTAAGCTCAAACCTAAAACATGTCTTTTATTTCAAAAGGAAGTTAAGTTCCTTGCAAAGATAGTGAGGGCACAAGGTATCAAACCAAATCCTGAAAGTATCCAAAAGATTCTAGACTGGCCTGTACCACATAACAGGAAGGAGTTACAGCAATTTTTGGGCTTAGCTAATTATCATATTGAAAAATTTGCTGAAACAGCTGTTCCACTGTACAAGTTAACAGGTTGAAAAGGTAAGTAAAACAACTTTGATTGGTCAAATGAACATGATTTAGCTTTCAAAACTTTGAAGCAAAAACTGACTGAAGCTCCCTTGTTAGTTTACCCAAATAGATCTGACTTATTCATTTTGAATACAGATGCATCCAAAACAGCCATAGGAGCTGAACTTTTGCAAGTGGAAAATGGCATAGAACGAGTAGTGTCTTATGGTAGTTTTATACTAACTCCTGCTCAACAAAAGTATTGTGCGACTCACAGAGAATTGCTTGCAATTGTACGTTTTACCCGACAATATCGTCACTTTTTGTTAGGAGGCAAATTCATGATCTGGACTGACTACAACAGCTTAGCATGGTTGATGAGATTTCGTGGAATTCAAGGTCAACTAGCTTGGTAGATAGAGGAGCTGTCTCAGTTCGACATGCAGATATTGCATCGCCAAGGTAGGAAGCACAGCAACACTGATGCTGTATCCAGAATTCCAGATCTACTGGAACCATGTGACTGTTACTGAGCTGGAACCGATCTTAAGAGTCTCAAGTGTGGAGGTTGTCTATATTGCACCAGAACACATCACCAATGGTCAAGGTTTGATGAAGAAGTGGACGAAACCCTTATCATTTTGGACTCCAACAGCCGCCATACAGATGTTGCAACTAGATCATTTGTTACCTACCGGTTATACAGTTGATCAGATCATTTCAGCTCAAGGAGACGATGCCAATCTTGAACTTCTACTCAAGTTTCTTAAAACTGAAGAGGAGCCAACTGAGTATTTCTTAATGCTCGCCAGTGCTGAAATCAAGGCATATTGGTTGAACAAGGAACAGTTCATAATGAAGGATGATGTTTTGTTCTATATATAGATATGTCTCTGATGATCCATTTGAACCCGAGACCTACAAGCTGGTAGTTCCAGAAAGTCTGCGCCAAGATATACTTGAACTGACCCATGATGTTCCAACTTCTGGACACTTGGGTATAACCAAAACTTTAGGAAAACTCAAACATATATATATATATATTAAATAAGGAAAGTGTGTGGTTTGTAAATAATATAAAAGAAGTGATGATAATTGGGGATTGAAATATCTAATGTTCAGGAACAATTTTATTTTGATTTTGTGCTCAGTGGATTAAGCTACTAAGAGCAGATTTTATTTTGGTGTATAATGGGTATTAGAAGATGGACTTGTTGAGGTAGACCAAATCGAAGTTAAAAAAAGTCTTCTTTTCGGCGACTTAAGTTGATTAAATCTTTGTTTAAAGACAGTGCGAGTTCAATACTTAAAGGCATGCAGTAATTGACTAGTCTTGGTTAGGGAAACCTAAATATGGATACCTAAATATGATCCTGGTGTGAACAGTATTTGTGGTCAAGAGTGATGTTGGTTGTGGAGGTTGAGATTTTGTGTTTTGAATAAAAGAAAATCACAGGCGGATAACTTCAAATCAATAACAGAAGCACCCACGTGGACTTTATAGGTAGAGGGCCATTTCCTTCAACAACAAAGTAAGGAATAGTGTTGTAAGCTGCAAAATCAGGGAAGTGTGACTGTCACTTAACATTCGGAGAAGTGTAGCTGCACCATAAGTTGTGAGTGATAAATTCGGGAGAAGTCTGGTGTGTGCAGACCCTTGTGCTGGCCAGCACTTGTTGTCTTGATCCCATGCAGTAAACATCAAAGTAATTCTTATGTATCTTGTATTTGTATCATGTATTAATGTGTTGTAAAGTGTTAGAAACATAAAAATACTATAATCATATCTATCCCGAAAAGAACTCTTTAAAAATCTATACCTTTCGTTAAACTACAAGGGTATTAGCTTGTTCTCTAATATAGGAAAAACAAAAACCACTGTTTTAAACAAAATACTCAACATCATTAGAAAGTATTAATTTAGTCAGTGAAGAACAAAATGGGTTCATACTAAAAAGAACAAGCTCCTATAACCTGATTAAGAAACTAAAGGGACAAAAAGATAAATGAAAGGTATATCTGCATATTAACATATTCTGATGATATTGTTTTGATAGCTCTAGATCCAGATAAATTACAAAAATGTTAAATATCATGTTCAACTGATGCTACAGACACAGGCTGATTATCAACAAAGACAAATCACAAATAATGTAATCCAGAAACAAAAAGTGTCGTGGCTAAAACTTAGAAGTTACATGAAATTTTAAAAATGTAGAAAAATATACCACAAGATGTTGAAGTATGTATACCAGAAGTCTTAGTGCACAATTCAGAGTGGGTATCCACCTATTACAGATGAAAGTAGGCGGATACAGTCATATCACATTTGCTGTACTGTCTAAATAAAATTAAGGACAATTTTCTGTTTGCATCAGTCCTAAAATGTACAAAACTTTTTTGATTTGAGTAAATCAGTGAATACTGCAATTCAATGAATGGCACACATAATGAGGTCAAATTCCTGGACATAATGAACAAGTATAAAAAATTTCTGGATCCACTCTTCCAGATGTTGACAAAGATCAGATTGAATCAATTATACAACTAAAATCAAAATTTCAACCGTTGCACAATACAATATATGGTCCATTTACAAATCCACACATTACTTAAAATCTGCTAGGTACAATACCTAATATGATGTCACCAATCAGTAATCCCACCAATTTAAATGATGCACTAGATGTACCTCAGTTATGTCAAACAATATAATTGTAACAGATGTAAATGTAATACTATACTGCTGTTTTTGTTTCTGTTACTTTATGTTTTTGTGTATGAATCCTTGCATATGTTTATTGAATTCCATGGTGGCCTAATGGTTAGCAAGTTTGACATATAATCACAGGCTGTCACCTAGCTCTGTGTGGGGTTCGACTTCCATAAGTGGTAGTACAGAGGAACGGTCCCCATATGATCCTGACTGTTGAATGGGACGTAAAACACCAACTTTGATCTTTACATATGTTTATAAATATCCAATTTATCTGTATATCTGTGCATACCTATGTATGCTTCAACTTGTATGATTTGTGGAAGTTGACTTTTAAGCCCTCTGGAGCTGGGTGGAAATCAGATTTAAATTTAACACTTCACTGTTGTTTAACAAATACACCGTTTTTTAACACTTTTAATTGTACACTTTACTGTTGGGGGGGGGGGGGGGGGGGGGTTGAAAAAAAATACGAATCACGTATTCTCTTTTAGTGCTCACCACGTAAAAAAGACAGAGAAAAGGGAAAACCTTGAATTATGTTCAGGTAGTTATTGCAGCATTATGGCAATATGTAACAGGTCTTTCCCCATTTATTTCTCCTCTGGGCAGGATCTGTCAGTAGTGTAAATTGGAACTACCAACATTGTAGTACTTTGTTGTGAGCGATAATGTAAGTTTTATCAAGTGATTCGTTAGGGAACTGGGGCCGTATTCACGAAAGGTCTTAGCCAAGTCTTAGGCTTAACTTTTGTATAAAAATATAGCCAACTTAAGCCTAAGACTTGGCTAAGACCTTTCGTGAATACGACCCCTGGTCAGTTCATACCTCCGTCAACTCAACCCCCACCAACCCAAACCCATTTATGTTTGTTCTAATGCAAGTTTGACCCATTCGGGATCAAGTGAAGAGAGGCGCATTCAGTCTAAACATGGGTCGAATTCAGTCTAAAACATGGGTTGAGGAGGGGTCACCCTAAATGATGAAACGGCGAGGTTATGTCCCGGGACGTCCCGATATGTAACACATTGGCTATATGTCGGGAAGTGGTAAATATTGAACACTTGGAAGTGCTTCAGAAGTGCTTTATGTCACGGAATGCCTTGTTTTAGGATTGTAGTAATATTTTACAAAATTAAAATGAAAAAAAAATATATTTTACAAAATTAAAGCCTAAAAAACATCAAATACTTTAAACTCAGAAATCACGGCAATAGCAACAACTCATTAATATTCATGAGAAGATATGATCATCGGTTGTGAATTTCCCGGGTTTTTCTTGCAATATTTTGTAAAATGGAAGCTTCAGTGAAGACCAAATACCTTAAACTTGAGAACTCAAGGCAGTAGCGCCAACTCATTAATATTCATAAGAAGATATGAGGTCACAGATTTCCCGAGTTTTTCTAACAATATTTTTTAAAATTGAGGCTTCAATGAAGATCAAATACCTTAAACTCAAGAAATCACGGCAGTAGTATCAAGTCATTAATATTCATGAGGAGATATGAGGTCACAAAGCTAACTATAAAAAATCAACCAATGAAATCATTTCCCGACATTTAGCCAGTAATTTACATATCGGGATGTCCCGTGATTAACCACTGCGATGATGAAAACGGACGAAAACGACCCAATTTTGATGAAAACTACTTAGTTTTTAGCCAATAACTCTGTCATTACTGCAGATAGATATACAAAACCATATATTGCTGGACCACCATTGTGACCACCCGTGTAGTTTAAAGTATTTGATCTTGGTAGTTATGCTTCTATTTTATAAAATATTGTTAGGAAAGTACAGGGGAAATCTGTGTCCTCGTATCATCTCATTAATATTAATGACTTGAGTGCTGTGGCCGTGAGGTCAGTATATCTAGTTTAAAGTATTATATCTTCGTCTAGACGTCTAGTGGTGCGATAAAGGGTATACGAACATCTCATGACCACGGCAGCTCGTGACAAACAACTCGTACCCACAGCTTGTTCCCAAGATTTTTTTAAATATAGCAGGACTTCTGTCTTTTTTTCAATTTTGCATATTTTATTTAAAATATTGAAGTAAACTCCACGGACTTCTGTCTCCCCATGTTTTTTTTCTAATATGCATAATTTATTTTAAAATATTGCAGGGAGAATCCATGGACTTCTGTCTCCTCACGTTTTTTTTCTAATTTGCATAATGTATTTTATAATAGTTCTAGGAAGCCCTCTGGGAATTCCATGACCTCACGTTTTCTAATTTGCATATTTTATTTCATAATATTGCTAGGCAACCCCCACGGAAGTACGAGAATTTGAAGTATTTGATATGTAACTGAACAAATGTTCTTACTTTGCTATGTACAAATCTATTTATTAAATATAAAATACGATATTGTTAGAAAACCCCACATAATATTGGGTGATCTCATATTTCTTCATAAATATTATGAGCTGCATATACAAGTACTACTACTGTATTTCATATTCAAGCAGAATTAACGTTTATTCTTATAAAATGTCTGTGTACAAGTTGTTGGTCACGAGATGCCGTGGTCACGAGTTGCATGTAAATCCGATAAAGAGGTGCGATCCGGGAAAAAATCCGGTTCCGAATCCGGTTCCGAGTTTTATAAACTACCCAAATATGAGGTCACAGAATTTCTTTGAATTGGGTTTCCTAGCAATAACTTTCATCTTAAACCATGTAGTTTTCATCTAAACCAGCCTTTCTATTTATAAAATATTGTCAGGAAATAGTAAGAATCGTCTTTTATGAAGTTTAAAAGTGTGTTTTGTAAGTAAATAGGACATTTTTTAAGTCGTTTTCGTCACAAATGGGTTGTTTTCGTCCGTTTTCGTCAAGAAGGCCGTTTTCGTCATTTAGGGACACCGGTTGAGGAGGGAGATCTTCCGTCGGTTTGCTGAGCGACGCCTCTATCTTCACTTATTCCCCCCATTCAGATAGAAATTCAAAATAAACTTAAAATCTTTACTGTACTATTGGTGGTGGACCAATTCATGCTCATGTACTGTCTTGCGCCATAACTTGGCACACCTTGGACACAAGCTTACATTTGATTGCTTTAAGTGTAGTTTCGTGCATTTCTTTTAATTTAAATATGTATTGACACAAGCGCACATTATAAAAGCATTTTACTAACATAAATCAACATTATAAATGTTTTATTCTCCTTTTTTTCATGAGCGATAATATAATTTCTAGTGGTGGTGGACAAATTCACACCCTTGTACCTATTCACACCCACCCCTAAATTTATCCAAAACCATTACAGTTACACAATAAATTATCAATGTATATGATCAATTTGATAATTATCTATGATGTGGTAAACATTTTTTCCATGCTAAAGTACAAATCTTTGAGAAAATTGAGGGTGGGCGTGAATAGGTACACAGGCGTGAACTGGTCCACCACCACTACATGAAAATCAGCGCCTTAAATTGGCACAATTTGCATACGGAAATTGCCGTTGATATTTAAAGTATTTCTGTTATCACCTTCACTTCCTTATTTGTTAAGTGGAAATGCGAGAGTGTGGGCGATAAAGAACCATTGTTGTTATTAAATATGTTAACTTCGTTTTTGTGCCAATTCGAGGCGTGTGCCATTATATGGCACCAAGCAGTAACTATTCACGCCCAACTCCAAATTAATAAAAGACAATCATAGTTTCACAATAAATTACTAATGTGAAAGATCATTTTATTATTGTCTATGGTGTGGTTAACATATTTTCTGTCAAAAAGTGTTGTAACGTGCCAAGGGTCTTGAGTTTAACTAAAGTCAAGAGAAAGCCTTATGTCACATAACAGAACATTTATTTACAAAATATAACAAGCATTTTACCAGCAAATGCTGGGGCTGAATTGGTACAAGCACTAAAGTCACAAAAGTATCAAAAATAATCAGAAATCACATTTATATTATACACATTCAAATAACTCCATCAGAATCATCTAAAAGAATTGAAAACAAGACATAACACTGGAAACCTTCTGTCTCCTAACACTTAGACCTTGGATCATACTCTATGTCAAAACACTGGTTCCACCCTTTATCAAGTTCCATAGTAGATTCAGTACCTTATGAAATGAATTGAAATGAATTCAATTAGTCATGGGTTTTACTCCATGAAACATCCATCAAATCACCGGCATCCAGCCTGAAACCTATAATCATATGACTGAAATCAACACATCATGCACAGTCAACCACATACAATTATAACATTTTAGTCCATTCAATTCTTGCCAGGTTTTACCCTGCCACTAGAATTAAAATGCAAACTACTTCATTATTATTTCATTCACACCTAGTCAAATACAACAGGAGAAAAGTATCAAATGAAAACCCAGCTTTCTCTGAAATAAACAGTTAAAATATCATGATACTTTAAAGTAAATTCCCAAACAGGTTTTACCCTGAAATCAAACAGAAATTATGTACAGAACATTCTCCTTTCCCTGCTTTAAAATGTTACCAAAGTCATCTTGCAACTTTCCGTGTAACCTAAACTATGAATAACATCAAGCAGGTTTTTACTTGATCCGTAGCTGGCATGGCGAACCAACTTTTCTGTCATCGACAAAAAAAAAAAAAAAGAAAAAAAATCAAGTTAAATTATTAAATCTAAATGAAATCAAAATATCCACATCTGATCTTTTATAATGGTCACTATGCTATTTAATAATTTAGCCATCATTTTTTTTTTCTGGTGACTTCTTTCTCATTTATTTGTACATGTCTTATTAGGAAATTGGAAAAATATTTATATGTGGGTAAAGAACATTTCATATTTTAATATTTGTAAGAGATAAGTACCTACACTAAATCCTGCTGGAATTTAATTAAAAATGATTTTGTGTGATTTTGAAAGACACCTGTAGTTTATGCATTTTTTTTTTCAAGAAATAAAGTATTGCAGGAATGACATAAATTAAACATTCAGAAATAAGTATTGTCGCTATTAAAGCAATTGAAAGGTTTACCGGAAAGGGGATATTTTAGGGTTTTATACAGTAGAACCTCAATTATTCAAACCTAGTGGGAGACATACAATAGGGTCGGATAATTGAGGGGTTCAGCTAGATGAAGAAAACCGAAATTCACTGTCTATGGGTTACCAAGTGGGCAATAATTGAAGAAAAATCGTTTTTATGTACTTAAAACAGACAAGGATTGTCATTGATGAAGTAGTTTAATAAATTTGTCTTGTATAATATATCTGACCCTCTAATTTTGACTTATTGTTCAGTATCTATTAGTGGTCGGACCAGTTCTGAAAATAAAAATTGGTTTTCGGGGCTTTGAAACTGAACGAAATCCGGGATTTTGAAAGTTTACAGAGATTTGATAAAAAGTTTTACGCAAGCATACATGAGCTGTATTATCAGGAGGAAATATGCATTCGCAAGATATTTTGAAGTTTGTAAACTTCATTTACCATGAATATAAAGTGAAAATTTAAGTTATTACCTCAAATATATATGTTCTTTATTGTTTTGATGAGATATTAACCAGTAGAAAACCTAATGTAATGACATTTTCAATAACCAGTACTTAAATACGTAAAAAAGATAGTTAACAATGTATATATATTTTACTGTTGTTTTTTTTTTACTGTTATACATTTTAATGTGAGATGCTTTGTTTTTGTGTTTGCAAAAAATATTTTTCTAGTTAATTTTTTGTGACTTAATTGTGTTTTAGATGCCAACATTAATATTTTACAATGGATGTAAAATGCCTGTACAAACCTTCCTTGTATCAACTTAGTGTTAAGACACAAGCACAATTGTCAGATGAATTTCCAGAATCATTGCTGGACATAGCCGCCAAACAAATTGTGCTTGATGCTGGAAATACTCTGATGGCTTTGCAGGTTAAGTTCCACAATTTTTAAAAATGTGTCAGTTATTTTTTCATTGTGAGTACATATACATATAAATGGTATTTATGTGTATATGTACTCACAATATTTATTAAATACACACAAATTTTAAGATCTGTAAAATGTAAAATAAACATGGAGTAGTTATAAATTATGATGTCTTTAAAATATGCTTTTGCAATTATTTGGAAGTTATTTTTAAATAATATGTTCAGTATCAAGATTCAGTATTAAAATATTGATGTAAAGGTTTTGCTTTTCATCAGCCATAGTCCATGCATGCTACATTCATCGTAATAATATAGGGGGCTTGGTGGTGTAGCGGTTAGAGTTCTCGCCTCCAACCTCTGAGGCCGCCGGTTCAAATCTCGGGCCGGGCGCTTCATGTTGGAAAGTTGGTAGTTACTTGCCAATGCCCGGTGGTTTACAGTGTAGTGTGCACTGGTTTCCTCCACCTGTAAAACTACCCGTCACAATATGACTCTGGCTGTTGAACGCGACGTAAAACAACAAATAAAATCATTGTAATAATAGTAATAAAATAATAGAAACATTTGTGTGGGGTAAAAGTGATGCAAAATCCTCTTATGCACTGGAATCCAAAAAGGGACAGTCCTTACACCTAGCGAAGTCATAACCCAGCAAGCACCGACTAGAGGAGCATGACTGTGGGTTGTTATGGCTTCTAAAGCTTGAAATGGTAATGGGTACATCATTTCAGTATGTTTTATATTTGAGAGAGGGTTGCTGATATTGATGTGTAAAGATTTAGAACAGTATCAGTATTTTATGTACAACTATGAACTTACACTTCAAATATTTCAAATAAACCCTAAATCAGAAGAAATTGTAAACTTGTAAATCTCATATTTTTGTAGTTTTTAATGTCTTTTTATGTCAGCTGACTTACCAGTCAGCTGATATTATGGCATCACGTGTCCACATGAACAACTTCTAAAAAACTACAAGATCCAGAGACATACTGTTTTTTTTTAAAGATACCTTAACTATCGAGGATGATAAAGTGTTCAAGGCATGCAGACTTCTTTGTTCGTCTGTTCTCCAGAGCCATTACAAGTGAGGTACCCCCACCCAACGTGTGAAAATTTCAACACTTTATCACAATTTTCTCATTCACTGTTGCAGGGATTTTTCCCTTGCATATACGTAATAGGTCACTAGTAGATTCCCATGTGTGAGTATCAGACCTGGATCTTTCTTCATTCTTTTTTTGAATTTTTAAAGTAATTTTTAATGCATTAAAATTCATAAAATCATGCACTAAATCACTTATAACTTGAAAAGTATTGCATTTAGAGCATTTTGTTTAAATATGTTATTCGGCTACTTTTTCCATAGCTACAACATGGTGAGTAACTTGGGTGTGGATCCCAATAGCTAAGTAAGTAATTGCTACTTTCTGTCTTTTCAGTACTTTCCATAATGAGTAAAATCAGTGGTAACTAAAAAACTATTTCATATAGAGAATTTTGTATAAATATGTTATTCAGCTACTTTTGGGTCTGCTATAACATAGTAAAATTGCAGACCTGTAGCTGACTGATAGCAACTATGAGATTTTCACTGTTGAGTAAATCAATTGTATCTTGAAAACTATTGTATGTAGAGAATTTTGTTTAAATATGTTGTTCATCTACTTTTGAATCAGTTATAACAAAGTAAAATTGCAGATCTGTACCTCACTGCAAAGCGGAGCAATAGCTACTGTGAGGTTATCACTGTTGAGTAAATCAGTTGTAACTCAAAAACTATTGCATTTAGAGAATTTTGTTTTAATATGTTTCATAAACAATATTTTATTAATGCAATTAGGCAAAATAAAAAAAGATTATTATAAAGCCTTCTAAATGTTAATCACCTACTTTTGGGTCAGCTATAACATAGTAAATTGTAGACCTGTAGCTCATGGCATTGATGAGCAATAGCTACTTTAAGGTTCTCACTGTTGAGTAAATCCGTTGTAACTTCAAAACTATTGCATTCAGAATATTTTCTTTGAATATGTTGTTCACCTACTTTTAGGTCACCTGTAACAGTGAAATTGCAGACCTGTAGCTCATTGCATAGCAGAGCAATAGCTACTTTCAGTTCTCACTATGGAGTAAATTAGTTGTTACTTGATAAATGTTGTCTTTGCGGTATTTTCTTTAAGTGTGTTATTCACCTACTTTTGGGTCAGCTATACCATACAAAAGTTGCAGCCCTTTAACTCATTGCATAGCTGAATAATAGGAACTTTGAGATTCTCACTGCTGAGTAAATCAATTGTAACTTGAAAACTATTGCATTTACACTATTTTGCTTAAATATGTTTACACCTACATTTCACTCCTTAACAGTTAACTTTGTAATTTGCTTCTGACTACGTTTGCACGGCACAAATTTTGAGTCCTTTTCTTCTTTCACTTCTACTCTGAAACCCAAAACACACAGTCAGCTGACACAGAAGCTGTTCACGGGCACTTATTGCTTGTTATCTCAACTTGCCATGTTTTGATAAAATTCACTTCCTATTAGCAGGTCTATTTGTTTAGGGATATGCTAGAATAAAACTTTCTCTGTGTTTTGGAATTGGATATTGTAACAAACAATATTACCCTTCCCCTTAGTATAAGCCAATATTGAAAACATAGGTTTACAGGAAATATCATTGTCCACACAGCCAAATGATGCACCCACTAATTCATTGTCATTCAGTATTCGTCTTATTGATTTTCATACTACTACGACCGTACACTTGCAGGCCAGTCTTTATAACAGTATACATTTTAACTCAAAATAAATATGAGGTCCTGACAGAATCTTTACGATTAAACTTACCTTGTTGTCAGAAATTCCTGCTTAGGTTGGAACAGAAAACCTAAAATAACAGGTCTAAATTGATTTGGGAGAGTGGATTGGAGACTGGATAATTGAAAATTCAGATAATAGAGAGTCAGATAATAGAGGTTTTACTGTTTTTATGATGGTTTGTTTGTTGGTTTGATTGTTAGCAAGATAATGTAACTACTACTTTTTCATAAAAAATGAGATTTGTCCAACTTAGATCCCATTAAATTTTGAGACAGATCTAGATCACTGTCAATACAAAAACAAAAGATACAGATTTTTTTATTAACTTCCAATTTCATGCCTTGGCAGAGGTATGCACTCTCACAATTGAAATTTATACTTTTATTCTGGTTAACTAGAATGACTATACTAATCAAGAGCTGGTTGTCATTTGCAACAAGTATGAATTTCTTGTAATGTATCATACCATATAAGGCAAAAGTGTTGGTAGTCGAAGCAACAACAGACATAAATTTATTTTTCTTTGAATTTCCATATGCAAATTCTGAATTTTGTGCCAACGTTGGTTACTGATGACATGTGGCGATTGTATTGCCACCCCTTGAAAAAGCACTTGTGTCAATATCTGGAAGAGTAAGATTTGATCTGGGTTACAGAAGGGTTAATCAAGAGGCAAAATAACACATGAGGAAAGGGCAATTATCAGAATTTTGGAAATGAGGTCACAAAGTTGAATTTTTGGACAACAGAACTTTGGACAACAAAAGTTCTTCTGTACCACTTGTGTGTTTAAAACTTCTGTAATATGCTTGGTGTTATTTACTTTCAGATCATTCCACCGGATTTAAGCTATCCACTCATGAAGGCAGCATTGCGTCTCACTAGGGACCGTTCCATTGAGGTATTGCTCGCAAACTGGCCACATACTGTGCTGTCATTGACTAAGCTTGCACCCCCGCTGTTCAGTGATTTGGCCATGAGGTACAACACGAGTCACCTGCATGAAATGGTGCGGCGGGCAGTGAAACTGACCACTTGCCTGGCACACACATTTGTGGAATGTCTGAAGAAAAGAACTGCCACCAAGCTTCAGTGTCTGGACCTTACTGGATATCCTGCAGGTAATTATATCCCCAGACGAAAGTCGGGGATATATTGGATTCAAGTCCGTCGCGCCGCCGCCGTAGAAATTTCCTTGTGTACGCGATAACTCAAAGACAAATTAATATTTTTTTTCAAACTTGGTACACATGTTAAGGATGCCCAAAGGAAGAACCCTATTTTAAGGTGACATTAAACTCCCAATAATAAAGAACTTATGGCCACCTTAAGGTCAGAAATTGCACTTTTGGCCACTTAGAGCCCTCTAGGTCACAAACTATGAGGCTTATCTGCCTCAAATTTTACCTGAGAACACATTAATATATTTTTAGTACATGTGCCGAAAATCAAGACTTTAAGTTGAGGAGAAAATTGTCTTTGAGGCCCATAAAGACCCCACTTAGGACTTTTTTCCTATATTTTTAACTTATTTTGCCCTATAATTTGGAAGTGGTAATTCTGATGAGTCTTAAACTGCACCAGATGTAACTCTTATATGTAATCCTTGTCTGTGAAAAATTTAAAGGCTGTAGGTTTACCTGTTAGGCCGACTTAAGATCTCAAAATTGCCCACAGAGACCCAATTTATGGACTTTTTGCCATCTTCAAGCACTGTAGCTTTCAAACAATGTCTCTCATCTAAGTGAAATATCATCTGAGAATATATCAATATGTTTTTCTTGTATGTACTCCAAAATTTAGCCCTTTAATAGACATTAAACCCATGTATGAGGACCATAAACACCCACCCGAGTGACCCTTTTAAGACATTTTTCACATATTTTGCTCTGTAACTTGGAAATGGTAAGTCTGAGAAGTTTCAAACTGTATTAGATATATATTCTATGTGTAATGTTAGTATGTAACAGATTTTAAGTCTGAAGCTTTAATATAAAGGTCAAATTGAGGTCTCTGACGGGCTCCCAAAGACCCAATATATGGACTTTTTGCCACCTTTAAGCCCTGTGACTGTTAAACTATGTTATTGATGGAGCTGAAATCCCATCTGGGAATGCATTATTATGTCCTTTTTACATGTGCCGAAAATCAAGGCTTTAAGTAGACATTTAACCTGTGTTTGAGGACCATAAATCCCCACCCGAGTGACCCTTTTTAGACATTTTTCACATATTTTGCCCTTTAGCTTGGAAATGGTAAGTCTGAGAAGTTTCAAACTGTATTAGATACATATTCTATGTGTAATCTTAGTATGTGACAAATTTTAAGTCTGAAGCTTTAATTTGAAGGCCACATTGAGGTCTCTAAAAGGCCCCATAGAGATCCACTATTTGGACTTTTTGCCAGTTTTAAGGCCCATGACTGTTAAACTTTGTGACTGATAGAGCTGAAATCTCATCTGGGAATACATTATTATGTTCTTTTTACATGTGCCAAAAATCAAGGCTTCAAGTAGACATTTAAACTGTGTATGAGAACCATTAACACCCACCCGAGTCTGAGAAGTTTCAAACTTTATTATTAGATACATATTCTATGTGTAGTCTTAGTATGTAGCAGATTTTAAGTCTGATGCTTTAATTTGAAGGCCACATCGACATCTCTAAAAGGCCCACAGAGACCCAATATTTAGACTTTTTGCCACCTTTAAGCCCTGTCACTGTTAAACTATGTGATTGATTGAGCTGAAATCCCATCTGGGAATGCATTATTATGTCCTTTTCACATGTGCCGAAAATCAAGGCTTTTAGTAGACATTTAACCTGTGTATGAGGGCCATAGACACTTGCCCAAGTGACCTTTTTTGACATTTTTTTCTGTATTTTGCCCTGTTATTTGGAAATGCTTAGTGTGACAAGTCTTAAACTGTATTATATATAATTTTTGTTTGTTGTGTATGTCCCCCAAAAAGTTTCAGTTCTGTAGTTTAATTGCTAAGGTCTCTTAACAATTGTAAAATGCCCACAGAGACCCAATTTATGGATATTATGCCACTTTAAAGCCCTGTAACTGTCAAACTATGTTGCTCATAGAGCTGAAATCTTTGAATTTTTCAAAGGAAGTGCCTGTCTATTTAAATTTTGAATATTAATAATGTTATGGCTATCTTAGGCTTTTAAGAACTTATTTTTGTGTGGTATCTCTCTGCTTGCTGAGTTTTTAACTTTTTATTATGAAACTGGTTAAACATATTCAAGTAGGCAAAATGGACACTGTTATTTTCTGGTGAGCTTTAAGTCCCAAATATTAATGAAATTATAGCCTTATGTAGTAAAAATAGGGGATTTTTAACCCTCAACTAGCCCAGTTTTATTCAACTTGCCTTAATTTTGACACAGCTCCTACAGTTACGAACTCATTTCAATTGATAATCACATACTTAAAATTCTCAATTCTGAATTATTATTATAAATCTGTTCTTGTCGTTTGATAATTTATATTTAATTCTGGAGGTATATAATCTTCCTGTTGGACATTCCTTATTTATATATTTGATTTTATTTTAGTGATAAGATTAACTGAGCTTTTTGTATTTGATTACCCCTTTTATATTATAAGTGTTTGTTTACCATTTGTGCTGCAGCACTCCATCTCTTTGTAGTCCCACCCCCCATCCCCCACCCACCTCTGGGACCTCCAGCTATTGAGTGACACTAAATAAACAAAGGTATACAGACCTTCTGTAATAGTGAGAGAGGTGTGGAGAAGGGGAGAGAGGTGGGGTGGGGTGGGAGGTGGTGCTTCATTATCTAATTATCTAAGACAAAGGGAGTCAGAACTGAGATTGTGTCACATATTTAGGTTGCATATATATGGACCACATATATAGGAATTGAGGAAATGAATAACTGAAAAACAATGCAAATTCTAAAAATAATATGATAAAATAATAATATAAATAATATATGATTTTTAAATAATATTTTATTTGTGAACAAATATAGAAACAGAGATACGCTTTTGGAATTATGAATTTAGAATGGACATTCAATCATCAATCATTTAAATACTTTGAAAATAGGTTCAGAGTTACCCTTTGCAGGAAGATTGAAAAGTATGATGAGTTGAGTTAAAAATAATATTTTATTTGTCAACAAATATAGAAACAGATATGCTCTTTTGAGATTATTAATTTAGAATGGACATTCAATCATCAATCATTTAAATACTTTGAAAATAGGTTCAGAGTTATCATTGCAGGAAGATTGAAAATATGATCTGTTGAGTTATGTATTCGACGTCCTTGGGAAGATTGATGTGCTGAAGTTCATATAACTTTTCCCAATATTTATGGCATACAACAAATGGATTAAATAAAAAATTCCCGATCAAAACCTGTGGCGTGAGTGATGACCTGTCTGGGGATATGTTGGCGCTGAGTTGGCCCAATCTAGTTTTGGAAAGGGTAAAGGGTGAGACTTAGACTTATTACCCCACAGCCCTTAAGGGCTGTCGGGGTATTGTTTTCACCCATGGTGTCCGGATGGGCGGGCGGGCGGCGGGAAATAGTTTGTCCGGGCTGTATCTCAGAAACCGTAAGGTGTAGGAAGTTCATACTTGGCAGGGACATTGGTTGGGGGGTGTAGGTATGCAACGTCATGGTCTGACCTTGATTTGACCTTGCCGTAGTGACCTTGAGTTTGAAAATCTTGTCCAGGCTATATCTCGGCAACCATAAGGTGTAGGAAGTTGATACGTGGCAGGGACATTAGTTAGGGGTTGTAGGTGTGCAACATCATGGTGTGACCTTGATTTGATCTTTGAACTTGCCGTAGTGACCTTGACATTTAAAATCTTGTCCGGGCTATATCTCGGAAACCGTGAGGTGTAGGCAGTTGATACTTGGTAGGGACATTGGTTAGGGGGTGTAGGTGTGCAACGTTATAGTCTAACCTTGATTTGACCTTTGACCTTGCTGTAGTGACCTTGACCTATAAAATCTTGTCCGGGCTATATCTCAGAAACCGTGAGGTGTAAGAAGTTGATACTTGGTAGGGACATTGGTTAGGGGGTGTAGGTGTGCAACGTCATGGTCTGACCTTGATTTGACCTTTGACCTTGCCGTAGTGACCATGAGTTTGAAAATCTTGTCCGGGCTATATCTCGGAAACTGTAAGGTGTAGGAAGTTGATACTTGGTAGGTACATTGGTTAGGGGATGTAGCTGTGCAACGTCATAGTCTGACCTTGATTCGACCTTTGACCTTGCCGTAGTGATCTTGAGTTTGAAAATCTTTTCCGGGCTATATCTCGGAAACTGTAAGGTGTAGGAAGTTGATACTTGGTAGGGACATTGGTTGGGGGGTGTAGTTGTGCAACGTCATAGTCTGACCTTGATTCGACCTTTGACCTTGCCGTAGTGACCTTGACCTATAAAATCTTGTCCGGGCTATATCTCGGAAAGCGTAAGGTGTAGGAAGTTGATACTTGGTGGGGATATTGGTTAGGGGGTGTAGGTGTGCAATGTCATGGTCTGACCTTGATTTGACCTTTGACCTTGCTGTAGTGACCTTGACCTATAAAATGTTGTCCGGGCTATATCTCGGAAACTGTAAGGTGTGGGAAGTTGATATTTGGTAGGGACATTGGTTAGGGGGTGTAGGTGTGCAACGTCATGGTGTGACCTTGATTTTAACCTTTGACCTTGCCGTAGTGACCTTGACCTATAAAATCTTGTCTGGGCTATATCTCAGAAACCGTAAGGTGTAGGAAGTTGATATTTGGTAGGGACATTTGGTTAGGGGGTGTAGGTGTGCAACGTCATGGTGTGACCTTGATTTGACCTTTGACCTTGCCGTAGTGACCTTGACCTATAACATCTTGTCCGTGCTATATCTCAGAAACCGTAAGGTGTAGGAAGTTGATATTTGGTAGGGACATTGGTTAGGGGGTGTAAGTGTGCAGCATCATGATGTGACCTTGATTTGACCTTTGACCTTGCCATAGTGACCTTGACCTATAAAATCTTGTCAGGGCTATATCTCGGAAACCGTAAGGTGTAGGAAGTTGATACTTGGTAGGGACATTGGTTAGGGGCTATAGGTGTGTATTATTATGGTGTGACCTTAATTTGACCTTTTACCTTGTCATAGTGACCTTGACCTTTAAAATTTTCATTGACCTTTGGGTCTGTCTTTTGATGCAGATTAAGCAAAAGTCATATTAGAATTTATTAAGAATTTTACTTTCATAACCTCCCATTGTAAGAGGTAGAATTTCATCAAGTGAGCCTCAGATTTTGCTCCAACACCACAATAAGCATTCATTAAATGTATTACCACTTCTGTATGCATGGTAATATTCAAACCATCAAAACCATAATTCGGCCATGCAGATAAGGAGTGTTGAATTTTAGTTTACTGATTAATGCTGTCATCTTGTTATTGAATTATCTTGTTTTCATACTTCAGCTTTATACGCATTATCTTTCTTTTAAACATTATTTCTCCATTTAAACATTGTTTGGACCTTTATATAACTGACAGTGCTCTGAAAGTATCCTGAAGTTTGTACTGCTACAGTACTTCTATATCTCATGGTGTTGAAAATATTTCCCTAGGCTGTGGGGTACGTGCATCTCTGATGCTATTTTGGGTTTACTGATAAATGCTGTCATTTTATTATTGATTTGTCTTGTTTTAATACTTCATCTTTACATACATTTCTTTTCCTTAGATATTATTTTCTCTACTTAAGCATTATTTGGACCTTAATATAACTGACACTGCCCTGAAAGTATCTTGAACTTTGTACTGTTACACTATTTCTGTATCTCATAGTGTTGAAAAATATTTCCCCAGGCTGTGGGGTACGGGCATCTCTGATGCTATTTTTTTTTGTTTTACGTCCCATTCAACAGCCAGGGTCATATTGCGACAGGTAGTTTGCGGGTGGAGGAACCAGTGCATTCTTGTTGGTAAAGATTCTGCACTGTAAACCACCAGGCATTGGCCAGTAACTACCAACTTTCCAACATGAAGGCGAGAACTGTAACTGCTACACTACCGAGCCCCCTGAAAGGGTAATGGAGGAGTATGATTATTCAGCCAGGTATAACGTTTCTGATGCAATTTTAACTCTGGAAAGGTAAGCCTACAAGCCTCGTACCAGGGAAATCATCAATCTGGTCTTTCAGTGTTCAATGAGATGTAATATCAAATTATCTATGTTTGGTTTAACAAAGGCTGTTCCACTTGTAATAGTTTTTGTCATTGGCAACTAGTGCATTCATTTTCTTATTAACATTGTGTTATGTAGGATCTCTCTGCTTGAAATATTTAACTCTAATTTTCCAAGTTTCCATATTGTATAAAACTTTAATATTTGGTATATCATGTTTACTTTGTGGTTGAATATTCAGATAATAGCAGTTTAGGTCATATAGTTTTCACTGCAATGGCTGCTTTTCTTTGACAGAAGTTATTGTAAATATCCTATTGTGGCATAAAGCAAAATTCACGAAATAATAATTTCTTGAGATAAAACAACCCCAATTTAACTTTCACAGTCCTCACTATCTTTTTGTCTGTGCATAATTGAGGGATGACCATTTATTGAAGGATTGAACCCACACCCTCTGTGTTCCTAGGCGAGTGTGTAACCCACTAGGCCACAGTGGCAGGCATTACTCTGCTGTAGTAGACATTATTGATTTTTATGGATTTTAATTGCATTAGTTTAAAAATTTGATTTAAATCTGATGAATCTGTGTCCTTGTAGCAGCCAATCACTTATGAAATGTAAGCTTCAGTTTTCTCTTGTAAAAAATAAAAGCTATGTACTATGGCTAACTGTTTCACCCATATTTATTTCACAGCTGAGGTGATTGTAAATTACCTCTCATCACACGTGTTGCTTGTGTACAATGAGCAGCGGCAGCATGAGATTATCAAAACGTACAACCAGATGACGGAGAGATTGCCGAGGCAGGAACACATTAACTTTAACCTGGATCACACATTACCTGATAAGTTGTGTGAGTAACTCTTTGTTTCTAATTACTGTAAACTCATTTCACTACAAGAAATGTAAAATTTGCCACAGTATGTGGAAATTTGAACTTGGGGGAGGAGGGCATAAAAGTGCAACAAAATCATCCAGACTGTAGGCAGTTATGAGTCAGCAGAGATGATTAGAATAAGAAATCCTTAAATTCGCCACATATCTGAAATTCGCCATATGTGGAAATACCAATAAAATAAATGAATTGCAATGAGATTTGGTGAATGTATAGTAAATTAAGGCTTTTTGAACTGAAAGATACCAAATTTAAGAAAAAACATCATTTTCTTCATAGAATTTACTAATTTTAGATTCCTTACTCAGCCTGCAAAAATCACACAATATTTGTTTTTATGTACACAATATTTGTTTTCATATGTTTTATGTTTTTATATAAAATGTAACCTCCTACCTTTTGACCACCTTCCAAATTTTGGTTGAAATGGGCCAGTTTCATTTGTTTACCTCGCAAAATAGTTTGGAAGGTCTCCCCGAGAAAAGCATCTCATGCCCCAATATTTCAATATCGATCGATACAGAAGGCAAAATATGGTTTGATATCGATGTAAATATTTTTATTTGATACCAACACTATTATTTGATGGAGCTTTGTTACTCCTGTCAATGATTTGAGTAGAATGCTTTGCTACATATGTAGGTTCCACCTAACAAAGTTTACATGTATTGTATCTCTCTCTCCCTCCCCACCCCCCCCCCCAAAAAGGGGGGGGGGGGGGGGGGATAATGATCAACAGTGAAGCCAAATAATCAGGTCTGAAGAAAACTCTATGTTGGACAATGTCTTGTATTTTCTCAAGATCTGTCAACATGATAATAAATGCATCTAGCTATTTGTTGAAAGCAAGTAAATAGTTTTACTGTTTTTATGTGTAGTCACAATTCGACTGGACACACATTTGGAGAGCAGTGAGACCCACATGGAGGTGTGTAGAGCCTTGAAAATCGGCAGAGAAGAAGAGTGTCAGTTCAGTTTCTCCATCCATTCATTGGACATGAACTGCTTGGGTGTGGCACGAATTAGCGTGTTACTTGAACAGATCAACCCAGTGGTGAGATATTACTCATATTAGTAGCGTTAATTTCTAAGGTTTAAAGGGATAATTGGTTTATGTGGTTATTAAGCGTCCCGCAAGGGACGCTTGTTTGTGTATGGGAGAGCTTCAGGCTCCGCCGGCTCCGCCGGCTCCGGCGGCTCCGCCGGCTCCGCCGGCTCCGCCGGCTCCGCATTTTGTTTTCCTTATAACTCTGTAACCGTTAGGCGGATTCTTTTCAAATTTGGCAGGTTTAGGCAGTAGCCTTGGGGAATTTTTTTGAATATGCTGCAGTGACATTTCAACCAATCAGAGAGGTCACATGACCAAAAATGTCTTTTTTCGATGGGGAAGCTTGTCCGGATGATAACTTGAAAGGAATTTTATCAATTCACCTGAAACTTGGCAAATACATTCATTCTATTAAAATCTGGAAATCATTAGATTTTGGCATTGATTGGTCAAGAAATGGCCGAGTAATTAATGATTAATTAATCATTACGAATTTTCCAAATAAGGAAAACACAAAAATGCTTATATCTCGAAAACCGTACTAGATAGAGCGATTTCGACAAAATTTTTGACCCACAGGGTATCTCTGCGGAGTAGTTTTCCCAATTTTCAAAAAAAATTTTGTCTCGTCCAAAATGGCGGCCATTTTGAATTTTCGAAATTTTCGCAAAAATTGCAAAACACAAAAATGCTTATATCTCAAAAACTGTGCTAGATAGAGCAATTTCGACAAAATTTTTGACCCACAGGGTATCTCTGTGGAGTACTTTTCCCAATTTTCAAAAAATTTTTGTCTCGCCAAAAATGGCGGCCATTTTGAATTTTCGAAATTTTCGTAAAAATTGCAAAACACAAAAATGCTTATATCTCGAAAACCGTGCTAGATAGAGCAATTTCGGCGAAATTTTTGACCCACAGGGTATCTCTGCAGAGTAGTTATCCCAATTTTGAAAAAATTTTTGTCTCGCCAAAAATGGCGGCCATTTTGAATTTTCGAATTTTTCGCAAAAATTGCAAAACATAAAAATGCTTATATCTCGAAAACCCTGCAAGATAGAGCGATTTCGACGAAATTTTTGATCCACAGGGTATATCTGCAGAGTAGCCATGCCAATTTTCAAACAAAAAATTTCTCGCAAAAAATGGCGGCCATTTTGAATTTTCGAATTTTTCGCAAAATTGCAAAACACAAAAATGCTTATATCTCGAAAACCGTGCTAGATAGAGTGATTTCGACGAAATTTTTGACCCACAGGGTATCTCTGCAGAGTAGCCATGCCAATTTTCAAAAATATTTTATCTTGCCAAAAATGGCGGCCATTTTACTCACCTACTCAAAATGAGTAAATGCGAATTATCTCTTAAAAGTATTGCAGATAGCCAATTTTTCTCAAATAACTCATTCACCTACTTTTGGAAGAGCTTTCACATGGTGAAGTTTCAGACCCATAGCTAATTACTCACCTACTCAAAATGAGTAAATGCGAATTATCTCTAAAAGTATTGCAGATAGCCAATTTTTCTCAAATAACTCATTCACCTACTTTTGGGAGAGCTTTCACATGGTGAAGTTCCAGACCTATAGCTAATTATTTACCTACTCAAAATGAGTAAATGCTAATTATCTGTAAAAGTATTGCGGATACCCAATTTTTATCAAATAACTCATTCATCTACTTGTGGGAGAGCTTTCACATGGTGAAGTTTCAGACCCATAGCTAATTACTCACCTACTCAAAATGAGTAAATGCGAATTATCTCTAAAAGTATTGCAGATAGCCAATTTTTCTCAAATAACTCATTCACCTACTTTTGGGAGAGCTTTCACTCTGTGAAGTTTCAGACCCATAGCTAATTACTCACCTACTCAAAATGAGTAAATGCGAATTATCTCTAAAAGTATTGCAGCTAGCCAATTTTTCTCAAATAACTCATTCACCTACTTTTGGAAGAGCTTTCACATGGTGAAGTTTCAGACCCATAGCTAATTACTCACCTACTCAAAATGAGTAAATGCGAATTATCTCTAAAAGTATTGCAGATAGCCAATTTTTCTCAAATAACTCATTCACCTACTTTTGGGAGAGCTTTCACATGGTGAAGTTCCAGACCCATAGCTAATTACTCACCTACTCAAAATGAGTAAATGCTAATTATCTCTAAAAGTATTGCGGATACCCAATTTTTCTCAAATAACTCATTCATCTACTTTTGGGAGAGCTTTCACTCTGTGAAGTTCCAGACCCATAGCTAATTATTTACCTACTCAAAATGAGTAAATGCGAATTATCTGTAAAAGTATTGCGGATACCCAATTTTTATCAAATAACTCATTCATCTACTTGTGGGAGAGCTTTCACATGGTGAAGTTTCAGACCCATAGCTAATTACTCACCTACTCAAAATGAGTAAATGCGAATTATCTCTAAAAGTATTGCAGATAGCCAATTTTTGTCAAATTAATCATTGGCCTACTTTTGGGAGAGCTTTCACTTGGTGAAGTTTCAGACCCATAGCTAATTACTCACCTACTCAAAATGAGTAAATGCGAATTATCTCTAAAAGTATTGCAGATAGCCAATTTTTCTCAAATAACTCATTCACCTACTTTTGGGAGAGCTTTCACTTGGTGAAGTTTCAGACCCATAGCTAATTACTCACCTACTCAAAATGAGTAAATGCGAATTATCTCTAAAAGTATTGCAGATAGCCAATTTTTGTCAAATTAATCATTGGCCTACTTTTGGGAGAGCTTTCACTTGGTGAAGTTTCAGACCCATAGCTAATTACTCACGTACTCAAAATGAGTAAATGCGAATTATCTCTAAAAGTATTGCAGATAGCCAATTTTTCTCAAATAACTCATTCACCTACTTTTGGGAGAGCTTTCACTCTGTGAAGTTTCAGACCCATAGCTAATTACTCACCTACTCAAAATGAGTAAATGCGAATTATCTCTAAAAGTATTGCAGATAGCCAATTTTTCTCAAATAACTCATTCACCTACTTTTGGGAGAGCTTTCACTTGGTGAAGTTTCAGACCCATAGCTAATTACTCACCTACTCAAAATGAGTAAATGCGAATTATCTCTAAAAGTATTGCAGATAGCCAATTTTTCTCAAATAACTCATTCACCTACTTTTGGGAGAGCTTTCACTTGGTGAAGTTTCAGACCCATAGATAATTATTCACCTACTCAAAATGAGTAAATGTGAATTATCTCTTAATAGTATTGCAGATAGCCAATTTTTCTCAAATAACTCATTCACCTACTTTTGGAAGACCTTTCACACACGAAAATGAAAAATTGTGAATATCTCGGAAAAGCTATTTCTTCTGCTTTAATGCTCGGCGGGAGATACACACCGCGGCAGTGTTCTTGACAAAAATTTTTGTCTCCCCAAAAATGGTGGCCATTTTGAATTTTCAAAGTTTTTGCAAAACACAAAAATGCTTATATCTCGAAAACTGTGCTATATGGAGCAAACTCAACAAAATTTTGGACCTGCTGGGTATCTCTGTAGAGTAGCCATGCCAATTTTCAAAATATTTTTGTCTCGCCAAATATAGCGGACATTTTTAATTTTTTTATTTTTTGCAAAACACAAAAATGCTTATATCTTGAAAACCGTGCTAGATAGAGCAGACTGCGCTGACTTTGGTTGCCACAACAGTATAAGGCTAGAAACGAAGCATTTTCTTAATACTTTAGCACTCACCTTTATAGCCTTTTCGGGACGCTTTGTTTTTGCTATGCAAAAACATTATCTTTTTTTTTTGCGAGCGATCCTCTAGTTTATTCTTATCGTACTAAATTTCAACAGCTGTTTATTGGTCATTGTTATGGTTGCCAAATAAAGACAGCTGATCAGAACTTTTCACCACAGGTGTTAAATAAAATTTGTTCCCCCACAAAATAAGTTCCTCAAAATTGAAACTAAACTATATTTTATGGTAGTTAAGTGATTGTTATGTCCACCGCCCGGTGAGGGTGGACATATTATTTTTGCTTTTTCTGCCATCCATCGTCAGCTTTCAGCTGTTGTAGCTATTTTGCTTACTGAGTAATACCTAAGTACAGCTATTTTCAGTACTTCCTGGTTTCCGTGCATTTAAGGGAAAGTGATTCAAGATATTTTACTAAAATTTTAATTAAAAAATTGTTGTCTATAGCTCGCTTGGTATTGTATTTGGGACTGATAGCTCTGTAATTAAGCGAGTAATAGCCATTGAGGTACTTTATTGTCTATTTTCAATACTACTTTTGAATAATTTGCTTATATCTCAGAAACTGTTACAGATAGAGCGATTTTGAGCAAATTTTTTATCAAGAGGGTGATAGAAGATTATCGTGTGTAAAAATAAAAAGTTTGAATTTTTGGAACTTTTGGCGGCAATCTTGGATTTTAGCAGTAAATAAAAAGCTGAAAATATCTCAGAAACTTTAAGAGACAGAGAGATTTTGAGCAAATTTTTGGCCCACAGGCTAGTACGAGGGTATCCTATGCAAAAGGGCAAAATTTAAATTTTCTTGATTTTTGGTGGCCATCTTGGATTTTAGCGGAAAACTAAAAAAGTGTAAATATCTCGGAAACAGTGTGAGATAGAGCGATTTCGTCAAAATTTTTAACTGGCGACTTTTCCCAATAATCGTTTTTCCACCAATTTTGGCAGCCATCTTGAATTACTGCGTAAAAAAATGCATTTATCATGGAAACAGTGCAAGACAGAGCGATTTCATCGAAAGTTTTAACCCCCAGGATATCCCAGAGTCAACTGGTTACTTTTCTCAAAAACCTTTTCCCGCCATTTTTGGCGGCCATCTTGAATTTCTGCATAAAACACAAAAATCACATTTATCTCAGAAACGGTGCGAGATAGAACAATTTCATCGAAATTTTTTACCCCCAGGGTATCTGCAGAATCAACTGGCGACTTTTTCCAAAAACATTTTTCCCCCTTTTTTGGTGGCCATCTTGAATTTCTGCGTTAAACGCAAAAAACAAAGTTATCTCCGAAATAGTGCGAGATAGAGCGATTTTGGCAAAATTTTTGACCCGTAAGGTATCTGCAGAGTAAACTGGCAACTTTTCCCAAAAATAATTTTCCCTCCATTTCTGGCGACCATCTTGAATTTCCGAGTAAAATACAAAAACACCTTTATCTCAGAAACCTTGTATTTTTGGATAAATGGATAAACATATTAAACACAGGAAGATAGTTATTTCGACAAAATAATTAATGCTCATTGGGACGCTTTGTTGTTGCTATGCAAAAACAATTTCTTTTTCTCTTGTGAAGCAATAGAGTGTAGTTTAAGATTAAAGACCAATGCATATTTACATTTTATCTTTTCATTAAATGACTTATAGCCTTTCCAAGCAGCATGGGTGGACATTGCACAAGATATTACCTATTTCTCTATTGTTCCACTATCTCTTTTTACAGGGCTTCCTATTTCTAGTTTTAAAATTATAATGTACAAAAATTGATAACTTACAAAAGTATGTTTTTATGATGTTAAATATTGGGGTTTTTGGCTTACATGTGTGATATTGTAGAAATGGGTAAAAGGAACAAATTTTCATTGAAACTTATTTCACAGCACACCGGTTGTTGCTTGCAGTATTGCATAAAACGTTTATTAAATACTTTTCAGTATATCAATAAAATATTGTTAAAATCCTTAAAAACAAACCATTTAATGAAATGCTATTTTGTTTGAACCTTCTTAGCTCTTTTTGAGCCAAGCTATGCAGTTAGCTTATAGTCTGGAAGACATAGTTTTGGAACACAGTTGTGTTTTGGAAACCAACCACAATCAAGCCATTTGATGAAATGCTGTTTTGTCTGAACCTCCTTAGCTCTTTTTAAGTCAAGCCTTACGGTTAGTTTATAGTCTGGAAGACATAGTTTTGTAACGACTATCAATTCTGTTTTGGAAACCAACAACAATTTTTTTTTTGAAAATGAACACCACCTACAACACTGATTCACAATCTGCTGTTGTATGATGATGTCTGGTGTAGTTGTGATGGAGGCATAGTGACTAAGTGGGTAAGAAGTTTGCCCCCAACCTCTCAGATTCTGGGTGTAGAGTAAGAAATCTAAAATTCGCCACATATCTGAAATTCGCCACATGTGAAAATACTAATAAAAGAAATGAATTGTGGTGAGATTTGTTGACTGTATAGTAAATTAAGGCTTTTTGAACTGAAAAATACCAATTTTTAGACAAAAACATCATTTTCTTCATAAAATTAACTAAGGTTTTAGAGGTGGCGAATTTTAGATTCCTGGCGAATTTTAGATTTCTTACTCTATATAGAATTATGGATAAAAGACCTGCATATTATATAGTGGGGAGTCAAATGTTAGTTCATATATTTTAATTTTTAAAGAGATGTTGGATGTTTTTAAGGGTCACCAAAAGCTTTCATCGCTTAAGTTTTATTGGCACCTCCATTTTTTTCAATAAATTTGTCATTTTGACGACCTTCGAGATCTTTAGTCCAATGTGAATGAAATAATGTGAAATTTGTTAAAAGTATTTAAATTTACCGCCGTGGGAAACCCTTTAAAAAGTAAAGCAAAATAATCAAATTTTTGCACGTTTTGCATTAGTTGAGATCATTAATGTTGTCACAAAAGCCACAATCTGAAGAGAATTTCCCAAACTCAAAGAAATGAAAGGAGATTTTCTTTCTGGCAAATTTTACAAACTGAGGTAAGTTTTACATTGCCTACTTTTTTTATCTATTTCAAAATATGACTTTTCTGTATTTTCAGACTCTACAGGGCCTATGTCTTCAGTACAATAGCATCAACAGGGAAGGACTCCATATTCTCTGTCCGACCTTACAGCAATTCACTCGACTCACAGCCCTGGATCTCTCTTGTAATGGACTCAATTTTACTGGGGAACATGAAATGTGTGGTCAGCTGAACGGTGTACTCTCCAAACTTTCCTGTCTGAATCGCTTGGACCTCAGCAACAACCGTACAAAGCACAAGCTGCGCAGGCTTTTGTGCGAGATACCCAGCGGACTAACCTACTTAAGACTCTGCGCTTGTGGCTTAAGTGAAGCAGATGTCACCTATCTGAAACATTCGCATCATTCAACGACTTTAACGGAGCTGGACGTGTCAGAAAACCAGCTTGGGCATGAACGATGGAGGGGAGTGATGTCGCTACTGGAGGCACTGAGAGGGCAGCTAGAGATCTTTGAGGTGGAGGACTGTAGCATCGAACAAGCAGACTTCTTGACCCTTTTTGCTGAATTGAAGATGTTGTCCAGTCTGCGTTTTATCAATGTGGCGAGGAATGATAGTTTGTGTCTTACTACGCTCGGGGATTCCTGTGATGTCCTGACAGATCTCAACTCCCTACAGGTGAGTAATGTACAGTAAAAATCCCACAATAGTTTTCAGCAGTTGTCACCAATGTAAAATTCTTCCATCTCCTGTTGAAGCAGTCGAATAGACCCCAAAGGAGGAAGTGAAGTTCATGAAAGCAAAACATGGTAGTTTCTGTCCAAAGAAATCGTATAAAAACACCAGGTACAGGTTTACAGTATCTTCAGATATAGGGTTTGTTTCCTTATATTTTATGTTTACCCTTAAGTATATGTGCCCACAATCAAAGTGCCAGTTGTAAAGTGTTGTCGCTGCATTTCAGTGAAAATTGGTGTCAACACCGAGATACTGGTACTGCCTACCCTACACTATTAAAAATACAATATTTTTTACAATAAACATCACAATACTGAACACTGATGGCATACCTCGTTTTATTTTGATTTGGTGGAAATCATGAAAATCAGCGAAGTACCGGTTATTGAAATAATAGTATTAGGCTTTCGACTGGTTAATACTTCATCAAAACAACAGAAAACATATAACTTTGAGGAAGTATATTACATCTTTACTTTATATTCGTTGTAAATCTGATCAAACCTAATCTACTGCTTTGCAAGCACTATATCTTCCCACAATGTTGAACTCAGTGCAAGAAGTTAAAAATATTAATCATTGTTATAGTCGTGGGGCTGTCAAGGTCGGTAGTCTGGAGTTATGGGTGTGACCAAAGGAAGGGAGTAAATGAAGTTTATAAACTTCTAACTTCCCACGAGTACATATATCCTATGTAAATGATGTCTCATGTACGCTCGTGGTAAATTTTCACCATATCCGTGCAAGCATTGCAAATACCAGATTTTGTTTGGTTTAAAAGCCCCAGAAACCAGTTTTGATATTCAGAACAGCCTGAACCAGTCAGACCACTACTGAATAGAGTAAGAAATCTAAAATTCGCCACATATCTGAAATTGGCCACATGTGAAAATACTAATAAAATAAATTAATTATGGTGAGATTTGTTGAATGTATAGTAAATTAAGGCTTTTTGAACTGAAAAATACCAATTTTTAGACAAAAACATCATTGTCTTCATAAAATTAACTAAGGTTTTAGAGGTGGCGAATTTTAGATTCCTGGCGAATTTTAGATTTCTTACTCTACTGTATTATTAACTACTGGATGTTTATCCATGATTGTGTTTTAGGTGGTGAAAGCCTCCTATCCCAATGACTGTTATGTGTCTAGTGAGGCTGAAGTGGTCGAACCTGTGAAGTCTCTGTTTAAAACACGGCTGCATGCTCTGGTCAATGCCTTGTGTCAGAAGAAAGAGAGGCCCAGATTAATTGTACACTTAACAGGACCTTAAAAACCTTATGGTACATGTAGAGTTAAAGAAATGTTATTTTTGTTATATTTTTATTGTTTTGTTGATAAATTATAGCATGATCATACAGTTTCCATGATGTTTATATATTGATCCAGTAAATAGTTGCTCAATGTGGTTGTTTTTTAACGTTCGGTATATTGGTGCCATTTTGCACAAGGGCACTTCCTTGTAAAAACAGCAGTTGATATTTACAAAATGAAAAGAAGCTAAATGCGTATAATAATGTTTATATACAGATTATTGAGGGTTGGGTCAGTACCAAAAATGTGTTTATCAGGAGGTCGCCAATGCAAAACCATTCCGATGCATGTACTCCACGTTTTACTACACCCTGTTTTCTCTTAATGACATACAATAAAGGTCCCTAAATACAGGAAATATGAGGCAAATGTCTACAATTTCTTCTGATTACTGGTTTGTTATCGCCCGCCAGGCGGGAGATTATAAAACGCATTCCGTGCGTGAGAGTGTGTCACGTTTTTAAAAAGGGCTGTACATCACACTGGTTGTTTCTCCTTGGCCTTTCCAATGTTTTATGACCTTATTGCTTATGTCTTTTCATTTGATGCTGTTTTTTCAGACCTAGGTCCATGGCTAAGTGAGTAATAGCAATGGTGGCTACTTCGAGTAAAGTGCTCATAACTCCAAAACGACTGCATTTAGAGCATTTCTGTAAAATACTTGGTTCAGCTATTTTCTCCATGCCTACAAGATGGTATCATTTTTAGGGGTCTATCTTGATAGCTAAATGAGTAATAGCTATTTTCTGTTTTTAACAATGAGCAAAATGAGTAAGTTGCTTTTATCTTTGTAACTGTTATTTACAATATTGGTCTCAAATATGTTGTTGAACAACTCCTTCATGTACTATATCATGGTAAGGTTTCCAAGGTGTAGCACCATAGCTAGCTGAGTAATAGCTACACTAAGTTTAACATTTGACCATTGAGCAAGACACTTATAACTCAAAAACTATTGAATATAGAGGATTTTTGTCAAATATGTTGTTCACCTACTTTTTGATGTACTGTGTCGTGGTGCATTTTCAGAGCTGCAAGTCCATAGCTAACTGAGTAATAGCTACTTTGAAATTTCTTAATTTCAACATTCAGTAAATCACTTATAACTCCAAAACTATTGAATTTAGGGAATTATTGTCAAATAGGTTAATCAGTTACTTTTTAATGTTCTGTGTTGTGGCTAAGTTTCAGAGCTGTATCTCAATAGCTAACTGAGTAATGGCTACTTTGAATTTCTACATTGAGTAAATCACTTATAAGTGCAAAACTATTGAATTTACAGAATTATTGTGAAATATGTTGTTCACTTACTTTTTGATGTACTGTGTCATGGGAAATTTTCACAGCTGTATCTCCATAGCTACCTGAGTAATAGCTACTTTGAGGGTTTTCCATTGAGTAAATCACTTAGAACAGCAAAACTGTTGAATTTAAAGGATTTTTGTCAAATATGTTGTTCACCTACTTTTTGATGTACTGTGTAATGGCAAATTTTGAGAGCTGTAGGTCCATAGCTAACTGAGTAATAGCTACTTTTATGGTTCTCCATTCAGTAAATCACTTATAACTGCAAAACTATTAAATTTAGAGGATTTTTATCTCTGCCGGGCTTTAGCCCGGGAGGGAGATTATGAAATGATGCCTGTGTGTGCGTGCGTGTGTTAGTTAGTCACGCAGATTTCTCCAAAACTACTATAGCTACAGATTTTTTGTAAATTAATTGTCCCAATGAATTTTCACGCCCTTGAAAATTTTTTTGGTTTTATGGACTTAGGCCTAAAGATAAGTGAGTAATAGCAATCTTAGCTACTTGGAGTAAAGGGCTCATAACTCAAAAACTATTGCAATTACAGCTTTTTCTTCAAATATGTTGTTCAGCTACTTTGTCCTTAGCTATAACATGGTACATAGTTTGGGGTCCCATTGCATGCCATAAGTGAGTAATAGCTATTTTCTTATTTGTAGCAAAATAATGACATAAGTAAATGTCAAATATCTTCAAAAGTATTAAAGTTAGGGAATTCTTTTCAAATATGTTATTCATCTACTTTTTGATAGGCTATCACATAGTAAAGTTTCAGATCTGTTGCACATTGGATAGCTGAGTAATAGCTACTTTGAAATTCTACAGTTGAGTAAATCCATTGTAACTCCAAAACTATTGCAGTTAGAGTATTTTCGTAAAATATGTTGTTCAGCTACTTAGTCCTTAACTATAAGATGGCATATAGTTTGGGGTTCTGTTGCATGCCATAAGTGAGTAATAGCTATTTTCTTGTTTGTAGCAAAATAATGACAGAACTAAATGTCAAATATCTTCAAAAGTATTAAAGTTAGGGAATTCTTTTCAAATATGTTATTCATCTACTTTTTGGTAAGCTATCACATAGTAAAGTTTCAGACCTGTTGCGCATTGAATAGCTGAGTAATAGCTACTTTGAAATTGTGACTGTTGAGTAAATCCATTGTAACTCCAAACCTATTGCAGTTAGAGTATTTTCCTAAAATATGTTATTCAGCTACTTTGTCCTTAACTATAATTTTGGGTTCTATTGCATGCCATAGGTTAGTAATAGCTATTTCCTTATTTGAAGCAAAATAACGAGGTAAGTAAATGTCAAATACTTCAAAAGTATTAAAGTTAAATCTTTCAACATGTTATTCATCTAGTTTTTGGTAAGCTATCACATAGTAAAGTTTCAGACCTGTTGCACATTGCATAGCTGTGTAATAGCTACTTTGAAATTGTTACTGTTGAGTAGATCCATTGTAACTCCAAAGCTATTGCAGTTAGAGTATTTTCGTAAAATATGTTGTTCAGCTACTTCTTCCTTAACTATAAGATGGCATATAGTTTGGGGTTCTATTGCATGCCATAAGTGAGTAATAGCTATTTCCTTATTTGTAGCAAAATAACAACATAAGTAAATTTCAAATATCTTCAAAAGTATTCAAGTTAGGGAAATATTTTCAAATATGTTATTCATCTAGTTTTTGATAAGCTATGAGATAGTAAAGTTACAGACCTGTTGCACATTGGATAGCTGAGTAATAGCTACTTTGAAATTCTGACTGTTGAGTAAATCCATTGTAACTCAAAAACTACTGCAGTTACAGTATTTTCACAAAATAATTTGTTCAGCTACTTTTTCCTTAACTATAAGATGGCCTATCGTTTGGGGTTCCATTGCATGTCATCAGTGAGCAATAGCCATTTCCTTATTTGAAGCAAAATAATGAGGTAAGTAAATGTCAAATACTTCAAAAGTATTAAAGTTAAATCTTTCAACATGTTATTCATCTAGTTTTTGGTAAGCTATCACATAGTAAAGTTTCAGACCTGTTGCACATTGCATAGCTGTGTAATAGCTACTTTGAAATTGTTACTGTTGAGTAAATCCATTGTAACTCCAAAGCTATTGCAGTTAGAGTATTTTCGTAAAATATGTTGTTCAGCTACTTCTTCCTTAACTATAAGATGGCATATAGTTTGGGGTTCTATTGCATGCCATAAGTGAGTAATAGCTATTTCCTTATTTGTAGCAAAATAACAACATAAGTAAATTTCAAATATCTTCAAAAGTATTCAAGTTAGGGAAATATTTTCAAATATGTTATTAAGCGTCCCGCAAGGGACGCTTGTTTGTGTATGGGAGAGCTTCAGGCTCCGCCGGCTCCGCCGGCTCCGGCGGCTCCGCCGGCTCCGCCGGCTCCGCCGGCTCCGCATTTTGTTTTCCTTATAACTCTGTAACCGTTGGGCGGATTCTTTTCAAATTTGGCAGGTTTAGGCAGTAGCCTTGGGGAATTTTTTTGAATATGCTGCAGTGACATTTCAACCAATCAGAGAGGTCACATGACCAAAAATGTCTTTTTTCGATGGGGAAGCTTGTCCGGATGATAACTTGAAAGCAATTTTATCAATTCACCTGAAACTTGGCAAATACATTCATTCTATTAAAATCTGGAAATCATTAGATTTTGGCATTGATTGGTCAAGAAATGGCCGAGTAATTAATGATTAATTAATCATTACGAATTTTCCAAATAAGGAAAACACAAAAATGCTTATATCTCGAAAACCGTGCTAGATAGAGCGATTTCGACGAAATTTTTGACCCGCAGGGTATCTCTGCGGAGTAGTTTTCCCAATTTTCAAAAAATTTTTGTCTCGTCCAAAATGGCGGCCATTTTGAATTTTCGAAATTTTCGCAAAAATTGCAAAACACAAAAATGCTTATATCTCAAAAACCGTGCTAGATAGAGCAATTTCGACAAAATTTTTGACCCGCAGGGTATCTCTGCGGAGTACTTTTCCCAATTTTCAAAAAATTTTTGTCTCGCCAAAGATGGCGGCCATTTTGAATTTTCGAAATTTTCGTAAAAATTGCAAAACACAAAAATGCTTATATCTCGAAAACCGTGCTAGATAGAGCGATTTCGATGAAATTTTTGACCCACAGGGTATCTCTGCGGAGTAGTTTTCCCAATTTTCAAAAAATTTTTGTCTCGTCCAAAATGGCGGCCATTTTGAATTTTCGAAATTTTCGCAAAAATTGCAAAACACAAAAATGCTTATATCTCAAAAACCGTGCTAGATAGAGCAATTTCGACAAAATTTTTGACCCACAGGGTATCTCTGCAGAGTACTTTTCCCAATTTTCAAAAAATTTTTGTCTCGCCAAAAATGGCGGCCATTTTGAATTTTCGAAATTTTCGTAAAAATTGCAAAACACAAAAATGCTTATATCTCGAAAACCGTGCTAGATAGAGCGATTTCGACGAAATTTTTGACCCACAGGGTATCTCTGCAGAGTAGTTATCCCAATTTTGAAAAAAATTTTGTCTCGCCAAAAATGGCGGCCATTTTGAATTTTCGAATTTTTCGCAAAAATTGCAAAACATAAAAATGCTTATATCTCGAAAACCCTGCAAGATAGAGCGATTTCGACGAAATTTTTGATCCACAGGGTATATCTGCAGAGTAGCCATGCCAATTTTCAAAAAAATTTTGTCTTGCCAAAAATGGCGGCCATTTTACTCACCTACTCAAAATGAGTAAATGCGAATTATCTCTAAAAGTATTGCAGACAGCCAATTTTTCTCAAATAACTCATTCACCTACTTTTGGGAGAGCTTTCACTTGGTGAAGTTTCAGACCCATAGCTAATTACTCACCTACTCAAAATGAGTAAATGCGAATTATCTCTAAAAGTATTGCAGATAGCCAATTTTTCTCAAATAACTCATTCACCTACTTTTGGGAGAGCTTTCACTCTGTGAAGTTTCAGACCCATAGCTAATTACTCACCTACTGAAAATGAGTAAATGCGAATTATCTCTAAAAGTATTGCAGATAGCCAATTTTTCTCAAATAACTCATTCACCTACTTTTGGGAGAGCTTTCACATGGTGAAGTTTCAGACCCATAGCTAATTATTTACCTACTCAAAATGAGTAAATGCTAATTATCTGTAAAAGTATTGCGGATACCCAATTTTTATCAAATAACTCATTCATCTACTTGTGGGAGAGCTTTCACATGGTGAAGTTTCAGACCCATAGCTAATTACTCACCTACTCAAAATGAGTAAATGCGAATTATCTCTAAAAATATTGCAGATAGCCAATTTTTCTCAAAGAAATCATTCACCTACTTTTGGGAGAGCTTTCACTTGGTGAAGTTTCAGACCCATAGCTAATTACTCACCTACTCAAAATGAGTAAATGCGAATTACCTCTAAAAGTATTGCAGATAGCCAATTTTTCTCAAATTAATCATTCACCTACTTTTGGGAGAGCTTTCACTTGGTGAAGTTTCAGACCCATAGCTAATTACTCACCTACTCAAAATGAGTAAATGCGAATTACCTCTAAAAGTATTGCAGATAGCCAATTTTTCTCAAATAACTCATTCACCTACTTTTGGGAGAGCTTTCACTTGGTGAAGTTTCACACCCATAGCTAATTACTCACCTACTCAAAATGAGTAAATGCGAATTATCTCTAAAAGTATTGCAGATAGCCAATTTTTCTCAAATAACTCATTCACCTACTTTTGGGAGAGCTTTCACTTGGTGAAGTTTCACACCCATAGCTAATTACTCACCTACTCAAAATGAGTAAATGCGAATTATCTCTAAAAGTATTGCAGATAGCCAATTTTTCTCAAATAACTCATTCACCTACTTTTGGGAGAGCTTTCACTTGGTGAAGTTTCACACCCATAGCTAATTACTCACCTACTCAAAATGAGTAAATGCGAATTATCTCTAAAAGTATTGCAGATAGCCAATTTTTCTCAAATAACTCATTCACCTACTTTTGGGAGAGCTTTCACTTGGTGAAGTTTCACACCCATAGCTAATTACTCACCTACTCAAAATGAGTAAATCCGAATTATCTCTAAAAGTATTGCAGACAGCCAATTTTTCTCAAATAACTCATTCACCTACTTTTGGGAGAGCTTTCACTTGGTGAAGTTTCAGACCCATAGCTAATTACTCACCTACTCAAAATGAGTAAATGCGAATTATCTCTAAAAGTATTGCAGATAGCCAATTTTTGTCAAATTAATCATTCGCCTACTTTTGGGAGAGCTTTCACTTGGTGAAGTTTCAGACCCATAGCTAATTACTCACCTACTCAAAATGAGTAAATGCGAATTATCTGTAAAAGTATTGCAGATAGCCAATTTTTCTCAAATAACTCATTCACCTACTTTTGGGAGAGCTTTCACTCTGTGAAGTTTCAGACCCATAGCTAATTACTCACCTACTGAAAATGAGTAAATGCGAATTATCTCTAAAAGTATTGCAGATAGCCAATTTTTCTCAAATAACTCATTCACCTACTTTTGGGAGAGCTTTCACATGGTGAAGTTTCAGACCCATAGCTAATTATTTACCTACTCAAAATGAGTAAATGCTAATTATCTGTAAAAGTATTGCGGATACCCAATTTTTATCAAATAACTCATTCATCTACTTGTGGGAGAGCTTTCACATGGTGAAGTTTCAGACCCATAGCTAATTACTCACCTACTCAAAATGAGTAAATGCGAATTATCTCTAAAAATATTGCAGATAGCCAATTTTTCTCAAATAAATCATTCACCTACTTTTGGGAGAGCTTTCACTTGGTGAAGTTTCAGACCCATAGCTAATTACTCACCTACTCAAAATGAGTAAATGCGAATTATCTCTAAAAGTATTGTAGATAGCCAATTTTTCTCAAATTAATCATTCACCTACTTTTGGGAGAGCTTTCACTTGGTGAAGTTTCAGACCCATAGCTAATTACTCACCTACTCAAAATGAGTAAATGCGAATTATCTCTAAAAGTATTGCAGATAGCCAATTTTTCTCAAATAACTCATTCACCTACTTTTGGGAGAGCTTTCACTTGGTGAAGTTTCACACCCATAGCTAATTACTCACCTACTCAAAATGAGTAAATGCGAATTATCTCTAAAAGTATTGCAGATAGCCAATTTTTCTCAAATAACTCATTCACCTACTTTTGGGAGAGCTTTCACTTGGTGAAGTTTCACACCCATAGCTAATTACTCACCTACTCAAAATGAGTAAATGCGAATTATCTCTAAAAGTATTGCAGATAGCCAATTTTTCTCAAATAACTCATTCACCTACTTTTGGGAGAGCTTTCACTTGGTGAAGTTTCACACCCATAGCTAATTACTCACCTACTCAAAATGAGTAAATGCGAATTATCTCTAAAAGTATTGCAGATAGCCAATTTTTCTCAAATAACTCATTCACCTACTTTTGGGAGAGCTTTCACTTGGTGAAGTTTCACACCCATAGCTAATTACTCACCTACTCAAAATGAGTAAATGCGAATTATCTCTAAAAGTATTGCAGATAGCCAATTTTTCTCAAATAACTCATTCACCTACTTTTGGGAGAGCTTTCACTTGGTGAAGTTTCACACCCATAGCTAATTACTCACCTACTCAAAATGAGTAAATGCGAATTATCTCTAAAAGTATTGCAGATAGCCAATTTTTCTCAAATAACTCATTCACCTACTTTTGGGAGAGCTTTCACTCGGTGAAGTTTCAGACCCATAGCTAATTACTCACCTACTCAAAATGAGTAAATGCGAATTATCTCTAAAAGTATTGCAGATAGCCAATTTTTCTCAAATAACTCATTCACCTACTTTTGGGAGAGCTTTCACTGTGAAGTTTCAGACCCATAGCTATTTATTCACCTACTCAAAATGAGTAAATGCTAATTATCTGTAAAAGTATTGTGGATACCCAATTTTTATCAAATACTCATTCATCTACTTGTGGGAGAGCTTTCACATGGTGAAGTTTCAGACCCATAGCTAATTACTCACCTACTCAAAATGAGTAAATGCGAATTATCTCTAAAAGTATTGCGGATAGCCAATTTTTCTCAAATAACTCATTCACCTACTTTTGGGAGAGCTTTCACTTGGTGAAGTTTCAGACCCATAGATAATTATTCACCTACTCAAAATGAGTAAATGTGAATTATCTCTTAATAGTATTGCAGATAGCCAATTTTTCTCAAATAACTCATTCACCTACTTTTGGAAGAGCTTTCACACACGAAAATGAAAAATTGTGAATATCTCGGAAAAGCTATTTCTTCTGCTTTAATGCTCGGCGGGAGATACACACCGCGGCAGTGGTCTTGACAAAAATTTTTGTCTCCCCAAAAATGGTGGCCATTTTGAATTTTCAAAGTTTTTGCAAAACACAAAAATGCTTATATCTCGAAAACCGTGCTATATGGAGCGAAATCAACAAAATTTTGGACCTGCTGGGTATCTCTGCAGAGTAGCCATGCCAATTTTCAAAATATTTTTGTCTCACCAAATATAGCGGACATTTTTAATTTTTTTATTTTTTGCAAAACACAAAAATGCTTATATCTTGAAAACCGTGCTAGATAGAGCAGACTGCGCTGACTTTGGTTGCCACAACAGTATAAGGCTAGAAACGAAGCATTTTCTTAATACTTTAGCACTCACCTTTATAGCCTTTTCGGGACGCTTTGTTTTTGCTATGCAAAAACATTATCTTTTTTTTTTGCGAGCGATCCTCTAGTTCATCTAGTTTTTGATAAGCTATGAGATAGTAAAGTTACAGACCTGTTGCACATTGGATAGCTGAGTAATAGCTACTTTGAAATTCTGACTGTTGAGTAAATCCATTGTAACTCAAAAACTACTGCAGTTACAGTATTTTCACAAAATAATTTGTTCAGCTACTTTTTCCTTAACTATAAGATGGCATATCGTTTGGGGTTCCATTGCATGTCATCAGTGAGCAATAGCCATTTCCTTATTTGTAGCAAAATTATGATGGAAATAAATGTCAAATACCTTCACAACTATTAAAGTTAGGCAAATCTTTTCATTTGTTATTCATCTAGTTTTTGATAAGCTTACTTTCCTGTGTCCTTTATATTTTTGTTGCTTTTGCAGATCTAGGTTAATAGCTAAGTGAGTAGATAGCTGAGTAATAGCTACTACAATGAGTAAATGTCTTTTATCTGTAAAAGTATTATAGGTAGGCAATTTCTTCTAAATAAGTCATTCATCTACTTTTGGGTGATCTACCACATAGTGAAGTTGCAGATCTATAGCTTTTTGCATAGCACACTCATAGCTACTAAAATGAGTAAATGCCTTTTATCTGTAAAACTATTGCATACACGCAATTTCTTCTAAATAAGTCATTCACCTACTTTTGGGTGATCTACTACATAGTTAAGTTGCAGAACTGTAGCTTTTTGGATAGCTGAGTAATAGCTACTAAAATGAGTAAATGTCTTTTATCTCTAAAAGTATTACAGGTAGGCAATTTCTTCTAAATAGAGAGTTTGCGAACAACGTTTCACAAACGCCCCTTGCAAAAGTACGCAACATAATTAATCAATATGGGAGAAAGCCATTGAGGGGGACAGTTTTGTTTGCGAACAGCGTTTGAACTATGATTTTTACAAGCTTTTGTTATAAATAAATTAGGAGTTATACAAGTCAATAAAGATAAATACACTGGTTTTAATCATCTACAGTACTGAATGAACTGGGTACTGATATATATTACAAACTTAATTGACTCAACAACCAATAAACCCACAAGTTAAATAGCTTATAAAACACACGTACATAAAACTTTGGAGGATTGTGTTGATTACTTCAAAAAAGTTTATGACAGGGGATGAAAAAAGGCTGGTCGTTGTACACTTGGGTTTTTCAAAAATTGACAAAGTTGCTAAAAATAGTCTACAGTCTCTCAACAACTCTGTACTGACATGTATAACACACCTTATTGCTCCAATAATTAATAAATCCACAAGGGAAATAAATTACGTGGTGAAGCCATTTGCCACGTTAAAAACGTAACCTTGTGCAGCTAAAACCTTATGAAATGACATCACACACAGAAATCAATGACGTGTAACGTAGCGGAAAGTAGATACGGACATGAAAAACGCTGTTCGCAAACTCTCTATTAAGTCATTCACCTACTTTTGGCTGATCTACCACATAGTGAAGTTGCAGATCTATAGCTTTTTGCATAGCACACTCATAGCTACTAAAATGAGTAAATGCCTTTTATCTGTAAAACTATTGCATACACGCAATTTCTTCTAAATAAGTCATTCACCTACTTTTGGGTGATCTACCACATAGTTAAGTTGCAGAACTGTAGCTTTTTGGATAGCTGAGTAATAGCTACTAAAATGAGTAAATGTCTTTTATCTCTAAAAGTATTACAGGTAGGCAATTTCTTCTAAATAAGTCATTCACCTACTTTTGGCTGATCTACCACATAGTTAAGTTGCAGAACTGTAGCTCTTTGGATAGTTAAGTAATAGCTACTAAAATGAGTAAATGTCTTTTATCTCTAAAAGTATTACAGATAGGCAATTTCTTCTAAATAAGTCATTCACCTACTTTTGGCTGATCTACCACACAGTGAAGTTTCAGGTCTATAGTTCTTTGCATAGCTCAGTCATAGCTACTAAAATGAGTAAATGTCTTTTATCTCTAAAAGTATTACCGATAGGCAATTTCTTCTAAACAAGTCATTCACCTACTTTTGGGTGATCTACCTAATAGTGAAGTTTCAGATCTATAGCTCTTTGGATAGCTCAGTCATAGCTACTAAAATGAGTAAATGTCTTTTATCTCTAAAAGTATTACAGGTAGGCAATTTCTTCTAAATAAGTCATTCACCTACTTTTGGGTGATCTACCTAATAGTGAAGTTTCAGATCTATATCTCTTTGGATAGCTCAGTCAAAGCTACTAAAATGAGTAAATATCTTTTATCTCTAAAAGTATTACAGGTAAGCAATTTCTTCTAAATAAGTCATTCACCTACTTTTGGGTGATCTACCACATAGTGAAGTTGCAGAACTGTAGCTCCTTGGATAGTTGAGTAATAGCTACTAAAATGAGTAAATGTCTTTTATCTCTAAAACTATTACAGATAGGCAATTTCTTCTAAATAAGTCATTCACCTACTTTTGTGTGATCTACCTTATAGTGAAGATTCAGATCTATAGCTCTTTGCATAGCTCAGTCATAGCTTCTGAAATGAGTAAATGTCTTGTATCTGTAAAAGTATTGAATATACGCAATTTCTTCAAAATAAGTCATTCACCTACTTTTGGGTGATCTACCACATAGTGAAGTTGCAGAACTGTAGCTCTTTCCATAGCTGAGTAACAGCTACTAAAATGAGGAAATGTCTTTTATCTCTAAAAGTATTAAAGATAGGCAATTTCTTGTAAATAAGTCATTCGCCTACTTTTGGGTGATCTACCACATAGTGAGGTTGAACATCTATAGCTCTTTGCATAGCTCAGTCACATACCTGTTAAAATGAATAAATGTCTTTTATCCTTAAAAGTATTGCAGATAGGCAATTTCTTCTAAATAAGTTGTTCACCTACTATTGTGTGATCTACCACATAGTGAAGTTACACAACTGTAGCTCTTTGCATAGCTGAGTAACAGGTACTTAAATGAGTAAATGTCTTTTATCTTTAAAAGCATTGGACATAGACAATTTCTTCTAAGTAAATCCTTCACCTACTTTTGGGTGATCTACCACATAGTGAAGTTGCAGAACTGTAGCTCTTTGGATGGCAGAGTAATAGCCACTAAAATGAGTAAATGTCTTTTATCTCTAAAAGTGTTACAGATAGGCAATTTCTTCTAAATATGTCCTTCACCTACTTTGGGTTGATCTACTGCATAATAAAGTTGCAGAACTGTAGCTCTTTCAATGGCAGAGTAATAGCTACTAAAATGAGTAAATGCCTTTTGTCTTTAAAAGTATTGCAATCAAACATTAAACTTGTTGTCACTTCTACATGTGCCTCCATCTCACAAGAAAATTTATATTCCACTATCTTTAGTACATCTAATTTATATGGCGGGAGATAAATGCATGCGTCAGAATGCTTGTTGTCAAATATGTTGTTCACCTACTTTTTAATGTTCTGTGTCGTGGCAAAGTTTCAGAGCTGTAAGTCCATAGCTAACTGGGTACTAGCTACTTTGATTGTTTTCCTTTGAGTAAATCACTTGTAACAGCAAAACTGTTGAATTTAGAGGATTTTTGTCAAATATGTTCTTCACCTACTTTTTGATGTACTGTGTAATGGCAAATTTTGAGAGCTGTAGGTCCATAGCTAACTGAGTAATAGCTACTTTGATGGTTCTCCATTGAGTAAATCACTTATAACAGCAAAACTGTTGAATTAAGCGTCCCGCAAAATGACTTTTTTCGATGGGGAAGCTTGTCCAGATGATAACTTGAAAGGAATTTTATCAATTCACCTGAAACTTGGTAAATACATTCATTCTATTAAAATCTGGAAATCATTAGATTTTGGCATTGATTGGTTAAGAAATGGCCGAGTAATTAATGATTAATTAATCATTACGAATTTTCCAAATAAGGAAAACACAAAAATGCTTATATCTCGAAAACCGTGCTAGATAGACCGATTTCGATGAAATTTTTACCTACGGGGTATCTCTGCAAAATAGCCATGCCAATTTTCAAAAAAATTTTGTCTCGCAAAAAATGGCGGCCATTTTGAATTTTCGAATTTTTCGCAAAAATTGCAAAACATAAAAATGCTTATATCTCGAAAACCATGCTAGATAGAGCAATTTCGACGAAATTTTGCCCCGCAGGGTATCCCTGCCGAATAGCCATGCCAATTTTCAAAAACATTTTGTCTCGCCAAAAATGGCGGCCATTTTGAATTTTCGAATTTTTCGCAAAAATTGCAAAACATAAAAATGCTTATATCTCGAAAACCCTGCTAGATAGAGCGATTTCGATGAAATTTTTGACCCACAGGGTATCTCTGCAGAGTACCCATGCCAATTTTCAAAAAAATTTTGTCTTGCCAAAAATGGCGGCCATTTTGAATTTTCAAATTTTTGCGCAAAAATTGCAAAACACAAAAATGCTAATATCTCGAAAACCATGCTACATAGAATTATTTCGACGAAATTTTTTATCTTCAGGGTATCTCTGCAGAGCAGCTATCCCAAATAGCTTTCACTCGGTGAAGTTTCAGACCCGTAGCTAATTATTCACCTACTCAAAATGAGTAAATGCTAATTATCTCTAAAACTATTGCGGATACCCAATTTTTGTCAAATAACTCATTCATCTACTTTTGGGAGAGCTTTCACATGGTGAAGTTTCAGACCTGTAGATAATTACTCACCTACTCAAAATGAGTAAATGCGAATTATCTCTTAAAAGTATTGCAGATAGCCAATTTTTCTCAAATAACTCATTCACCTACTGTTGGAAGAGCTTTCACATGGTGAAGTTTCAGACCCATAGCTAATTACTCCCCTACTCAAAATGAGTAAATGCGAATTACCTCTAAAAGTATTGCAGATAGCCAATTTTTCTCAAATAAATCATTCACCTACTTTTGGGAGAGCTTTCACTTGGTGAAGTTTCAGACCCATAGCTAATTACTCAACTACTCAAAATGAGTAAATGCGAATTATCTCTAAAAGTATTGCAGATAGCCAATTTTTATCAAATAACTCATTCACCTACTTTTGGGAGAGCTTTCACTCCGTGAAGTTTCAGACCCATAGCTAATTATTCACCTACTCAAAATGAGTAAATGCTAATTATCTGTAAAAGTATTGTGGATACCCAATTTTTATCAAATACTGATTCATTTACTTGTGGGAGAGCTTTCACATGGTGAAGTTTCAGACCCATAGCTAATTACTCACCTACTCAAAATGAGTAAATGCGAATTATCTCTAAAAGTATTGCAGATAGCCAATTTTTCTCAAATAACTCATTCACCAACTTTTGGGAGAGCTTTCACTTGGTGAAGTTTCAGACCCATAGCTAATTACTCACCTACTCAAAATGAGTAAATGCTAATTATCTCAAAAACTATTGCGGATACCCAATTTTTATCAAATAACTCATTCATGTACTTTTGGGAGAGCTTTCACATGGTGAAGTTTCAGACCCGTAGATAATTACTCACCTACTCAAAATGAGTAAATGCGAATTATCTCTTAAAAGTATTGCAGATAGTCAATTTTTCTCAAATAACTCATTCACCTACTTTTGGAAGAGCTTTCACATGGTGAAGTTTCAGACCCATAGCTAATTACTCACCTACTCAAAATGAGTAAATGCGAATTATCTGTAAAAGTATTGCAGATAGCCAATTTTTCTCAAATAACTGATTCACCTACTTTTGGGAGAGCTTTCACTCCGTGAAGTTTCAGACCCATAGCTAATTACTCAACTACTCAAAATGAGTAAATGCGAATTATCTCTAAAAGTATTGCAGATAGCCAATTTTTCTCAAATAACTCATTCACCTACTTTTGGGAGAGCTTTCACTCCGTGAAGTTTCAGACCTGTAGCTAATTAAGCGTCCCTTGCGGGACGCTTGTTTGTGTATGGGTGAGCTTCCGGCTCCGCATTTTGTTTTCCTTATAACTCTGTAACCGTTAGGCAGATTCTTTTCAAATTTGGCAGGTTTAGGCAGTAGCCTTGGGGAATTTTTTTGAATATGCTGCAGTGACATTTCGACCAATCAGAAAGGTCACATGACCAAAAATGTCTTTTTTCGATGGGGAAGCTTGTCCGGATGATAACTTGAAAGGAATTTTATCAATTCACCTGAAACTTGGCAAATACATTCATTCTATTAAAATCTGGAAATCATTAGATTTTGGCATTGATTGGTCAAGAAATGGCCGAGTAATTAATGATTAATTAATCATTACGAATTTTCCAAATAAGGAAAACACAAAAATGCTTATATCTCGAAAACCGTGCTAGATAGAGCGATTTCGACGAAATTTTTGACCCACAGGGTATCTCTGCGGAGTAGTTTTCCCAGTTTTCAAAAAAATTTTGTCTCGCCCAAAATGGCGGCCATTTTGAATTTTCGAAATTTTCGCAAAAATTGCAAAACACAAAAATGCTTATATCTCAAAACCCGTGCTAGATAGAGCAATTTCGACACAATTTTTGACCCGCAGGATATCTCTATGGAGTACTTTTCCCAATTTTCAAAAAATTTTTGTCTCGCCAAAAATGGCGGCCATTTTGAATTTTCGAAATTTTCGCAAAAATTGCAAAACACAAAAATGCTTATATCTTGAAAACCCTGCAAGATAGAGCGATTTCGACGAAATTTTTGACCCACAGGGTATATCTGCAGAGTAGCCATGCCAATTTTCACAAAAATTTTATCTCGCCAAAAATGGCGGCCATTTTGAATTTTCGAATTTTTTGCAAAAATTGCAAAACATAAAAATGCTTATATCTCGAAAACCCTGCTAGATAGAGCGATTTCAACGAAATTTTTGACCCGCAGGGTATCTCTGCAGAGTAGCCATGCCAATTTTCAAACAAAAAATTTCTCCCAAAATATGGCGGCCATTTTGAATTTTCGAATTTTTCGCAAAATTGCAAAACACAAAAATGCTTATATCTCGAAAACCGTGCTAGATAGAGCGATTTCGACGAAATTTTTGACCCACAGGGTATCTCTGCAGAGTAGCCATGCCAATCTTCAAAAAAATTTTATCTTGCCAAAAATGGCGGCCATTTTGAATTTTCGAATTTTTGCGCAAAAATTGCAAAACACAAAAATGCTAATATTTCGAAAACCGTGCTACACAGAGCGATTTCGACGAAATTTTTTATCTTCAGGGTATCTCTGCAGAGCAGCTATCCCAAAGAGCTTTCACTTGGTGAAGTTTCAGACCCATAGCTAATTGCTCACCTACTCAAAAAGAGTAAATGCGAATTACCTCTAAAAGTATTGCAGATGGCCAATTTTTCTCAAATAACTCATTCACCTACTTTTGGAAGAGCTTTCACTTGGTGAAGTTTCAGACCCATAGCTAATTACTCACCTACTCAAAATGAGTAAATGCTAATTATCTCAAAAACTATTGCGGATACTCAATTTTTATCAAATTACTCATTCATGTACTTTTGGGAGAGCTTTCACATGGTGAAGTTTCAGACCCGTAGATGATTACTCACCTACTCAAAATGAGTAAATGCTAATTATCTCAAAAACTATTGCGGATACTCAATTTTTATCAAATAACTCATTCACCTACTTTTGGGAGAGCTTTCACATGGTGAAGTTTCAGACCCGTAGATGATTACTCACCTACTCAAAATGAGTAAATGCGAACTATCTCTAAAAGTATTGCAGATAGCCAATTTTTCTCAAATTAATCATTCACCTACTTTTGGGAGAGCTTTCACTCGGTGAAGTTCCAGACCCATAGCTAATTACTCACCTACTCAAAATGAGTAAATGCGAATTATCTCTAAAAGTATTGCAGATAGCCAATTTTTCTCAAATAACTCATTCACCTACTTTTGGGAGAGCTTTCACTCTGTGAAGTTTCAGACCCATAGCTAATTACTCACCTACTCAAAATGAGTAAATGCGAATTATCTCTAAAAGTATTGCAGATAGCCAATTTTTCTCAAATTAATCATTCACCTACTTTTGGGAGAGCTTTCACTTGGTGAAGTTTCAGACCCATAGCTAATTACTCACCTACTCAAAATGAGTAAATGCGAATTATCTCTAAAAGTATTGCAGCTAGCCAATTTTTCTCAAATAACTCATTCACCTACTTTTGGCAGAGCTTTCACTTGGTGAAGTTTCAGACCCATAGCTAATTACTCACCTACTGAAAATGAGTAAATGCGAATTATCTCTAAAAGTATTGCAGATAGCCAATTTTTCTCAAATAACTCATTCATGTACTTTTGGGAGAGCTTTCACTTGGTGAAGTTTCAGACCCATAGCTAATTACTCACCTACTCAAAATGAGTAAATGCAAATTATCTCTAAAAGTATTGCAGATAGCCAATTTTTCTCAAATAACTCATTCACCTACTTTTGGCAGAGCTTTCACTTGGTGAAGTTTCAGACCCATAGCTAATTATTCACCTACTCAAAATGAGTAAATGTGAATTATCTCTAAAAGTATTGCAGATAGCCAATTTTTCTCAAATAACTCATTCACCTACTTTTGGGAGAGCTTTCACTCTGTGAAGTTTCAGACCCATAGCTATTTATTCACCTACTCAAAATGACTAAATGCTAATTATCTGTAAAAGTATTGCGGATACCCAATTTTTATCAAATACTCATTCATCTACTTGTGGGAGAGCTTTCACATGGTGAAGTTTCAGACCCATAGCTAATTACTCACCTACTCAAAATGAGTAAATGCAAATTATCTCTAAAAGTATTGCAGATAGCCAATTTTTCTCAAATAACTCATTCACCTACTTTTGGGAGAGCTTTCACATGGTGAAGTTTCAGACCCATAGCTAATTATTTACCTACTCAAAATGAGTAAATGCTAATTATCTGTAAAAGTATTGCGGATACCCAATTTTTATCAAATAACTCATTCATCTACTTGTGGGAGAGCTTTCACATGGTGAAGTTTCAGACCCGTAGGTAATTACTCACCTACTCAAAATGAGTAAATGGGAATTATCTCTAAAAGTATTGCAGATAGCCAATTTTTCTCAAATAAATCATTCACCAACTTTTGGGAGAGCTTTCACTTGGTGAAGTTTCAGACCCATAGCTAATTACTCACCTACTCAAAATGAGTAAATGTGAATTATCTCTAAAAGTATTGCAGATAGCCAATTTTTCTCAAATAAATCATTCACCTACTTTTGGGAGAGCTTTCACTTGGTGAAGTTTCAGACCCATAGCTAATTACTCACCTACTCAAAATGAGTAAATGCGAATTATCTCTAAAAGTATTGCAGATAGCCAATTTTTCTCAAATAACTCATTCACCTACTTTTGGGAGAGCTTTCACTTGGTGAAGTTTCAGACCTGTAGCTAATTACTCCCCTACTCAAAATGAGTAAATGCGAACTATCTCTAAAAGTATTGCAGATAGCCAATTTTTCTCAAATTAATCATTCACCTACTTTTGGGAGAGCTTTCACTCGGTGAAGTTCCAGACCCATAGCTAATTACTCACCTACTCAAAATGAGTAAATGCGAATTATCTCTAAAAGTATTGCAGATAGCCAATTTTTCTCAAATAACTCATTCACCTACTTCTGGGAGAGCTTTCACTCTGTGAAGTTTCAGACCCATAGCTAATTACTCACCTACTCAAAATGAGTAAATGCGAATTATCTCTAAAAGTATTGCAGATAGCCAATTTTTCTCAAATAACTCATTCACCTACTTTTGGCAGAGCTTTCACTTGGTGAAGTTTCAGACCCATAGCTAATTACTCACCTACTGAAAATGAGTAAATGTGAATTATCTCTAAAAGTATTGCAGATAGCCAGTTTTTCTCAAATAACTCATTCACCTACTTTTGGGAGAGCTTTCACTTGGTGAAGTTTCAGACCCATAGCTGATTACTCACCCACTCAAAATGAGTAAATGCGAATTATCTGTAAAAGTATTGCAGATAGCCAATTTTTCTCAAATAACTCATTCACCTACTTTTGGGAGAGCTTTCACTTGGTGAAGTTTCAGACCCATAGCTAATTACTCACCTACTCAAAATGAGTAAATGCGAATTATCTCTAAAAGTATTGCAGATAGCCAATTTTTCTCAAATAACTCATTCACCTACTTTTGGGAGAGCTTTCACTTGGTGAAGTTTCAGACCCATAGCTAATTATTCACCTACTCAAAATGAGTAAATGTGAATTATCTCTAAAAGTATTGCAGATAGCCAATTTTTCTCAAATAACTCATTCATGTACTTTTGGGAGAGCTTTCACTTGGTGAAGTTTCAGACCCATAGCTAATTACTCACCTACTCAAAATGAGTAAATGCAAATTATCTCTAAAAGTATTGCAGATAGCCAATTTTTCTCAAATAACTCATTCACCTACTTTTGGCAGAGCTTTCACTTGGTGAAGTTTCAGACCCATAGCTAATTATTCACCTACTCAAAATGAGTAAATGTGAATTATCTCTAAAAGTATTGCAGATAGCCAATTTTTCTCAAATAACTCATTCACCTACTTTTGGGAGAGCTTTCACTCTGTGAAGTTTCAGACCCATAGCTATTTATTCACCTACTCAAAATGACTAAATGCTAATTATCTGTAAAAGTATTGCGGATACCCAATTTTTATCAAATACTCATTCATCTACTTGTGGGAGAGCTTTCACATGGTGAAGTTTCAGACCCATAGCTAATTACTCACCTACTCAAAATGACTAAATGCGAATTATCTCTAAAAGTATTGCAGATAGCCAATTTTTATCAAATAACTCATTCACCTACTTTTGGGAGAGCTTTCACTTGGTGAAGTTTCAGACCCATAGATAATTATTCACCTACTCAAAATGAGTAAATGTGAATTATCTCTTAATAGTATTGCAGATAGCCAATTTTTCTCAAATAACTCATTCACCTACTTTTGGAAGAGCTTTCACACACGAAAATGAAAAATTGTGAATATCTCGGAAAAGCTATTTCTTTTGCTTTAATGCTCGGCGGGAGATACACAGGCAGTGTATCTTGACAAAAATTTTTGTCTCCCCAAAAATGGTGGCCATTTTGAATTTTCAAAGTTTTTGCAAAACACAAAAATGCTTATATCTCGAAAACCGTGCTATATGGAGCGAACTCAACAAAATTTTGGACCTGCTGGGTATCTCTGCAGAGTAGCCATGCCAATTTTCAAAATATTTTTGTCTCGCCAAATATAGCGGACATTTTTAATTTTTTTATTTTTTGCAAAACACAAAAATGCTTATATCTTGAAAACCGTGCTAGATAGAGCAGACTGCGCTGACTTTGGTTGCCACAACAGTATAAGGCTAGAAACGAAGCATTTTCTTAATACTTTAGCACTCACCTTTATATCCTTTTCGGGACGCTTTGTTTTTGCTACGCAAAAACATTATCTTTTTTTTTGCGAGCGATCCTCTAGTTATTCACCTACTCAAAATGAGTAAATGCTAATTATCTGTAAAAGTGTTGCGGATACCCAATTTTTATCAAATACTCATTCATCTACTTGTGGGAGAGCTTTCACATGGTGAAGTTTCAGACCCGTAGGTAATTACTCACCTACTCAAAATGAGTAAATGTGAATTATCTCTAAAAGTATTGCAGATAGCCAATTTTTGTCAAATAACTCATTCACCTACTTTTGGGAGAGCTTTCACTTGGTGAAGTTTCAGACCCATAGCTAATTATTCACCTACTCAAAATGAGTAAATGCGAATTATCTGTAAAAGTATTGCGGATACCCAATTTTTATCAAATAACTCATTCATCTACTTTCGGGAGAACTTTCACTTGGTGAAGTTCCAGACCCGTAGGTAATTACTCACCTACTCAAAAGGAGTAAATGTGAATTATCTCTTAATAGTATTGCAGATAGCCAATTTTTCTCAAATAACTCATTCACCTACTTTTGGAAGAGCTTTCACACACGAAAATGAAAAATTGTGAATATCTCGGAAAAGCTATTTCTTCTCCTTTAATGCTCGGCGGGAGATACACACCGCGGCAGTGGTCTTGTCAAAAATTTTTGTATCCCCAAAAATGGTGGCCATTTTGAATTTTCAAAGTTTTTGCAAAACACAAAAATGCTTATATCTCGAAAACCGTGCTAGATGGAGCGAACTCAACAAAATTTTGGACCTGCTGGGTATCTCTGCAGAGTAGCCATGCCAATTTTCAAAATATTTTTGTCTCGCCAAATATAGCGGACATTTTGAATTTTCGAATTTTTTGCAAAACACAAAAATGCTTATATCTTGAAAACCGTGCTAGATAGAGTAGACTGCGCTGACTTTGGTTGCCACAACAGTATAAGGCTAGAAATGAAGCATTTTCTTAATACTTTAGCACTCACCTTTATATCCTTTTCGGGACGCTTTGTTTTTGCTATGCAAAAACATTATCTTTTTTTTTTTGCGAGCGATCCTCTAGTTTAAAGGATTGTTCTCAAATATGTTGTTTAGCTACTTTTTTATGTACTGTGTAATGGCAAATTTTGAGAGCTGTAAGTCCATAACTAACTGAGTAATAGCTACTTTGATGGTTCTCCATTGAGTAAATCACTTATAACTGCAAAACTATTAAATTTAGAGGATTTTTGTCAAATATGTTGTTCACGTACTTTTTAATGTTCTGTGTCATGGCAAATTTCAGAGCTGTAGGTCCATAGCTAACTGAGTAATAGCTACTTTCACGGTTTTCCATTGAGTAAATCACTTATCACAGCAAACTTGTTGAATTTAAAGGATTTTTGTCAAATATGTTGTTCACCTACTTTTTGATGTACTGTGTAATGGCAAATTTTGAGACCTGTAGGTCCATAGCTAACTGAGTAATAGCTACTTTGATGGTTCTCCATTGAGTAAATCATTTATAACTGCAAAACTATTACATTTAGAGGATTTTTGTCAAATATGTTGTTCACCTACTTTTTAATGTTCTGTATCGTGGCAAAGTTTCACAGCTGTAAGTCCATAGCTAACTGAGTAATAGCTACTTTGATTGTTTTCCTTTCAGTAAATCACTTTTAACGGCAAAACTTTTGAATTTAGAGTATTCTTGTCAAGTATGTTGTTCACCTACTTTTTGATGTACTGTGTAATGGCAAATTTTGAGAGCTGTAGGTCCATACCTAAATGAGTAATAGCTACTTTGATGGTTCTCCATTGAGTAAATCATCTTATAACAGCAAAACTGTTGAATTTAAAGGATTTTTGTCAAATATGTTGTTCACCTACTTTTTGATTTACTGTGTAATGGCAAATTTTGACACCTGTAGGTCCATAGCTAACTGAGTAATAGATACTTTGATGGTTCTCCTTTGAGTAAATCATTTATAACTGCAAAACTATTAATTTTATTGCGTAAAATACCCTTACCTTATCCTGACTAGTGCTATGTGTTGGCGAGAGCAAACATCCACGACCAACTCGAATATTTTAAAAAGAAATATTCTTGTTAGTACCCTGCGCATGTGTGGACTGCGCGTGCGCCGCGGCCGTAGTTCCTTTATATTTATCTCCCGCCGGGCGGGAGATTATAAAATGCATTCCGTGCGTGGGTGCGTGCATGGGTGTGTGTGTCACGTTTTTAAAAGGGGCTGTACATCACACTGGTTGTTTCTCCTTGGCCTTTTCAATGTTTTATGACCTTATTGCATATGTCTTTTCATTTGATGCTGTTTTTTCAGACCTAGGTCCATAGCTAAGTGAGTAATAGCAATGGTGGCTCCTTCGAGTAAAGTGCTCATAACTCCAAACGACTGCATTTAGAGCATTTCTGTAAAATACGTTGTTCAGCTACTTTCTCCATGCCTACAAGATGGTACCAATTTTAGGGGTCTATCTTGATAGCTAAGTGAGTAATAGCTATTTTCTGTGTTTAACAATGAGCAAAATGAGTAAGTTGCTTTTATCTTTGTAACTGTTACTTACAATATTGGTCTCAAATATGTTGTTGAACAACTTCTTGATGTACTATATCATGGTGAGGTTTCCAAGGTGTAGCACCATAGCTAGCTGAGTAATAGCTACACTAAGTTTAACATTTGACCATTGAGCAAGACACTTATAACTCAAAATCTATTGAATATAGAGGATTTTTGTCAAATATGTTGTTCACCTACTTTTTGATGTACTGTGTCGTGGTGAATTTTCAGAGCTGTAAGTCCATAGCTAACTGGGTAATAGCTACTGTGATTGTTTTCCTTTGAGTAAATCACTTTTAACAGCAAAACTATTGAATTTAGAGGATTTTTGTCAAATATGTTCTTCACCTACTTTTTGATGTACTGTGTAATGGCAAATTTTGAGAGCTGTAGGTCCATAGCTAACTGAGTAATAGCTACTTTGATGGTTCTCCATTGAGTAAATCACTTATAACAGCAAAACTGTTGAATTTAAAGGATTTTTGTCAAATATGTTATTCACCTACTTTTTGATGTACTGTGTCATGGTGAATTTTCAGAGCTGTAAGTCCATAGCTAACCGAGTAATAGCTACTTTAAAATTTCTAATGCCCCTGTTCACCAAAAGATTAAGCCCCGATCCTGTCTGGGACCCTTAATCGTGCACAGTCGGTGGAAAAAATACAAAAATGGGCGGGAATACTGGGTAGGTACTGAAGTCTGGGATTAAGAACAGATCGTCCCCAGGACGCCTCAGGCGGCCCCAGACAGTCCCCGACTGGTCTGGGACTAAGAACCGACTAAGCCAGTTTTCAGGTCGGTTTCAACCACGATCCTGTCGTACACATACCGACTGGGTCCCAGGAGGCCTGAGGCTAAGCCCCGACTAACCCACGATTAACTACCGGCGTCCTCAGGCCTCCTCAGTCTTCCCCAGACCAGGATCCCCGATTATTGTTTTCCAAAGTTGCTGGATTTTCTGGGTATATATGTATAAAATTCGCGATCTAATCATCATTGCTTTTCTAGGAACACAGCAGGATGCCTCCTTTTAATGGAAGACAGATTCAACAACAACTTAGGGCTTTTTTGGTTTTTATTCAGTTACAAATAATCATGTATTTCCATTTCTTACGTCGACCACAGCAACCACCACCAGCACCACCAGCACCCATACAGAGACCTAGAAGAAGGCACAACATGTGGGTCAGGCCATGGCTACTGCAGAGAGAGGAGAGGGGGGCCTACCACAGCATTATGGCTGATCTGTATGCCACAGACATTCCAGGATTCACCAACCACATGAGGATGACCCCAGAATTCTTTGAAATGATTAAGACCAGACTGGAACCACACCTAGCCAGGCAGGCCACCAACTACAGAGCACCAATCAGTGTTGGGGAGAAGTTAGCCCTCACCATCAGATATCTGGCCACTGGAGAGTCCTGCACATCATTGTCCTGTCAGTTCAGGGTTGGAAGATCCACCATCTCCAAGTTTATACCAGAGGTCTGCAGGGCCATCCAGGATGAGTTCACCAGGGAGTACCTGAAGTGTCCTACTACCCCAGATCAGTGGAAAGAACTGGAGAGGGAATTCAGGATCAGGTGGAATGTTCCACATGCCCTGGGAGCTCTGGATGGGAAGGATGTGGCCCTGAAGAAGCCCAAGAACACTGGAGCCCTCTACCACAACTACAAGGGGTTCTTTTCCATTGTGATGTTGGCCCTGGTAGATGGACAGTACAAGTTTAGATGGGTGGATGTGGGTACTGAAGGATCCTGCTCGGATGGCCAGATTTTTAATGCCTCTCAGCTGAAGAGGAGGATTGAGGATGGCAGGATAGGCTTCCCTGACCCAGCTCCTATAACCCAGGGTGGGAGAGATGTCCCCTACTTCATCCTGGCAGATGATGCTTTTGCCCTGAAGACCTGGCTCATGAAACCCTATGGCAGAAGGATGTTAACCAGAGAGGAAAGGATTGCCAATTATAGAATTTCAAGGGGCAGAAGAGTGGTGGAGAACGCTTTTGGCATCCTTGTGTCAAGATTCAGGGTGATGAGGACAACCATTGAACTACCCCCAGCAACAGTCAGGGAAGTGGTCTTGACCTGTGTTGTTCTACACAACATACTGAGAAGCCAGTATCAAGGTCAACCTGGTGGTCAGCAGCCTGGGGAGGACGATGATGATGATGTACCTGATGATTGTGGATTGATTGGGGGTGCTGCTGGTGGTGGCCAAGACAGAAACCCTGCCAGAGAAGCCAAGAGACAGAGGGATTACCTGAAGGACTACTTCAACAATGAGGGAGCAGTGGCCTGGCAAGATGGCAGAATATAAGTCCTGATGCAGTAAACAGTCCTTTTCAGGACTAACTATAACAGTCCTTTTCAGGACTACCAATTATTCCAAAAACAATTAATCAGCTATGTTTGCTACAGACGGACAAACCCCATGCCAAACATAACTTGTAGAGACGGACAAACAGACAAACCCCATGCCAAACATAACTTGTAGAGACGGACAAACAGACAAACACAACTTACTCACCCAACAAACAGACAAACCCACTGTTAAACAAAAGCCAAACACAAAGTCACACATAATATCCGAAATTGAATTATTTTTTTATATATTTTGAAATCCACATCATAATTTCACCAATTTTTTTTGTTCATGGCTTGGAAATTTATTTGTAGCAGAAAGGTTTTCATGGAAATCTTCAATTTTAAATCTTCACTTCTAATCACAAAAATGTGGAAAATATAACCATGGAACTAGTTTTGCTTTCAATAATGGGGGATTGTGTTTGCAAAATAGTTTGTCAGTTTGTTGGCATGGGTTCTATTTAATTTTGGGTTTTTGTGTTTCTTGGTTGGTGGTTACTGGGGTTGGGTTTATTATTGGTAGTTGGATGTTGGGTTTCTTACTGGGTTTGTTATTTGGGGGTTATGTTTGGTATTGAGTTTGTCTGTTTGTGGGTTGGCAAGTATGTAATAATCACTTTTAACTCTAGGGAAGGTGTAAGTGTTGGACTTTTCAGTTACAGATTTTAAACTATCCCATGGATTTTACTCTAAAAATGGGCTGATTAATGGCCATATTGGGAGTTATTTTTATTTTTTTTATGTGGCCTTTTTTGTTATGTGTGGTACCATGGGTTATTTGTTTCATGTTTGGGGTGGTGTAGGTGTTGGACTTGAACTTTTTTTTTCTTGTGATAAGTATTTGTACTGAACTTTTTTGCTTTGGGAGGGGAATTGGAATAACATGTAGCTGAATAATTGTTTTTGGAAGATTTGGTGGCCCTGAAAAGGGCCTGGCAGGTCAAAGACCCGCCCTGACTGGATGGCTACTGAGGAGGCTGCTGCTGCTGTTGAGGCGGTGCTGAAGTGGTGATAGTAAAGAGCTGCTGCTGCGGTTGTTGCTGCTGCTGCTGCTGAGGCTGCTCGACGATCTGTGTTGATGTCAGATCTGGTAGCTGGCTTAAGATTCCACTCAGATTGTGTTTGCTCCCTTCGTCCTGTACAGTTAGGACAGATGTCGGGTCGCTGAAGCCAATGGGGCTTGGTGTATAGTACACAAAACTGCTGCTAGCTGCTGCTTGAGTGGAACTAGACGCCTGTGGAGTGGTTGTTGGCAGTAGGCCCACCCTCTGGGACTCCGTGGTAACAGTGGCTGATCTTCTGGGCAATGGCTGACGTCTGCGGTTACTCTTAATAGTTTCGATGTCTCTAAATATCTTGCCCTTTAATTCTTCAAATTCTTCTTGAGTCATCTTTTCGGCCTCTAATGCCACGTAGTCAAAGAAGGGCTGCCTGTCTGACTTCTGATGCAGAAAACCTGAGATAAGTGTCCTCATCTGCTCAAAGTGTTCGAGAATCTTGGAGTCTGTAGTTGAAACGGGCGTTGATGTAATGATGGACTGACTCCTCTCCCTCAGGACACTGGACTCGAGGTGTTCTGTGTCAGTAGTTGACCCACATGATTCGTCCTGCCTGCTGGTATTTGGACTGGCCTCAAAACCTGAACTTCTATTGGCCCCCTTTCTTCTGATGTGGGTTTTAAGAAAACCCATCTGTTGGTAGACCCAGGACTGTCTCTTGGTCATCTCCCTCGGGGCTTGGCCAGATTGGAGCTTGGACAGCTTCCCATAACGGGTTCGCTGGGACTCGAACCAACGTCTCACATCAAAGGGCTGGAGCTTGAGTTCTGCAGATATTTCTGCCCAGAGAGCCTCTCTTCTGGTCCTGTCGTGGAAACGTGAATGTTCCTTGTCATACAGTTCAGGGTGCAGCTTTACAAATTCCACAATGGAAACTTCCTGGCTGTCTGTAAAAGTGGCACACACCCTGGCTCTCTTGGCTGAAGAATGGCACTCCGGATCTTCTTCACACCTCTCTTCTTCTTCTGCCACAGCTTCCCCAATAGCTGGACCTTCCTGAATCTCCTCCTCCTCTCTCCTCTCAGTTCCTTCTTCTGTAATAACTTCACTCCTCTCCTCTACTTGACTTTCCTTCTCCCTCTCATCCATCTTTTTCCTTCCTCTCTTCCCTCCTTTCTCTTTCCTCATAATCCAGTCAACAAAATAATAAAAAATAGTAAAATGTGTCTCCTAACTGTGAAATTTGCCCTAAGCTCAAGTATATAAAATATAAAATAAAAACTGAAAACCCCTACAAATCAGTGACACACGTCTCTCAGTAGCCAAACGGTCAGTAACAGCGAGAATGTGTGCGCGGTCGCTTATATAGTCCCAGACCCCCTCATTGCCTCGTTTTAATATCCGACGCGCGGAAAACAGTCGGTTCTTAATCGGTTGTTAGTCCCAGGCCTCCTGGGGCGTCCTCAGGCCGCCGCAGACTGAAAATGCGTGGTCCCAGGCGTCCTGGGGAGGCCGGTTTGGATCGGTTAGGGTCGGTTACCCTTAGTCGGTTCTTAGTCCCAGACCTTGATTTTTGGGTCCCAGGACACCGCAGACGGTCTGAGGCTTCCGGGGACTAATGCAACCGACCCACTTTCAGACGCATGAAATTCATACGCATCATATTTGAGTCTGGGATTAACAACCGGCCTCCTGGGACTAAGCTACGGAGGTCTGGGACTAAGGGTCGCAGGCGGCCTGGGACAACACACAACTGTGTAAATTTGGGTCTGAGGAGGCCTGAGGACGCCTGGGACTGGACATTTTGTTGACGGCGGGAAATATGAATCGGTTGTAGTCGTGTGAAATATCAAACATGTTTGATTTTTCACACGGCCCCAACCGACAACAACCGACCCTTACAGAAGGTCTGGGACTAAGCAAATATTTCAAACCGACTCTCAAAAACCCTTAATCGGGAGCCTTAGTCGTGTGGTGGAACACCCACATTAATTTCAACATTCAATAAATCACTTATAACTCCAAAACTATTGAATTTAGGGAATTATTGTCAAATATGTTAATCAGTTACTTTTTAATGTTCTGTGTCGTGGCTAAGTTTCAGAGCTGTATCTTCATAGCTAACTGAGTAATGGCTACTTTGAATTTCTACATTGAGTAAATCACTAATAAGTCCAAAACTATTGAATTTACAGAATTAGTGTGAAATATGTTGTTCACTTACTTTTTGATGTACTGTGTTATGGGGAATTTTCACAGCTGTATCTCCGTAGCTACCTGAGTAATAGCTACTTTGAGGGTTTTCCATTGAGTAAATCACTTAGAACAGAAAAACTGTTGAATTTAAAGGATTTTTGTCAAATATGTTGTTCACCTACTTTTTGATGTACTGTGTAATGGAAAATTTTGAGAGCTGTAGGTCCATAGCTAACTGAGTAATAGCTACTTTGATTGTTTTCCTTTCAGTAAATCACTTTTAATGGCAATCTTTTGAATTTAGAGGATTCTTGTCAAGTATGTTGTTCACCTACTTTTTCGTGTACTGTGTAATGGCAAATTTTGAGAGCTGTAGGTCCATAGCTGAGTAATAGCTACTTTGATGGTTCTCCATTGAGTAAATCACTTATAACAGCACACTGTTGAATTTAAAGGATTTTTGTCAAATATCTTGTTCACGTACTTTTTGATGTACTGTGTAATGGCAATTTTGAGAGCTGTAAGTCTATAGCTAACTGAGTAATAGCTACTTTGATGGTTCTCCATTGAGTAAATCACTTAGAACAGCAAAACTGTTGAATTTAAAGGATTTTTATCAAATATGTTGTTCACCTACTTTTTGATTTACTGTGTAATGGCAAATTTTGAGACCTGTAGGTCCATAGCTAACTGAGTAATAGCTACTTTGATGGTTGTCCTTTGAGTAAATCATTTATAACTGCAAAACTATTAAATTTAGAGGATTTTTGTCAAATTTGTTGTTCACCTACTTTTTAATGTTCTGTGCCGTGGCAAAAATTTCAGAGCTGTAAGTCCATAGCTGAGTAATAGCTACTTTGATTGTTTTACTTTGAGTAAATCACTTTTGACAGCAAAACTTTTGCCCGGAAGATTATAAAATGCAGATATTTAACACATATATATGCCCTCTGCAAGCATGCAGACATTTGACCTTGAAGCTCTTCGTTCAAGGTCATCCACAGACTGCTAAAGTACCCTACTTAGCTGATTTTGGCCAAACTTAAAAGTGCCTATATCTCGCTTATTATTGGTCCTAGAGGTTTGGGATATGAAACCAACCTATAGGAAATCATGTTGTACGAATCTTTAGATGTGGTAAGATTTGACCTTGAGCCCCTTGTTCAAGGTCAAACGAGGATGGCCAAACTTAAAAGTGCCTATATCTTGCTTATTATTGGTCTTAGAGGTTTGGAATGTGTAACCAACCTATAGGAATTCATGTGCTGGGAATCTTTTGCTGTGGTCAGATTTGACCTTGGACCCCTCGTTCAAGGTCAAATTGCTGTGGCCAAACTTAAAAGTGCCCATATCTCGCTTATTATTGGTCCTAGAGTTTTGGGATGTGAAAACAACCTATAGGAAAACATGTGCTGGAAATCTTTTGATGTGGACAGATTTGACCTTGGGCCCCTCGTTCAAGGTCAAACAACGATGCCCAAACTTAAAAGTGCCTATATCTTGCTTATTATTGGTCTTACTATTGGTCAAACGAGGATGGCCAAGCTTAAAAATGCCTATATCTAGCTTATTATTGCTTCCAGAGGTTTGGGATGTAAAACTCACTTTAAACAGCACATTTTTGCTCCCCGGCGGGAGATCATTCCACTGCAGCAGTGGTCTTGTTCCCAATGTATTAAGTTTTCCTTGCATTGTATATATTCCCGAGAAGAGATTGAGGTTAGAAAGTATTGTAACCAAAACATGGCAGTTCTGCTCAACGTAATCGCTATAAAAGTCTGCAAATGCATGAAAGTATGTGATAAAAGCTTATAGTTTCTTCAGATTTCAGGTATGTTTCTAATACTTGGACTGTCCCTTCCATTATATATGGTGACAAGCAAAGTGGCTGTTTTAAAATCTCATCATGGTATTCAATAAACTGCTGTCAATACAGAAACACCAGGCGTACCATCCCTAACATCATCAGTGGATGTAAAAACTTAATGGATTATGTGAGGAAAATATTTAAATGAAGGTGCAGTTTATGACAGATCTTAAAAAGTTATAGAGATTACTGAATTACTGTTGCCAGTTGACATCTGTGAGTGCCCTTGCTGATGATAGCTTAAACATTAGATTTACTCACTCGATAGTATGAGAAATTGTTCTTGCAGAGACCCCGCAAAAGAAGCAAAAAAGGCAGAGTATTTCTGTAAAATAAGTGCTTTCTTGTTTAATTTTATAGTTTTGGATAGAAAACTAATGTACTTCTGTTAAAATTTGTAGTTTTATTCATAAAACCCTCAAACATTTTCACTGATTAAAATATGAATCAATTTTGTTTCATATATTGTTAAATATGAAGACAAAACATTTTCCCTTATTTTAATACAAGGGGAATTGCTTAATCAAAAGAAGAGCAATGTTGGTACCTTGTCATCAGATTAACATATTGAAGTACTATAGAGCTTGCTTTTAAGGTACTACGGTACAATGTTTATTTGTTCACTTATTAATGTGACTTAATAGTATACATGATAAATGCATTACCTTAAACAGAAGCATTATTCATACAAAGAAATATTGCCTTTATTGGGCATCACAAATTAGACCTTCTGTAACATTTACACGGGTAGGAAATTTTAATTTTTCAGGATTCTTTGAGGATAGTAGTAATGATGCATACATTAATGCATGTAACTTCAAGGTTAGACCATTTTTGGCCTTGGCCAGCACATACGTGAATGTACATTAGGGTGTTAAAAGAGACTTTAGGTAAAAATGAGTTTCTGTACAAGTTTTAAGATGAGTTTCAGTTGAAGACTTTTTTATATTGTGAAAAATGTTAGTTTAAGCATAGTCTCATAAAAGTGACTGTAGGGGCCACGGTGGCAGAGTGGTAACACTCTCGCCTCCCACCTCTGCGGCCGGGGTTCAATCCCCGTCATGGCCGTAAGTGGGAAAGCTGGTAGTTGCTTGCCGTTGGTCGGCAGTTTACAGTACAGAACCCTAGCGAACTATATGTACTGGTTTCCTCTGCCCTTCCAACTACCCGTCGTGATATGACCTGTACAGTGTTGAAAGCGACGTAAAACCCCAAATAAACAAACAAATAAAAGTGACTGTATGAGGAAGTTTAACATGAATTTAAGTTTTAAAATCTTTGTAAATACAGCAACCTGGTGACATAATTTGAGAGGCTACATGTTCAGCTTCATATTTTGTCATTGTTATTAACCAACTTACCCCTAACTTGGACCTAATAACTATATCTGAACTGTTTTGAGTTGTGATGTGACAACATGAAATAGCAAGCTCCCTGTTCCACTTGTGGTTTATCGGACCTAGCTAATTTCAAAATAATAACAGTTACCTTGCTTCAAGCAATCCTGGATAAAACAGAAAGAAAATTATGTCTAACCAATCAAAACACCATTGCTGTATGTTTGTTGAAATAAGTTTTACAATGTGCACCGACTAGAAAGTGTAATTGTGACTATGAGTTGCTAAGTCTTGCAATTTACACAAAACCTCACAATTGAAGACATGATGAACATTTTAGTGGAGAAAATCACCTGGAAGCAGTTTTGTTTATGTTTAAAGAAAATTCAGTCATAACCTGGAAGGATTGGCCAGAAATGAAGTTTTGAAGCCAAATGACAAGTTGTACTGTAAAAAAGATAACATGGTGGGACTGGCCGTAATGAACATAGAAAATGGGTGGAGCCTATGGAAGTGTCCATAAATGAGGATAGTACACTTTGCTGGAATATATCTCACATTTCTCTCCACAGTTATATTGCAGGCCATTACATGTAATTTAATGTGACTTTATTATTCAAATCGATCTTCTTAATATGGCTAAAGGGTCTGTCACAGCCCTCGCCCTGCTGGATCTCTCTGCCACTTTCAACACCATAGACCACACCATTCTCTTTGGCAGGCTCAACACATACTATGGAATCCGTGAACTGGGACTTGGCTGGTTCAAATCATATCTGTTTGAAGGGACACCCTCGGTCAAGGTAGGTAGCACTCTCACATCCTGCTGAGCTCCAGTTTGGTGTGCCCCAGGGTTCTGTTCTTGGTCCAATTCTTTTTTCTCTCTATACAAACCCAATCATACAATCATCAGGCTCCAAAAACAACTGTAAACAACTCATTCTGCACTTCCTAATCAATATTCTTGGTAATCAGGTCTGACCAACACAAAGTGTCAAGAACCTCTGAGTGATGTTTGATTCTAACTCTTTCAGACCACCAATCGTGTCGCAAGTAATAAAGTCTACCAGTGTGTATGCCAGAAATTTCTACAGAATTTGTCCCCTTCTCAACCTTAAAACATTAGTCTTAGCAAATGCTTTGGTCAGCAGCAGACTGGACTACTGTAATTCCAGATTGCAGCAGGCCCAAAACTCACTTTGCAGGGTTGTCACTCACTCCTCTAAATTCTTCCATATTACCCCTCATTTGGAAAAACTCCATTGGCTCCCAGTCAGGTACAAAATGCGCCTCATTACATACTATGACCGCATAGTTCACAAATTAAACAAACACTTTGAATTCTTTCAGTCACTATAGCCCCTGTTCTTTGGAACTCTTTCCCCTTACAAATAAGAAATAGCCCTGTAACATCCTTCACTAAAAGCCTGAAAACACCCCTGCTTAACTACAGTTTCCCCACCTAGTCTCCTTCCCTTTGGTCACACCCATAACTCCGGATTGCTGACCTTGACTGCCCCTCGACTATCCTTGTGACTAATGTATTTGTTACCATAGGGCACTGAGTTCCCCTTTGTGGGGAAGATAATGTGCCCTGCAAATCAGTAGATTAGATTGAACCGATTAGATTAGATGACTTCTCAATGATCAATACACAGTCATTATTAAACCTTGAATCTCTGACTTCATGCCTGAAAGACAGCACAGCATGGGAAAACATCAGGAGAATAGAAACAAGCTTTAATGTACATTTTCCTTTTTATATTCTACCAATTTATATTCTGTTACACCAAAGCATCACTTAAAATGTTTAAGCGTTATTATTGTGTCACGTGTGTTGCTTGGATAAGTTTAACATCCACCTGTGGTGTCACACACCCAATTTCTGTAGAAAGAAATTCTGGTCCAGGCAGAAGGGAATTCAGACTGGCAATCACCTGAAGTGTTAATACAGTTGATATATCCAAATCATTGTAAATCTGTAATTAAATATTTCCTAAAAAATCCTCATGGAAAGATTCTAACATGAAAAGGCCTCTCCAAACAATCCCTCTTGAATATTCTGCAATTTATGAAACTACCTAAACAGAAAAAAAAATCACTAATGTTTAAACTCATAATTTCCTTTTCATAACAAATACAGTAACATTTTCTAGACTGACAGGTTTGTTATTTCTCAAGAGGCATTTATTTTGAATACAAAATATGTTAAATGCATACTTTCTATCTGGAAATTCTCCATAAACAATCTTTCCAGAAGGTAAACTTTACAGTCAAATTTCTCCTCCGCAGCCTATATAGCCTTTGTTAGGCTATCTTTGTAAAATAGACTACCTTACAAAAAATAATAAAGCTCACATTCTGCTAACATTCTATTACCGCAACTGCTACAGTTTTTAAATAATCCAATTTTCCATCAGGGCTACCCCTTTTCCGTTAGCAATTTTTTTTTCTAGTTACCTTTCTATTGATTGTTGCAATAACAACTGTATAAGTTCACTGTCACTTGCACTGTTGTCACAATAATGACATCACAGCACAGTGACATCACAATTACAACTGCTTACAAGTGAGAAAAAGTCAATTTCAATATTTTGTCAAGTTTATCAGTAGTTGTGATCTTATGCAGACCACTTAAACATGGTCACATTAAGTGGTTGTGTATGTTTCTACAGCTTAGAAATATTTTCATGTAATAAAAACTCGGGCTATATATTTCACAAATTTGTGACAGATTTCTTAAAGGTTCTGTTAATATTGTTAAAGAAGAATAGTTTGCCATACCTATCATCCAGTTAGCCAGACCCACGAGTTCCCAGGGACTTTCTGGTGAATCTCTGCACTGAACTGGACCACCAGAATCACCTGCAGGTCATGTGAGAATTATCTGATCACTAACCCTTTTCTAGGTTTCGTGCTTCAAATTAGCTTTTAAACATTTATGATGTCTGTAATTTGGGTATTTTCTGAATAGAAACCTTTAGTGCTTAATAATTTAGGAAAAAACTGTAACATAAAATAGGAAAACCCTGAGTGACACCATAACCAGTGAAATTCTAATTATTAAACAGAAAAAGGATTAAAATGCCTTTCTGATGATGTACTCGACACAATATATCCACGTACTACAGGACTGAAAGCATTATTTCACCATCCCAACTGGACAAGTCCAAGCTCTCAAGTTACTGACATTCCCCACTCTGAAAGAGAGAGGCTCAAGGGTGACCATTTATCAAAGTCCTTTAGGACCAAAGGACAGAGGACACCATTCTAATTAGTCATCTGAGCCACTATATATCTGCCTGTATCTGGGTTTGAACCCACATCCTCTGTGTTTCAAGGGAAGTGTGTTACCCACTAGGCCACAGTGGCAGATAAATATATGCAATATATTTGTTGATTATTATAAATATTCACAAAAAATCACAGCTGTGTACCTAAAAAGCACAAAATTTATCCAAAGGGACTCTAGGGTCTAACAACCAAACAACAGTTCAGAAATTATGAAAAAAAGGCTGAAAGGTCTTTTGGTCTACATATGTGAGCTGAAAACCCAACAAAGGCACGAGTAGTGCCCCAGAATTAATGGAAGTCTGGCCAAAAAAACATATTCTGCTCATTGCACTAAATCACATCAAACTGTTAGAAAATAATGTAATGTTAACTCTCCATTATGTAAAAATAATGGAGAGTTGACACAATGCCAGGGTCACCCGTCTGGGTTTTATTTAAGATTACTACTAGATGCTTTGTTTTGAGAATGCCTGGCTTATCTTCTTACCAAGTGAATTGTTTGGTGACCCCATCTTTTGCAATCATCTAACAATGTAAGCAAAACAAATAGCCTCTACCTGTTATTGTTTTATTCAAGCAATTGTGAGGACAAGGTAAGGCTATTTTACGCAATAAAATGTCAAAATGCTATTGTAATTTAACTTTTAATAAGTTTAATACATCCCTGATCCTCACAAGGATAAGCCAGTCCCACCTCACCACATAATTTTGTTTTCTGGCGACCAAAAATATCATGAAGATCTTTCAACAATTATCTATCAACAACGATCACTGCACAAACACAGACATGCGCACAGACAAGGGGTCATCTCTCTTAAAAAGAATAATTTTTTTTTAAATTCTTGTCGGTCAATACATTTTGCTTCACAAAACCAACCAAGCACTTGTGAGGATAAGGTAAGTATTTAACTTATAGAATGTTAAATTACAATAAAATTTTTACAATATCTTACTCAAGGACTACACATACTCTCTGGTTTGACTTACCATAACAAGGGCCTGAGGGACCATTTTCATTGGAACCAGTGTTGTCATAACAGCAAACTTGGTAGGCTTCATTCCAGTAGATCTCGCTTCCTCCGAGCCTGTCAGTACATTCAGTTGCGCCAATAACATTAAATGGAGCTTCTTGCAACCAATCAGGAGATGGTCCACCACCTACAGGAGTTCAGACATAGCATGTGAATTTTAAAGCATGTATCTCAAGGTTTTTGGTAATTTCAAGGTTTAAATACTTCTCTAACTGTACAATTTTTTAAAGATATTTTGTCTAAATTTTGGCCCTACAAATGGTTTTACATGCTTTATGTCAGTATAAATCTTGCCCGCATATTCTCTTTCTCGAGCTACCTCTTGTTTAATATTAATTTCTAAAACTGTTGACTAGAAGTTCATTTGTCCCATGTAACCATCCCGTGCCACATTGTAGTATCTCTCAGTTATAAAATTCCAAGAACAATACAGGCCATCAGTCTTATCAGATGTACCCAGTCTATTTACATAGGGAAGATGCATCATGACCCACCTCTTATGAGGCAACTTGTTCAATGTAACTTTTTTTTATTTTTAAGATTTATTGTGACTCTTAAAAAAGGATGATTCAGTTATAAAATTCCAAGAACAATACAGGCCATCAGTCTTATCAGATGTACCCAGTCTATTTACATAGGGGAGATGCATCATGACCCACCTCTTATGAGGCAACTTGTTCAATGTAATTTTTTTTTTTTTTTTAAGATTTATTGTGACTGTTAAAAAGGATGATTCAAACAATGTAACTGTTTATTCCTTTTTCAAGCTGAGTCCAAAAACTTCAAAATTCATGTAAATCTAATCTAATGTGGACTTTTATAGCTTCTAATCTCTATCAATAGACTGACTAGATCTAAGGTACAACTGAAAAACAATGTGAATAATCGAAAGGGTAATAACATAGCCAGGTCATACCAAAGAAGACACCAGGCAGTGAAATAGGTAGCTGTATTTTTTTCTTAGTTTTTAAAATGTAGACAATTGTGTTTTTGAATAACAAAGAATCTTTTAAAATTAGGTTTCCTGAAATGTTAAAACACACAAAAAATATTTGTTTAAAACTCTTTTCCAACATTAAATTGAGAAAATTCTAAATGAAAAGAACTTATTTTTTTAAAAAAATGAGAGTAAATCAAGATTTTTTATGATTGGATGTGAAAAACAGCACTAACCATACAACATTCCCCATCCTGTTAAGAAGCATTCATGGTTGTATCTGTCCACACCAGTATCTAGAGGAATTGTCTCTATGTAGCCAGGATTTGCTTCAAGTGGTGTGTCAAACTCAAGCAAAGCTATGTCATGGTTGTAACAGTTGTAAGGAGGCGAGACCGTGCAATCACCTGTCCACTCTGGATACTGAAAAATATACCAACATTTGGCTTGGATAAGATCTGCAATGCTTTTAACAGCCTGTGCCAAATAAAGCATGCATCCTTATGTTTTTGCCTTAAAATGGATTTCTAAAAGGTAGTTTGAAACCAGTCTTATAAGTTTCAAAATATATCGTCAAGAAATTACACATGAAGCATAAAAAACTTCATCATTTATATGGATCTATGTTATGAGTCTTATTTAAAAAGGACAAGGAAGTTTAAAAAGTAAAGTATTTCATCAGATAGCACGTGGCATATATACTTATTGATATCTCGAGTTGAACTTTATGAAATTATATATATTTAATATATAATATAACTAGTTGTTTATTTCTGTTAACAAAAACAGCCAATAACCAGATAGACCAGTTTACCATTCACAACTTTTCCCACAAAACCAGGACACAGTGACTGAAAACCAATTGGTATGATCCAACAAGTACATAATCACCTTCACTAAGGAGGACATGTTTGCAGGAATGCATTTTTTTTGTCTGTAAAATGACTTCAAAAGCTGTCTACTGATTTTGATGAAATTGTCAGGAATTGTTGACAATGGCTCAAACAAAAAAAGGTATGTTGATGATCTGGATCACTGACTGGGATGTTTTGAAGATTTTTTTTTGTTTTTGTTATTGTACTCTTGAGCAATATTAGGGGTGTTGGGCCTTGTCGGAGGTCTTGGCTTTCCATGTATTTGTCTAGTTGTAACAAATGAATTGCCAAAACATTACCTTTTATAAGATTCTGTCACCGATATCTTTATTTAAAAGAACACGTTACACAACAATATGTTGTATGTATCCTTGCTGTTAGACTTTGGCTGTGCAACATCGACATATTCTTACAAACATACGACATTCTCTGATGGTGAAACCTCTAAATCTGGTAATAACCTCTAAATGTGAATAACAAGGATGAAAGGTCTGCAAAGCCATCAGTGACACGAGTAGTGCACTAGAATTAATGAAAATCTGTTGACAAAAACCAGTTTTGAGTCAGACACATCCCACACCTGGACTAGAACTAAGACGGGCACCCATCTAAGTATTAACCTAGCCCATTATGGCTTGACTGCAGTGATGAGACAAGTACTCTCATACTAAGCCACAATTCATGAAAGTCCAAAGAGAGAATTCAAATGACAAAAAGAAAAAACAATCTCTAGCAATGTGAGTCTTGCTAGAGTTCATGCTTAAAAAGATACAGGCACATACCTGAGTGATGCTGGTAAGGTATCTTATTTCAGGTTGACCATCTTCACCTGTGTAGGTATTGGTGCCGAAGAGGACATAATAATTATCTCTGGAAAAGAATTAAATGTTAAAGTCCACAATTACTGAGGATGAACACACACAGATGAACCCAAATAAAAATAAAATAACAATAAATTGTTGAACACGAGAACGCCTTTACATGTGCCTGCTGAAGTACAGTTAAATAAGCCATTTTAGTGGTTTATAAAAATCATAAAGATGTAGTTCAACTTTGCGTAGATTGTAAAAAAAAGTTCAATCACAAAAGCAATTAAATCATGAAATAAATGTGGCAGTAACATAATAAAAGGGTCATCATTACCCATCACTCATTCCAGTTAAATACCTAAATGCTATTCATCAGCCAGAAAGCGTAGTTTCAAACTGTAAAGTGTAATCCAAAATTCAAAATAAAACATATCTTGTATTTCTTGTTGCAGTCTGTGTAGTTATTAACATACTTAGAGAAAAATATATCTATCTTTCATTGATCAGATTTAAAGCTGTCTTCATTATTTCATTGCAATGTGAAAAAGTGAGGGAGTAAATACAATACACAGGCTTTGGAATAGCAGTCAGATTTAGGCTAACCACATGTGGATTTGTGAATAACATCCTGATTCAGAAGATTTGCCAGAAATTCAGATTCTGCCATAACATACATATTTGGGCATATCAAGAATCGGAGATGAGACATAGATTTGGCCAAATCATACTAAAACTTACCTATACGCAAAAGCCTACCTGCCTTAGCCACCCCACTACCCCTGTGCCTTCTCTGGCATGACCTGGCTATGTCAGTGGATCCTCACAATTATTCAATATGCTTCTGCATTGTTGCGCCTTGGAGTCTGTCAGATACTGGAGATTGAGCACTATAAAAGTCCCTATTAAATTAGATAGATGGATGAACTATTCATGTAACATACAGACATTGAAATAATATACCAGTTTGGCAGATTTGGTTGAACAGATACAGATTTGGCCATAGCTTTCAGACTTGAGAACATCAAGATATGGACATGATATATACAATTTGGCCTGAGTACATTCAGAGTTATTCATTCAAACATAAATACATACGGATTTGGTCCACCAGCATCATCTACACAATGTGCAGCAGTGATGGCATACTGAGAGTTAAAGTACAGACATCCGCAGACATGGGATCCACTGGTTCTTTTGATGGCTCCCTGATGTGGCCAGGCATGTGGAGCCGCATCCCTGCCATTCACCACAAACCTGTCCATACAAAAAGTACAGTAAAAAAAACCCACAGAAAACTATTCATACAACAGCAGTCTACAGAAACATATTCATACAAAAGTACAGTAGAAACCAAAAGAAGCAGATTCATACAAAAGTACAATAGAACCAAAAACAAATAAAAAACCCAACAGATTTATACAAAAGTACAGAAAAAAGTACAATAAAAAAACCTGTCCATAGAAAGTACAGTAGAAACCAAACGAGAATGATTCCCCTAGAAACTTCTCAATGAAAAAAAATATGAAACACAAATAAGCCTGACAAAAATATTCTATATTCTAAAATATTGATGAATTAATTTTCACCCTTACCAAAATAACCATTTCCAACAGTTTGTTTCATCACTACCTCGTCTAAATTTGTATTTTTGGAAACTCCTCTAAGTATTGTCTAATCATAATCTTCCTATCAGAATATTTTAAGAAAACAGAACACAGTACTATACTGTTCAGTGGTTACCATTCTAGTTTAATGAAATAATATAAACTCAGTGCAAATTATTAACGCCGGGACAGAGGGACTAAGGTTATACTATTGGAATCATAACTTACAAAATTCTTCCCATCCATGTTCTTCAAAGGATATCATATTTTAGTTGTTTGAGGGCCTGTGTGATGATATTAATTGCACATTAGGAAACAAACATGATCATATTGCCACAGATCCTGAGCGTTCGACACTCAGTGGAGTGAAAATATAAATACAAGTAGCACTTTAAAATGATAAGCATGAGTAGTCTCGAATTTAGTAAATGCAAAAGTAATGCAACATGATAAACTATGAAAATAATAATTTGTATACTTTGCGTTGTGACACTACAATCAAAATGTTGTACATAACTTTAAATCATAGAAATTATTATCACCGAGTTGTTCAAAAATTGACAATGATGTAGCACTGGATACCTGAATGATGATGTAAAATTTCCTTCAAAACTCTGTTGCAGTTTCTAACCATGAATATTTTGAACATTTTGAAAAATAGTAGCAGCATCCAGAATGTGTCTGGATGAACAAGGTTCAGATTTTTGAGCCTCATTTAATGAATTAAAAAAGGAGAGTTAATGAATTTTACAGACAACTGTGGAATAAAAACTGTTTGAGAAGGATTTGTTTGCCCAAATGCACAGGGATATTAGGAAATATATTGGAGCAGATACATTTAAGACAGATGGTCCGGGAGTAGATCTAGAACACACCAGAAAAGCGGCAATTCCTGTGATTTGGAGGAATTGATCCCGAATTTAGTGCACTTTGTCCTATTTTACGCCATTTCTGATCTGTTCTCAGTGCTACCATGAACACTTACGTTATGCTCCACTATTGTGTCCATTCTGAAACAGGATCACTACCATATTAGGGGTAAAATTCAAGGCAAATACATTTATTTGTTCCTACTTGTCCAAGTATGTACCCAAATGCAGTTGGATGTCCCCATATCCCCTGAATATGTCCCCGTATGACCTATAAAGGCTGCAAGTACCATCATAACTATACAGGACCCCTTGTACGTGGACAGGGGGCTTATCTGGCTCCTAAATGACCCAGGATGCTTCCCCAGGACCCAGGATCCATGTAAAAACTGTCCTGGATCAACTTTCTAATCAATGTTTTTGTGGTCAAAAGTCAGATTTCATGTCTATCAGGTGTAACAATGGTGATTATTCTTCTCTAGAGAAATTTATTAGCTTGGATGCCATTTTGTTTCAATATCTCATGTAAAGTGGCAGGCGGGCCAGACATCACCATATCTGGCTGCAACCTGGGAGATACCCCCAGACAAAAAAACCAGGTGGGCCATTTCGACTGACTGATGCCCAAACTTATGCAATGGTACTGGAATGCATGCTATTACTTCCTGGGAATGACACTGAAACTATTCTGAGAAATATCAACAAACCTTCTTCACAAACCCTTATAGCACTGGCCTCAAGTTGGTTGTGAACCTCAGACATTTTGCCTGTGGAGAAACCTGTCCATTACCAGTATAATTTTGCCTGGCCAGGAGTACCACCACCAAGATCATTTCAGAGGTCTGTCACGCCATGCCATAGGAGCCTTGGACAGGAAACACATAGCCATGGCAATCAGATGCCCAAAAATGGTCTGAGCCTTTACTTCAACTATAAAGGGTTCCATTCTATTGTCATGTTAGCCCTGGTAGACCAGAATTACAGGTTCATATGAGTGGAGGTATGCACCAATGGAGCAGAGACAAAAGCAGCCATCTCCCACCAATTCCAGCTTCATTAACATATTGGAACCAACAGCTAAGCATCCTGGCACTGGAACCTATTGTGCCAAGAGACAGTGCCATTCCTTACTTTTTTCCGGGTGGTGATGCTTTTGTCCTGAAGATATGGTTGATGAAGCCATATTCCTGCCGAAATGTAAACATTTCAAAACATATGTTTAAGGCCTCTTAAACACTTCGAGGCCACTGAGTTGTTGAGAATGATGCAGATGATCATCGGGTAACCAGCTGGGGGTAATGGTGCAATATAATGACAACTCGGATGATGGGCAGGGTCACACAGGTTCAGAATCAGTCAGATTGCAAAGAGACTACTCGAAATAGTACTTTATGGACACAGGAGCAGTTCCTTTCTGCATGGACATGATTTGAAAAAAAAACCCAGACAAAGTGGATATAAAAAGGTATAGAGAGAACAAGAAATTAAACCCCAAAGAAGGAATCAGAAAGAAATTTTAAAATGTCCTCTAAGGCGAAAAAAAAGTGAAAAACACAAGGGCCAAAAGAGCAATCCACCAAACAATGTATTTGGCCCTCCCACACAATAATACATGCAATATGTCCCAATAAAGTAACTACATGTATAACTTTTCACCTTAAATATGTTAACAGATGTTAAACCCAAGATCTTCCTGTTGGGTCAGAGGTACCCGGCCATCCGTCACCTGTGTTCAACCCCATTTATTGCTTTGGTTTACAAGGACCTGTACTAGTATGTAGGGTGCAAATCTGAACATTTGTTGGTCCTTACTAGCCCCGTTCTAAGCAAAGCACGGTTCTTAATGCTAGTAGACACCTCTGGGTTTTATCATATGTGGGGCACCACCCATAGTCTGTAACATCTGTTTCATCCGAGTCTTAGGACTTATTACAGTCTCACTTTCCAATTGGGTTGGGGGTGCATTGTGTCCTCCTCCTCCTCTATCCCCTCTTCTCAGGTGTGGGGGTCTGCAGGTCCCTTCCTACAGTATTCTCATACATAATATCACATTTATTCTTCTTCTTAATTAACATTGTAGGATATAAATTAATGTTTCCCTTTAAAAGTATGTCACTACTATGGCAACAGATGAGTCCCAGTTAGTGGTCTTGCCAAAAAAGGAATAAGGATTCCTCTGAAATATGGGGGTTTATATAGACCGCTAACATCCTAGAGTAATACATAGACACTCCGGGAAGGTTTGGGGTATGCTTGAGAGCAATATATGATGGATTGTGGCCTAAGTGTGTGGTATCCAGGGATCTGAGAGAAGTACAATTAGGGGCATGGCCTATGCCCTTGGCATGTCCATATGTGAAACTGGTGTGTAATCCTTATCATCTGGGAAGCCATCCTACATGTTTGGGAGCAATTTGGTAAGGAAAAGTGGAGAGTTCTCCCAGTTTAGTGAGGGAGTATAAACATTCAAGTACCCACTACCGTCCCCCTGTAGCTTTCGTACTGCTTATGTACCAGCCCAGGGCAAGTCATGCCACTGGAAATTAAGTATAACACCAAATATTGGCATGCTTTGTCGGATGGGCCTGAAACTGCCAATAATCGTCCAGAATGCTCCTGTATCATTCAGGTAGGCCACCAGGTTTTCCTTGATTACCAAAAACCTCAAAGGTTTCTTGGTTCGGGGATAATATGGGAGCTCAAGTGAGTCTTGCTCAACCATGGAAATGGAACTGGGATATGAACTTTTATCAAAGAAAAGATTGAATTCTTCAATTGTATTTATCTTAAAATTGGGTTTAGCAGGAACACACATCTCATTTTAGGTTGTGATTTTGGCTCTGCAGCACTAGCATTGTTCTTTTGGTTATACATGGTCCTCTCACCCTTTTCCATAGGTGGTCAAAAACTGGGTTGGTATAACCTTAAATTAGGGTTTAGCTTAATCTGAATTTTAGGGTGAGGCCCCCCTGACATTATCTTATATCTAGGTTGACGTTGTTTTGGAACTATATAATTTACACGTAAACTCATATCAGATTATTTCACTTGATGTAAAATTAATTTCTGTTCTATGTAGAAACCTATGAGATGCTTGCTTTTTTGTAAAGTTGGCTTCATTTTATAGTTCTCACTTTGTCAATCAGTTAGAGTGTTTTAACTTTGGGTAAACAGTTTTTTTTCTGATGAGAATAGTTTGAGAATAGTTTATGGACAAGTGTGGTAAAGATGGTAAAGACTCCTTACCAGAAACAGGGTGAGTGTGTACATATTAGGCCTCATTTTGATTAGAGTTCTTGCTTTGGTTGTAAGACTAAATGCAAAGGTCAAGACCCCTTTGCTTAAGGGGCAGACTTGACTCAATGTGTTGCTTGTACAGCACAATCAGCGCAGCAGCAGCAGTCATATCTATGGGAAAACTTAGTGAATAGGTCCTGTTACAGAAACCGTTCAGACTTGTGGGATGACCCCCCATTTTAACACAGCTCATGCAAAGACGTAATGTCTGTTCAAACAATTTTAAAAAGTACCCCCAAAGGCAACTTGCTTTCCTAGCTGCGTTGCATTGACCACCCACACACATCCTGTCCAAAGCAAATCCCAACAAATCACAATGGTTGATTTTTACACGAATAGGAGATGGACAGAAACCACAACTAAAGGTACCCATTTGGTTGTAGCTCTTGACCCAAGCACAGGCTGGTGTGACCTAGGTATAAAATGAACAAAGTAGTCAAAATAAATTTTGAAAAATCAGACGGTAAATAAGAAAGTTGTGTTCTTTTTAGTTGTATTCTGTTATATATGGTGACAATACCTAACAAGTATTCTGTTACATATGCTGACAATACCTAACAATCCTGTAAAGGTCCTGAAAATTAAACAAAAAACCCTTTTGTATCAGCTTTTATTTTATCACCGTCTTTGTGAAGAAACAATGTTCTTGATAATAGTTCATAATTTTATCACTGCATTCTATAAGATCGGTTTGGTGCGTAAAGGCCTTTAATGGTGTTGCATTTCATGGTAGTTTTTGACATAGATGTACAATTTAGTTTTACCTTATCTTTACAATACCACCCACTCAGCTTCAGTGACACTTACCATGACGCATCTTCTCCATATGAAACATGGACTACAGCTAAAAGGAGAAGCCACTGTGTGTTCATCTTGCCTCCTTTGCCAATTAAATCTGTAGACTTAAGCTTGCGTTTGTGATATAATATGAACAAGTTATCTGCTTTGGGAAACCCAATGTGTTGAGAGATGATAAACCAATGAGAAAATGTGATATGTATAACTGATTAATGTGAATTACTAAGAAATTCAGTATTACCTTTTTGCAAGTTTTTACAAGCTACTATTACTGCAACTGTAATATACACTAAGGAATCAACAGGTGTACTGTGTTGTTCTTATTGGTATGTATTGTGATCTGACCCAATTAACGTTCACTCATATTTTCTAATTGAAAGATGAATACTTTATAATTTCACTTGGAATTTAATTTCCACTGTCCTAGCTCATTAGACAACCAAAACGAAGGTGTAGTGAAAACTGTTAGTGTTACACAAAATGCCCACTTGTTTGAATATGTCCAATACTTCTGCCCTATTCACACCACAGGCAGTATCCCCTATTGTAGGCAGTGTTTGGTAAAATGTATCTGTCCTTGGATCTCCGCCTTATGTCCACATGCAAACTTGCAAGTCAGTGGCCCACCGTTCTGATCCTTGAGCATCTTGTGGAAATTTTAAAATGTTTAACTGAAAGTGTGGCCCAGAGTGTATATAAGGTTGTGACTCGGTCATCTTATGGTGTAACACGGCGACATAAGGTAAGTTTCGCCACTGTCACAAGATCGCGTATGAACCTCATACGGTACTTGAAGGACAGGGGGCATTTCACCCCACGCCTTTCACTGTGAATTATATCGCCTGTAGTGCAAATGCTACACCAAATCTCCTAAGGTATGAGCGGTTCCACTGCTGAGTAAATCCTCTAATCGCGGGACATACTGCCGTAGTGTGACTTGGGCATTACACAGTTGAAAAAACGCCTTTATCAAAAATCAATGAACCAGAACTAAATTTCCACTTTAACCAGGTATTGACAGATAACAGGGTAAAGTTTCAGTGGAAAAAGGTCATCTAAGGACTTCACATTTACATCTACTGAAAATGAAATTCTATTTAGCAGGGTTATACTTGAACCTTTCAGTTCAAACTAAAGAGAAGTGTCAAATATTTTAAGCTGTTAGCCTCAGTTAAATCATACAAAGTTTTAATAAGATAAGAACAGTTACAGATATCAGACCTTACGTTTTATGGGTTTGCAAAGATAAAATGAAGTTAAAAAATGAATTGGCAACAGCATATGAAATTTACAGCTAATAAAACTCCTTTATTTTACTTTGAAATACGATAACTTCTCATCAAAGTTGTAAAAAATGTTAAACAATTGTGTAATTGCTTGCATAACTTCAGTTTTAGCTGTTCGATTATACTGCATGTGCACTACAAAATGAATAAAACTATTGTGCCTAAAGAGGCCAAAGTTAAAGGGAATATGCAGATGTCATAAGCTGAATACCAATGTACACATATTAACGATATTATATTGATAAAACTGTGATGAAGTCCAAATTGTATAGTGGTGTATATTTGTTGGTTCCAATTCAGTGATAAAATTCATTTATTGTGCAAACCATTGCATCTAGAATAAAATAGCATCAGAGATGCCCGTAGCCCACAGCCTAGGGAAATATTTTCAACACCATGAGATACAGAAGCACTGTACCAGTACAAAGTTCAGGATACTTTCAGAGCACTGTCAGTTATATAAAGTTCCAAAAAATGTTCAAATGCAGAAAATAATGTTTAAAAGAAAGATAATGCATGTAAAGATGAAGTTTTAAAACAAGTCAATTCAATAACAAGATGACAGCATTAATCAGTAAACTAAAATTCAACATTCTTTATCTACATCTGCATGGCCGAATTATGGTTTAGATGTTTTGAATATTACCATGCATACAGAAGTGGTAATACATTTAATGAACGCTTATGTGTGGTGTTGGAGCAAAATCTGTGGCTCACTTGATGAAATTCTATCTCTTACAATGGGAAGTTATGAAAGTAAAATTCTTAATAAATTCTAATATGAATTAACAGTGCTTAATCTGCATCAAAAGACATACCCAAAGGTGCAACAAGATTTTAAAGGTCAAGGTCACTACGACAAGGTCAAAGGTCAAATTAAGGTCACACCATGATAATACACACCTATGGCCCCTGACCAATGTCCCTACCAAGTATCAACTTCCTACACCTTACAGTTTCCGAGATATAGCCCGGACAAGATTTTATAGGTCAAGGTCACTATGGCAAGGTCAAAGGTCAAATCAAGGTTAGATCATGATGTTGCACAACTACACCCCCTAACCAATGTCTCTACTAAGTATCAACTTCCTACACCTTACGGTTTCTGAGATACAGCCTGGACAAGATTTTATAGGTCAAGGTCACTACAGCAAGGTCAAATCCTGATCAGACCATGACGTTGCAAAACTACACCCCCTAACCAATGTCCCTGCCAAGTATCAACTTCCTACACCTTACGGTTTCCGAGATATAGCCCGGACAAGATTTTCAAACTCAAGGTCACTACGGCAAGGTCAAATCAAGGTCAGACCATTACGTTGCACACCTACAGCCCCTAACCAATGTCCCTACCAAGTATCAACTTCCTACACCTTACGGTTTCTGAGATAAAGCCCGGACAAACTTTTTCCCGCCGCCCGCCCACCCGCCCGCCCGACAGGACGCCCGCCCATCCAGACACCATGGGTGAAAACAATACCCCGACAGCCCTTAAGGGCTGTGGGGTAAAAACTACATCATATACATGACTCTTTAGAAGTCTTCACAATATCACTGGACTTTGCATCTTGACACAATGTATTTCTGGACATAACAGATAATAACATGTGATCTCTTTCAGCGTGATAAATCCACATATAAATATTTTGTGAAACACCCGCATTTAACCTTATCAAGCTCACATCTTCTTTCGAAGAAGAAGCTTTTTAATTTTCAATTTTCAGTTAGCCTCCTTATCTGTCTACAATGGTAACTTTGGGCATTCTGTCACGACAACTGATTGGTTGGTGCTACCTTAGTAGAATAGAGATTACCACTTCTAATCAGATAACAAACAACCATGGTTTCTGTCAGAAACAAACGAATAACTCATCCTTTTACGATTTGCTGTTCTTGAAAACCTTGTTGCTCTTGGACTATCCCTTCTAGGACAATTGGTGCCTTAGATGTTCACATCAGTTTGGAGCTATACAAATGGTTCAACTTGAATAAGATCTTCAAGGAATCAAACATCAACCGAAAAAGCTAAGTGCTGACAAACACTTGCTGTCCCAAAAGCAAACATACAAAGCAGAAAATGAAAATTTTGTACTGTAGATTTGGCAATTTGAAAAAATGTGAAACATTTGAATGGTTGACAGTGTATTGTTCAAATAGAAAGTCAAAACCTATGGCTTACTGAAAATCTGGCCTCGTTTTTTTTTTTTTTTTTTTTTTTGTTATTCGTTGCTTATTATTTCCTATTAACTCTCAATACATTCAAAGGGTATGAAAGCAATGATAAAGGGCATATAAACCACGAACACAAAATCCTAAAGGCTAAGTGGAAGCATGTGAAAATAAAAATTTCCCGCACCAAAGGTATGTAAATACCAAATATGGTTAGAAAGCACCGACTAATAAGCGAGATATTCAAGGGAGACCATGACCTAGTGGTGGATTGGAAACCTGCTCCCCCAAAAAACTAGATTGGGCCAACTCGGCGCCAACATATCCCCAGACAGGTCATCACTCACGCCACAGGTTTTGATCGGGAATTTTTTAAAACATAATTACCCATTATTATATGAACTTCAGCACATCAATCTACTCTGTTTATATCTCCCCAAGGAAGATGGTGCATCCCCAGACGCCGAATACATAACTCAAATTATATTTTCAATCTTCCTGCAATGATAACTCTGAACCTATTTTCAAAGTATTTAAATGATTGATGATTGAATGTCCATTCTAAAATAATAATCCCAAAAGAGCATATCTGTTTCTATATTTGTTGACAAATAAAATATTATTTTTAACTCAACTCATCATATTTTTCAATCTTCCTTCAAAGTATTTAAATGATTGATGATTCAATGTCCATTCTAAAATTCATAATCCCAAAAGCGCATATCTGTTTCTATATTTGTTCACAAATAAAATATTATTTAAAAAAAAATTATTTATATTATTATTTTATTATATTATTTTTAGAATTTGCAAATTGTTTTCAGTTATTCATTTCCTCTATACCTATATATGTGGTCCATATATATGCAACCTAAATATGTGACACAATCTCAGTTCTGACTCCCCTTTGTGTTATATGTAATGAAGCCCACCACCTCCCACCCCCACCCCTCTCCCCTTCTCCACACCTCTCTCACTATTACACAAGATCTGCAACCCCATTGAGTTCTTTGTTTCTCATCTGATATCATTAAATACCTTTGTTTATTTAGTGTCACTCAATATAGCTGGAGGTCCCAGAGGTGGGTGGGGGGAATCCGGGTGGGGGATGTGGGTTGAGCATAAATGGTAAACAAACAATCTATATAAAAGGGGTACTCAAATACAAAAAGAATTGAGAATTTTAAGTATGTGATTATCAACTGAAATGAGTTCATAACTGTAGGAGCTGTGCCAAAATTAACTGAGGCAAGTTGAATAAAACTGGGCTAGTTGAGGGTTAAAAATCCCCTAGTTTTACTACATAAGGATATAATTTCATTAATATTGGGACTTAAAGCTCACTTAAAGTGTCCATTTTGTCTACTTCAATATGTTTCACCAGTTTCATTTTAAAAAGTGAAAAACTCAGCAAGCAGAGGTATAACACAACAAAAATAAGTTCTTAAAAGACTAAGATAGCCATAACATTATTAATATTCAAAATTTAAATAGACAGGCATTTCCATTTAAAAATTCAAAGATTTCAGCTCTATAACCCACATAGTTTGACAGTTACTGGGCTTTAAAGTGGCATAATATCCATAAATTGGGTTTCTGTGGGCATTTTACAATTGTTAAAGAGACCTTAGCAATTAAACTACAGATCTGAAACTTTTTGGGGGGACATACATAACAAACAAAAATCATATATAATACAGTTTAAGACTTGTCACACTAAGCATTTCCAAATAACAGGGCAAAATACGGAAAAAATGTCAAAAAAGGCACTTGGGCGAGTGTCTATGGCCCTCATACACAGGTTAAATGTCTACTAAAAACCTTGATTTTTGGCATATGTAAAAAGGACAATAATGCATTCCCAGATGGGATTTCAGCTCCATCAATCACATAGTTTAACAGTTACAGGGCTTAAAGGTGGTAAAAAGTCCAAATATTGGGTCATTGTGGGCCTTTTAGAGATCTCGATGTGGCTTTCAAATTAAAGCTTCAGACTTAAAATTTGTTACATACTAAGATTACACATAGAATATGTATCTAATAAAGTTTGAAACTTCTCAGACTTACCATTTCCAAGTTACAGAGCAAAATATGTGAAAAATGTCTTAAAAGGGTCACTCAGGTGGGTGTTAAAGGTCCTCATACACAGGTTAAATGTCTACTTGAAGCCTTGATTTTTGGCACATGTAAAAAGAACATAATAATGTATTCCCAGATGAGATTTCAGCTCTATCAGTCACATAGTTTAACAGTCACAGGCCTTAAAATTGGCAAAAAGTCCAAATACTGGGTCTTTATGGGGCCTTCTAGAGACCTAAATGTGGCCTTCAAATTAAAGCTTCAGACTTAAAATTTGTCACATACTAAGATTACACATAGAATATGCATCTAATACAGTTTGAAACTTCTTAGACTTACCATTTCCAAGTTACAGGGAAAAATATGTGAAAAATGTCTAAAAATGGTCACTCGGGTGGGGATTTATGGTCCTCATACACAGGTTAAATGTCTTCTTAAAGCCTTAATTTTTGGCACATATAAAAATAACATACTAATATCTTCTCAGATAGGATTTGAGCTCTATCAGTCACATAGTTTGACAGTCACAGGGCTTAAAAGTAGCAAAAAGTCCAAATATTGGGTCTTTGGGAGCCTTTTAGAGACCTCAATTTGACCTTCAAAATTAAAGCTTCAGACTTAAAATCTGTTACATACTAAGATTACACACAGAATATATATCTAATACAGTCTGAAACTTCTCAGACTTACCATTTCCAAGTTACAGGGAAAAAGATGTGAAAAATGTCTTATAAGGGTCACTCGGGTGGGTGTTTATGGTCCTGATACACAGGTTAACTGTCTATTAAAGGCCTAAATGTTGGGGCACATATAAGAAAACACATAGATATATTCCCAGATGATATTTAACTTAGATGAGAGACATAGTTTGAAAGCTACAGTGCTTGAAAGTGGCAAAAAGTGCATAAATTGGGTCTCTGTGGGCACTTTTGAGACCTTAAGTCGACCCCTTTGGGTAAACCTACAGCCCTAAAATTTTCTACAGACAAGGATTACATATCAAAGTTATACCTAGCGCAGTTTGAGACTCATCAGAATTATCACTTCCAAATTATAGGGCAAAATATGTGTAAAGTATAGCAAAAAATCCCTAAGTGGGGGTATTTATGGGCCTCAAACACAATTTTCTCCTCAACTTAAAGTCATGATTTTCGGCACATGTACTAAGAACATATTAATGTGTTGTCAGGTAAAATTTCAGCCAGCTGAGCATCATAGTTTGTGACCTAGAGGGCTCTAAGTGGCCAAAAGTGCAATTTCTGACCTTAAGGTGGCCATAAGTTCTTTTTTACTGGGAGTTTAAGGTCACCTTAAAATAGGGATCTTCCTTTGGGCACCCTTAACATGTGTACCAAGTTTGAAAAAAAAATATTAATTTGTTTTTGAGTTATCGCGTCCACAAGGAAATTTCTACGGCGGCGGCGGCGGCGCGACGGACCTGAATCCAATATATCCCCGACTTTCGTCTGGGGATATAACAAGCACCTCTTTCAAGGGACACTTAAAATATGATGCTGCCACAAGATTTATAGCCACCACTTTCTACCATAAGTTGTTTTCACATTCCACACCTCCACAGACCAAAATTAAGGGAGATTCAGGAACACAAACCTGTTTGACATTGAACGGGAGGTTAAATGCCAAATAAGACCCTACCAAACAATTTGCTGTAACTTCAAAATTCTACTTCACTTGGAGATGTTGGAGCCGAACTTGTGATGTTGCCAATCATCAGATGGCTCAGGATCCTAAGTTTAGCAAAGACTCTCTCTATCTTAAAATTTTAGACAAATCTGGAGAATACAGTAAAACTGTTCAAAACTGTAATTTCATTAAAATTAAACCTTTAGATGAATTTTTTTAAAATAAAAGAATGATGTAATCTTAAGTAAGTGTAACTGAAACATAATATGTTTGGAAAATATACTCAGTGCTTCATAAAAACATCATTACAATTTTCTTCTAGCTTACTTATTAAGTCAGAATTCTTTGATATTTTTAATAATAAAATAATAGAAGTATTAAAATATTAATATGAGCTCTGAGAAGATGATCCTTACTTTACATAACAAATTTTCAAAGGAGTTTCTTAATTCTGTCATTCTAGTTTGTTCTTGCTAGTCTTCCAAAGGCTGTTCTCTGACAAAAAATACTGCAAATCCAATTAAGAATCACTGACAAGGTGGTGGACAAATCAACATCAAAGGAATGACTTGCACTGCTTTCTTCACAACAAAGACATGACAAAATTTTACAAATTATTTATTTAAGATTTTGTGATACTTTTTTCCATTTTCACAAAACAATCTTCTATAATACCACAGATCCGATGTGAAAGATAATCTTTAAAAAAATTCCCAAAGTTTTTTCAAAACTTACAAGATATAATTCCATTTAAATATCATTCTGGATTCTGAAAAAAAAAGAAATTCAATTACAATAATAAAAAGCAGAGGTTTTGAAATTAGTCTTCAAAATACATGTTACTTTCTAAATTGTTTCTTCAATTTTTGAAAAAAAAATTAAGTTTAATATATACATATATATTTAATTACTGTGATTATAATCCTAACCAAATAAATTTTCTTGCAAAGTTACAACATAAAACCTACTTAACCACAATTAATACATTAAAACAATCTGGTCATACTTTATCATTATAAACCGGCAGAACGGATATTAAAACAAAAATAAATGCACCATTATGAAGGTATGTGAGATTCTCAGGGAAAGTCTTCATCCCTGCAGGATTCAAACCCAATCAAATCTTAATTTAATATAAATGGTCAAAACATGAAAAAAAGTTTTAATCAGCTAAACTAATCTGATGGATAATTTTATTTTATTATTTTTTTTTTTTGAATTCCCAAATGGATTGTTTTTTTTTTGAATGCCCAAATGGATTGGTTTTTTATGAATGCTCAAATGGACTTGTACATAGAACATCTTTACTGAGGAGAGAAGGTTGTATTTTCTTTACTCTTCTGTTTCTTGTGAAAAGTAACTCAAAGTATCTTACAATAATTTGCTTACTATACACACACACAAACAAAAAAAAATTTATAATTTAGACACAAGCATGGCAAGACAGAAATAAATACCTTTTCATTTTTTTTAAATATTCACGTACACTTTTGATGTTAAAGGTCCAACACAGAGTCTGAGCACTATCTTGTTAGAAAGGTATTTTATGATAACAAAGTATTCATTTCTGCCATTTGAGTATACATCAGTGGTAAAAAAGTAACAACCTTTTCACAAGATCTTTTCACAGATCTTAATAACATCTGACACATGCTGTCAAAGTTTGCAGGGTTGACATTCTCAATGGGTATAATATTTGCCTAAAATAGAGCATACTTTATGTACTCATGATCATCAAGGTTTTCAAAAAATGACTAAACAATACCAAAACTTAACATGTATAATGATGACATCACGATACTGTGATTGTTGATACCATTGATAATTTCACTGCATTGTATAGGCTGTATAAGGACGGGTCGCTTTAACGGTGGAGGGAATCTGTGCATACCAGTTGTTAAACAATCTTCACTGCAAACTATCCAGCCTCAGCATGGCAGTAAACTAAATTATAAACATCTGCAGCTTCAAAAAGTAACACTGCTTTGACACTGGAGGAAATGTCTGCATACTACTTGGTAAACTTTCTTGACTGTAAACTATTCAGCGTCAGCATGAAAACAAACTATATTGCAACTAAAAAGAATCTGCAACTTCAACAATCAACCAAGAAATGTTGCAACTGAGGAAAACTCTTCTTGCATGTATTTTGTTTGAATTTGTGGATCACTTTTTATCAATTTTGCGAGTTTAGAGATATTTTAAGCAATTTATCTCAACTGTTGTGGAAAATTAAGACAATCTGCTTCATGATGGTTAATTTTACGAAGTAACCCATGACAAGAGATTTTGTGTTAAGCACTTATTCTGTATTAACTGACTTAATTAAGTTCAAATTTGACCTGCTTTGTAATGCTAATGTCTTACTTTTGTATTACTTGTACTTGCCCACTATTTCGATATTATCAGCGAACTTAAAATGTTACCCGACAGAGCACAGAATTTTGACACAATTTGGGAGTTCTATAAAATATTTTTGTTAGAGGAAGTAAAGTGAAATTCACCACAAAATTTGGAATTCACCACAGTATGTGAAATTCGCAGATGAGGAAACCCCATTCTATGTCCTTGACTTGTGTGAAAATTGTTACCCATTTGTTGAGATTTACGACTACTTTAGACATCTGTTCTCCACTGTTGAAAAAATTTTCAAAAAAAAAAATAAAATGATTATTTTGTCTTACTTTTATAGGATGACCCCAATGCCAAGTTTCACATACAGTTCACATTCTCTTACTCTCTATGGCCCTCAGAAGACAGTATCATATATACCGTATTTTTCCAAAATATGGCCCGGGCGTTAATTATTTTCAAATGGCATCAGACCAGGCATTAAATTGAACCAGGCGTTCTTTTGAAATACAAAAAAACAGTGTAATAAATTGTAAACAGTGTGCTTGGTACCAGGCGTTAATTTGAACCAGGCGTTTATTTGAACCTGGGCGTTATTTTGGAAATTTACGGTATGCTTTGGTGATTTTCCAACTTGTTATGTGTGACACAGACTACATATTTTGTCCTGTTTAATTTCAAGAAGAGACATATCAAACAAAATTAACATCAGTTTTATAAAGTCAAACCAAACTTTTTGATTTATGTAGACACCTATACTATTTTAGTTAAAAAAAAAAGTCAAGTAGTCACAATTTTCAGTCTTGGTTAATATTAAAGATGAAATACAACCCAAACATCCTTGCCAGATGAATCCTGTTCATATGAAATATATGAAGCTTTTGTTGTAAGAATACATGAAATAAAACCTGTATACAAATTGATATCAGCAAGTACTTTAATACAGTAAATATATATAACATAACTGCAATTATAACGATATACAACAAATACTGTTTTTATTTATTTTTTAAACAACCTGGTTTCATAACACATAGGAAACGATACATTTTCACACTTACCAATTACAGTCAAACCCTGATAAATATATTGGCAAATTTACCAGAAGTAGCAGACAGTGCAAAATCTCCATCAAAACAATTTTTGATAAAATCTTCTTGGGGCTGGATTCACTGATGGGATCAATGTCAAGCTGAGCCAAAAACCAGCTCAAGTTTATAGCACTTTATACTAAACTTGATCCAATTTTTGGCTCTACTAAGTTTGAACCCTTTTGTGAAAACAGCCCTTGGTTCTGACTCGGGGTGTGACTCTTAGTGAAAAAACAGGGCCGGGTATCGCTTGTATAATATATAACCAATCTCAGACTGGGAACTCACGTTTTAGTTGGAACCAGCTGACAACACCAAAACCGTGAATATGGCAGATGAAAATCAAAATAAAAAAAAATAAAATTAAAAAAAAGGATTTTATTCAATCCTATGTAAATATCTCGTCATAAGGTTTTACCTTTGTTGACTACTGAATTAATTCTGTTGTAAAAATGGCATTAAATGGTTAATTTGTAGTTGTAAATACCTCACCTAAATCTTCTATCTGTGAAAATACAGAAGACATATGTCAATACTGGGTTTGACTTTTGTTTATTGATATAAGCAATTTTAACAGTGTTTTGAGCACCAAGTTTACTATTTTGTGCTCATTTTGTTAACTCAGAAGAACCCTCCCCCTTTTTCATTGTCAAGTACCTGGTCACTCGGTCATTACCCTAGTTTTGACACTGTCTTGTCAAAATAAAATTAATTTTTCGGTGTATCAAAAACCAAACAATAGATTTCACGAGAAAACCAACAGTATTGTACACAGACAAAAAATCAAGTATTATGGTTTCAAATTATGCACAAAGGAGCTGATATTCAGGATTAAATTCTGATGTTCCCTGATGAGGTTCACCAACAGGACTACACAAATTACCCAAACATCTATACACAATACTTTGAACACGTTTTACACTTCACCAAACATAATCCTGATAAAATACATACCTTCATTTTGCATTGAACTGACCTTTTTACAACAAAACTACAAGTTACTAAAGAAGAAAGAAAACGAATAAATCTAACAAGTAAACCATTGTTATACACAACCAAGACATTTCATCCAGTGTTTGTATTAGGGTTTATACGGTTTGTCACCTCATGAATTTGTGGAAATGGAGGGCAAGCCATGAAAAAAATGGGGTAAAATTGCATGTAGTTGCAATACTTTTTAGAAAGTTAAATATATATATTTTGTAGAAAGAATAATTTCATTTAGCATTAACATGGCTGTTTTTTATAAAACTTCAATAAAAAAAATACTGTGGCAAAATGTTTAATATATTGATAAACATTGATTATCCCTTCTCTCTCTTCCCACATCCACTTACTTGGTAATTATTTCTACTAAAAAGGAAATTCTACTTTTCAAAGTTTTGGTTAAATGGGTTTTCTCTGTACAAAAGAAAACAAAATTGCACAAGCTATATCATAATTTATCACCATTACTTACATTACCATAAATGTATGAATTTCTTTCGTCACAATTTCAATTCAACCAGAGCATGACATTATAAATTGAAGGTTTAAAACTTCTACATTCCGCTGTTGTAGTTATAAGTATACAAATACACATTATGAAGGTATCAGCATTTAGTTCTGCCGAAATGGTTGCATTGTCTGATAGCCTAGATTTTTTAATTGGGTTAAAATTCATGTCTCACTTACATCAATGCATGGTACTTTTAGTATAAACTAATTTAATATGGTTTTAATCAATGGCCCTACCACAAACATGGATTTTTTTTTTTGTTTTTGTTTTGAAGAAATATTCAAACTATTACAGAATCACTGAATTTTTCAGGAATTTTAAAAATAAAGCTGTTCCAAAGCTTGAAAATTTTGGTAAAAAAAACGATGTTCCTATTTGAAGTTTTACTGTAAGCACTTTTATTTATAAACCTTTGCTAATTGTCCTGTTTTTGTAACATGTCAAAATTGTAAAGTTCTTTCAAATATACCAAAAAATTTTTGGAAAATAGAGAAAACTTTTGTAAAAACAAAAAGAAAAGATTTTATTTTAAAACTAAAACCTAGATAAAGAATGTTTTTCAATAAGGTTCCTGGTGTAATCATATTTGGGTCAACTTGGGAAAAAATGTGGTATTTTAACACAGAAAGACTGACAGATTGAGCTTATTTTGTACATTCCATTTGGAGCTTAATTTAAATGTATGTAATTTGTTGAGAAAATATAAAAAAACCTACAAAAGACACCGGTCACAGTAAATTAGTTAGTTCTGAGTATGAGTACTAAAAGAAGAATATTTTACCTGTTTCTTTAAAATATTAAATAATACTTACAATTTTAATATGATAACTCTTTCTAGACACCGAAATATACATTTAAGACTAGTTTATCTAAACAATAATTAAGATCGTGTTAGCAGGTCAAGATTTTGTACAAACAATAACGTTTCAATGAGCAAGAAATAATCAACCTTTTCACCAAGAATGAGATTTGAACCCAAAACCATTAATTCTAAAACTCTGTCGCTACAGAAGGACAGCAGACACTAAGGTTATAAAAATCATTCAAATACATGACAATGATCATAAGTATAGCTGCAAAGCAAGAATGAGCTTATGCAATGTAAGCTAGGAGCTTTTGATTTGCATAAATTCAACACTAGTTAGTAAAGATGGAATCATGTATCTATATTTTAACATCGATCGATATACATCTTTCACAATTTTAATATCGATACTAAAATGGAAAATTTGAATAGCTGAATTTTCAAAAGAGTGCTAAAATTTATCAGTTCCACTGTAGTTTGATCATCAGCTTCATACAATCAGATGATTTATTCTGAGATTTTTCATAATATTTAATATATTGCTTTTACAGCCAGCTTGTACTAAAATCTATGATCAGTTTTGTATGTTTAACATGTTAACAAAAGAGTTTTTGATACCTGAAGGATCATTCGATATGCAAAGTGATATTAGAGTTTGTTATCGATATCAAACTGCATTTCATTCTCTTTACTACAAGTTAGATATCACATCATAAAATCGCAGTTCGATATCGATCGCCAACTGTTCTGAATTTCAACAACATTATTCAAAGGGTCCATTTCAATATTATTTCCTAAAAAAAAAATTCCAAACATAATTCAAAATCTTAATCAAACTTTTACAAGGTTTAATCTCCTTCAAAAGAGAGAATCTAAGATGCTACAAGCAGAAAAAAATGAAACCTCAAACAAAAAGTCTAAGAACCTAGGGGCCAGCACTACAGTGATATAGACGGGAAAAAAAGGCAAGGATATACTTTTACAAAGACATAGGATTTCAGCTTATTGCTAAACAAGGAAAAAGAAATGGATATGATCAGGCAATTCATTTAAAATGTTTGCACTTTCATAGGCAAAACTGACAAAACCTTGCTTGGTAGACATAAGTATTAATTTAAACAGAAAAATTGAAAACCCCACTTTCCACCTGACTTCATCCATAAGCAGTTCAAGTACAGAAATTATGTGAGTACAACTGCATTGGTGAAATTTATAGGCTGGCTGTTATGCACTTTTTTTTAAAATAAACAATATTTTATTGAAGCAATTAGGCCAAATCAAAAAAGATTACAATAAGCCTTGTTGCAGGAAGAACTATTTACAAAAGAATATGATCAGATGAAAATGATGAAGGTGTGGTTATATGGATAGAGTAAAACTATGAAAACCATCCTGATTCCTTTAAAAATTCTTGGACTGCCTCAAAAAAGACCTTGTTTTCTTCAAATGTCAAATTAATATCACCATATAAAGGTTAGTGGTAATCATTGGTAAATCTTTCAACTTGTTGAGCATTGATTGCCTGTGTTGAGTAAATAGTCTGCAATCTAAAAGAAAATGAGTGTTATTTTCTACTGAAAGGCCGCAGTCACAAGTTGAGTTTTGTATAACGTGTAAGCTGTTTGCAAGATGTTCTTTAAGAGGGCTACAGTTCATTCGCATTTTGGAATGTATCACGTTCCAATATCTATCGCGGATACAAAACAAATTTTTCTTAAACTTTAGCTGCTTTAGATTACCCAAATATTTTCTTTTGTACAATAAGGCTTTGAAGGAAGATAATGAATTCTCATTTTTTTTTTAAGATTATCAATTTCATTCCACAATTTTATCCCAACGGGAAAGAATGAATTTTGATGCCATTTTATTCTAAATGTTGATGCTTGTACATCACATTGGTTTGGCAACTGATATTTTGTTGTGTGGCCAACTAGAGGGGGAAATTAAAGACTTCAAATGCAATTTTTCGGAGGTTCAAACCCCTGGAGCTTCTAAAACTAGGAATTACAGTAGTCAAGTCAACTGCTTACAGGAGCACTTGCAGTCATAACAGCTACATCATATGCAACATACCGTCTTAGAAGACGGAGATTCCCGATTTGGGACAAAGTAAGCCTCAAAGACACTCTGCAAATGCCTAGAAAAGCAGAAGTCTGAGTCAGATGATACACCTTAAATACTAGTCATTTAAATATTTAACTAGAGGATCGCTTGCAAAAAAAAAAGATAATGTTTTTGCATAGCAAAAACAAAGCGTCCCGAAAAGGCTATAAAGGTGAGTGCTAAAGTATTAAGAAAATGCTTCGTTTCTAGCCTTATACTGTTGTGGCAACCAAAGTCAGCGCAGTCTGCTCTATCTAGCACGGTTTTCAAGATATAAGCATTTTTGTGTTTTGCAAAAAATAAAAAAATTAAAAATGTCCGCTATATTTGGCGAGACAAAAATATTTTGAAAATTGGCATGGCTACTCTACAGAGATACCCAGCAGGTCCAAAATTTTGTTGAGTTCGCTCCATATAGCACAGTTTTTGAGATATAAGCATTTTTGTGTTTTGCAAAAACTTTGAAAATTCAAAATGGCCACCATTTTTGGGGAGACAAAAATTTTTGTCAAGAACACTGCCGCGGTGTGTATCTCCCGCCGAGCATTAAAGCAGAAGAAATAGCTTTTCCGAGATATTCACAATTTTTCATTTTCGTGTGTGAAAGCTCTTCCAAAAGTAGGTGAATGAGTTATTTGAGAAAAATTGGCTATCTGCAATACTATTAAGAGATAATTCACATTTACTCATTTTGAGTAGGTGAATAATTATCTATGGGTCTGAAACTTCACCAAGTGAAAGCTCTCCCAAAAGTAGGTGAATGAGTTATTTGAGAAAAATTGGCTATCTGCAATACTTTTAGAGATAATTCGCATTTACTCATTTTGAGTAGGTGAGTAATTAGCTATGGGTCTGAAACTTCACCATGTGAAAGCTCTCCCACAAGTAGATGAATGAGTATTTGATAAAAATTGGGTATCCGCAATACTTTTACAGATAATTAGCATTTACTCATTTTGAGTAGGTGAATAAATAGCTATGGGTCTGAAACTTCACAGAGTGAAAGCTCTCCCAAAAGTAGATGAATGATTAATTTGAGAAAAATTGGCTATCTGCAATACTTTTAAAGATAATTCGCATTTACTCATTTTGAGTAGGTGAGTAATTAGCTATGGGTCTGAAACTTCACAGAGTGAAAGCTCTCCCAAAAGTAGGTGAATGAGTTATTTGAGAAAAATTGGCTATCTGCAATACTTTTAGAGATAATTCGCATTTACTCATTTTGAGTAGGTGAGTAATTAGCTATGGGTCTGAAACTTCACCAAGTGAGAGCTATCCCAAAAGTAGGTGAATGAGTTATTTGAGAAAAATTGGCTATCTGCAATACTTTTAGAGATAATTCGCATTTACTCATTTTCAGTAGGTGAGTAATTAGCTATGGGTCTGAAACTTCACCATGTGAAAGCTCTTCCAAAAGTAGGTGAATGAGTTATTTGAGAAAAATTGGCTATCTGCAATACTTTTAGAGATAATTCGCATTTACTCATTTTGAGTAGGTGAGTAATTAGCTATGGGTCTGAAACTTCACAGAGTGAAAGCTCTCCCAAAAGTAGGTGAATGAGTTATTTGAGAAAAATTGGCTATCTGCAATACTTTTAGAGATAATTCGCATTTACTCATTTTGAGTAGGTGAGTAATTAGCTATGGGTCTGAAACTTCACCAAGTGAAAGCTCTCCCAAAAGTAGGCCAATGATTAATTTGACAAAAATTGGCTATCTGCAATACTTTTAGAGATAATTCGCATTTACTCATTTTGAGTAGGTGAGTAATTAGCTATGGGTCTGAAACTTCACCAAGTGAAAGCTCTCCCAAAAGTAGGTGAATGAGTTATTTGAGAAAAATTGGCTAGCTGCAATACTTTTAGAGATAATTCGCATTTACTCATTTTGAGTAGGTGAGTAATTAGCTATGGGTCTGAAACTTCACCAAGTGAAAGCTCTCCCAAAAGTAGGTGAATGATTTATTTGAGAAAAATTGGCTATCTGCAATACTTTTAGAGATAATTCGCATTTACTCATTTTGAGTAGGTGAGTAATTAGCTATGGGTCTGAAACTTCACCATGTGAAAGCTCTCCCACAAGTAGATGAATGAGTTATTTGATAAAAATTGGGTATCCGCAATACTTTTACAGATAATTAGCATTTACTCATTTTGAGTAGGTAAATAATTAGCTATGGGTCTGAAACTTCACCATGTGAAAGCTCTCCCTAAAGTAGGTGAATGAGTTATTTGAGAAAAATTGGCTATCTGCAATACTTTTAGAGATAATTCGCATTTACTCATTTTGAGTAGGTGAGTAATTAGCTATGGGTCTGAAACTTCACCATGTGAAAGCTCTTCCAAAAGTAGGTGAATGAGTTATTTGAGAAAAATTGGCTATCTGCAATACTTTTAAGAGATAATTCGCATTTACTCATTTTGAGTAGGTGAGTAAAATGGCCGCCATTTTTGGCAAGACAAAATTTTTTTGAAAATTGGCATGGCTACTCTGCAGAGATACCCTGTGGGTCAAAAATTTCGTCGAAATCACTCTATCTAGCACGGTTTTCGAGATATAAGCATTTTTGTGTTTTGCAATTTTGCGAAAAATTCGAAAATTCAAAATGGCAGCCATTTTTGGCGAGAAATTTTTTGTTTGAAAATTGGCATGGCTACTCTGCAGATATACCCTGTGTATCAAAAATTTCGTCGAAATCGCTCTATCTTGCAGGATTTTCGAGATATAAGCATTTTTATGTTTTGCAATTTTTGCGAAAAATTCGAAAATTCAAAATGGCCACCATTTTTGGCGAGACAAAAATTTTTTCAAAATTGGGATAACTACTGTGCAGAGATACCCTGTGGGTCAAAAATTTCGCCGAAATCGCTCTATCTAGCACGGTTTTCGAGATATAAGCATTTTTGTGTTTTGCAATATTTGCGAAAATTTCGAAAATTCAAAATGGCCGCCATTTTGGACGAGACAAAATTTTTTTGAAAATTGGGAAAACTACTCCGCAGAGATACCCTGTGGGTCAAAAATTTCGTCGAAATCGCTCTATCTAGCACGGTTTTCGAGATATAAGCATTTTTGTGTTTTGCAATTTTTACGAAAATTTCGAAAATTCAAAATGACCGCCATTTTTGGCGAGACAAAAATTTTTTGAAAATTGGGAAAAGTACTCCGCAGAGATACCCTGCGGGTCAAAAATTTTGTCGAAATTGCTCTATCTAGCACGGTTTTTGAGATATAAGCATTTTTGTGTTTTGCAATTTTTGCGAAAATTTTGAAAATTCAAAATGGCCGCCATTTTGGACGAGACAAAAATTTTTTGAAAATTGGGAAAACTACTCCGCAGAGATACCCTGTGGGTCAAAAATTTCGTCGAAATCGCTCTATCTAGTACGGTTTTCGAGATATAAGCATTTTTGTGTTTTCCTTATTTGGAAAATTCGTAATGATTAATTAATCATTAATTACTCGGCCATTTCTTGACCAATCAATGCCAAAATCTAATGATTTCCAGATTTTAATAGAATGAATGTATTTGCCAAGTTTCAGGTGAATTGATAAAATTCCTTTCAAGTTATCATCCGGACAAGCTTCCCCATCGAAAAAAGACATTTTTGGTCATGTGACCTCTCTGATTGGTTGAAATGTCACTGCAGCATATTCAAAAAAATTCCCCAAGGCTACTGCCTAAACCTGCCAAATTTGAAAAGAATCCGCCTAACGGTTACAGAGTTATAAGGAAAACAAAATGCGGAGCCGGCGGAGCCGCCGGAGCCGGCGGAGCCTGAAGCTCTCCCATACACAAACAAGCGTCCCTTGCGGGACGCTTAATTATTAATTTATAGCGGGCATAATTTATTGTTGCATATCAATGAAATTTTCAAGGCTTTATTACAATGCTATAGGCAAGTTAGGGTGATTTTAAATATGTCACAAAAATAACATAACAGTTTGGAAAATTAAGTTTAAGTAGGAATTTCAATATTAATGCTTCACACCTTGCCTTTTAGAAGTCCCATACGAGCATATTATGACATTTAAAGCCACAAGGCTCATAAGATCTTAAGACACCTATAACTGGTGGTGTCATCATTTGTAAAAGATAAAAAACACTGGTTTTACAATGCCTTTGTGAAAACAATATCTGGTATTGTGTATTTGTTTGTAACTTGTAAAGATATAGAGTAAGAAATCTAAAATTTGCAAGGAATCTAAAATTCGCCACCTCTAAAACCTTAGTTAATTTTATGAAGAAAATGATGTTTTTGTCCAAAAATTGGTATTTTTCAGTTCAAAAAGCCTTAATTTACTATACAGTCAACAAATCTCACCACAATTTATTTATTTTATTAGTATTTTTACGTGTGGAGAATTTCAGATATGTGGCGAATTTTAGATTTCTTACTCTACATACACAAACAAGCCACAAATCTACATAAGAAATAACACTCTCAGATGTTTGAAACTTTATAAAAGCTATTGTCACTTAAAAATAAATTTTCTGAAATGTTTCATGAAATCATCTAGACTTTCTCTACTTCTGATAAATTATCAGACATAGAGTTATAAAAGGTAGACGCTTTAACAACATTTTTGCTTCACAAAACAAAACAAAACAGTTATCAACTATTTAAACCACAACCGTATGAAAAGTGAAATGTTAATATTCAATCAATAAAACACTGTCTAACCATACCATGCAGACACAGTGAAAATACTGCATGGAATAGAATCTCTCAACCTCCTCATTTGTATCGAATACGGACAAGTCAGTTACCTAGACTTGATGGGGAAATTAAAAAAAGGTCCAAGGCACCATCTGGGCCCGTTATACACAATAGTATCACATGATGTACAAAAAAATGAAACTATAGCAGACATAATTTGGAAAGAATAGGTGAGAGAACTCAGAAGTCGAAAAAATAAACAAATAAACATATCCCAGTAAATTTATGGAATGGTAAGAAGGCACAGGTGTACTTTGGTCTTGATTATTTAGGAAAACTTCCGGAATGACATCTGCAGAAAAAATATATCACGACTGAAGATAACAATATTATACGAGTGTGTAGCATGAATATTATATTGTTAATCTTCATGAGTGATATATTAACTGCATTTGTATAATATAATATTATCCACCAGTTTGTATGATTTATGAGTTAAATAAATCCATATTTAAAGAGAGAAAAATGCTAATAAAAAATATGGATACAAGTTAATGTAAAAGTCTCAGTCTTTAAGTTGTGATTTCTCAGTCACTTCTGCTTGGATTTTTATGGAACAAAAACGAGCAGAAGCAATGTAAAACAACCTTTCTCCTAAAAACAAATTCATATTTGTAGGTTACACAGTTTCCGAGATATTACTTTAAAACCAGAAGTTACTGACACTAATTATCTATGGTACGGAGGCGCAGTTGTATACAAAAAAATATATATCCTGCTTTGTATAATGTATATCCCCCCCCCCCCCCCCCCCCCCCCCCCCCCACACACACACACACACACACACACATATATGGGTCACATACGGCTCAGGGTGGATCATATTAATAGATAAATGAAGAAATACAGGCAGTGAGCGAGGCAACCCCAAGAAAGTGAAGGAAAATTCAATGGTGGTGGGGTAAGGGATATACAGATTCTTCTAAAAATGCAGTATACAACATTTCAACTGGAAGCCAGATTTGCTTCTTATGTGGCAGCAAAAGATCATCACTACATTGTCTGATTCTGACATTTCAAGTTGCTTTAATGCCAAATAACATAATTTTAACGATTTTAATACTGCCTTTTCAGACATTGTTTTTGCTTGTCCCAAACTGGGCAAGTTTCGAGATGGTCCAAACACAAATTCATCGCAATTTTCTTTGTATAAATTTAAGTAAAAAGTGTGAAACCTGCCACTGTATTTTGAAATTAACCAGAGAGGAGGAAACCCTCTACTATTTTTGTTGATTTGTCAAAAATTCTTACCACATATGTGATTTTTGTGACTTAATTATCCACCACACGCCGTATTGGACCTGTATATGGGGATATACGGAGCTGGATATATATATTTTTTTCTATACGACGGCACCTCCGTATCATGGATAATCAGTGTCAATAACTTACAGTTTTTATTAGTATCTTGCCAACTATCTGACCTACAAATATCTATTATATATCATTAGAAAGGGCTTTTTACAGCGCTTCTGCTCGTGTTTGTTGGATATAAAAAATCCATGCAGAAATGGCTGAGAAAGCGCAAGTTAAAGATTGAGGTTGTGATATTCAATGGTGTCCACGTAAAAATGATGTATTTTTCACATTCTAGAAATATGAATTGATTTAAGTCATAAATCAATCCCTTATTAGATATATACAGAAAAAAATGTATCACTCATGAAGTTTACTGATATAATATTCGTGCTACACACTCGTATAATTACACTGTTATCTTCATTCATGATATATTTTTTCAGTATATGTCGTCCGGGAAGTTTTCCAATTATATAAAACTTCTAATCACCCCAATGCCAAATTTGGCACAGAGTTTGATTCTTCTGTGGCAGTTTTATAGGCTGCCCCCCCTAGTGCCAAATTTCAGACTGTGGCAAATTTTTACATTTCTTTCTATACACGAGTAAACATACTGAGCAAAACAGAGAAACTTCAATATCCAAACACGCTGGAACAAGTCTACAGATCTCAACATGAGAGAAACAAACTGTGTTACATCCGAAAAATATTTAAAATACAGAAGCTCAAAGTGCATTGCATTGGCCATACAATTCAAATAATATATACTAAACTTTGTGCCCAGATAAAGAACAACACTGGACAGGAAAAATTTAGCAAAAAAACCCCCCAAAACAGTGAATTCTCCAGAGAATTCTAATTATGGGTTCCTTGTGACATTATGGAACTGCAGAAACATAAAACAAAGCAAGAGTTTTGAAAATTTTAATTTTAAATAAGTATTTTCTTACTTTCGCGTGTTTTGAGTTTTCCTCGGTACAGGCACTTTACATTGCACGTCTTTTATTGCGTTTAAAATGTCTCTCCACCAAACGAATAAAGACAAACCGAGAGCTCAGAAATGCCGCCATTTTTGTTTTAGTTTCGACCTACACAACTATTGCCCTACCTGTAGGGAGGCTGGCAAGGGAGATGACCCCTGTGTCACCTTCGAAACTCCCTGTGATATCTCGAGGACCAGAATTTACAGTTCCGACTAATGTAAGAAAATATAGAAAATTAGTGTGAGGTTGACGGCATAGGTAACATACAACAATATTTTTCTTTCTGGTAATGAATGAAAAAGTAACTACTTCTGTCACAAGTTGACACAATAAACACTCTCATGGCAAAGTTTTACATTAAAATTCAATATGACGTATAAAATTCTACAAATAAAATTACACTACACATACACAACTATATATAGAGAGAGAGGAAAGAAAAAAAAGAGAAACCGTAAATAAAAAGCCAGTAAAAATATATTAAAAAAAAAAAGACTCAGAATATTTTCAGATTTTTTTAACATTTATAAAATATTTACACATACAAAACTGTCATGAAAGAAATTCAATGGTTACTGCTGAATACTAAGGAGAGATTTCAGGGGACCATAAAGATACTTCCGCAAAGCAGATATTCCACATAACAGTAAAATCCAACCCCCCAGTTATCAGGTAAAAATCGCAAAATAAACCAAAGAATCAACTTTGTCTACTTAATTCCATTCCAGGCCAAGTTTGTTCCAAAAAAATAGAAACTATTTTCACCTAATTTCTATTTGTATCTCTGGAATCAATCATATCTGTTTTATCTGGGAACTTCCTGCGGTGATATAAAAGAAGTGGTTTGTAGCTGAAATTTGTGCAGAGAAGCACTAAAGTGGGATTCAAAGCAAATATTAAAGGAGAGTGTCTCATAAAATTTTTAACTGATTCAAAATATGACAAATCTGGGGTTAAAAAATTTCAGATTTTTAGTTACAAGATCTATATGGCCTTAATACTAAGACATTATGACAAATTACATTATGATATTGTTTTCAACCTCCTTATATTGGATTTGCTTGCACAAAATTAATAAATCAACAGGATTTTCATTTCAGAAATAATAACATCATTAACTGTGTCAGAAATTGGATAATAAAACAAAACTAGAAAAGACTGGTACATGATTATAGGAAGAACAGTAATGTTCAGTGGAGAAGATCCCTTAGGCCTTGATGTTGACTACTACTTAAGCAGGAGTTCTCAATTTACACAGGTTCCACTTAAAACAGTAGAAGAGAAAGTGATTCGCCTATTTTTGGACAATTTTTCACTCAAAATTTCAAAATGTAATCTAAAATCTAAATCTACTTTGTTGTGACTTACCCTGTTTTCTTATGGCTAAGCTATTACACATTGGTTAAATGACACATATACATGTACTTACAAAAATGGTACATATGAACAATTACTGTTAATACTCTCTTTACTACATAAGTCATGTTTTAATACAGTAGTACATGTGTACTAACCAACAAAAAGCACCATACAACACATTAAACACATGTGTAAATTTAGAACTGATTTCTTATCTGTAAGAACAAAAAATATACTTCTTTTCAATAGGGATGGGAAGGTATCAAAAATATGTAGATTAGGAGGTTCTCAAAGTAAAGCTGTTCCGATTCCGGCATTCAGAGAAAAGATGTATTTTAATACAGATCCAATTAAATATGCCCACTTACAGCAAGTGGAACTCATAAAAACAAAACATGGCCATTTTGTTCAATGAAATTAATATAAAAAAGCATCACATGCACAAAGAAAATGGGATAAAATGTAATTTCTTTAGATTTTGGGGTTTGTTTCGAATTGTTTTTCCTCCAATTATATGTATCGACAATCAAGATGGCAGTTGTAAAACATCGTCACAGTATTTTTTTTCAGTGAAATGTTCCTGATTCAGAGAAACCGGGTCCATCGGCCCATCCCTACTTTTTAACCAGATTTTGCAAATATCCTTATTAATGACCTGATATTAACTTCTATTTAAAAGGGGATTTCTACATATCAGAGTTCTAAGTTTCCATTGTAAGAAATCTAGGCCCTGGGTGCCCTAAAGATCTGACTTCCCCCGAGGAACTCGAGTCTTCCTCCGCCCGGAGATTCATCTCTCTCAAAGTACTGCACTCCATCATCACTGAGCAGACACAGGTCAGACTGAAAACATGGAAAGCACATACAAACCTCTAGTGAGTCAAGAGATATGCCAAAGTAAACGTATGGATTTATTTATTTTATTTATTTGGGTTTTAACATCGCTTTCAACACATTGTAAAGCAGGAGTGTGATGGTACCAGACTTTCTAGTTTGGGATTCCGCCAATGTTAAACCGTCTCGATTCTGGGATACCGAAAAAGTTATAGTTTCAGCATTTCCCCAATCGAATAGACCTACAAACAGGAAGTGATTTTCCGTAATCCAAAACATGGCAGTTTTTCTCGAAGAAACCACTATAAATGCATAGAAATCTAGTGAGAAATGAGGGAATAGTTTACAATTTCTTCAGATTCAGGTTTGGTATTTAATATTTTACTTTTCACAATGATTATATTAGCCGACATTTGAGATTCCAGCTTTGAAAGTGGTCACGGTGCAGTATTTTTGTCTCGATACCGGTATACCGCCACTACAGTGTTGATTCTAGGAATTTCAAAAAGTGGGGGCGATCCCCCACCACTACACAAAATGTGGGGGAGGGGCTAAAAATTCTGGGGGACGACTTTATGATAAGTTTAAACTAATAAAAATTACATTTTCAGTTTATTTAGACATTTTTAACAGTGGATCGACTTCTATTAATTAGTGGTCAATTTTTATTGTCTTGCCCAATAAAAATAAACTTCAAGGCTAGTGATAGAATTTAAAAAAAATACTGAAAATGGTTATTTACATCAAAGTGGCTCCTGTCACGGCATTATGGTTTTAAGTTTTCATCTGAAGTCATGGCATCACAAATTCAGTCATTACACCATCAATTCATACAAATATGTTGGAAAACCCCATAGAATACCATGACCTCATGAATATTAATGAGTAGTCCACAAATTCTTCAAGTAAAATATTGCTAAAAAATCCAATGGAATCGTCAAATATTTTTTACGCATACATGAGCTCTGTAGTCCATCTGTCTGTCCATCTAGTATTTGATCTTAAACAAGAAAATATTAAGAATTAAAACCACCACGAAAATCTGTGACCTCATTAATATTAATGAGTTGTCCGTGAATTTTGATTCAGTAAAATATTTTTCTAGGGAATTCCGACAGATACGTACGCCCGTAGGGTCAGCACCAGCTTCACTGCCATGGCCTGTTGTGGTAACAATCCAGTCTACTGTAAGTTTTGTTTTTCTTGCAGCCATTTTTTATATAATCATCCACTTTCAGCTTAATTTTATATTTTTGGGTATAATATGTCCAAATACTGTCTGTACCTCATAATATATTTGAGTTTGTAAACAATCACGAAACCACAATCGTCTACAGGCATTATTCGAAGAATGTTTCGACGGAAAAATCAAAACCTCGACAAACTCTCGATTCGTGCAGTGTTTCGATTTTCTAGATCTCTCGTCTTTTCGCTTCATATATTTCCCGCATCACCTTGTGTACTACGCGTTCTCATATAATTTGGTTACCGCAGACTCCAAGAAAATCCGCGTTTTTAGGCGAATTAATGCGCGATCCCGCGGAAAACGCATCCTAGAAGCAACTCTGCACTACCGACTTACCCCTATTGTACAGGTCATATCATGACGGGTAGTTTTATGGACAGAGGACATCAGTACATACAGTTGGTCAAGGTTCTGTACTGTAAACTGCCCACCAAAGGCAAGCAACTACCAGCTTTCCCACTTGAGGTGGGGCCGGGACTTGAACCCCGATCTCAGAGGTGGGAGGTGAGAGTGTTACCACTCTGCCACAGTGGCCCCAGCTATAAAACTTCTAGGGTGTCTGCATTATATCAAACTTAGACCATGAAAAGCACATATAACTTCAAGTGAGTCAACAGTATGTCAAACTGAAAGCATGAAAAACTACATTGAACCTCTAATGAGTCAACAGTACATCACACTGAAAATATGGAAAGTAAGTTTAACGTCCAGTGTGTCAACAAAATGTTAGTCGTGTTTTGTATACTGATCAGTGTGTCAGCAATATTATGATCTGAAACTAGTGCTCAGATCACCAGTGACTTCTGGAGATTGGGCCAGTGTCACACAACAGCTAAGTTATGACTTTTTGGCTAAGTTTTTGGCTAAGTCTGACACTTAAATCTGAGCATTTTGTATAAGCTAAGACTTAAGTAAACTTAATAATGGGAGGCTTAACACAGGCCAAGTTTGGACTGATCTATTTAAAAACCCACAGTGATTGTTTGTATCATGTGACCATTTAATTCTACTCAAAACATGCTACTGGTGACATATATCCTTTGTTTGACACATTTTATCTGAGGGAAAATGCTCCTTTAAACAAAATCAGACCTTCTTAACAGAAAATAACTTCCAAAGACTACTAGTTTAATGAAACTTTTTTTTATATTTTAATCAAGTTTACTTTATCTTGACATTACTAAAACTATTGTTCAGTAGTGGGTTAGTATTTAGTGTCATCTATTGAACATGACAGTTAATTCATTCAATTAAGGGGACCATTGAAGCAAAACTTACATTTCTTGACATGGGCGAGAAATTTATGTCCTCTCGACCACCCCTCATCTGCACTGACCAGAACTGAAAGGGTTTGCCACGGGCTGGCCTAGCACAGTAAATGATGAGCACAGCAAGGAAGACAAAGAACAGTGCCACGGATACACAGACTGTCACAATGATGCCAATCTCATGAAAAGAGCTGGCCGGGTGAACAAAACGGGTTGGAAGTGACACTGTGGTGACTGGTACTGTATGAAAAAAAGAACAAAGAGAAATAGCTTTTTATTTAAAGTGTTATGGTTTACAACATGAACAAAATGAAGCATCAGAGATGCCTGTACCGCACAGCCTAGGGAAATGACAGGTATTCCTAGTTGTGGTAATCTCGTGCAAGTACTTTATGTTGTACCAGTGATCCCTTTGATGCAACTGAAACAATATCATGTGTAGGTAACCCTCTGGAATCAATTTCTTGGTTGCAGGTAGCAATCCAATTACAGACATCAAGCATCTTGCACTTAATACAGACTGTTATTTGATCCTGTGGCGCGAGTCCTGTATTGTCTGCCAATTGTCCTAAGTAGGTCTCACAATTATACAATTAAGGTCACCCTACAAAGCTACACAACTACATACACCAGTGAATATTAGTGCTGTGAATCGCAGTTAATCGCTTCGAATATTGGGTTCGATGTTTGGTATCTGTACAAGCTAGCAAACTTCGGTCTAGTTCGATCTTCGAAACAACGTTTTCAAAACCAGTTAAAATGCAGAAATCTCAAATAAAACCTTGTCACTTTATTGAAAATATAGCAAAAATATAAAATCCATATATATTTTAAATAAATTCCGCCATATTTTCAACAAAAAAAAACAAGTTTTATGGATGGGCGAAAATAAGATCCGTTGGGATGTGGTGTGATGTTGCGGATTTCTAAACGTTTTGCAAAGTCCGAATTTCAGATGTTTGAACCGAACTCCGAAATTGGGGCAGTAAACGAGTGAACTATCAAACTTCTTCAAACATTGTCGCAGCACTAGTGAATATCCCTGAAAAGTACCAACTTCCTACACCTTATGGTTTCTTAGATATAGCCAAGACAAGATTTTAAAGGTTGCTATGGCAAGGTGAAAGGAAGGTCACACCATGATGTTGCACACCTATACGCCCCAACCAATGACCCTACCAAGTATCAAACTCCTACACCTTACAGTTTCTGAGATAAAGCCTGGACAAACTTTTCCCTCTACCAAATATCTGGCAACTCATCCATCCGGATGCCGTGGGTGAAAAAAATACCCGCACAGCCCTTAAAGGCTGTGGGGTAACAAACCCAAGTGGTTTAAAAAGCCTCTATAAACTCTTCTATTCACTTATGTCACTTGTGTGGTACTTGTACTGTAAATGTTAGGATATTAACTTTAACTTCACATTTGACAGAGTAACGAGTAACTCTACATGATCTTTCATCTCTCAACTTTGTGTTTTAAATGGTATTCAACTTTCCACTTCTGATGGTTTTCATATTCAAACTCACAGCATTTTATGCAACACACAAGGTGATTAAAACTAGTACTCACAAGCACACGTCCTATTCAATGCACTTCCAACATAACCCGCCAAACAAGTCTCACAGTGAGGACCAGTCGTGTTGTACCCACATTCAGTGCATTCACCTGAAAAAAAAAACGGGTCTAAACTTCCCTTTGACAATTTGTAAGGTCCTATTCGGAAAGTATATATAGCACAAACTCTATTAATCAAACACACTAAGAGAGTGAGAATTAGTTCTGATAAGAGTGATGTGCAGCAATCTGACAAAACAGTGAAAGCTCCATGGTGGCCTGGTGGGTTGGCAAATTTGATATTTAATCAAAGGCTGTCACCTCTGTGTGGGTTCCACTCCCCAAAGTGACACATGCAGAGGGCCTGTCCCAATATGGCCGTGGGTGCTAAATGGGATGTCAAAGGCCCAACTTTGAACTTTGAATATGACAACACACTACCATCCCTAAGATTGAGCTGTCAACAGTAAAACAACAGGGAAAAGTAAGGGTTTTGTAACCAGTTTTCATTATACAAAGCCAAAAAAAAAAATAAAAAATAATAATAATAAAGAAATAAATAAATAAAACAAACTAAATAAATAAATGGAATTTTCCAGTTATGGTTCAGTGATTGAGAAGTGCAAAAATCATTTCTTTGTAGCCAGTGTGCCACAATAAAACATAGACTAGAATCATAAACCTGTAATAGTTTAATAAATTGACTAGATAAAATCATAGAATTAACCATAAATGCAAACATATAAAGAAAACACACAACACCTGGGAAATCATTACTGTATGGTAGAGATCGATCGGTCCCATATATTAATGTCTCCAACCCCCCTTCCCCACCTCCCTTCAGTGTGTACATAGTTAAAGACAGCTTGTGAGGGGTCACTGAAGGTTTTTTTCAAACATTTAAAAGGCAGTATAAGTGTAAATTGAATTCCATTTTGTGTCAGATGAGCCCTACCAGAATGTGAATCCCACTGAATCGTGCTGACGACCCCCTGCCAAGACACAAAGTGGACTGTACCACCAAGATCCACAAGTGAATGTACACGAGTGTGTTTGTTTATTTATCATGACCCCAGGTGTCAATTAGGTATTATGGGTGCTCACTTAAAGACAAGAACAGAGTGCATTCTTGTCACTGGTCACCCAAAATTTCCAGTAAAATGAGTACCAGCATTATGTATTGCTCTGTTGGGTAAAAAACTGTGCCTCAGATCGATCTATAAAACATACCGTAGCACTGCAAAAACTTGCCAGAAATTCAAATTAAATAAAAATTTGGATGAGTATCAACAATAACTCTGAATCTCTGTTTGAAAAATAAAGTAAAGAAAAATAAAATCCAAGATGGCCACCAAAACTGTTGAAACCCTATCGACCCAACAATGAGCTTAAAATATTTATAATTTTAGGCATTGAAAATTTACAAAAAGAGCATCAGAGATGCCCGTTCCCCACAGCCTGGGAAAATAGCTTTCAAGACCATGAGATATAGAAGTTGCAAACCAACACCCCCTAACCAATGTCCCTACCAAGTATCAACTTCCTACACCTTACAGGTTTTGAGATACAGCGCTGAAAAACTTTTTCCCGCTCGCCCACCCATCCGGACACCATGGGTGAAAACAATACCCAAACAGCACTTTACGGGCTGTGGGGTAAAAATGAATTGGTCCACGTAAAAGGCTTTAATGCACATGGAATTAAAGGATTACAATACCACAGTTATCTCATATAATATCTGTTGAATAGAAAAACTAGGACCAAACACAAACAGTCTTGAAATTTTAAGTAAAAGATACTAGTAAAATATGTTTAAACTCTTATAAAACAGATTAACGGACAGAGCTAGAACTGTACCACCAGTGCAGCGCACTGTTTATTCATACAATTTCACACAAAATCCATCCAGTGGCTGGTGATCTAATGACAAATTTTATGAAATATTTAACATAGGAATAAATTACAAATTCTAGGGTTTTATGATAGTTTTAAACTATCAATTGGTTGAATTAAACCTAACAAAGCCTGTAGGGATTAATTTTTACCAGCATGATACTACGATAGTAGGAATAAATGACAGGCTTTGAGGGTTTAAGTCAATCGATTGACTGTCTCAAGCAATCGTAAAGCATAAGAATGTATCATTTATTCCTATTCTAAAATAGTTACAGTCATACTATGTTCAAAATAAAGGCATAAATTTGATCTAAACACCAAACAAACAAATCCAGTTTGGCCATTTCATCATTCAAACATACAGAGTGATACCTTCGTTACAAGTGCAAGTATTTACCTGTGATGTGGTCGCAGATATTGGAAGCCCCTGGCCTGGTATTGTCATTACACTGGCATTCTACACAGTCAGCATTTACGTCGCCGTGGTAATAGCCAGCTTTACATATATTGCAGTCTATACCAGCAAAATTTTTATGGCATTCACACTTGAAGATTTGAGCCCCGTCACCATGGTTAACTGAAGTAACAAGAACGGTCTTTGAAAACAACAGTCACTCTGGTGTTTAAACAGTTGAACACAGTTGTATAGTTTAAACAGTAGAAGTTACTTTCAAGTCTTCTGGAAACTCTTTTGTTGTCCAAAAGAACCAAGTACCCAGATGTTGTAAAAAAAATTATCAAAAATATAATGTTTTCAAGAGCACTTAAAGAGTGCAGAGCTCCGCCAAGGCATGTAATAATAAATACATTTAAAATCCAGATTATTATTTTTTTGTATCCAGAATGTGACCCAGATCAATCCCAAAATGTAATGGGATCAAAGCTGGACCAAGACCCATATTTTGATTTTTTTTCATGAAGTTACAACCAGTAGTATTTGCATAATCATGCTAACAGACAAACACACAAACACAGGTCATGAAAATAATATCTCGTAGAATTCTGAAATTCGGCGAAAAATTTATTAAAGGGTTTGAAAGTTATGGGCCAAATTAAACTTTTTGTGACAGACAGACAGAGACAGACAGGATGCAAGCGATTTAATGCCCCCCTTTCCACTTAAGCACAGACAACAATGACGCTATTTTAGTGTCATGAAGTATTTATGTCTACAAAAATATTCATTTAGTACTGGTTTCAGTAGGTTAAAACAGACATAAAGATATCTAAGACATTGTCACAATCTTGAGTGATGAATCTTTTATTATTGTGTATAACATGTACTCCAACTTCAGAGACATTTGTCACAGATCACTTACTGGGTTGACAGTTTCCTGTGGAATGGATACCTGGACAGTTGCATTTCTGGCAGAATAGTGACTTGTGCATATAATATCCTTCTACACACCTGTCAACAAAAGCAAAAATACAGAGACAAAGTCGGTTAAAAAAACAGAGACAAAAACAAAATGCTAAGTATCTGGTTAAGTTCGATAGGCATAGTTAGGCAGGGATGGAATTGAGAAACACTAAGAAGTCCATTATTTAGTTTCTGATTACTCCAACAACAATCAAACAAAGTTTCAATGTGGTATGAGCCAGAGGCTCAATGTCATGCAAGGGAATTGTGTCAGTCACCTCAGTGAGTGACTGCAAGCAGGGTACAATCTAAGACTAAGTCACAGAAGCCAGGTTCTGCTGAGCTGTTGTCAGGGTATCATTTGTGTAGGGGTGGGATGAGTACAAATAATTCGGGTCGATTACTCGCGGACCAAAAATCGACTCGACATCGAGCACTTGCGAAGTTTAGTATCCACCATTACAGGAACCAACATCCAATATGGCGGCTCCCGTAAACAATAAAAATATAGAGATAAAAGCTTTGAATCGCTTGAATTAGCTGATGTCATATAATATACTTAATATTATGTTAAAAATGGTGGATTATGCGATTAAATGCTAGCAAGGTATGTTATTTATTTTTATTTCCTAAAAAACGTAACCGCTTCAATAGGTTGTTATATAGATACTTGTGTACACACGAGTAGTCCACTCTTAAAATTGGGATCGAATTTTCGTGAAATTTGCCTCGCTCGGCGAGTGTCGACTGCTCGGTCGCACCCCTACATTTGTGTATTTTATTTTTATACTCAGCACAATATATCTCCATACATTACAGGCTCAAAGCGCTATTTAACCAATCTGACTGCACAGGTACAGTCCCAACTCACAAGTACCTGACATTCCCTTAACTGAAAGATAGCGGCTCAAGGATGACGATTTATCAACATCCTTGAAGTTCTTTAGCCTGCCACTGGGAATAGGACCCAATGACAGAGGGCTGCCATTTTAAGTGGTCATCCGAGCCACTATGTATCTGCCTGTACCTGGGTTTGAACCCACGTCCTCTGAGTTCCTAGACAAGTGTGTTACCAGTAGGCCACAGTGGCAGGTAGTTAACATATAATATTAATGGGATGTGTTTTTGTGGCAGCTTCTGTACCCAATAATGAATGATTTTCTTAAAATGTTGCAAATACACTTACGCATCACAGTATTTCCCAGTCTGATATTTGGTTTTACAGCGGCATTCTCCTGTTACCAGATCACAAGGTTGCTGATAGTTTATAAACTTGGTCCTTCGACATTTACACGCTGAAAAAAAGAAGATACCAAGAAATGGACCCTGTTGAGTTTCATCCAGAGAGATCACAAAACTATTGTAGAAATAAACTATGCATGCGCGGACCTTATCGGCAATTCAATCACAAAAAATAGCATCAGAGATGCCCATACCCCACAGCCTGGGGAAATAGTTTTCAACACTATAACATATAGAAGTAGTGAAACAGTACAAAGACCGGGATACTTTCAGTGCAGTGTCACTTATATAAAGGTCCACATAATGTTTAAATAGAGAAAATAAAATCCAAGAGAAGGAAAACGTGGGTAAAGATAAAGTACTAAAACAAGACAATTCAAGATTTTCAAAGTTTACTATGGCAAAGGTCAAATCAAGGTTACACCATGACGTTGCACACCTACATCCCCTAACCAATGTCCCTACAAAGTATCAACTTCCTATACCTTACGGTCTCCGAAACATAGCCCGGACAAGATTTTACAGGTCAAGGTCACTAAGGCAAGTTCAAAGGTCAAATCAGGTCACACAATGATGCTTGCTGCACACCTACATCATCCCCTAACCAATGTCCCTACTGAGTATCAACTTCCTACACCTTACAATGTCCGAGATATAGCCCGGCGAGTTCAAAGGTCAAATCAATGTCACACCATGACGCTGCACACCTACAACCCCCACCAATGTCCCTACCAGATATTAATTTCCTACACCTTACAGTTTCTGAGATATGGCCCGGACAGGATTTTAAAGGTCAAGGTCACTATGGCAAGGTCAAAGGTCAAATCAAGGTCAGACCATGATACTGCATGCCTACAGCCCCTCACCAATGCTCCTACCAAGTATCAACTTCCTACACCTTATGGTTTTTGAGATATATCCCGGACATTATTTTATAGGTCAAGGTCACTACGGCAAGGTCAAAGGTCAAATCAAGGTCAGACCATGACGTAGCACACCTACACCCCCTAACCAATGTCCCTACCAAGTATCAACTTCCTACACCTTACGGTTTCTGAGATATAGCCCGGACAAGATTTTTAAACTCGAGGTAACTACGGCCAGGTCAAAGGTCAAATCAAGGTCAGACCGTGATGTTGCACACCTACACCTCCTAACCAATGTCCCTACCAGGTATCAACTTCCTACACCTTACGGTTACTGAGATACAGCCCAGAAAAACTTTTTCCCGCCGCCCACCCACCCATCTGGACACCGTGGGTGAAAACAATGCCCCGACAGCCCTTAAGGGGCTATCAACGTAAGTACATAAAATTTGTTTACGTAATGCCCACCAGACGGTGTAGCAGACAGAGTCACTGTTGCTATGCACGGACTATAATTTACGAGAGGGATATTTACGTCATTTTCTTTCAGCCGTTGAAAAAAGATCAATATAAAACACTGTATATAGTACTAGATTTTGTAAACATTGCTCCTGACGTCTTAATTATATGCACATAGGATCCCCTTGGAAAAATCAATAATGGTCTTGTAGATCTTACAACTTTAATACTGTGTGTGTCCCTGTTTTTTCCAGCACTCGGAAAATGAACCACATTATTAAAACATGCACTGCATGTCTATATAGCCTTTCTGCTAACTTACAGTGAAGCATATCTTTTATACACACTAAATCTAAATTTGTGTCACCTTAATTTTCAATATAATAAATTTATCTAGTGTTATACTATTCTGATAAAAGTTTTGTAAAAATAATTTACAAAGCTTTGTTTACATTAGTCAAGGCACTTTATACATTGAAAGATTATCTGCCCATGTAAAATATAATTCTCACTGTTGGAACATAAGCTGTACATATATTCAATGAGAATGAAGTAGTTTACTTTTAAAATATAGACATACATGTAAAGAAATTTTGTTTTTATTTAGAGACATATATACTGAGATAGGATACCAAATTAAAATTAGAATATTTTGTATAACTACGCCTTAGTTACTGGTGAAAGGCTATAAAAGTTGTTTGAGAGAGAAGGGAGAGGTTCATGTAGTGTGACACCACGTGAACACCAAGCAGTTTTAAATAAAGATCTAAGTACATACACAACGCTCCAAAAGCATACAGATTAATTTGAATGATTTACAATTTTAAATAGTGGTTTCTTAAAATTTTAAATGAGTGTAATGTGAAAGAGTGATGAAAAATTGAAAACATAGAATGTTATGTTTCTTTGTTTTTTATCTCTGCAAATAAATACCCACATTAAATAAAAATCTAATTCATTCAAAATTTGTGTGAGGCATTTTTCTTTGGAATAGTGTGTAAAAAACTGTTGTTGCTTTTCTTTTTGTATGCTAATTGTGTCACAAGAGGAGGTATGCGCTCTTTTTTAGGTGTCCAGAAATAGAACATATTTATTTCACATTTATCTTTGTTATTTACTGTTTTATATGTGTCTAAAACAACAAGAACATTTTATTGCATAACCTCATTTCCCTTATTCATCATATCACATAGTAAACAGATATATTCTCCTCAATAATTCGTGACTTTAAGCCTTAGAAATATACATCCCTAAAAAAATTATTTCTGTGCTATAAACCACTTTTGTCGGCCGTAAAAGTAAGATGTTACGTTGATAGCCCCTTAAGAGCTGTGAGGTAAAATTAGCCTAAAATAAAGCGTAAAGGCTGAAGGCTAGAACCCTTTATTTAGAGGATATATTTGTGATTGAATCGCTAATAAAGTCCAAGCATATGTAGTTCATTTCAATTATAAACTGTCGATTATGGTTTTACAAAGTTCTCTGCTTACTGGTTGTTTTAACCCTTTTATAATTTATTTTCAAGGTTACATCCTATAACCATGTTCGTAGACTGGAACAGCAGTTCTTCTATTAAGTACTCCCAAGAAATGAGCAGAGGTGCACAATCATCGACTGTGCAGGTCTCCGTTTCATAATTCCATTTATCCTTTATTCCTATTACTATCTTTGTAGACAGAAGTGCTGGGAGATTGTCTCAATGCTTTTTTTTTTCATAAAATATGCAAAAAAAAAAACATTGTTTATTACTGTTCGCAGACTGAGAAGCCTACATGTCATAACAAAACAACAACTAGAATCATATTTTATTTTTAATTGTATATATAGTTAGTGGCACCAGTAAATACAGTATTGTGTCAACAAAAGCAAAAATACAGAGATGAAGTTAGTTTATTACACATTCGATCACAACTTTAAATAATGCTTAAATTTCCTAAACATTGCTATGACTATGCAATGGTGACTTTTATACTAGAAATGTTGTAATATCTCAACATTGTTACGTTTACATAAGATTAACTTTTGTATCAGATATGTTCAATTACACTTTGACCATGTTCATGTTTGGCTAGAAAGTCCAATCTGGCAAAATTTGAAATTCTACCAGTAGAAATCCAATTGTACTTTCTAAAGTTTCTACTAGGCTTAACTTGACAGTGTGAAAACCATACTTCAGAGGGTTATTTAGAATTCTTTGTAATTAATCACCAGTCTCTTCAAACAATTGGACAACCACAAAATTGCAAATTTAATAAGTAAATTAAATTTTTATAAGTTAATACCCTATCCAATGGACAATAGCTAATCCGGTCGGCGCAGACCGGCCCGCCAAACGCCAGAAAAAGACGTCCTGTGTTGCCACCGGCTGGCCGGTCCGTAGTACTGTGCACTCCCCAGATGGCGCCTCGTACTTCCTTCCTGACGTCATAGCATCTTTTTCGTTGTCTAAACCTCTTAGACCCCTAGTAAGTTGATAGCGGGGTCGGTGGGAGGGTCTTGTGTGTCCATTGGATAGGGTATTAACTTATAAAAATTTAATTTACTTATTAAATTTGCAATTTTATTGCGTTAATACATCCTATCCAATGGACAATAGCTGAATAACTACCGCTTGGTCGGCGGGTAAGTTACTAGGGACTTATGTGAACTCACAAGTAATAGCAAATTTTAACCTACGGTCTAGGCTGACTTTGTCAGGAGACCTATAGGCCCAGGCCTGGGTTGACCCTAAGGTCAGGAAACCCTGTAAGACCTTGGTCGGTTGCCAACAGCCGGTTACCCCGGGGGCTATACCGACGTCGCCCCCCCCCCATTTTTAACAGACCTGCTATGAGGTAGGGGAAGAGAGGGATGAGTTCAGTCCCAGAAAGCCAATAAACCTCCCGAAGGAAGCACATCATATTTTATACTATGTGCTTGTAGAACTGTTACATTATGTACATATATACAAATCTCCTCATTCTAAGGGCCACTTGTGGTTCTGCTGAGCAGCCCAACACCAAGCCCAATTGGTAAAGCTCTGAGTCAGTCCAAACCACACCCTTCAGAAAGCACTGTGTGAAGGTATTGTGACTTCAGTGGCAGGCTGACAAGATTGGATCTAAGGAGACTCCCGACTGGAAGACCTTAGAAGCAGCAAAGGCACTGACATCATGGGCTTTAACCTGATGTCAAGTGTGGGCCTCCTGGTCAGAGAGCTCATAACATAGGATCACAGTCTGTTGATCCAAGAGGAGATAGTGGAAGGTGAGATGTCTTGTTGAAAACTTTCTTAAAAGGGGACAAGAACCACCTCTTTATTCTGCCTGATGTCTGAGGTCCTGTCCAAATAGTAGCACAGTGCTCTGACCGGAGAGAGGGACCTGTCAGACTTGAGGGATCTATCCAGAGCTGGGGGCCAGGGCTGTTATAACCCCAGGGGCCACCCTGTCTGGACCCGCTTTGGCCAGCTGATTCTAGGATAGAAAGCTGGGTGATGGAAACAGGGACACCTTTGACCAATCGGATTGGTGTCCAATATATCAGTTTTGCCAAGCATGAATCTCACTTCTGTACTTGCCCGACCCAAGGGCCAAGAGGGATACCGTCTTGAAGGTCAAATGCTTCAAGGGGGCCTCCTTGATTGGATCAAAAGGAGTCTTAGCTGGTGCATGGCCAGTGAGAAGTTCCAGGAGGGTATGCCACTCCTGCCTTTGGGTCTGTCTCTGAGGAAACTATCCAGGAGACGAGCGAGATTTTTGTCCTTCCTGATGTTGAAAAGTGAATTTCCCAATTTATCAACAATGGGTGACCTATAAGCATCAATGGTGCTGGGCTGTTTGCCAAGCATGTATCTCACTTCTAGGCTTGCTCGAACCCAGGCCAAGAGGGAAACTGCCTTGAAGGTCAAATGCTTCAAGGAGGCCTTTAATTGGTTCAAATGAACCTTGTCAGCTGGTGCAAAAAACCAGGGAGAGGTGCCAGGAGGGGGGTTCCCCTCCGGCCTTTGGGTCTGTCTCAGTGGAAGCTATCCAGGAGACGAGTGAGATTTTCATTGATGGGCAAATTTCCAGTCTATCAGCAATGGCTGATCTGTAACCAACAATAGTACTGGGCTGCAACTTCCTGTCCTGAAACAGGTACCTAAGGAAGTCAGCAACTGACTTTACATGTGGTGCCCGAAGTACACCTGATGAATGATACATCACTTGGTAAAAAAGAACCATTTGCCTCATAGGCTGATCTGATTGACCCCCCCTTTGAGGAGCCTCAATTCTTGCTGCCACTGCCTCAGACAAGTCCTGCTCCTCGATTGCTGAGGCTCTAGGAGCCCTGCATGGGGATTAAGATTTGTCAGATTTCTGTGAGGGATCTGATCGAATGGCTGTGAACAGGCTGGACAGATTGGGCAGGCTCAGCGGGATGTGGCTGGACATGGCCACTAGATCCCAAAACCAAGGCATGTTGGGCCACCCCGGAGCAATGAGAATGATTCTCTTGCATGGGGAGTCTTGCAACTTCTCCACCACTTGCCCAATATGGCTGATGGTGGGAAGGTGTATGCTTTCAGATCCTACCATGGCATACTGAGTGTATCCACTGCTGTGGCCAGGGGATCCGGTACTGGTGACACAAACAGAGGCAACTTGTTGTTGAACCTCATAGCAAATAAGTCTATTTGAGCCGGTGCCACCTGCTGCAGATTGAGTGGAAGACCTCTGGAAGGAGAGACCACTCTGTTTGAATGGTCTGCCCTAGCCGGGATAGCTTGTCTGCTACCACATTCAGCCGGCCTGGAATGTGTCGGGCTTAGAGTCACTTGTTTCCTGGTACACCAGGTCAAGCTTCCCCATAGTAGGGCACATGTGGGCCCGACCTCATGCCTCCTTCCTTGTCTATGTATGACACTACTGTGGTGTTGTCAGTTGCTACAAGTACTATCTTGTTTGAGCAAAGTTCCTGGAACTCTTTTAAAGCCAGGAAGCCTGCTTTAAATTCTAGATAGTTATGTGCAGCTTGCTTCCCGGGAGGGACCCGGTTCCTCCTGCAGTGTGCTCGTTTAAGTGAGCGCCCCACCCTTTTATTGATGCGTCTGTAAATATTTGCAGAGCATGCTTTCTTGGGTATAATGGTTGGCCTGTAAGTACATCGTCTTCCTTCAGCCACCATTGTAAATGGGGGTGCAGGGACCTAGGGACTTGGATCACCTTTTCCAGTGATTCTGGTACCCTCCAGTTGTTTTGAGATGCCACTGTATGGGTCTCATATGAAGTCGACCTAGATTAACTTGCTTTTCTGTAGCCGTCAGTAACCTATCAAGGACATGAATTCCCGGACCGGGCAAGCCGGTAGGGATAGCAGTTTTAACATAGTCTCTTGAAGGTTCTGTCGCCGGTCCAGAGTCGGTCGGAACCGATCAGACCTGAAGTCGAACTGGTAGCCTACAAAATCAAGGTCTTGATTGGGCTCCCGCTCTGATTTCTGTAAGTTCATCAGCCAACCCAGTGGCTGACACATTATTTACTAGTTCCTGTGAATGTTGGAGACAAGCCTGGGATCTGGCTCTCACCAACCAGTCGTCTAGGTACTGGTGGCTTCTTAAGTCCTTGTGTATGGTCACAAGTTTTACCTCCTTTGGTATCACAGTGAACTCCAAAGGTGCTGTGGACAAAACCGAATAGCAGGCATTACCTGGATTGTTCTTGTATAGGTATATGGGAGTAAGTATCCCTCCTTGAACATTTGTAATACCTAGGGTCCAGCCCCCAAGGCTTCCTAAGTTCCCGAAAAAGGGCTTAGTCTGGACCCTACAGGCCGATTGTGTGCCACATTTGGGACATTTGGTATTTTTGATAAACATTTTCTGTCCCTCCGGACACTGGTCCGGTCTGGTGACAATGATCCAGGTTAACAGTCTCTCTGTTCTTATTGTGGTCTGGTGGGACTGACACAACTTTTCATATTAATAGACTCTTCGCCCCAGGCCGGCATCCTGCAAGGTGCAGCATTTACAGAGCAATTGTCATTCGTGAGATGTCTGACCCCTGGCCGGACATGACAAAATTTATTATCTCTCCAGCCAAGTCCAGCACTGATAACAGGTTGTTGAGAGATGTGATAAGGGACGGTTGCCTGGCAGTAGGTTGGGACACTGGCATGTCACATCACCAAGACCACTGACCGGTCTAAGAATTTTCTGTAACCAAAATTAACCTTAGGCAACTCTGTCCGGTACCAGGACTCCATACCCGGTACTTAACTGTATCCAGCAATTCTCTGTAACCGGCAGAAAACTGGCAGGCTGGGGTCACCAATCAATTTGACAGCTACTGGCCTATATTTAGCCAGCCTCTTTTTTTTTTTTTTTTTTTTTTTTTTTGTAACCAGTTGGCTCGCAGCATTATTCAGTAAGGACTGTGTAGCCAGCACCCTGTTAGTAGACTTGTAACCCGTAGGTTGAAGCAAGTGTACTAGGCTGTGTAGCCAATACCAGTCGGTACACTGTGTAACCATTTGTTGAAGCAAGTGTACTAGGCTGTGTAGCCAGTACCAGCTGGTACACTGTGTAACCAGTTGTTGAGGCAAGTGTACTAGGCTGTGTAGCCAGTACCAGCCGGTACACTCTGTAACCAGTTGTTGAGGCAAGTGTACACGGCTGTGTAGCCAGTACCAGCCGGTACACTCTGCAACAGTTGTAGCCAGTAATAAAAAAACTGTAACTGTAACTGGCAAGAAACTGGCAGGCTGTGGTCAGCAACGAATTTAGACAGCCACTGGTCTACATTTAGTCAGCTTATGTAACTAGTTGGGTGAAAAACAGCACAGTAAGGACTGTGTAGCCAGTGCCCTGCTGGTAGACTTGTAACCGGTAGGTTGAAGCCATATGTAGCCAATTGCTAAAAGAAGGGTACAAGGCTGTATAGCCGGTACACTCTGTAACCAGTTGTTGAGGCAAGTGTACAAGGCTGTGTAGCCGGTACAGGTCGGTACACTCTGTAACTAGTTGTTGAGGCAAGGGTATAAAGGCTGTGTAGCCAGTATTGGTCGGTACACTCTGTAACCAGTTGATGAAGCAAGTGTACAAGGCTGTGTAGTCGGTAACCCATTGCTAAAGCAATTTTATTTTGTGTTGAATTCAGCTGGCTGTAGGTTTCCTCCATTAATAAAGGTTTTTGTTTGAACGCACGTCTTAATAGTAGATTTGACAGTTGCTGGGAAAGCCCTTGTGAGCTATATTTAGAAACGAATGTTGGTCGGTGTATCACGTGACCAGGGAGGGGCAACGTGATTGGCTGAGAAGAAATGACGATCAGCTTCGTGCCCTGGTCGGTGAAGCACGTGATTAACTTCGTGACCTGGTCGGTGAATCACGTGACCAGCTTCGTGAGTTGGAAGGAAGGACGCGATTGGCTGACTGGATATGACGTCAAAGATCGCGTTCTTTTTAGCTGGTCGGCCGGGTGATGCTTTAAAAGGCAGGAAAGCCTGGACCAGCGCGCTCTGAAGATTTGTAGATGAAATTTCTTCTTCCTTTCGTGATAAAACCAGTGAACTGGCCATCCACAACCCTCACTACCGACAACAAAGCCGGGTCCACAAGGGAGGGACTGATATCACAGTAGACGTGAGATCAAACTTCCTGCACTTCTGAAGGAATTCCTTCTTTGTAGATGTACATATATATGAGCTTACCGGTCGACTAATGCTTTACAGCAAAGATGTCTGGACCAGTGCGCTCTGAAGAAATCTGAAGAATGCATCTCTTGCTGCTGATGTACATATATATAAGCTTACCGGTCGACTAATGCTTTAAAGCAAAGATGTCTGGACCAGTGCGCTCTGAAGAAATTCATCTCTTGCTTCTGATGAAGAAACACTGAATACTCGAGCTAGGCTGGTGAGACTGATGCTATACAGCAGAGAAGTCGGTACCAGTGCGCTCTGAAGATGAAGAATGCATCTTGCTGGGGGAATTCCTTTCTTAACAGTGTTCAAAACTACGTAGACTGAAGTTTCCCGTGATTTCTACTTGTAGTAATAGAAAAGACGTTTCTATGGTGATTGTAGCTGGAAGGTCACAGCAGGTACATTCAAACAAAAAAAAACACGGATAAAAATACCTTGTAAGTAGTATATCCATTATATTTCTAAATATTGTCGATCTGCCCCTAACAACACAATTGTTGAATGGGAGGAAACTAGAAAATGACTGCCTTCATATTCTCGTAGATTACTGCCCTATCATCAACACTAAATTGAGTCAACTAGGGAGCGTTTCCAGCAGATTTCTCGATGTATATCCGTGCTTGATATGAAGGTAACACTTTTACAATAAATTATTTGCAAATAAGGTATAAAATCCGTCATAATGCACACTTTTCTTTAAAATATCTGGAGATTGTGAAAACACGTCTGCACAGTACACGCGCCAAACGAAAAAGATGCTATGACGTCAGGTTGTCTAGACAGGAAGGAAGTACGAGGCGCCATCTGGGGAGTGCACAGTACTACGGACCGGCCAGCCGGTGGCAACACAGGACGTCTTTTTCTGGCGTTTGGCGGGCCGGTCTGCGCCGACCGGATTAGCTATTGTCCATTGGATAGGATGTATTAACGCAATAAAATCTGACATATCCTGACAGGCTTTACAGGTAACAGAGGTTATGCTGTATTAACGTCCACTTCAAAGAGAATTTTTTTTCTTGCAAACCAGTGACCAGTTTTAGAAAACAACTAAAAAGCAACTGTAACCAAGTAGTTTTACAATTTTAATATCTTACAAACATTTCAGAAACTACTTACGGTTACCGGGTCCCACTCCAAGTGTGGTATAAGAAATGCGGTGTGAGGTAGTCACCTGACCATTGGAATAATTAGTCTGAAAATAAAAGAGCACAATAGTTAACTCCTGTAAAGCATATACAAAATAACAAGGCCACCCCTGTGGCGGTTATCTCCCGCCTTAGAATCAGTAATAATTGAGAACTAAAGGTGATATAAGGCCTTTGTAGTAAGCTAACCACACTTGACATTGGGGGGGGTGGGGGTGTAATTAAGCTATCCCCCAGATTTGTTACAATTTTTGGTTTGTTTATGCTTACCACCATATTTACAGGGAGTGAGCATTAAGGAAAGATGCTAAATGTGGGAAAACTTAGAAACTGCAAAAAAATTCTATCCAAATTGTCATACTCTGCAACCCAAAATGTGTGTCATTATAAAATGATCAGCAATGAAGGAAATTAATTTATTCTTTCTCAATCATTGGTTGGCAAAAAGTGTAATTAATTGACCATGAAAAATTGGGAGAAATTTCCACCACTAGTAAATAATAATGCATTTAATTCCTTTTTTATGACCTCAATTCAAAACATTTATTAAAACCTTGTGAATGGTAAGGCAGATACAAAAGTGTTAGTTGGCTGAATACCTCAAAGATCATTACTTGGCATGCATTCAAGTATTAGCTTGGTCAATAATCTTCTTACTAAGACTTTTTGTTGATCTATTACCTGTTCAAGCTAGACTAACATAAAACATGTGTGAGAAATCTGAAAATGTCTGCTTATGTCCCAGTCACACTAAAGGTATGTTAGAGGTTTTACTCGGCAGCGGACCCGCATCCAAGGATGTTCATATCTTACAAGATTTGGGGTTTCCATCACACTACAGGTGGTATAAACCACGGTTACAGGCAATGGGCAAAATGCCCGTCCTTCACCTACTGTGCGCGGTTCTTATGCGAAGTTGTGACACGGTAGCAAAATGTCCAGTTACCTCGACACACCTATGTCACTGTGTTACACAGAAAGATGATTGAGTCACAACATTATATATACACCATGGACTACACCTTCAGTTACCATAGCCAGAAATTCACCAGTGCCTGCTCACATTTGTCTGTGCATGCCCATGGGACCAAATTCAGAGGCAGAAATTTTAAACATTTTAAAACTTCCGTGGAACGAGCAAGGTAATGGATGTTTGACCACTGTGTCACAAGGTTGCATAGGAACCTCGGATGGTAGTTAATGAACAAAGGCGTTTCGCCTAAAGGCCTGAGGTTCAACATCAATTGATGTAATATGTAAAATAGATTTCCTTGTTTAATTCGAGTGAGAGGATATGACAACCTTTCGGAGACTTTTTTGACAAAATGTAACTACACAACATTACATTGAGGATGTGTCAAGTTTTTGGTCACAACCATGGAGAACTGTAAAAATATTTTAATAATTCCAATAAAACTAAACAAGAGGAGAGTGCCCGTGAACGGGCACTGTGTCAGCTGACTGAATGTTTTTGATTTGTGATGGTGATAATGAGAGGAAAGCATAATTATCAGGGAAAGGGCTGTACAGAAATACAGTAAATGGTAACTGAACAGTATGTTCGAAAGATATTCCGAAGCTGACAGAAGAAAAGGACAAAAAAGTTGTGCCCTGCAAATGATATTATGAAATAAAGTAACAAGGTAATTGTTTAAGTGTAAAAAGTAGGTTAAAATATTTAAAGAAATACTATAAATGCAATATCCTCGTTCGACCATGAAGAAGGGGTCCAAAGGTCAAATCTGACCATAGCAAAAGATTCCCAGCCAAAGAATTTAGGATGGTTTACCATCCCAAACCTCTCGGACCAATAATAAGTGAGTCATAGGCACTTTTTAAGTTTGGCTATCCTTGTTTGACCTTGACGGAGGGGTCCAAGGTCAAATCCGACCACACAAAAAAATTCCCAGCCCATGATTTCCTGTAGCTTGTTTACCATCCCAAACCTGTAGGACCAATAATAAGCGAGTTCTAAGCAATTGTAAGTTTGGCTATCCTCAATTGACCTTGAAGGAGGGGTCCCAGGTCAAATCTGACCACACCAAAAGAATCCCAGCCCATGATTTCCTATATGTTGGTTTACCATCCCAAACCTCCAAGACCAATAATACGCGAGTTATAAGCACTTTAAGTTTGGCTATCTTCGTTTGACCTGGAAGGAGGGGTCTAAGGTGAAATCTGACCACACCAAAAGATTCCCAGCCCATGATTTTCTATAGGTTGGTTTTCCATTCCAAACCTCTAGGACCAATAATAAGCGAGTTATAAGCACTTTTAAGTTTGGCTATCCTCATTTGACCTTGAAGGAGGGGTCCAAGGTGAAATCCGACCACACCAAAAAATTCCCAGCTCATGATTTTCTATAGGTTGGTTTTCATTCCAAACCTCTAGGACCAATAATAAGCGAGTTATAAGCACTTTTATGTTTGGCTATCCTCATTTGACCTTGAAGGAGGGTTCCAAGGTCAAATCGGACCATATTAACAGATTCCCAGCCCATGATTTCCTACAGGTTGGATACAATGATTTACTCAACAGTGAGAACCTGAAAGAAGCTATTGCTCAGCTATGCCATGACATAGAGGTCTGCAATTTCACTATGTTATAGCTGACCAAAACGTCTGTGAATAACATATTTAACAAAATACTCTAAATGTAATAGTTTTCAAGTTACTACTGATTTACTCAAGAGTGAGAACCTCAAAGTAACTATTACTCAGCTATGCAATGAGCTACAGGTCTGAATTTTTGCTCTGTTATAGCTGACCTAAAAGTAGGTGAACAACATATTTAAGCAAAATACTGTAAATGCAATAGTTTTCAAGTTACAACTGATTTACTCAATAGTGAGAACCTGAAAATAGCTATTGCTCTGCTATGCCATGAGCTATAGGTCTGTAATTTCACTATGTTATAGCTAACCCAAAAGTAGGTGAACAATATATTTTAACAAAATACTCCAAATGCAATATTTTTCAAGTTATAGCCAATTTACTCAACAGTCAGTGCCTGAGAATAGCTATTGCTCAGTTGTGCCATGAGCTACAGGTCTGTAATTTCACTATGTTATAGCTGACCCAAAAGTAGCTGAATAACATATTTGCACAAATTTCTGTAAAGGCAATAGTTTTCCAATTACAACTGATTTACTCAACAGTGAGAACTTCAAAGTAGCTATTACTCAGCTATGCAATGAGCCACAGGTCTGGAACTTCACTATGTTATAGCTGACCCCAAAATAGGTGAATAACATATTGCAACAAAATACTCTAAATGCAATAGTTTCCAAGTTACAAGTGATTTACTCAACAGTGATAACCTAAAAGTAGCTATTACTCAGCTATGCCATGAGCTACAGGTGTGAAATTTTACTATGTTATAGCTGACCCAAAAGTAGCTGAATAACATATTTATACTAAATTCTCTAAATGCAATAGTTTTCAAATTATAAGTGATTTGCTCAACATTGAGAACTTCAAAGTAGCTATTACTCAGCTATGCAATGAGTCACAGGTCTGGAACTTCACTATGTTATAGCTGACCCCAAAATAGGTGAATAACATATTGAAACAAAATACTCTAAATGCAATAATTTCCAAGTTATAAGCGATTTACTCAACAGTGATAACCTCAAAGTAGCTATTACTCAGCTATGCCATGAGCTACAGGTCTGAAATTTTACTATGTTATAGCTGACCCAAAAGTAGGTGAACAACATATTTAAGCAAAATACTGTACATGCAATAGTTTTCAAGTTACAACTGATTTACTCAATAGTGATGACCTAAAAGTAGCTATTACTCAGCTATGCCATGAGCTACAGGTCTGAAATTTTACTATGTTATAGCTGACCCAAAAGTAGCTGAATAACATATTTATACTAAATTCTCTAAATGCAATAGTTTTGCAATTACAACTGATTTACTCAATAGTGAGAACCTCAAAGTAGTTATTACTCAGCTATGCAATGAGCTACAGGTCTGAAATTTTACTATGTTATAGCTGACCCAAAAGTAGGTGAACAACATATTTAAGCAAAATACTGTAAATGCAATAGTTTTCAAGTTACAACCGATTTACTCAATAGTGATGACCTAAAAGTAGCTATTACTCAGCTATGCCATGAGCTACAGGTCTGAAATTTTACTATGTTATAGCTGACCCAAAAGTAGCTGAATAACATATTTATATGAAATTCTGTAAATGCAATAGTTTTCCAATTACAACTGATTTACTCAATAGTGAGAACTTCAAAGTAGCTATTACTCAGCTGTGCCATGACCTACAGATCTGAAATTTCACTATGTTATAGCTGGCCCAAAAGTAGCTGAATAACATATTTATACGAAATTCTCTAAATGCAATAGTTTTGCAATTACAACTGATTTACTCAATAGTGAGAACCTCAAAGTAGTTATTACTCAGCTATGCAATGAGCTACAGGTCTGAAATTTTACTATGTTATAGCTGACCCAAAAGTAGGTGAACAACATATTTAAGCAAAATACTGTACATGCAATAGTTTTCAAGTTACAACTGATTTACTCAATAGTGATGACCTAAAAGTAGCTATTACTCAGCTATGCCATGAGCTACAGATCTGAAATTTCACTATGTTATAGCTGGCCCAAAAGTAGCTGAATAACATATTTATACGAAATTCTCTAAATGCAATAGTTTTGCAATTACAACTGATTTACTCAATAGTGAGAACCTCAAAGTAGTTATTACTCAGCTATGCAATGAGCTACAGGTCTGAAATTTTACTATGTTATAGCTGACCCAAAAGTAGGTGAACAACATATTTAAGCAAAATACTGTAAATGCAATAGTTTTCAAGTTACAACTGATTTACTCAATAGTGATGACCTAAAAGTAGCTATTACCCAGCTATGCCATGAGCTACAGGTCTGAAATTTTACTATGTTATAGCTGACCCCAAAATAGGTGAATAACATATTGAAACAAAATACTCTAAATGCAATAATTTCCAAGTTATAAGCGATTTACTCAACAGTGATAACCTCAAAGTAGCTATTACTCAGCTATGCCATGAGCTACAGGTCTGAAATTTTACTATGTTATAGCTGACCCAAAAGTAGGTGAACAACATATTTAAGCAAAATACTGTACATGCAATAGTTTTCAAGTTACAACTGATTTACTCAATAGTGATGACCTAAAAGTAGCTATTACTCAGCTATGCCATGAGCTACAGGTCTGAAATTTTACTATGTTATAGCTGACCCAAAAGTAGCTGAATAACATATTTATACGAAATTCTCTAAATGCAATAGTTTTGCAATTACAACTGATTTACTCAATAGTGAGAACCTCAAAGTAGTTATTACTCAGCTATGCAATGAGCTACAGGTCTGAAATTTTACTATGTTATAGCTGACCCAAAAGTAGGTGAACAACATATTTAAGCAAAATACTGTAAATGCAATAGTTTTCAAGTTACAACCGATTTACTCAATAGTGATGACCTAAAAGTAGCTATTACTCAGCTATGCCATGAGCTACAGGTCTGAAATTTTACTATGTTATAGCTGACCCAAAAGTAGCTGAATAACATATTTATATGAAATTCTGTAAATGCAATAGTTTTCCAATTACAACTGATTTACTCAATAGTGAGAACTTCAAAGTAGCTATTACTCAGCTGTGCCATGACCTACAGATCTGAAATTTCACTATGTTATAGCTGGCCCAAAAGTAGCTGAATAACATATTTATACGAAATTCTCTAAATGCAATAGTTTTGCAATTACAACTGATTTACTCAATAGTGAGAACCTCAAAGTAGTTATTACTCAGCTATGCAATGAGCTACAGGTCTGAAATTTTACTATGTTATAGCTGACCCAAAAGTAGGTGAACAACATATTTAAGCAAAATACTGTACATGCAATAGTTTTCAAGTTACAACTGATTTACTCAATAGTGATGACCTAAAAGTAGGTATTACTCAGCTATGCCATGAGCTACAGATCTGAAATTTCACTATGTTATAGCTGGCCCAAAAGTAGCTGAATAACATATTTATACGAAATTCTCTAAATGCAATAGTTTTGCAATTACAACTGATTTACTCAATAGTGAGAACCTCAAAGTAGTTATTACTCAGCTATGCAATGAGCTACAGGTCTGAAATTTTACTATGTTATAGCTGACCCAAAAGTAGGTGAACAACATATTTAAGCAAAATACTGTAAATGCAATAGTTTTCAAGTTACAACTGATTTACTCAATAGTGATGACCTAAAAGTAGCTATTACCCAGCTATGCCATGAGCTACAGGTCTGAAATTTTACTATGTTATAGCTGACCCAAAAGTAGCTGAATAACATATTTATACGAAATACTCTAAATGCAATAGTTTTCTAATTACAACTGATTTACTCAACAGTGAGAACTTTAAAGTAGCTATTACTCAGCTATGCCATGACCTACAGATCTGAAATTTCACTATGTTATAGCTGGCCCAAAAGTAGCTGAATAACATATTTATACGAAATTCTCTAAATGCAATAGGTTTTAAGTTACAAGTGATTTACTCAATAGTGAGAACTTCAAAGTAGCTATTACTCAGCTATGCAATGAGCCACAGATCTGAAACTTCACTATGTTATAGCTGATCCCAAAATAGGTGAATAACATATTGAAACAAAATACTCTAAATGCAATAGTTTCCAAGTTATAAGCGATTTACTCAACAGTGATAACCTAAAAGTAGCTATTACTCAGCTATGCCATGAGCTACAGGTCTGAAATTTTACTATGTTATAGCTAACCCAAAAGTAGCTGAATAACATATTTATACAAAATTCTCTAAATGCAATAGTTTTTAAGTTACAAGTGATTTTACTCATGATGGAAGTTACTGAAAAGCCCAAAAGTAGCTATTACTCACTTAGCTATTGAGACAGACACCCAACTTACTCACCATATTGTAGCTATGCAAAAAGTAGCTGAATAACATATTTTAACAAAATGCTCTAAATGCAACACTTTTCAAGTTATAAATGATTTTGTGCATGATTTCATGAATTTTAATGCATTAAAAATTATTAAAAAAATTTATTAAAAAAAAAGTAAGACAGATCCAGGTCTCATACTCACACAAGAGAATCTACCTGTGGCCTAGTACATATATGCAAGATATGAGAGAAATCCCTGCAATAGTCACTGAGAAAATTGTGATTAAGTGTTGAAATTTTCACACTTTTGGTGGGGGTACCCCCCTTGTAATGTCTCTAGCAAACAGACGAACAGACAGATTTGCATGCCTTGAACAATTTTTCATCCTCGATAGATAAAGTATCTTTTAAAAAAAACAGTACGTCTCTAGGCCTTGTAGTTTTGGAGGAGAAGTTGTTCACGCGGACGCGTACGCGGACGCGTACACCCACGCCGCAGAGTGACGACATAATGTCAGCTGACTGACAAGTCAGCTGACATAAAAAACTTGAGAATTACAAAGAAGCCAAATAACTGTAATTTTTACCTGAACACAGAAGCCATATGTTGTTCCACTTTTTAAGCCTTTCACCACTGTAACTGTCTGGGTTGGAAGTATCAACTTCGTTTTGGGATTTTCTACTCCATTTGGGCACTCTATTAGGAAAATTAAAACACATAATAGTTTAAGGTGACCTCATATGTTTTCATCTTAGTTCTTATTTCTTCCCCCCCCCCCCCCAAAAAAAAAAGGGTATTGTAATTACATCCATTTGTTTGTCAGTTTATTTGTCCACACGCATAACCTGGAACCTAAACATTGGACTGGGTGTACCCTTGGTTCATTCCTCCACAAAAGTGATCTTGATTAAGACACCAGAATTCTTCAGGGATTTTTCAACAAACTCTGCTCCACATCACCAAAAACTAGTAATGGCACTGTGGTCTTATGAATGAATTGGTCAGACTTACTGAAAAAATTACTGCATAAGTGGCAAATTTCACTCTGACACCAAATTTTACGTATTTAGGTATTGATCTTGGATAGTGAAAATTACTTCCCAGGTGAATTTCTATATTTACCTCTTCTGTAATATCTGAAACTGGACACTTGTAAAAATTAACTCCAGTAAAATCGACAAAATTTTTTTCTGACTTTAATTTTGGTTCATTACCTGGTTGGTCACCATGCGGCCCTGTTGTCAGATTGAAGTAATACACCATGTGGTTGTTTAGCTTATCTGCAGTCACATTTGGTGGCATCCAGGTCAGATTGATGAAGCTGTCACTGACGTCAATCACCTTAAAATAGTCTAGGACTAGTTAATAGCAAAAGAGATCCACACATGGGCATGCTTTTAACTGAAACAAACAGACATCGCGCAGATTCTGGGAATTGACAAAGAACTACTAGAATCTACTTTTCATGTTTATCTCAAAAATTTGTGAAACCTGCTGAGGTTTAAAGGTGGTTTGTAAAGATTTCTATGCCATGAGCGATAGGTTTGCAATATCAGAAACTGGCATGTAAAGTGGTACATAGTTGTTAATGGACACAACGGTTTCTATTGAAATAATTTTCTCATGAGACAACAGCTGAAACACAAATACCAGATAGTTGTGTTTTAACTGCCAGCAGTATTTTTCAAATAAAATTTGACAATAATAAATATTTGGTCACTTTGGTGCGTATTGATCACTAGTGCTGGGAGATCACTATGATTTGTATGTTTGTATCTAAATAATGGAAACAAAGATCGATCATTGATGGTCACTGAATCAAAAATGAAAATCTGATCAAACAAATAATTAAACAAGCAATCATTGCCCAGGAACGGGCTCTGTGTCAGCTGACTGTGTGTTTTGACTTTCAGAGTAGAAGTGAAAGAAGAAAAGGACACAAAATTTGTGCCCTACAAATGGTATTCAGAAGCAAAGCACCAAGTTAACTGTTAAGGTGTAAAAACTAGGTGGAAAGTATATTTAAACAAAATACTATAAATGCAATAGTCTTTGAATTACAACTGATTCACTCAACAGTGAGAATCGCAAAGTAGCTTTTGCTCTGCTAACAATGAGCTATAGCTCTGCAATTTTACTATGTTATAGTCGACCAAAAAGTAGGTAAATAACATATTTAAACAAAATACTATACATACAATAGTTTTCAAGTTACAACTCATTTACACAACAGTGAGAACCTGAAAGTAGCTATTCCTCATCTATGCCATGAGCTACAGATCTGCAATTTCACTAGGTTGTAGCTGATTCAAAAGTAGGTGAATACCATATTTAAACAAAATACTCTAAATGCAGAAGTTTTCAAGTTCTCATTTACTCAACAGTGAGAAATTGAAAGTAGCTATTGCTCAACTATGCTATGAGCTACAGGTCTGTAATTTAATATACTATAACTGACTGAAAGGCAGGTGAATAACATATCTAAAGAAAATACAGTAACTGTAAATGCAATAGTTTTCAAGTTACAACTGATTTACACAACAGTGAGAACCTGAAAGTAGCTATTCCTCATCTATGCCATGAGGCACAGATCTGCAATTTCAATATGTTATAGCCGACCAAAAAGTAGGCGAATATCATATTTAAACAAGATACTCTAAATGCAGAAGTTTTCAAGTTACAACTGATTTACTCAACAGTGAGAAACTCAAAGTAGCTATTGGTCAACTATGCTATGAGCTACAGGTATGTAATTTTAATATGGTATAACTGACTGAAAAGCAGGTGAATAACATATTTAAAGAAAATACTGCAAATGCAATAGTTTTCAAGTTACAATTGATTTACTCAACAGTGAGAACCTTAAACTAGCTATTGCTCAGCTCTGCAATGAGATAAAGGTCTGCAATTTCAAAATGTTATGGTTGACTGAAAAGTAGGTGAATAACCTATAAAGACAAAATACTAAATTATTATGTACAAACTCCCTACACCCTACGGTTGCTGAGATATAGCCCGGAGAAGATTTTATAAGTCAAGGTGACCACTGCAAGGTTAAAGGTCAAATCAAGGTCACAGCATGACGTTGCACACCTACATCCGCCAACCAATCTCCCAACCATGTATCAACTTCCTACACATTACGGTTTCTGAGATATAGCCAAGACAAACTTTTCTCACTGCCCGCCTACCCATACGTACACCATTGATGAACAATACCCCAACAGCTGTGGGGTAATAAAAACAAGAAAATGGACATAAATCATCAAAAATAACCAAAATATAATGTCAAAGCTTGTCACATATGTCTCCCTCACCCTATAATCCATACCACGTTTATAGTTTTGCATTAATGGCTATTTTTGTAATGTTAACTAGTGAATCTTCAACAATATTACAAAATATTTTATTATATCAAAAAGGTAGAAAGATATGAGTTTAGTAACGATCGGTTGCATTTAATTTTACCGATCACTGCTCAGCAATGAGCCAGTGAGCGATTTTACCAAAGTTTGCAAATGGTGTCCCAGCACTATTGATTACCCAAAAATAATATTATGTATACATGCATTTTATTAAATTTATGAAGATCTTAAACTCTCTTTTATATCAGAATAATCACTGTAATATTAATGTATTATAGTTTGAATTGTAACAACATTTGAAAATATAGTAGAACCTTTATCTGATCCCCTATTTTTAAACTATTCAATTTTATGTACTCATCTCCTCTCTCCCAGATTTCTATTTCTCCATCCTTTCATTCTTTTCATCTCATATGTTTTCTAATTGATTAACCTTCAAATACCGAGACAAATCAACCTTTCCCAAGATCCCCCCATCCCCTCCCACCCAGCCAGCTAGGCTGTACTGCCATGTTTAACTTAGTTATTGTGCGTCACTTATTGGCAGTTATATTGAAATAGACACCTTTATATTACTAATATGGCTCAGTGGTGTAGTAGGTAACACACTTGTCTTCCACCTCTCAGGCTCACAGACTCGTGCGAAAATAATGGTGGCCAGCAGGACCAGTAACTTTGAGACTTAAGTGGCCCTTACAAATATTAAGCGGTCCTTCTTTTTTTGAAAATACTTCAAATGCCTTTACATCTACATATTTTAGGCTACCTTGTTGAGAGTATCATGGATGACTAGATATGATTTGAGTGACTTTTGATGCAAAAACTCAACTAGAATCAAGGATTAAGAATAATCTAAAATGGACTGGATTATGGTATCATATTTCTGAATAATAAACTATGTGTGAATATAAACTCACTTAGGTGGGAGTCATCTGTTGGTACATCTACAGAAAATTTTACAGTTTTCAAGACCCAGTTTTCATATTTACTTTCAATCGTAACTCTAGTTACTAATAATAAATAAATATAAAATATCCCCATCTGTGTCACCAATGTTTAAAAATAATTTATAATGTATTGCATGGTAAAATATATACAGGTAAGTTACCAATAATAAATGAAAAACAAAAAAAAAACATCCCATCTATATGTCATCAATGTTTAAAAATAATTTATAATTTATTGCATGGTAAATATATAAGTTACCAATAATTAAAAAAAAAAAACAAGAGAGAGAGAGAGAGAGAAAAAAAAACATCCATATCTATGTCACCAATGTTGAAAAAAAATTTACAAAGTATTGCGCGGTAAAATATAAGTTACCAATAATAAATGAAAAAAAAAACATCCCTATCTATGTCACCAATTTTTAATATATTTTTGTAATGTGTCTTGCACTGTGTCTGAATGTATTCGTTACCAATACTAAATGAACATAGCACAAGTAACCAAAAATAAATGAATAAAAAAAAGCACCTTCCATGCATTCAAAACACTGGGCTACGGAAGATTTTTAAACTAAAAGGACTTCCGTGTCCTTACATTCAAAACGCGATTCCATGTATGTCTGATATTTGCATTCAAAACACTAGTCACGGAAGAAAGTTAAAATAAAAAGACTTTCGTTTCTTTACATTCAAAACGCGATTTTACTATTTTAACCAATGAAATGCCAGAAAAGAAATGACATCGATCTCTTACTAGATGTATGTTAGCTTTTTACTGGCTGTCGTCACGACACACCTCGATTTTAAACTAATCACGTACATGAATAGAAATACCGTGAGTGTGCTTTGTTTATAAAATGGCGGAGTCGTAGATCCAAGAAATATGTTAGAAAACGTGGACTGGCCGAGTTCACTTCATTTTAAATTCGCCAGCGGGGCGACAATAAAAGCGTTTCTACTCGACCTTCGTCCAATAAAGTCGCCGTGGGCGAGTTGGCGACTGCGAATTTGTGACACTGACCTCTGGTGCCTACGTTTCAAACCCGGACCCTATTTAGATAGGGTACCCTAAGTTGGTAGTTACTTACCCACGCCCAGTAGTTTACAGGGCAAAATCTTGACGAAATAGGATGCACTGGTTTCCTCTGCCCTTAAAACTGACTATTGTGATATAACTTAAACAATGTGTTGAAAGCGATGTTAAACCCAAATATGTAATTTTTATTGCTAATGAAATCCAGGAAGCTACATCTATTAATATTAAAACGTTAATATACAATCCCTTCCTTACCTGCAAGTGATGAGCATGATTGCTGTCAAACTCCCGGTTTTCCCATATATCTTCATCTGAAAATTAAAACACTATCAAGCAGCTGTTATCAAGTACTATAAGGTTGACAATTGATTTAGTCCACATAAAATGAAATTTACAAACTATTTCTCAGTTTGAATTTCAGTTTATCCACAAATGTCTGCCTTGCCACATAGCATTAACAAGTGAACAAAATGGTGGATTTGTTTTGTGCTTATTTGTGCTCCAGAGATTACGGCTTATTATGCTGTTGTAAAATGAGAAATATTATATAGTCCGTTGTTTTTTGTGCTGTCATGTTTTGTCGTACTGAAAAACGTGACCAAGTGGGCAACATATAACAGGCTAACAACTATGGAGCAGACTAGAAAGCACTCGAGATCTTCCTATCTATCGACCACCTGGTCACAGCCTTATCAGAGATTTCAGATGAAGATTTTTACTAGACTCTCACTTTTGCAAACTTACAGGGAAGGAGATTAAATAATTGGTTGTCATGGAGACAACACGTGTTATTTCCATTTTTTATCAACCTGAAAATGTTAATGATGAATTAAAATGGCAAGGGACACCTCTCATGAAATACAACATAAATAGATATTTCCAAGATTATTTGGGTCTCCTTTGCCCAAAAAAAAAAATAGACAAATCAAAACAAATTTTACATTTAGAAATAGAAATAAAAAATAATGAATTTAGTATTCTTATAATTTCATCCCACTCTAAGAATTATTCTTATAAAATAGTTGTTTTCCACAGAATCCTAAGAATTAGAATAATTCTAAGAATAAGAACATTAGTCATTAGTGAATGTGGGTCAAGGGGCCAGTTTCACGAAGCCTCCTTAAGATAAAGGTCGCCTTAAATTTAAGGATTTCCTTGAATTTCTGACTCCTTTACAAAATCTCAGTTTCTCAAAGCCTCCTTCATTAAATGTGACCTTGAAAACTCCCTTAAATTTCAAGGAAGCTAAGGACCTACCTTAAATTTAAGGAAGTGTCTTTCAAGGAATGTTTGATAACTTTAAAGAACATATGCTCCCACCTTAAGTTTCAAGGAAGACCTTTGGTATGGAGAGTTTAACGAGGCTTTGTGAAACTGAATTTTAAGGTGGCCCTCCCATAGTGTTGGTATCGAATAATAATATATATTAAATATCAATATCAAACAATATTTTTGCCTTTGTATCGATCGATATTGAAATATCGGGTCATGGATGCTTTCTGAGAGAGAGCTTCCAAACTCTTTCGCAGGTTTTAGCAGTTTCCTGAAACGTAAACAAATATTTTGTTTCCGCTTTTGCGGTAAGTGAAATTTGACAAAAATGATAGGAAAACCAATATATTTCTCAAATTTTATATTTTATTTGAATGGAAAACAGCTTAATTGCATCTATTAAGTACTATGTTCCGATATTGATATTGTACCCTACATTCTCGATATCAGTATATTTAGCATGGATTGATAAATATTTCAATTAGTGATGTCATCACGAGTGGCGATATCGCAGATTCACCGGTGATGAAATAAATGGACGATAATCAAGGATTAATGATCATCTGCGATGCATCTCATAAACACATTCAACCATTGACTTTAGCTTATTTTTGAAGGGATTTAATAAAAATATGGTGAAATATTCATCTAATTTCTACTTTTAATGCGGTTTTGTTTTGATTTGTGATGTAACTATGGTGATGACCTTTTCCACTTCCTACAGGGAGTAAAAAAACATAAGTTTTGTTTACTTTTTATTGCTTCAAATATCCACCATTTTAACAACTGTCAGCACAAACAAAACATAAAATCTATTTTATTTCTGGATTAGTTGTCAATGCACATTATTTAAAGAGCAAATTTAGGTTTAATTTGTGAAACAATGACACCGTGATATCGCTCACAGTTTTGTTCACGGTATCGAGACCTCATTTACCCAGACGATGACACCACTAATTTCAACCTCGATAAACAATACCAGCACTACCTTCCTTTATTAGCGGAGGTCCGTTCCAAAGGAAGCTTCATGAAACTGGCCCCAGGACCCACTATTAGATCCTGGAAGTTATCACTTGCCATGTTTAAGCACCATACCTAAAATCTATGGATTTATCTATCAGTACTTACCAATGCAATCACATGTAAGGCACCCATTGGCATCCCTCTGGAATCCTTGCTCACAGAACGTCCTACACATGGGACTAGGGCACATCTGCGGTGAGGATAACTCGCCTGAAAAAAAATGTACATATTACCAGATGGTATTCCCACAGTGAAAACACCCTAAAAGAGTGGTGCACAGAGTTACCATTGATATGTTACGTCAATCCACATATTCGTACAGTTGGTAAAATGCGCAATTGACTTTCCAATTCCTGAAATGGATGATTTATTTGATTGACACTTGACCATTTTATGAAACTTCAAACTAGTGTTATAATCAAAAGAAAATTTGGAAACCGGATACCAAAAACAAAAATCTGACGAAAATGCACCAAAGCTGTAAAATTAAAAACAAAATGGTCACCAGGGTTGACTGTTCAAAAATCATGTTAAGTTGTTCTCAAACTTGAAATATATTCAAGCTAGCATTATCAGATTTGCACAAAATGTTAAGGGCTAGTATGGCTTGGCTAAGAGTAATTTTGGCCTTGATTAGAAAACAAAATGGCTGTCATGTCACATCTTTAAGATCAAATATAGGTATTCATATTAAAAAGGCCTAGTATCTCCCTTATCATTTGTCCTAAGGGTTTGATGTAGGAAAACAATTTAAAGGAAACCATGGCCTGCGAGCCTTTGCAAGTGTAGAATTTGACCTTTCACCCCTGCTTCAAAGTCAAATTGGATAATCATACTAAGAAGGTCTTATGTTTCCCTTATTATTGGTCCTAGTGCTTGGAAATGTGAAAACCACCTGTAAGAACTCATGGTCTGTGAATCTTTTACAAGAGTTTTTACAAAAATTTCACATTTGACCCCTTCTTTAAGGTTGATTTTGGGTTGTTATACTAAAAGGGCCTAACATCTCCTTTATTACTGGTAGTTGGGCTTGGAGCTCTGTTTCATGGTTAAACTACCATATATGCTCAATACTCAGTGGAAGATAACCACCGCAGCAGTGGTGTCTGTTATCCATTAAAATTTACCTTTTTTCCAACCACTTTTTTATCATGAGGATCTCTTTACTTATGAATTGTAACAGAAATAGTTGAGAAGTAGTGTTATTTATAACTAGGTATTGCGTCTCTACACAGTGTATCCCCAGATGGGACATGGTTGAAGTGTGACACAGTGTTCATTCTAGAGTTGGAGCTACTTGAGTCAAATGACTCCTTTACTAAATTTTGGTGGGACATTTAGTAAATGCGATGAGTCAAATGACAAAAATTAACCTTACAGTTGAGCAAATTGACTTAAATAGGAGAGAGGAGAAAAAAAGTACTATTAGTCTATCTTCAAAGTGAATTTGCAATACTAAATCAAATTCAAGTCTACTCACTGTGAAAAAAACTTTATTTCAATTCAAGACATATTTGTAATCAGCATGATGTACAAAATTTCCTATGATGTACATGATTTGCAATAATTAAAGTATTTTTTACTGATTTTTTTTTCATTTTTTTGTTTTTTTTTTTTGTTTCAATAAATATGGTCTAACCCTGCTCTATCTAAAACTAGAAAAAAAAATTAACTCACCTCGACATAGGTTCACTCAGGGAGTTGTTTTTATTTCATACAAAAAAACTCCGGACATTTATTTATGTAAATGGATATAAATTCGCCACTTTTTGAAAAAAAAAAAAAAACAAAAAAAAAAACAAACTGGTTTTAAGGCAATAACATACCATGTAAAGTTTAAGTTAAATTATTATTTAACTTTTTTCCAGCCGAAAATTTGTTATTAACATAGATGCAACTTTTGAAGTTTGTCCCACAGTAGTAGTTTAAAATGTTTGTTGTTACCTGTTAACAATTGTCTTTGAAGTCACTTGTAAGAGTGCATTATGCAAAAATAAACTTTAAAAAGTGAAAATATTAAAAAGCTGGATAATAAAATCTTGTTGTGCAATAGATATTTATTTCTATATATATTTAACAAAACTATGAAAAAAGTGGAAATTTACAGCTACTGGTGAGTTTAAATCACTTACTATAAACGTGTTTTCTGTTGATAAATACTGAATTTTTGTTAACGAAGTATGATTGGACAGTGCCGTTTCCGCTCAACCAATCAAATTAAGGCATTTAGAAGCAAGGAAACATGGAGGAATTGCGTTAAAAAGACAATATATGTGTCCTTTTATTTGATTTTTAAACAAAATTCGTCTAATTTTCCCAATATTTACAGCGAAAACGCGGGAGATAATGCAAGATTTATGCGTCACCGCGACTCAGGATCATAACGTGTACGCGTCTTTTCGCCCCAGTATAGCGACAAAAGACGCGGAAACGCGTAGTAAAATGAACACTGCAGTGACATACTGAGTATTATGGTTGACACAAATATACCCCTGTGGGGAGGGGGCCTAAGTTATTATGGGAGCAACTTGTACTGACACTTAGTAAACAAAATATTTGCTTAATGAAAGATACAAATGTAACTAGACCTAGCGCATCGGAGAACCGATGCAAACTGTATCCACCAGAAAGAAAACTCACCAAAGTCAATCAAGCATCACTTAATCTTGAAGGAGGAGCCCAAGGTGAAATCTGACCACATAAAAAGATTCTTAGCCCATGATTTCCAATAGGTTGGTGTGACATTGCAAACCTCTAGGAACATGAATAAGCAAGTTATAAGCATTTTCAATTTTGGCTATCCTCATTTGACCTTGAAAGAGGGGGCAAAGGTCAAACCTGATCTCATCAAAGGATTCCTAGCGAATGATTTCCTACAGGATGGTTTCACATTACAAACCTGTAGGACCAAGAAAAGGCAATTTATAAGCACTTTTAGATTTTGCTATCCTCTTTGACCTCGAAGGAAGGGCCCAATGTCAAATCTGACCACATCAAAAGATTCCCAGCCCATGATTTCCAATAGGTTGGTTTCACATTGCAAACCTCTGGCACCAATAATAAGCAAGCTACAAGCACTTTTAAGTTTAGGTATCCTGGTTTGACCTTGAAGGAGGGATCCAAAGTCAAATCTGAACACACCAGAAGATTCCCAGCCCATGATTTCCTATACGTTGGTTTACCATCCCAAACCTGTACGACCAATAATAAGCGAGTTATAAGCACTTTTATGTTTGGCTATCCTCGTTTGACCATGAAGGAAGGGTCAAAGGTCAATTCTGATCACATCAAAGATTCCTAGCCCATGATTTCCTGTAAGTTGGTTTCACATTTCAAACATTTAGGACCAATAATAAGTGAGTTATAAGCACTTTTAAGTTTGGCTATCCTGGTTTGACTTTGAAGGAGGGGTCCAAGGTCAAATCTGAACACACCAGAAGATTCCCAGCCCATGATTTCCTATAAGTTTCCAATAATAAGCGAGTTATAAGCACTTTTATGTTTGGCTATACTCGTTTGACCTTGAAGGAAGGGTCCATGGTCAAATCTGAACACACCAAAAGATACCCAGCCCATGATTCCCTATAGGTTGGTTTACCAAACCAAACCTCCAGGACCAATAATAAGCGAGTTATAGGCACTTTTAAGTTTGGCTATCCTCGTTTGACCTTGAAGGAGGGGTCCAAGGTCATATCTGACCACATCAAAAGATTTTTAGCCCATGTTTTCCTATAAGTTGGTTTACCATCCCAAACCTGTATGACCAATAATAAGCGAGTTATAATTAAGCACTTTTAAGTTTGGTTATCATATATATACAGTAAAAGGTACCATTTTGAGTCATTTTAGCAGGCCTAAGGTGACCTTGAAAACAATAGCCAAGGTCAACAAACTGGATGCTGGTACTCCATCATGTACTCAACCTCCAAAGCCATTTTCAATAGTTTCCATGCAATGTTGTCAGCATTAAGTGTAAAACTAGAAATAGGACGCCCTGTTGATAGTAGATGCGAATAGAAACAGGATAGCATAGAAGAACACACATTATCATGTGTAATGTCCACCCCATGAACCTTTTGCCAAAATTGTACAGTAGTCTTACAAGACCCTGTTTCATTTGTAAAATATATCAATGATGCTTAAATATTTACTCGTGTAGATGTAAATTATTTCAGCTTCATGCCTTTTTGCATTGGTTGGCTGGAAAATTTTGATGAAATCACTCTATCTTGCACGGTTAAGAAGATAGAAGCAAATTCCTGTTTTTTCTATTTTTGGCAAAAATTTAAAAATTCAAAATGGCTGCCATTTTGGGGAAAGGAAAATTTTTTGAAAATTGGCAAGAGTACATTTGTTAGATACCCTATGGGTCGAAAATTTCGACGAAATCGCTCTATCTCGCACAGTTAAGGAGATAGAAGCAATTTTGTGTTTTGCCATTTTTGGCAAAAATTCGAAAATTCAAAATGGCCGCCATTTTTGGGGAGGGGAACATTTTTTGAAAATTGCAAAGAGTACATTCCTTAGATACCCTGTGGGTCGAAAATTTTGACGAAATCGCTCTATCTCGCACGGTTTAGGAGATATGAGCACATTTGCCTTTTTCAGTATTCAAAATAGCTAATTACTCATTTATTTAATTAATTACTCACTCATCTATGAAGCAATTCCCCCCAAAAGCAATCCCATACAAGCTATTAACCCAATGAACCTCCATACCAAATTTCAGAAAGCTAGGCATAATAGCATTCCTTAAAATGTCTGGAAACCAAAGAGCTACTCAAAAGTAGCAAAGTAGCTATTACTCAGTTAGCTATAGAGCTATCATCACCAAAAGCAATCCCATACAAGCTATTAACCCAATAAACCTGCATGCCAAATTTGGTAAAGATAGGATAAGAACTGTTGCCTAAAATGTCTGGAAACCAAGTGGGACGCCGCACGCCGGAAAAAGCAAAAATAATATGTCCACCCCCCAGTGGGGTGGACATAATTATCTCCAAAAAGGCCCAAAAATGGTCTCGGTGAGGTACTTTGGCAGTCTGTGGATGACCTTCAATGAAGAGCTTCTAGGTCAAATTTCTCCATGCTTACAGAGGACATATATAGGTATTATATACAGTGAACTCGTTTACGTCGTCCCCGAGTTGTTAAGGACGCGTGATTGTAGATGCGGACGAAAGAAAACAAGGGCGACTACATCCCGCGGACGAAACGACGAATATTCCTGTACTTTTATATAATTAAAATAAGAAAACTTGCGGATTTCGTCCAATTTGCACATTCCTTTAATATCGCCCACTGCTAATCGCGAGTAAAAGGCTTGTGAGAACTAACCGCGAGATCTCATTCCTCTCTGTTTTATGCTAGTTTGTCTGCGTGAACCATACATTTTCCAGTGTAAAATATACATTTTTCTCTGCAGTCTGCTGCAATACTGTAATTATGTCAGAATCACCAGCTCAAAAGAAAAAAAAATTAGACATTATAACCCATCTTGGTTGAATGATTCAACTTTTAAATCCTGGTTATTTGTTGGAAATCAATCACTGGGTGGAGCTGAGGCCAGTGCTTCTGCTTGTAGTTCAGATCCAAAAATGTTTTGTTCTGTATGTCAAAAAGCAGGGAAAAGCAACATTTTTACCCAGGGTTGCCAAGATTATCAAAGGAGTGCACTGCTTTGTCATATAGCCTCCTCAAGCAACCAAGATGGCCTTAAAATTCTTAAAGGAAGGGAGGAATTTCAAAAGGCCAAAGCTAGTGAGGTGCTTAAAACCTCAGATGCACTAGAAAGCCAGCTGAAAACTGCTTATTTCATTGCACAAAATCATTTGCCCCTGACAATTTTTCATTTTAAACCCAAAAGCACTTACAAACAACAATGCTGAAGTTGCTTTGTTTGGACAAAATGAACTTGATTATCTGTTACAGAGGTATGGGCAGGAGAACCAAAATATTGTGAACGCAGCAAGATGCAGACAAGATTTCTTGGCATATAAGCATTTTGTTAGGTCTTCATAGAAACAAATCTTTCCCTGAATTTTGTGAGATACTTATCAAAGATCAAAGTGATGTTTTCCCAGATTTTGTCGTTTTTGCAGAGCTAGCTTTGGTAGTGCCTCTGAACTCTGCGTCTTGTGAGCGGGGGTTCTCTGCCCAAAACAAAATGAAGTCCAAAAGCAGAAATAGGTTGAGAGATGAACAAGTGGACAGGCTAATGAAAATAACAATAAATGGCCCACACTATGCAGAGTACGATTACACTGCAGCCAAGAACAATTTTCGGGCAATGAAAGACAGGATTCAGTGAACTTACATTGTTTTAGCCAGTTTTAGCTAGTTACAAAGTGTTGAAATTGACATTTAACATTGAAATTGGTTTAAGTAATTTACACGAAATTTGTTTAAGTAATTTACGTTCAAGGAATTGAATAAAATATTGGGACTCCAAAAATGAAACATAGGACTCATTTTTTTCAAGTCTATTGAGTCTCAGGGACTTAACTTTACCACTTCCGAGTGAGCAAACTGATATATACCACCCATAGGATGATCTAACTTTCTGTATACAAGAGCTGGAACAAAATGTGAAAAAATGGCCAAAATCCGACCTTTAAGAGGCCACCAGTGACCTTGAAATTGGTTGAGTTCACAAACCAATAGCGTTTGTGACATTGCCCATATAAAATTTTTTTTTAGTTATCGTGTCCAAAAGGAAATCTCTGCAGCGGCGGCACCATACTGAATCCTAAGCATCCCCGACTTTCATCCAGGGATACAATTATTAATCAGACAACATAACTTGAGCGCTTAAAAAAACGCTTACAATTAAAATAATTTTACTGTGATTTCCCAATAACCCAAATAGCTGGGTGAATTGGATAACAAACTTAATTTGTTTTATTTGTAAACCCAGTTACGTAAGCAATGTCTATTTGCTATGGTTTACCATTAGCATTGCATTCACATATTGGACAATCTGCAGCATCCCTCTTGAAGCCGTTTTCACATGTTGTAAGGTCACAGGTAAAAGGCTGACATCCAGTCGGTTCATCTGTCGGCAAAGTATTCACTGTAAAAATACAATTATGAAACATATACCTCAAAAAACAGCATCAGAGATGCCCGTACCCCACAGCCTGGGGATATAGTTTTCAAAACCTTGAGATATAGAAGTAGTGAAACAGTACAAAGACCGGGATACTTTCAGCGCAGTGTTACTTATATAAAGGTCTAAATAATGTTTAAGTAGATAAAATAACTTGTAAAAAAAGAAAATCTATATAAAAATAAAGTATTAAAACAAGACAATTCAATAGGAAGATGACAGCATTAATCAGTATACTAAAAATTATGAAGCTGTAAAATTTTATTAACTGAAGAACAGCTGTCAATGGAAATAGCACAATTATGTAAAAGTTCATATAATAATCAGTTGCAGCAACCCATATGTCTTTGTCATAAGAGAAACATGTCTTAAATATGGCAGGTGAACACGCTTTGGCAGAGCCAAAGTTAAAGGTTACAAAATGATGCATACCTACACCCCCTTACCAATGTCCCTACCAAGTGTCAACATTCTACATCTTACAGGACCCAAGACACAGCCTGGACAAGATTTAAAAGTCATGGTCACTATGACAAGGTCAAAGCTCAAATCAAGATTGCAGTATGGTGTATCACACCTACAACCTCTAAGCAATGTCCCTACCAAGCATCAACCTCCTACACTTAATGGTTTCAGAGATATTGCCCTGACAAAATTTTAAAGGTCAAGGTCACTACGGTAAGATCAAAAGTCAGATCAAGGTCACATCATGACATTGACCATCTACAACTCCCAACCAATGTCCATACCAGGTATCAACTTCCTACACCTTACAGTTTCAAAGATATAGCCCAGACAAAATTTTATAGGTAAAGGTCACTACAGCAAGGTCAAAGGTCAAATCAAGGTCACACCATGACTTTGCACACCAACACCCCCTAACCAATCCCAAGTATAAACTTCCTACACCTTACGGTTTCTGAGATATAGCCAGGACAAGATTTTCAGACTCAAGGTCACTACGGCAAGGTCAAAGGTCAAATCAAGGTCAGACCATGACGTTGCACACCTACACCCCCTAACCAATGCCCCTACCAAGTATCAACTTCCTACACCTTATGGTTTCTGAGATACAGGCCGGACAAACTTCTTCCCGCCACCCGCCCGCCCATCCGGACACCATGGGTGAAAACAATACCCCGACAGCCCTTAAGGGCTGTGGGGTAATAAAACGGGCACTTTTATAGCTCTTAATCTACACTGATTGATGGCTCCAAGGCACAGCTAAACATAAATTGAATAGTCGTGACTTGTGGGTCCATTGACATAAACGGATCATACCAGAGAAGACACAGGTGTGACAAGATGACCATATTTTTTGTACTTTTTTTGTACTGTGTATTTATACTCAGCGCAATATCTCCATATACTACAGGATTTAAAGCGCTATTTTAACCCATCTAACTGCACAGGTGCAGCCCCAACTTACAAGTAACTGACGTTCCCCTAACTGGAAGATAGAGGCTCAAGGATGACCATTTATCAACGTCCTTGAGGTTCTTCAGCCTGCCACTGGGGATAGGACCCAATGACAGAGGACCGCCATTTTAAGTGGTCATCCGAGCCACTATGTATCTGCCTGTACCTGGCTTTAGCGGTCAGTGAAATTTGACAAAAATGATAGGAAAACCAATATATTTCTCAAATTTTATATTTTATTTGAATGGAAAACGACTTAATTGCATCTATTAAGTACTATGTTCCGATATTGATATTGTACTCTACATTCTCGATGTCAGTATATTTAGCATGGATCGATAAATATTTCAATTAGTGGTGTCATCACGAGCGGTGATATCGCAGATTCACCGGTGATGAAATAAATGGAAGATAATCGAGGATTAATGATCATCCACCATGCATCTCATAAACATATTCAACCATTAACTTCAGCTTATTTTTGAAGGGATTTAATAAAAATATGGTGAAATATTCATCCGATTTCTACTTTTATGCGGTTTTGTTTTGATTTGTGATGTAACTATGGTGATAACTCTCCACTTCCTACAGGAAGTGAAAAACGTAAATTTTGTTTACTTTTTATTGCTTCAAATATCCACCATTTTATGGTGAAACATAAAGTCTATTTTATTTCAGTATTAGTTGTCAGTGCACATCATTTAAAGAGCAAATTTAGGTTTAATTTGTGAAACAATGACACTGCGATATCGCTCACTGTTTTGTTCACGGTATCGAGACCTCATATACCCAGACGATGACACCACTAATCGTCAGTGATCCAGAGTTACTCGTGTGACGAAGAGGGAAGGAGACTAAATTGGGAAACTGGAGTTGAAGAGGTGGGATTTAAGGTGTTTCCTGAATGATGCAACAGAGGGGCTATTTCTTATTTGGAAGGGGAAAGAGTTCCAAGGAACTGGGGCACAGGGACTGAACGAATTAGAAAGGTGTTTGATTGATGTATGAACTCTACAGTCAAAAGTGGGAGTATGGAGGAACTTAAGTTTTGGGTGCTTTGCTTTGTATTTCTGGAAGAGGTATAGGGGTGAATTAATGCAAGCGAGCCCGAAAATGCGCCTCGATTCCTCGTTTTATAAGAATCGACTCGGATTCGGTTACTCGCTTGATTATCGCCCACGAAATAAACTGCTTCATATTTTGACATACCACGCCTTATTAAATGGTTACAAACCACACAACAGGAAAGAATTTTGATAATTTATTGAATTTTGGGGAAAAGACGCATTTATAATGCAAAATATTAGAAACTGTAACCATCCTTATATTGCGAGATTTGAGGCGTCTTCGAAATACGTTAGAATAAAATGCCGTCTTATAAAACGTTGTTACACAAAGAATTTAAGTTTGCAAATAGTTAAAATATAAAATACTGAAACGGAAACGCCTTATAATAGTAAAATATATAAATATATTAATATATTTAAAGAAAAAAACTTGAATTTTGCAGTAGATTTTACTTCTATGTTTAGTTGTTTTCGAAGATCCGGTTCACTTTTCTTGCCTCGAGTATTAAAGTGAATCGTTTCGTTTCCGAGTAACCGAAGAATTGTACCCTGTATCTGACTTGGAGCCAGTGGGGTTTTTTCAGTTGAGGGGTAATGTGTGAAAATTTAGGGGAACAGGTGACAGTAGAGTGAGTTTTGGCCCGCTGCCATCTATTTAACTCAAAATCAGTGATATGAACAGAGAAATGCAATAGTCCAATCTGCTGCTAACCAAAACATTTGCTAAGAGAACTGATGTATTTAGGTCTAGAAGGGGACAAATTCTGTAGAGGTCTCTAGCATGAACTCTGGTAGACTTTAATACCTGTGACACATGGTCTGAGAGTGAAGTTAGAATTGAACACCACTCCGAGGTTCTTGACACTTCTTGCAGGTGAGACCTGATTACCAAGCATATTGACTGGGAACTTGGGAAGTGAGGAAGGAGTTGTTTACGGTTGTTTTTAGAGCCTATCAAAACAAACTCGGTTTTGTCAGGATTGAGTTTTAATTTATAAGCATGAAATTTTGAATGTTGTTTAGGCAGTTCTTTAATGTTTGTATGGAGTGGGAGAAATTAGCTGGTGAGAGTGTTATATATATAACTGGCTATCATCAGCGTAGAAGTGGTAATTAATACTACTCTGAGAGTGAATGATTGAGCTGATTGGGTTTATATAGAGAGAGAAAAGAATTGGACCATGGGCGGAGCCCTGGGGCACCCCAAACTGGAGCGCAGCAGGATGTAAGAGTGTACTACCTAACTTGACTGAGTGTGTCCTTCCCGACAGGTATGATTATGATGATAGTCAATTGCTAGTTCACTGATTCCATAGTAAACGTTAAGTCTGTCGAGGAGAATGGTGTGGTCAATGGTATCGAATGCGGCGGAGAGATCCAATAAGGTGAGGGCTGTGACAGACCCTTTAGCAAGTAGATCGTTCTGAATAGAGTTTCAGTAGAGTGATATTTTCTATAAGCAGATTGGAAAATGGTTAGGAAACCCCATGGGATTGCATGACCTCATGTATTTTCTATGCATACATGAATATTAATAGCCATGTTTGCGAATTTGAAGTATTTAGTCTATTAGAATCATATTGTTAGGAAACCCACACTGAATTCAATCTCAATCTCAGTGTTGATTCTAGGAAGTTCAAAAAGTGGGGGCGATCCCCCACCACTGCACAAAATGTGGGGGACGAGCTAAAAAATATGGGGGATAATTTCATGATAAGTTTAAACTAATGAAAAACATTTTTTCTATTTATTTACTATTTAGTAATTTTTAACAGTGGACTTGTTACTGATCAAGGCCACTCGGCTCACTGTGAACAGCTATGTACAAAAGTAAATGTTGGTTGATAGTCTGGTGTAATAAAAATTTTAAAAAGAATTGAAAGCTCAAAAAATTATTTAAGGGAGACCATAATCCGGCGGCGGTAGTGATCAGTCAAACCTACATGAAAACGATTTACATGCAACTCGTGACCACAGCATCTCATGACCAACAACTCGTACACAAACAAACATTTTATAATAATAAATATTATTTCTACTTGAATATCAAGTACTTGCATACGCAGGTTATGCATAATATTAATGAAGAAATATGAGATCACCCAATGAGGTGGGATTTTCGAACAATATTTTATATTTAATGAGTACAAATGCTGCTTTAAGTCTGTTTAGTTAAAGATCAAATACTTCAAATTCTCTTACTTCCGTGGGGGTTTCCTAGCAAATGGCTAGTAGCAATATTATTACAGGACACTACTAGTCCCAGCCAGAGCCCAGCTCAGGACGTTTTTTTCTAATGTTTGGTGAGATCGGCAGGATGCCGAACAAATGCATCAGTCCACTAGGTAAGATGTATTAATGCAATAAAAAAAAAATTTGCAAATTAGAAAATGTGAGGTCATGGAATTCCGTGGGGGTTTCCTAGAACTATTATAAAATAAAATATGTAAATTAGATGATGTGAGGAAACAGATGTCAGTAGTGCTGCGACGATGTTTGAAGAAGTTCAATAGTTCACTCGTTTACTGCCCTGATTTCAGAGTTCAGTTCAAAACGTCTGAAATTCGGACTTTGCAAAATGTTTAGAAATCCCCAACATCACACAACATCCCAACGGATCCTATTTTCGCCCATCTATAAAACTTGTTTCTTTTGTTGAAAATATGGCGGAATTTATTTTAAAAATATATGGATTTTATATTTTTGCTATATTTTCAATAAAGTGACAAGATTTTATGTGAGATTTCTGAGTTTTAACTGGTTTTGAAAACGTTGTTTCAAAGATCGAACTAGACCGAAGTTCGCTAGCTTGTACAGATACCAAACATCAAACCCAATATTTGAAGCGATTTCACAGCACTAGATGTCAGTAGGGTCAGCAGTGGTATGACTGGCCAATTGTTGCTACAATCCTGACTGTCAATATCGTTTTCTTGCCTCCATTTTTGAAGTAACAGTCCATTGTATGCTTGATTTTATATTTCTGGGTGTAAAATACGTAAATAGTGTTTATAGTACACATTATTTTTGAGTTCTTTCACAACTTCATAAACGATCACGAATCCACATTGTCAACCAGCATTATCCGAAATGTGTTTGGACGGAAGAAATAAAACCCTCGACAAACTCTTGATCCATGCACTGTTTCAATTTTTTAGATCTCTCGTCTTTTCACTTTATATATTTCCCGCATCGCCTTGTAAAATATGCGTTCTCATATAATTTAGTCGACGCAGACTCCAAGAAAATCTGGGTTTGTAGGCAAATTAATGTGCGATCCCGCGTAAAACATGTCCTAGAAGCAACACTTCAAGCAGCATTTCTATTTGTAAAATAACTTTGTGAGACCCCAGAGAATTCCTTGACCTTATATTTTCTACAAAAACATGAATATTAACCATTTAAAGTACATCATGGATGTACATGTATGTATTAATTGGTGGCAAGTTGCAGTAGTGAGATAATGGAAGCAAGCTGCCTAGGTTGCAAGTTCTATGTTTTTCTTTAATCAAGGCTATAATGATGTAAGATTATCTTAAATAAGATTAACATTGTAAGAATAATAAGCACAGGAGTTTTTCACCGAATTGCAAACAAAAAATTGAGTTGTTCACCGAATTGCAAACAAAAAAATTGTATTTCTACAGGGCTGACTGTGGGAATGCGTTAAGGAAACAGGGTAAGTTTGCATTACATGAGTTCAGAGCTGGTGGGGCCTAGTTGTCTATAATTTGACCTGTCAATAATTTCTTCTGTCATTGCACTGCCACTGTTTACAATGCTTTGTAGACTGAGTTTCTGTCCCATCGCCAATTGCTATTGATATACTGAGGGACACAATGGCGAGGGACAGAGCTCACATGTACTTGTTTTTTTGTAAATTTTGAACGGCATATTTGTACACATGTTACAACAAGTATAAAGTGTTATTTGGTTTCTTTAAGGTCTGTATATGTGCTGTTCACTTATAGTTTATGCCAATCAAACTGGCATGTATATATTTCAACCAATTTTCAAAATGTAAACAAACCTTCAACATTACAAAGTTATCTACAAAATAAATTCCGGGCTTCCAAAAGCAGTTTAATTTAATGGCATATGTAGTGTAAACTGGATACTGCTATAATAGACATGACAAGGACTTTTGAAAGTGAATACAATAATTCCCCATAGTTCGAGATTTACACAGAAAACAGGTACATGGGAACTCTGTCCCTCGCCATTGCGTACCATCAAAAATATCAACAGCAATGCGCGATGGGACAGAAACTCGGTCTAGTGGTGGTGGACCAATTCACGCCCACCCTTAAATTTATCAAAAACAACCACATTTAAAAAATAAATTACAAATGGAAATGATCCATTTGATGATTATCTATGACGTGGTAAACATCTTTTCTATGAAAAATTATAAATCTTCAAGAAAATTGAGGGTGGGCCTGAATTGGTACCCGGGCATGAATTGGTCCACCACCACTAGTGGCTTTCTACTAGTGAACGCCTATGCTGAAGATAATATATTGAATTTAAATTGTATTAACAGCTTTATATTATATTCTTCTACCAAGAGATTGTCAAATGGTATACACTACAAGTAATAATTGAGGACCATGTTGTTACATTTGTTTCAAAGCTTTATATTTTCATAATTTATCTCTATTATCGGCCGTTTTTACCGCAAACCGGAAATACCAGTGAACGCCCATGTTGTGTACTTATAGAAGCATTTGTCCTTGACCTCCAACAAAGAAATATAAGGTGGGCGTTCACTGGTAGGCAGGCGTTTACTAGTAGAAAGCCACTAGTGGTGGTGGACCCGTTCACGCCCGGGTACCAATTCATGCCCACCCTCAATTTTCTTGAACATTTATAATTTTTCATAATTCTAATTCTAATTCTAATAGTACTTTTATAGCGCTTAATCTCTATCTAATGATAGACTCTAAGACGCAGAAAGCCAAAATCAGAGATCGTAATCGTTAAATCAGGGACATTGCAGGGGTCGACACCACGGAGAGACAAAATGAAAAACTAGGGGTGATCTAGGGTGGGTAAGCTTTTTCAAAGAGGTAAGTCTTCAACTTTTTTCTGAATGAGGAGAGAGATTTAGCTGAGCGTACATCGTCAGGAAGATCATTCCAAATTCTTGGGGCATCGTATGCAAAGCTAAGGCCAAAATGCTTTTTAGACTTATATATTGAAGCACAATGTGGGACCTCAAGCAGCACACCATCAGATTGACTTCTGCGTGTTCTATACACACTATGCCTGGGTTTAAGGAAAGGTTCAAAGTATTTTGGATGGCCACTATGTAGAAACTTGTACACCAACAGGGCTGTCTTGAAGACAGAGCGATGCAAGACAGGCAGCCAATGAAGACTCTTTCTTACAGGAGTGATATGTGAGTATTTGGTGGTATTAGCCACAATTCTTGCAAGACTGTTCTGAACACATTGGAGCCTCCGAATGTCTAGAGCAGAGAGACCTCTGAACAAGGAATTGCAGTAGTCAAGACGACTTCCCACCAAGGCATTTGCAGCTAAAAGAGCAGCTTCACGTGTAAGATATCCTCTGAGTCGCTTTAAATCCCTGATATGAACAAAACTAGCCTTACAGGTATTCCTGACATGGCAAGAGAAGGAAAAATCGGAGTCAAACCAGACACCTAAGTTCTTAATTGCATCAACAGGTGAAAGGAGGTTGCCAAGTATATTAACTGGGAAAAATTTCCTGAGTTTTGTGCGGACATTTCTTGAGCCAAACAGAATAAATTCTGTCTTGTCTGGATTTAGTTTAAGCTTATTTGCAGAAAGCCACTTTCTGACATCATCCAAGCAGTTTTTCAGTCTATCAAAGGCCTGAGTGGCATGGTTATGTGTGAGATGAACATATAACTGTGTGTCGTCTGCATAAAAGTGGAAACATATGCCAGGATGATTTTGAATAACTTTACTGAGGGGGGTAGTGTATAATGAGAACAAGATCGGCCCCAGGACAGAGCCCTGGGGCACACCGTACAATAGCCTTTTAGCATCGGATAAAACAGAACCAATCTTGATGCACTGATAGCGGTCACAGAGGTACGACTTGAACCAGTTCAGAACCACACCTCCAACACCAAACCAGGAACTCAAACACTCAATAAGCGTACCATGATCAATGGTGTCAAATGCTGCTGATTGGTCCAAGAGAACAACAGCAGTAGCTTCACCTCTAGCAAGAGCAAGGTGGACTTCATTTTTAATAGACAGTAGTGCAGTTTCGGTCGAGTGACCTTGCTTATAGGCTGATTGACTGACATTTTCAAGTCCGTTACAGGCAACATGGTCATTTAACTGCGAAGCAACTACACGCTCAACAAGTTTGGAGATGAAACTCAAGCCAGAGACAGGTCGGTAGTTTTTTAATTCATCCGGTGGTAGTGAAGACTTTTTAATCAGAGGAGAGACAATAGCCTTTTTTAAACCACCCGGGACAGCACCTTCAGTTAGAGAACAGTTGACAAGTTTAGTAACTGAGGGGAGGAGAATATCCAAACATTCTTTAACTAGGAAAGTAGGCCATGGATCGAGGAGGCAAGATTTGGTAGGTGACTTGGTAATTACTTTCCGTACTTCATCCTCAGAAACTGCTTTAAAAAGGTCAAATTTGGGTACATCTGAAGGAGCAGGAAGAGTGAAGGAGTCAGTGTTAGTAAAGGAGTCCCTGATTTTTCTGATTTTATCTGAGAAAAAAGTGACAAAACGATTGGCAAGGCATGTCTGAGAGGCATGAGAGGGGAGTACCTTCTCAGGAACAGAGTGCAGGACTGAGCGTAGAATCTGCCACAGTTTCTTAGAATCGTGAGCATTGTCACTAATGAGGTTCCTGAAATAGTTGGTCTTATCCTTAGTAATTATGGCGTTGCACCTAGCAATTTGTTTACGGAGTCTAGCCCTATTTTGTGGGGACTTGTCTTTCCGCCAGAACCGTTCAAATTGACGCCTGACTGCTTTGGCCTGCAAGTACGTGTCTGATAGCCAACCTGCAGCACCTTTGGTGAAGGTACGAGTGACCAGAGGAGCGTGTTTATCGAGCAAGTTACTCAGATCCCTTGTGTATTGGTCATGAAGTGCACTAACGGTACTGCCAGGACTTGCAACAAATGAACACTTTTCGAGATCACAGATCAGACTCTGCATGTTTATCTTATGATACCTTCGAAAGGTGATTGTGTTTGACTTGGGTGCAGTGGGACTGGCAAAATCAAGCTGACCATGAACAACGGCGTGATCAGAAAAAAATCCACCAACTCGTACGTTGGAAACAACCTTCGGCTCAGTGGGTGCAAGAACAAGGTCGAGGATGTGACCATGTAGGTGAGTAGGTGAGTGCACATGCTGTGCAATATTGCATGAGTCATAGAGAATATGTTTACCACATTATAGATAATAATCAAATTGATCATATACATTTGTAATTTATTGTTTAACTGTGATTGTTTTGGATAAATTTAGGGGTGGGCGTGAATTTGTACCCGGGCGTGAACTGGTCCACCACCACTAATTGCTTTGATGTTATAGTGACTATCAGTAATTTTGATTGGTTACAGATTAAACTGATTGTCTACTTCCAATTTGTGACAGGTAAATGTGTCGGTTTTATTACCAAAGCAAACAGTGGTTTACGTTTCGGACAGATTCAAGGTGACAATGAAACAGTAGGACTAGGACTAAGTGGGTTTGACACCAGGACTTACCATTGTCACCTTTTGCAATCTGTAGTGACAATAATGTTCCAATGATTAATACTATGCATAAATACGTCCTCCTCATTTTGGATAAATGAGACACTGTTGATATATCAGTAAACGCAGAAAAAACCTCACAGCTGACTAAAATAGCCAAACCGGAAATCATAACAAATAGAAGGAATCGCCGTGACGTCACGCCTCGCTCTCGAAGTAGGTCACCTTCACGTTTTTCAACAGAAGTTAATGGCGGCGTAAACAACAACAAATTTTATTTGTAATAGCAGTGAAATATAAGGATTGATATTAAGGTAAGAAGATTGTGGTTGACATAAAGAGTATTCATAGATCATATCTGATTATAATAAAAGTGTTGTTAATTGTTAATATAGAATTGACACAGTATTTAAGATTGCACAAATTTGATCAGTACTGTACAGTACAGTATAGATCCATGTTTCACTGGTTCACAGGGCTATTTTTTGGCACTTTTATGTCAGTTTTTTTTTCTCTATATTTTTTAAATCTCTCAAAATATTGTGTCGAATCTATTTACATGTACATGGTTCTGATGGAGGCACATGTTTTGTTTTTTTTTTTTTTGTTTTTTTTTTTTGTTTTGTTTTTTTTTTTAAATAATTTTTTGTGCGTGTGTGTGTGCACTGTATTATACAAAAATATCTGTGCCAAACATTCATGAAGTGGGTCAATTTTTCAAAATTCATATTTTGACCAAATCAATGTGTTTCTTGGATTTATAATACTTAAAAGTTCACAAAAAATAATAAATAAAATAAAAATAAAATAGATTTATTTTTAATAATTTAAATTGTTAAATTTAACAGACATCAAAAAATCACATTCTGATCTTTTATAATTTAGTATATGTACTGTAAAACTTTTCCAAAAATTTCATGATACAGGAATACAGCAAACTTTTATTTTGGCAGATTTTCTTGAAAAAATGACCCGGCCCACTTCATCAATCGACCCACTTCATGCTAACCCATGTAGTGTTTATAATAGCTGCGACTGGTGTACAGTGTCCCAATAGACAAAAATAACTTCTTTTAAAATCAATTTTACTATTTTATACAAATATTTTACTTCAACACTCAGAGTAAGAACCAAAAATATGCTAAGCTTGAATTTCAAAGCAATGACAAGGGGCTCGGTGGTGTAGCGGTTAGAGTTTTCGCCTCCAACCTCTGTGGCCGCTGGTTCGAATCTGGGGCTGGGTGCTTCATGTTGGAAAGTTGGTACTCCTCAGCCAGTGAATTTCGTCACCCCAGTGAAGTTCTTAACCTGCATTTTATGACAATATTAAACAGTTTTTACTGTCTAGTTATGGCATTTATGTATTCCTTGCCATTGAAAGAAGCTATATTCCATTTATTTAAATGTGAATGTTGCCTTATCCTTGAGCGTTTTTGTTGCAGGTGATGAACTTCACTGGGGTGACGAAATTCACTGGCCCACCAGAAGTTACTTGCCACTGCCCGCTAGTTTACAGTGTGCTAGATGTGTTAGTTCAGATTAAATGAAAAATTTTTATGTAAGGTGCAGTAAATCCCGATTTTGTTATGTGAAGTAATATATGAATTTTGAATGCATGGTAATATTCAAAACATTCAAACCATAATTCTTTAGGTATTTTTGCTACATCTTCAAAATGTGAAATTGGAAAAAATGGAAAGGTTATTGTGTGCAGATTTTAAAATTGATGATCTTTTTACCATATATTTATACATTTCATAAATGTGAAAGGTAGAGCATCTAAAACTTATAGCATTTATAATTTAATTTATAATCTTATAATCAGCCCAGTTAAGAACATTTTTTGAGATATAAGTCAGTGTAAATTTTTTATCCTTTTTAAAAAAAATAAGTGCAACCTCACACTGAGAGGCCTGGGTTTGATTCCCAGTGATGTGTAAATCAAGACATCATAGCTCAGTGATAGAGCACTCAGTCTGGGTGTTTGCAATTACAAGCAACTTAATTAAGCGGCCCGTCAGGGACGCTTATTTGTTTTCACCGAAGTTCGACTGATCACCGCCGCCGCCGGATTATGGTCTCCCTTGAATACCTTCTTAGTCTTTCCAATTTTTCTTTCCTTCTTATCTTTTGGTACTTGGTCTGCATCTCAAAAATATGTAGTCTGAGATCATTTGTGAATCCCAGCTGAGCAAAAGGTCTCAAATCTGAGAAAAATCTAAGAAAAATCTTAGATTTGAGACCAAAATCTCAGATTTGAGACTTGAGACCTTTTGTGAATCCGGCCTCTGCATGTAGATGTACCAGTTAAGTAGTTGTTATAAAATATCAGTCTTTACATGATCGCATAGTAACCAATTCATGTTTCTTCATGAGTAACCTCAATGTATTATATTTTGTCAATAGATTTATCTTCTTTTGGGGGGAAGGCAGATGTCTACAGACCTAGAAAATTATAAATTAAATTATACATTTACTTCTGTTTATTACACATGAGTAAACTGTAGTTCTGATATGTTGTAAGACACTTATTTTTATGGCACTACATTGTTGATATTTTAATATGCAGTTTATTAGTCAAAATGTGACAATTTTGATATATATTTACCTATTCATATATAAGTTCGGCATAGAATAATAAAATTTAGAGCCCCAAGAAATGATTATTCATTGCATGCACTCAGGAGATCTTAAGTTTTAAAGGTTTAATGTTTATTAATGAGGGACTTTGGTCAGTTAGTTTGAACATACAATATCTAATCTAAAAGTCATATATGTCATTACATATGCACCAAAAGTGTTAAATCTTGAATAATAGATGTACATGAATCAAATTGCTATCAGTGTCATTTTGCTAGGTAAATTTAGAGACATATATATTGAATCATATTAATAATAATTCAGACTTAGTTATTGACAGTAAACACTGAACACAAGATAAACATATATATGATGGATTTTCATGCACATAGTGTATAAACTCTTATCACTTAAAGTCACATCAAAGCACTTGAAAGGCCCCTTTATCAGGTTAGTTGGACATTTTTTCAATATATAGTCTAAATATACCTATATAAATCAATTTTCCATTGCACAAAATTAACATATTTCTCCTTCTGCACAAAAAACACATAAAAAGAAATCATTACTCAGTCATGAGTACAAAAATGATTGGTGATATGGAACAAGTAAGTAGGTATTGTACACAACAACTTTACACCTTATCTGTCTGATAATGACAGTAAAGCTATAACTAAAAATTTGGACAGAAATCTCAGTGCTGGTGCTTTTGTCAGTGATATTCAGAGATTATTCAGAGATTACATGATACTAAACAGTAAGCAAAACCTATTTCAAAATTTTTTCAAAAGGGTATATTTTCAAAAGGGTATTTAGATTTAAATAATTAATTAACAATAAATCATAAAATTTAATAAAAAGTTAAGTGATCACTGCAAACAAATTGGGCATATTGTGAAACTGGACCATTCCATTCAGCCCAAGTTATCTGGATATGCTCCATGCACCCATTCACCATATCTTTTCAATTCTCCTTCATCTTTCATCTTTTTCTTTGTTTGGGCAAGAATGAAATGTCTTTGTGCATGTGTTAGTGATTGTTACAATTTACAGCCAATCAAACTTAGTTTTCCCATAATCGTATATTGACAATAATTGTGATAACTTAATGGTACATTTTATGTACATGCAAATCTGGCCTGATCAGATTTGTAGCAGTTAATCTTCATTTGAACAGAGCATTTGATAAGCATTACTAACATCTAACACATGTTGAAAGTAGTTATATTATTTACTGTATTGTGAGTGTGGTATTAATGAAAAAGCTACAAAGAATTTTTAATGAAAATATTTTTCAATTAGGTCATCACCAAAATTATTTTATGTACATTGTCACTATTTTTAAGAAATATAAGTTGAACAAAGCTTTTTTGGTCCTTACATTTGTTTCTGTTTGAGTTAATTTCCAAATTATAAACTGCATAGCAAACACTATTTTTGAATAGCTATTGGTAAGTTAGTTGAGAAAAATAACTTCCCATATTCATTACAACAGTTTGTGTTGACTGCAGAAAGATGTAACTGTCCAGTTGATGGTGCTTTTAACCAATAGTGACAATAGGCCTGAGAAAGCTATCTATTGACAGATGTCACTGCTTTTTGCTAACATAAATGTATATGCTTGAAAGCTCTAGCAAGGGCGCTTTACCTTACAAAATAGCAATTTTCATAACAGTATATGTGCTGGTGCTTTGTTTTTGTGCTTTTAAACTGCTAGCTATAGTGTTAAATTGTTTTAGTGGTACTTCAGGTTCTGTAAAAAATTAACCCTTTGGTAATTCTCCACAATGGTAGATAAATTAAAATTTTGAAGATGATCTACTAATTCACAAGTCTCCTGCTCCACTCTACTAATTTATCTAGTACAATTTAGACCATGCCAAAATAGGCCTCGAAAGAGAAAAGTTACTGAAATAAAGTAACATCTTGTATACGTAGCCTGTAGATGAAACATGCTAGGACTCTGTAGGAAGTTAATCATTTTGATGACCATACCCCTTAAAATATGCATAAGTCTTCTTTTTAACAAGTTTAATTAGTAATCCTGGGAAGTATTCACATATGGAGATGATATACACAATTATAATCTATTGTTGGAGATATTCCAATACAAAGCTGAATGGAATCTTTTACTGCCGCAGGCACTAGACTCCCCCTCTGTTACAGTAACAGCTGAACCCGCACTAATCCCCTTTGGAACGACAGTTCCCCAAGTATGGCACCCTATTTATCAAGTGTAGTTTTTTTGTACAGGCCTTTTTTTACGTTTGTGTTTTCTGAGTCTTTTGTAACCTCTTCTCGAGGCAGATGGAAATACGAAACGGAATTTGAGACAATTTGGATTTAGAAAGATCCATGGTAGGTTTCTTATTATCGTCCGCTAGTGGGGTTGTGTTGTTTCCGTTGTGTTTGAGCGATTGTTGGCTTTAGATTCAAATGTGATGTTGCATGTTTAGTTGCTGATGAATTAAGATAAAAAACAGCCAAATTCGAAAGTTAAATTAGTTTGCAGTGATCTCACCCTATAAAGTAAGAGTTCAAAACAACATGGGTTAGATTAATATATAATATATACTGTAGATTAGCATGAAGTGGATCAGACGTGGTTACCTCGGCTCTACTGCCTTGCCACCAATTATGGTCAGTGTACCAATTATGGTCACCCCCCAGCCGGTCAAATAAAAGTATGGTGAGGAAAACGTGAAGTAATTGTAAACAGCTAGAGTAATCCTATTCTAAATAACAAAAGAGGTCCTCAGTGGCCTAGTGGTTAGCAAGTTTGGCATCTAATCATAGGCTGTCACCTCTGTGGGTTCGAGTCCCACAAGTGGCAATTCTGAGGACCTGTCCCAATATGACCCTGGCTGTTGAACGGGACGTAAAACCCCAACTTTGACTTTGTCTAAATAACAAAAGATTATTAAAATATATTTTTAAAGGCTAAACATTAAGTTATATGAAGAGCTTCGATCCAAGGCATCGTGGATTTAAGATTTACTATATTTACATGGCATCGTGAACTTAATGTCACGCTTAAATACACGGCCCCAATATTCTAACATAACACGGCTCTGTCTGCAATTTTGATTGGTCAATCACCATTGTAAAACCAGGCATAACCTCACGTTCTAGTTTATCACTCACAATGCTGCTCTGCAAAAAGAAAACTTGATTTTTTAGAAGATCCTGACAACCAGTCTACTTTCGTCCGCAAACGTGATTAATTTAATTAACCAATGAAATCAATTGTTAAGGAAATATGGGGCCACGCTGGGTTTCTAGCCATATTTTACAAACAGAAGATCCTGACAACCAGTCTACTTTTCGTCTGCAAACATGATTAGTTTAATTAACCAATGAAATCAATTGTTACTGAAAGAAGCCTCACTCAAGACAAAGTTTTACCGTACTGCAGCCATGCCCTAAATAAAAGTGCCATTTGAAGAGCAAATATTTCAATTTTAGGTTAAAACTTAAGAAAATCTCATAGAGCAAATACTTCAATTTTAGGTGCGAGTTAAATGTTAAACTTAAGTCTCTCTATATTGGGGCCGTGTATTTAAGTATGACATTAAACTCACGATGCCGTGTAAATATAATAAATCTTAAATCCACGATGCCGTGGATCGAAGCTCTTCGTAAGTTATATTTGCAGAGCACCACAGATCAAACATTATGTTCTGTTATATCAGTGGCTAAAATAATGGGTTGACCATAATTGGTATGAAGAAATTCCAGTTGTTTGGGTGATAATAGGGCATTTTTGGTGCAATGTACATGTACAGAGGAAATTGATTGTGCTGAAACGAAGGCAAAACTTTGGATTAGTAAAATAAACACACACTAATGAATATCTGTAGTGTTATTTTCATTTATTGAAGCACAGGAATTAATTTTCCTACACAGACGTGACCATAATTGGTGGCCAGGCAGTACTTTACTTACATGTAGAGCCGTGGCACGACCCCACATAGAACTGGAGATTTGCATAAAATCTTTTTCTGTTGAATAAAACTTGATAAAATGACTGAAAATGGTTTTATATAATTAGAAACAGTAGATATTAAGCCAAGGACACAACAAATACAACATGTGTACAAAATATATGCTATTTTACACAGCTTTTATAATAAAATAACATTTTCAAATTTTTGGAGAAATAGTCCAAAAACCCTGGAAAATCAGGAAATATCAGTTATTTTTCATCAAACATGTTTGCATGTTGACTGATTGTTGAAGAAAATGAAACTTAATAGTTGTGGGAACAGTTATGTATTCACGTTTGTATGATATTTCTGTTTTATGCAATCTCCACTTCTATGTGGGGTCGTGCCACGGCTCTACACGCAAGTAAAGTAGAGCTGAGGTAACCATGTCTAGAAGTGGATCATTCTACTGTTTCACGCCTTAACTTGGCACAAATTGGACACAAAAACCTTATTTTTGTTGGTGTTACATTTAATACTGGGGATTTCTATCGATTTAAATATGCAGTGACCCAAGCACAAGCTACAAATAGACTTTAACCACATATATTCTAATCAATCGACTAGTGGCATTCTACCAGTAAACGCCCATGCTGAAGCTAGTGTATTGAATTTAAATTATATTAACAGCTTTATATTTTATTCTTCTAGAACCAGATTGTCAAATTATCTACACCACAATCAACAATTGAGGTGTATGTTGTTATATTTGTTTTAAAGCTTTATATTTTCATAATTTAACTCTATTATCGGCTGTTTTTACCGCAAACCGGAAATACCAGTGAACGCCCATTTTACAGATAAATAGAAGCATTTGCCTTGACCTCTAACAAAGAAATATAAGGTGGGCATTCACTGGTAGGCGGGTGTTTACTGGTCGAAAGCCACTATCGTGGAGTCGTCCATTATCGACGGCTGTGCATTAATACATTGTAGTTCTGTACTGCCTCTCGGCATAAGTTGGCCGCGATCGTGGACAAAATTCACGTCTTCATCGATATGGCGGAGTTTTGCACTTGCAGGGCACTACCGATCAGTGAATTAATGTTATACATAAAAACTAATAATTGCTTGGCTGACAGTTCTAAATATGTTTACTGTACACTGGTTTCACTGGACGATAATTAAGTTTTTACATGATAAACAAGGCATAAGTTGGCCACACCTCATTTGCATACTTCAGACAGACAAATATGTGGTTAAAAATAAGTAATGCAGCACCTAATGATGTAGTCAATGCTTCATTTAATATATGTATTAAGTGACAAATTGTTTTGCCTCGCTTTTAATTATTTCTTTGGACATTATTCTAAGTGGAGAAATTACTAAATTATATAATTGCTTATGTCCTATAATTTCAGTCTCTCAGTATCATACTTTTGTCAATTGATGTTTTTAATCTGCCTTTTTACCCTAAATAATCTAAAATATTACAGTAATATTCACTGTTTTAACTGTTTAAATGATAAACATTGATCCTGTATACTTTTTACTTTTTAAAGTAACTTATCTGTTCTATAAGGCACTTTATACCCTATTAAATCTAATGGAAGTAGGTTTTTTCCAGTTTTATCCGGAAAAAAGGGGTTTTATCTAGGGACGGGACGGCAGTGAAAATGTGGTCTCGGTATTTCGTTTCGTACATTCTGTTTCGTTTCCGGTAATAGCTGCTAAAAGGTCTAGATTTTTGCAAATTTCAGTGAATATTAACAAATGTTTGTGTTTTTTATTCAATATAATGCTTATTCATTCATATTAAATGTAAACAAAGAGAGTACTTAAAATATATTCAGTACTTAACTATAACAGGAAATGATTCATCAGTAACCAAGGAAACCAGAGTGCAGGTGTTATGGAAAGATTAAATATCTTGGCCCTTTTCACAAGTGCAGAAAGTGAAACAACATAAATTCACAAAAAGTTTTTTATTTCAAATAGCAACTGGCAGATTATTTTATTTGCAGTTTTGAACATTCTAGTAGTCAAGTAAATAATACAGACATTGATTTATAGATACTTGGGAGAAAATGTTCATCTTGAAAAAAAATAAAGGAACTTAATGAACAGTCTGTAAACAAGTGTCAAAGCCAAGTCATAAAAATAAATTTTATTCCATTTGCTCTTCTTTGACTTCTGTGGCCACTGCACAGGCCAAAAAATTGTCCAGATCAGAGTTTATGGGTGCCTCATCATCTGACTGGCCACTTCGTTGATTTGCTTCACAACTAACCTGATTCTCATTTTTCTCATCAATTTTGTGCTTTCTAGACTTGATATTTCTATTGAGAAAAATGATGTGGTCCACAGTATCTGGCTCTAAATTTGACCTAAGCTTAGTAATAGTGAGACCTGCTGTGGAAAAGCACCTTTATGATGGAATGGAGGTGGCTGGAATGCTTAAGTACCTCTTTGCCAGTATAGCCAGTTTTGGAAACTTAACCTGATTCAACTTCCACCAAGCCAATGGGTTGCTCATACTTACCAACTCTTCCAAGTAATACCTGAGCTCACTCTGATCAGATACACTTGTGGCACCTACCTCCTGTGCAGACAGATCTCCTTGCAGTACTTTCCATAACTTAGGCTTTTTCTTTTCAGGGTCATTAGCATTTGTATCTAACCTACAAGAACTCACTTCAACTCCTTCCATCAATTTTAAAATTTCAGACTGTAGTACAGCTTTCTTCTCACTAGGCAAAATTGTCCTACCAACTAAACTTTTGTACCTTGGGTCAAGGAATGTGGCAATCATAAGGGGGCAAGCTACAATATGGTCATCTGGCACCCCATTGTCATCTACCTTAAATCTTTTCACAAGCCCATTTTTGATTTTAACTTTGAGCAACTTTGCAACTTCAGAGTCACTGGGAGATGGTTTCAGGACAGCTGATACCAGGTTGTGCATGAGCACATATACAGAGCTGCCAGTGGGCAAATCCTCTTTTCCTAACAATTCAGTCATCTCAGCAAGGGGTTCAAGTATTGGACAAACATCCTCCATGACCTTCCAAAATGAATCTCTGATATTCAGGATGCACCTATCAGATGGTTTTGTCACAGAATCATCAAAAATCACACTATAAACGGGGACTCTAAGTTTCAACAGCCGTTCCATCATAAAAAATGATGAGTTCCATCTGGTAGGTACATCCTGGATAAGTTTCAGTTTTGGAACGTCAGTCTGCTTGCTGAGAAGACAGTTTGTTGCCAGAACAGAATGGCTAAAGTGTCCTACCAACTTGCGTGCTGCTCCAAGGGTTTTGGAGATTTGGGGAACCTTTAAGCCATCCTCTATGGCAAGCTGCAGGGTGTGGGCAAAGCATCCTACCTGAAAGAAGTTCAGCTCCCTGGCAGCAAGGGACATGTTACTGGCATTGTCAGTGGTAAAGGCTGGTACTGCCTCGACATTAAATTCTCTAGTGAGTTTAGTAACCTCCTTGGCTATGTTTGAACCTGTGTGCCTTTCTACTACAAGTCTTGTGCCTAAAACATGGGCACACAAATCCCAGTTAGTATCAATGAAGTGGCCAGTCAGGGTGATGTAGCTTTGTAGACTATTGCTAGTCCACAAGTCCGATGTCAAAGCAACATGGTTTTTGTCAAACTTATCTACCAATTTCTGCTTTTCATGCTCATACAGAGAGATTAGGTGATGTTTAATGGTCTTACGGCAAGGTACACGGTATCTAGCATTGAGAGAGTTGCAAAACATTCTGAAACCCTTTCCCTCAACCGTACTGATGGGTTTCAAGTCCATGGCACACATTAAAGCTAGATTCTTTGTGATTGTATCCTGCTGGGATGTTGGCATAGGTTGGCGATTGCCAACAAATGAAGCTAGGGTAGACTGCTTCTGTACAGGCTTTGCAGCACCGGTCTTGGGATTGACACCAGGATGCTTATGGGTGAGGTGTGCCCACATGCCAGAAGTACTTCCTCCTTCAAAGTAAAGATCAAGGCCATGATTCAAAATTTGATCAAAATTTTCAACAGGGCAAAGATAAATTTGAGGGAAAATATGTAAAAATTCATAATAGGCCAGTGAAAAATGAAAGCATATTGATCTTTACCTTTATAAGATACTGTTGCATGACACAGTTGACATATGGTCCTTGTCTTATCCTCCCCCATATCAAAATACTTCCAAACATTGCTTTTTTTAACTTCCATTTTGTAATTTTTGCTGCTTTAGCAAACCAAGCAGATTGGCGCAGTATTTATTTCACGTCTGAAAACTAAATTACGTCATTTATATTGATGGCAAAAATTACGTCACAAAACACGAGATCTTTCATCTTCACAGTAACCCAAGTACTGGAGGTGTAGTGAGGAAATGGAGGAAAACAGTTAAAACGCAAGAAATACAGTGGATTTTGACATTTCAACAGTTTATTAATCAGCAAGCTGTACCATTTGTGTATGTTTAGGGTATCATTGATGAAATATTTCGAAATACCGTATGGAAAATGTACTCTCCATCAGCAAGTGAAATGCTACCGTAACAACACTACCGGTTCTACCGTCTCATCCCTAGTTTTATCCAGTTTTATCCACTGTCCCGGAAAAAATAGGTTTTGTCCGGAAAAAACCCAACCTTGAACCTACTTTTGGGTGATCTACCGCATGGTGAGGTTGCAGAACTTTTGCTCTTTGGATAGCTGATTAATAGCTACTAAAATGAGGAAATGTCTTTTACCTCTTAAAAGTATTACAGATATGCAATTTCTTCTTAATAAGTCATTCACCTACTTTTGACTGATCTACCACATAGTGAAGTTTCAGGTCTATAGCTCTTTGCATAGCTGAGTAATCGCTACTAAAATGAATAAATGTCTTTTATTTCTAATAGTAATACAGATAGGCAATTTCTTAATTTTCTTTTAAATAAGTCATTCACCTACTTTTGGGTGATCTACCACATAGTAAAGTTGCACAACTGTAGCTCTTTGCATAGCTGAGTAACAGCTACCAAAATGAGTAAATACCTTTTATCTTTAAAAGTATTGCACATGGGCAATTTCTTCTAAATAAGTCCTTCACCTACTTTTGGGTGATCTACCACATAGTGAAGTTACAGAACTGTAGCTCTTTGGATGGCAGAGTAATAGCTATTAAAATGAGTAAATGCCTTTTATCTTTGAAAGTATTGCAGTCAAATATTAAAGTGCATCTTGCTTATTGTTACTTCTACATGTGCCTCCATCTCACAAGAAAAGCTATATTACACTAGCTTTAGTACATCTAATTTATACGGCGGGAGATAATTGCATGCGTAACTTATAATTTCTTACAGGAATATTTACCATTGCTTTCTTCACAGTTCACAAATTAAAGCGCTAGCCTCACTAGAGCTCATGCTTCTACAGATCACTTTTTTTTTGCCTCCGGACTTTGATAAAATTTACAACACCTGTGGATTCTGAATTTGCCTCTCTTGCACTCCAATAGCTAAAAGGACATATGTCCTTTGGGCTTTTTCCAGGGTTGAGATGAAAAACCCGCCCGGGTATTACCCACCCGGGAAAACCTGGGAAATCGCGGGCTGGGCAATACTCCAAAAGTGGGCAATACTGGGCAGTATTATTTTTTAACCCAAATCTGGGGAAAAACCAATGATGAACTTTATTTAAGCTTCATAAACTCTTTATTCAGCTAAATATGTGCAAGGTTTTATTATAAATATATAACATACAAATGACAGTACATGAATATAATATTTAAATGGAATGAAATATATCAGCACTGAATGAGTACATAAATACGATTGTACATAACAACTTAGGCATTGGGGTCATTTGAGGATTAGAATAGCTTCTACTTATTTCTATCCACTCACTGCCATTGAAGCCATACTGTTAATGCAGTGTCTCAAAATCTTATTACTGACAAGCCAGAGTTAAGCTGACAAGCCAGAGTTTATACTACCTGATGATAGCCCTAGAATAGTGGGCTAAATAGTTTAATTGCAATTATGAAAGGGACAAGTATAAACCCCTCTTTTTGTATTATACTTGAAAGTGACACCAGTAGCAAACATGTTTGATTGTTTATATATGCTAATGTATACAGTTTTAATTCTGTCCACTGATTTAAGTGAAACCAATTCATACTTTGCAGGGTGTATAAAAATAGCCAAAGAGATTACCCAGTATTACCCAGTATTGCCATTATTACCCAGTTAGGATAAATCTTTATATGTGACAGTATTATAATTAAGCGGCCCGTCAGGGACGCTTATTTGTTTTCACCCAAGTTCGACTGATCACCGCCGCCGCCGCCGCCGGATTATGGTCTCCCTTGAATAACTTCTTAGCCTTTCAACTGTTTCTTTCCTTCTTATCTTTCTTTAAAACTATAGGGGCGGGAAAAATTTTTGAGATACTTTGCACAGACCTTAAGCTTTACTTAAGGTAACCTTAAGCATAACTCCAAAACACCTCGTCATCGCGTTTAAAAAAAAAACACACACACCTGTGCTATAAAATTTATCAGGTACATTCTAGACGAAATTTCCAAGGTCGGAAAGGATTTTCTCATCAATCGGACCATAGATGCCTGAATGGGAGGCGTTTTATTTTCGTAAATTTTTTTAAAATGGGTACTTGGTCTGTATCTCAAAAACGATCAGGATTTCGGCGTTTTGTTGGAATAACTTATTCAGCTACTTTTTGATAATCTTTCACATGCCGAAGTTTTAGCCCTGTATCTGCAATTTTAAGGTCACCTTAATGTCAAAAAACAGGGTTTTAGCCCTCCAGTTCACTTAGTTTTTCACTTTTTTCAACCAAACTTGGCACATATATAAAGATTTGCCAAAGGAATATCCTGACTTTATGGTGACCTTAAACTCAAAATGTTAATGGACATATGGCCTGCTTAAAGTCATCAAATTGGAATAAAATGCTCTGGCTCCTTTTTTTTCCATTTTTTTTATATCAAAATTATCACTGGTATTAAACTAGATAAAAATAATACTTATGGTCACCTTAAACTCTCAGTATGAATGGAGTTGTAGCCACCTTATAGTGAAATAAGGAGGTTTTCAGCCTCCAAGTATCTTATTGTTCGACTGACCTCAGTTAAACTTTGCACACTTATAAAGGATGGCAAACCAAAGGGTTATCCTGACTTTAAAGTGACCTTAAACAGTTAATATAATTTTGGCCTCCCTAAAGTCATAACATTTGAATAAAGCCATCTGGCTCCTTTCTTTTTCTATATCTAACATATATTGATATTGAAGGGCCATTCTCATATTATGGTCACCTTAAAGTCGCAATATGAATGAAGTGATGGTCACCTTACAGTGAAAAAGGAAGTTTCAGCCTCCAGCTATCTTATTGTTCAACTAACCTGAGCTAAACTTTATGCACTTGTAAAGGATGAGAAAAGGGACATTCTTATTTTATGGTCACCTTAAAGTCCCCATATGAATGAAGTTATGGCCATCTTGCAGCGAAATTATGGAGTTTTTAATCTCCAGCTATTGTATTGTTCAGCTGACCTCACTTTAATTGTGCACCCTCACTAAAGATGAAAATAGGGACAAGTAACATACACAATGCAATAAAGTTCACAGTTTCTATTGCTTATGATGATATGTTGACATCTTTTATGGGTGACTTCTTTTTCATCAGGACCGCTTCGTTTTTGTCAGCAAAAACATTCTTCTAGTTTCTTAAAGTATTACCCAGTAAAAACAAGGTTTTAAGATGTGACAGTATAATCATTTTTAATAGTCACAGATAATTTAATAATACTAGTGCTTTCTATAGAGTAGTGAAAATCTGTGTTTTGGTTTAATAAACCCATTAAGTCTAGTATTGCCCAGTAATGGTCATTATTACCCAGTTAGCACAATTTTTTTTTCTGACAGTATTATAACCTCTTAAATATTGCCCAGTAAGAACAAGTTTTTAATCTGTGACAATATTATCATTTCTAATAGTCACAGACCATTTAATAACACTAGTGCTCTTTATAAAGTAGTTAAAATCTGTCTTTTTGTGTAATAAATCCATTAAGTCCAGTATTACCCAGTATTGCCCAGTAAAACCCGGGAAAATCCGGGTTTTCCCACTGGGCTGGGCAATACTCATAAAACCCGGGTTTTTCTCAACCCTGGCTTTTTCCCATACATATGTCCTTGCATCAGACTTTCATAAATTGTGGCACAGAGTGATGACTATTTCTCTGCTCACTGAAGTTAAGCGGCAATGGGCTATGTTAGTACCTGGATGGGTAACCGTCTCAGTTCGGGACCAGCTGGTCAGATTTGTGGTGTGGTCAGACTTCAAGGTAAAATGAGGAAAATAAAATAAATAAACTTAACTTTAAATAGGTCGACATTACATGCTTAAACATATCAGCTCAGTTAAATGGCATGCTTTTATATTTACTGACCAGTGCTTGACTTTATGAACTGGTGAAGTTTAATATGTTAAATCGTTTGTTTGACATGCATTGTGAATATTGATGGGTTGTCTTAAATAATTTTAGTTTACATGATATTGACATGTTTACAAAGTCTGATATCTAGTAAGGGAAGGTCATCAACTTAAAGGGTTTGGTTTTACATGTGTCAATGCCGAGGGCCAAATATGACTTAAGGCCTTTCTTATTTCTAATGCCACAGATAATATACATATTTGAAACAATTAACCTATTTCACTTTTCTTCAGCTTACTGTTTCTTCTGGTCATCACCTCTAGCTTTATATAACTTATGAACATGCCAAACTGTTGCATGTGTACTGTCTAATGGGGGGTATGGTATTTTTGGACAGATATTCAAGTTTACATATCAAGGGGATAGAATCCATGTAAATGTAATAATACCTTATTTCGATCTATCAGCTGCTTCTTTTTTCCGAATGATCATGCAATAACATAAATGTATATTTTACTTCATATCTTGTCCCAGCAATGTTCCTCAGTTGGCTATTATGCAGTATTTGCAAGCTGTTACAATACACTTACATCCTACATGTTCGATATATTAGTAATGAAACAGTTAGGGTGTATGGACATTTCTAAATGGTTATCACTTATAATGCACCATTAATGTAACCTGTGTACCAGGGACAGCTTGTGGCAGAAACTTTGGTAAAATGGATAGCGGGATAGTGTTACCAATTTTGTTATGAAATGCCAGTCTTTTATGTGTATACTATTCCGTGGTGTGTTCCATTATGACCCCAGGTAATGAATGTGTTAAACCACAACTTTGATCTGTTACTAACAGCAATGTTAACGTGATTTGTGGGTTGTGGAACTGAATGTGGAATTCGTCATTGTGTGGTGTATGTGCTTACATGGTGGTTCAATGTGAGTAAAGGTAAAAGGTAGCCAAATTGACCAACCATTATGCATTTATGGACAAAAATGAATGCTACATATTTGTCCTGTCACAAATTCGCAAGTCTTTGGTTACACTCTGCAGTGGTGAGACAGATATGTTGTCAGTGTCTCTTTGTAGGCTTTCAGCAGCAGTCCATAGAAGGGCACTTTCAGAATTTATTCATATCTCATTGACCTGAAACACACTAAGATATTGTAAATTTGAATACACCATGCATGTGTATATCCAATGAAACTTCATCCATCATCCACCTGAAACATGTTAACATGTAATACAAATGAAATTCAACGTTCATGTGGATTCCCAATGGTCTCAGTGATTCAGCCATGAGGAGGTTGAGGCTAAATGCAGTAACTGACTGAACCAACCATGCTCAGTAAGAGTACCTAGCAAATTGAAGAATGAATCGATCTTCCTCTCATCTGCTACGTCCAGTCGGTACTTATCTACCATCTGAAGAATGGACCATGATAACTCTAAGTGCTTCTTTTTGAATTTCTTGAACCATTTGTCAGATGGCCCTGCATCAAGGTCAATCCTTGCATGTCCTACATCACCCACTTTTCTGTTCAACATATCCTATATTTAGAATATTTACTGGAATAAGAGAAAGTCCAGGTATGAATGCTGAAATTTATTGATGCAGGATAATCTAACTTGAAATGGTGTAAGCATTTAGCCTTACATTTACGTAAAGATTATCACAGCTAACCCAAAGTGATATAACATTTTAGTTTTTAGTTATTTAATAGATGGACTCCCTTTTCAAAACATAAGGGGAACTGTAACACAGTAAAAGCAACACTGACATTGTTATTACTTACCACTGTCAAGCCCCTGACTTCTGATCTTCTCAAAGGAAAATTGTGTGTCAACACGTACTTTAGGTACCAACGACTGATGCCTCTTCCTCATCACTGAGGGCTCTCTCCCTCTCCTAGTTGACTTAAAATCCACAATCTTCTCCAACACATGGTTTTGATCGTCCTTCTTGGGATACCAAACATATTAGATACTTCTGTTACTGTCATCTTTTTGGCGCTCACTTTTAATTCTGTCTCGATGAAATAATCCTTGCAGTATTGTTGGTATTTGCCTAAAAATTTAAAGTTCCAAAACTTCATTCCCCTTAGAGGATAAAAATATTCTTTCTTATAGAAGACTATTTTGCAAAGCAATACAGAGTTACAATTGCTTATTTGTAAATCATTGAACTGTTTTTGCATAGCATGTTACTGTACAATTGAGTTATGACTGCATGTAATGATTACCACCAAATGAAATCATCTAGCATGCATGATCACATTTGTTTTGCATTACCTTAGTTTGTAATGCTTCTGGTAATTTCTGGACTAAGTTGTTTGTTTGGGTATGCATGTGCTTTTCAGAAACTCAGCTGGACAATTGTTTGTATAAATAAGTGAAATTCTAAACACTCATAGATTTAATAAACAAGTAAATTAAGATAAAAGTTGTTATTATATAGTATATATCATAACTATGAACTGTTTGTTTTACCTCTTGGATTTCTCTTAGATGACATTTCTGCAAATTTTGGGACTCTTCAAGGAAAGGGTGCTCTCAACGGATGTTGACAAAATTGCAGGAAGCTATTGTAAGGATATTTTGGCACTTCTGTGTAACTTTTTCAGCTTAGAAGTATTGCCTTCCAAGCTTATCTCAGCAATATTATAGTACTGCAGTAGTTAACATTTATAGCCACAACTATAACAATATAACAATAGATATTCTCTCTTCCGTTTTGTGCAAAGTTAAGGTTTATGCCATGATATGGTGCAAAGCAGTACTTTAGCAGTTTTGGCCTTCTTTCGGTAAACACAGTGGTTAAATCATGGGATGTCTCGATATGTATCATATCGGCTATATGTCGGGAAATGCTGTAACAGTGAGCAGCTGTGATGCCTGAGACAAGGTAACAGCTGTCAGAATATAAGACAAGACATACTGCTGCTATGACTGCCAATCATAACCCTGCTGGATAGCTGCAGAATGATCCAAGTACAGCATTTTCATCTCATAATACTGGTCCCGGAAGGACCTCCACGAGGAGGGGTGAATGTCCTTGAAAGATGCTTCCATCCAACGGCAGCATGACCTCTTCAAGTCAGGACTAGAAACAGACAAGGTGTTGTCAATCAGTTCAAGCATCTTCTGCACACATTTGTTGCTAGTCTTCAAGAAATTCAGAATCTCTTCAGTGTCGTGGACCTCCTTCCTGGACTTCTTACTTGATGGAGTGGATAATTGGTCATCCAACCCTCCCAAAAACCTCTTCCTCAGCATCATCAGGTAAAGCAGAGGCAGTAGAACTTGTAAAATGCTGAGATACCAGAAAAGGGGGCACTGGGTCATTTGCTGTAGCAGAAGATAGACCCGCTGTTACAGGTGGCTCATTCTGTGACAGTGTCGACATAGGTTTTAACTGAAATGACTTCTTCCACGGAAAAAAAACGGGAAGTATTGTTTACTTGTTATTGCTTGAAATATTCAAATAAAATCTAATTTATTTCAATAAAAGTTATCAATGTACATATATTTAAACAGGAAATGTGGGTTTAATTTGTGAAACGATGGCACCGCGATATCGCTCACAGTTTTGTTCACTGTATGGACACCTCATATACTATGACAATGCCACCAGCAATATTAGGTAATTGTATCCGGTGGATAATATTGATTTCACTTTGTTACGCCCATGCTGCTGCCGCCGCCGCCGCTGCAGTGTGTCGAGAGATTTCACCGTTACCGCTCTAACGAAAAAAATATTATAGCTAGCCTTCTCAAGTTTGCAGGGTATATTCATAACCATAAAATCTTGCCTGGGAATATTTTTGGCCTCATTTTGAAAAACAAGATGGCCGCCACGGGCGTTATTTCGACTTTCAGCAAGGACTTTTGGTGGCCCTCTAGAGCAAAGGGTATTATAGGTAGAGATCTCAAATTCACAGGGTATGTTCCTCATTAAAAAATCTTGACTGGGAATATTTTTGGCCTCATTTTGAAAAACAAGATGGCCGTCATGGGTGTTTCTTTGTCAGTCATGAAAAGTGCTTATATCTCCCTTATTATTGGTCCTAGAGTTTTGGGATGGTAAACCAACCTATAGGAAATCATGGGGTGGGAATCTTTTGGTGTGGTCATATTTGACCTTGGATCCCTCCTTCAAGGTCAAACGAGGATAGCTAAACTTAAAAGTGCCTATAACTCGCTTATTATTGGTCCTAGAGGTTTGGGATGGTAAACCGACCTATAGGAAATCATGGGCTGGGAATCTTTTTGTGTGGTCAGATTTGCCCTTGGACACCTCCTTGAAGGTCAAACGAGGATAGCCAAACTTAAAAGTGCTTAAAACTTGCTTATTTTTGGTCCTAGAGGTTTGGGATGGTAAACTAACCTATAGGAAATCATGGGCTGGGAATCTTTTGGTGTGGTCAGATTTGACCTTGGGCCCCACAAACGATGGTTCACTGACTTTGGTGAGTTCTTTTCGGTGGATACAAATTTGCATCGGTTCTTCGATGCGTAGGTCTAGTTTGATATGTGATTGGGGTCACTGTCACATTTATACATTACATATATAATAAAACTGTATGTACACTAGAGATTCACATATTTATTACTTCATAGGTACATGCATTGACCTGAGGTTATGCAGTAGTGGCAAGTCACCATTTATTACTATATCACTTTGCATTTACATATATGCGGGTCACACACCCAGTTTTGTGACTGACTTAATGTATGTTTGGGGGTACATAGATTTACAGACACAAATAGGGGGTTACTTACGCATGTTATTAATGCGTTAAAAATTTTAAGCTTCTAGAGAACACTTTTTTTGTCTCCAGACTTTCTTGAATTGTGGCGTAGCGCGATGATTACCTGTCTCATCACTGAAGTTAAGCAGCATTGGGGTACATTAGTTGGATGCGTGACCGCCTCAGTGTACTTACTTGTGTCTCTGATCGCTTTGTGGTTGGCTTCTAGTAGACCGAATCCTCTTTCAGCCTTTTTCTTAAAACTTTCAGAAAAAGTCTAAAAGGAAAATCTCAAATGTCATTTCCACCTGAGCCATTTTCTCGGCCCAAAGCCAGCTTCTTTTCTGTGTATCTCCGTACTCTCTCAGGCTATTCAGATGTAGCAAGGCTGTCAACAGTGTCACTATCTGAATCATTATTATCACTCAAAAGTCAAAACTGGTGTGCGTTTGCGTGCACAGACTTCTTCTTTGTCTTCATGTTAGGTAATACTTGTAAGAGTTAAATAAAATAAAAGTCACTAATATAAAATAAGAAATATACTTGATCCAAAGTTTCCAAGTCAGTTCAAATTGGCCACCCAAATAAAGACACGTCTGTCAGTGAGTATACCCTATTTCCAAATAAGGTTGTCACTTGGATCAGTATATCACCTGGAAACCTTCAACAACTGAATTTTCACAAAGGCATAGCCTTCAGTCACCTCAAAAATCCCATTAAAAGTGTGGAACCTTCAATCCCCGTGTCCCACCAGGGGCCCATTGAGTGGCACCTTATTTCTCCTTGTCTCAATGCGCAAAAATTGTGTGCACAGCTACTGATAGGGACTGACAGTCACAGTCATCTGTATGATGCTAGTACTGATAAAGGATGGTAAATGATGGTGACTAACGGTGAGATGGTCAGAGGCAGACATTGTAAACATTTTGTAACTTCTGTGGGACGCTCAAGGATTGGGACAGCGGGCTACTGACAGGCAAATGTGCAAATGGACATCAGGTGATAGTTGAGGGACCCAACACGTACTATTGCTGGACATACCACCTGTAAAGTGATTGGGGTAGAAGTAAACACCTCACACCCCTCACTCATCAGAACCAGGACAATAGTTAACAGGGTCAGTGGTCCGGGAAAAGTCAGAAAAATTCAAGGTCAGGGAAAAGTTAGGGAATTTTAGGAAAAAAGTCAGGGAAATTTGGGAAAATCCTTAGAAATTCAGGGAAAATTGACTTTCATAAGGCGTGTGTGTAAGGTTAAGTAAAGCAATGATGCCACAATTTGGAAATGCATGTGTATAGCCATACAACAAAAATTGAAATGCAGTGTTGATCTAGAAGATCCTACATTTTTTTTTAAATTTTTTTATTTGCACATTATATGTTGTACTCTACAGGTTAACATTATTATCTCCCGCCGAGCTTTAGCCCGGGAGGGAGATTATGAAATGATGCCTGTGTGTGCGTGCGTGCGTGCGTGCGTGCGTGCGTGCGTGTGTGCGTGCGTTAGTTAGTCACGCAGATTCCTCCAAAACTACTACAGCTACAGAGTTTTTGTAAATTAATTGTCCCAATGAATTTTCACGCCCTCGAAAATTTTTTTGGTTTTATGGACTTAGGCCTAAAGATAACTGAGTAATAGCTATCTCAGCTACTTGGAGTAAAGGGCTCATAACTCAAAAACTATTGCAGTTACAACTTTTTCTTCAAATATGTTGTTCAGCTACTTTGTCCTTAGCTATAAGATGGTACATAGTTTGGGGTCCCATTGCATGCCATAAGTGAGTAATAGCTATTTTCTCATTTGTAGCTAAATAACAAAAGGAGTAAATGTCAAATATCTTCAAAAGTATTAGAGTTACAGAAATGTTTTCAAATATGTTGTTCATCTACTTTTTGGTAAGCTATCACATAGTAAAGTTTCAGACCTGTTGCACCTTGGATAGCTGAGTAATAGCTACTTTGAAATTCTGACTGTTGAGTAAAGCCATTGTAACTCCAAAACTATTGCAGTTAGAGTGTTTTCCTAAAATATGTTGTTCAGCTACTTTGTCCTTAGCTATAAGATGGTACATAGTTTGGGGTTCTATTGCATGCCATAAGTGAGTAATAGCTATTTTCTCATTTGTAGCTAAATAACAAAAGAAGTAAATGCCAAATATCTTCAAAAGTATTACAGTTACAGAAATCTTTTCAAATATGTTATTCATCTACTTTTGGGTAAGCTATCACATAATAAAGTTTCAGACCTGTTGCACCGTGGATAGCTGAGTAATAGCTACTTTCAAATTCCGACTGTTGAGTAAAGCCATTGTATCTCCAAAACTATTGCAGTTAGAGTGTTTTCCTAAAATATGTTGTTCAGCTACTTTGTCCTTGGCTATAAGATGGTACATAGTTTGGGGTTCTATTGCATGCCATAAGTGAGTAATAGCTATTTTCTCATTTGTAGCTAAATAACAAAAGAAGTAAATGCTAAATATCTTCAAAAGTATTAGAGTTACAGAAATCTTTTCAAATATGTTATTCATCTACTTTTGGGTAAGCTATCACATAGTTAAGTTTCAGACCTGTTGAACCTTTGATAGCTGAGTAATAGCTACTTTCAAATTCCGACTGTTGAGTAAAGCCATTGTATCTCCAAAACTATTGCAGTTAGAGTGTTTTCCTAAAATATGTTGTTCAGCTACTTTGTCCTTGGCTATAAGATGGTACATAGTTTGGGGTTGTATTGCATGCCATAAGTGAGTAATAGCTATTTTCTCATTTGTAGCTAAATAACAAAAGAAGTAAATGCCAAATATCTTCAAAAGTATTAGAGTTACAGAAATCTTTTCAAATATGTTATTCATCTACTTTTGGGTAAGCTATCACATAGTTAAGTTTCAGACCTGTTGAACCTTTGATAGCTGAGTCATAGCTACTTTCAAATTCCGACTGTTGAGTAAAGCCATTGTATCTCCAAAACTATTGCAGTTAGAGTGTTTTCCTAAAATATGTTGTTCAGCTACTTTGTCCTTAGCTATAAGATGATACATAGTTTGGGGTTCTATTGCATGCCATAAGTGAGTAATAGCTATTTTCTCATTTGTAGCTAAATAACAAAAGAAGTAAATGTCAAATATCTTCAAAAGTATTAAAGTTAGGGAAATCTTTTCAAATATGTTGTCCATCTACTTTTTGGTAAGCTATCACATAGTAAAGTTTCAGACCTGTTGAATCTTTGATAGCTGAGTAATAGCTACTTTGAAATTCTGACTGTTGAGTAAAGCCATTGTAACTCCAAAACTATTGCAGTTAGAGTGTTTGCCTAAAATATGTTGTTCAGCTACTTTGTCCTTAGCTATAAGATGGTACATAGTTTGGGGTTCTATTGCATGCCATAAGTGAGTAATAGCTATTTTCTCATTTGTAGCTAATTGAGAGCTTTCACTTGGTGAAGTTTCAGACCCTTAGCTAATTACTCACCTACTCAAAATGAGTAAATGCGAATTATCTCTAAAAGTATTGCAGATAGCCAATTTTTCTCAACTCATTCACCTACTTTTGGAAGAGCTTTCACATGGTCAAGTTTCAGACCCGTAGCTAATTACTCAAAATGAGTAAATGCTAATTATCTCTAAAAGTATTGCAGATAGCCAATTTTTCTCAAGTAACTCATTCACCTACTTTTGGGAGAGCTTTCACTTGGTCAAGTTTCAGACCCGTAGCTAATTACTCACCTACTCAAAATGAGTAAATGCGAATTATCTCTAAAAGTATTGCAGATAGCCAATTTTTCTCAAATAACTCATTCACCTACTTTTGAGAGAGCTTTCACTTGGTGAAGTTTCAGACCCGTAGCTAATTATTCACCTACTCAAAATGAGTAAATGCAAATTATCTGTAAAAGTATTGCAGATAGCCAATTTTTCTCAAATAACTCATTCACCTACTTTTGGAAGAGCTTTCACTTGGTGAAGTTTCAGACCCGTAGCTAATTACTCACCTGCTCAAAATGAGTAAATGCGAATCATCTCTAAAAGTATTGCAGATAGCCAATTTTTCTCAAATAACTCATTCACCTACTTTTGAGAGAGCTTTCACTTGGTGAAGTTTCAGACCTGTAGCTAATTATTCACCTACTCAAAATGAGTAAATGCGAATTATCTCTAAAAGTATTGCAGATAGCCAATTTTTCTCAAATAACTCATTCACCTACTTTTGAAAGAGCTTTCACTTCGTGAAGTTTCAGACCCGTAGCTAATTATTCACCTGCTGAAAATGAGTAAATGGTAATTATCTCTAAAAGTATTGCAGGTAGCCAATTTTTCTCGAATAACTCCTTCCGGTACTTTTGGAAGAGCTTTCACATGGTGAAGTTTCAGATCCGTAGCTAATTTACTCACCTACTCAAAATGAGTAAATGCTAATTATCTCTAAAATTATTGCAGATAGACAACTTTTCTCAAATAACTCGTTCATCTACTTTTGGGAGAGCTTTCACTTGGTAAAGTTTCAGACCTGTAGCTAATTATTCACCTGCTGAAAATGAGTAAATGCTAATTATCTCTAAAAGTATTGCAGGTAGCCAATTTTTCTCAAATAACTCCTTCACATACTTTTGGAAGAGCTTTCACATGGTCAAGTTTCAGATCCGTAGCTAATTACTCACCTGCTCAAAATGAGTAAATACGAATTATCTCTAAAAGTATTGCAGATAGCCAATTTTCTCAGATAACTCATTCACCTACTTTTGGGAGAGCTTTCACATGGTGAAATTTCAGACCCATAGCTAATTACTCACCTACTCAAAATGAGTAAATGCTAATTATCTCTAAAAGTATTGCAGATAGCCAATTTTTCTCAAATAACTCATTCACCTCCTATTGGGAGAGCTTTCACTTGGTGAAGTTTCAGACCCGTAGCTAATTGTTCACCTACTCAAAATGAGTAAATGCTAATTATCTCTAAAAGTATTGCGGATAGCCAATTTTTCTCATATAACTCATTCACCTACTTTTGGGAGAGCTTTCACTTGGTGAAGTTTCAGACCTGTAGCTAATTACTCACCTACTCAAAATGAGTAAATGCTAATTATCTCTAAAAGGATTGCAGATAGCCATTTTTTGTCAAATAACTCATTCACCTACTTTTAGGAGAGCTTTCACTTGGTGAAGTTTCACACCCATAGCTAATTACTCACCTGCTCAAAATGAGTAAATGCTAATTATCTCTAAAAGTATTGCAGATAGCCAATTTTTCTCAAATAACTCATTCATCTACTATTGGGAGAGCCATCACTTGGTGAAGTTTCAGACCCGTAGCTAATTATTCACCTACTCAAAATGAGTAAATGCTAATTATCCCTAGAAGTATTGCGGATAGCCTTCACATGGTGAAGTTCCAGACCCGTAGGTAATTACTCACCTACTCAAAATGAGTAAATGCTAATTATCTCTAAAAGTATTGCAGATAGCCACTTTTTCTGAAATAAGTCATTCACCTACTTTTGGGACAGCTTTCACTTGGTGAAGTTTCAGACCTGTAGCTAATTACTCACCTACTCAAAATAAGTAAATGCCTATTATCACTAAAAGTATTGCAGATAGCCAGTATTTCTCAAATAACTCATTCACCTACATTTTGGAGAAGTTTCACATGCTTAAGTTTTTTTATGAATTTTTAAAATAAATTTTAATACATTAAAATTAATTAAATCATGCACTAAATCAGTTATAACTTGAAAAGTACTGCATTTAGAGCACTTTGTGCAAATATGTTATGCAGCTACTTTTGGGTCAGCTATAACATAGTAAAATTTCAGACCTGTAGCTCATGGCATAGCTGAATAATAACTACTTTTAGGTTATCACTGTTGGGTAAATCACTTATAACTTGAAAACTTTTGCATTTACATTATTTAGTTTCAGTATGTTATTCACCTATCTTGAGGCAGCTATAACATAGTAAAATTCCAGACCTGTGGCTCATTGCATAGCGGAGTAATAGCTACTTTGAAGTTCTTACTCAACACTAAATCATTTATAACTTGAAAAGTATTACATTTAGAGCATTTTGTTAAAATATGTCATTCACCTACTTTTTCCATAGCAACAACATGGTGAGTAACTTGGGTGTCTATCTGAATAGCTAAGTGAGTAATAGCTACTTTTGGGCTTTTCACTAACTTCCATCATGAGTAAAATCACTTGTAACTTGAAAACTATTGCATTTAGAGAATTTTGTGCAAATATGTTATTCACCTACTTTTGGGTCAGCTATAACATACTAAAATTTCAGACCTCTAGCTCGTGCCATAGCTGAGTAATAGCTACTTTTGCCTTTGCCGGTGGATACATTTTGCATCTGGCCACAGATGCATCCTTGGTCTAGTCTCTAAAAGTATTACAGGTGGGCAATTTCTTCTAAATAAGTCATTCACCTACTTTTGGGTGATCTACCACATAGTGAAGTTGCAGAACTGTAGCTCTTTAGATGGCAGAGTAATAGCCACTAAAATAAGTAAATGTCTTGTATCTCTAAAAGTAGTACAGATAGGCTATTTCTTCTAAAGACGTGCTTCCCTACTTTGAGTTGATCTGCATAATGAAGTGGCAGAACTGTAGCTCTTTGGATGGCAAAGTAATAGCTACTAAAATGAGTAAATGCCTTTTGTCTTTAAAAGTATTGCAATCAAACATTAAACTTGTCACTTCTACATGTGCCTCCATCTCGCAGGAAAATTTATATTCCACTATCTTTAGGACATCTAATTTATACGGCGGGAGATAAATGCATGCGTCAGAATGCTTGTTGTATTTAAAGTAAATCTTAGAGAACTGGAAACTTTAAGACAAATTAACAGAATTTTTAAAACTATGCTTTTTCAATGGTTAGTGGTTAAAACATTTTCGCACAGGAATACTGACATCCATTTGTTCTACACATCATTGAATTTTTTCTGTCTGTTACTTATAATTGCCAAATTTTGTTTATCTTGATATGTTTGTTGAAATTTAAACTTTAAAGCTTCAAAAATATAAAGGGGACAATTTTTACTTCTAAAATTTATATCATAAAATTAATATACTTCTTTGTAATTAGGATAATTGCATCAAGTGGAATTTTGTTTTGATTATTTAGATGGTATCCAAACAGAATATCTAATTTGCCAAGGGTAACATTTATCCTAATAGTCCTGTAAATATATTTTTCTAGTAAGTGCCAATTTCTTTTTACATTTTCACATTCAACAAACATATAATTGTTTCATTTTGACCAATGTGACAATGAACACATTACTGTCTGCTAGACAAAGTTTATATTAATAGCTTCTAGTTCCTATCACTCGATATAGTATCTTTATTTTTTTTTAGAGCCATACAAGAGTATTATTGCAAACACTTTTATAACAGGAATTAAAATATTTTTCCATGCAATATCATCAACCCTGATATTTAAATCACCCTGCCATTTATCTTTCATTGAGTGTTCGTTTTTATCTTTTTAAGCGCGAGCCTCATTTGAGCTTGCGCTTCTACAGATCACTTTTTTTTTGTCTCCGGACTTTGATGAAATTTACCTGTGCATTCTGAATGTCCCTCTCTTGCACTCCAATAGCTAAAAGGACACATGTCCTTTTGGCTTTTGCCCATACATATGTCCTTTTGTCTCCGGACATTGATAACATTGACAACACCTGTGCATTCTGAATTTCCCTCTCTTGCTGTCCAATAGCTAAAAGGACACATGTCCTATTGTTCTTTCCCATACATATATCCTTCTTGCATCGGACTTTCAGAAATTGTGGCACAGAGTGATGATATTTGCTCACTGAAGTTAAGCGGCAATGGGCTATGTTAGTACTTGGTTGGGTGACCGTCACAGTTCCGGACCAGCTGTAGGATGTATCTAAGTTGGAATTTCTTTCTGTCATGAGACTTTCATTAATTATAGTGCACTACTCGTGTCTCTGATGGCTTTGTGCTCGCACTTGGGGACCAAAACACTTTATCAGCCTGTTGAAAACACTTGCACCTTTCTTGTTTTCGTACAGTATCTTTACATAGAATGGAACAAAAGGTCACACTAATCTATCTGACTGTCCAAATCTATGTATTTTTTCAGTAATTCTTTAACATTTTGTTGTACTCTGAGATAATGGCGAGGATTTATTGTATTTATGCCATATATTATTTTTATTGTGTCAAGATCCATCACAGTACATGAATCATTTATAACACTGTAACTGTAACTATTCCTTTTTCATACCACTTTACATCTCTTGATAGGACATTTCACTGTTGTAGCACAATGGACTTGTTAATAATTGTATCCACCGGAAGTATCCGGTGGATACTTTGGTTTAGCATTCGCTACGCCGCCGCCACCGGCGCCGCCGCCGCGCGTAGAGAGATTTTCGGCGTTCACGCTCTAAGAGGAAAATGACAGCAGCTAGGTTCACCAAATTTGCAGGATATCTTCATTGGGGGATAAGCTTCTCTGGGAAGGGAAATAGCCTCATTCTGAAAAACAAGATGGCCGCCACGGGCATTTCTTTGAAATTAATCGACATTTTTCTACTGGCTGTTTCTCATAGGTAGAAGGTTGAATCTCTTCATAGGTGACATGTATAACAGATATACATGTCCTCTACAACCTTGCACACATTTGACCTTGAAGCTCTTAATTCAAGGTTATCCACGGAGTGCCAAAGTAACCCACATAGCGGACTTTAAAAGTGCCTATATCTCCCTTATTATTGGTCCTAGAGGTTTGGGATGGTAAACCAACATATAGGAAATCATGGGCTGGGAATCTTCTGGTGTGGATGGAATTGACCTTGGGCCTCTCCTTCAAGGTCAAACAAGGATAGCCAAAGTTAAAAGTGCTTATAACTCGCTTATTATTGCTCCTAGAGGTTTGGGATGGTAAACCAACCTATAGAAACTCATGGGCTGGTAATCTTCTGGTGTGGTCTGATTTGACCTTGAGCCCCTCCTTCAAGGTCGAACAAGGATAGCCAAAGTTAAAAGTGTTTATAACTCGCTTATTATTGCTCCTAGAGGTTTGGAATGGTAAACCAACCTATAGAAACTCATGGGCTGGGAATCTTTTTGTGTGGTCAGATTTGACTTTGGGCCCCTCGTTGTCAAAAGAGGATAGCCAAAGTTAAAATTGCTTATAACTCGCTTATTATTGCTGCTAGAGGTTTGGGATGGTAAACCAACATATAGGAAATCATGGGCTGGGAATCTTTTGGTGTGGTCCGATTTGACCTTAGACCCCTCGTTCAAGGTCAAACAAGGATAGCCAAACTTAAAAGTGCTTATAACTCACTTATTATTGGTCCTAGAGGTTTGGGATGGTAAACCAGCATATAGGAAATCATTGGCTGGGAATCTTCTGGTGTGGATGGAATTGACCTTGGGCCCCTCCTTCAAGGTCAAACGAGGATAGCCAAAGTTAAAAGTGCCTATAACTCGCTTATTATTGGTTCTAGAAGTTTGGGATGGTAAACCATCCTATAGGAAATCATGGGCTGGGAATCTTTTGGTGTGGTCAGATTTGACCTTTGGACCCCTTCTTCAAGGTCAAATGAGGACACCAAAGTTAAAAGTGCTCATAACTCGCTTATTATTGGTCCTAGAGGTTTGGGATGGTAAAACAACCTATAGAAAATCATGGGCTGGGAATCTTCTGGTGTGGTCGGATTTGACCTTGGGCCCCTTCTTCAAGGTCAAACGAGGATAGCCAAAGTTAAAAGTGCTTATAACTCGCTTATTATTGATCCTAGAAGTTTACAGTACAAAACCAACTCATACGAAATCTTGGGCTAGGAATTTTCTGATGTTAGATTTGACCTTGGGCCCCTCCTTCAAGGTCAAACAGTGGTTCACTGGCTTTGGTGAGTTGTCTTTTCGGTGGATACAAATTTGCATCGGTCTCCGATGCGTAGGTCTAGTTCTGTATCATTTTTGACTTCATGTTTATTGGATATTTTTATCCATGCATGAAATGTTTTTTTCCAGAATAAGTTTTTTGACCTGTTTCAGTATAACTGGATAGAAAGTTCCAAAATAGATAAATTTTGTGATATTGGTGTTGTATATCTTTTTAAAAAATTCTATCCATAAAGGCTTACTACAGCTTTGATTTGCTATTAACCTTCTCACCCAAGTTGCTTTAAGTGAAATTATAGAATTTTGAAAATTTATCATGTTTATCCCTCCCGTTACATTTTCTAATTCTACAGTTTTTTCTATTTATTTTGTGTGGCTTACCAGACCACAAAAATTTAAAGAATATGTCGTTTATTTCATTGATAAATTTTTCTTTTGGATCTGGTAAGGCAGTGAGAAAATGATTTATTTTAGACACCGGAAAGGGGTTTATGACAGTTACTTTACCCAGTGAGGTGAGATACCTTTTGTTCCATTGACTTCTACTTTCTTTAACTTTTTGCTTTTTTCACATTAAGTTCAGGACATTTATCTAGGTTGACAGAAAAATTTATACCAAGTAATTTAAACTTTGTTACAGTCATCCATATATAACTTTTACAGGCAATTTTTTCTTTTGAATGTTTCTTTTTGCCTATCCAAACTATCTGTGTCTTATCAGTATTTACCTTAAAAGTTTAAACCAGAAATGGAACCAAAAATTTGTAGGATATTCAAAGCTGCTTCCAATGAATTAGTTGTCCAGTCTAAAATCAAACTTGTATCGTCAGCAAACTGAGTAATTTTATATTCTAAATTACCAATTACTATTCACTTTATATCATTGTTCTTTTTGATAAATAATGTTAATAATTGAGCTGCCAGAATAAATAAATATGCCGAAATAGGATCTCCTTGTCAACATCCACATTGTATGCTAATAGAGTCTGACTGATAACCACTTTGTATAACTCTTGCCTTTATTTCTGTGTTAGATAATTTGATCCATGATTTTAGGAAATTTTGTGAAGATCCTATATTAAATAGGCCTAAACAATTTGAACAATGCATGATGTGCACATTATTATGTAATTTTAATGCCCTTCAATTTATCATTGACTGTGGCAAACTTTTGTTACCACAAATGGTGTCATTGCTGTATTGAGGAAGTTTTTGTTGCATAGGCAGGACTTAAGGGGCCATCAACGTAAATACATAAAATTTGTTTACGTAACGCCCGCCAGATGGTACAGCAGACAGAGTCACTGTTGCTATGCACGGACTATTATTTACGAGAGGGATATTTACTGCATTTTCTTTCAGCGCTTGAAAAAGATCAGTATAAAACACTGTAAACATTGCTCTTGAATTCTTATATTATACATATAGGCTCACTTGGAAAAATCAATAATGGTCTTGTAGATCTTACCAGTTTACTACTGTGTGTGCATATCTTTTCTGCACTGAGAAAATGAACCAACATTTTTTAAATATGCAATGCGTGTTTATATAGCCTTTCTGCTTACATACAGAGAAGCATGTCTTTTTTACACACTGAATCTATTTTTGTATCATCTTAATTGTCAATATAATATATTTATCTAGTGTTATACTATTCTGATGAATTTTTTTTAGTGTAACAATACAAAGCTTTGTTTATATTAGTCAAGGCACTTCTTACACTGAAAGAGTATCTATCCATGTGAAATATAATTCTCACTGATGGAATGTAAGATGTACATATATTCAATGAGAATGGAGTAGTTTATTTATAAAAAATATAGACATAACATGTAAGGAAAATTTGTTTTTATTTAGAGATATGTACACTAAGATATAGGAAGCCAAATTAAAAATAGAATATTTTGTATAACTACGCCTTAGTTACTGCTGAGAGGCTATAAAAGTTGGCTGAGAGAGAAGGGAGAGGCTTCTGTACTGTGACACAATATATAAACCATGCTGTTCTAAATAAAGATCTAAATACATACACAAGCCTCCAAAAGCATACAGATTAATTTGAATGATTTACAATTTTAAATATTGGTTTCTTGACATTTTAAATGAGTGTAATATGAAAAAGTGATGAAAATAATGAAAACATAAAATGTTGTTTCTTTGCTTTTTATCTCAGTAAATAAATTCGGAAATTAAATAAAAATCTAATTCATTCAAAATTTGTGTGAGACATTTTTCTTTGGAATAGTGTGTAAAAACCTGTTGTTGTTTTTCCTTTTGTGTGATAATTGTGTCACAACAGGAAGGTATGCACTGTTTTAGATGTCCAGAAACAGAACATATTTATTTCACGTTTATCTTTGTTATTTGCTGTTTATATGTATATATATATAACTTTAAAACAACAAGGACATTTTATTGTATAACTTTTATTCCCTTATTCAACATATTACAGAACAAACAAATATATTCTCAATAATTTGTGACTTTAAGCCTAAGAAATATATATCCCTGAAAAAATCATTCCCGTGTTCATACCACTTTCGTCGGGCCGTAAAAACAATGCGTTACGTTGATAGCCCCTTAAAGTATTAATAACTTATATTACAGACAGGACATTATTTTGTTTAACCAAACATGCTGAAGTAACATATTTTACTACTTGTCACAAGTTTGTGCAATCACAAATTTTTTTAAATTACAAAGTACTTTTTCCACCCAGCAATCTGAGTGGGCTCAAGAAATAAATCGTATTTATTGTATTGCATTAAGCAATGCTCATTTGTTCAATGTAATTGTTGTTTTCATGATTGTATCATAATTTTATTATTACTGTGTTGATCAATAAAGGTTTTTAAAACATTGATATATGCAACAATTATCATCATAATTTCGCTGCAATGGTCAGGGAAAATGAAGTTGTCACCCAGGGAAAAGTCAGGGATTTTTTAAAGCAATCATGACTGGTAACCCTGTAGTTAAATAAACTGGTGTACCAGTTTTGAAGCAGTCCAGAACTTGTGTACAAGCTGTACGCCCTAAAAATACTTAGTACCATGATGGACAGAGATATTTTATAGCCTATGGTGAGACCGAGTGTTATACAGTCAAAACACAATTATAATAATAATTTATTATAGGCAATTATACAAGGCGGATTCTAGTATTAACAACCTGGTCTGTCCATAACAGGAAGTAATATACTTACCTTGTTATTATATAAACTAGTTCGTTATCCTTACTTTTATTGAAGACACAACGTCAAAATGCCTCCTGTCTTTTCAAAGTCAATATAAAATATTATTTTTGGTTTTTCCGGCGTCCGGTGTCTGGCGTCCGGACTCTTGGTTTCCGCTCATTTGAAGGAAAAGTATTTATCCTATCTTTACCAAATTTGGTATGGGTGTTTATTGGGTTAATAGCTTGCATGGGATTGCTGTTGGTGAAGATAGGTCTATAGCTAACTGAGTAATAGCTACTTAGCTACTTTTGTGTACTTCTTTTGTTTCCGGGCATTTTAAGGAAAAATATTTGACATATCTTTACCAAATTTAGTATGAGCATTACTTAGGTCGATAGCTTGCTTGGGATTGCTTTTAGTGATAATAGCTATATAACTGACTGAGTAATAGCTACTTAGTTACTTTGCCAAAAATGGAAAATACAAATTTGCTTCTATCTCCTTAACCGTGCGAGATAGAGCGATTTCGTCGAAATTTTCGACCCACAGGGTATCTGAGCAATGTACTCTTGGCAATTTTCAAAAAATTTTCCCCTCCCCAAATATGGCGGCCATTTTGAATTTTCGAATTTTTGCCAAAAATGGCAAAACACAAATTTGCTTCTATCTCCTTAACCGTGCAAGATAGAGCGATTTTGTCGAAATTTTTAACCCAACCAATGCAAAAAGGCATGAAGCTAAAATAATTTACATGTATACTAATAAGTATTTAAGCATCATTGATATATTTTACAAATGAAACAGGGTCTTGTAAGACTATTGTACAATTTTTGCAAAAGGTTCATGGGGGGGGGGGGACATTACACATGATAATGTGTGTTCTTCTATGCTATCCTGTTTCTATTCATATATCGCAGCTACTATCAACAGGGCATCCTATTTCTAGTTTAAGCTATACAGTTTCATGGAAATGACATCTGTTTAAAGCATGTCTGGCCACTGCAAGCAAGTATTCAGCATATTTCCCTGCACAGCTACCAAGAACTGGCACAAATGAAACCAAATAATTTAACTGTTTTAAATCTCACATGGGCGATATTAGAAGACTGAATAACTCACAACCCACGTTTTACTCACAGCACATCACTTAATCACAAATGAAAGCATGACTTTTTAAGTGTTTTGCAATATATTTACTATCTACACAAGTGTACTCTATAATTGTTTTTGTTACCCCACAGCCCTTAAGGGCTGTCGGGGTATTGTTTTCACCCATGGTGTCGGGATGGGCGGGCGGGCGGGCAGGCGAGCGGCGGGAAAAAGTTTGTCTGGGCTGCATCTCAGAAACCGTAAGGTGTAGGAAGTTGATACTTGGTAGGGACATTGGTTAGGATGTGTAGGTGTGCAACGTCATGGTCTGACCTTGATTTGACCTTTGACCTTGCCGTAGTGACCTTGAGTTTGAAAATCTTGTCCGGGCTATATCTCGGAAACCGTAAGGTGTGGGAAGTTGATACTTGGTAGGGACATTGGTTAGGAGTTGTAGGTGTGCAACATCATGGTGTGACCTTGATATGACCTTTGACCTTGTCATAGTGACCTTGACCTTTAAAATCTTGTTGCACCTTTGGGTCGTCTTTTGATGCAGATTAAGCACGGTTAAAAGTCATATTAGAATTCATGAAGAATTTTACGTTTACAGCTTCCCATTGTAACAGATGGAATTTCATCAAGCGAGCCACAGATTTTGCTCCAACTCCACACATAAGCATTCATTCACTTCTGTATGCATGGTAATATTCAAAACATCTAAACCACAATTTGGCCATGCCAGATGTAGATAAAGAGTATGTGCATTATCTTTCTCTTAGACATTATTTTCTCTATTTAAACATTGTTTGGACCTTTATATAACTGACAGTGCTCTGAAAGTATGCTGGACTTTGTACTGATACAGTACTTCTATATCTCATGGTGTTAAAAATATTTCTCTAGGCTGTGGGGTACGGGCATCTCTGATGCTATTTTATTGCTTGTCTTCCTACACACCAACAAATAGATCTGCCATGAATGACATTAGAAGACTTTACAATTTTAAATCTAATCTTACAGTCTCAGAATATATTGGCCTTGCACAGATACTGGTGATATTACAAACCTCTACTGTTGATTTAGCAGACATTTTGTGAATATATTTGCTATCTATACAAATTTATCATGATCCTATAAATTGTTTTTGAAGTATCTCTGGTCACTGTCTCCCTACACAGCTTCAAATGGCCTACTACCACATAATAAATGTGTTAAAGATCTGCCATGGGCAAAATTAGAAGACAAACACATAACTTAAATTGCAATCTTAGAATATGTTGGCCGTGCACATAGCCTTGAAGTGCAATAAACCCCAACTGTCAATTTTCTTCACATAAAAAGTGAATCTATACTTACTTGCCTCAGAAAATGGTAGAGTGAACTCCGGGCACTTTGTCAGGTGACCCTTAGCCGGTCACAAGCAAGGTAGACACATTAAATTCACATCTGGAGTTCTGGGTTCAACACTACTTTAATCCAAAAAATTGGACTCTGTGTTTGGCTGTAAGCTAGCCACTGAATTCTTGTATTAACTTCAAGGCTTATGAGGGCTCACTGTAGATAACCTTTGCAAAGGTACTACACAAACATATATAATTTTTCTTTATTCAATAAACCTTAAAATTCACTTGGGTTTAAACTCTATGATATAAATCTGTTGTTTATATGATCGCTTCAAGTGATCATTGAAGTCTTGTTTCATTTTTTACTGAAAATTGTTCTTCAATAATATAGTGATCCCTATTAAATTTGATTCAGTACCACTTAAACGATCGTATTCTGACATTGATGTTAAATTATTGTCATACTTTAAGGTTAGTTGGATTAAACTCTTGAATCCTGGCTGTTTGCTGAAAAAAACTTTCAGTTGATCAATTGTTGTATCTTGATTTAGGTTCTAAAGGTTTATCAATAATGGCTCTATCTGAGGGATAGTGCTAATTTAAACAACACAATTTTGTTATCTTATGGACAGTAGGCAAGGTTGTTAAGATCACATATTATCTTAATAACTTTTCAATAAAAATTAAAAAACCACAGTTGATACAATTGTGCTTTTAAAAAAATATCTTTAATTTAAGTAAAAGAAAACACGCATCCAAAGAAAAACAAGGCCACTGCCGCAGCGGTTATCTCTCCCGCCTTAGTAATAATGGAGAACTAAGGGAGATATAAGGCCTTTGTAGTAAGATAACCCCACTTGACATTGAAGAATGAGTCAAAGGTAAAAGTCAGCAACTGGAAAAGAGTCTCAGGCCTTGACTTCCTTTAAGTTATGTTCACATTTGGAACCCCTGGTTGCAATGATAAGGGAAATATAAGGCCTTTTTAATATGATAATCCCATTTAACATGTGATATGACGGCCATTTTGTTTTCGAAACTAGGCCAAATTACTATCACGCTAACTTTCCTAGCCATATATATTTTGTGCATATTTGATGAACCTAGCTGCAATATGTCAAGTTTTAGAGCATCATAGTGATTTTTACCCCACAGCCCTTAAGGGCTGTTGGGGTATTGTTTTCACCCATGGTGTCCGGATGGGCGGGCGGGCGGGCGGGTGGGCGGGCGGCGGGAAATAGTTTGTCCGGGCTGTATCTCAGAAACCGTAAGGTGTAGGAAGTTGATACTTGGTAGGGACATTGGTTAGGGGGTGTAGCTGTGCAACGTCATGGTCTGACCTTGATTTGACCTTTGACCTTGCCGTAGTGACCTTGGGTTTGAAAATCTTGTCCGGGCTATATCTCGGAAACTGTAAGGTGTAGGAAGTTGATACTTGGTAGGGATATTGGTTAGGGGTGTAGTTGTGCAACGTCATAGTCTGACCTTGATTTGACCTTTGACCTTGCCGTAGTGACCTTGACCTATAAAATGTTGTCCGGGCTATATCTCGGAAACTGTAAGGCTTGGGAAGTTGATATTTGGTAGGGACATTGGTTAGGGGGTGTAGGTGTGCAACGTCATGGTGTGACCTTGATTTGACCTTTGACCTTGCCGTAGTGACCTTGACCTATAAAATGTTGTCCGGGCTATATCTCAGAAAGTGTAAGGTGTAGGAAGTTGATACGTGGTACGGATATTGGTTAGGGGGTGTAGGTGTGCAACGTCATGGTGTGACCTTGATTTGATCTTTGACCTTGCCGTAGTGGCCTTGACCTATAAAATCTTGTCCAGGCTATATCTCAGAAACCGTAAGGTGTAGGAAGTTGATACTTGGTAGGGATATTGCTTAGGGGGTGTAGGTGTGCAGCGTCATGGTCTGACCTTGATTTGACCTTTAACCTTGCCGTAGTGACCTTGACCTATAAAATGTTGTCTGGGCTATATCTCAGAAACCGTAAGGTGTAGGAAGTTGATACTTGGTAGGGATATTGATTAGGGGGTGTAGGTGTGCAACGTCATGGTCTGACCTTGATTTGACCTTTAACCTTGCCGTAGTGACCTTGACCTATAAAATATTGTCCGGGCTTTATCTCGGAAACTGTTAGGTGCAGGAAGTTGATATTTGGTAGAGACATTGGCTAGGGGGTGTAGGTGTGCAGCATCATGGTGTGACCTTCATTTGACCTTTGACCTTGCCATAGTGACCTTGACCTATAAAATCATCAGGGCTGTTTCTCGGAAACCGTAAGGTGTAGGAAATTGATACTTGGTAGGGACATTGGTTATTGGCTATAGGTGTGTATTATCATGGTTTGACCTTAATTTGACCTTTTACCTTGCCGTAGTGACCTTGACCTTTAAAATCTTGTTGCACCTTTGGGTCTGTCTTTTGATGCAGATTAAGCAAAAGTCATATTAGAATTTATTAAGAATTTTACTTTCATAACTTCCCATTGTAAGAGATAGAATTTCATCAAGTGAGCCACAGATTTTGCTCCAACACCACAATAAGCATTCATTAAATGTATTACCACTTCTGTATGCATGGTAATATTCAAACCATCTAAACCATAATTCGGAAATGCAGATGTATATAAAGAGTGTTGAATTTTAGTTTACTGATCAATGCTGTCATCTTGTCATTGAATTATCTTGTTTTAATACTTCATCTTTATACACATTATCTTTCTTTTAAACATTGTTTCTCCATTTAAACATTGTTTGGACCTTTATATAAGTGACAGTACTCTGAAAGTATCCTGAAGTTTGTACTGGTACAGTACTTCTATATATCATGGTGTTGAAAATATTTCCCAAGGCTGTGGGGTACGGGCATCTCTGATGCTATTTTTAAATACTTGGCTATGGCGGCCATTTTGGTTTTTCAAAATAAGGCCAAAATTTTTCTCAAGCAAAACATTTGAAGGCCAGACTTTTGATGGTCTGTCTTAAGGGTGAAATAAAGACATTTTAGTGTGACGACCCCATTTAACCTTGAAGCAGGGGTCAAAGGACAAATTCAACACCTGGAAAAGATTCCCAGGCCAGGACTTCCTACAGGCTATTTCCACATTCTGAACCTGTAAGAGCAATATTAGGGGAGATATAAGGCCTTTTTAATAGAATAACCCCGTTTGACATTAAACATGTGATATGGCAGCCATTTTCCTTTTAGAACTAGGTCAAAATTACTACCAGGCTAGCTTTTCTAGCCATATATCTTTTGTGCAAATAGGATGAAGGTAGCTGGAATATTTCGAGATTTAGAACAACTTTATGAAATTATGATTTTTAAACAGTTGGCTATGGCGGCCATTTTGTTTTCAAAATGAGGCCAAAATTTTGCAGACACAGGTTTTCGTAGCCATAAATAATCCCTGCAAATTTGATGAAGATATCTTTATAAATGAATGAGATATTAAGGTTTATGTTAAAACCTGACAAACGGATGCACGGACGGATGCACAGACAGACACATGTATGGAAGGCGTTTACAATCTGTCGACCACAACCTATGCTTTTCATGGTCTGTCTTTACAATCTGAAGCCATAGCGCCAATAATAAGGGAGAAATAATTATGTTTTAATGTGACGACCTCATTTAACCTTGAAGCAGGGGTCAAAGGTCAAATTCAACACCTGGAAAAGATTCCCAGGCCATGACTTCCTACAAGTTGTTTTCACATTCCAAACCTCTAGGAGCAATATTTGAGGAGATATAAGGCCTTTTTAATAGGATAACTTCATTTGACATTAAACATGTGATATGGTGGCCATTTTGTTTTTTGAATGAGGCCAAAAGTGCTATCAGGCTAGCTTTTCTAGCCATATAGCTTTTGTGCAAATTTGATGAAGCTAGCTGGAATATTTCAAGATTTAGAGCAGCTTTATGATTTTCAAACAATTAGCTATGGCGGCCATTTTGTTTTTCAAAATGAAGCTAAAATTTTTCAGAGACAGGTTTTTATAGCCATAAACATTCCCTGCAAATTTGGTGAAGATGTCTTCATAAATGAATGAGATATTAAGGTTTATGCAAAAACGTGACGAATGGACGGACGGACAGATGCACACACGTACGGAAGGCGTTTTATAATCTCCCGACCACGGCCTTCGGCCGCAGGCAGGAGATGAAAAAAGACGAAAACAAAAAAATACGAAAGTGTACAAAATATGTACAGAACTATAACAATATAAATGAGACAGAGAAAACACAATAAAAAAAAACCAAAATAAACATGCATGCAAAATATATACAGAACTTTAACAACAGAAGAGAGACAGAAAACACACATAAAGCACAAAATAAACAAGCTTATAAAAATATATACAGATGTTCAACAACAGAAGAGAGAAAGAGGCCAGGTAGGTTCTTGTTCTATTGCAGAAAATTATGTTTTCACTTAAATGGGAGGTATCAACATAATAGCCTAATATTAATTAGAATATCTTCACAAATAGTTTGAGAGAAAAGAGTCGATTTAAGAAAATTCATTAGCATTTGATAGATTTGTCAATGTTAAATGAACAAAATGGTAAAACAGAATAATGTGCTTATAATTATGTGTCCCTTGAAGAAGGCGCTTATTTGTTTTTGGGTGTGAATTTCCTGTCCACGGCTGCCATCTCCACTGAATTATGGAAGATCTCCCATATAAGTGGGCACTTTCTAACCATATTTGGCACTTGTATAACTTGTGTGTGGCAAAATGGTTTCATATGCTTGTATTTGACCTTCATCAAGCCCAGATAATGATTCATGAATTATTAGTTTTTATGTCAGCTGACTTGTCAGTCAGCTGACATTATGTCGTCACTCTGCGGCGTGGGCGTCCGCGTCCGCGTCTGCGTGAACAACTTCTTCTCCAAAACTACAAGGCCTAGAGACATGCTGTTTTTTTTAAAAGATACCTTATCTATCGAGGATGAAAAATTGTTCAAGGCATGAAAATCTGTCTGTTTGCTAGAGACGTTACAAGGGAGGTACCCCCACCAAAAGTGTGAAAATTTCAACACTTTATCACAATTTTCTCAGTGACTATTGCAGGGATTTCTCTCATATCTTGCATATATGTACTAGGCCAGAGGTAGATTCTCTTGTGTGAGTATGAGACCTGGATCGGTCTTACTTTTTTTTTAATAAATTTTTTTAATAATTTTTAATGCATTAAAATTCATGAAATCATGCACTAAATCACTTATAACTTGAAAAGTGTTGCATTTAGAGCATTTTGTTAAAATATGTTATTCAGCTACTTTTTTCATAGCTACAACATGGTGAGTAACTTGGGTGTCTGTTTCAATAGCTAAGTGAGTAATAGCTACTTTTGGGCTTTTCAGTAACTACCATCTTGAGTAAAATCACTGGAACTTGAAAACTATTGCATTTAGAGAATTTCGTATAAATATGTTATTCAGCTACTTTTGGGTCAGCTATAACATAGTAAAATTTCAGACCTGTAGCTCATGGCATAGCTGAGTAATAGCTACTTTTAGGTTATCACTGTTGAGTAAATCACTTATAACTTGAAAACTATTGCATTTAGAGTATTTTGTTTCAATATGTTGTTCACCTATTTTGGGGTCAGCTATAACATAGTAAAATTTCAGATCTGTAGCTCGTGGCATAGCTGAGTAATAGCTACTTTGAGGTTATCACTGTTGAGTAAATCACTTATAACTTGAAAACTATTGCATTTACAGAAATTTGTGTAAATATGTTATTCAGCTACTTTTGGGTCAGCTATAACATAGTGAAATTACAGACCTGTAGCTCATGGCACAACTGAGCAATAGCTATTTTCAGGTACTGACTGTTGAGTAAATCAGTTGTAACTTGAAAAATATTGCATTTGGAGTATTTTGTTAAAATATGTGGTTCACCTACTTTTGGGTCAGCTATAACATAGTGAAATTACAAACCTATAGCTCATGGCATAGCTGAGCAATAGCTATTTTGAGGTTTCTCACTATTGAGTAAATCAGTTGTAACTTGAAAACTATTACATTTAGAGTATTTTGCTTAAATATGTTGTTCACCTACTTTTGGGTCAGCTATAACATAGTAAAATTTCAAACATGTAGCTCATGGCATAGCTGAGTAATAGCTACTTTTAGGTTATCACTGTTGAGTAAATCACTTATAACTTGAAAACTATTGCATTTAGAGTATTTTGTTTCATATGTTATTCACCTATTTTGGGGTCAGCTATAACATAGTAAAATTTCAGACCTGTAGCTCATGGCATAGCTGAGTAATAGCTACTTTGAGGTTATCACTGTTGAGTAAATCACTTATAACTTGAAAACTATTGCATTTACAGAAATTTGTGTAAATACGTTATTCAGCTACTTTTGGGTCACTTATAACATGGTGAAATTACAGACCTGTAGCTCATTGCACAACTGAGCAATAGCTATTTTTAGGTACTGACTGTTGAGTAAATCAGTTGTAACTTGAAAACTATTGCATTTAGAGTATTTTGTTTCATATGTTATTCACCTAATATGGGGTTAGCCATAACATAGTAAAATTTCAGACCTGTAGCTCATGGCATAGCTGAGTAATAGCTACTTTGAGGTTATCACTGTTGAGTAAATCATTTATAACTTGAAAACTATTGCATTAACAGAAATTTGTGTAAATACATTATTCAGCTACTTTTGGGTGAGCTATAACATAGTGAAATTACAGACCTGTAGCTCATGGCACAACTGAGCAATAGCTATTTTCAGGTACTGACTGTTGAGTAAATCAGTTGTAACTTGAAAAATATTGCATTTGGAGTATTTTGTTAAAATATGTGGTTCAACCTACTTTTGGGTCAGCTATAACATAGTGAAATTACAGACTTATAGCTCATGGCATAGCTGAGCAATAGCTATTTTCAGGTTCTCACTATTGAGTAAATCAGTTGTAACTTGAAAACTATTGCATTTACAGTATTTTGCTTAAATATGTTGTTCACCTACTTTTGGGTCAGCTATAATATAGTAAAAATTCAGACATGTAGCTCATTGCATAGCTGAGTAATAGCTACTTTGAGGTTATCACTGTTGAGTAAATCAGTTGTAACTTGAAAACTATTACATTTAGAGTATTTTGTTTAAATATGTTATTCACATAATTTTTGGTCAGTTATATCATAGTGAAATTGCAGACCTCTGTGTCATGGCATAGCTGAGCAATAGCTACTTTCAGGTTCTCACTATTGAGTAAATCATTGTATCCACTGGATAGCCGCAGTGTGTAGAGAGATTTAACCATTACTGCTCTAATGAAAAAAATATTATAGCTAGCCTTCTCAAGTTTGCAGAATATATTAATAACCATAAAATGTTGTCTGGGAATATTTTTGGCCTCAGTTTAAAAAACAAGATGGCCGCCAGGGACGTTTATTCGACTTTAAAAAGGACTTTTGTTGGCCCTCTAGAGCAAAGGGTATTATAAGTAGAGATCTCAAATTCGCAGGATATGTTCCTCATTATAAAATCTTGACTGGGAATATTTTTGGGCTCATTTTGAAAAACAAGATGGCCGCCACTGGTGTTTCTTTGTCAGTCATGAAAAGAGCTTATATCTCCCTTATTATTGGTCCTAGAGGTTTGGGATGGTAAACCAACCTGTAGGAAATCATGGGCTGGGAATCTTTTGGTGTGGTCAGATTTGACCTTTGACCCCTCCTTCAAGGTCAAACGAGGATAGCCAAACTTAAAAGTGCTTATAACTCGCTTATTATTGGTCCTAGAGGTTTGGGATGGTAAACAGACATATAGGAAATCATGGGCTGGGAATCTGTTGATGTTGTCCGATTTGACCTTGAACCCCTTCTTCAAGGTCAAACAAATATAGCGAAACTTAAAAGTGCCTATAACTCGCTTATTATTGGTTCTAGAAGTTTGGGATGGTAAACCATCCTATAGGAAATCATGGGCTGGGAATCTTTTGGTGTGGTCAGATTTGACCTTTGGACCCCTCCTTCAAGGTCAAATAAGGACAGCCAAACTTAAAAGTGCTTATAACTCACTTATTATTGGTCCTAGAGGTTTGGGATGGTAAATCAACCTATAGGAAATCATGGGCTGGGAATATTTTTGTGTGGTCAGATTTGACCTTGGACCCCTTCAAGGTCGTACGAGGATACTGCATTTGCAGTATTTCTTTAAATATGTTTTAACCTACTCTTTACACTTAAACAGTTACCTTGTTACTTTCCTTCATAAAACCATTTGCAGGGCACAACTTTTTGGTCTTTTTCTTCTGTCAGGTTCAGAATTTCTTTGAACATGCTGTTCAATTACCATTTACTGTACTTCTGTACAGCACTTTCCCTGATAATTATGCTTTCCTCTCATTATTACCTTCACAAATCAAAAACACTCAGTCAGCTGACACAGTGCCCGTTCACGGGCACTCTCCTCTTGTTTTTCGGGTACACCCACATGGCCTCACCGTTCAAGGAAGTATGTCCTGGCTCCTGCAGTCGGGTGTAATTTTACATACACATTAATGATGTGAATATCTTGAGTTGATAAGATTTTGGGAGCAAATGGACCAAAACTGAGCAAATTATGAGCATTTGTATGTAGCAATGAGAAAGCTTAAATTCATCAGAACCCCGCTGTTATCTTACCTGTTGCATTTAGAGCCTTAAAATGTATTGGGAAGTAAAATTGAGAGATGTTAAAAAATGGTCAGATTTCCCCTCTGGCCTCACCTTATTGGCCACACTGGGGTGTTTTGTGTTTTGGGGTTATGTCACCTTCATTATTACTTTTTAGGCTTTCACACCATATGGGGGACTCCAGAGATTCAGTCAGGTTTACCTAAACTCCCCCTCCGGTCTAGAAAGCTGGTCAAATTTACCCCCGGTTCCTCATTATGGGTCAAACTGGGGTTGTAAAATCACAGATGTTGTGTGTGTTCTTTTATTTATAACTCCTTTATTATTATGTCCACCCCACTTACTAATAGCTACTTTTGTGTACTTCTTTTGTTTCCGGGCATTTTAAGGAAAAATATTTGACATATCTTTACCAGATTTAGTATGAGCATTACTTAGGTCGATAGCTTGCTTGGGATTGGTTTTAGTGATAATAGCTATATAACTGACTGAGTAATAGCTACTTTAAGCTACTTTCCAAAAATGGAAAAACACAAATTTGCTTCTATCTCCTTAACCGTGCGAGATAGAGCAATTTCGTCGAAATTTTCGACCCACAGGGTATCTCAAAAATGTACTCTTGGCAATTTTCAAAAAATTTTCCCTTCCCCAAAAATGGAGGCCATTTTGAATTTTTGCCAAAAATGGCAAAACACAAATTTGCTTCTATCTCCTTAACCGTGCGAGATAGAGCCATTTCGTCGAAATTTTCGACCCTCAGGGTATCTAAGAAATGTACTCTTGGCAATTTTCAAAAAAATTTCCCCTCACCAAAAATGGCGACCATTTTGAATTTTCGAATTTTTGCCAAAAATGGCAAAACACAAATTTGCTTCTATCTGCTTAACTGTGCGAGATAGAGCGATTTCGTCAAAATTTTCGACCCGCAAGGTATCTGAGAAATGTACTCTTGGCAATTTTCAAAAAAAATTCCTCCCAAAAAATGGCGGCCATTTTGAATTTTTGCCAAAAATGGCAAAACTCAAATTTGCATCTATCTCCTTAACCATGCGAGATAGAGCGATTTCGTTGAAATTTTCGACCCACAAGGTATCTGATAAATGTACTTTTGGCAATTTTCAAAAAATTTTCCCCTCCCCAAAAATGGTGGCCATTTTGAATTTTTGAATCTTTGCCAAATATGGAAAAACACAAATTTGCTTCTATCTCCTTAACCGTGCAGATAGAGCGATTTCGTCGAAATTTTCGACCCACAAGGTATCTGAGAATTGTACTCTTGGCAATTTTCAAAAAATTTCCCCTCACCAAAAATGGTGGCCATTTTGAATTTTCGAATTTTTGCCAAAAAATGGAAAAACACAAATTTGCCACTGTCTCCTTAACCGTACCAGGTAGAGCGATTTCGTTGAAATTTTCGACTCATTTTCAGGTATCTGAAAAATGTACCCTTGGCAATTTTCAAAAAATTTTGCCCTCCCCAAAAATGGTGGCCATTTTAAATTCTGGAATTTTTGCCAAAAATGGCAAAACACAAATTTGCTTTCAACAAAATTACCCCTCACCAAAAATGGTGGCCATTTTGAATTTTCGCCAAAAATGGCAAAACACAAATTTGCTTCTATCTCCTTAACCTTGCGAGGTAGAGCGATTTCATCAAAAATGATCGACCCAGAGGGTATCTGAGAAATGTACTCTTGCCAATTTTCAAAAAATTTTCCCCTCCCCAAAAATGGCGGCCATTTTGAATTTTCGAATTTTTGCCAAAAATGGCAAACACAAATTTGCTTCTATCTCCTTAACCGTGCGAGATAGAGCCATTTCGTCGAAATTTTTGACCCAAAAGGTATCTGAGAAATGTACTCTTGGCAATTTTCAACAAAATTACCCCTCACCAAAAATGGGGGCCATTTTAAATTTTCGAATTTTTGCTAAAAAATGGAAAAACACAAATTTGCCACTGTCTCCTTAACCGTGCCAGGTAGAGCGATTTCGTTGAAATTTTCGACTCATTTTCGGGTATCTGAAAAATGTACCCTTGGCAATTTTCAAAAAATTTTGCCCTCCCCAAAAATGGTGGCCATTTTAAATTCTGGAATTTTTGCCAAAAATGGCAAAACACAAATTTGCTTTCAACAAAATTACCCCTCACCAAAAATGGCAAAACACAAATTTGCTTCTATCTCCTTAACCTTGCGAGATAGAGCGATTTCGTCAAAAACGTTCGACCCACAGGGTATCTGAGAAATGTACTCTTGCCAATTTTCAAAAAATTTTCCCCTCCCCAAAAATGGCGGCCATTTTGAATTTTCGAATTTTTGCCAAAAATGGCAAAACACAAATTTACTTCTATCTCCTTAACCGTGCGAGATAGAGCCATTTCGTCGAAATTTTTGACCCAAAAGGTATCTGAGAAATGTACTCTTGGCAATTTTCAACAAAATTACCCCTCACCAAAAATGGCGGCCATTTTGAATTTTCGAATTTTTGCCAAAAAATAGAAAAACACAAATTTGCCACTGTCTCCTTAACCGTGCCAGGTAGAGCGATTTCGTTGAAATTTTCGACTCATTTTCGGGTATCTGAAAAATGTACCCTTGGCAATTTTCAAAAAATTTTGCCCTCCCCAAAAATGGTGGCCATTTTAAATTCTGGAATTTTTGCCAAAAATGGCAAAACACAAATTTGCTTTCAACAAAATTACCCCTCACCAAAAATGGTGGCCATTTTGAATTTTCGCCCAAAATGGCAAAACACAAATTTGCTTCTATCTCCTTAACCTTGCGAGGTAGAGCGATTTCATCAAAAACGATCGACCCAGAGGGTATCTGAGAAATGTACTCTTGCCAATTTTCAAAAAATTTTCCCCTCCCCAAAAATGGCGGCCATTTTGAATTTTCGAATTTTTGCCAAAAATGGCAAACACAAATTTGCTTCTATCTCCTTAACCGTGCGAGATAGAGCCATTTCGTCGAAATTTTTGACCCAAAAGGTATCTGAGAAATGTACTCTTGGCAATTTTCAACAAAATTACCCCTCACCAAAAATGGGGGCCATTTTAAATTTTCGAATTTTTGCTAAAAAATGGAAAAACACAAATTTGCCACTGTCTCCTTAACCGTGCCAGGTAGAGCGATTTCGTTGAAATTTTCGACTCATTTTCGGGTATCTGAGAAATGTACCCTTGGCAATTTTCAAAAAATTTTCCCCTGCCCAAAAATGGTGGCCATTTTAAATTCTGGAATTTTTGCCAAAAATGGCAAAACACAAATTTGCTTTCAACAAAATTACCCCTCACCAAAAGTGGCGGCCATTTTGAATTTTCGCCAAAAATGGCAAAACACAAATTTGCTTCTATTTCCTTAACCTTGCGAGATAGAGCGATTTCGTCAAAAATGTTCGACCCACAGGGTATCTAAGAAATGTACTCTTGCCAATTTTTTAAAAAAAATTTTCCTCTTCCCACATATGGCGGCCATTTTGAATTTTCGAATTTTTGTCAAAAATGGAAAAACACAAATTTGCTTCTGACTCCTTAACCGTGCGAGATAGAGCAATTTTGTCGAAATTTTCAACCCACAGGGTATCTAAGGAAATGTACTCTTGGCAATTTTCACAAAATTTTCCTCTTCCCAAAAATGGCGGCCATTTTTCATTTTCGAATTTTTTCCAAAAATTGAATAACAGAAATTTGCTACTATCTCCTTAACCATGCAAGATAGAGCGATTTCGTCGAAATTTTCGACCCAACCAATGCAAAAAGGCATGAAGCTGAAATAATTAACATGTATACTAATAAATATTTAAGCATCATTCATATATTTTACAAATGAAACAGGGTCTTGTAAGACTACTGTACAATTTTTGCAAAAGGTTCATGGGGTCGACATTACACATGATAATGTGTGTTTTATGCTATCCTGTTTCTATTCATATGTCGCAGCTGCTATCAACATGGCGTCCTATTTCTAGTTCATTTTAGAGCTATTAAATATATTGGGAAGTAATAGGAAAACATATACAGGGAATCCAGAAAACCAATCAGATTTTCAGTCAGTCATAGGTTTTTGGCTTTCCATTTAACAACTAGGCTAAAAGGGGTTTTGGTCTTTTAGCGCGAACCGCAAAGCCATCAGAGACATGAGTAGTGTACTGAAGCGGTCACCCATCCCAGTTCTAATGTAGCCCATTGCCGCTTAACCTCAGTGAAGGTATTCATCCCGCTACACCACAATTCATGAAAGTCTTGAGACAAAAAAAAAAAAAGGAAAAAAAAGGGTGAGTTTCTAGAAGCACGAGTTTCGCTAGAGGTGGATGACTGTGCTTAAAAATGCACAGTCATCCATTCAAGTTTTTTACATTGCTATGTCTACAGTGTCTCTGTAGGCGAAAAACATACTTCCATCTCTTCTGTTTTGCATGTATGCCTTTGGGACCCTTTTTGTTAGCAAATACCATTTTCTAGTTGATAATTCATTTACCCAATGGAAATGCAAATGAGTAGTATTAATTGTATCAACAGTGCTTCAATTTATATACCAAATAAAGGCAGATGTAACAAAATTAAATCATAAGCTGTATCACTAATTCCTGACTTCAATTTTTACAATGATACATTTTGACAATTATTCAAAGAAATAAGAATTTAGTAAGGCAAGCTTGAAACATCAATTAAAGTCTAGAAAATGGAATTAAAATGCATCTTGAAATGTTTGTTTTCACATTCTAACATTTGAAGTGCTTCCTTAGATTTACCAAATCTCAATGTTTTGCCCATTTAGTTGTGTTTGGGATCTGGGGTTCCTGCCTGCCAAGGCTTGCTATTTTTTCAATTTACAGTTTATGTTACAAATAAAGCCTGACATAACAATAAAGTAAATCATATAAGTTATCAGGGGCCATCAAGTTGCAAATTTGAGGAAGCTATGATTTTCATATATATATACCAATAAACTAATGTACTACATGATTTGAATATAGCTATGATTTTCATATATATATACCAATAAACTAATGTACTACATGACTTGAATATTTCTAAAATTATAAATATATAAATGATTACACATGAATAGTACTACTAATTAAATAAAATAAACTTTATATGTTGAATAAACTCTGAAATGTGGCATTAAATTATACCTTAACAAGTGTGCTATACAATTTGTCATACATTGCATAGCACTTTCCTTTTTCACTTGTTTTCTTTTCAACAGCTTTTAAAAATAAAGTCACAGCTACAATTCAAAGTCTAATGTTCAGAAAGGATCATGGGCATTACACAGTATATTTCCTACTTCATTTTGCCATTCCATTTGGATTGGTATTTGAAGTTGGGGTAATGAAGAGAAAAACCACAAGAAATTATCTTTGGAATTTACTTCAATTATTCACCCTGTTTAAATTTCTCTGTCAGGTTACTGTTTTGTTGTAATTTCATAACGCAGGCTTTATACATGTTTTGTTTTGACAACCTGTTACAAGCCTGTTTTAAAATGTGCTAAAACATGTTCTAAAAGTATTGTTTTCAATTATTTTTGCTCTTTAAAAAATAAAGACCAGATGGGGTTGAAATAATCAATATTTTATCAAGTAGGTAGCCTTCTAGCCTTATATAACCTTGGACAGTGTTTCATTGAAATCTTGAAAGAAAGTTTGATAAAACTGTATATTTTATAACGAAAGCATCCATTGGCTTTAAAAGTTTATGATTGATTAGTGGTTTATAAGACCAGTTTTTCATTTGCAGCTTTTTCAACAGTAAACTGTTAATGATTTTGCTCATAGCTATCACAAGAAAGGTATAACTTTGGTTTTAAATTTTAGATTGCATGAGAGAGCTTGAAGACAGATTGTTTTCTTCCGGATTACCAAGTGATGTGATGTGATTTGGGAATCCTCTGCAATACCTCAGGAATATGGGGCGTATTCCGTTTAACTATGTCACAAACTCAGTGAACTGGTTATCAAGAAGGATACCTTTTTCACCTGACAAAAATGTTCAGACAAGATGTCTTGGTAGTTTAACAAAGGTACCAGCGAAGTTATTTAGATGCACAAGTTGGTCTGGTGCCAACCTGACACAGAACGTAAAAGGACACCACCGGAGCTTGTCTGATCAGAAAGATCCACAACCTCCGTCTGAGAAAGACAGGTATATTCTTTATTGCAGTGACTGGCTTTGATTATAGATTGATATTTAATTATTATTTTATGCTGTAAAATTCTGCTTATCCATGTTGCTAATCCATCAGTTGGCAAAAACATCTAGGTTTAAAAACAAGATAAAGAAAAAGATATTGTTTGTCTACTTAATACAATCACATATAGCTGGCTGTAAAAGGAATCCAGACTTTGTAAAAATCCCAGGAAATTTTTTAATGTGTGAATATTGATTAATAAAACGTAAAAAAAACTGATTAGCTAAAATATTCAAATAATCTTAGCTGGTCCATTGAATTGCTGGAAATGACTTTGGACATGACACTTTTAGTGTCGAAATTGAAAGCTATCTCGACTGATTTTGAAATACTGAAATCTGAACCCTTCAATAATTGTCTTGCCTTATAAACATACAGTGTAACACATACATGACATGGTGATATGAATTTTTCCACTTTTGAACTTTTTAGGTAATTTTGGCTATTACTTAAATATTGCTTCTTGTGAAGAGCTATTCTGAGAGGAAACTAAAGAAATGTGTCCCCTCTCACATGCAAAACAGATAATGTTGTCAATGTGCATATAAACTTCTCTCCAAAATAAGTAAACAGGCATTCATATTGAACAAGATGCATTCAGTTCAGAGTAATACCCCTTTCACAATACAGGTGGTACGGCCTGCAGTTAGAGGTTTTATTCGGCGGCGGAACCACCCCCAGGTTGCCCCATTTCATCCTAGTTGTTCACACTATAGGTGGACGGCCACTGATTGGACATAGTTTTTTCACCGTCAGTAACAGTAGGATGACATTACTACAAACGTTGGTCACCAAGAAGCAACCTCCATTAACCTTAACTCACCTTCGGAAGCTGTTGGGCAAACACGTGGCAAAACGACCAATACCTTATCTCACCTTATGTCACCGTATTACTCCAAAAGACGACCGAATCACAACCTTATGTACACTGTGGACCACACCTTCGGTTACCATAATAAGAAATTCATTTGCGCATGCTCGAAATGGTCTGCGCATGCTCACGGTACCAAAATCAGAGGCAGATATTTAAAAAAATTCAAAACTTCCATAGGACGTGCAAGGTAATGGACGGTTCACCACTGACTCGCAAGGTCGCAAACGGATGTCAGGCGGTGATCCAAGGACAGGGACATTTCATCAAGCATGGGTTACTGTGGGTGATACTGCCTGTAGTGTGTGAAAGGGGTATAAGGTGTTTATTACCAGACTGAGTGTATGTTAGTGTGACAGTGTAGCTGCCTGTGTGCCAAGCTACAACTGGCAAATTCATCATTTTCTGGACACGTTTGTAACTTTCATTTACAATGGACAATTTTAGTTAAAAATTTACACACATTAGCAGTTACAGGACTTAATGTTGGGCAATTGGCCTCAGTAGTGTAGTGATGATCAACTTTGGCAATTGCTGAGTCGGCTCTCATCCCTGGGATCATTTGTTTGAATGCTGCATTTTACAAGATGTGCCAACACACAGCCTGTCCAAATAATGGGGCATGAAAAAGGAAACATTTATTGTGTTTCAGTTATCAAACAAATTAAAAACTACCCATAACTTTGTGCTGCGATCAGACACCATTTAAAAAGACTGGCATCATATTGCCAAAGGGGTTGTGGTGGGTTGAACTCGAGTTTGTGAAATGCCAGAAAATTTGGTTTTATAGTTGCCTTTCAGTAATGTTTGAAAATCACAAGAATGATCATGGCTTTGCAATGACATATGTGCCAGAGTTGTGGTTAATGATTTTGTTTTATTATGTAGGCAATTCTGTGGAACATACTTAAAAAATATCCACATTTTACTGTTTTTCAGTGTAATATCCACAGAGTTGGGACTCTAGTTGCTACCAATAATCAAATTTTTTAAAGAATTTTTCAAAAAGATATAAGGGTGTTGTGGATACAGGGCCCATACTCACTGGCTAGCATAATTATACTAAGATAAAGAATTTCTCTTTGGAAATCGTTAGTTTCTCAGAAAATATTTCAAAATGGAGTAATTGTAGAAGTAACAGTAATTGTAAGAATAAGACTAATACTAAAATTAAGCATGTTTAACTTAGTGAATACTGATTCTGGTGTGTATGTATGTTGTGTATAGTGAATTTGTGTAATCAGGGTATTTGTGAATTTCCTGACAATTTCTCAGGGAAAGGTTGTATAATAAGGTTGATGGTGTTGATGGTATATTGCATTAAATAAAGAAAAAAAATGTTTTTTTTAAAAACTATTATGTAATTTATATTCAATATATATCAGTAAATGAATCATATCCGAATACAAGAAATTATTTGTCACTTTGATTCTGAGTATATATCGGTACATCCGTTCATATATTTCGAGAAATCACAAGGCTAAAATTTCAGGGATTTCACAAATTTCCTGGAACTCTTAGGGTATTCTTGAATTTCCTTATCGATTTTTGGTATTTTTGTGAATTCCCTAAGATTTCCACTAAATTATTTGTTATTCAGATTCATTGTAAAATATAAACTATATTAACTCAACTTGTACACAGACCTTATTCTGATGGGTGGGGATTTCTGAAGTCAGACCTGTCACGGAGCGGTGCAACTGGGGATTATGTGGACCAGCAAGTACCCATAGATCCAGACATACTGGTTATTGGCGGTGGAGTGACAGGCTTGTTCACCGCCTACTGGCTCAAACATTTCACAAGTGAAGCCTGTAATGTGGTTGTACTTGAAAGAGATCCCACAGTAAGTGAGCTTCTCATAGAACAGGAAATTGTGAAATTTAGCAAAATGTATGTAACTTGCCACTGTGAGCAGCCGCTAAAACTGAAAAGTAAGACAGAATAATCAAAATTTATGCCAATTTTGTATTGAGGGAGATTACAGTCCTAATATAGCCAGAGAAATGAGAAATGTGTGAGCAAATTCCTACCTGTCATGGAAATGGGGGTGGGGGTGGGGGGTTCCCTCATTGGTATATTTCACATAGTTTACTTAACCTTCATACTGTTGCACCTGTATGATTCTGTTACCCGAATATTTAATTTCATGAAAACATAAAAATACCTTGGTTCATTTAATTTTACAAAACATGCATTATAAGTCTAACAACAGTCTTTGACTCCCAGCATATTTGCAGTAGAAATCAGTTCTTGACGTGTAATGTTCTTATAAGAGGAGGCAGGCTGAATAATACAGGCTGTGTTGTACGATTTTGTCAGCTCACTAGTTATTAAAAATATTGTTCAAACTGTATCTCAGACAGATTGAGGTTTAGGAAGTTCTAAACTTGGTGGGAACATTGGTTGGAGGGTGTAGTCATGTGCAATGTCATGATGTGAACTTAATTTAACCTTTGACCTTGCTGTAGTGCCATAACCTTTAAAATCTTGTCCAGGCTGTATCTCAGAAACTTAAAGGAGTTAGTGAGTTGATAATTATCAGGGATTTTTTTGCTTAGGGGTGTAGGTGTGTAGTGCCATGGGGTGACCTTTATTTAACCTTTGCTATTGCTGTAGTGACCCTGACCTTTAAAATGTTGTCTGGGCTATATCTCATAAATTGTAAAGGGTAGGAAGTTGATACTTAGTAGGGACATTGCTTGAGGGTGTAGGTGTGCATCATTATGGTGTTATCTAGATTTATCCTTGTTGCAGTGACCTTGACCTTAAAAATCTTGCCCAGGCTATATCTTAGTAACTGTAAGGTGTAGTGAGTTGTTACACTGTAGGTATATTGGTCAGAGGGTGTAGGTGTGGATCGTGATGGTATGACCCTTGGTCTTGGCTCTGTCAGAATGTTTTCTGCTGCCACATTTAAGAGATATTTTAGAAAGCTCTATGGGTTTCTGTAACTGGTTATTATATGTACTTTCACCAAATTGTGTTACCTCCATTGACAGCTATACTTTAATAAATAGATCAATTGATAAATTTCACAGATAATAATAATTTTTTTTTTACTTTACAAGTTCATGCTGCCATCTTGCTATTAAATTGTCTTGTTTTGATACTTTGTAAACATTTTCTCCTGTATTGTTATTTCTCCTGCATCTTCACATAACTTACACTGTCTGTTCCGAAAGACTGCTTAACTTTAAGTCAGTATTTTTTCACTGTTTCTGTATCTCATGGTGTCCAGTGGTATTTCAAGGATTTGGGGTACAGGCACCTCTGATGCTATATTTCTATTTTACCAGTACACCAGAGCATCCACAGTTCTATCAGTTGGAGGTATCAGACAGCAGTTTAGTTTACCCCAAAATATTCAGATGTCCTTGTTTGGGGCAGAGTTTTTACGGAATATTAAAGAACATCTCAGTGTCTTGGGTAAGTCAACTCTACACCATCAGAGTATCTGTAAGTACTGAAAAGTCTGAGAATTATTAAATTACTGGTGAGTTGTAAGAAAACACACACTTCCCCCCCAAAAAAAAATATGCTGTTCCAAGGAAACTTTATTGTGGTATGGTTTGCACAAAATTTGATAAAAGCCCAAAGTATTGATCTTAGTGAGTACTTGACACATGAAGTATTTCAAAATGCTTTTTAATGACTCTTTATTTGATGTAAATCAAGTGTATATTAACCAAGATATGATATATTATGCATATGTGTGAAGTATTGGATAATATATACTACATTATCAAATGCATTTTCTATGTCAATGATTTGTTACTGATACCACCAAATACATTCTTGTCACTTTTTACCTTGTCAGTGTGTGTTTTTTTAAATGTATTTTAAATGTATTAGTGCTGGTATTGTTTATTGACATTGAAATATTTATCGATTCACGCTACATTTGCCGATATCAATAATGTAGAGTATAATATCAATATCGAAACATACCACTTAACAGGTACAAATATCATGTTTTTCATTCAAATAAAGGACAATATTTGAAGAATCTTTTGGTTTTCCTACTATTTCTGTCATCTTTCACTTACCGCTAAAGCGGAAATGCCATATTTGTTTACGTTTCGGGAAATACTAAACCTCGCGAAAGAGTTTGGAAGGTCTCTCCCAGGAAAGCATCTAATACCCTGATATTTCAATATCGATCGATACACAAGGCAAAAATATGGTTTGATATCGATGTGCATATTATCATTCGATACCAACTCTAAAATATATACAACAGTTACAAATATGTACATAACATTTGCTCATGGTTTGTAATTATAACCAAAATCCGTTTCGCAGTGTCTGGTATTTCTTGTATCACACTGGTCTGGTGACACTTAAACATGATTCTGTGTGAGCAATAATTTAATACTGGAAATGTCCGTGTCAGATATTTTGAAATTAGAAATTTATCTTTTAAGTATAAAGTGAACATGTGATATATTTCACCACATGGATGGTCTCCATGGTCACACCAGTATCACGTTAATGACCTCTGATTTATGACTTATGTTTTTGGATGGTGTGATAGAATCCGCTAGTTTACAGAATAAAACACTTCTTTCTTGGCAATATTGTGATTTATGAATCCCGAGGGCAAGTCTATTGCCCGAGGTTTGTTATACTGAAAGTATTTATTTGTCATCCTTCTTATGTGGCAGTAACTGTAAACAAAAGTGCAAGAGTCTGCCTTTGTAGAGATTAGGCGCTATAAAAGTAAAGGAGAAAAGAGTAGAATGTTTGTTAAAAGTCTCCTTAAATACAATGAAATGTGATGTCACAAACCAATTCCATTCACGTCATTCAATAACCAATTCTTCTAGAAAGAGACTGAAGAAAATTGAAATATCCCCCTGTACTTCTTCATAAATACTGACTATCTCTGTTGATGTTGTATGTATATCTTTGCATTAAATTTCAATGTTGGATGCCTTTTGATAGTGTATTAAACTTTTTCATGAACATCACTATGTGACGTGACAATAAATGGCAGGTGATGTTCTTTTGTTTTTAATTCTCTGAAATACTTTCCATATTGTTCAGATCTGGATCCACCAGATGTCCAATTTACACCCAATGGCTACCTCTTCCTTGCCTCTGGTGCCGGGTCAGAGACACTCACAGCTAATCACTCTGTTCAAGAGTAAGTTACAGCATGTGTTCAGTGAATCTGACTCAAAAGCTAGCTTACTAGCTTAGATATCCACACATTCAAATGTTTTAACTTAGAAAATAAATTTGGACAGGTATTCTTTGCTGGCAAAGGAATTTTTTTATTTTTTCCTGCTTTAAAAAAATTAAAACTGTACTTGTACTCAAGTACTTTCCATAGTACTTGCACCCGAGTACATTGGAGAAAAATGTACTTGTACTCAAATATTTTGGATGGTGTTCACTAGGGATGTGTTGGTATTATACTTTCTGTTTTGGTAGCTCGCCAATGCAATGTTGTATCTATTCCAGGATACCCCAAACAATTGTGTCGAAGCATATTCCAAAGCGAATGAAAATAAATATTGCGGTTCCATTCAAAGAAGTTGCAAGAAAAATCGCAAAATCTACAAAATATGAGATAAAATGTTATAGTATCTTTCTGATTTGGTGTTCGTTTCTACTATTATAATTTTTCTCACAATTTTATGGACTGAAAATCAAGATGCCGGTTTTAAAGTGTTGTCACAGTAATTCAGTGTGAATGTCTCGTCTCAATGCTGAGATACCGGTGCTCCTGACTTATCCCAGTATTTGTTCTCTTATGTGTATACCACTACTTTCTGAAATTTCCGATTTGCTTCACTTACACCATAAATTTGTAAATAGAAAACGGGTTTATCTGAAAAAAGGTTGGTTTATGTCATGAAATATATGTCACTTGAGTAATTTTCTTATTTGACACCATGTAGATTACTGTAGAGAGACACTTATGGGAACACATTTTTTTTAAATTATTAAAAAGGAAGTAACCAACAGGGCCAGTAACATTAGACTTTATTTGCCTTTCTGAACATTATGAAGGTCTTAAAATCAAAATACATGTATATAAACATTTTTCACTCCATATAATATATTTTTTTACAGTTTTACAGTGTTTAAATATAGGGATTGATCAATCAGTTTCAGTATATTCATAAACTTACTGGACCTAAGAACAAGCGAGTATATGTAGTTTATGTAAATCTTTTGGGATCACCTGTATTTACTGACCGATTCATTGAGTACAAGTATTTACTGAAAATTACAGTAAATACATGTAATCTACAGATAGCATAATATTGACTGTAATGTTTGTAGATCAGCCCAATCCAGTATCAAACAGGAATGAGACAATTTGAGAACTTACGTATCATCTATATATTTTTGAGGGGGTTATTGATAATAATACTGTGGATTTGTTTTGTTTTCAGAGAGCAGGGTGCCTTGGTGGCGTTGATGGACAAAGACTCATTAAGGAAGAGATTTCCTTGGCTCAATGTTGAAGACATAGAACTGGGTTCTTATGGTAAGACATACCAACACGGATAGTCTGTTATCACGACTGTTTTGTCTTTTTTTTGTCTTTTACCTCCAAGGAGGTATTATTTTCATCACTATTTGTTTGCCCGTTTGTCTCTTTGTTAGCAGGATGATGCAAATACTACTGATTGGATCTTCCTGAAAAAATCAGAAGCTGGGACTCAGTTTAACATAGAACTTAGATCCATTAAATTTTAACAGTGATATGGATTACCATGTATCTGCCACTGTGGCCCAGCGGGTAGCACACTTGTCTAGGAACTCAGAGGACGTGAGTTCAAACCCAGGTACAGGTAGATACATAGTGGCTCGGATGACCACTTAAAATGATGGTCCCCTGTCATTGGGTCGTATCCCCAGTGGCAGGCTAAAGAACCTCAAGGACGTTGATAAATGGTCATCCTTGAGCCTCTATCTTCTAGTTAGGGGAATGTCAGTTACTTGTAAGTTGGGGCTATACCTGTGCAGTTGGATGGGTTTAATAGCGCTTTGAGTCCTGTAGTATATGGAGATATTGCGCTGAGTATAAATACACATTACATTACATTACATATGGATGAAAAAAAAACAAAAAAAAAACAAAAACAAAAAAACAAAAAAAAACTAGACTTTCCCATTTACTTATTATTATGTGCCTTTGCAGAGGTATGCGCCCTCTGAGTGCTCTTGTTCAAAATTTGTTTTATCCAGAGGCACTGTGGTCTTGGGTTCAATTCCCAGCCTGGCCTTCAGCCTTAAGTAAAGCAGTTGAGAGTTGTTTGTCTTTCAGTAGTGAAGACACTTCAGGTAGTATGCACTTCTTTACTCTAATCCCTCAGCTACTTGTCATAATATGATCTGTACAACATGTTAAACTGTCATTAAACTCAAAATCAACCAGTTATTCGCAGGAGCCCAAGTTTTAAACTGTTAGTGACCTTGATTTGACCTTTAATCTTTCTGTACTGGTTTTGAGTTTGAAAAATCTTGTTCGGGCTGTATCTTGGAAACCGTAAGGTATATCATACTTGGTAGGGACATTGGTTGGGAGGTGTAGGTGTGTGGTAAAGTAGTATAACCTTGATATGACCTTTGACCTTCCCGTAGTGATCTAGACCTTTTAAAATTTTGTCTGGGCTGTATCTTTGTAGAAAGTTGATACTTCATAGGGACATTGGTTAAGAGGTGTACATGTGCAATGTCATGGTGTGACCTTGATTTGACCTTGATGGCTTAACCTTTAAATCTTGTCTGAACAATGTATCAGAAATCTTGCTATTGTGACCTTGACCTTTAAAATCCGGTTTGAGCTATATCTCTGAAACCATAAGGTATAGAAAGTTCCTCAGGTTGTCTATAATCAAAATTAAAATAAATTAAAACAGGAGTATATTCCATACCACATAAACATCCCTTTCTATAGTCTATTTCATGGCTGATGTATCTTTGAATCTATTTAACTGAAGGTGTATAGATTTTGAGAAAATATCCAACATCTTTTGGCCTAAGCCATAGGATTTTATGATATGACATCTGATGATTTTGAGCGACCCCTCAAAAAATACAAGTATTTATCCTTTCTACTACCCTACATATAAGATGTACAGCAATTTGACACTCAATTTTGATCATACAAGCCTCTCTTTTTTGGCATATTCTTTTATTATCCTGGTATTTGTCTTTCAGATGACCTGGCAATATTGCCTTAATTTTTTCTATGCTTGACATTTGTGCACAATGGTCTGTCAATAAATCAAAAAAGATTTGAAGGTTTCTCAGAAGACAACTGTTAGAACAGTCAAAACACATGGACATAGTGTTTTATATTAAGATGTACTCATCTACACACAGATTCTGAAGTGTTAATAATATTATATATTAACAAATAATCCTTTAAAAGTAGGAAGAAAATGGACTTGTAACCTTACAGATTTCGTATGATGACCACAAATACACCAGAATCAGGCAGCAGGACCAAGACATCCGTCTGAATGAGGTTTAAATGTAATTTCAGGGCTTCAGAATGAAGGTGTATTTGACCCATGGCTGCTGTTGGCTGCCTTGAAGGCCAAGTGCCTGTCTCAGGGTGTAACATTTATCACTGGAGAGCTGGTGGACTTCGAGTTATCAGATACCAGAACTAATAAACGGACTAACAAGGTCGAACTGATATGTGCCAAGGTAAGTCAAGTGACTAGGGCCTGAAATCCTATATATCTTATGCACTTCTGTGTCATTTAGAGATCCAATTATTGTGTTAGTGTAATGTCATCTCTTTGTGAAGGCATGAAGGCTTTTATATTTTATTTTTTAAGATTGTATTTTTATTCAAGGAGGACATGTCTGCTTGTGTTGTACAGATCTCCATCTGTGATCTATATTTCTGCACAAAAATAAAATTTAAACTATTTTTACAGCCATTGAAGTCCTATTGTCTTTGTACATGTTAAAGCCAAATCCAGCAATGATTTTTACCAAATTTTCGACGATAACTAGAGTTGGCTATACTTTATACAATTTGTACTGGAGTGCTGGGGCTCCCGCCCTGCCAAAGCTTGCTATGATTGAGGTCATTAGCTTATTATTAGCCGTCATTTAGCCGTCTATGGCCCTTGAATTAGAAACTCCTCCCATGAGGCAATGTTTTGAAATGGTTCGGTGATTTTATAAAATTTGTCTAGGTTATCTTATTTTCACACATTTTGACTTTACGTTTGCATGTTACTGGTTTACTGTGCACTTTTTTTCCCCAAATTGTCTTCCTCAAATAGTTTTGTTTTGTTTTATCCCATCAGTAAGTGTGCAGTGCAAAGGTTGTCTGCAGAAGTTAATCAAAAGGTTATGAAATTATGAAATATTAAATCAGGATTTCATATAAATGTAGAAATATTGATATGTCAATTATCAAGGTAGTCGTATGTTAACCCTTATGCACATATTTGACATTATAAAGTACATAAAAGTTATGAAAATGTGTGGTATTTAAGAATTTTCACTGTAAATGTTAAACTACCTAGTACCATGGAAACCCTTGAGTAAATATTGAATATTTCAGAAAAAATAAGGTATTTTTTTATAAATATATACATAGACATGAAACTTTAAACAGTATTTGAAATACCAAATAAATTATATAGTCTCTAATATTTTTCTTCTTTTACTCAAATATACATGTGTATATTAATTCTCACTTCGAAACAGGCTTGTGCATAGTGACAAATATGTATGTAGCACTACAAGTCCATTTACAAAATTCGACCATGGACGTGCATGACAACTAACTACATCCATCACCAATAAAAGTACAGGGTGCAACAAGCCTATTTTCTGAGGTTGATAAAGAAATCAAGGCATTGAGTATATTTGTTCGGAAAATGTATTACATTGAAAAATTCTCTAGGCATCATATTTATGCTAAATGTTGGATGCATAATCTAAACAACCTTAGTAATCCTTTGTGTTATTTTCCCAGATTTGACTTTATAATATTACTGGACAGTGACTGCTGTAACAGTTAATAAAAGCTGATCACAAAACAAAAGTACAACCTTGAGATCTTGAAAGATATAAATATTACCAACATGTATATTATTGAGAACTGGAAGTGGAAGTATTTTATAAACAAAACTTAATTGGTTTCTTGTGAGTATGATCCAGGTGTATGGCTTGTTCTAAGCAGAATGTCTTCATAATAATACAAACTTTTCTTGGGAACTGTTATATTTTTTTTGAAGTTTTAGTTAACCTTCAGCAAGATTTATTTTTTTATGTTTTAGATTTTGAATGGCATTAGCAACTCTCACACTTTTCAGTAGAACCAAAGGTCGCCTGATATACCTCAGACTTTTTTCAATATGGTCAGATATTCAGTTGCTAAAGTGCTTTGTTTTCAATACACCATTTATATAATGAAGAACCATTTTGTCAGTGGTATGATTAATTTTGAATATTTGTAAGTGCCCATGTATTTCGTGAACTGCTCCAAATAATTTTTCACCTACTGCACATTTTTGTGCAACATGCCTACTTAATATAATTTCCTTGTATATTAAGGCTCATTATTTCATACACAATATTGTTTAAAATCTTAGCTATCAATAATTTTTTTAATAAATCTTTTTTTGTGATTTTCCTAAATTCAATTTTGTTATAAAAATGTTATTTAATATTTTGATGCAGGTGAAAAGTAAGCCTGATGGAAAGATTTATGAAGTCAAGCCAATGTACTTTGTGAACTGTGCCGGTCCGTGGGCACAAGAAGTGGGCAAGATGGCAGGCATTGGGGGTGGGGAAGGGCCACTACAGGTGCCTATACCTGTTGAACCAAGGTAGCCTAATTCAGCAGTATGGTTGTAACTAGGTGTAAACTGTTCGAAAACATCAAAAGCTCTCCAGTAAAATAAATAAGCAAAAAAATCGAAACAGTTTTATTACTTAGCTTACAAGTAGCCACAGTAAAAAACACACCTGTCCAACATCCTGAGAATGGACAAACCCTTACACCCAGGTAGTGCTTAAAATACACAGAAAATGAATTGTGTCACAGCTGTATCCATGGTTGAGTTGTTTGAAACTTAAAAGGAGGCTGTCAGTGCAATCATCATCTTTGTCTTATCATTTCTCCTCCCTTTAATTGGTTGGCTAAATTGCAGAATTCCCCTCCCGGATATAGCTGAAAGTAGTTCCGTCATATATCTCTCTCTCTATACTGCCTTGCTACCAATTATCGCCGGGTACTAATTATCGCCAGATGAAATTCAAATAGACATAACTTGACCAAAGGTACATCCCAAGTCTAGAAAATAAGGTAAAACTATTTCAACGTGAAGGCAGGTAGACAGGTCGGCTGGTAGACAGGTCGGCGGGTCGGCAGGTAGACAGTTCGGCAGGTAGACAGATATTATAAAAATTATAAAAGAAAATAATAAAAATAATTGACAAAGAATAATTTTATATTTGGAGATTATAAAATAAAGGAACAATGTAGCATAGTTTCTGATTGGTTAATCAGACAAAAAAAACATGCATTATATTGTCATAAAGGTGTGAATATTTGTTCTGGTGACCTGCCGACCTGCCGACCAGCCGACCTGCCTACCAGCCGACCTGCCTACCAGCCAACCTGTCTACCTGCCTACATGTCTACCTGTCCACTTATCTTATTTTCCATTTAATCAGGAACTATATTATTGCAGAAAATAACTTCACTTATATTCCTACGCCTTTCTACTTCCGGGAGGGGAATTCTGCAATCGTTCCAATTGGTTTGCACTTAATGACCCCACCACCCCACTACACATTATGACCTAGATCCGATATACAGTTTAGAGTTATGTGTATGGATAAACAGACAGACACACAGACAGACAGAGAGACCCGTTTATAGTACCCTTGCCTCTCCCCCTCTTAATTTTGAAAAAGCCACAAAAACTCTAACATTTTACTTATTTAGAGTAATAGTACTAAGTAATTAACATACAGAAGAATGTGTGATGTTTGTTTGAATTTAACCTGAAGCTGAGAAGACAGGGAACACCATTCTCTGAATTAGCCATCATGATGTTGATTTTGTTTCTACCAGGAAGCGCTATGTCTTCTTGTTCCACTGTCCAGACGGACCTGGCCTGGATACACCAATGATAATCGATCCGTCAGGAGTGTACTTACGCCGAGAGGGTATGGCAGGGCATTATATCTGTGGAGTGTCACCGATAGATGTGAGTACACTAGTGGTATAATAAATCAGCAGCTGCTCAACTGTTCATCGGTGACAATGTTCCATCTCCGTTGGTCATTGAGAAGACTTTAGTTTAAATAATCAATGATTTTCACTTTGGAGATAAAGCACTTTTTTGATACGAGCATTTTATAAAGCTTCTCAGAAGCAACAGAATCAAGGAAGAGTACAAAACACAGACTTTGATTCATGTTCTCATAATAACCTCATATATAGCACCTCTGTTGAACACCTGGACATCCATAGATTCACCTTAAGCTCAGCTGGTTAGAGAGATAGACCTGTGTTTATTTCTGTGTGTTATCCAAAGCCACTATGATGGAATCCAAGCTGAGAATAATTGCTCAAAAAACAATATTCAATACAGTGTCTTTCAAACAGAAATTAATGCAATAAAACCATGCCTTATTTAGAGGCACCAGTGTAGAAAAGTAGTGTAGTTATGTTTTTATATGTTAAATACATAAATACATAATTTTAGTTATCACTGTTTGTAAGTAATAAGCCTTATTTTTATAGCGAAATACCCTTACCATTTCCTAATAGTAGCTATTTGTTGGAGCCATCCAACCCAATGGCCAACGCAGAGATGCGATTTTAAGGTTTACTAACAACCTTAACCAAGCCATTGGGTTACAGTAGTCCGTCCTCCCGCCAAAGAGGTCACATGACTACATTGTTTACCTTATTATTTTTGTTGGCCATCATCAGTATGGACGTCTTTGGAAATTAATAGAAGTTTTTGTCAAGGTTTTATTTATTTTTGAGATTTACTGTTAATCTCACTTCATAGTTTATATGTATATGATACAGTACTTATACATTTATTACATCTTCGAAGGTATGCATTATATTATGCAATAAAGGACTTTTGGATGGCGACATCGAAAGTTCAATCGTCTTCAACCTTGAGGAAATAAATCTTCATAAAGAAGGTCCTGATGTAACAATAACATTATTATACAGCTTGCCAGTCGTTTGGTTCAGTTTGCTGGACGATGGAAGCTATAATTTTGCAGCATACATATATACAAAGAATGTACTCTTCAATAACAGAAGCGAGCTGGACGACGCCATTTTGGATGAGAATGACAATTCGAGTGGCCGTTATTGCTGTTCACGTTGGGTTCTTATAGCCAGGCGTTGAAAGCAATTTTTTGATCATATTATTCATCCCAGTCGAATAGATTGTCGACAAGTCAGTACAAGGAATCTCCCTTGGAGGCGGCCATTTTCGTTGCCGTGGACACAGCATCGTGCAGAAGTTTTGAATGCAGGAAAGCCTACCTCTTCGGAAAACTCTTCCGTTCGAGGTCCAGTCGGAACATTCAGTGCAGGAAATACCTGCATGACGTCATTCAAAAGACAATCGAGTATTCTATTCCTTCCAAAAGGTTAGATTCGGGTTGTCAGATGCCCGGGAGTGCCATTCATATCTACAAGGAAAGGCTTTTGTTTTCAATAGTTTTTAGACAAGAATTGAGTACAATCGGGTTTCTATACCTCTCAGAAGGTTAGATTCAGGTTGTCAGGTGATGGGGATTGTGATTCATCTCAAGAATACAAGGAATCTATTCCTTATTTTAGATTTGGCTGACTGTTATTGAGTGGCTAGGGATTGATTTAACAGGCACAGTTTCTGTGAATGCTCCCTTGTTTGGTCACATTTATCTACTTTTGGAATTCCCACATTCCTTGGGTGAACAGCCAGCATTGAATGTGGTTTTTATGTTGGGTTTCAAGGAGTTTGAAGCCTCTGATGTTTTTAAAGAGCAGCTATACAGGAAGAAGTTTTGCTTGGACTTCCTTACATACATCACCTTCCTGGACAGCTCCTTAGTTGCAGGAGGTCTGCAGGAGGAACATGACCTTTCAGACTCTTTGGAAACAAGGTCCCTGGTAGGGGACTGTAAGAGAGAGGAAGCGTGTATTGTCTCACTTCTTCAGTTCAGGTCAATTTAGAGGATCTAGGGATCACTATGATATGTTATAGACTTCAATATGCTTTGGACTGGGTGCAATGATGTTTGCATTTCTAGTCCAGTCAACCAGTTGGTGTCCAAATCTTCTTGTTGCAGTTTCACCATGTCTAAGAACATGTGACTCAACAGGAGTAACTTAGAATGCCTTTAGCAACCTACAATGCATTTTTCACTCCTAATGAGGTTGTCCAGCAAGAGAACCTCATATCAGATGTTCAGAGGATTTTCATCTAGTGTTTTCATGAAAATAAGGATGATTAGTAAGTCTAGAAATGAGCATGCTCCTAGTCTAGACTAATAAAGGGACACCAGGCCTCAGGGCAGATTCTTTTTGTCCCTATCATGACAGTTACCTGGAATAGAGTTACAAGTGCTTCCTACTCCTCAGCTAGTTAAAAGGGGAGAGGATCTTACTTTTACAGGCCCTATGGAAGCAGGGATGGTAGTTGACTTCCTGTGGTTTCAGGGAACCTTTGCTCAGTTTTTGGTAGTTATACAAGTCTTGGTAACAGGATAATATTCAGCCAGACCTTTCAGAAGTGAGGTTGGCACAAAAAAACCAAAAAAACAAAAAAAACCAAAAAAAACCGAGAGAAACAGCAGTTTTGATAGAAGCTGTTTATGGAATGATCGACAAAAGGGCGATAACACCAGTCACCAGTGTCACATCGCTTCAGTTTACAGTTTATTTCTTGTGACAAGCAAGGAAGAAATGGCAGCCAGTAGTTGTTAAGGTCAGGTAAATGAGCTTGCATGTACCTTACTTAATATAGAATGTTTAATATTTGGAATTCGTCTATAGAAGGCGAGTGGATGACTTCACTCGACCTTATGGGTACACACTCGTCACCGGTAGACTCAGTTAACAAGAATCTTCACTTCATTGAAGGCTACAGATTCTACCAGTTCACTGCCTTACCCTTCAGTATTGCTACAGTTTTTGTCTTGAGTTCACCAAGGTAGCAAAAGAGTTGAAGCTGATGACTCTCGCAGAAGGCATCAGTATTCGCCAGTATATAGACGGTTGGCTAATGACAACAAATTCAAAACAGTCGACCTCAGGGTAGATAGCAATGCCAAGAAAACATCTATTGGTTGGTGCATCTGGTTGAAAGCTTGAGTTGGATCACAATTTCTAAAGTCAGATTTTTTCCAACTCCAGTAATCGAATTGTTGGTTTACAATTCGACCTCAGGGTAGGGCTAGTCTTCTCAACTCAAAGGAAATCAATTGTCTTCTTGTTACCATGTTGGAAGCTTCTCGCTCATTTCCAAGGAAGCTCATGTCACTTTGAAAGCATGGCTTCAATGGAGAAGACTACACCATTGGGAGGTCTGCACATGAAGTTTCTCCAATGGTATCTGGAAACACTGCGGATATCTTTAGTCTTTGGATATCCCACTACTTTGGTTCACAGGGATCATCTTCAGTGGTGGACCACTTGTTTAATTTGTAAGGAGTATGCATCACTCCTTCAGAAGGAGCACAGATGCTTACCTAGGGGTTGGGGTGCTCACTTGAGGCATCCACAGCCAGTGGTCTATGGAATCAGGAAGAGTCAAGGCTCCACATAACATTTGACAGCTAAAAGCAATGTTGGTTAGCTTAAAAATGATTTTCACAGATAATTCTTTAGTGGTGGCCTATTTGAACAACCAGGGAGGCATCCACTATCAGGTAGAATCTCTATCTGAAGAATCATGGGTTGGACGGATGCCAGGATGATTCAGATTCAAGGGAAGTGCATCCCAGAGAATCTAATGTTCTAGCACATTCCTTCTCCACAGAGAGAAGGTGTTTCGAACCGAAGGGGCAATGAATCATTAGCTTTTCAATTGAATTTGCCATTGTTCCCATCAATCAGGGGTTGATGTGTTGCAACCAAGACCTTTGTAGGTCTCCTGTCAGGTTTGGGAAGCAGATGTTTTGCCCAGGACCTTGATCCTGCAGGTGATGCAAAAGATGTATGTGTCTCATGTCCCAGACAGTCAGTCTTGGGAAACAGATGCATTGAACATCTCTGGGGAGGGTCTGGTCAGTTATGTCCAGTGGCCCTCACCCCTCAGGTGATTCAACAGATGACCACCTACAGGTGCAGAATCATCATGATTGGGTGGCCAGGGATTTTTTAGTTTTGGGATCTGATGAATCTGTCCACAAAACTTCTTCTAAGACTTCCCTTGGGGGTAAATCTGTTGACTCAACCATTCAGCAACAGACTTCACAACAATCTAGTTTCTTGAATTTTCATGTTTGGCATCTGGATGAATATTATGGAAGATTCCCAGAGGAAGTGGTGAAACAATGAAGGAGCACTCCTCTAGGAGAATCTGAGTATTGATTGTTCTATTTTGGGAGTGGTGTGAAGAGAGCCAGGTACCATTCCACATGGAGCAATTTCCTGAAATACTAGTTTAAGGAACATCCTAATACCATCCATTATTGTGGGCTATAGAACAGCAATTGCGGATGGTTTGGGGCCAAAATGGTCAAGAAGTATCTAAAAGTTGAGATAAATAAGACATTAACAACTTTTAGTAAGAGACAAAGCAATAGTTTGGATTTTGTCATTGGTCCTACATGCTCTTATCAAACAGCCTTTGATCTTGTGAGGATGGCTTTCTTGAAGTTATTACATTTCAAGACAGTCTGTGGTCTTGGCTTCAGGTAAAGTAGTGACATTCATGTTTGGACCCTTCCCTTAGTTATAGGGAGAATGGGTCACAAGTACTTTGGCCCATTGACTGCCTTTTTGGCCATGAACCAGTTGGCTTCAGATGGGCCTACTGCAATTACTGCAACTGAGCCAGTGATCTGTGTCTTTGTGGATTGCAGAGTCATGGTAAAGGAGTGACATTAATGCTTGGACATATTCTTCCTTTAGTTATAAGGAGAATTGGTCACAATTGCCAGATCCAGTTTGCTTTGGATGGGCCTACTGCAATTAAGCCTGTGGTCATGCCAGCTCTTAGCCTCTTTGGACAACAGTTTGACTCAATGTGGGTCTGTCTGTCCTGTTAGGGGTTGGTAATCAAAAGGTTTGAGATAGAACAAATCTTTTGTTTTTACTGCCATTAAGAAAGTTTCTTAATAAGACTTATTTTTTGGCATCTATTTCATCTTGATTGAGTCAAGATTGAGTCACGGAAACTATTGATGTATGTTTTTGATTGCATCTTTAGTTTTTATAGATGCTTTCCTTACATGAGTTCTTGATACATGTTATTGGAAATTGCATCGTATGTATACCAATTTCTGCCTGAAAAACCTCTGTTGTCATAGGGTCAGGGTTCCTACAGTTGCAGTTACAGTTTGTTACTTTATATTAGTATGTGTTTCATACTTATATTGGTACATTTGCAGTTTGTGGCTGGTATGTCTGCAATGCTGGATGTATTTGTAGTTAGATATCAATATTTGCCTAAATCTGACTTGGGAAGGATTTGGCATTATGCTGATGTCACTTACAGGTTGGTTTGACCTTGTTTTGGGGTCGGATGTTACAATGTAGATGGGATATCTATTTATGATATCTTTTTACAACACCAACATTGTCAGCAGTTGTGAGAACTACAGCTACATACTGCCATTTTTTGGAGTTGTATGTTGTGAATGTTTGGAAGTTATATGTTCATTAATGCATGTAATTCCATTATGAAGTTCTCATGATGTCTAGTTGTAGGTTAGGTAGTGGTTTTCTTAAAAAGAATTCCCTCCATCCTACAAGGCTGAATTCAGCTACTGTTAGGAAATGGTAAGGGTATTTCGCTATAAAATTGAAAAATTTAATAGTAATTTAAATTTTTATTAGAAATACTTACCATTTCCTAACACTCAAATTTCTCTCCCGCCTCCCCGCAAGTCATTCTTTTACTTGCAACAAAAATAGTGAGGTAAACAATGTAGTCATGTGACCTCTTTGGCGGGAGGACGGACTACTGTAACCCAATGGCTTGGTTAAGGTTGTTAGTAAACCTTAAAATCGCATCTCTGCGTTGGCCATTGGGTTGGATGGCTCCAACAAATAGCTACTGTTAGGAAATGGTAAGTATTTCTAATAAAAATTTAAATTACTATTAAATTTTTCAAATTAGTCTATTAACTTTTAAGGTTTGTGTTATTGTAAACGTATATAACATTGTTTTGTGGGAAAAAAAAAAAAAAAAAAAAAAAAAAATTTAGTTATTACTGTTTGTAAGTAATAAGCCTGAAAACGGATTACAAAATCACTTTGTGAGATATTTTGTCATTGTATTTGGCAAATATTTGATTATTTAGTATCTGTAAAGTTTTCATAATTTACTATCTACTACGCTGCGTGTTTGCCCTAAATATGGAGAAATACAGACAGGAATGTATTTTTTTGTATACCCCGGTACTATGGATAATGAGTGTGCATAAATTTCATTTTTTTTCAACAATTTCTCGAAAGTATGTAACTTACAAATATGTATAATATATCGTTAGAAAGGTATTTCTACAGCGCTTCTGCTCATGTGTGTTGCATAAAAGTCCATACAGAAATGACTGAGATATTGCAAGTTAAAGATTGAAGTTTTGATATTAACTGTTGCCACTGCTTTTTGACAGCCTTTTTCACATTCTTTCATTAAATATTCATATTGTTTAAACCATAAATAGTACAAAATGGTGGATAATAAAAGTAAAACATCCCTCATCAGACATATATCACTCATGAAGATTAACAATATAATATTCGTGCTTCACATAAAATTGGTTTTTATTGCGTTAATACATCCTATCCAATGGACAATAGCTTATCCGGTCGGCACAGACCAGCCCGCCAAACGCCAGAAAAAGACGTCCTGTGTTTCCACCGGCTAGGCCGGTCCAGTGTTGTGCACTCACCAGATGGCGTGTAGTACTTCCTGTCTAGACAGCGTGACGTCATAGCATCTTTTTCGTTTGGCGCATGTGTTGTATGTACGAATTTTCAGAGTTAAATTTTATTTTGGAAGAATTATCACAGTATTCATCAAAGAGTGACTTTTATGTTTATTGCTATTTATACAAGAGTGTATATAGATCATTTTGGACTATCTTTGCTTTCGGATCGTCATGTCCTCACCTGCTCAGAAGCATGGAAGTTGTGGCCACATTATGGCTAGCTTCGATAGCCATAATTTCTGCGCGCGTTGCAGAGAAAAGGGTAAGGATCAGATCCGTGTGTGCTTAAAAATGATTGTAACTCTTGTAACATTTTATCTGAGGACCAACGCTTACAGTTGTCCACTCCATCATACAGATTAAAAAAGGAGAAACGGGATCTTAAGAAATCCACAGATACACCCAAACAGGACTCTTCCAGTTCCTCTCTCATAGACCCGTCCTCAGTGACTGTGGTGGGAGTAGTGGACGACCAAGGGATTGTGAAGTCCCCTGGTTCGAGTTTTGACAAGAGAAAGAAAACCAACCAACCTGACAAAGCTAAAGATACTAAGACTTCTTCAGATAAGCCCTCTTCAGATAAGACTCACAGATCCTCACCGGATACTAGGATTGATGAGTTAGACCAGAAATGGTCTGAAAGGTTTAACAGACTTGAGGCTATCTTACTCTCTAAATCCATGGACAAAGAACCTACTTTTGCTCCTATTAAAGTCACTCCAGCCCACTCACCTCCTCAGAGTTCGGCTATATCTTCCAGACCGTTCATCAAACCCGGTCAGAACACAGATCAGTTGGCTACCGACCTTGCATCTCAGAGACTGGTTGCCGACCAAGCTCATGATTCAGTTTCTTCAGATTTGCCTGGTAATCCTCAGACTGCCTCCAAGTCGACCGGCAAGTCGTCAAGAAATAAGGTGTCCACCGACCAACGCTCAGATGTGGCTGGTACCGACTCTCCATCATCTCAACAGGTACCCAGCAGAGCATCGTCAGCACCAGCAAGAAGAAACAGTGTATCTTCCATGGACACCAACTCAGATACTGACCTTTCGGACCGTCCTCCAGTTGATTTATTTGTAGAGGAAGGGGAACTTTCCGACGACCTGGAAGCTACTGGTAATGACCCAGACCTTGCCCCCTCTGAAGAGCAGACCTATCGCGAAACCATGAGTGGGATCAGGTCGTTTATGGGGTGGAGTCACATCCCAGAGATGGACACTACAGCCTCCAGGTCGGAGGATAACCCTTTTGCCGGTCCAAAGGCCCACCCTACAGGAAAGGTCTCAGTCACCATGCCCACAGATGAGTGACTATGCAACAAGATGGCGAAAATCAACCTAACACTTACAGAGGGGTATCCGTCCCGTAGCTCAGAGGCTGGAGGGCTGCTCAAGGACCAATTCGTCCGCCCCCCCTGAAATCGCAAGCCAAATGGTACAACTTCGCAGCTAACCCAGAGAAGTGTAATCAAGGGGCTCCACAGACTGTAACTACTTGGAACACTGATGCATCTAAAGTCAACAGTTCCTACAGTCGCATAGCAAAGGCCGCCGGCATTGCCTCACCCCCGCCTGCTTCCCGTCAAATTTCACAGAATAATTTAAGACGGTGGGAGAAATTAGCTCGCGAAGCCTCCACCACTTGCAACCAAGCGGCCGCGTTTAACAGGTGCTTATACAAGGTGCAAGAAAATATGCAAGCACAGTTAAAGACAGTCAAATCAGAGTTGAGTAAAGGGAAATCAGCAGGAAAGATCACCTGTGCTACAGAGGAAATGCAGTTCCTCATGAACTTCAACTCGAGCATAACACAGTGTATGGCCAAAACACTTGAACATTTGACTGATTTTGTTTTTGTGATGGTCCCAAACACCACTCTCATAAGAAGGGACTCGTATCTCTCCCATTTGAAAATGGGCATCAAGCCAGACACCCTGGCCGCTTTGAGGACTGGACCACTTCACATTGCAACCCTGTTTCCAGATTCCGCCTTAAAACAAGCGGAAGAAGATATCGCCAACTTTGAGAGCAAGTCTCACTCCCAGTCGGGAAAGAAAGGTCGCTTCCATCCATACAAACGGCAGGAAAAACGTTCGGATTACAGGAAACCAGACCGTCTGGCTTGGAAGAACATTGGTAACAGGGGACAGGGTAAGAAGAAAGGAAAAGCCTCATTCTACTCATCGCGACCAGCCAAGGGCCAGCAGTCATTTAAATGACAATCAATGTGTAACCAGTTTACAGAGGGAACTGCTGGCCCGGAACAAGACTTTAATGCAAGAAAAGACATTAAATGTTGTAAACTTTCATGTTGTAACAGATGTACCTTCTGCGCCCGGGCACTCCCAAAAGAGAGAGTTAAGTCCCGGGGCAGCAGACTGTCAAATAACAAAGTCTCACAGATTAAAGTATGTGAAAGTTGCTTCTTGTGTCACTCAATTGTCTTGTGTCCAAAGTGTAAACAATGCCCAAAATGCTGCACTAAATCTGCCTGTAGGGGCCAGACTCCAAAAATTTTGGGAAACTTGGCTAAATCTGGGAGCCGGTCCGAAAACTATTCAAATACTGAAGGAAGGCTATGTCCTTCCCTTCTGGACCCGGCCAAATCTTACAAGGTCTCCAACAGTCATAAGCTGTTATGCCAATCCCCACAGGAACAGCTACCTGCTGGAGGCATTGCATCAGCTTATAGACAAAAATGCAGTAGAACTGGTCCGCAATCAAACATCTTTGGGTTTCTTCAACCGACTGTTCCTAGTTCCAAAACCCAACAACAAATGGAGGCCAATACTAGACCTGAGCAAACTGAACTACTTTCTAAAGGTGGAGAAGTTCAAGATGGAGACTCCGGAAACCGTCAGAACGTCCCTTCAAGAAGGGGAGTGGGTCACTTCAGTAGATTTCAAAGACGCCTACTTCCACATACCAATACAGGAACAATCCAGGAAATACCTAAAATTTCACGTCCAGGGTCGGACTTACCAATTCAAGGCTCTGCCCTTCGGTCTGTCCACAGCGCCCATGGAGTTCACTGTATTGGTAAAGGAGGTCAAGCTAATGGCCGTGAACAGGGGTATCAGGATCCACCAGTACCTAGACGACTGGTTGGTGAGAGCCAGATCCCGACAAATCTGTCTCCAGCACACACAGGCATTGATCAAGATGTGCCAGGGCCTAGGCTGGTTGGTGAACATAGAGAAATCAGAGCTGGAACCCAAACAAGTCTTCGACTTCGTAGGTTACCAGTTCGATCTCAGGTCCGGCCGGGTCAGACCGACTCCGGACCGGTGGCAAAACCTTCAGGACAAAATACAAGCTCTGCTACTATCACCGGCCTGTCCGGTCCGGCAGTTCATGTCCCTGATAGGTCTCCTAACAGCCACAGAGAAACAAGTTCACCTAGGCCGACTGCACATGAGACCCATACAGTGGCATCTCAAAAACAATTGGAGAATACCGGAATCCTTAGAGAAAATTATTCCCCTACCCAGGTCTCTGCACCCTCACTTACAATGGTGGCTAGAGGAAAACGATGTGCTCCAAGGCCAACCTTTACACCCAGTAAGACATGCTCTGCAAATCTTTACAGACGCGTCAAAAGAAGGGTGGGGCACTCACTTAAACAAATTCACTGCAAGAGGGTCATGGTCGGTGCCGGAAAGCAAGCTCCACACAAACTATCTGGAACTCAAAGCGGTTTTCCTAGCCTTAAAAGAGTTCCAAAATCTCTGTGTAAACAAGATAGTTCGAGTGGCAACAGACAACACCACAGTTGTAGCCTACATAAACAAAGAAGGAGGCATGAGGTCGGGCCCGCTGTGTGCCCTACTCTGGAGAATCTTGACCTGGTGTTCCCAGCGTCAAGTAACTCTAAAAGCCCAACACATCCCAGGCCGTCTAAATGTGATAGCGGACAAGCTGTCCAGACCATCCAGACAGAGTGGTCCCTCCTTCCGGAAGTTTTTCGAAGTTTATGCAACCAATGGCACCGCCCTCAGATAGACCTCTTTGCCACGAGATTCAACCACAAGCTGCCTCAATTTGTATCTCCAGTTCCGGACTCTCTGGCTGTCGAAGTGGATGCACTCACTCTGCCATGGGAGGACCTGGATGCATATGCCTTCCCACCGACTGCCATTTTGGGCAAAGTGGTGGAGAAACTGCTGGACTCCCCGTGCAGGAGGCTAATCCTAATTGCTCCCGGATGGCCCAACATGCCCTGGTTTTGGGATTTAGTGGCCATGTCCAGTCAAGTTCCACTGAGCTTGCCACATCTTCCCAATCTGCTGACACAGCCCTTCAATCAGATCCCTCACAGAAATCTGACAAACCTGAATCTTCATGCCTGGCTCCTAGAGCCACAGCAATCAAAGAACAGGGCTTCTCTGAAGCAGGGTCAGCAAGAATTGAGGCTCCTCAGAGAAGATCAACCAGATCAGTCTATGAGGCAAAATGGACCATTTTTACGAAATGGTGCATCACTAATCAGGTGGACTTCAGATCACCACCTGTGAAGTCAGTGGCTGACTTCCTACTTTACCTCTTTGAGGTCAAAAATCTTCAGCCCAGCACCATTGATGGATACAGGTCTGCCATTGCGGATAAACTGGGTAATACCACAGTCAATATCAGCAAAGATGATAATCTCACTCATCTCCTGGACAGCTTCCACAGAGACAGGCCCAAGGGGCGGAGGGGCATACCCTCCTGGAACCTTTCGCTGGTATTACACCAGCTCACAAAGGCCCCCTTTGAACCTCTTCGGGAGGCATCATTGAAGCATCTGACCTTCAAGACTGTCTTCCTTTTGGCTCTGGGTTCGGGCAAAAGAAGAAGTGAGATCCATGCATGGCAGCACAAGAACATCAGACACCAGTCAGACTGGTCTAAGGTGTCCCTGATTCCATCTCCCAGCTTTCTTTACAAGAACCAGCTGGCCAAAGAGGGCCCAGAGAGTGTAGCCCCAGTGGTCATACCAGCCCTGGCTCCTACTCTGGACAGATCCCTCAGGTCTGACAGATCCCTTTTTCCAGTCAGAGCTCTGCGCTACTACTTGGACAGGACTTCAGACCTCAGGCAGAATAAGGAGTTAGTTTTTGTCTCCTTCAAGAAAGGTTTTGACAAAGACATCTCTCCTGCCTCTATCTCCTCATGGATCAAACAAACTGTGATCCTATGTTATGAGCTATCTGATCACCAGGCCCACACCTTACATCAAGTCAAGGCTCATGATGTAAGGGCTTTCGCTGCCTCTAAGGCCTTCCAGTCGGGAGTTTCTTTAGAGCAGATTTTATCAGCCTGCCACTGGAAATCCCATAATACCTTAACTCAATTCTATCTGAAGGATGTGGCTTGGGCAGATTCAGAGCTCTATCATCTTGGTCCTGTTGTAGCTGCTCAGCAGATCCACCAGCAGACCAATAACTAGAGGAGATCTGTACATATGTATATAGTTGTACATCTTTGTATATATTGCACATTTAGTTAAAAAAAAAATCTCTGGATGTGCTTCCTCCGGGAGGTCTTATTCTATGGGACTGAACTCATCCCTCTCTTCCCCTGCCTCAGAGCAGTCTGTTAAAAAGGGGGGGGGGGCATGGTCATTTCTGACGGTTCAACTCCTGTTAACCGGATGATGATATCCGACCACAGCCTTAGGGTTATCAACCTCAAGGTCGCCCCAGGCTTGGAAAAGGAATGGGCAATCTACTATCATGAGTTCAAATTTTGTAGTCCCTAGTAACTTACCCGCCGTCCAAGCGGTAGTTATTCAGCTATTGTCCATTGGATAGGATGAATTAACGCAATAAAATTGCAAATTTAATAAGTAAATTAAATTTTTATAAGTTAATACCCTATCCAATGGACACACAAGACCCTCCCACCGACCCCGCTTTCAGCTTACTAGGGTTCTACCAGGTTTAGACAACGAAAAAGATGCTATGACGTCACGCTGTCTAGACAGGCAGGAAGTACTACACGCCATCTGGCGAGTGCACAACACTGGACCGGCCTAGCCGGTGGACACACAGGATGTCTTTTTCTGGCATTTGGCGGGCCGGTCTGCGCCGACCGGATAAGCTATTGTCCATCTGATAGGGTATTAACTTATAAAAATTTAATTTACTTATTAAATTTCCAAATCTTTATACCTTATATTTTTTTCTGTATACGTCACAAGGGAAGTTTTCCTGTTATTTTGTACCTGTTTTAAAGTTTATATAATGGAGCTGGTTTCTTTTATAATGCTGTATATTATGTTGTACTACTCCTAAAGAACAGAAAAAAATCATCGTGAAAAGTATAAACTTTTGAATATATTTTAATATCTGCATACATAGATACAAAATTTAGAATACGGAAATTTATATAAATTAAAAGCTCAGCATTTTAAAAAATAAAAACTTCAAGTTTGTTACCTTGGATGTATATTAAGATTTACTAAATATTTGCGGTTAACAAATGGCATTTAATGTTTGCCGATGGCTAACAAATGACGAAAGCTGATGAAGAACCTTTCAACCAAAGCCATTTCACTTTTGTTATATGGAAAATGTAAACTCACTTCATTTAATTCAGATTAAACCATTAAATTATATAGTGTACAAGACGGTAAACCGGAAACTAATTTGCTGACTGCAAGACACTGATCCGGCTACCTTCCATTTCCTTGTAATCAAAATAATTTTCCTCACATATTCACCATTTTAACATAAGTTTACCAAAATAGTCAACTTAAGAAAATCAGTATTTTATTCCATTCTATCAATATACATTGATATATATATATGTATAACACTTTTTATCCTCAAAAGTCTTCAAAAAGCACATCACAGTTTATATTTATATGCGAGTAATGTATCATATATGCTTTTACGTACGCTTTTTATGGCATTTAATAAATCAAATTCATTGTTTTTTGTCAAATTTCCGCATTTGGAAACTGGTTCTAATATTTCCAATCAACTATAACACTAATTATACACAATATCAAGTGAAGGTTCGAGTCTAGGACCCATATTCACTAACATGACTATTCCTAGAATCACTCCTTTTCAAGGCATCTGCTTAAAAAACAGCCAATCTCTAATGATAATTCTTTAATTATGAAAATTTTTTTTTAAGAATTCATGCAAGTTTTACAGATAATAGTACCAAATAGGATACAGTAGGTGTATGCAAAAATCAGGAAGCATGAGTATTGTAGTAGTTGAACAATATATCAAAGTATCATTTGTATGGAAAAATGTATTGCATATTCTTGTTCTTAGAATTTTTTCTTACAGTTTTTTAAAGAAAATACCTATGTTCTAAGAAAAATTCTTGTGATTCCAGACACACGAATATCAGTGCAGTTGGGTGCAGATATCATTTTGGCAACAGTATTGATTGTCTTTCACTACTAGATGACTAGTTATTATACTGTTTTTTTTAAATATTATTGTGTAATTTCAACCAAACTAACAGGACTCAGAAGAACCCGAAACTGCCACCCTTGACGTTGACTACGGACTGTTTCAAGAAAAAATCTGGCCAATTCTGGCCAATAGAGTGCCAGCTTGTGAAAAGCTGAAGGTTTGGAATGTATAGCTAGAATAACTACTGTCATAATTGTCTACTAGTGCATAGATGTGATTCACTTCTTGTATTAGTCACATTATACATTTTCATGTGTAGCATGACCTCTGTTATCTTAGCATGGGGGGATGGGAAGATTTTGTTGGTATATTCAGGGTCTGAAATTCTCCAGAAAGAAGAAGCAGTTTGCTTGTCCTTTCTAATATGTAAACTTTTGACAGAAGCAAAATTTGACTGATGGTGAAATTGGTATTTTGTCCATGAATTTCTTCAATTCAGTACACTAAATTTTACGAAACATACCCCCGCCACATTTTTGCTTTCTGCTCCTAGAAATTGCTCATAAAAATAATGGTTACACGCAAAATCTAGCTTGTGTAAAAAAAAATATGTTTAAACTTTGGTCCCTGTATAATATTACACCATTCTTAAAGTGGAAGAGTTTACTGGGTATTTATTATAAAGACCGGAATGCGCAGTGAACAAAAACTCGTCGCGTCACATTGTTGCTAGCATACATTATAATGTGAGGGATCTGATTGTAAAAGTAGGTCCATGGCTGTAATTCAGCAACGATATAGTTCCTACAACAACTACATTTATTGACTGAATTAATAGACCTTTCTGTGTTAAAATCATATTGGTCTTTATATGAGCAATAAAAGACTTGGTTTGAGTATTGCATCGGCGAATAAATCACAAACTTACAGGCGGAATAATGGACGAAGCCCGATAAAAAATTGAATTTTTATATTAGTTTTGATAACAGAGGTTCTACTCTACTGAAAACTGTATCTGTCTTTTATAACACCTGTTTTTGTGAAAGAAAATATCACTAAAGCCTCTCTTACATCCCAACGTACGTGCTGGCCACAGTAAAAAATGGGCTAACCTTGAAGTTATATGTATATAGCACTCCCTTTGCACCCGAGTGACACCCACGTAGTCTGTAGTTATTTTATTGCTGAAGTTCTAAGTGACAAGTGGAAGACAGCCATATCAAGAATTACCGGTAAATGCAATTGATATTGGACAGTTACTAATACAGGCTCAAAAGACCCAAAAGCAGCAATCCAACATAACATTCTCAGAACCAGTGTCTTTAAACTTAGGTAAATGATGAAAAAAAATTCATAATTGTAAAATAATAAAGCAAGCCTTGGCCATTTTAGTTGAAGAATTCTGTGGAAAATAATGCTCGTATCTTCCTGCCCGATAAATGTTGGAGAATTCTTTAGTGTAAAAACAAGTCAGTATCTCGAGTATATCATTTTTTGGTGAAATATTTAGGCTAAGTCGTACAAGTTTGTAGTTTATTATAAGATCAACTTGTCTTGCATATGTGCTTGTGCGCAGGCATTAGGTGTATATATTTCGTTGTTAACCTTAATATCTAGGCAATTCACCAGCACGTATATGTACCTTTTGATTTGAATGACAAATACCAACTGTTTAATACAGAAAAGGTGTAATTAATTAGGATCAGCACTGCTATTATACAGTAATCTGCATGTTCGTTGATTTCGCGAAATAGAAAGGCCATTTGAATGGACCAAAGGCAATCAAGGAATTTACCAACTGTTTTTATCCCAGTGCCTTTAAAGACTGTGCAGGTATTATTTTCACCTTGGCCAGTGGGTGGGCAGTCTGTCAGGTGAGTCGTCGGTTGAATGGGCAGGCAGGTGGCAGGAAAATTCTTGTGTGGTCTGTATATCCAAAACTGTAAGGAATAGGAAGTTAACTTTATACTTTGTGGGGACTTCAGTTGGGGATGTAGGTGTGCAACATCACCTAGATTTCACCTTTGATCATGCCATAGTGACCCCCCCCCCACCATTAAAATCTTATCTGGGGTATATCTTGGAAACTGTTTGGTGTAGGAAGTTGATGCTTAGCATGGGTATTGTATGGGGGTGTAGGTATGCTATATCATTGTCATCTTCTATTAAATTGTCTTGTGGGATGCTTGTTTGTATTTAGGGGAGAGGGGAGAGAGAGTGGGTCTGCCAGCTCTCGCATTTTGTATTGCTTATAGCTCGGCAATCACTGGGCGGATTCTCTTCAAATTTAGCACATGTATGCAGCAGCCCTGGGAAAAATTTACGAATATGGTGTCACATGACCAAAAACATGTTTTTCAAAGGGGTGTGCTTGTCTGGTTGATAACTTTAAAAGCGCTTCACCTATTCACGTGAAATTTGGCAAGTAAGTTCATTATATAGATGTCTGAAAACCATTAACTTTTGGAAGTGATCCAATACAAAATGGCCAACTTATTAATGATTAACTAAACGCCATAATTTTTCTGAACACTGAAAATGAAATATCTTTAATATCTCAGAAACGGTGGGATTTTGGCAAAATATTTTTATCCCCAGGGTATCCGCAGAGTCAACTGGTGACTTTTCCCGAAAAATCATTTTCCTGCCATTTTTGGCAGCCATCTTGGATTTCTGCATAACACGCAAAAACGAATTTATCTCGGACGTGGCTCCAGATAGAACAATTTAGACAAAATTTATGACCCACAGGGTATGCGCAGAGTCTACTGGCTACTTTTCCCAAAAATCTTTTTCCCATTTTTGCCATTTTGACGGCCATCTCGAATTTGTGTGTAAAACACAAAAACGCATTTATCTCAGAAACGGTGCGAGGTAGAGCGATTTTGATGAAATTTTCGACCCCCAGGGTATCTGTAGAGTCATTTGGTGACTTTCCCCAAAATTTGTTTTCCCGCCGTTTTGAATTTCTGTGTAAAATGCAAAAATGCATTTATCTCAGAAACGGTGCAAGATTGAGCCATTTTGACCAAATTTTTGACCCAAAGGGTATGTGGACAGTCTACTGGCAACTTTCCCCCACAATAGTTTTCCCGCCATTTTGGCAGCCATCTTGACTTTCCGCGAAATCTTTGTCCCGCCATTTTTGGCGGCCATCTTGAATTTCTGTGTAAAACACAAAAATGCATTTATCTCAGAAATGGTGCAAGATAGAGAGATTTTGACAAAACTTTTTTCCCACAGGGTATTTACAGAGTCTATTGGCACCTTTTCTCATAAATCATTTTTCCGGCCAATTTTGGCAAGCATCTTAAATATCTGTGTAAACACAAAAATGCAGTTATCTTGGAAACCGTGCCAGATAGAGCAATTTCGACAAAATTTTTACCCACCAGGTATCTACAGAATGTACTGGCCCAGGGGATTTTTCCCAAAAATTATTTTCACACCCATTTTGGCTGCCATCATGAATTTCTGCATTTAATGCAAAAATCACATTTATCTCGGAAATGGGGGGGGGATAGAGAGATTTTGACAAAATTGTTAATCTGCAAAGTATACTGGCATATTTTTACCAAAAAATCATTTAACCGCCATTTTTGGTGGCCATCTTGAATTTCTGTGTAAAACGTAGATAGAGCGATTTCGAAAAAATCTTCAATCTGCAGGGTCTCTACAAAAATGCATATATCTCAGAAACGATACTCATTGGGACGCTTTGTTTTTACTATGCAAAAACAATTTGTTTATCTCTTGCGAAGCTATACTCTTGTTTAGATATTTGTCTTTATAAACATATTCTCTTTCTTAAGTGTTATTTCTCATGCACAATTAAATAACTTATACTGCCTGTCCTGAAAGACTTCCGTTTTAGTACTTTTTCACTTCGTCTGTATGTCACGGTGTCCTACATTATTTCAACAGGCTGTTTGGGGTACAGTCAACTCTGATGCCATTTTTCTTTTTGTGTTTGGAGTGTTTGTGCTGTGTCCAGTGTTGCCCAGATATTATTTGAAGAGCTTGGTTTCAGTGTTATATTATCATCTCTATCAGTTTATTTAAGGGTAAGAAAGGTGAATTTCACCACATTATGTGCAATTTGCAGCTTGGGGGCACTATTTAGAAGCCTGGCCAAATAATAGAAATTTTGCCAGTTTTGCATTAGGGGGCAACATGTAGTCACAGAAATCCCCAATGTATTAACAATTTCACTGATATCAGGGAAAAGAAGATGAGGGGTTGTTGTGTCACTGGCAAATTTTACATATCATTGTGAAATTTCACATTTTTAGCTATGTATATAAACCTTTCCAATCACATTTAACATGTACACTTAATATATCTTATTCTTTTGTTGATTTATTACTTTCATTAAGAACAATTTCTTTCATCTTATAGTGTTTATTTTGAAACACCTGAGTTCAGTTTGTCCTTTTATCACATTTGTCATCATCTTATTTGAGAGTACCATATTTCCTGTAGTAAAACCCAACTTATGAATTATGAATAGTATTGTGAACGGAAAAACTGGTATTTTGTACTTTGTATGGTTTTGGTTAAAATAACACAGCCAGCAGTGATTATAGTGGTTACTGAAATGTCAATATTTTAACCTTTTGTGTGGCAGAAATATCATGAAAACCCAACAATTAAAAGCAAATGAGAAAAAAAAAATGGTTGAAATTGCTTAAAATTTATACTCCAGGTGAAAATAGGGGTTTATTAACTTAAGCATTTCCACAAAACACCTCATTCCTTAAATTGTGAAACATGTATGGGTTTATCTTTATTTTCAATGACAGCAAACAAAATTGCTGATAATATCGTTTTTTTTCAAGGAAACTAAAAAAACTGGAAACTGGTTTTGATAGGGCTCTGCATAAAAGGTTTGGCTGCGATTGAGACATACAGTATTTTAAGTAAAGCAGTCCCTATATTTTTGGTTTGAATAATGTCTAAATATGCAAAATATAAAAAAAAAATTATATAAAGCTGTATTTAATGGTTGGTTGATGCCATGTAATTGTCATTATAAAAGACATCCTTTGTGGCCTAGTGGTAGCAAATTTGGCATCTAATCACAGGCTGTCAGCTCTGTGTGGTTTTGACTCCCACAAGTGACATGTCCCTATATAACTGCGGCTGTTGTTATAAAGTAAGAAATCTAAAATTCGCCACATATTTGAAATTCGCCACATGTGAAAATACTAATAAAATAAATGAATTTTGGTGAGATTTGTTGACTGTATAGTAAATTAAGGCTTTTTGAACTAAAAAATACCAATTTTTTGGACAAAAACATCATTTTCTTAATTAACTAAGGTTTTAGAGGTGGCGAATTTTAGATTCCTGGCAAATTTTAGATTTCTTACTCTACTTTGTTACTACAAAAGTGTGATGATAGTTGGGGTGTTTATGACAGTAAATATGGTTTTTCAATTCTTTATTATTTTCAGGCATTTAATTACAGATTAGATAAAAAATCCCAGAATAAAATCCATTGTTTCTAGCACTATTCATCCCTTTATTTTCCCATTTATTGTAATCAATCTGTTTTTGAATTACAGCTAGATTATGAAGATAAAGAGATGGATCCGTATAGTGTAGACCCAGGTTTTTTTAAAGAAGCCGTTTTGCCTGTTTTACAAAGTAGAATCCCTGCATTTGAAAGAGCTCAGGTATTTCAAATATTTCGTTGAAATCTTAGCTTTATGAACGAATGTTTGCCTGTTTTTGTTGTCCTTTATTTGTTTTGTTTTAGTTGGTTCTTTTTTTTATGTCAGCTGACTTGTCAGTCAGCTGACATTATGTCGTCACTCTGCGGCGTGGGCGTACGCGTACGCGTGAACAACTTCTCCTCCAAAACTACAAGGCCTAGAGACATGCTGTTTTTTTTAAAAGATACCTTATCTATCGAGGATGAAAAATTGTTCAAGGCATGTTCGTCTGTTTGCTAGAGACATTACAAGGGGGGTACCCCCACCAAAAGTGTGAAAATTTCAACACTTAATCACAATTTTCTCAGTGACTATTGCAGGGATTTCTCTCATATCTTGCATATATGTACTAGGCTACAGGTAGATTCTCTTGTGTGAGTATGAGACCTGGATCTGTCTTACTTTTTTTTTAATAAATTTTTTTAATAATTTTTAATGCATTAAAATTCATGAAATCATGCACAAAATCATTTATAACTTGAAAAGTGTTGCATTTAGAGCATTTTGTTAAAATATGTTATTCAGCTACTTTTTTCATAGCTACAATACGGTGAGTAAGTTGGGTGCCTGTCTCAATAGCTAAGTGAGTAATAGCTACTTTTGGGCTTTTCAGTAACTTCCATTATGAGTAAAATCACTTGTAACTTAAAAACTATTGCATTTAGAGAATTTCGTATAAATATGTTATTCAGCTACTTTTGGGTCAGCTATAACATAGTAAAATTTTAGACCTGTAGCTCATGGCATAGCTGAGTAATAGCTACTTTTAGGTTATCACTGTTGAGTAAAACGCTTATAACTTCAAAACTATTGCATTTAGAGAATTTCGTATAAATATGTTATTCAGCTACTTTTGGGTCAGCTATAACATAGTAAAATTTCAGACCTGTAGCTCATGGCATAGCTGAGTAATAGCTACTTTTAGGTTATCACTGTTGAGTAAATCGCTTATAACTTGGAAACTATTGCATTTACAGTATTTTGTTTCATATGTTATTCACCTATTTTGGGATCAGCTATAACATAGTGAAGTTTCAGATCTGTGGCTCATTGCATAGCTGAGTAATAGCTACTTTGAAGTTCTCACTATTGAGTAAATCAGTTGTAATTGGAAAACTATTGCATTTAGAGAATTTCGTATAAATATGTTATTCAGCTACTTTTGGGTCAGCTATAACATAGTAAAATTTCAGACCTGTAGCTCATGGCATAGCTGAATAATAGCTACTTTTAGGTCATCACTATTGAGTAAATCAGTTGTAACTTGAAAACTATTGCATTTACAGTATTTTGCTTAAATATGTTGTTCACCTACTTTTGGGTCAGCTATAACATAGTAAAATTTCAGACCTGTAGCTCATTGCATAGCTGAGTAATAACTACTTTGAGGTTCTCACTATTGAGTAAATCAGTTGTAATTGCAAAACTATTGCATTTAGAGAATTTCGTATAAATATGTTATTCAGCTACTTTTGGGCCAGCTATAACATAGTGAAATTTCAGATCTGTAGGTCATGGCATAGCTGAGTAATAGCTACTTTGAAGTTCTCACTATTGAGTAAATCAGTTGTAATTGGAAAACTATTGCATTTAGAGAATGTCGTATAAATATGTTATTCAGCTACTTTTGGGTCAGCTATAACATAGTAAAATTTCAGACCTGTAGCTCATGGCATAGCTGAGTAATAGCTACTTTTAGGTCATCACTATTGAGTAAATCAGTTGGAACTTGAAAACTATTGCATGTACAGTATTTTGCTTAAATATGTTGTTCACCTACTTTTGGGTCAGCTATAACATAGTAAAATTTCAGACCTGTAGCTCATGGCATAGCTGAGTAATAGCTACTTTGAGGTTATCACTGTTGAGTAAATCGCTTATAACTTGGAAATTATTGCATTTAGAGTATTTTGTTTCAATATGTTATTCACCTATTTTGGGGTCAGCTATAACATAGTGAAGTTCCAGACCTGTGACTCATTGCATAGCTGAGTAATAGCTACTTTGAAGTTCTCAATGTTGAGTAAATCACTTATAATTTGAAAACTATTGCATTTAGAGAATTTAGTATAAATATGTTATTCAGCTACTTTTGGGTCAGCTATAACATAGTAAAATTTCAGACCTGTAGCTCATGGCATAGCTGAGTAATAGCTACTTTTAGGTTATCACTGTTGAGTAAATCACTTATAACTTGGAAACTATTGCATTTAGAGTATTTTGTTTCAATATGTTATTCACCTATTTTGGGGTCAGCTATAACATAGTGAAGTTCCAGACCTGTGGCTCATTGCATAGCTGAGTAATAGCTACTTTGAAGTTCTCACTGTTGAGTAAATCAGTTGTAATTGGAAAACTATTGCCTTTACAGAAATTTGTGCAAATATGTTATTCAGCTACTTTTGGGTCAGCTATAACATAGTGAAATTACAGACCTGTAGCTCATGGCACAACTGAGCAATAGCTATTCTCAGGCACTGACTGTTGAGTAAATCGGCTATAACTTGAAAAATATTGCATTTGGAGTATTTTGTTAAAATATATTGTTCACCTACTTTTGGGTTAGCTATAACATAGTGAAATTACAGACCTATAGCTCATGGCATAGCGGAGCAATAGCTATTTTCAGGTTCTCACTATTGAGTAAATCAGTTGTAACTTGAAAACTATTGCATTTACAGTATTTTGCTTAAATATGTTGTTCACCTACTTTTAGGTCAGCTATAACAGAGCAAAAATTCAGACTTGTAGCTCATTGCATAGCTGAGTAATAGTTACTTTGAGGTTCTCACTCTTGAGTAAATCAGTTGTAACTTGAAAACTATTACATTTAGAGTATTTTGTTAAATATGTTATTCACAGACGTTTTGGTCAGCTATAACATAGTGAAATTGCAGACCTCTATGTCATGGCATAGCTGAGCAATAGCTTCTTTCAGGTTCTCACTGTTGAGTAAATCATTGTATCCAACCTGTAGGAAATCATGGGCTGGGAATCTGTTAATATGGTCCGATTTGACCTTGGAACCCTCCTTCAAGGTCAAATGAGGATAGCCAAACATAAAAGTGCTTATAACTCGCTTATTATTGGTCCTAGAGGTTTGGAATGAAAACCAACCTATAGAAAATCATGAGCTGGGAATTTTTTGGTGTGGTCGGATTTCACCTTGGACCCCTCCTTCAAGGTCAAATGAGGATAGCCAAACTTAAAAGTGCTTATAACTCACTTATTATTGGTCCTAGAGGTTTGGAATGGAAAACCAACCTATAGAAAATCATGGGCTGGGAATCTTTTGGTGTGGTCGGATTTCACCTTAGACCCCTCCTTCCAAGTCAAACGAAGATAGCCAAACTTAAAGTGCTTATAACTCGCGTATTATTGGTCTTGGAGGTTTGGGATGGTAAACCAATATATAGGAAATCATGGGCTGGGATTCTTTTGGTGTGGTCAGATTTGACCTGGGACCCCTCCTTCAAGGTCAATTGAGGATAGCCAAACTTACAATTGCTTAGAACTCGCTTATTATTGGTCCTACAGGTTTGGGATGGTAAACAAGCTACAGGAAATCATGGGCTGGGAATTTTTTTGTGTGGTCGGATTTGACCTTGGACCCCTCCGTCAAGGTCAAACAAGGATAGCCAAACTTAAAAAGTGCCTATGACTCACTTATTATTGGTCCGAGAGGTTTGGGATGGTAAACCATCCTAAATTCTTTGGCTGGGAATCTTTTGGTATGGTCAGATTTGACCTTTGGACCCCTTCTTCATGGTCGAACGAGGATATTGCATTTATAGTATTTCTCTAAATATTTTTAACCTACTTTTTACACTTAAACAATTACCTTGTTACTTTATTTCATAATACCATTTGCAGGGCACAACTTTTTTGTCCTTTTCTTCTGTCAGCTTCGGAATATCTTTCGAACATGCTGTTCAGTTACCATTTACTGTATTTCTGTACAGCCCTTTCCCTGATAATTATGCCTTCCTCTCATTATCACCATCACAAATCAAAAACATTCTGTCAGCTGACACAGTGCCCGTTCACGGGCACTCTCCTCTTGTTTTGCATGATACTAATATTGAAGTGGCTGATGAATTGTATTTCAGATTTGTTCAAATCAAAGTTTTATGAACAAATGGTTAGTTTTTATCATTGTCCTGTATTTGTTTAAGTTTTAAGTACATTGCTCATTTTTCTGATTTTGCTCATATATGTAATATTAATATAATTTTTGTAGCAATGTAATAATAGTATCCATCGGAGGCATCTGGTGGATACTTTGGTTTAGCGTTCGCTACGCTGCCACCGCCGTACGTAGAGATTTTCGGCGTTAACGCTCTCAGAGGAAAACTACATGAAGGCTCACCAAATTTGCAGGATATCTTCATTGGGGGTAAGCTTTTCTGGGACTGAAATTAGCCTCATTCTGAAAAACAAGCTGGTCGCCGCGGGCATTTCTTTGAAAGTTATCTACATTTTTCTACTGGCTGTTTCTCATAGGTAGAAGGTTGAGTCTCTTCATAGGTGATATGTATAGCATATGTGTCCTCTACAACCTTGCAGACATTTGACCTTGAAGCTCTTAATTCAAGGTCATCCACAGTGCCTATATTAAAAGTGCCTATATCTCCTTTATTATTGGTCCTAGAGGTTTGCAATGTGAAACCAATCTATAGGAAATCATGTACTGCGAATCTTCTGATGTGGTCAGATTTAACCTTGGACCCCTCCTTCAAGGTCAAACGAGGAAAGCCAAATTTAAAAGTGGTTATAACTTGCTTATTAGTGGTCCTAGAGGTTTGGGATGGTAAACCAACACATAGGAAATCATGGGCTGGGAATCTTCTGGTGTGGTCGGATTTGAACTTGGGCCCCTGCTTCAAGGTTAAACGAGGATAGCCAAGCTGAAAAGTGCTTATAACTTGCTTATTATTGGTCCTAGAGGTTTGGGATGGCAAACCAACTTATGGGAAATCATGGACAGGGAATCTTCTGGTGTGGTCGGATTTGACCTTGGGCCGCCCCTTCAAGGTCAAACAAGGATAGCCAAACTTAAAAGTTTAACTCTCTTATTATTGGTCCTAGAGGTTTGCAATGTGAAATCAACTTATAGGAAATCATGGGTAGGGAATCTTTTGATGTGGTCCGATTTGACCTTGGGCCCCTCCTTCAAGGTCAAACGAGGACGGCCAAACCTAAAAGTGCTTATAACTCACTTATTATTGATCCTAGAGGTTTGCAATGTGAAACCAACTCATAGGAAATCATGGGCTGGGAATCTTCTGATGTTGTTAGATTTGACCTTGGGTCCCTCCTTCAAGGTCAACCGATGGTTCACTGGCTTTGGTGAGTTGTCTTTCTGGTGGATACAAATTTGCATCGGTTCTCCGATACGTAGATCTAGTTATGTATTTGTATGATACTAATATTAAAGTGGCTCTGGAACTGTAGTAAGCATAGTTTTTATTTTCCATTTCTTCAATAACAATACTGTATATGCATGTAAATACATAACCATAAATTATTCTTAAATTAATTAACTCTTACTCTACTCAAACCATTGTTACTGTAGTAATTCTGGAAACAGACTTATCACAAGCGTACACTTGCCCTTACCTTTAGTCTTTGTAGTTTTAATGTATCTCCATTTAACTGAATATCTATATGGAAATCACTGATAACCATTTTTTTACTATGATAGTAATTATATTTAAACATACATAATTTATATCTTTAAGTCAAATTTCCAGGAAAAATATGCCTCAAAAGTTGGTAGTCACTCACCATGTTCTGTTAAAAATATTGCCAAGCTGTTGGTTACACGAGACAACACATCTCCATCAATGAAAAGTGCCATGATAATGTGTAATAAGTATGAAGAGTTCAAGTATTTTCTATGTTTTGCACACATGCAAATGTAATGATGTATTTTCTGTGGTTTTTCACACATACAAATACAGTAGAACGTCTATTATCCGACCCTGTATTGTCTGAATTTTCAGTTGTCTGGCATCAAACCCACTCCCCCAACTCCATTTAAACCTTTTTTTATTGCATTAATACACTTACCTTATCCTCACTAATGCTCATGTGTTGGCGGGAGCAAACATGGATGACCAAACGAGAATATTTTAAAAATAAATATTCTTGTTTGTACCACCATGTATGCATGACTGCGCATGCGCCTGCACCGGAAGAACCCCATGAAGACTCACTTTATTTTGGTCGCGAGGGAGTAAACATCATTTGACACAGTTTTCATTTGCGAAGGATTTCAACATGGCTGGCAAGAAAGAGGACGTTTTCGAAAATAATTAGCGCTTTTTCATAAGAATTGGAAGGTTTTATTCTTGCTATTGATGTTCGCCAGCCTTCTTCAACATAAAGTGCATTTAGAGTGGACTGACGGCTCTTACAGACCTTTTACATAGTTATAATTATGTAAGGTTCTGTTTGTCAATAAACAAGAAGATTTTCTCGACATTTAAAGAAAGATTTAATCCTCCTGGCCTTCCACTACACCTGGTTCATTTTCTGACCCTCTGCAGCTTATACTAGCACGTCTAGAAGCTATACAAGGTTGATTCACTGTTTGATAGCTGGACAGAAGAACCTCATAGACAGGTGTTCTGCTTCAGTGTTTTGCAACTACAGAGGTAAAGATGGCAGAGGCTGCACTTCTTCAAGATCTACCTCATCAGAGTTCAACCACAGATATCTTCCTTGGGGCAAACGAGTGGCTAGATTAACATTCTCATCTTATGGAAGAGAAGTATCTCTGCCTCCTCTAGTGAGGTAAATATGGCAGAGGCAACCCCTATCACAGAAGAATGATCCAGGAACTTAGGTTCTTTTCATCAGATAGTTTCAGAGCTACAGGTTACAGAAGTTTACCTGAAAACTGATGGCAGGTCTTCCTCTGGTGAAGTGAAGCAAACTCGGCAGAGACTGCACTTGGTCAAGAAGTATTTCCTTCATACAGATCATAATGGAAACAAATTAAATTTCATTGGTCAGTTATTTACAACAACAGAAGAAGATGCTCATGCTGTAAATGAAGGTTTTCTTCTAGAAGGAACTACCATGCAGGGTTTATAGTTTTCAGAGGCTAGAACGTCACTGAAAAGCCAGCATTCTTTGTCTTCTCTCACTTAAGACAAGATATCCACGGCTGGGGAAGAAGAGGCTCACGGTAATACAACTTCAACTGAAAACAAGTAACAACTCTGTGTTTCATGAAGTAGATACCACAGAAGCTGCTTGAGATCAAGAAGAACTACCGAAGTTAAACCTTCTCATCCATTCAATTTGGTATTGAAAGGGTTTGCTTTCTTCACTTTTCTACGTTATGCGAGGTCTGTGTTTGGGTTTTGCTCATTGTAAAAACACATCAATAGATTTCTCAACAACAGCACACAAATGCCAGGATTTTTCAGAAGCATTTCTTCAATCTACCTTGTCTTCCACAACTTTATGTTCATATTACACATTTTATTGTGCTACAATAGCTTACCATGTGGGACTGAATGCTGTTTTCGGATGGCCGCAAGGCATCAGCCCAACGTGTAAGAAAAATAGACATTTATAGTTGGCTGTAGCCTCAAGTTGCCCTCTCGTGGTACACTGTGAGATCTCGTCCTACTTTCTCGTTGAAATTTTTTTAAACCTTACCTCTCAGCTGTAATACAGCGGGGAGGCAGGGTGGGACTCTTCTCAGTCCCACATGGTAAGGTTGTAGCTTATAAAAGCTACATTTAAGTAATTAAAATTTTCAAGTTTACATCCATGCAGTTTAAAACACTAAATATTCAAATGCTGGGGTTGGCCATCTTCTGGTCACAATTCTCGACAAGTAACCCTCAATTTGGAAGAAATACTGCAGTGTTTTGTTTTGGATCCAGTGGACCAACATTTCGTTAAGACATTGAAGTACTGCTCAGCTACATTGAAACCCAAGGCACCAATGACAAAGACTTACAACATGAACTGGCTAGTCGTAATATCATACCTTTTCCTGCATCTATCTAACATGACACAGATTGGCAGGAATCTTCAGTTATAGAAATTATGACCTCATGTACTCTAATATGACAGAAGTTTTTTCCTTTTTTGTGGTAAAACAGACAAAAATTTACCGAAGGCATCACAATCCACCATTGGGGGTTGTGGTGACCGTATAAGTGACAACCAAGGATAATAATGACACTTGCTGGAGGTCTGTTTATAAAACGAATGCCATTTCAGAGTTGAGCAGCTTGCATTACGGTTAAGTACTGTCCAACCAATCCATTTGTCGAGAAAACCCATAATTCATAGCGGATACATTCTGACAGAAGAAACAACAATATTCAAGGAGATTGTGTACATTAATGTTTCTTAAGACTAAAATGTCAGTAAAATGCGTGTAAGCCATGGATTTTACAGCACATTAACGACCTGTGGTAGTAAGTATATTAATCAAAACATCACATGGTCCCAACTTTCAAGATGGAGACAACCAGTTGTAGAACTCCATTAGGGTGGACGCCTGGACGGGTAGTCACGTTTTATTCTAACTGACATGTTTTTCCTGATTCCCAGACACAACTATATGTTGGTTTTTATTGGAAGATTGCTTGTGAAAGAATGCACCTTGTCATAGGTCATTCGGTATAGCAACGGCTCCACTCAAATTTGTCCGGGTAGCACCACACTCGTCAGTATCGAGACCACTGGTTATATATTGCCACCTATATCACAAATTTGCTTGTAGAAATCGAGTCAGTTAGTAGCCAGTGTACAGAAACTACATTGGGTGATAAGGTTTTGAAGTCAGAACTCATCCCAACAAAACACTTCCACTTCTTTGGTTACAAATTCAACCGGGGCAAGAGTGAACTGTCCCCATAGAAGAAAAGTGGAGTATTTGACAAGGTTATGGATGGTGTTCATGCAAGTTTGTTAAACATTCACAGAATTTTAATGTCATTTATAGGAATCTAGAACCTATGGAATACAATCCCAATGGACAGTCTCCACATAGGTGGTACATGAGAACCTATTGGAAATATCCACAAACTTTACACATTCAGATATGTTGTTCACAGTTTTGAAAATATATCTTTTGGTATAAAACCACTGAGATCTTGCCAGGATATCCTCTCCATACAGAAGATGTGTCTGTAAAGGGTTAAGGAACACATTTAGGAGATCTGACAGTTGCTATTATATGGTCAGTCACAGAGACGAGGCTTCTTAAAATATTCAGAACTGAACGCTGCATTTCTGGTGATAAAGGTTTTCAAACTCACCTTCAAAAGAAGAGGGTTTTACTTAGGATAATGGCACAAACAAAGGGGGAACCATTCATTAGATCAGTGACTGATGGTCTGGCATCTAATGGGTTTTTGTAAGCCCACAGCAATTTTCTGAGGGCTCACCTCATTTAGGGCTGTCAAAATGTGATATCAGACATTTTTTCAGGCAGGGATAAGTTGTTCAAACAAAGTGGTCATTCATCCCAAGTTTTCACATGATTTGCCAAATTTGGCACTCTTCAATGATAGATATGTTTGTAAAAAAGCTGAGCAACAAACTTTCTCTGTATATTTCACCATTTTAATAATCTTATGCAATGACAGAAGATGTATTAAATATCCTGTGTGAGGCACTATTCATGTATGCCTACTGTTGAATATTACTCATTTCAAAAATGATATAAAAGTGAGAATTTATGCTTCTTAAATTATAGTAGTAGCCCCAGGGTGACCAGGGATGAGTTGGTTTTGGGACTGATGGACTTATTCGCAAAACCACTATTGCCCTACTTCAAGGAGAAATCTCTTTAAACAGCTATTCAGTCAGAGATTCACTAAAGCTTGCCATATCTCAAGTTCCATGGTATGGCATGAAAAAGAAAAAAAAGTCGGTGTCTAAGAGAGCTAAAGCACTTTAGAGTTCTCTTCAAAAGACTACAGAGCATGGTAGATCTTTTTGGATTATGATGTAAGGAGAGTCAGGTGGACTTCCAACAGCTTTCTCTCTCCTCAATAGCAGATTTTTGACTCATTGATTCACTGATAAAATCTGAATCCTACCACAATTGCTGGGTATATAGTGATTATTGCAATTTTTTTTGGGTTCACTTAGTGTTGAAATCATTCATAGTTATGAACTCAATAGAATGATAGATGGTTTTCATGGGATAGATCAATGAAGGATGTGCTATAGCCTCTTGGGACTTGTCTTGATTACTCTTAGTCTTGACAAGATCACCATTTGAACCATTTGAATGAGAATTTGAACATTCTGACATGCAAATCAGTTTTCTCATACCCTTGGCGTCTGATAGAGGGAGAGGTGAGGTTCATGTTTGGATTTTCAAACCTTTGAAACACAAAACTGGCTGGAAGGAGGTCACAGTTATTCCTTCATCAGTACTAGCAAAGACCAGATAGCCTCAGATGGGCCGGATATTTTTCAGCTGGGGTCTTTCCAGCCTTTATGCCATTTTTAGATTATGCTTTGACTGAAGATATGACTGACTTTATTCTATTAGAGCTCTAAGATACTATCTTGACAAATTAGAGATCTTAGATGGGGAAATATGTGCTATTCATCTCTTTCAAAGATGGCTTTTCAGGAGGTATACAAGGAGCTACCATGTCTACAGACGGACAGTTCTGCTAGCTTATCAAAGATCTGACCTTGAAACGTAGAATATTTCCATGGCCTAGGCTCAAGATGCTCCTTAAATTGCTGGAACTCACACTCTACAGTTTTAAATTATTCTTTAGGTTGTGGCTTGGAAGTCAACTGATGGGTAAGACTACTCTTTGGAACTATGGTATCGCCATGTGGTTCCTTTATAGCTTATGTATTGTATTATATACATTACAGTAATTATATGTATATACAGTTTCAATGACCAGATCACACATTTTAGCGGTATCCATCCATTGGAAATATCCCAATGATTGGACATTCAATTCCTCTGTTAAGAGATTTTGGAAAAGCATCTGATGTGGTGTGGGAAGACTAAAAATGTATTAATAGGTTGTCCTCTTCATGCATAGGAGCACAATCTCCTGTCATTTACCAGTACATCTGTCAATGGTTGGGAACACATTGGTCTTTACTGTTATAAAATTCCAAATTTGTGGGAATTTTTTCAGTGTATATTCTGGATAGTTCCAGTTTACTTAATAACACAATATAACTACATATGTTATTTTGTTAAGTTTATAAGTATGCTTGTCATAGTCTTGTACTTATCATCACAAGTGTGTTTTAAATTAGTACATTGAAAACTAAACTGTATACAGCGCCAAGGCACCTTTGGGAAGGTTGCCAGGTTAGTGCTTACAAATATAACTATTAATGTTATTTTGTTAAGTTACTTTCATTGCGTAACATAGTCTAGTACTTTATGCTCACAAGATTGCTTGAGATTTGAACTTTGACTTTTCATTTGATTGTACCTGCTTTTGGTGACAAAAATATTAAAAATCCCACCACCAGTATGGTTGTAATCAAGCATTAGTGAGGATAAGGTAAGGGTTTTAACACAGTAAAAGGTAAAAATTTTAAGGGAAGGTAAGGGTATTAACGCAATAAAATGTAAAAATTTTATTGTAATTTAACTTTTTGTAAGTTAATTACTTACCTGATCCTCACTAGATTCTGATTCCCACCCTGCCAACCCCACATTTTCAAGATTTTTGGGTTTACAATATATTATATTGGCTCCCAAAATTAAAGTGAGGCTTAATGGGGTTCTTCCAGTGGAGGCCCATGCCAGGGTTCACGATTACGCCGTCTGAGTATGTTAAACATGCAGTATTTCTGATGTGGATGCAAATTTCGGTTGTCAGCGCGTCCATCGGGATGTGATTTTTATGAAGAAAATATTTTTGCTTTAGAGGCGAATTTTGGTGGCAGAAAGCATAGATATGCACGCAATATATAACACTGAAAATAAGCTTTATATTTTAAAATTAAATGGTTTCTAGCAATTTCCTGGCAAGTTGTTTACATCCACCATTGTTAAGTGAGATTTCATGCTTGACGAAATTCTTCCAAAACAGCCAGTCAGTGCTGGTGCCGTACACTAGCAAATCCTCTCAAAACGTTATGTATAAAAAAAAAAGCCTGATCTCTACATGGAAACAATCAAAACAACAAGCCAGGACAGTAAACTTTCATGGGAGACGAACTACTAAATCTCAGAAACTCTTGATATTTAACCCTGGAAAATCCCTCGGGAAAATAAAAGCTGTAACAAATATTCAACAGGGAATGTAACAAAAGAATTATATCTCTGGAACTACCCAATGAATTTTTATCAAACAAAAAGCAACAGAAACTATAAATATTTTTCTTTCAAACAGTAAAAATACCGCATTTGTAGCTTACATAAAATAATCATACAAAACAATTTCACTCAAATTGCACTAAAATGAAGTTTGTTGACAGGAGTTCAGCTTTTTAAAATATTTTTTAAATTGATTTATCGACAGATACATATTATTTATCAGTAGAAAGGATATTAAACAGTGCTTCTATATTTTTAAATATAACCAGAAATAAAGGAGAGAAAATATTATTTGCCCCCCATTTTCACACAATGGTACCCCATTTTTGATGTGCCATAAGGTACAAGGTACCCAACATTTCATAACCCTAACATTAACACTGCACTCAGAAAAGAATAATTGGGTCTCCTTTTTTTGGAGGTGATGTAGTCCGTTGGACTCCATATTTTAGAGGTACTTCGCGAACCCTGGCATGCGCAGTTATGCATACATAGTGGTACAAACAAGAATATTTATTTTTAAAATATTCTCGTTTGGTCGTCCATGTTTGCTCCTGCCAACAAGTAAGCATTAGGGAGGATAAGGTAAGTATTTAACTTACAAAAAGTTAAAATATAATAAAATGTTTACAATTTTTGCCTTTCTGTTGTCTGACCTAATTGTTGCTCCCAATAGAGCCAAATAATAATGTCAAACACAAATGTCAGAGCTACTTTACAGGCCTTTTTTACTGTCCCACTTTCTTTTTCAAGCATTCCTTTGGGGAAAACTATTGCAACCGGTGTTATCTATTCTATTTGCAGCTGAAGAGCGCTTGGGCTGGCTATTATGACTATAATACCCACGACCAGAACCTGATCATTGGAAACCACCCAGTTTACAAGAATTTCTTGATGGCCTGTGGAAGTAGTGGCCATGGATTGCAGCATTCCATGGCCGTAGGCCGCGCCATGGGCGAACTGCTCATAAAGGGCAGGTTTGTCACTATCGATCTGTCAGACTTTCACTTCGACCGAGTACTGTATGGGGAGAAAATGTACGAGAGAAACATTGTGTAGAAAAAGTAGAGTTTTCACTACTCCTATGTGTGAGAAAGCAGATCTTGTGATGTGTGACTTATGGTTTGATAGGGTTTTGTGTTGATAGAAAATGTGTTGGGAGAGGTATTGTAGAGTTGCAGTGGGGTTTATTTTTCCAAAGTCATTTGTTGGTTTCCAAAAGAAACTACATGTAATCAACGACCAGGATATATATTAACACAAAAGGGATTGTAAAAACTCAGCATGAAATTAAGTTTATACAAAAACGGGATTGGGAAGAAGGTTGGTATCCGCAGAGAAATTGAGCCTTCTTTGGCCCAACTTTTGGCTTGAGATTGATCCATGTGTCAACAATAAATAAATAAATAGGTAAATAAATATGTAAATTTTGCATGAAATATGGTTGAAGCCTCTGCACGCAATCCAACAAAACATCAGCTTAACTTTGCCAACTCTGATTTAAGCCAAAGATTGGATGAGACAATTTTTGTTAACTTTTATCTAAGTTGTGGTTCACCTGAGTCCTTTTATGAATATGGCCAGAGGTACAAAACAGTTTTGAAAATGTATTATAAATATCTTCTAAACTGTGAAAAAAGCATATAGCTCCATCAAGTATGTGAATCTCTGTTATAGTTTTTGCCAAAAGAAGGATACTGAAATTGTGGTATTTCCTTAAGATGTTGTGTAGAGTAAGACGAGGAAGTAGTGTGAAGAAATGAATGGGCTCTGGTATTTCCTTTGCTTGTCACTGATATGGTGAAACTTTATCAGAAACACACATGAGCCATAGTTTAAAACAGGAATTGTCTTTTTGAGATATTTTGAAGTTTGTTAACCACTTTTAACCGATATAAATATAATATTGTCTGCTCACAACTTTCTCTGGGCCAGATATCCATAACTGTGAGGTCGATGAAGTTCAAACTTGGCATGGATGTTCCTTGGGGGATGTAGTTGTGCACCGTAATGGTCTGGCCTCTTTCTGACACTTGACATTGAAAATTTTCTTGATTATTATATTTAAATAATTTGGGGGGGGGGGGGGGGGGGGGGGGGGCTTCTGTGTCACTTTCTAATACACCGACTTCACATAACCTGTTTTCTTTCTGAAGTGTTGTTCCGGTACTTTTACTTGATGTACACTGTTCTGGGAGACAGCTTACCAGTTACACTATTTCACTTCTATGTCTCATGTCTTCTCTCACTGTTTCCCCTGCCTGGGCAGTGGGCATTTCTGATGCTATTTCTATTATTTTGATGAAGTATCAGATATTAAAAAACCTAAAATAATGTTTTCAATAACCGGTTCTTGAATATTATTTGCTGATGTTATTTCTGAGTTATTACATCCTGTGACCTCATGAATCAAGTGAGTCACATAAAGGTACAAATTCTATATATTTAATTTCAGATTACTAATGTCCATGTAGGTAGTTGTTTAGTGAAATACTAACAGTAGACTCTAACATTGCACATTATACTTTTGAGGTATAGTAACTGTGATGTATGTCATGATTTTATGCCATCCTGCCGGGCATAGGCTTATATAATGCAACCTTTTACATGCATGCATTTGTCACATTTTCTGTTTTGAACAATTATGCAAAAAGGGTGGATTTCATCTAAATTTAGGATGTGGATGTACCAAGGCCACTGGAAGATGACCACTTTATACTCATCTCATTATTGGCCTTGTAACTAAATGAATAAATGGATGTCAAGAAAAGAATGTTTAATGTAGAAAGTGTTAAGGTCTGGTGTATTAAGAGTGTGCCGTCTGCCAGAATAGGCCAACCATTGGCTGATAATGTATTGCAGTTTATCTGCTTGGCAGTGAAATCCTCAGCGCACTCTGTTATTCAGTCAGCAGTATTTACTGCAACTTTATCATATACATTAATTGGCACTGTTCAAATCTTGTGTTATTCTGTATTTCATAGTAAAATTGATGTAATGAAATGTGGAATACAATAATAAAAAGGAAAAGAATTATAAGGTACTTGATATGTGTATCTAAGGATCATTGTTTTCAAAAGAAAGCTCAAACATCAGAGGTACTCTTGGTTCCACAGTTTGTGAATCATTTCTTAACTCACAGCCTGTAAAGGTGTAGGTGTGCCAAGTCATAGTCTGACAACCTTGATTTGACCTTCGAGCTTGATGTAGTGACTTTGACCTTTAAAAAATCTTGTCCGGGAGTATTTTTCAAAAAACGTAATTAATAGGCTAAGATTTTATTTTTATGAGTCAGATTATCAGCTGATATTTACATCAAAGTTTATACAGCTATACACAAAAGTAAATTTTTAATGCGTATATATATATATACATATATATATATATATATATCACCTTACAGACTATTGCCTTAGATTTGGCGCAAATCAGTCACGCCAAATGTCAGAAAAAGCCGTCAACAGGTGACTATGACATAACTTCATCTTTTTTGTTTGAGAAGGTTGACCCTTAAAAGGCCCCATTTTATTGCACTACAATAGCTTACCATTTAGGACTGAATGCTGTTCTCGGATGGCCGCAAGGCATGAGGCCAACGTCTAAGAAAAAGAGACATTTATTTTTGGCCGTAGCCTCAAGTTGTCATCACGTGGTGAACTTTGACCTCTCGTCCTACTTTCTCGTTGGCCGCGTGAATTGGTAGCGTCTGTAATTTACACAGATATTTTCATCTATTTCTCAGCACATACGTATTGTTGGATGTTAATTTTAGGTCATTTCATTTATTATATATCATAGATTATTCTGTAGAATTTTTGTTTTGACAGGATAAGTATTTTTCTTTATTTTTGCGTGTTTTGAGTTTTCCTCGGTTCAGGCTTTTACATCTACGTTTTTTATTGCATTTCAAAATGTCTACCCACCAAACGAATAAAGACAAACCAAGATCTGGCAAGTGTAGGCACTTTTGCTTCCCATTTGACACACATAATTACTGCCCTACCTGTAGGGAATCTGGCAAGGGTGATGACCCCTGTGTCACTTTTGAAAATCCATGTCAAATATGTGGTTCTTTTACTGAAGAACAAATGTTGAAAATCTCACAAAGAAAACGCTATATTAAAAAGCAAAAAGGCCTCACTTCCACTTCAAAAGATGATGAATTAGATCTAGGGGATGACGTGGATTATTTTACTGGCTCTAATGTAGACCTTGAGAGTGCTGCTGATAACTTATTTACCTCACCCCCGCATCCACAGCCCCTACCCTTCAGTTCATTGTCTCTCAAGACACCAGCCAAAACTGTCCCACCCACCCCAGGTACTGCCTTACAGCAGAAAATTGAATGGGTTCTTTTCAGGCTTCAATGTTAGAAGCTTTCCAGTCTCTCCGAGATGAACTAACTTCTAAAAAACTCTTCGAGCTGGATCAGACCTCGGCTTCAGCTTCTAAGCCTGGACCTTCTCAAGCTGCTGTAAATCTGGACCTACCTCCTCCGAGACAACCTCGGGCTGCCTCAAATGTTGAACAAATGGAAGCGGACTATGGTCCTGCACTTCCACCTCATCTCGGTGCTGATCATCATATGACATCGGATCAGCCTTCTAGTCCAGCCGAGGAGCCTTCTAAGAAGGCTTCGGGTAGACCTAAAACACACTCTCACTCTCATACGAAGCATGATGTTGATCCGAGGTCTGCCTCGGATCAATACAATGATGATTCTGATGAACCTTGGATTTCATCTTCCAAATCCAAAAAACATGCCGACAAGAGTAAACATAAGGTAAGGTCCAGATACGTGTCATCTTCCTCAGAAGAGGATCAGTCCTCTGTAGTCAGACACAGGTCTTCAAAGCCCTCTGGCTCAGTTATCAAAGATGCTTTTGATAAATTCGGACATGATTTCCAGGCCGCTAAGTTACCTGAGGGTAAATACATCAAACCTCCTCCTTCCACTACAAAGTGGTACAAGGTGGGACAGCCCTGTTATGAGGAGAAAATACAGGAGTTGAATACACATTTTGCAAAAATCTGTATTATTCCTAAGCCCCCTGGGGCTCCTATGGGCAAGGTTCCCCTACCAATTCTTAAGGAATTGGAACATCAAGCTAGGCAAAATATATCCACTCTTAACTACACTGCTGCCTTTGCCAAGACTTCATCTTCTTGCAATGCCACTCTTGAGAAGTGCCAACATAGCCTGAAGTCAACCTTCAAGAGAGTCAAATCTCAAATTCAGAAAGGTGCCAATCCTGAGCAAGCAGCCAAACATGGATATGAACAAGCCTGCATAAGACTGTTCTTATGCAACATAGGGCTCTCACTTGTCTCAGAAAATCCTTGGCCCATATACTCCAAAGGGAGTTATATACCATGGGTAACACCGGCTTGCTAAGGCGCGAAGCCGAAATGACCCTTTTACAACCACAATTAGGGGAAACAAGACACCAAGAACTCAGGAATTCACCCTTTTAGCATTCCTCCTTGTTCAAGTCTCAACTTGTAAAGGACGGAGAAGACTTCCTCCTTAAAAAGGCACCTCTAAAGACTCTCAGGGTTTCAGACCCTATAAGCCCTTTCGTGGTCCCCACAACAAGAAAAGAGGCTCCTACAGGAAACGCCCCTATGGCGGCAATTCCTCTCAAAGCAGTAACCAATCGTTTTCCTCAGGTAGGGGGAAAAACCGAACTTCAGCGGCTCCAGGGGTCATTTTCGACCCCACAACAAAGGGCGAGGGCATGGAAACCCCTCCCACCAATGACTCCTTAAAAGTCTCCCTCAGTCCACCAGTAGGAGTTCGCCTCCGTTCTTTCAGAAGAGACTGACAAACAAACAAATGTTCATCCAACATGTTAAACATTATCACCAATGCCTACGTACTGCCATTCCTTTCAAAACCAAATTTGGTCAGATTCCCTCTGATTCTGTCAGAGTACAAGGCCCATCAAAAAGACCAAGCTCTGGCCACTTGTATCCAGTCTCTTCTGTCAAAGAACGCAATCGAAAGGGTGGAAAATATAAAATCTCTCGGGTTTTACAGTCGCCTGTTTCTTGTACCCAAGCCTCACCAAAGGTGAGTCATAGACCTAAGCACGCTCAACACTCTTCTACACGTAGAAAAGTTCAAAATGGAACTCCTGAGTCCGTCAGGACTTCCCTGATTTCAGGGGAATGGGTATCGTTGATAGACCTGTCAGATGCTTACCTTCATATCCCCATCCATCCAAACTTAAGGAAATACCTAGGTTTTGCCACAGGTCACAGGTGTTCCAGTTTACCTCCCTCCCTTTCGGACTAGCCACAACCCCAGGTCTTTACAATGATTGTAAAGGAAGTGAATACCTCAAGCCCAGACTTAAGCCAGATGCTTGGTGCTCCATCAAGAACAGCCCTCTTCACCAGATCCAATCATTGCAAAGGCTGAAGAGGATATCACCAAATTGGAGGCTCCCCGAACCAGAAATCCAATAGTCAAAAGTGGATATGCCAATCCCCTCAGGAACAGCTACCTACAGTAGGCATTGTATTTCCTTTTAACAAACAGGCCATAGAACTGGTCAAGGTTCAATCCTCTCTTGCTTTTTACAACGGCCACTTCTTGGTTTCCAAACCTAATAAGGGGCATCCCATCTTAGACCCCAGTTCTCTGAACAAGTTCTTGAAGGTCCAAACCTTCCAAATGGAAGCTCCAGAGTCAGTAAGGCTGTCACTGCAAACAGGAGAGCTGGTCACCTCTAGATTTTGGTGACACCTACTTTCACATCCCTATGAGTCAGAGCTGAAGGATGTACCTCTGGATTCCTCTGTCAGAGTCGGACCTTCCAGTTTACAGCCCCACATTTTGGCCTATCCACAGCTCCCATGGAGTTTACCAATATCTGCCTGTTGGAACCACACTGCACCAATTTTGAAAAAAAAAAACTTGGGTCACCCTTAGGGGCCAGCTCCAAGGTCGTAAGAATCCTCAAGGAAGGCTACATCCTCCCCTTCTGGAACCAACCAACTTTGATTAGATCTCCAATAATCATAAGTGTGTATTTGCATCCCCTTAGGCACAGGGGAGGAGGCATTACATGCACTTATGCAGAACCAAGCAATAGAAAAGGTAAAAAACAAGCGTCTCTGGCTTTCATCAATAGTCTATCCTTGGTTCCAAAACCCAACAACAAGTGGAGACCTATCTTGGATCAAAATGGAGACACCAGAAAGCATAAGGACTTCCTTGCAGACAGGTAAATGGGCAACATCCATAGATTTCAATGTTTGGTCTATCCACTGCTCCACAACGGTAGTCCAGGAAGTAGAAACATATGGCTCAAAACAAGGGCATAAGAATCCACCGGTATCTAGTTAGGGTCACATCCCATGGAGATCCAAACTGGAACCCAAACAAATATTCAGTTTCGTAGGTTACCAGATCGACCTCGGGAAGAGCAAGGTCAGACCCACTATGGAACGTTGACAGACCTTAAAAATTCAGAAGCTTTTTACAGACCCTTCTTATTGGGTCGGGCAGCTAATGTCTGCCTAGGTTGGCTCTACTTTTAGCCAATTCAGTAGCATCTGAAAAATCACTGGTAGATCCCAGAAGCCCTAGAAAAGGTGAGTCCCAAGATCTCTCTGCCCACACTTAAAATCATGGCTGCAAGAATCAAATGCCCTTCAAGGTCAGCCACTACACCCACCCAGCTCTACAGATCTTTGTAAATGCCACAAGGGCAGGCTGGAGTGCTCACTTAGGAGACTTAACAGCAAGATGGACTTGGTCCCTCCCAGAAAGCAAGTTGTATATAAACTACCTAGAACGAAATGCAGTCTTTTTGGCCCTAAAATTGTTCCAAGACCTCTGCTCAAACAAGAAAGCACTCCCCGCAACAGACAACACCATTGCGATTGCCCATGTAAACAAGGAGGAAAGTGGTTTTGGTCTACCAGCGTGAGCACCAAAGCCACCAGAGACAGGAGTAGTGCACTGAAGCGGTCCCCCATCCCAGTACTAACATAGCCTATTGCCACTATTGTCACTGAAGTGAACAGACAGATACGCCTCGCCCTACACCACAATTCATGACAGTGATTTCTAGAAGTGCGAGCCTCGCTAGAGCTAGTGTTTAACAAGGAAGGAGGGAAGAAGGTTGGCCCAATCTGTGCTCTTCTTTGGAGAATCCTGACCTAGTGCTCCCGGAAACAGATAATTCTCAAGGCCCGACACTTCCCTGGCCAGCTGACTGTGGTAGCAGACAATCTATGCAGGTTTCTCCTTCCAAACATCTTCCAAATGATATGCAACAGGTGGCACCAGACGCAAGTAGATATGTTTGCAGTAAGGTTTAACAACAAGTTACCTCAGTTTGTGTCCCTAGTTACAGAGACCCCAGCCTGGGCAGTAGATGCACTTAGTCTGCCTTGGTAGGACCTGGACGCCTATGCCTTCCCACCAGTAGCGATTCTTGGCAAGGTGGTGGCAAAACTAAGACTACCCATGCAGGATAGTCATTCTGATTTCTCCAGGGTGGCCCAACATGCCCTGGTTCTGGGAAATGGTAGCTATGTCAATCCAAATCCCAATGTGCCTGCTCATTTTGCTGACTCAACCCTTCAATCAGATTCCACACAAGAATCTGTTGACCCTAAAGGGGCACCACCTATCAAATCCATAGCCAACTTCCTCCTAGATTTGTTCCAGGAGAGGGAGATACAGCCAAGTACTATTGATGGATACAGATCAGCCACAGCAGACAAACTGCGAAACTGGTCCATTAATGTGAGCAAGGATGAAAATCTCACTCGTCTCATGGATAGTTTCCATAGAGACAGACCTTAGGGTCACATAGGCATCCCCTCTTGGAACCTTTCTCTGGTACTTCACCACCTCGCAAAGGCTCCTTTTCATAGCTCGACAAAAACATCATACTTCATCCAGACAGACTGGTCCAAGGTGCATCTCTACCCCTTACAGCTTTCGTTTGAAGAATCAGCTGGCTAACGAGGGATCAGAGTGTGTGGCCGCAGTGGTTATTCCTGCCCTGGCCTCAACTCTGGATAAATCACTCAAGGCTGACTGGTCTCTATACCCAGTTAGAGTCCTTCACTGCTATCTCGATAGTACTTTAGACTTCAGGCAAAACAAAGAGTTGGTCTTTGTCTCCTTCAAGAAAGACTTTGACAGTGATATCAGATGGGTTTAAGAAGGCTATTGTAACCCCATTGATTAAAAGGTCATCACTACCACCAAATAAATTAAAAATTACAGGCCTGATTCAGGGCTGGGCTTCATATAGAAACTTGTTGAACGTGTTGTTGCTTCTCAGTTGAATGACCATGTCAGTTTGAATGGACCAGGGAATGTCAGGTAGTCCGCCTATAAACTTAGTCACTCAACTGAATCTGCATTGGTTTCAATTAAGAATGATGCTCATCTGGCTTTTGCTAAAGGTGAGGCTACTGCTCTCGGATCAATCAGCAGGATTCGATACTATTGACCATGATACCCTCCCTGATTCTCTTAGCTCCTGGTTTGGTGTCAGTGGGGTAGTCCTCAATTGGTTCAAGTCTTATCTCTCAGACCATGTTCAATGCATTAAGATTGGGTCAATTTTATCTGATGCCAAAAAGTTATTGTATCGTGAGCCACAAGGCTGTGTGCTGGGGCCAATCCTTTTTTCACTATATACTACACTGTGTAAAGTCATACAGAATCATCCTGGTATTAGTTTCCAGTTCTACACTGATGACACACAATTATATGTGCATCTCGCACATAAAAATGTTACCTCGGCCCTTGATAATCTGTCACACTGCCTAGAAGATGTTAAGAGATTGCTTTCTACAAATAAGCTAAAGCTAAATCCTGATAAGTCCAAATTCATTGTGTTTGGCTCTAAGTCTCAGTGTAAAAAACTTAATCACTCCTTCCCAGTCAATATACTCTGTAATCTCATATCACCAGTATATGCAGTTAGGAACCTTGGTGTCTGGTTTGATTCAGATTTTTCATTCTCTTGCCATGTTATGAAGGTCTTCGAAGTCAATCTGATAGCATGTTTCTTGAGGTCCCCCACTTTGTTTCAGTTTTCAAGTCTCAAAAGCATTTTGGACTCAGTTTTGCGTATGACCTGCCTATCATTTGGAACGACCCTCCTGACGAGGTGCACTCTGCAAATTCACTTTCCTCTTTCAGGTCAAAGCTGAAATCTTACTCCTTGGAAAAGCATATCCACCCTAATTTTTTATTCTTCTGCTCTCTTTGCGGTGCTGACCCTGCAATGTCTCTGGTTTATGAATATTGTTTTTGGTGTGATGCACCTTAGAGTCTGTCTTTTGACAGAGATTAAGCGCTATAAAAGTGCTATTAGAATTAGAATCTCGCCTTCCACTATCTCATCATGGATGAAACAGACTGTGATCCTATGCTGTGATCTCTCTGTTAAAGCGTCCCTTGCTCTACGTCACAATAGAGCCCATGATGTTTGGGCCTTTGCTGCTTCTTAGGCCTTACCGTTGGGAGTTTCCTTAGAACAATTATTATCAGCCTGTCATTGGAAGTTCCACAACACTTTTACTCAGTTTTACTTGAAGGATGTGGCCTGGGATGGTTCAGAGCTATTTCACCTGCGCCTGGTAGTGGCTGCCCAACAGATCTTCCACTAGTCCATACATAATTTTGCAGCCTATCATCTGCAGGGTGGCAGAACCTTCCCAAAGACAACCTACTAGACTGCTTTTCCTTCTGAAGAGGGCCTCTCCAGGGACTGAAGTTCTACATTTCTTGACCTGCCTCAGAGGAGGTATAAAAAGTACCTGGTAAGCTATCCAGCTTCCATACAGGAGTAATTCTAGCTAATTATCCATTAAGTAAGATGTATTCATGCAATGAAACTGCAAATTTTATTGCGTTAATACATCCTATCGAATAGACAATTGCTAATTCTGGTCGGCGCAGACTGGCCCTCTAAACAGAAAAAGTCACCTTATATGTGTCCATTATGAACACACAAGCTGGCCGGCCCCACTGTGCACTCGCCAGGTGGCGCATCGTACTTCTTTCCTGTCTAGACAAACGTGATAGCATCTTTTTCGTTTGTCACGTTCTGTGCACACAGATTTTAGAGAAATTCTTCAAAACTTTGGATTATTGTCTAATTTGCTACTTATTTGTAGCCTAACTTGCTACTAACTTTCTATGGACATGGATAGATCATAATGGTTTCACCAGGTCAGAAGAGGGGTTTGTGTGGTTACTGTGCCCGTTTTAGAGATAAAAGCAAGGGCAATGACCCCTGTGTTAAAAACATGGATTGCGAGTACTGTAACTCTGTCCTCTGAACAAAAAGCACATCTATCAACACCATCGTACCAGGACAGGAAGAAAAAATGCGAACAGAAAGCCATTATGCAGGAATCTGAGAGTATTTTAGATGAGCCCTCATCTGTCACTGTTATTGGGGTTGCTACAAATGTTGTGGAAAACCAGCAGTACTCCAGTAAAAGTCCACAATAAACGTGAAATTTCTGTAGAATTTGATAAGTAAGTAAGTAAGAAACACTTATAAAGCGCCAAAATTGATGTACACATCCTCTAAGGCATTGATGTCCAAAAAGGGATGGTCCAGTTCCAAAAAAGAGATCAGTGTCCATATTAGCGTCAGATAAGGGAGACTATGGTGGAGGATAGGCTAATCTGAAATGATATGTTTTCAACTGTTTTCTGAATCCAGAAATGCTTCTCACGGTTCTAATGGCTTGAGGAAGCTTCTTCCACTCTGTGGGAGCAGCTACTGTGAAGCTACGCAACCCCAAGCGTTTATTTGGTTTAGATGAGGAAATTGATAGGCGATTCCCCCGGGTGAGATCAATCCACCTGATCAAATAGGATAGATATGGAGGTTGGCTAAAATGTATTGCTTTATGAGTGAAGAAATTATATTTGAACAATATACAGTAATGAATGGGGAGCCAGTGTAGTTTGTGCAGGAAGGGTGTGACATGGCTAAATTTATTTAGTCTGCACACAGTACGACATAAGACATTTTAAACTCTTTTTAGTCTCCCAATATATGCCTTTTTGTGTTATAAAGCAGTGAGTTACAGTAATTCAGGCGACTACTAACCTAGGCATTTGCCACCTTCACCTTCAATACCTGTGGACCCATCATAGTTCCCAGAGATGGTAGTAACATATGCGACATAGATTAGCCATGTGTCTTTGCATTGAATTTTCAGCATCCTGGATGACACCAATATTTTTGACCAATTCAGCTGGTTCCGTGATATTGCCAAGAAAATTTACTGGGAAAGATGGCTTCAGGGAGCTTCTGATTTGATCATCACCAATCACCAATAAGAGTTCAAGAAAGCCAAGAAAGCTGGTTCGTCTGTTAGCAATGGCTCTGGCAAGAAATCACTGGCTAAACACCCCAAACTCACCACAGACAATAAGCTTGAACAACTTGACCAGAAATGGTCTGAGAGGTTTGGAGGCAATCCTGTTATCAAAGACTTTTAACCAGCCAGATTCAGTCTGTGGTCGGACCGTCAACTAATCCTCCACCAGCCGGTACTGTAGACAACAACCAGCCTCAGATCAACCAACCATCCACCAATCAACAAGAACTGACCAACTCACCGGCCACTGTTCATCAGCAGCCTGCTAACCGGTCTAAGACTTATAACCGGCCTCGCTCTACTGACCAACATCTCCAACCAACCATTCCACCAATCACTCACTCTCAGCAGCCTGCTCACTGGCCTAAATCTGACAACCGGCCTACTACTGCCAGCACTCACCGGCCAGCAAACCAGCTGCTCACCATCATCAGCCTTCTCATCAGCCTAAGATTGATAACAGTCCCAGTGCTTCATTTTCTCACCAGCAACCGACCACTGAAGCGGCCACTATTCATCAGCAGCCCTCTCACCGGCCTAAGACTGATAAATCTGGATTTGATACCAGCACCTCACCTGTACAGGATACTGACTCTGATTCCAATAATGACTGCTGTGCAAGAACTGACGACTGGTCACTATGAGGACAGTGAACGTTCAGATCCAAAACAGGATACTTCTGTTAATGAGCCGGACCAGTCTTCAACAGAAGAACAAAATTACCGGGAGACAATGTGTGGTGTACGCTCTTATATGGGCTGGACTCATATCCCAGACATGGATACTCATACTTCTAGTGCTGAGGACAACCCGTTTGCAACACGCAAGCAGCAGACAGTTGGTAAAGTAAGTGTGACTCTTCCAACTTATGACTGGCTGTGCAGATAGATGGAACCTGACATTTCCACAAGGATATCCGTCCAGGAGTTCTGAGGCAAGGGGCTGCAGAGGGACCAGTTTGTAAAGCACAGTAAGTCACAGACAAAGTGGTACGAGTTACACCCCAATCAGGACAAGACCAGCCGGTTCTGTGTACTGGCACTGTGACTCTGCAAAACTCAACAGTGCATACAGCCGGATAGCAAGATTATCTGGACTCGCCTCACCAGCTCTAAGATCTTTTACCTTGTCACAGGATACGCTCAGACATCAGAAAGGCAACCAGGGAGTCCTCCTACATCTGTAACCAGGCTGCCAGACTCAGTAGATGTCTTAGTAAGGTCCAGCAGGGTATGCAGACACAGCTAAAAACACTACAGGCTGAGCAAGCCGGCTAACAAGGCAGGAGCTGCTACAGAAGAGCTTCAGTATCTGATGAACTTCAGCACCAGTAAAACACAATGTGTAGCCAAGGTCATGGAACACCTGTTAGAGTACACCTTTGTCTCCATGGCGAATCATACTCTCTGTAGAAGGGATTCATACTCATATCTCATATCAAGTCCGGACTCAAGCAGGACACACTGGCAGCCCTACGTCAGGCTCCGTTGGATTTACCCATACTCTTTCCGGACACTATTTTGAAAAGAGCTGAGGAGGACATTGGTTCGTTTGAGGACAAAGGTCGGTCACAGGGTCATTCTGGCAACAGGAGGGACAGTAGATTTCACCCTTACAAGAGGTTGGATAGGCAGTCACAGGACCAAAGGTCCGGCTAACCAGCTTGGAACCACTGGATCGTTTTAACAACAAAGGCAGGAGAGGTGGTCAACAGGCAGACAAGTTTTCTTCATGTCGGGGCAGGGGTCAGCAGTCTTATAAATGACAATTACTGTGTACGTACTCTCAGGCTGCTGACCCAAAATCCTCCCCCCCTTAAAATCCTCCCCCCCCCCGGGGGGGGGGGGGGGAGAATTTCCTAGGAAATCATCCCCCCGCCTGTTGAAAAAAATTTTATATTGAAAAATCATCAAATTCTTGATAAACTTTATTAAGCATAGATTAATATAGTATGTAATTCAATGAACACAGCAAAAATTCTAAAAACACACACCTGCATCAACAAACTAATAATATATTTTTATACCACATCATCATAGATGACCCAGAATTACATCACAACAGAATTAGTAGTACAGTACATATAGCACTAGGCAGTATTAACAAAGTAATAGTATACTTTATACAACTTAAGATCAATTTTATATACCACACAAAACAATCATAGATGACAAATTGACACAAAATTGCATCACAACTGAATTAGCAGTACAGTACATACAGTACTAGGCAGTACTGAAGTTGAAGCAGGTGTCACACTTCATATCCTGCCACAAACAAGTGGCATTTTGCTTTGCATCCAGTACAGAGATTTGTAATTTATATATTTATCCACTTCTGCAATAGTACATTGACAAAATTCAGATTACACAAGATCTAGCTGACACTTGATTTTCAGTTTTTTAATACAAAATTTGTGTAGTTACAGTATGGTGGGGGGAGGATTTCCTAGAAGATCTGTTACGAAATCCTTCCCCCCCCCCCCCGGGGTGGGTTATTTCCTGGTGGGGGGGTCATATTCCTAGGAGTTCCTCCCCCCCGGGGTGGAGGACTTCCTAGGAAATTTACCCCCCGGGGGAGGATATCCTAGGACATCCTCCCCCCCCCGGGGGGAGGATTTCCGGGGGGGGGGAGGATTTCATGGTACACCGGACTGGACCACAACAGGAACAGAAAGACTGTAAACTTGTATTAGTGTCACCAGACCGTACCAGTGTCCGGAGAGACAGTAAATTGTTGCCAGTCAGTTTCAAATGTAAATTGTCTTGTTGTAAATCATGTACATATTGTTCAAGTGTAGCCACAAAGGAAAGGCGTAAGTCCAGCTATTGTAACACAACAGGGGTCAAGCAAGCTACACAAAAATTACCTGGAGCTAAAGGCGGTCTTTTTGACCCTAAAAGAGTTCCAAGACCTCTGCCAGAACAACAGATGGGAGGGGGTGAAGTCGGGCCCTCTGTGTACCCTTCTGTGGAGAATCCTGACTTGGTGAACCAGCAAACGAGTTACTCTCAAAGCCCGACACATTCAAAGCCAACTGAATGTGGTAGCAGACAAGCTATCCCGGCTAGGCCAGACAATTAAAATGGAATGGCCCTCCTTCCAAAGGTCTTCTAGGCAATATGCAACAGGTGGCACCAGCCTCAAATAGACCTCTTTGTAACAAAAGTTCAACAACAAACTGGCAAATTTGTGTCACCAGTGCTGGATCCCCAGGACTGGGCAGTTGATGCACTCAGCCTGCCATGGGTGGATCTGGACCCGTATGCCTTCCCAGCAGCAGCCATCTTGGGCAAAGAGGTGGAGAAGTTGCGGGACTACCCATGCAGGAGAATCATTCTTATTGTTCTGGGGTGGCCCAACATGCCCTGCACTGAACTTGCCCAACCTGCTCGCACAACCATTCAATCAGACTCCACACAGGAATCTGTCAAACCTAAATCTACATACGTGGCTCCTAGAGCCTCAGCAATCAAGGAGCAGGGCTTCTCTGAGCCAGTGCCAGCATGAATTGAGGCTCCTCAGAGAGGATCAACCAGATCAGTCTATGGCAAAGTGGGCCATTTTACAAAGTGGTGCCTCAGTAATCAGGTGGACCCCCAATAAAGTCTGGAGCTGACTTCCTTATGTACTTGTTTCAAGACAGGAAGTTACAGACCAGTACCAGTGATGAGTACAGGTCAGCAATTGCTGATAAACTGGGAAAATCCCCCATTAATGTCAGCAAAGACAAAAATCTCTCTTATCTCCCGGATAGTTTCCACAGAGACAGGCCCAAAGGACAGACGGGAATCCCCTCATGGAACCTGTCCCTTGTGTTACACCAGCTGACAAAAGCTCCATTTGAACCAATCAAAGAGACATCTTTGAAGCATTTGACCTTTAAGACTGTTTTCCTCTTGGCCCTAGGGTCGGGCAAATGCAGGAGTGAGATCCATGATTGGCAAAACAAGAACATTAGACACCAGTCGGACTGGTCCAAGGTGTCCCTGTACTCATCTCCCAGCCTTCTTTCAAAGAATCAGCTGGCCAAAGAGGGTCCAGACAGTGTGGCGCCAGTGGTTATACCAGCCCTGGCCCCAACTCTGGAAAAGTCCCTCAACTCTGACAGGTCACAGTGTCCGGTCAGACCATTGCGCTACTATTTGGATAGGACCTCAGACATTGGCAGAAGAAGGAGTTGGATTTTGTCTCCTTTAAGAAAGGTGATGACAAGGACATTTCACCTGCCATTATCTCCTCATAGATCAAGCAGACTGTGATCTTGTGCTATGAGCTCACAGATTGGAAAGCCCTCACCTTAATCAGGTTAAACCCATGATGCCAGGTCCTTTGCTGCTTCTAAGGCCATCCAGTTAGGAGTCTCCTTGGAGCAGATCTTGTCAGCCTCTGCTCCACTGCACCTTAGTGCTGTGGGGTTCAGTCCACTGAGCCACTGCTTGGCTAATTTCTTAATTATTCAAGCCTTGGCCCTGGCTAGATAGCATGTGTAAGAATGTAGCTTGGTTGCTAAGGCTACTTTAAACCTATTGGCTAACACATAATTCTTGGTCCTCAGACAGGGGAAGCCGTTCAGTTTGAATTTCAGTTCAATGAATTTCATGTTTTATGAAATTTATGCTTTTATACAGGATTTTACAGTGTCTTAGTTTATGCACTCTAAGAAATGTTTTAGTTACTGCTGCTGCTTCTACCTTGCGACTTTGATAGACAACCTTATGCTTGTTGCTTATAACATGAGGGACGGTCTAACCTATGTTTTCTTGTGCTTATAGCCTTTATAACCGTCGAGATTTATAAGCGATAAGTATATCCTTGTCTTGCAAAGTCTGAGCACAGTGTGCTTCTTACTATTTCCAGATATTAACATTGACTTTAAATAAAACAAACGAATCTTAATCTTATGAAATAGCTTCAAGAAATGGGGAGACAAAAATATTGTTCCAAGTGCAGTCAAAAACATCAACGACCAGTGGGGAAGAACTGTACCGCTGAAATGATGGCAGATGGAAAATTTAGTGACTTGGACAGTAGTGTATCCAGTTCAACCAGTAGTGAGGACAATGCTGGAGGTGCCAGTGTGGAAGGTCAAGATACAAACAGTTTATTGTTACAGGAGATGAAGAACTTAAGTTCCAAAATGAATCTTATGGAAAAGCGTTTAGCAACGACAGAGAAACAATTGCAAGCTTCCACTTCAGTGTACCAACAACAGGGCAAGGGTGCAAAGATCAAGAGGAAAGTACCTGCAGTACCTCAACCACAGACCACTGAGGAGGATTCATCAGATGCTGAGCTGGTCATGCCCTCAAAGAAATTTATCAAGGAAGATCCCAGCATCCAACAGCAAGTCAAGGCGAGAATGGAAGAGCTGAGACACATCAATGATAGAGATTGTCAAGGTAAATTCAAATCTCAAAGATCTCTTAATGATGAAGTTACTGTTAAGATTCCATGGCCCCAGAATCAAGTACTGTCAGGTTCCAACAGATCTAGGCCCTCCTATGATCAGCTAAATGTTTTTCAGTGGGTTTCTGGGTTTGCACGTATTACCCAAGATGAAACAGATATTGATGTAAAAAATAAGATGTTAGAGTACTTAGCAGACCTGATGGAAGTTTCCCAGGATTTTTCCTGGGCATCGGCCAAGGCTGCTCATGCAGTGGCTCTCTGTAGGATGGAAGATGGGAAACTGTCATGGAAAGATACACAAGGCTTGGATAGAGTGAGAAGAGCGCATGCTCAAAAGAATATTGGGGGTTCAAACTCAAATAATGGAGTTAGTAGCAATAAGTTTGGCAAAAATAAAGAATTGGGATTCATTTGCAAATTTTTCCAAATTGGGACTTGCTCTCACTCCAAAGATCACGTCAGTGGAGGTCGAAAATATAGACATGTTTGTTCCCATTGCCAGGGTTTCCATCCAGCAAGAGAGTGTAAAAATAATGACAAAAAGCAAAAAACGAGTAAGGCACTGCCTAATATTTATGGATGTTAAGAAACCAAGAACATTTCATACTAGAGTGGTGTATAACAGTAAATTTAAATCTGTGAGTAGAAATGAAGCGAATAAAAATATTGGCAAAAATGTACAACATATTGGTAAAAAGAAACGTGTGAAAAGTGAAACACTTGGCAAGTTAGCCAAAGTGCAAACAGCACCTAAACAAAAGTGTAATATGGTTCAAGGTGTGTATTATAATGTGCCTGTCATTAATCGATTTGACACACTTGATGTGCAGGATAATGTATCCGTTAACACATGTGACAATGTGTTTGACAATATATATGACAATGTGTCAAAACAAACACCAAAAATACAAAGTAAAGACACTAGTGGTGAAATACAGAAAAATACTGGTAAACAGCGACAAACCACAAATAAAGGTGAGTGTATCCAGTATACTGTTGCTGCTGGAAATTGTAACGTTGTGGACAAGGTAGTTATGAGAAATGTTGACCAAAGTCTTCAAAATAAACAAATAACCAACATTTCAGCGGTTCAATCTTCAGAATTACACTCTGTCGATAGCTTGAACAGTAATTGTACAAGTGGTTACACTGAACCGTATCTCGGTCGGGAGGTCCCGTGGGAAGTCGTACAGCAACAGTCCAATGCTGGTTCAGATATTTTACCTGTTTGGGATTGTAAAATTGCAAAACAAATGAAATTGCAAGAGGCTGCTGCTGTCCCCATTTTTTCAAAAATGGAAAAGTCAAAACAAATTTGCTTTTGGATTTATACCTCTCAGTCCCTTAGTGGGGGAAAAACATTCGGAACATAATAGCAAAACACACTCCCCCATTGAAGCTTATCACATAGTTAAAAGTTCAGGACTTTATAACTATCAACAAGCAAGAATCTTACTAGAAAGTAAGTTGAATTCTATAGAGTGGGAAGAACATTTGCAAGACTATTGGGACTGGCAACTTGTCCAATACATTAAGTTCGGATTCCCATTAGATATTTGCCCCCATGCAGATTTAACTTGTGATTTTTCAAATCATAAATCAGCCACTTTGTTTCCTTCTCATGTTAATACATATTTACAGGAGGAGAAAGGTTTTAGAGCCATATATGGCCCTTTTACAGAAAAACCTTTTGCAAACTTGCATTGTAGCCCATTTATTACTAGAGAAAAGCCTGATTCTGAAAATAGGCGCGTGATAGTTGACCTCAGCTGGCCAAAAGGTAATTCTGTTAATGATTTTGTGAATTCTGATGAATATATGGGCACAAAATTCATGTTAACCTTCCCTTCAAATGATGACATCACTGCTCAAATTATCAGACTTGGTCATGGATGTTTGCTATACAAGGTGGATATCAGTCGTGCCTTCAGGCATATAAAAATGGATCCTTCAGATTATGATAAATTGGGTCTAAATTTGGATGGTTTTTACTTTGATTCTTGTTTGCCTTTTGGGTTCAAACATGGGAGCAAAATTTTTCAGAGAACCAGCGATGCAGTAAGATACATCATGAGAAATCAGAACCATGATATTATAAATTATATTGATGATCTTATTGGTTTTGGCCTGCCCAGTACTGTCCATAAAAGCTATGAATACTTGTGCGCCTTGCTGGAAAAATTAGGTCTCACTATTAGCAACAAAAAACTGGTTCCGCCAAGCACAGTAGTGACCTGCCTTGGGGTCCAGATTGACACGATAAAAGGTACAATTTCTGTTCCCCCTGAAAAATTAGAAAAAGTCATAAAAATGTGCTTCACCTGGGAAAATAAGAAGACAGTTCGAAAGCGAGACCTTCAATCACTCCTAGGCTCCCTTATGCATATTACAAAATGTGTAAAAAGCTCTAGACCGTTCCTTAATAGGATGCTCCAGAACCTCAGGGAGGCAAGAAATGAACAAGTCCATTTGAATCCAGAATTCTATAAAGACTTGGCTTGGTTTCAGAAGTTTCTTCCACATTTAAATGGTGTATGTCTGTATAACCACCAATTATTGCAGGGGGCTGTACAAGTGGATGCTTCCCTCCAAGGTTTGGGCGGTAGATGGGATGATTGCGTTTATAGATTGTCAATACCTTTAGGCATGGATGACCTTGGCATTGTTCAACTGGAAATGTTAAATTTATTTTTAGCCTTGAGAATTTGGGCCCCAAATTGGGCCGGGAAAAGGGTCAGGTTTGAATGTGATAACCAGGCAGTGGTAGCTGTTATAAAATCAGGTAAAAGAAGAGATGCGGTGTTAGCTGCTTATGCAAGAAATATACACATGTTGGCTTCTGTTTTTGATATTGAGATCACAGTAATTCATCTCCCAGGTGTTGAAAATACAGTGGCAGATCTTCTGTCAAGGTGGGATACTGTCAATGATAACATGGTACAGTTGCAGAAACACATAGCCAAACCCCAATGGGTGCCTGTGCACCTTGACATGTTGCGAATTGATTATAATTAGCTTTTCTTTGTAGGTCTTCATCCTGTCGCAGCATCACTTAGCTCCAGGGCCTTCAGCAGAGCAAAATCTGGCTTCAGACCCAACACTCAAAGAAATTATGACTCTATGTTTTCCTTATTTGTAGGATTTTGTGTGTTTCTGGATATCGCATTTCAGCAAGTTACCTCTGAAGTCCTTATGGCCTTCATGGAGTTCCTCATAGGAAATGGAACATCATATTCAGCAGTGGTAAATCACATTTCCGCTGTCAAAGCCATGTTGGGCCTTTATGGTCTTCCCCTTGCTATGTTTGACTCACCAAAGATTAAACTTTTTATGAAGTCGGTCCAAATGAATAGGGATATCACTTTGTCAATTCCAGCCATCATTGGCATTCCTATGTTACAAAAAATTATTGCAATATGTGATACAATGTATATGGGTCAAGTCTTCAAGGCCCTCTACCTGCTGGCCTTTTATAGTTTTTGGCGATTGTCAAATATTGTCCCTCATGCTATCAGCCAATTTGATCCTTCTCGCCATCTTGCCAGAGGTGATATTTTCCTAGGTAAATCTTCAGGTAAAGTACTTATTAAATGGTCTAAGACTATTCAAAATCGTGATAGGATTAAAACCATTGACTTACCTTTCCTTGCCCATTCTCATCTTTGTCCTATTATGGCCTTGAAGGTCCTTTTGTCTCTTGTCCCCTCAGGAAACAATTCACCTTTACTTCAAATTAAAAACCAAGGTAAATGGTACCCCTTAACAGACTCCAAGGTAAGGTATCATTTAAAACTGGTACTTAAAAAATTAGGTGTAGACCCTAGTAGTTTAACTTTTCACAGCTTTCGTAGGTCGGGAGCATCTTATGTCTTTAATAATCATGTCAGGTTGCAGGACATAAAATCACATGGTACCTGGACCTCTGATAGTGTATGAAGGTACCTCCTCCAAGATCCATCCTCCACGTCATCGGTGGCTTTGGCCTTCCAGTCAAACCTCTCTGTTCCAACTCCTACTTAGTGGGGTTTGGGGTTCTTACTTTTAATGCTTTACATTTACTATAATTGCATTCTACTCTGTATATACCTAGTATTATACATTTACATACCAAAGTTTATTGCATCAACTTAAGTTGTATTTAGTAACATATGTACAGTTACTTCATTGTTTATTTGCTCACTTTTCTTTGGCCTTGGAATTCAAAATTTAGTAATCCTTATTACTTTCAGTCATTTAGTAACATAACATATAGTAATTCCTATTACTTCAAGTTACTTAGTACTGTGAATTTGAATCCAGTAATTATTATTACTTTCAGTCACTTGGTCATGTAATTACTTCTAGTCATTTAGTAATGTGAATCTGTCCGGCTAACTTGATTTAAATGTGACTTATTACTAAGTATGGTTATTACATGTACTATATTTGTAATTCATTGCTGGTTCTTGCATGTTACGTAAAAGTAAAATCTTGTGATTGATGGCAATGATTTGTTATGTAATCAGGGATGGCCTTTGTGTTATCATAAGACTGTAAAATTAATTGTGGGTCTTCCCTGTAAATGTACTATGCTGTGTATAATTGTATCTTACTGAAAAGACAATGGTAGTATATAATATTGAGAAAATCTGTATATATGTACATAGTAGATAAGTCATGGTTCGTACATAGAAAGAAAAAACAACGAAAAAGTCACCAAAAAATGTGATGTGCTTCCTTCAGGAGGTTTATTTGCCTTCTGGGACTGAACTCCTTCCTCTCTTCCCCTACCTGAGAGCAGGTCTGTTAAAAAGGGGGACAACGTTGGTATATCCCCGAGTAACTGGCTTCTGGTAACCAGTCATGGCCTTACAGGGTTTCCCGACCTTAAGGTCGACCCTGGAGGAAAATTTTGTTAGTTCTGTTTATGAGTTCACTTAAGTCCCTAGTAACTTACCCGCCGACCAAACGGTAGTTATTCAGCAATTGTCCATTGGATAGAATATATTAACGCAATAAAATTGCAAATTTAATAAGTAAATTAAATTTTTGTAAGTTAATACCCTGTCCAATGGACAGGCAAGACCCTCCCAACCGGCCCCGCTATCAGCTTACTAGGGGTCTTCATAGGTTTAGACAACGAAAAAGATGCTACAACATCACGTTTGTCTAAACATATATTATATTAACAACCTGCTCCCAAGTGCAATGACTCGTGAAGTTTAGTTATGATAATAAGCTCTGATAACTTAGAAGTCGGGAGATTGGTTTATCTCACTTTCTCTGAGAACAAGATCACTTTCCTGCATTTTTTTACAGAAGAGTGTATATCATTAGTAATAACACCATGAAAATGATTCGAGTAGCACCATCGTGTTGGGTTGTATGGGACTTACGACTAAGGAGAATGCTCACCCACAAAGATTTTATAGCCATCATTTGATACACAGAAAGAATGACTGCCAAAGCTCTGAGTATGCTTCTGAGTTCAGTTGTTACAAGGTAACCCAGGCGACTTCCACAAGTTTGCTCCTAAGTGCAAACTCCGAGTGGTTAGTAGGAAAACTTGCCCCTCTCTGTCGCACGTATGCCACACATAGTTGAAAGAAATTGTACCATTCATTTGTTTTCCCAATACTGCATTGACATTCCCAAAGGGTAGCACTTTTTATCAAGCGAAAATATTGGAAACCACTGAGTAGGCTTCTCAATTAACTTAAGTTTACCAAAGGCTGATCATGTAAATCTCAGTGAACAATATTTCAGAAAAATGAGGCTCATCTACATATTTTTTTATGAATGCCAGACTGGTTTTTATTGTTTCAGTTTGATGTTTATGCTATTTTTGAGTATTTTATGTACAGTTTTGTTATATATTGGTGCTCTATGCACGCCCTAACGCAAATAAAAAACCCAGACTTAATGAAAAATACACCAAGATCTTCTAAAAGGAGTGTGAGTGACAGGGCCATTATGTCCACATTTGACCAGTGTGTCACTTCAATGACATTTGTACAGTCCACTTCTGCAAATGGCCACTTCTGGAAAAGGCTAATGAAGGAACACTAGTGCCATTGAGGTGGGAACGGTAATGATGTTCTGTATATGACATGAACAAAAATAATTGAATGCAAAATGTTGGTATGTGAAATAGAGTGACTAATGGGATGTGCTATATTAATACCCAGAAGAGTTTCTGTAAACATTTCAAACAAGATCAAATCAACAAAGGGTTAATTTTTTCTTTAAACTTCACAGTTAATTAGACCCAAATTCTGATGTGAAATGGCCACATGAAGTTTAAGTGACTGATCATATATGTTAAACCCCTGTCTCACTTTCTGATAAAGAGTTTTTTATGTTACCGAGATTTATTAGTATTTTAAAAATAATAAGGACAGACTGAATGTAAGAAAAGGCAATTACTGTGAATAGCCAGTTAATCATAAGTTACTTACCATAAAGATGGTGTGTGTGTGTTAAAAACAGAGCATACACAAAACTAACAACAATGCAGAAAACAGAAAATGAATCTGGCCACAGATGTATCATTGGTCAAGCTGTTTAATGCTTACAATATTTTCAGTTCTCTCCCTTTAAATGATTTGCACTTATAATGACACTGCCACATAACGTCCTTGTCTTTTATTTATTATCTTCTTTGCTATCACGTAATGTGTGAAATAAGTTTGAACTATTTGTGTAAAATAAGGAAATATAGTCGATCCGGATACGTATCATGTTTGAGGGGAACCGAGCCACGTGTAGACACCATCTTGTATGAAAATATGACTTAGATCTGATGTATAGTTTTTGATTTATGCACACAGACAGACAGACAGACAGCCAGACCTGATTACAATATTACAAAAGGGTAAAAGGAACTATGGTATCACATTGCATAAGATTTGTGCATAGCCCCTCAACGCACCTGTGTGTAATGCAGGTGCCATGTACAAAAATAATCCAACATAATTTTTAGTCTTTTTTTTTCTTTACGTAGCACATAGATAAGCTATGTCTCATTAAGCCCAAGGATGGTTACATAAAATACAAGATTAAGCTTTTACAAAGCCCGAAAAAAAAGGGTCTCGATAATCGGAAACGGTTTTGCCTCAACAACATACCGTATTATAACATACACTAAATTTGCAATAATAAGTGTATATCAATCCCTTTATACTCTGCTTTGATCAATGTTGTGGGAAGTTAGGCCATTATCAGTATCGTGCATTAAAAAGGATAATTCTCCACTTCTTTTAACAAAATCGGGTACAAGTAGATGTTTATTTCCTGCCAATTTTTAGCCATTACCTTTTCAACATAACAGTCATGACTGGTATTATCCCCCACGAAGAGAGGAACTTGGATAGTTCCTGTGCAGTGTTATAACCTCACGCAGTTAAACCCCTCCTTAATGGTCAAATTACCTGGCACAATTACATGCTCTGTGTCAATGTACCATAAAACAAGAGATGTAGCAAAGGGAATGACTAATCAGTCTGCCCTAAATCCCAATACAACACTGTGATGACATGAAAATTGTGTAAACAGTATCAAATTTCTACAGGTCTAAAAGAAGATCTGCTCCCATATCATGTGTAACACATGTTATTATAAAAATAGAGCGAACTAAATATTGCAAGTGTTGAATTTTAAATACTTGATTTCTAAGAAGGAGTTTTACACCAGAGCAGTGCAAAAACGTAAGAGGTTAAGATGGCCCTTAAGTATATATATGTAACAGGAGATGTTCCCACTGAGTGTGTCATTTTGCGTTAGATTACCATGTAATGTATGAGGTTAAATAGGGACAAGTCACTCAGATTAAAACAGATTACCCTCAAAGCTTGTTTTATAGTAAATAACTATGTATTTCGATATTTCTCTATTTAATAGACACATACATTAAGATATAAAATAACCAATGCAAATTGTAATATTATATTATTATAATCTCTTACAGAAACCAGGGAATATCATTTTCATTTTTCTCTATTGCTGTAATCAGATATGCATAATATACTGGCAAAATTATAACACATTTATGCTCTCAGTTTGAGTTTAAACTTAAGGCCAAATATAGTGTTACCCTAAATATGAGATGACAGAGTGCGTGAGCATATAAAAAGATCACTTCCGGTCTGGTTGTTACAATACACACCATACAAATGCTTATTTAGTCATAGTTGATACAAGAGTGATTGTGGGTTTTTCTGAGGGAAAAAATATTTATATTTTTTTGCATTTTTTGTTTGTGTAGTTTCTTACTATGTGTGTGTTTATTAAAGGCTAGACAAACATTGTAACCTGGATGAACAGCCATGGATAAGCAAGGGTTTGTTATCAGTTTGTCATTAATTATATTCTCTTCACTGATAGGTTATTTACTGACTGACAGTATGACAGATAGGTCAACTGATACTATGAGACCGGTACATTATGAGATATTGCTTATGCCAGATATATATGGCAAAAAGCCACCCAAAATAGCACACGGGAGGGTTAAAATTGATTTTGAATGTCTCGTGGCAACTAATCATCTAAGCCTTCATGCACATCACCTAGAAATCCGTAAGTCTTCAGTGCAAATTACTCCACAATTGGATGAAGTGGTTAGTGTATTTTTAGGAGCTAAACAGCATAGATATAGGTCGTCATTAAAAAGGCAAGGCAAACATAATTCATCCAGAAGTTATGGTATGCAACTGGATGAAACATCCTCTTCTGAGGGAAAGACACTTAAGTGGACACAAATTAACTATGTTGAGGAGAATGAAACAATTGCTATCTACACAGAGAAGGATTTTATTGAAGGTGGTGTGTATAGGGTGCTAATAGATTACACAGCAAGGGTAACACCTGCCCATGACGGAAGGGGGTTGTACTGGTCAGAGGTCAAAGGTCATACAAACAGGTGAGATATACAATTTGTAAATTTGCTTTCAAATGCCAGAATAGCTGAAAAATCAACATTTCATTTAAATCCTCTTTAGCTTTTAACTTGTTCTAGTAAGAAAGTAATACAGTAATGTAAATAACGAAAAAATAATTTTTTGACAATAATAGTAAGTTTGAATTGCAACATATATTTATATAAATAATCAGATAAGACACATCTCAGGTGGCTGATATGGTTGTGTGGTAACTTGCCACTTTCCTGATATCTCTGCTATTTGGGCATGGATACAACAGAAACGAGCAGAAGCTCAGTAAAATTACTTAATGGTGCATATAACATATTTATAGTTACATAATGCATACTATATTTTTGTAGGCTACATAGTTTCAGAAATATTAAGGAAAAAGTGCCACTTGTCGACATATTTATAACGCTTATTATGCACAGGCAGTGGCGCCTGTAAGCACACACACAAAATCCCATTCTTTCTATCTTTCCATTTGTGTTACAACCATTAACATATCAATACCCAATAATGTATCAGCTAACCAACAATGTAGCAAAAATTGACAATATCACATTATTGGTCAATTTTGTCAACATTATTGGTTAGCAGATACAATATTGGTTATTTTATACGTTAATAGTTGTAACAAAAGTGGGATGGATACTAAAATGATAAAAAAACATCTCCTGTGGTATAGATTCAAGCCTTTACAGCTTTTAGTAAAATTTAATCATCAGATATATTTGCCCAGGGTAAATTACATCCCAGTAATAAACATCCCAATGTTGTAGGTACATGATAGCTTCTCATTTCTCACCCACACATGCAAGAAGGGCATTCCCCTGTTTTGATGAGCCAAGATTTAAAGCTACCTTTACCTTGAAGCTATGGAGGAAAACTGGGGTTGTTTCCTTGTCTAATATGCAGCTCAACAAGTCTTACAAAGAGTAAGTACAGATATTTGTGTAGTTAGCTGGTATTATAAATCAAATTGTTAGCCTACATAATCAGTGTTATGTGATGTGTATGGCTGAAAGCTGGAGAGTCATTACTGTCAAGTAGTTACGGGAGAAGCTAGGATTTTTGATTTGGTATATCCTGATTTTTCAGAAAGCTGTGGGTATATGCAACATTTGTTAGAGGATTTGTATATCTCATTAATAATTCAAATAAGAAAATGATACACCTGGGCGAAATGGCTTGTACATAAGATATATGCCCCTGGTTACTGGTCTTAGGACATTCACACTAGCTGTCCTAAATATCTCAGTTCATATTTTACATTGAATGCCTATTCATATGGTATTAGGTGAAGTAGGAATGATCCCTCTATCCATAGATCAAAGAAACATTTCGACTGTAGTTTTGCTTATGGTGCACCTACCCTTTGGAGTGACTTATCTGATGACATCTGATTGGTTACCTCTTTGACACCATTTAAATTAAAACCAAAAGCTTACTGGTTTTCAAAAGCTTATGTCCCTTTGGTTTTCCTTTTCTGGTGACTCAGCCAAATAGTTTCCCTCTAAATAGAGAGCACTGACATAATAAAAAAAATACAAGTATAAATCAAGTATTCTTGTTGGAGCCCAACTTAAGAATAAGCCCATCTTAAAATGGGCTATAGCCCAACTTACGATCCTAAGTTGGGTAGCCATTCTTAAGACGGGCTTAGCCCATCTTAAGATGGGCTAGAACATATTAGCCCAAATTAGGATAATTAAATTCAAGAATGTTTTTAAAAGCAAAAAATTAATATTAACCTTAAAATGTACAAAGCTTATTTTACGATGAATTGACATATATTAGCCAAACATTATGTCATACCCTATGGCTGGTTTAATCAACTATTTTAATTACATACTGACATTTTAAATAAACAGCCTATGATTGTGAATTACAATTGTTATTTAAAGTGGGATTTTTTGCCTATCCTTCCCAAATATTTGCTTACAGATATTATCCCAACTTATAATCTGCACAGGTAGTTTTATTCTCGAATTGAAATAATATTATTTACCTACTGTTTACCTATATTTTTATCTCTTTCATTTACTCCTGTAAGCATTGATAGGATTAGTCTGAATTCATTTATTGTTCCAAGACTCTGTTTCAGTAAATTTGTCTGACAATGGGAAGGTGGTAAGCTGACAAGGTGTCTATTGTTCAACCACTCCTTAGAACTTGATTTGTTTAACTTATTGGGAATAATTAGGCAACTTGATTAGATTGTGGTTTATCTATTGTTTCAAGACTCTTTTTAAGTTGATTTGTTTGACCAGGTGTGTGACTCGGTAACTGGTAATCTTAAGTTTTACCTTTTGTTCTGGCAAATACGTTTGAACTTGATTTGTTTCACTTGTGGTTGAATGACCAGTTAACGGGATTAAATAGGTATTGTTGTAAGATTCTGTTAAGGTATTTTTACATGTTCACATGTTTAAATCAATCAATACAACTTAGGATCCTAACTTGGGCTATAGCCCATCTTAAGATGGGCTGACTCCTACGTTCGGCTCCAACACCCTTTTCTGGTGAAGATAATACGGAAATTTCTCAGGGGTCAAAGTTTGGATTCCATACTCTCCTTCAAAAACTTATTTGAGAGGTAAAAAGGGTTCTATTATATTCTATACTAGATTTTTATTGCACTTAATATCCGCAGTTAAGCAGACTTTTAGGGGCAACACCCATAAGCAGTATTCCAAAATTCATCTCTTCATGGGCATTGCAGTGGTCGTTACCACAGAGACCATGTCTGAATTAGAAGCTATGGTGGAAAGGGACTTGGAAAGCAAATATGATTTGAGTTTCTTTCTGAAGAAGGCAACAGAGAAAATAGAACAAACATAAAAAGACAATTCATTCCAGATTGGAGTGGCATCAAAGCAAGACAATGACCAAATTGCTTGTTAGATTTGTGCAAGGATGGACTAAACTGAGGAACTTTCATTCCAGTGTTCCAGTACCATAAAGATATGGCAGTTATAACTGATTGTCAATCTTTTCACGTGGCTGAGTTACTTTATAATTGTCACTGGATATGAGTAATTTGTGATTTGATCCAAACACAATTAAACAGATAATATTTATACATTTCCAGGAAAATGCATGAATTTGTAAACATTTCCAAGAACAAGTAACAGGATCTATTCAGCAAGTCTACAAAAACATTTGTATACCCTTTTTGACTAAACTCCCTATTCTCAACTTTTTATGAATAGTACAACCCAATGAATGATATATGTAAAAATGACATTAAAACATCACATCGATAATATTCTTGGAAAATGACTCTTTTTGCTGAAATATATTCAATCTGTTTGGTCTTTGTGAACCCTGTCTCTCATACCTGAACACAATCAAAGACCCCAAAATAAAAAGCCCTACAAATGACACGTCTGCACTAAGCTGGGGTATGAGACATTATGTTAACTGGAGATATGGTGCTGTTCCACATTCCTGATTGATTGTGAGACTAATACCACAGTCACACTACAAGCAGTACTGCCTGCGTTTAAAGGCCTCCGCAAACCCTGAAACATTTAGAACATTTCAAAACTTCCATGTGTATTGACAGGTGAAGCAGGGAAAGCCAGAGTTTCCCAAGTTCACAGACATAATTACAGGAATGAGTCGTTTAACAAATGCCTAAAACGTAGACAATACAGCCGGTAGTGAGACTGGGGTATTAGTCAATTTTTTAAACTCTGCACCCTGCCATGGGAGATCCTAGAAAAAGAAAAGAAAATTTTGATGTTACACTCAAACACATACTGCATTAACACTAAAGAAAAAATTAGTCATAAGACCTACCCTTACTGAAATATATAGTCCAGAAAATCAGTTGTGTTGTCGTATAGTCCAGATATTAATTTTAAATATTGTAACGATTTTACACCCAACCATAATGAACTCCCTTTGCACAGAGGAGTATTTTTCTGATCAAGGTCATGAATAAAGTGACAAGGTAAGTCCCACATCTGAAAACATGAGTTGTATCATAGCTATGATTAGACAAAGTCAAACAGAACTCGCCAGGGCAGAGAGACTCTCCCCACAGACGGTTTTAAGCGTGAGCTCTAGCAAGGCTCACACTTCTATATATCAATTTTTTCTCATATTTTTGTCTTTGAACTTTCATGAATTGTGGTGCAGCGTGATGACTATCTGTCTGTTCACTGAAGTTAAGTGGCAATGTGCTAAGTTAGTACTGGGAAGGGTGACCGCTTCGGTGCACTACTCGTGTCTCTGATGGCTTTGCGGCTTATGCTAGTAGACCGAAACCCCTTTTGACATTGTCAAACCTGCCTTTTAATGGAATGAAGGTTTACAATCAAGGTGAACATCTAAAAATATGAGTTGCATGGCCAACATAGTTAGCACAGTCGGGGTGCAAACTAATGACAGTAAAACAGATGTATAACAGGATTAGTTTCCATTTTTCAGTTTTGTGTATGATTTATTTATTTGAGGTTTTACGTCACTTTTAACACTGTACAGGTCATATCTTGATGGGTAGTTTTGTGGGCAGAGGAAACCAGTGCATGCAGTTAGTCAAGGTTCTATACTCTGTAAACTATGGACCATTGGTAAGCAACTACCAACGCTTCCACATAAGGTACGGGGTTTGAACTGTCAGCCTCAGAGGTGGGAGCTGAGTGGAATACCACTGTGCCACCATGGTCCCTTTGTGTGTGTTTGGAGTCTGTGTTGTTCATCAGTTGTTATAGTTCATTGAGATGAGATTTAACAGCCAAGTGGGTATCAACTATAACCCGTCATCACTTGTATCTCCTCCTTTTGGCCGTGGGTTCGAGACTAGTTTATTTGAATTATCCGGCATATGGCAACGTGATCAGTTGGCTCTCATCTCCTTTTTGGACAAGATGTCAAGTCTGATTTATTTCAATATGTGACCTGTGTTAAAATGATTTCCCTCCAAAGTAATGTTATATATTGATGTAATGACTACTTTTATAGTGCTTAAATCTCTATCAAAGGTCTTAGGTGCTAGAGCCACAAGAAAAGACGATAAGCAAATCTCAGATGTAAAATATCAATCTTATGAACATGTATATGAACAAGAAAACAGTAATTTAACATTGAAGTAGTGAACAGAGGTCCTCAGTGGCATAGTGGTTAGCAAATTTGCATCTAATCACAGGCAGTCAACTCTCTGTGGGTTCGATCCCCCAAGTGGAAATGCTGAAGACCTATCCCAATATGACCTTGGCTGTGGAACGGGAAAGTAAAACCCCGACTTTAACTTTGGAGTATTTAACAACCAGCTAAAAGAAAATAACGCACTGACATTTTACTTCATATAATTTTCTTCATTCTAGCTCTGGAGGGTGGACAGTGGATGTGTTTGATCTTACACCTCCCATGTCTACATACCTGCTTGCTGTAGTCGTTACTCATATGACATCCACCTGTAGTCAGCACGGTGAAGTCACTGTAAGCTTTTAATAGAGATTGTAGTATAATATATAGTATATGTATAGTATAATAGTGTATAATTGATATGATTTCTTCATACAACTGTGTATATGATTGCCTAGAAAAACATTTGATCAGCATAACGGAGTTATTTCACCAATATACTCTGAATTAAAAATAGATGCCTAGGTAAGAGGGAATATTGGTTTGTAAGAAAACCTTAGTTTGTTGGGTTTTGTAATGAAGTGAAGTGAAAAATCTGTCCAGACTACTCTTTGATTGTTTAATTCTTTTAGTTTGCCTCTAATATTTAAGCATCTTTAATGTATATCTTGCTGCTCCTTTGGTTGTTGAGACATCATATCTAAATTAATCTAAATTATTATCACATAAGAAGGACTAGAAATCCTTTCTTTTGATAGTCCACTTTATGGTTGGCAAGCAGACTCATCAATCAAATTCTATAAATGAGATTTGGGCCATTTAAGTACCAAGTAGGGCAACAGCTTTTAGGCAGTTTGCACCACCTGTTGGCTTCAAAACAGACTGGGCCATGAATTTGGAAAGACGTCTGCAATAACCACTACACTGATTTAGTATTGCCAAATTGCTAAGATGAAAACATTTTTTCAAAACAAGTATCAAAATGTTACTTGTACAAATGGGCAATAAAGTGTGAATTTGTGTCACAAATGTCTTAATCTTGAGTGGTAAATTAAGAATTTTCATAAGAAGAGGCCTTTTTCAAAAATCATGGGAAAATATTCTGCTAAAGGAGAGCTGTGCTGGATTTTGTACAGAGAAAGTTTCCCAATAAAAATATGGGAAAGCGGAAGGTCCTGAGTATCTGTATGTTGCAAATGTCCTTAAAAATACAGTGTATATTTTAAGGGTTCAAAGCTCAGATTTTACAAAGAAGTTCTCTACTCAGACAATGTAAAAGATAATGTACTGTAGAAAACAATGCCTTTAGTCTGGTAATGTACATATTGTGTTATTTTCACAAATTAATTGTTGGGTATGAACTTGTATTGTCGGTAAGATACTCACCTGTCATGTCCAGGGGGATGGGTTTGATTTCTGGATGAATATAAAGTGGGAGGTCAGTAGTTACTTGTGGGTACCAATCTGTTGCACTTCAGAAACTTGAACCAAACTAGTATACATAACTTCTCAATGCCTTCAACTGCTCTCCATGATAAGATCAATCAATCAATCAATCAATCAATCAATCAATCAATCAATCAATCAGTCAGTCAGTCAGTCAGTCAATCAATCAATCAATCAATCAATCAATCAATCAATCAATCAATTATTGTCATCAGCATGAAATAGTCTTTCTTTAGAAGATAACTTTAGTTAATAATCAGATAAAAGTAATGCATCCCATTACTTTGTGTATCTCCCATGATGACCATCTCAAGTAGATGTTCCCTTTTCCTTGGCAACTTAACATGGACTTTTCAGACATTTTATGGTTCTTAAATGTTTTATTATTATTATTATTTGAAAGCTATGCTTGTGGTGCATGATACCGGAGCAAGATGCCGCTGACCATATGCTTCATTCTGCCAGCACCTTTCTTACTTACTTTGAAGATCTCACTGGGATTCCTTACATGCTACCAAAGTTAGGTAATCACCATGTGTACTAATATTTATTCATTGATTAATTATATTCTGTAAAATTATAGGCTAAAGTTTCACATTCAGTTAAACAGTCAGGGTCATATTGGGACAGGTCTTCGGTATTGCTATTTGTGGGAGTCCAATTCACAAAGACCTGACAGCCTGTGAGAACATTCAAAACTATCTAACCACTAGGCTACCGAGGGCATTTTCAACAACAAACTGTGAACCATAAGACTACAAGAAAATAGGGAAACTTTTAGAATTATATTTTTGAAAAAAAATGTATATACCAAAAATGAAGACGGCAATATTATGCAGGTATGTAACAGGAGTATCGCCTTATTCATCTTCACAGGGATTGATATATGGTTTTGTATATGTCTAATGAGGGATATTTTAATTTTATTAACCACCATTTTATATGGATTCAGTGCAGTACTGAATGTTGGATAAAAATAAATGTGGTTTCTCCTGCAAAAAGACTTGATATAACTATACTTAAGCGTTTTTTGCTTAATTACCTCCGCCAAGGAGGTTATGTTTTTGCCAGGTTTGTTTGTTTGTGCGTTTGTGAACAAGATAATTCAAAAACTTATGGACGGATTTTGTTGAAATTTTCAGGATATGCCTGAAAGGTAAAAGGAAGAAATGATTTCATTTTGGGAGTGATCTGGATCACTATGTGGATCCATGAAATGTAATTTTTAAAGAAATGTAATTTTTAAAGACAGATAACTTTGTTTGTGCATTTGTGAACAAGATAACTCAAAAACGTATGGATGGATTTTGATGATATTTCCAGGAAATGTTCTAAATGTGACAAGGAACAAGTGATTAGATTTTGGGAGTGATCTGGATCACTGTCTGAATCATCTGGAGCCAGACTTTTTTAAAGGAAGTCATAGCCAGATAATTTTAGGGTGGATTTTGATGATAGTCCAGGAATTGAGCTCCCTTGGCGGAGGTCTGAGCTCTCCGAGTGCTCTTGTTTCTTATATATGTTCAAATCAAAGATGATCTTGACATGACATGGATTGTGGTGTTTTGCAACAGCCCTGTTTAATGTGTGTTTATTACAGAAGTCTCATTATTGTTGTTTTTCATTGGAATTTCATGGCTGTGTTTTCCAGATTTAGTGGTCATTCCTCACACCAGAGTACAAGCCACAGAACAGTGGGGATTAATCACATTCAGAGAGTCATCTGTGTTTTATGACCTGCAAGAAGACACATGTGACACATATGTCTCCAAACTGGCATCACTGGCACATGAAATATCTCACACAGTAAGTTCTGACTCAGCACTATTAAAAGGTATCTGGAGCCAGATTTAAGAAACAAATTAAGTCTTACACCAAAATCCCTGTGTTAAATCTAATCCTTGACTTATGTTAAGGCTTTTGCCCCACCTATGCTTGGTCTTAAGTTGGGATTCATGAAAGAACTGAAGCTCAAACATAGCCAAGACAAAAGTCCCAAATAATAATCAATGTTCAATGTCATATAAATTCAGTCAAACCAGTCATCTTAAGTTTATATGTCTTCATGGAAAACATACAGACTGCCTCAGAGGCAGAAAAATTGCAAAACCGATGGTTGGAATTGGTTCTAAAAACATTCAATTTTGGAATGGGGTATTTCTTTAAATTTATAACGCACTGTTCTATTCTACATTCCAGTGCAAAACAATTGCCTTATTTGGGTTTCTTTGTGGTTTAAAGCATTTTGTATTTTAATAGTATCCAACAGGTTTTATGAGTCAAGATTCGTAATATCGAAGGAAATGTTCTATGAGTGCTTTCTAGTTATATAAACATTAGCATTATAATACTGCATTTTGTAAATACTGATTGAACATTCACCTCAGCATTTGGCATGAACTTGTTTATAGTCACTAATATTGTATTTGTGGCAAGATTTATTCTTCCATTACAGTTTCGAGACCACACAGACAGCATTTTATGATGTTACAGCTTAAAATAGAATAGAAACATTTATATAGTGCAAAATTGATACAATATCGTCTTAAGCGCTTCAGGTTAAAATGGGGGAAAGTCCGGGGACATGTCAGGTTGAGATCCAATTTAGCGCCCAACAGGGTACTGCCTCCCACCGTAACTTGGCACAACTTGGACACAAAAACTTTATTTTTGCTTATTTTAAGTGTAGTTTCATGGATTTCTTTTTATCAAAATATGAATTGACACAAGCTATTAAACTATTTTATTAACATCAAATATAAACAATAAACCTGTTAGAATCATTTTTGAGGGGCGATAATATAATTTCTACATGAAATCAGCGCCTCAAATTGGCATAATTTGCATACGGAAATTGCCGAAGATGTTTAAATTATTTCTGTTGTCACTTCCACTTCCTTATTTGTTAAGCAGAAATACGCGAGTATGGGCGATAAAGAAACATTGTCATTAAGTATTTTAACTTCTGTTTTGTGCCAATTTGAGGCGTGTGCCATTATATGGCGCCAAGCAGTAGATATACTACCCTGCAGGCACGCTACTTTGAAATCAGGTTGAATCCAATGGTAAAATCTGGTTGAAATATGTGTAGATTTTGCAAACCGTTTTTAGTTAGATCCAACCGGTGAAATCATGTTGAAACCAACTGTTGAAATCTGGTTGAATTCAATGGGTGAAATAAGGTTGAAATACATGTAGATTTTGCAAACCGTTTTTGGTTGGATCCAACCAGTGAAATCATGTTGAAACCAACTGTTGAAATCTGGTTGAATTCAATGGATGAAATCAGGTTGAAATACGTGTAGATTTTGCAAACCGTTTTTGGTTTGATCCAACTAGTGAAATCATGTTGAAACCAACTGTTGAAATCTGGTTGTATTTATGTGTGAAATCGGGTTGAAATACATGTAGATTTTGCAAACAGGGTTTGGTTGGATCCAATGTATAAAATAGGGTTGAATTCAATGGGTAAAATCAAGTTATTTACATTGTCTTCTTTATTTGAATCATTGTAGCTTGTGTGTCACAATTATAGCTTCTTAATAATATTATACAATAACTATCCATATGTATATTTTACACTTTGGATACAACTCAAAGTAATTAATTCTTTCCAAGATGACATGTATATTCAATATTCTATTTCTGATGACATTATAATGATACATAATTTTGCATCAAATATAATTATAATTATAATATGTAAATCCATATTATCCAACTAGATATCCATTTTTATGTTTTTAATAGGACCAGTATTATTAATGTCTTCAATTAAAACTCTTTTTGTAAAATTTTAAAATATTTTTTTTCTTTGTAAAAACAAACAATTGTGACATTATTTATATCTTCAGCATTTTATCCAATTAGTTTCTGTTAAATGTTTTATTAAGTTGGCTATAATTATATTGTAATTATAAAGAAGCTACCATCATGTAGCAAAGCCACAATGCTCAGTTCAGTTGCTTGAGTCTCATACAACTTTGGCATATAAACTGAGAAAAAACACAAGAATAGCCACATGATTAGAACTCCACGCATTACTCCCCACCTTAATTAGTTGTCAGTGCTGACCACAAAAAAAAAAAAAAAAACAGACTTAAAGAAGTAAACACTATGCATGCAATTGAGCAAGGGTAAACCCCCACCTCCACCCCTGCTGTGTTATCTAATTACTTTAGTCACAGGTCCAGTGTTCTGTGTAGCAGGGTACAGATATGAAAAACCAGGAACCCCCCAACCTCACTGTTGTGTGATAAAATGTTATAGCTTAGGTTCTCTGTATAGAGAAGTTTTCAGTGTAAACTTGCAAACTGAAAACTAGTTCTTTGTGTATGGGAGAATTTTGAGAAACAAATTCTAATTACTAAGTTTTGATGAATAAGTTTGAATTTATCTTTTTTTTTTAAGATAAGTTTGACTTCAAAATGTTTTTTTTTTAATTATCGTGAATTGTATTAATCAAAATATAATTATAAATTATAAAAATTATATTTGGATGCATCAGTTAATTAATAAGGAGAATGGATAAAAATGTAAAAGTACATGCACACATAATCTTTGTCATCTTTATAATCTTTAAAAATTAGTTTTTGCTTTACAAATACCTACAAATTCAAAAACAATCGCAATAATAGTTCTTTCAAAAAGTTAGACTTAATCACTATATCACCCTCTAGAAAATGAATTATCAATCAACCAGTCATTCATTTCCCAATATTCAACCTGTTTTCTGTTCAATAACATGACTAAGATTTCATGTCGAAAAACCTAACTTGATTTAGTGGTGATTTTTTATGAAGTATCACTACTTTTTCCAGTCAGAAATCCAGCTTTGAAATAGTGTTGAAATTGTGTCAGTGTCAGTTTTTCAACCAAAAATCATCATGATTTCTGGTCAAAATATCACTACTTTTTCATGTCAGAAAACTAACTTAGATTTAGTAGTTGGTAATGTGAATTTCAACGTCAGGACCTGTTTTCAACTCTAAATCAACGACATTTCAAGGCGTGTGCCTGCTGGGTAAAGTAAAAATGACCAAGATGTGTAGGGGGATAGAATGGCATATGGGCGAGGTCCTGAAGGACACTTGCGAGGCTGTTAACCCATTTAAATTACACTCATTCCTTAATTTATAACTTTAAAGATGTTGTTTAACACCATCACCTTTCAATTCTATATTTCCGGTACGTGTTTTGCAGTTTTATGAACATTTTAGTGAAAATAAAAGTAGACGGGTTCTTTGGAAATGTTTTAAAAGTGCTTCTATATATGGCCATAATCACTGAGCAGAACAACTGCCCATTAATGAAAGATGTTGGACACTTTTTCAAAAGAAAAACTGTCAGGTGTAAAATATTATGTTAAATATTTGCCAAATAAAAACCATTTGCTCTGAGTCTAAATAATAAAAGTTTTACTTGCAAGATGCTATGATAAATTAAGCCTTTGCTTTAAAATCCCTCACAGAAACGAAATTCTCATCTATGAGTTCAAATGACACTCTATTATATTTCTGAAGTACTAGCCATATACTCTTACTTTATAGGACCGCATTACTGATTGTTATTATGCCCAATAAATAATTTAAGGGTACATACCTCTCATATTCCAAAAAAAAATCTGAATTACAAATTATGTGCAAGTAAAATAAATGGAAGTTATATTATATCCTCACAGCTTTTGAATTTCCTTCCAGAAGAGACTTTTGGAACATGTGTTTGTACTGTTAGTTGTACATTTGTACTTTTCTTCTTATTATGTACATTTGTACTTTACTTATTATTATTTATTAAGTATTATAGAATGTCATGTGTTTCATTTTCAGTGGTTTGGTGATCTGGTCACACCACACACTTGGCAGGATCTTTGGCTGAAAGAGGGGATGGCAACTTACTTCATGCACAAAGCCTTGTCTTCTTTACACCCACAGTGGGACCATGTGAGTAGTGTCATCATGCAGATACCTTTACATATTGAATCTTATATACAATGTATATAACATGTGAAACTTATTAGCAAGCAGCAATGTCTGTACAGGTATTGCTTATTTGTGCCAAAAAGAACATCATTTCAGAGCAGAAAAGTGCATGTCCTTAACAGAGTGACCCCTGTCAGCAAAATGTTTAGATGCCAGGGAAACTCTGTTTTCGTTTGGTTTTGAAACAGGGTTCATATTCTTAGATTCTATATCTGAATCCTCGAACAGCCTCTCGTGCATATCATTGTCCGTATTACTTGCATTTGATTAAGTAACAAATATCACTGATTTAACAATCCATATGTTTGTGAAGGTCCAATACTTTTTTGTGTTTTTCTTCTACTTATAGTTTGTGTAGTAGATATAAAATATGTATGTTTCCTTAATTTCTGTTCAATATTTTGGTGGTATGGGCCTGACCCAATCACCAATGGATGGGTATAATGATAATTTGCTCAATATATTCTTTAAATTGGCATATGTTTGAACATTATATTTCTCTAGAAGAAAGGCTTAATTTCTCTCCTGTTTAACAATGCACATTAATCGAAGCTGGGAAGTCTGTCAAAGTGGGTGTTTAAGTATTTTAAAATTTTAGCTTATGATGTTAAAAAGGTCATCACAATTCTTATATGATAAGAATGTATCACAAATAAAATGCTAAGGTAATGTTAGTGGTCATGGATATCTACAGTCTAGAAATGCTACCACAACCGGATTTAATCACTAACAAGAGCATGTAATTGCACTAGCAGAGTTTTGAATATAATAACTACAGTTACATGTCCTGTGGATCTGATACTTATACGATCGTTTGCTTGATAAATTGATGTGGTACAGTATAAACTTGTAAGAATACTTTTCACAGTTGGAGAATATCGAAATACCATATCAAACAAGGCTCAAAAGTCTTTCAGTCAACATCTATGAGCAGCAAAGCTATCAGAGACATGAGTAGTACACTAAAATTTATGAAAGTCTAGTGACAGCAAGGTTGAAAGGGGTTTTGGTCTACTAGCGAGAGCCGCAAAGCAATCAGAGACATGAGTAGTAGTGCACTGAAGTAGTCACCCATGCCAGTACTAACATAGGCCATTCCTGCTTAACTTCAGTGAAAAGACAGATACGTCTCAAGCTATGCCACATTTCATGAAAGTCTGGAGACAAAAAAAAGTAATCTCTTGAAGTGCAAGTCGAGAGCTTTTAAGAGCTTGCACTTAAAAACAAATTCAAAGTCCGATACATCCTATACCTGGCCTAGAACTCAGGCAGTCACCAGTTCAAGTACTAATCCACCCATTGCTACTTATTATCAGTGATGAGATGGGTACTCATAATGCTATGTCACAATTCATGAAAGTCTGGAGACAGTTTGTGTTTAAAAAGGATTAACAGGATATGAATGCACATCTGCTCAATTGTCTATGCACTTAATGCATAACAAGGTTATGGTGTTCATACCATTAATTCCTGAAATTAGAATATTTAACAGGTTATTTTTACTCACAATATTTTTGTTCACTGTTTGATAGTACTCTAAATGTGAATTTACTCTCCTTTTTGATTTCTCTCTTGAGAAGTTCAAATGTTTTAAACTTGAGGTTATGCATTGTTATTCTGGATTGTCTTCAGGGACAACTGTACCTTTCTAAAGTGTTGTTGCCTGCTCTAACCATGGATAGTTCCTTCAATGGACAAGCAGTAGTGACTGACAAATCTGCATTGGACCCTGAAGATGCTTTTACATATGCAACGTCTTCAAAGGTTAGCAATTTTTATTTGTCTCATACTCGTGTCCTTTGTATTTCTTATACAATAATAATGTTCAGGGAAAATATTCAAATGCATAAATCGTTTAAATCGACATCTGAAACGTTATTTTGGGAGCTTTATATTGCAAACATATTTTACAAAAGTTTGTGTCAACCTATTTCTGAAGTTTGAGTGAATTGCAGTGTGAATTCATATTTAGAACTTTGGATTTTCCTTGATATCGAAACTGTTTCAAAGAGGTTACTATATGCTTTAGGCTGCTGCCTTAATTGAAATGCTGGAAAATATTGAAGGAGAAAAGGTCTTGTACGAGTGTATCAGGGTAGGTATACATATATATCTACAGAAATATCTCTTCCAATTTTCAGCTATGGTGATAAATTTTCAGTTTCTTTCTTTTATTCCAAAGTATGTGTCAACTTTTGAGGAATGGAGTACTTTATGTAATGTGTGATCTTAATGCCATCTTCAAGTTTTAATTTAATATATGGGGTTGTGGTATATATCTGGTTATTGCCCCTTTTTCGGGAGTAGCTAAATACAGTGATGACCTTAATTTGCCCTCAATTCTTATAATTGGAAAAATGTTCAGTTTATTTAAGTACTTTAATCTAGCATTAAAAGTATCTAGCATCTAAAGTATTATGTCATTTAATATCTTTATTTTGACACTGTAGAATTATCTGACTGAGTTTTCTTATTCCACTGCAAGTAGCAAGGACTTCACCGAATTATGTTCTGAGGTAATCACCCTTTTTTACCATTTTTAAACAGAATAATCTTTTGTCAAACCTCAATTTTAAATTAATCTAACCTAATGTTCATTATTGTTTTATTAATACATTATGAAAATTAAATGCTAATACTAAAATGTTAATGCTAAAAGTTTATAATATATTATATGAGAGTTGATCAATAGCCAGTGGATAATATAATAAAAATGCAAGTATACATCAGGACATCATTCACAAGCAGAGGGACCTACGGATAAACCAAAAGGTATACAGACATCCGTGGCATGGATATCATATATCAGATAGAGGGTATCTATGGGTAACATACATTGTGTGTATTTCAGTTAATTGGAGTTTTATTTAATCATTAATTTGGTGATAGCTATCAGAATAATGCCTTAAATATATTTTCTTGTGTTTTTTGGGTGTTAGTAGACTTATATGAGAAGAAGTCGACCAGTCAACATTACAAGTATCTTGGAACCATGGCTATATAATACAGGTATATTTAGAAATAATTCGAAAAAAATTGTTATGAAAGGTAAATAAAATGGGATTAAATGTCTTTAATGAAAAATGAAAGATCATATAAAAGTCATAGAAATCATGCCATGGACGCTGGATTATTCTGTCATAAAGCATTTTACACCTTTCAGGATATCCAATGGTTTCTATATTAAAGAATAAAAGTGAAAATACAGTGAAAATTCTACAGAATTTGTTCGTAGCTGACAAGAATGAAGAATTAATGTTTCCAAGGTAAATACATTTTGTACTATTATATTTACAGTGACTGGTACTATATGCATTTTAAGGGCAATGTTTCTTAAATATATATTATTCTGAACATGCTACAATTTAAGAGCCATTCATTCATAACAGACTGAATATCTTGATATTTTGGCAAAAGCATGGTCTGGTATGTGGAATGGACAATGACTTTCACAAATGTTTAAATTTTTGTAGATGTTGTGCATTGTATTCATGGTTTATCTCTAGTTTTGTTATAAAAAAATTCCAAAAAGAGTATTTCCCTGGCAGTGTAGATATAACCAATGTAATCCTCTTGTGTTGTAAACTTAGAAGCATGACCAACCGTATTATTTGTCTTCATATAATGGTCTACTAGCTGTGCAAAGGACAATATTGCTGACATTTAAATTAAACGTTCAGCACTGACAAAAATGTAATAATCACAGCAATGTTATATTCACATCATATCTTGTGATTAGAAATATAATTCTGCTGAGACAGTGATGATCATGCATTACATTAGATTAGATTTATATGAAGAACTACTGCTTTGGAGACTTTGGGTTTATGGAAAATGCTCCACGGTGTGTTAAGTCATAGGGGAGAGTGACTAGCACTTAATAATCTCCTGCACATATATCGTCTGGCCTCTCTACAACATAATATGTTCCTCAAATATATTGGAAATACTTTGCTTAATAAGTAATGGTCCCTTTAAAACACTAGTATCTTAGTTCAGGTTCATCTATTTGCCATTTACCAATGCTTAATGCACACAAAACTTACATGTTTCCTTCTGATAGTTTTATTTTCATTTGTCTACATTTTCTTACAGGGATCAGTTATGGTCATTCCAAGTGTGTTTCTTTTCAATGAATAAGACAGAGTGTGACTCCAGTGAGGACAATTATTTAATAAGTTCAAAACAAGGTACTGTTGTATAAATATTTTTGCTTTTGAAATACTTACATAAAATTTTATCTTTCTTGAAGTCACATTTTAACACTTCACATGTTAGGACCATGTTTAAATTTAAAATCACTTTTTCTCATGTTTCAGCTAATTTACCCGTCCAAGATATTAACAATGATTTTACAGTTAAACACTATGGATTCTATAGAATTGCATATTCTGAGAGATACTTGGATAATGTTTTCATCAAATATTCATCTGGAAAGATGGGGGTAAGCCATTTGTTTCACATTGAGGCATTTAAAATTAATACAATTAGATCTTGCTGTATCCTTTCAGAAACATAAAGTTTGTGAAATATAATTACACTTTGATAGTACAATCTACAATTGAACAGTATATGACTCTAAGTTTAATAAATGTGTGTTCTTTTAGAAATTATCGGTCAAAGAAAGAGCTCAGCTTCTTGATGATATTTTTGTTGGTGCCCAGTAAGTACATATGACTCATTGATTATATTTTAAACACTAGTTTAGCTGTCGAAAGTACTTTAATATCTGATACAAATCAATACAAATTTGCTTGAAATCCACGCAAAATGTCCTATGTGGCCTGGTGGTCAGCAAATATGGCATGTAATCACCTTGTTGTGGGTTTGACTAGTTAATTATAGTTTGTTGGCCTGTTTATGCACAATTATTTGATAAATAATTGCCACAACTATAAATTTACACAAACATATATATGGTAACACACTTCAGTATGACATTCAACCAAATTAAATAACAGATTATTTCTTATTAATTACAAAATCAACATATATTTGGCAAACTGCTAAAACAAGTGATTGCTTCAATCAGCTGGGCTATTCATCTCTCAATTTGGGATTTCAATTATTACTATCAACATATTGCACAAGTTGATCACAACTGCTAGTTGAAGGGGATGTCAAATAGCAGTGCATAATAGTTGGTCAAAAATCTGGACTGAAAAACATCAAAAGCAAATGAAAATCCTGGACCATAAATAACTGGATGTGGAGAAAAAGTTTTGACCATTACCTAACTACCTTTGACAGAGTCAAAGCTGGGCTTTGTTAATTCCCTTTTCACTGCTAAAGGTCTTATCATGAGAGGGCCTCACTGCATCATTGAGTGGTCATGACCTTTATTGAAGTCAGTAACTACAGTGAAAGCTAAGAGATTAAATACCATGCCTATCATTTGGTCACTTCACACCTTTTTACTTCTCACCTTTGAAACTGATTATTATTATAAAACTTCAGAGATGGAAGGATATCTGCAGTGCTTCCATTGACCATGTCAGAGTATCTAGACACAGAAGAAGAATACCTCCCATGGGATGTATTTATCAAACACATAGCTTACTATACTGCTGTGTTATATGGATCACCTTCCTATAATCTCATAATGGTAAGTATGTGTGGTAACTGTAGATAAAACTGCGACTTTTAGTAATGTTTTTACAATATATAAACAGTAAATGTACAATGGGAAAGAAAGAAAACTAAAGTTGAAAATGTTCCAGTAAACAGTATTGGAACTCATTTTTCAACACATTAAATTACCTGGTTGCCAATTACGAGTCATAATGTCGCTAAAACGAGGTCTGATAGCGCTGGGCATAGCAATCCTGATAATGTCTTCATAAAGTACTCATTTATCTAATCACCTACAAATCCATAGCTTCATTGGTAGCTTTTCAGCAATACTACTATGCCATAGGATGATCTGCCTCTTGCATTTCATAGCATTCTACTGCACTGTTACTTTCTTTGTTATGCAGTTGGTTTAAAGTTATTTATTCGAAACAGTTTCTATCAATATACAGTCTTACCACCGGTAACACTTTTGTCATAATAAGCAAAAGTTTTTTTGAAGGAATTTTGATTTTTAATATTTTATTAATTTGGTCCACCTTAGAATCTGCCGGGAGACCTTTGAAGTACCTTGAAAGAATCAACTAGATTATATTAATCTACATCAGTAAAGGGTGGGTTTTATTCAGGAGCTCAGGAATTCAGGAAATTTATGTCATTTACTTGCTACAACATTAAACGTACAGAAATATTATATTTGCAGAATTTCATTGGCTCACTACTGTATGAACATTTTGCCAAGATAAATTGGGACGCTCTAAATCAATTGCAGCATAAAAATGACGAGGACATTCTCAAAAGGTTTGTTGTTATAAAATTATTATCTCCGCTAAGGATCTATTATTTTCATGATTGTTTATTTGTCTGTTTGTTAGAAGGATTATGCAAACACTACTGGGTTGAACTTAATGAAAAAAATCAGAAGATGGGTCTTGGTCCAACTTAAATCCCATTAACTTTTGGGAGGGATCTGGGTCGTCATCAGGATGCAAATAATATTCTGGATTTTTGCTGTTTCTTAGTATTACATGCCTTAGCAGAGGTATAAGATATCTCAGTGCTCTTGCATTACCTTTGAAATATTGTTCAAAGTGTCTTTCAGACCTTAAGACCAAATGTTGTGAATATGTAAATATAGGAGTAAAATTATTGTCTATTCTGTTTTAGCATGTGGAGTTACAATATCATTTGGACAGCTTGTGAAATAGATTATAAACCCTGCGTGGAAAAGGCTGTTCAGTTCTTCAGGGCATTCAAGGTGGCAAATGACGTTCACTAGTAAGAAAATAATTATGTTGTTTATTCATATGGTATATGTATTTAAAATAAAAATATGGTACCCAATCCATATAGTATTAGTGAAAAAACCCCGTCTCAATAGCCTTCTGAAATTAAGATTGTAAAGAAAGTTGCAATCAATGTCTAATATCTATTACTTCTGATTTAGAAGATGAGGAAGGTGCTACTTGAAAACAGCACTAGGAAGCATAGTATAGACGTGGCTAGGGCAGTAAGACTTACACTATTTCTAACCAATTTCATTGCAAGGACACGGTAGTGGGTAACACTCGCTATCCACCTATCAAATCATTGTCTGGAATTCCTTCCTCGGTAGTAATTTACTTGCCAGCACCAAGTTAGTTTCAGAGTAGAATTGTAACCACCAGGTAGTATGCACTGGTGTTTTTTTCCAGCCCCTGAATTAAGCATTTTGATTTTGACCGGTATGGGTGCTAATGCTATGTTGAACACCAAATAAATATAATTTGATACACAGGATTCTTCAGTGTATAGGTATTGTTACACGAATAAAGCTGGAACCACAGACATGTAACAATTCCTATTACTCAGTATCATTTTCCAAAACATATCCTAAGACCACCCAGATTTATAATTGGGAAGGTTGTCTTTTATTATCAGAACAAACACGAGGCAACCTCCAAACAAAGTAAATTAGTATAATTACAAATATGCGGGTGTTCCACAGGAGCCCGACCCTATGACTCTATGGTTGGCTGCAATAGTCGGGTGTTGGGGACAAAAATACGCCAGAAAAAGGCGTAGTTCTGGTCAAGTGATGGGATCCAAATGTTTACTATTGACCTAGTTTTCGATTTCTTGATTGGTTGACACTTGATCTTCTTTTTTCTCAAAAATTACTTATGGGATTTTACAGTGAGAAGAAATATATTGTGATTGGATCCAAATAGGATGTTGACTGTTGTTTTAAATTGCTCTGGTGAAATAGACCGAGAATTGGATTATTATGTCACCAAATAAAACACTCTTTCACATTTATTAAGCATATATGTGCACTTTTACTATCTGTTAAACATTTTGTTTCATAAACATTTGTACTGTTTTTTTTTGTCATATTTTCACCTCATATCGTGCTGGAAATGGAGTGAAAATGAGCAGTACTAAGTTGCTAAATAATGCAGTTTCAAAATCTTACAGATGCATGTAGATCCTTACATCCAGAAATACGTAGATATACATAGAGACAAAAACATCCAGTTAAACAAGCTCGTTTGGATTATTTAATTATTTCAGAATCATTGTTAGATATTACTGACAGTTGTAAAATTAATCCAGGTTATAGATAAGACCATTCCATCATTCAGATTAACCTTGTTATTGATCATTTTTATCGTGGGTCAGGCATATGGAAATTTAACTGTGAGCTACTGAAAAATCCTGAGTATGTTAATATTATTAACAAATCACTTATATAATTTCGACTTAAGTATACACTTCCTATTTATAACATTGAGTATATTAATCATGCTGGTGACTGAGAGCTCCAATTTTCCTTTGATGGCAAGATTCTTCTAGAAATGTTATGTTGGATTTAAGAGATGTGACAATTATATACAGTAAATCTGAACAATACAAAAGAAATTCAAGAGAAGATGAACTAATGAAATTGATTGAACAAAATGAAGCAGTGAATTCTCCAGACATTAACTAAACAATCTGAAATTTTACAGGAAGTTCAACATTATTATTCAAATTTGTTTTTAAAAGCCGGGATTGTTTAAATAGTTTTAATTTGAATACACATCTTAAAGGCGTAAATATCACTAAACTAAATAAAACTGATGCAACTTCTCTTGAATTAACACTAATAACTGATGAATTGGGTCAGACTCAATATGAAAATATTGATGCACAATAAGACACACATAATAGATGGTTTTCCTGGAGAATTCCTAAAAAAATTTTGGTGTAAAATTAAATATTTAATAACAAGGGTACTGAATAATTGCTATGAGACAGGAATCCTTCTGATTTCACTGCATCAGACAGTTATAATTTGTATTTCCAAGGGTGCTAAATCTAGGGACTGCCTAAAGAACTGGCGTCCTATCTCACTTTTCAGCACCTCTTATAATCTAGCATCTGCCTCTCTAGCTACAAGGATGAAAAGTATACTGGATACACTTATATCAGATTCCCAAACTGGAATTGCTAAAGGTCGCTATATTGGTGAGTCTATTCGCCTTGTGTATGACATCATGAACTATACAGAAGACTGAACTAAACTAGACTGATGGGTTATTAATGTTGATAGATTTTGGAAAGGCTTTTGATATGATTTCATGGAAATATATGTATAAAGTTCGGATATTTTTGGATTTCCTCAAAGCTATATTAAATGGATAAAGCTCCTGAATACAACGATAGTAGGTGCAGTTGTGCAAGCTGCTGGTAAATCTGATTTTTTAAAAATAGAACGAGACTGTAAACAAGGTGATCCCATTTCCCCATACCTATTTATTTTACGTGGTCAAATTCTGTCATATGTGATAAAGGACAATGATAGCATTAAAGGTTTATATATATATATATTGATGGACAAAAATTCAAAATCACTCAGTTTGTAGATGACATGACCCTTTTTTGAATGGAACATAGAATTGTATGCAGGCAGCACTCAATACACTTGAATTATTTGGCTCTTTTTCTGGATTGAAAATGAATACCGGTAAGACCAAGGTAATATGGATTGGAAGGAAAAAGCATATGGTGGAAAAACAGAACGTAAATAGCAAGTTACAATAGGGTACTGATAGTTTCACTCTGTTAGGGATTCAATTAGCTTAAATTACAATAAAGCAATGGATGATGCATGTAAATGGTTAATGTTTGGAAAACAAGAAACCTTACACCTTTTGGGAAAATTATTATCATAAAAACCTTTTTCTTATCTAAATTCAACCACCTTTTTAGCTGTTTGCCCTCGCTAGCTGACACTCTTGTTAAAAGATCAATTCTGCACTTTTTGGTCATCTTTGTGAGGGTAAACCTGACAAAGTAAGGCGTTCCTATGCAACCTTAGACTACTGTAATGTTGGTCTCTAAATGATTGACCTTTGTTTGCACATTCAGCCTACTTCCTGGCTGCTGCTTTTTGAATATGATACATCACCAATTTTCAAAATAAGCAAATTTGGATACGGCTGGTGCAAGTGTATTTTAAAAACTATCAAGAATAATTTTTGGAAAGACATATTGCAAGCCTGGGTGGATTTGTGTGAAAATTTATCCATTGAAACAAGTGAACAATTCCTATCATCTCCAATTTGGTATAATCCTAGAATTTCACCAACAACCCTATATTTACCAAAATGGTTCAGACATGGAATTGAGTCCATGGGCAATGTTGTAGACAACAATGGCATTCTGATAACTGAAAATGAAATGAAAGTAAATTTAACCTTCCTAGTGTTAATTTGTGGAAATGACAAGACTAAAATTGCTTATTAAGAAATATATTCAAAAATTCAATATCACACTGCAGGACTTCAAGAGACTAATTATACCAAAAATGGTGATTGTTATTAATCACATTAAAACTAGGGATTTTTTACAAGCTTATAAATATCAGATACCCAGAGATTGGAATTAAGCATTAATGGAATGAGGATTTGCATTCATATATACAGACAAATCATTGGAAAAAATCTTTAAAATTTGCTTCAAAACGGCAAAATACAATTATCTGATTTGGTTTCAATATAGTATATTATACAGAATTCTAGGTATGTGTAAATTACTATATAATATGAACAAAAGTCCTTCTTTAAACTGTTTATTCTGTGATGCTACCCCTGAAACTCTTATTCATTTATTTTGTCAATGTCCAAAAGTAGTAAAACAACTCTTCTAATTCACTTTACCCCATCTGAAATTATCCTCGGATACCTAAAAGATGAAAATTTCCTTCCAATCAATGTCATTATAACGTTAACAAAGAACTATATCTATACAAAGGCAAAAACTACTGCTCCATTGATCCTTAGGGAACTGAAGAAAACTGTCCAAATTGTGTTTGAAGAACAAAAGTATCTAGCCAATCTACAGCTTAAGGAAGAACATATTAATAAGAATTAGGCACTATTCAGAGATATCCTCAGAGCATAATTTTTGTATACTTTATTTTTTTTGTAAAAATACTATATTTTGTTAATGCATGAATACATGTTTTGTGCTGGTATAATTCAAAGAAGTGTAAATGTGACTCCTTTTAATTGTATCTGTGTATATATATTTAATTGTAACTGTGTATATAGAATGTGAAAATTGACCCTGGGTCACGTTTTGCCAGGGTGAGTGTACCCCCAGGATGTGTTTCAAATAAAGTTTAAATCATGGAAAGTTGCTAAGTAAGACAAGCAAGCTTCATGATAGGACAAGCCTGGAAGTGATAAGGACAAGTCTGGAAGGGTTACAGACAAGCCTGGAAGTGATAACACAAGACGGGAAGTGACTAGGACAAGCCCGTTACCACGGGGGCCAGACTTGGTCGGGAAAAAGAGTCGGGGAGGGTCGGGAAAATATCAAACATTTTTCATTTTTTGCCGACTCTCGCTGACAGGCCTGGAAACTACAACCAACCCTAACCAACTATGTAAGCATAACTCCTGACCCTCGAAAGTCCTTAGTTACGGTGTATTTATTAATAAGGCATTATTTGAAAAGAATGTGTTCAGGTATATAGGTATCATTTGTTTGGGATAGACAATGCATTAAATAAACATTTGCTGTTTAACCATGTTTATTATCTGAGCCAAAATACATACACTGGTTAACACTTAACCACATCTGTAAGGTCTTTAATAAACAATGCACCAATCACCAACATCCTCCCTGTTTAATGCTTTTTTTTCTTTAAATTGAAAGAAATTTAATAAATTGAAAGAGCCAGAGAGGATGACTTGAATAATTACTTAAGTATATAAAATGTTGCACTATTAGAAGTTTAGTACTTGGAAATTATACTATTTTACTATATTGATGTTTTACATTGATTGATCAAAGATAGCTTTCTTTTTCACTATCCTGCCTGATTTTGTCACATAAGGTGACTGATTTATGACAGGCTTTATTGGCTCTTTATTCACTGAATCAGTCAGGTTATCTGCATTGATACTATTGTCATCTGGGTTGGCATTGTCATTAGCATGATTCTTATTACTAGAATGTCAAACATTATTTTCAAATTATTGTCAACTTTCATATTACTTAAAAATGTGTTGAAACAGAATTTTTATAGCAACAATTGTCAGATAGCAAATTTGGTACATTGATATTTAAGGCAGGATACTTTTGCTTAATATTCATACTCCCTGGTGGCCTTGAACGCTGAGTTTCAGAAGCATTTTGTTAATGTGGATTCACTTTAACTTGATTGGCTGGAGTCTATCTCCATATAACTACTGTACTGTTTTCCCCTATTTTGTGGAGACAGCTTTAGATATACAACATCACAAATATTAAAATTGAAAAGTTCTATTTTGGTATGCCTATTATGAAAGCAGTTTGCTTGTTGTTTCTTGGCCACTATTTCATTTTATACTTGATCTGACTCATTTTTTTTGTTACAGGAAGGGTCGATATTAAATGTTTGGTCATAGCCTTTGAGCTGGACTTGTGATATTTATTTGGCATATTCCTGTAAGACAATAATGCAAATTCAAGGTCATTACACTTTTCCATCATATTTTTCACAATTTCTACAGCTGATTTCACATTTCCATTGCCTTTTGGCCAATAAGCTTGTTTGATGCATTATATTCCACTCACAATTTGGCAAATTCAACACTGATGAATTGCACCCCTTTATCTGTTAGTGAAAGATCAGATATACCATGTCTTGCAGACTGTGTTTTTGACTTGTCAACAATAGTAGTGGACTTTGTATAGTATAACCAATCTACTTCAATATAGTCATACCAGTGATCAACCATTGTCTTGATTGAAATTCACACAGACCTTGGCTCACAAACTGCCAAGGATATTCAGCAACTGGCTGAGTCAGCACTCATTCACATGTATTAATACAAAAAGACACTGGAAACTGAATGCAACTTTGAGCCCTGAGATGTGAAGAATGGATTTTTTCAACATTTCCTTCTGCATGGATGAGGGAATTAAGGCCTGTGTCCCTCTATACACAACACCAGTAACTGACATTTAATCTCTAATCTTCCAATATGGCATCAAACATGAAGGAAAACACCTTTTTAAGCATGAGCCTCGAAAAAGCTCGCGCTTCTACCGATCACTTTTTTGTGTTTCCGGACTTTCATAAAATTTACCTGTGCATTCTGAATTTTTTTCTCTTGCTCTCTTGTAGCTAAAAGGACACATGTCTGTTTGGCTTTTGCCCTTACATATCTCCTTTTGTCTCAGGACTTTGGTGACATTGACAACACTCCAATAACTAAAAGGACATCCTTTCAGCTTTTGCCCATACATATGTCTTTTTGTGTCAGGACTTTGATGACGTTGACAACACCTGGCTGTGCATTCTGAATTTCCCTCTCTTGCACTCCAATACCTAAAAAGACACATGTCCTTTAGCCTTTTTCCCATACATATGTCCTTCTTGCATCTTACTTTCAGAAATTGTGGCACAGAGTGATGACTATTTGTCTGCTCACTGAAGTTAAGTGGCAATGGGCTATGTTAGTACTTTTTTTTTTTATATATATATATATACATATCTTTATTCCCCCATTTAAAAATTGTTTTAGGAACCTGGTGCAGAGTAAATGGGGTTTGGAAACCTCTCACCAAGACCTTTACATATAGGCAGCACCACACAGGATGCCTTATAGTTGTGTTTACAAATCATATTTATAATACACCCCATTTAAAAATCTTTGAAATAACAGAGACTTCTTTTTTTTTCTGATGTTGAATACACATCTATATATGTATATATGTTTTTTTTAAATAAAAAAAAACAAAAAACCAAAAAAAAATAATAAATAAATAAACTACCCGCTACTACTTTGTCTCCTTTCTGATTGCTTGTGGATTGCATTTTATTAATATATTCATATATATGTACACATATGTTAGTACTTGGATGGGTGACCATCTCAGTGCTGGACCAGCTGTGGGATGTACCTAAGTTGGAATTTCTTTCTGTTACAAGACTTTCGTAAATTCTAGTGCACTACTCGTGTCTCTGATGGCTTTGCACTTGCACTAGGGGGACCAAAACATGTTTGGTCTTGTTTCTATTGGTCATCCATTCAATATTGTTCTTTCTGAACTGTTCATAGCTTGATCTGCCTTTGTTGCCTCTTGGAGTTTAGCCATTGTCTTGGAAGTCATTAAAAATAGTCTCAAGGGGCTGATGATCAGTATGCACTCTGACCCTTTTCCCATATAGTCATAAGTACCATTTTTCACACACAGCCCAAATAGCTAGGGCTTATTTCTCTATCTGTGCCCATCTTTGCTGATTTGGACACATTAAACAAGATGTGAATGCCACTAGCTGCAGCTTTGCTTGTCCATTAGGCTGTAAGAGTGAACCACCGAGGAGTGTATCAGAGGCATCAACTTGCAACACTTCTTTGTTAACATCAAAATAGGCCAAACAGGGAAAATGTGTTGTCAGATCTTTAGCTTTTGTAAAGCTACTTTCATGAATATCGGCCCACACTAAAGGTTGATCCTGCCTGGTCTCAGCTAATGTTGGGCAAAATGTATTTAAATAATTCACCATTCCGATAAATCTTTGAATAGCTAACTTATTTGTTGGTACTAGCATTTGCGTAATGACTTGAATTCTTGAGGGGTCTGGAGAAACTCCTACCTCTGTTATACCAAATCCCATGAAAGCAATTTTCTTCAATTTAACCTGAATCTTTTCTGGATGTAATTTCAAGTTTATCGCTCTAGTCCTGTCCAGCTAGGATTTTTTTTGTGATCTCACTCTGAATCTTCTTTGTTATCTCCTACTCCATACACAAGTAAATCATCAGCAATACCCATTACACCTTCAAAGCCCCTCTACTACTTCATCGATCCCCTTTTTAAAATTCTTCAACAGCAAATGATACACCATATGGGAGACGGTTCCACTGATATCATTCCCATGGCGTGTTCATTGTGGTAAGCTTAGCAGACTCTGCATCCAGTCTAACCTGTGTGATGCCATCCAAGGCTGAACTTATTGTAATGTGGGAATATCATACTTTGGCACAACAAGCATCTTGTTAATTGTTTAGCTGGAACAAAACAGATCCTTGTCTTGATATTACCATTATTTTTTACTATTTCAACCAGTCATATTTCAAAAAAAAAAAAAAAAAAAAAAAAAAATGATCACCAACCTGTAGTCTGATCCACTTTTGACACGTTTCCTGCCTTAACCATTCCATCAATTTTTTAGCACTTTGCCAAAGGAATTTTGTGCACTGATGCATGGACTCGAACCATATTCCGATCTAAAACAAACGATACTGGCTGCCCCAAATCTCCAATTTAAGTAACAACATCACTGTAAGCATGCAAAATACTTTACTTTTGTAATGGCTGAGGGAGGTCAGATATGCTCAGCCTAAACATACAAGAAGAACTTTTTATTACATTGACATGATCATCATAGTGAATTAGCCCAAGCACAATCTTTCAAGCCCACAACACTAAACCACATATGTAAGGTCTTTCATAAAAAATGCACCGATCACCAACACATTCAACGTAGCTATTGAAACTGACATAAAATCCCAACTTCGAAAAATAAATGAAACAAAGATTTATGAGGTTAAAATTCCATATGGTTAACCTATACTTTTCCTGTGTAGCATTAAACCAGACATGAGGTACACTGTGTTCTGCAAGGGGATTCAAGAAGGTAATGTGACAGACTGGGAGTTCCTGTACAGTCTCTTGGAGAGGGTGGAGGCAAAACAGTACAGACTGGATGTGCTTCAGGCCCTTGCATTTTCAAAAGAAGAATGGATCCTCCAAAGGTGCTATACCCAGATGTATATTTCATATGTATTTGTGTACTATATCACAATAATATCTTTTCTATCTAAAATCTCATTGTTATCATTCTAATCAATTTTTATAGTGCTTAATTTCTACTTGAAAGTAGATCCCATGTTGCAATAGCCAATATAATATTCAATCTTAAACTCTATTTTCCATGTATTTAAAATCCAACCCCGGTATATGCTTTCATAGAAACAGAATTGACAGTTAAAAATGACATGTTAAAATTTTAATTGGTGGTAAATCAGTGATGAAAGTAAAGATATGTAAAACTGGTAGGTCATAGCAAATGTATCCTGTTATTCTTGGCAATCAAAATATATTCAAATGAAAAATAATTCAACTGACAATGTAAAACTGTTCTGCTGTTATGTGCACACAGACTAAAACTTCACATAGTCCTTAAATGGGAAAGCTGGTAGTTGTTTGCCATTAGTTGGCAGTTTACAGTACAGAACCTTGACTAATTGTATGTACTGGTTTCCTCTGCCGTTCCAACTACCTGTCGTGACATGACCTGTACGGTGTTGAAAGCAATGTAAAACCCCAAATAAATAAATAAACAAATCAAACTTCTCATTTTGCATGGTGGCGTCCTAGGTGGCCTAATGGTTAGCAAGTTTCTCATCTAATCATAGGCTGTCGCCTCTGTGGGTTCGAGTCTCACAAGTATCAATGACGAGGACCTCTCCCAATATGACCCTGGCTGTTGAATGGGACGTAAAACCCCAGCTTTGACTCCCATTGAATGGCTCTTATTCAATGCCTCTGACTCCTATTGAATGGCTTGAATGGTTCCTGTTTGTATTATGTGTCTTTTTATGTACTAGTGTTATATTGATGTAAAACGTTTTGCAACTTTAGTTTATATTTTATACCTAATAGTGCATCAGTGTTACATAACTTACATTAATATAAAATATCCTGTAACTTTGTTGAATATGATTTTTCCTAGTCTTCCTTTTGTGCAATCTCTTTCCTTATACAGCTGTTTAAGACAACAAGACATTAACCGCCTATTTTAAATATAGTATCCTTAAAAGGTCATTGTATACATTTTTTGAGGATAGGGGAATAAATGGCGCACAGTGACAATTTTTTGAAAAGAGAACTAACTGTTCTGTGCTTGGTGATATTGACAAATATCACATGTAATCATCGTCTTTGTCACTGTTCTGAATGATTTTGATGTCATTCATAATCATACTGATTGACATGGTTGTCAATTCTATGACAATGTTTACTAGTATTTCAGATAATGCCAATTAAACACCAAGTACTTCTGATTTCATTTATCTTAGGTATCTCAACATTGTACTCACCAACCCAAATATTGACAGTATAGAGATGCTGCACACATTCTCAGCACTAATACTTAACCCTACAGGTGAACGGTTGGTTTGGGAACATCTGAGAGACTACTGGCATTTCACTCCACTGGGGTATGTATATACATGTACACTTATTACTGCTACCGATATAGTTCCTCGGTTTCCTGGTGGCTAGCAAGTTGGGCATCTAATTAATGGCTGTGACCCCAGTAGGCGTTTCTGATTCCGACAAGTGGCAATGTCGAGAGTCTATCCCAATATGACCCTGGCTGTTGAATGGGACATCATACTCCAACTTTGACTTTGTCAGTTACTACTACCAATAAAAACCATACAAGCAATAGCTTTTAAATTTTTATTTAAGTTTGAAAAATATATCGTTAGCTGTAGAAAATGGAAAAAAATAAATAATGCTTTGGTATTTGAAACCCCAACGTTTTCTCAAATATTAGAATGTGTGATAAAATGTGGGGAACTGTATCTTATATGGGAAACCACAGTGGATGAATACAGTGTTGTACTAGTACCTATTATAGTTAAAATGGTTAACATCATTTCAATATCATATTGTAATTTACAGGATTTACAAGGGTAGCATTCTGTTATTTCTGGCTGGTAGGCTGAACACGGAATCTCAAATGAGAGAGGTAAAATACTTTTATTATCCATCAAGGGTGCATTTGGCTTCTGTGTCCGTGCATGCTTTTACAAGGCTGAACCCACCCTTATTTGCATATTACAGGCGTAAATGGGAAGATTATCATATTAAAATATTACATTAAGTAAAGCAATATATGGGTTATGTCAGAATAGTGTACATAAAACTGATAAGTAGCAATGTTGCTTTACATTGTAATTCCCTCCAGCCCCCCAAACAAACAAACAAACAAAAAACAACAACAAAAAAACAAAAATGTGGAAATAACTGAACATTGACCAAATTCCCACTAGAACGCAATTCTAAAGGTAAATTGAATGAAGGTTACATTATTTAACTATGGAGCTTGAGCAGATTACGACTTGTGTGTCATTTTTCTTGGACATAAACTTGAATTGTAATCTACTTTTTAGATTCAGCATTTTGTGGAGACAACTTTTGATTTTATTTTCAAAGACATTATTAATATGGCCATTGAAACCACAAAGAAGAACCTGCAATGGCTGGAGAACAACAAAGAGAGTATTGATCTCTGGTTGAATAAAATATCACAGGCGAGTTCCTACAGTTCATACAAGACTGGCAATTGTGCAGCTGTACTATATGGGAGAGTTGTACTCATGGCAGGGATGTTAATATATCAGCTTGCAATGAGTTAAAACCAATGGAACATTAGTTGTAGTGCTACTTTACAGGTTTCTGTAATGTGTTTTGGCTATCATTTACATTGTGGTAACTCTTATACAGGGTGGATTGACATAATAAATATACTATTCTAAGCCCAGTTCCACTTTTTTGTCTGGGTTGTTTGTCATTTCTTCACTTGTAATAGTACTTGATTGACTTTTGTAGAAGTCTGAAAGCTTGCTGACGCTACAAAACATTTAGAAATCACCAATATCAAGATACATGCTATTTTCGTCTATCTGTAAAAAGTTTCATTTTGTTGAGAATATAGTGGAATTTTCCCAAAATATCTACGGACTTAAAACCGAAAAGATTTATGGTACATTTCTGTATTTTTACTGCTTTTGAAAACATTTGATGATCAAACTAGATCCCAATTTGCTAGATTTAGCATTAACTTATAATTAATATAAAGCCTCCTGGGTGTTATTTTCAGGGCGTCCCGAGTAACATATCTTGGATGTCTTATGATAAGTCTTGAAAATGGAACTAGGGTATTAAAGGACAAAGCATTCACATAATTTAGTGTATTATTTAATTTGATTTATTTGGCTTTAACGCAATTTTCAACACTATATAAGTTATATCATGACCAGCAATTTTAAGGAAATCACATTTGTCTGTGAGATCTGATCCTTGACCCCGGATGTCAGGTGACTTGAAGACGCGGTGGGATTTTAAATAACACAATGTAAACAGAACCTGCCCTGACTTAAAACAGTGAACACTTTCTGCAATGTAAGCTGCAGGCATTGGCAAGCAACTACCAACTGTCCCACATCGGAGCAATCAAGGATTTCAACCACTGACCTCAAAGGTTAACAACTGTAACACTGAGCCCTCTGTGTATCATTGAAATAATATTTAGCTAACTGTATAATATTTTGACAAACGTGGAACTCTAACATATGCTTAAGCCACTTGGACACTGTGTCTTACAAAAGCAAGTTAATTTAATAAGGTTATGGCATTTTCACCAGTAGTTTTTAAAATATATCTACTTGAACCACAGACATAATTTTTAGGTGTTGCCAACGCAAAGTCAACGTTGTCTTCTTACAATAGTCCAATTCAAATGCTAGGGTCATAACAGGACAAGTTTTAAGTGAATCTCACAGGTTGTCATGAACTGCCTTCGAACATATACCACTGAATTAATAACCAAGTGATTAAATGCTAACCTTGGTAACAACTGGACCACTGAGGCGTCTGTTAAATGTTGTGGTATACAAAGCCAAATGATTTAATTCTGGCCATATATCGTGCTTCCTTCAAATGTGGATTTAACACTACATATCAGATCCTTTCCTTTTCATATTGCTACCTGATAAAGCATATAATTCTAACACTGGCAAACACTACTTGCAATTTAATTTTTTCTTTGCCCTTCGGACCATTCTGAAAGCATAACAAAATTTTGTCTCACTACCTTAACTGAAAAAATAAGCTAATTCTATAAACCATTTGCTTGTGATTTTGGTACATTTCCTAATTTCTACAGGTAAACCTCAATAAATGTAGATTTTTTTTAATCTCACACCTCAAGACAGATAGATTCTGTTGGAGATTGCACACAATACATGTGTATTGGCATCTGCATTAATACGTAAGTATGCATCATCCTGAACAGATAATGAATTCTTGTTTTCAAAGTTTTTGTAGAAATGTACATAATTCCTGTGTCTTTATGCAATTGCTTCATACATTGAAAGCTCCCCAGAGAACTATTTCACACAAACTGTGCAAGGGATTCAAAATGTAAAACTTAGTGCAATTACACGGCTCATCATTGCAATGGTAAGTTGCAGTACAATAACCTTCTGACAAAGTCTTGTTCAACACTGCACACATCTTGAAATGAAAAGATCCACAGTTACCATCATCAGTTTGAATAATCTGAAAAATAGTAAAAACAACATGAGTTATCCCATATCATATTCTCAAGTTTCACTGTAAAGGGTTTGCGTTCCTACCCCCAGACAATGTAGTCCCGAAGCATAATTACATTAATCTTATGTTTTTGGTAGGAGAGTTTGGGAAAATAATCGCAGCCATTATAAACACTCGTCCCATTTTAAAGCATGCTTAATAACCTTTTTGAGTGAGCATTTCCGTTCTAAGTTGAAATGATGTATTTTCAGTCATAAGTCACTTAAGATTAGTCTTTATACTTCTATGATTTATCTTCAGGGATTTTCTATTGATAATGTGGATGATATGAATAGTCTTGAATGTACTGTTTAAAATTCAGCAAGTAATCTTGTTCCTGAAGAATATAAGTCATATGGGACTTCTGATTTATCAATAAGAGTATTCAGGGTTCACAACTTAACTTTGTAGTCATAACAGTTGGAAACATGTAGTAAGTTTATCTTTTTGATTGCAAGACTTATCTTTTCACTCTGCTGTCCTTTTGCAACAAGACTGATCAAGGCAAGCACCCAAACGATAAATAAGGAAGGTCTTGCAGTAAGTCTAGGATATGGAACTAGGGGCATTGTATTCTATAATGTACTTTTACTGCACTTAATCTATGCCAGGCAGAATCTACGTTGCAACTCCAGAGTCCAATTCAAAAAATCATCATGCCATAGTCGTTGCTAAGTCCATTACCACAGAGAGGCTGGATAGGGTGCATGCAAAGTTGGGAAAGCCTTCATGAAGAGATGTGATTTTCAACCTTTTTCTGAAACAGATGAGACTTGGCACAAAACAAACCTTATAAGATAAATCAGTCCAAACCGTGCGTGTATCAAAAGCAAATCTGTGGCCAAAGTAATTTGATTCATGTACAGATGGATAGAATTGAGGAACCTCCAAGAACCTTTTATTTGGATGTTTGTATTTTGTACTACATCTTCTACAATGAGTATACAAAAGATAACCAAAGTAACTGGGATGACCACTGTGAAGAAATCTACACATTAATGTGGCAGTTTTTAAGATACAACAAAATTCAACTTGGAGCCAATGGAGTCGTTTGAAAATAGGAGGTGCCTGTTTGTATTTGTTACAGTTTGTGATAATCCTAACAAGTGTGTTTTGAATACACGGCACTTTGTGCATGTTAAAATTGGACAAACTCCTGAAAAGAGTGTTGCAGTAATCAAGGCAAATACTCACCAAGGCATTGACTGCCAGGATAGCAGCTCATCTGTCAGATACTGTCTAACCCTCCTGAGATCATGCATTTGATTGAAGCATATCTTACAAATATTGTGGACAAGATAAGCAGAGGAGAAGTACGGATCAAACCAAACACCAAGGTTCTTCATGACAACTGCTGGATGCATGGAATTACCAAATATCCTGACAGGGAGGTAGGGATCTAATTAGCTGAGCATGAGGACCAAAGATGATAAACTCTGTTTTATCAGGGTTTAATTTGGGCATGCTTGAAGACATCCATTCTTGAACATCTAGAAGACATGAATTCATTTTGTCAAAAGCCGGGGCTGCATTTTTGTGAGACATATGAACAAACAAGTGGGTGTCATACGCATAAAAGTGTAATTTGATGTTGGGTACATTCCAATAACCTTGCTCATTTATAGCCACCCTTCCCCCAAAACAATAATATGCAGAAGTGGGATATATAATTTATTATTAACAACAAGTATGATGTAATAATACATAATATAGCATCACATTTCAAAGGCAGTACTTACTGTCTAACTCTCTGCCCCATACATGCAGAGGTGCTGTACAAATTAATACACATAAATTTGGCAACAAGGCCCAACCCCAAGATCTAATGACCCCAAAAGGGTCGGGTTAGTGAAAATATTTCGCTATCCCGACCACCAAGAATTTTGTACTTTACCAAATGGGAGTAACCACCAAAGGTGGTAAGCACTACAGTGCTAAATGTCCATATGCAGGAGGACATGATGAGTATGTATGTACATACTCTAACAACTTTTACTGTAACCCTGTCACTCCAATACTGTACATTCAGTACACCTAGTCCAAGCCCAATTTTGAAGAAAAAGATAAATCCCAGATTTTATCTCAACCCAGGCAAGTTTCGGGTGAGCAAGTACAGTTGCTAACCCGAAGCAGTAATTGCTGTTAAGAACCCAATTTTTTACAATACTGGCTACCCAATTATTGCTGGATGACAGGGAAGCCATGCATAATGATAATAAGTTACTGGCCATTTACACAGCCCAGACTACATGGCTTAACGTAAAATGTATGGATTTATATAGTAGTACAGCAAAATGTAAAATATGCAATAAAATATGTAATAAAAGAAACTGCCGACGCTACTATGCAATAAAAACATGAGATCCAATAAACCTTGTACTGACAATGTAATACAGTCTTTAAAGTTCAATGTACAGCAGAACACTGGCAATGATTACTTCTTTTTATTAATGAATTTACTAAGCGTTCCACCAGCCATGTGAGTGATTTATGACACATAATAAGTAAATTACAAGATTTAAGTCCATGACCAGAAAATTTAATGATGAGATCGAGCCATCAGAGGCAATTTGAGAAACTAGACTGTTCCTGTCGCCAGAAGGCACCTCCATAATATGACAAGTCAGGAGCCACCCGGATCCGAATTACACAGATCCCCAACTTCGTGAAGTAACACAACTGCCTCCAATGAAAGTGAGCATATCAGCAACAAGATATGATCAAGGTGTAACTGTAGAACATCGAAGACAATTTCCAAGAGATATGCAGTAATCACAGGGGAAGTCATCTTATATCTGAAAATATAATTCAAAGGCAGTAATCTGTCCACTACATAACTGAGGGGAGGGTTTGAAGACATCCCAAGAGACCAGAGGGGTGGGGAATTCTTGTGTGTTCTCGTTGCTTTTCAATGACAGAATGGCAGAATGTACCTGCAGAAACAGAGAGGTCCCACGCTGGTCAGTCTTGACCAATAGCAATTGGGTATGCAAATGAAATGACCACACTAAACCCAAAAAGGAAGGGACGCCAAAATGAGCCTGATGCCACCCGAATGTCATCCTGCACATTTATAGCCACCCTTCCCCCAAAACAATAATATGCAGAAGTGGGATATATAATTTATTATTAACAACAAGTATGATGTAATAATACATAATATAGCATCACATTTCAAAGGCAGTACTTACTGTCTAACTCTCTGCCCCATACATGCAGAGGTGCTGTACAAATTAATACACATAAATTTGGCAACAAGGCCCAACCCCAAGATCTAATGACCCCAAAAGGGTCGGGTTAGTGAAAATATTTCGCTATCCCGACCACCAAGAATTTTGTACTTTACCAAATGGGAGTAACCACCAAAGGTGGTAAGCACTACAGTGCTAAATGTCCATATGCAGGAGGACATGATGAGTATGTATGTACATACTCTAACAACTTTTACTGTAACCCTGTCACTCCAATACTGTACATTCAGTACACCTAGTCCAAGCCCAATTTTGAAGAAAAAGATAAATCCCAGATTTTATCTCAACCCAGGCAAGTTTCGGGTGAGCAAGTACAGTTGCTAACCCGAAGCAGTAATTGCTGTTAAGAACCCAATTTTTTACAATACTGGCTACCCAATTATTGCTGGATGACAGGGAAGCCATGCATAATGATAATAAGTTACTGGCCATTTACACAGCCCAGACTACATGGCTTAACGTAAAATGTATGGATTTATATAGTAGTACAGCAAAATGTAAAATATGCAATAAAATATGTAATAAAAGAAACTGCCAAATGCCAAACTAGAGGGAGAGATGATGCTGGAAGATACGTGAGACCTGTGAAGAAGCAGAGGGCACAGACTTGACATATTTCCAAACTGCGTTCGATGACCAAGTGCCATGCTTCATGATCTCCTGTAAGGAAACCCCATTGTGGAAAGCCCAAGTCGTAGCAGACCTTCTAAAACTGTGAAATGTTAGATGTGGCGAGATATTGAGAAGAGCTGATACAGACTTCAAATGTTTCCTAGCTGTTGAATCAGGGAGTGAGGATAGAACTCCTTGCCTGTAAAGTGCAAACAATGGGGAATTTTTGGAAGCAGGAATGGTGGTGAACATGGTTTTTAATGCAGCTACTGGGCATAACTGAGATACACCCAAAACTGGAATGTTTATGGTTGTGGTTTCTTTGCGATTTTGCATTGTTTTGGACCATTTTATTAAGATAGTACACATATTTTTACTAAACACCAGGTCACCTCTGGCCAAATGTCTTGTAATGTCAAACTGTGCAGAGGAATGTGGTAAGATGTTAGACAACCTCATGAAAGAAAAGAAACAAAACAAGTACAGAGCTTTAAATACTACAGGGTCTGGCAAAGCCTGGCAAGCTTGTACGATATCATGTAGAGTATCTATGGATATAATCTTTGTCAATGTGGGAGTAAATTCTGCATTGATTTTAAGAGATTTTATGTATAAGGACAATCTGTCATCTTTGAAAGGTTCTGTATTCAGACCATAGACTATGAACATGGCCCTAATGGCTGACATGTGGTTGGAGATGTTGGCCTGTTTTAAACCACTTTGGTAACAGAACTCCATAAATGAAAGCAAGATAACAGTGTTCACCTGTAGAAGTGTGAGGCTCTCTGTTTCAAGGAAAGCTATGAACTGAGAGAACATTCTATGGTATTGAGCCCAGGTGGCTGGCCGAAAACCTTGCCTGAGCCTAAGAATGGCTGAAGTTGCAAACCTGGAAGTGGTTGGCATAACATCTGTAAATAGAAAGTACAATTTAAATATTATCATTTAATTTTGTATGATCTAGGTGGGTTTGAACCCATTTATAATGAGGGACTAATTGTGACAGTCGTTGTAACTGTACTGCAGTACTCTGCCATCTAGATAACATATCTGCAACTTGATTTTTAACTCCAGGAATATGATTAACAATGAGGTTTATGTTAAACAAAGAAGTCAAAAGCCACACGTTCCTGGCACAGGTGGCCAGTATGGGGTCTCTTGCTCTACCTGACCTCAATACTTCCACCACCGCCATATTATCACATTTGACCTCTATGACCTTGTCTGTCCACTCAGAACCCCAAAGTTTGAGGGCAACAACAATATTTAGAATTTCCAAGTGAACTATGGTATAATCTTTATAACCAATGGGAATGGGAAGGGTGTAGACACTATTTGCAAACTGACCGCCAAACCCGGTTAAACAGGCGTCTAAATGTACTGTATGCTGTGGTTTCTGATGGTCATAAAAAGTAACTCCATTATATTGGAGCAAAAAGACATTGAACCAGTTTAGATCTCGATGAAAGTTGTCGTTAAGCTGAATTTTGGACAATTTATTGTGATCTCTAAGTAGTTGTAACATCCTGTTAAGGAAATACCTAGCTGGTTTTACACATTTAGTTATATAGAGAAGGGAGCCAAGCAAGGACTGTAATTGATTTTTGGTGGCTTTATTTCTAGATGCAAAACTTTTACAAATATTGCCAATCTCTTGCAATTTCTCATCTGGTATTTTTAATGTTTTGTTAACCGTGTCTATTTCAATTCCTAGGCAAACTGCACGAGTTGTAGGGGCAACAAGCTTGGATTCACTAATTTCCAACCCTAATTCGTGCAATAAAGCAAGAAGAGTATCATAGGACTGGTGTATCTCATCTGGCAAGCCAGTATAGATCATATCATCAATATAGTTGTACAAGTGTGAAAAATGAAATTTTTTGCACATAATGTAGCGTATGGCGTCGGTGCAGCGCTGAAAGATTACGGAACCGTGACGAAATCCGAACGGCAACGTACAATCAATGAATAGCTGTTTATGTTGAAGTCCTAGGAGATCCAGATCCCCTGGATCAATGCGAATATGCCTAAATGCTCTGGAGATGTCTACTTTGTATAGTAGGGCTTCGGAACCTAGGGACTTAAGATTATTAACAATTGTGTCGACTGATGGATAGTTTAATTCAAAATACGTGCCTAAATATCTATCTTGAGGAACCCCATCATTGACAGATTGGCCTACTGGAAAACTTAAGTCAACTATAACTCTTCTGTTAATCGAATTTTGTTTCTCTCTAGTTAAAAAGGGGGAAATATGACAATCAAAAGGCAATTTTTGAAAAGGGCCCATCATGGCTCCATAATCGATCTCAGTTTGTATATATTTATCCACATGATCAGGAAACTGCTGTGCAGAAGCATGATTGTTAAATGTGGACTGTAAGCTTTGTGAGCGATCAAAGTCTAAAGGGAAGCCGTAGTGTAGAAGGTCTACAAGCTGTTGATCCCAATAATCACCTAAATATTTATACCATGAGGCAATATTCAACTGACTTGGTACAGGAATTCTAGCTTCCATAAAATTAGGCATTTTTGAATTTTTCACCATTTTGTGTGCTTCTATAATAGACGGAATTTCTGCCCAATGCACCTTTTCACCTTGATACACCATAAGGTCATTCAAAGGTAAGAAACCATAATGAGAACCATTTTGTTGTACACATTTGACATAATCTTTAGAAAATATCTTACTATCTATGATCCTTTGTGGTATCTGTCTCTTCTTATATTGAGGTGGTTTCATAACATCATAAATTTTCATAGTTTGGTTCTCTGAGTTTTGAATGCATGCTAAATCATGACATTCCAACCAGGGTTCATTCCTTGGTTGTACTTTTGTTTTAAGAACCGGAAGTGCAGATACATCCACTCTGCACGATTGGACAGGTGATTTTACAAGCATTTCGCCCAATTTTGCCCTGTTTCCGTTGTCAGTGCCCATAAACATGTGAGGAGTTTGCTTGTCCTGGTGAAATTTCTTATTAGTAAGTTGTTGAGGTGAGTGTGCACCCAATGTTTGCCCAGTTTTGTTTTTATTGCCTTTGAAAGGTTTGGAAATATGCACAACACCATCAACAATATTTGTTGGCTCTATGCCCAATATTTGCCCCGTTTTGTTTTTATTGCCTTCCAATAAATCAATAAACTGTGAGCCATCTGACGAATCATCATTTGCATCATCCGATAATGATTGCAAAATAGTGAACTTATTTGTCAGTTGAATAGTACCTTCCTTGTTGGACTGTTTTCCTCTATGGAAGGTGTTGCGTTCGACCCGCGACTGCAGAACAGCACTAGCTGGTCTGGGCCGAGTGCGTTCGAGTTGAACGCATTTTGGATGAGCGCATTGTGGTTGTATACTTGCATTGCGTTTATGGACTTTTGCAGAAGTGCTCTGGCTTTGCAATATATCAAGGTTATTCGGTTTGGAAGGGTGAACATTTTTTACAATATCAGCATATGACCTGTTATCAACAAAAGTATTGACAGATTTACTGGTATTAAACCATTTGAACCACTGTTCCGGCTTGACAGAAGTTTCTTTGTGGATTTTTTGAAGATCCAGTGTTTTATTTACAATATATCTGGTTCTATGGGTGAGCACCCGTGTGTGTTCACCCATGTTCATTCGTTTTTTGACTGCGTTCTATGTTTATTCTTGCAGTCCAGTTCTGAGTGGGGGAAAGTTTTACCAAGAGAAGCAAAACAAGAAGCACAAATGTGCTTATATAGAACTCCCCTGGTCTCGTGGGATCTCTTCTGAACACAAGTACCCTGATTGAAATATGTGCAAGGCATGGATTTAGTTGTCTTGCCATATTTCTTCGCATTGGACAAAGTTTGAGGAGAATTGGTAACATGTTTTTGTGCATTTGCTCTTCTAATTCTGTCAATAGCCAAAGTATCAGAATATGATTTTACTTCTCCTTGTTCCATACGACACAGTAACACTGCATGACTGGCTTTGGCCGAGATCCAAGAGAAGTCATTCGCATCATCCATGAGTGAGATAAGATATTCAAGCATATGTTCTCTAAGTTCAGTATTTGTTTCTTCTCTCATGGTTCGGCCAAAGCCAGCCACCCACTGTGTAACGGACAACTGGTCGTATGAAACGCGTTCTTTGTTTAATCCGGATAGGACGTATTCGTGTGGCCACTTAATTCTGTTTTTTACAGTGACCTCGACAGAACCACCTCTCTGGGACTTAATTTTTTGGGTCGTACCTGTCTTTGCTAGGTCGGTAAGCTCTTGCAATCTCTGCTCTACTTTCGACTGAATAAGAGCATCTTCCTTGAGTGAGTCAAGAGTAGGGAGATTTTGTTGGAATGCCTCTACGTGCTGCTGAGGTTTAGGTGCAATTTTTTCTCTAGGTTTAGAACTGGATTTGCCCTTGATTTTTGTCTTATCCGCAGTCTTTTTACAAGAACCATTTTCGATTTTATCCAATCTCTTGCCAATTTTTTGAAGTTGGTCCAAAATTTGGGAGTTAATAACGGACTGGACTTTCAAATCAGAGGTGATGTCAGCAAGGCTCGTTTGCTGATCATGATGTGAAGATGATTGCTTACTAGTTTTGTCCGAGGTGGCATGTGTTTGAAGGTCAGAAGTATCGAGCAAGGCATCACAGTCAAGTTCACTGTCTGAGCTTTCTTGCAAAGAATCCGACATATTTGCACTGTCGTTGAAAGAAGACGACTTGTGACCCAGTAGTTCGTTTAAAAATTGTTCATCATCTACCTGTATTTGTACTGGAAATTGAACCGTTTCTTTTTTATTGGATCTCAAATTGTACATAACGAATAAAATACTAAATACTAATATGCAATCCGATTAAAATACTATAATACTAATATTGTATCTGTCATAACATTCCGTTAGAAAAACAAAATATACAAGGCAACAAGACAAAGATTGAATAAAATACCGTTAGTTGTAAAAGACTAAAATACTAATATATAAACATAAAAAGAAAACCATACAGTAACCCAACACGTGTAGTGTTAATATTGCACATATAACTCTGTAGGAATTCTTGTGTGTTCTCGTTGCTTTTCAATGACAGAATGGCAGAATGTACCTGCAGAAACAGAGAGGTCCCACGCTGGTCAGTCTTGACCAATAGCAATTGGGTATGCAAATGAAATGACCACACTAAACCCAAAAAGGAAGGGACGCCAAAATGAGCCTGATGCCACCCGAATGTCATCCTGCATAAAGGAGTGGTGACAGTAACAGATAGATCTCATTTTTAATATGCAGTAAGACAGTTTCAATGGGATAACCAGTTTTGTAGGCAGTTTGCCGAGGATTGTCAAGATTGTTTCTGTTGATAAGTTACTTGAGCTTTTTGACAACTACTCGCTCCACCAATTTTGTAATGAAACACTGATACAGGACGATAGTTCTTCATATCTTTACTTGGAAGTGATGGTTTCTTTATGAGGGGACTAACAACTGCCTTCTTAATTTTTTTTGAGGAAAAACACCCTCAGCTAAATATAGGTTTCGTTATTGATGGAAGTAAAATATTCACACAATCTTTCAGAAGGAGGCAAAAACATGAGTTTGTATGGGAATTTTGATGACTTTAAGTATCTCGTTCTCCAAGACCTCATTAAAGAGAGAATAGGCTGGGAGGTGGATACATGGGTGGTATAACCATTGATGAAGAAGTTGGGAACATCTCATAAATCCTTTTGATTTTTTTGATTGAAGACGGAATCAAATTGGTTTGCCAAGGATTTTTCCGAATGATGAATAGGGAGAATAATCTCTTGGCCCTTATCAAGGACATCTCGCAGTGTTTCTGTTTATGCACAAACGTGCGTAAATTTACTTTGAAATCAAGCGATTTACGCACATAATAATATTGGCATTGCCCCATAATATTTACCTGGGGTCAGCCTGATGCAGAAGTATCTGAAAAAAGAAATATTAATATTTCGTCTAGATATGCAGCACTTCTTTATTTATTCCAATTTCAAAACAAAAATGGCCGATTTCCCGTTTGTTTACCTGTCACTGTGCATGCGTTGGGTCAAAAGGTCGAGGTTCACGAGGTCACGCATGCGCATTCGTGGTATTCAATAACAAAGGACGTGAGATATTTTTACTGAAAGCATAGATGCACATGCAATAAAAACAGCACTGAAGATAAGCTGTATATTTGAAAATTTCACGTGAGACGAGAGCTACGCAGATGAGATCCATCTTAAACAACCAGTGTTACAATGTACCCTAGCAAATCTTATTCAAAACGTTACACATCGAAAGAAAGGGTGATCTCTGCAAGGACACAATTGGAAACAACGTCTCCGAACAATGACAAATACCTTGTGCAGTGGGCGACATGTTCTACTAAATCTCAGAAATTCTTGAATTTTTTAACCCCGGAAACCTGCCCAGAAAATATTTCCTCTGAAATCCGAAAATATTTACAGGGGTTGTAGCAAAAACACTGTAACTTTGGAACCACTGAATGGATTTTTGTCAAATAAAAAGCAACATAAACTACAATAATTTGTCTTTCAAACAGAATAAATATCATATTTGTAGTGGAAATAAAAATATTGTTTTTACAAACTATCAACATATACCATGTCACTGAAAATAAAGTAGTGCTTCTGTTCATTTTTGCTACATTAAAAATCACCCAAAAATAAGAGGAAAAAAAGTCAAGTTTATTTTTTGACTGTTTTCTTTATCCTGATGTACACAGATGTACTTCAGATACTTTTATGAATGTACAACCATGTACAATGTACTATAATTTACTGTCAAAGTTATAAATAAATTTAAATCTATTTTAATGCTTTTTAGTAACTGGGTATATCTAATCATTGTTTATTGAGAAAAATGTGGCAGAATATTACTTGTACCCCATTGGTACATGGTATCCCACATTTCATTACTCTAACATGCACACTGGCTTTGTAAGGTATCTTAGGTATTGTTTGACCATTATCTTCCTAACCGGCAGTTTAACCAGAAGGGGTCAAGCCTAACTAACCCTCAAAAATTTCGATTGACGCCTGGTTTTCAAAGGAGGGGGTCAATTGAGGCTGAAGAAACACTGTCTCGAAGTGCCTGCCATAGTTCACTAATGAGAGTGCTACTGTAGTATTCAGCCTTGTATAGTGAACTGATTGGAAAATAAGGGCAACGATAACACAATTATACTTATTGTATTTAATTTGATGCAGATAATCTTTTTTTCGAATGGTAACGGGTGCCCCAACACCATCTAACCATCGCCAATATTAGACAAAAATAAACTGGGATATATAATGACAAGGGAATGTAATTATAAAGTATCTATAGTTACCTGTGAACCAGTAGCAACAGCAGCAAAGGCGGCATGTTGTTCCTCTTTCAAACAAAGATGATCACGTGATATAACACTGACCTTCACATTTTGAAAATGTACACGAGACACCTCGAGAACGATTGGGCTAAAGTAAATTGCATGCAAATTATGCGGATCAGTGCACGTAGTGACGTCATGATCAATGAGAACAGACGTTGGGATGTTTAATAATTCTCTATTTGGTTTGTCCAATCGATAAATTTTAATCTGTGGAAACGGTCTTGAGGTTGATATTTCTGTTGTCGTGGTGCTCTCCTGTTCTTCATACATGGCTGTATTAAAATAGAAATCATTTGTCTGCTGGCCTATTGCCTCTTGTGATCCGTATGTAATTGCTTGTTTTGTAATTGGGTTAGTATTTGCAGTCACACCTTGTGTGGAGGCCCTCTCTGATTTGTCGTAGTTTTGTACTATAGACGATTCACTGACAAGCTCATAATCTTTCTTGTCGATTGCTTTTGTTGGAGTCATGGTAATTTGAAACTTTGCTTTCTCTCCAGACGGCATAGTATTTTCTTCAGTTGAGGATTCCATTATAGTTTTCATAGATATATCTGATAAATCTTCTGATTTACCAGATACATGGAATGTAGATTCAGCTGCAGGTATGGGTGATTCATCCAGTACAACAGTGGTCACGATGGACTCTGGTGAAACAATTATCTCATTATTATTTGTTTCTTTTGATACTTCCAGGCTAGGCTGTGTTGTTTTTCCCAATGGGGTAGTAATTATGGCATTGACGGTGGAGGTCCCTTGTTCTTCAGCCAGGGAAGTTAATATTTGGGGATCACTGGCTGTTGCTGGTGATAGTTCAAATGTTGTCGGGAGTTCAGAAGAAAGTTCAATAGTTATTGGATTTTTAGATGTTACTGATGTCATCAATGTGGAAATTAAGGTTGTAGAATAAATGACTGTACTTGCATAATGGACAAGGTTCTCTGTTGTGTGTAATGATGTGGTTGTTTCATCTGTACTCTGTACTGTTGTATCTAATGGTAATGAATAAAAAATAACATACATTATATGCAAATATATTAATATAACACTTCTAACAGAAACGTTAAAGGGGAAAGTTTTCGACCCGGGACAAAAATGTCAAATTACAAAAGATCATACATTTGAAGTCTTTATATACAAATATCAACAAACACCACAGCTTACTGGGATATAACATATCACCTTTAACAGGCCTGACAAACTCTTCCTTCCAGACTAAAAGGGCATAAGTTCTCAAAGAATTTTGTTACTTGATGCAGTTTTTTTACTGTTTTAAAGTACACAAACTTTATTTAAATTTTCAACAGCAGATTCCCACATAAGTCCTTCTGTACACTGCAGTTGTTAATTGTCTGAGATAGGTGTACATTACATTGCACTTGCCATGCAACATTAGTTGACAGGAATCAGGAATCCGACTTTGGGCTTTAAGGTATATCAATGCTGGAATTTGTCACAGATTTTATAATATAACGCAATTTTAGTAGACATGCTCCAAGTCTTTGTATCCATCCTGAACCTGAACAGTTTAAACGTACAGGAGTTATATCACCAGAATTCTGGAGTATTGGAGTAGTTTATTTTGTCTAGACTGGTTGTTTATCCAAAGTCATACAATACCAATACATCACACAAAAACAAAGAAACTTGGTGAAAGTCTATTGTCAGGGCTGGCTGGCTGTCTGACCAAAATTCATACAGTACCCATATAATACTCAAAAACAAAGAAGCTTGTTGAAAGTCTATTGTTAGGGCTGACTGTTTCTCCAGCAGTCATACATTACCCATACATACCACAAAAGACAAAGAGTGATGGTGAAAGTCTACTTTTTAGCTTTGGTGCAATATAACTAGATAAACTTGTGACTCACTTAAATGGTCATCCATTAGATGCTATTATTTCAAGCTATTTCATATTTAGTAAATGTACGCCCATGTCACAAATGTGTACAGATGTCAATACCCGGTATATACAAAAAGTCATGCATTAATGCAACTCCTGTCAGCAAGAAAAGGCGTCCTAGCAACAAAACCCAATGTAGCTCATAACACCAACAGGAAAGTTGTGACCTAAGTATAATATTTATAACAAAAACAAAACGAAGATAAAATGTGACATACCAGGACAGGCAGAGTTACAACACAGACAACACTTTCCACCTTCCTTCCCTTCCCTCTCGCATACAGCTGGAAATGCCAGTTTGGCGTCTCCACAAGAAGCAAAAGTTCCAATAAATACAAATGAGACAGTATCAAAAATAGACATCTTGTTGCCGACACTCAAAGCATCTCTGCAGGAACAGTGGTCTAGATCTGAAATAAGGATGAGCAAAAAAATTATATTGACATAAAACCTGTGTTGGCAGCACGGCCAAGTTAGGGGCCTGCTGGGGCAGTTTGTTGTTGACCTTAATCTTTGGGGTATCTTGAACTAGCCTAGCTATGATGTACTGACCTTTGACCTCTGCCTAGTGGGGTTCATAGTTCAGTAATTTCCCTCCAAATGCTAGGGCACAATGCAAACAGATCAAAAAGTAAAATTTTTACCCACCAACCCCCCACTGTTACACAGTAGTCAGCCCAAGTGGAATTTCCAGGTTAGCTGGACCTCTTGTGCTTGACCACCACTTGAGAGTTCTGCTAAGGTTGATATGACTAACTTGATGCTAGGTCTTGTGAGATTTTCTCATCAGCATCTGGACCCCAAGGGTTTTCCCGTCCCTTGGGAGGTCTCCTGCAGAATTGGTGTGGATGCTGTAGATAGGGAACTCAGGTTGGACCCGGCTGACCCGGGCTCCCCCTACCGATTGGACTCTCAGTTCGGATAATTGAGCTGGACCTCTGATGTCTTGACACACCACTGGAGAGTTCCCTTCGGGCTGATATGGCTTAATTTGGTATCAGAGTTCTGAGATGGTATCTCCTAAGCTTTGGACCATGAGTATGGTCTCATACATTCTATAAGGCTGGACCCGGCTGACCCGGGCTCCCCCTATCGAACTAGACAATCAATACTTCACAATGATCTTCTGCTGTAAATCTTATGTTACATTAATTCTTGTATGTTGTAACCTGCTGGTAATAATTTATGTCATAACTGTGATATTTCTATGTGATTTTATGACCCTGTTGGGTAGTACCGTACTAGTATTTGTCACCCCCACTTAGGGGGCTTTTAAAATTTCCTAGATGTAAATTTTAAAGACTCTTAGCCTTGTTATGTACTAACATGTATAATAAAATCTCCCCATGTGTGTGTATTTTTGTGTTTTGGCATCGCAAACCTCATATATGACCTTTGACCCTGTTATAGGGACACCTCAGATTTGACGTTGACCTGTGACACATGACCTGTGACCTTGGGTTTGAATCCATAAACTGACATATAATTGATTGTAAACAATTATTAATATTTTGGTCATGACACTGAGAATTGTTATACAATCGGATTTATTAAACTGTGGCTCCGATTTCAGATATTAATCAGGAGCAGCTCTTAGTTGAAATGAAATTATATGAAATTCATTAGACTTGAAAGGATGATCAAATTAAGATTGTGCTTAACTAAAATGATATTGACAAAATCAATGTGAAAAACCACAAATAACAACAAATAACAAAATTAAGTACAATGAAGAGTGAAATTAACCATAGTAACTGAAATTCACCAGTGAGTAAACCAAAGTAAACGATTTTTTTATGTTTTATTTGCCTGACTGTTGAAAATCTTTGACAAAATAATGAGCCACAGGTGGACCGCATCATGTGTGAAAATATGACCCCAATTCTGTTTGTATTTTTTTTAAACTGACCTGATTAAAATACCCCCTTTCGGGGAGTGGGGGAAACGTTTGAAATCATCTAACTGTCTAAGAAAGTATGTTTATATGCATACCCCTGCCTTGGCATGAGGCACAGCACTTTTCAGCTATCACATAAGGTCCAAATGTATCAATGCATTTGCAATCCTCTTCCTCTATCAGGTCAGGACATGCCATGTATTGACCAGTTCTGCCTTTGAACATCATGCCATCATCCGTGCACTCTAAAACATGCCACATAATCTTTATTTCTACAGTTTATTTTTATAACTTGTATAAACTCTGACACAGATATATTTGCCGTATATAATTTGGAATTTCCAACCGGCATTAGTTTTACGTTTTTAAACAATGAACTGGCATAGTCAACATCAAATCTTCTAAGTTTAAACCAGAAACTGATTGGTAGTATAAATGAGTGTGAGAATGTTTTTACTTTTAGTAATATTAGAGATTACTTTGCACACACAATTGTATGCATATTTTAAATATGTTTTTTTTTGATAGGCAAGAAATTGTGTCATTTCATGTATACATGGAGTCTTAGACTTACATGGCATGTATCGGTACAGAGTTGTAAGTTTGTACCATATATGTTACTAAACCAAGAACTGACTGTGTTAACCTTGAAATACGTGTGTTCTGGCATATGTGTTGTATAAGGAAATCTGTATGAGTACATTATATATTGGTTTGGGATCTGGTTTTACTATAAATTGTCAATTTTTGTCAGAAATACTAAATTTAGGTATGAAATACTGAATGTAAATATGTATGTCCATATAATAAAACCCATGCATGACAATAATAAAATGCTTAGTCCCATCCACATATTTTCCGACGACTTCATCGCTCATGTGGCGAAAATAAAACCGACTCACACAGCAGATTCTGCTCAAAGATATGAAGTAAAGATATGAAACAAATTTTTGCGTGATGCATCTAACAATACCATCCACAACCAAGAGTAGCTTTCTCATCTTATTTGTTAATGATATATGTGTGGAGTTACAAATTCGTCAGAGATTTTCGAAATTTTGCCATTCAGTCCTAGCAAGTGAAAATAAGATTATCGAAATGTGTGATGAGTTGGTCTGAAACGGCAGCAGATCTACATGATGTAATACTATAAACTATATTTGGTTGCAATACAATATTGTAGATTCGAAATAAGTCACAAATGTGCACAACTGCAGCTTTCCTTCTTGTTACATCACAGGGAAAAATGGCTATTATAAAGTAGAAATTAATGTAGCAACACCTACAGACTAGCTACATCTGAAGGATGTCAAAAATAGTGTAGTTACCTAAGCATAACAAGACAGTATGTTAGAGTATTTTGATTCATAGATATTCTGCAAGTAAATTTAATGTTTTTCTTGTTTTTTTTCGTGTGTTAAACTTAAATATTTTGAACATGAAACTGCATATTGTAGATTACTAAGTACGAATAAACAAATCAAGTATCCCAAATATCCTGACATATAGAGTGATGACTCTTATCTATAATATACCATTTCCTCTGTCCCAAGTTTGCTTTCAACTACTGCCCTGATTAAGTAGTTCCAACCATGATCTTTTCGGTATTTTGCCTTTTTACCTATGTGGATTTCATAGAACTTATTGTCCATCAATTGACCAACTCTGAGATCGTCGGTCCATTGACATAGCCATGTCATACCAGATAAGTCCCAAATTTTAGGAGCCTCAAAGGTAAAACTTTGCCAAAGTGTTTCACTTTACTGTCTTAATTTTACCTACAGGAAAATCCCTTCATTGTCAGGGTTTCCACTTTGGGTCAGGTTTAGCAGCATTCCGAATTTAAAACTGAAAAGCAACTGTATCTTCCAATAACTCATCCACACTTGGGTGGCGTTTTTTGCTGAAAACAAATCCTCACATAAACCACAAGGAATTTTTGGAAATTCTAAGAACTATGTTTTTCAATTTTACTGAATTTTACTTATTTATCTATTGGTCATATATTTATGTCAATTGATATAATATATATTTAATATATATTCTTATACATATTTAAGTATGTTTGTTGCAAGATATATTATATTATATGAATATGAAAGAATAAAGTGAATTTGCATGCAAGTACGCAATGGACCATAAACACGACAGTTTCTGAGAGAGACATTTTTTCCGAGGTAAAAGAATCAAGTGAGAGAATCAGGATAAGTTTTGAAAGTAGAACATGAGTGGTAAAATTTATAAAAATGCACTCCTTCATGGTACACTGTATGACTTGACGTATGCTTACAGACCCGTTGGCTTACAGAATGATACTGTTTTCCCATATAATAAAGTCTGATAAAATTCTAATGAATACCTCCTTAAAGGGTAGAGCCATGAAATATACAAATACTAGTCTTACCTTCAACTGTAAATGTTAACCTGACACTGCAAAATACCACCATGCAAGAAATGAAGACCAAGATCATCCTGTTGTGTTTCTCATCCAAAATGATTATCCAAGCTTCATCCAGCACACAGAGAAGCTTAGCAATATGAACATCCACCAGAGATAAATTAACCTACTGACTTTTAAAAGACAGGATGTGAGTAAAAGCTTTTAACATTTTAACAAATGAAGGGAATGGTTGAATAGATACTGTTCCAGTCTGTCAAATAACCAATTTGTTAATTTATTGACAAACAGAAAACCTTGCATAATGCAGCTGATATTTGACAGTAAGCTTTTTAGGTTCTGTATTTATGGTTCATACACACCTGGCTGATATAGGCTGATATAGGTACACAAAATGTTGAAACAGATCAGAACATAAATAAGGAAGTAATAGTTGAAGCAATCTTCTGTATATGCTGATATTGCTTTACGAATCCTGGAGAAAAATTTGACATTCCCAACCCCCCCACAAAGACCAGCAATGGGATTATATATTTTATTAGATTCATATTACATTCAACAAATATATGTTACTACTAAAAGTATTTGTATGGCTACATCATAATGTACTCGTATATACAATAAGCTGGACAACATGAATATTTAAGCAACCGTTAATAATAACACAATAGTTAAACTAAAAGATAAAATTAGGTCACCAGGTGCAAGACTATTCAAATCACAGCTACAGCAAGCCAAGCAGACCAGGTAAAGAATATAAACTAAAAGGTCAAATTCAAAATTGCGAAGGTCATAATGATTAATGCTAAGGAAAACAAAGATGTAAATAACATCTTGGCTCACCAGGTCCAGCAAAATCACAAGCATATCCCAACAACGGCCTAAGGCCAAGCCAGGCTGAATCCGAGTGAACCAAGACAATGTTGTATATGCTGATATTGCTTTACGAATCCTGGAGAAAAATTTGAGAATTTATTCAAAGTGAAATTTGCTTTGCGTTGGTTTGCACAGTATCATTCTCAGTACATAGTATTTCAATTAAGAATGAAGTCCATCTTGCTCTTGATAGAGGCGAAGCTGCTGCTGTCGTTCTCCTGGACCAGTCAGCAGCATTATTAGTATGCACAATGAATGCCTGAGTTCCTTCTTCGGTGTTTGAGGTGTAGTTCTAGACTGGTTCAACTTTTACCTCTCTGACCATTATCAGTGCAACAAGATTGGTTCTGTTTTATCTGATTCCAAAAGGCTGTTGTATGTGCTCCCCTCAGTAAAGTTTTTCAAAATCCTCCTGGCATAAGTTTCCACTTTTATGTGAATGACTCACAGTTATAAGTTAATCTTACACACAAGAGTGTCACTGAGGTCTTTAACAGGCTGAAAAACTGCTTAGATGACGTCAAAAAGAGGCTTTCTGTAAATAAGCTTAAGCTTAATCCTAATAAGACAGAATTAATTCTGTTTGGCTCAAGGACTGTGCCTGCAAAACTTACCAAATTCCCCCCCCCCCCCACAAAAAAAAAAAAAAAAAAAAAAAAAATTACCAAAAATTATCCACTTTCACCTGCTGAGGTGGTTAGGAACATTCGTGTCTGGTTCAATTCTGATTTTTCCTTCTCTTCCCATGTTTTGAATACCTGTAAGGCTTGTTTTGTTCATATTATAGATTGTAAGTAACTTATAGGGTTTCTCATGCATGATGCTGCTCTTTTGGCTGCAAACGTTTTACTTGGAAGTCGACTAGATTACTGTAATTCCTTATTTAGAAGTCACCCTGCTCTTTGTCTTTGCAAGCTCCAGTGTCTTCAAAACAGTCTTGCTAGAATTGTTGCTAATACCACCAAGTAAGCAAATATCGCATGTAAGAAAGAGTCTTCATTGTTGCCTGTTAAACATCATTCTATTTTCAAGATAGCCCTATTGGTGTGCAAGTTTCAACATAGTGATCATCAAAGTACTATGAACCTTTCCTAAACCCAGCGATAGTGTGTACAGAACTCCTAGAAGTCAATCTGATGGTATGCTGTTGGAAGGCCCACACTTTGGATCAGTACATACGTCTTAAAAGCATTTTGGCCTCAGTTTTGCATTTGATGCACCAAAGATATGGAATGATCTGTCTGACGATGCATGCTCAGCCAAATCTCTCTTTTTATTCAGGAAGAAGTTGAAAACCTATCAAAAGTATACCTACCCTAGTTTTCTGGTCTTGTTTTGGTCTTTCTCAGTGGTGCCGATCCCCGCAATGTTTCTAATTTAATGAAATCTCTGATTTCTGGCATTATGTACCCTAGAGTCTGTCAACAGTTGGATATTAAGTGCTATAAAATCACTATTAAAATTACTAACAAGATGTGTCACAGGAGTTTCAACTTTAATGTCAGATTGGATTTATCAGATCAGTTTGGTGTGGACAGATCTTTAGTTGGCAGTTAATTGCTGTGGAATGTTGGTGTAGAATTTAACACAGTCACAAACTGGTATGCTTTGTTTCTTCCATCGATAGAATAAACCCTTGTGATATGATAGAGTAAGAAATCTAAAATTCGCCAGGAATCTAAAATTCGCCACCTCTAAAACCTTAGTTAATTTTATGAAGAAAATGATGTTTTTGTGCAAAAATTGGTATTTTTCAGTTCAAAAAGCCTTAATTTACTATACAGTCAACAAATCTCACCAGAATTCATTTATTTTATTAGTATTTTCACATGTGGCGAATTTCATATATGTGGCGAATTTTAGATATACAAGATACAAGTGAACTGAAAGTGACTTTAAGTTCAAAACAAAGTGAAGGCCCACTTAACAATTTCTTGACTGCAATAAACATACCCAAATAGCACCAAAGTGTATTTTTTAAATTCTACTGTTGATCTTTTATAAACCAACATTGCACCTCATTGAAGTGGCCTACAACCTCTAGGTTTATTTCTAGGCAGGACTTGTCGTTGGACTGATGGTTCTTGCTTTCAGTTGTTCAAAAAATTCATGTGCAAAATATTGACCACTCAGTATGCATTATTTGTTTCCTACATCTGATCAAATGATTAGCCTAATATGCATGCCAGATGATATATGTTTAGCCACTTCTCCTTCTTAGTTCAGAAAAAGAGTTGAAGACGTATCGCTTTGCAAATGTAAATTTGGAAAATCATTTCGATTTGATTTATAGAAATAGTATATCTTTTAAAAATGTTCTGAGTCAAAAATAGAATGAAAATCCCAGAAATATATGTTTATTCTATTCTATCCACAGTTGAACATATACACAAGGTTTATACAGTGCTAACATATTCTATGATATCATACAAATCATTTTAAATGGTGTTTGATTTGTTTCTATCAGAGATATAAAATCTGTTAATATTCTGTATCTGGCAAGTACGTCTTTATTATATATTTCTGACATTGTTTTTATCACTGACTGGTTAAATGCACCATAGTTTATGTTATACTTGTCTATTCTATATCTGTAGACTAATAAATTGAAAGTATTACATACAGGCGATTGACTTCCTTGTAAGGCTATGTCACAACATAACTTTAATAATTGAATTAATAATTGCTAATTTAATAGTCTTATAAACCATCTTATGAAAAAACTAAGAAAACGACTATGTAACTGAACATCTACAGGGAGATCATTGCATATAAGTGGCAAATAGAGAGTAGGGTAGATATCTAATACCTTTGCTCCAAGCAGCTAGGAAATTATGATTGTTTAGCTGACAAGGGGGCATTTTATCCAGGATAATTTTCAGTGACTGCTTGACCACCACTGCTTTTCAGAGATGATAAGGATAAGCAGATATTCCATTCTTCTTTCTTGTATACTTACAAATGCACCAAATGAAATCCCTATATCCAAGCAAACTAAAAGAATTCCGGGAATCAAAGGAGTGCCCAGAATGTTGATAGGGAAATTGGATTTTAGCTGTGAACTCAGCGTTAAACCTAAACCAACTACTCAATTTGTTAAACGTCTTTAGCATGAGATGAAGGATTTATTGCCAAAGACAGTCCTATTAACTACCACTTTATATATGACATGAAGCCACAATGGTGACCATGTAGCCCATATAATACAAGTGGCGCAGGGAGATTATTTTTGGTGGAGGGAAGCACAAACAACATTGTCTCACATGATTTGACCATACACAATTCGACAAGCTTACTTAGTCCTTGGATGAGTTGCAGTTATATCTCACAATCTAGTTTTGACAGACAGTAGTGGGTCATATAAGTAAAAAACAATGATTAATATTTTATTAACACTGAAAATAATGGATTTATTTATTTATTTACGTCACAACTGGTACCATATCGATTATATTGTGACAGGTGGATGAAAGGTCAGAGGGAACCAGTACATACAAAAACTTGGCCAAGGTTCTAAACTGTAAACTGCCGACCAACGGCAAGAAAGTACCAGCTTTCTAAAATAATAGATTACGACTCAGTACATTGATAAGACTTATCCAATGTAATGGTCTAAAAGGAAATTACATCTCAACCAGGCTTCCTAATTTGGCATTTTTTTTAGTCTGGATGGATTATTTCATTGAATCTGTCTTAAATATTATATTTTCTAAATTTACTATGTCATAACTACTGACAACTATTGATAGTGAATGTGACAGGCCTTGATGCCCCAGTCACATTGCAGGCGTATGTCCCACTGTACTCACGGTACAGCAGAAACACCTTCAAGAATGCCTCATTCTTTCCGAGATTTAGTGTATCCATCACACTACACAGCGGTGTAGTTTGTGGGTGAAGGTGTTCGGTGAAATGCCCCAGTCTTTCAACTACCGTCTGAGGTTTGTATCTGAAGCTGTGGCACACACTGGCGAAACATCCAATACCTCCACTCACCTTCTGTCGCCATGTTACACCAAAAGACAAAAGAGTCATACCACAGACCACACCTTCAGATACCATAGCAAGCAATTCATCCATGCAGGATCCAATCATCTGCACATACTCACAATGAGGTGGAAAGTTTAAATATTTTAAAATTTTCATAGGTTGCGCAAGGTACTGGACGTTTTGCCAATGTGTCACAAAGTCGCGTACAAGCTTCGAATGGTAGTTGAAGGACATGGGTTTTTCACCTGATGTCTATACCAGTGAAATGTACTGGCTGTAGTGTAACTGGGATTTATGATCAGTCACAGATTTCCATCAAAACTGAGCAGGAAACATATTACATAAAATGTGTCAGGCATGAATGAGTATTGCAATCCTCCATCTCTGCAGTGCTGATCTTTTTTTCATTTGTCCCTGGATTATGAAATTGAAAGTTGTACTTGTTTGTTGCCACAATGAGTCTGCTTTTGAATGGAGATATATTGCCATATCAGTTGAGTAGAATCCCAAACGCAAAAAGTATGTCAATAATAAGGAGCCTACGCCATTTTCACAGCTGCTAAGATTGAGTAAAGAGACTAAAATTGTCGTGTCACAAACTCGAACAGCAGTTTGTGGTCTGACACTATGGCAAGCATTTTCAAGTCTCCCTCATATGGTACTTCTATGTGACTGATATGACACAGAAACTACAGTAGCTACTTGCAGTAACAAATTATCCCCACCAGGAGGTTATGTTTTGAGGTGGGTTCGTTTGTCTTTCTGTATTCGTTCAGAGCTCCAAAAACAAAGACAGATCTCTTTGTAATTTGAGGGTAGGGCCAGGCCAAAGTGAAATGTGATTAAATTATGGGAAAAAGATCTGGATCATATTCTCGATAAAAAGTCAAAGATCCCATTTTCAATGTATTTTCGATGACTCTGGGTTTCTAGTTAACTGTACTCCAAAAGAAATAAACTGAGCTTCCTGATTTTCAGACGGATAATGTCCAGCTAATTGGAATAGTGATTATATTTTGGAAAAGATCTGGATAATATTCTGAATACATAAAATCCCAAATTTTCAGTGCCACTCCCTGGGGATGTCTGCACTCTTAGAGTGCTTTGAAGTTGTTATATCACCTGAGGTTTATGTTAGAATAAAGAAGAATGTCATAACTTAAAATGGTAAAATATATATTGTTTGAAGTGCCTGGTCCACCCGAAGACATTTTAATACTAAATCTGTTATTCCAGGTTTATTATTGTAGAATGTATATTGAGCATGACGTGTCCTCATTCTCGCAGATGCAAAGGTGTCTTTGGCAAGTAAAATAATTCAATAAAAAATACCCACATAACCCACATAAAAATTTCATGAAGATCCGTTCATTACGTGATAGGTAAAGTATAAAAAAGTGTGTCTTACTGGGAAAATAATGCACGCTTTACGAGACCCTGAAACCGAACTTATAGCTCACCAACTTCAACAACCTAAAACATTTCCATTTTTAGAGAATTGTTTCAAGACCTCTTTACAAACCAATTAACCTAAATCTCAATACACTTGATTTGTGGCTATTTTTATATTTTCCTTTGTATATTGCCCATGTGTTGATATTAGTGCCTGGTATTTCATCGGTTTAATGGGCATGGCCATACAGGGGCCTGCCATAGCAGTTGGCTCTACCTTAAATCTGTAGGTCCAACTAGCATCTCTTGTGGGGTGTTTAGTTTGAATCATCCAGTCATAATCATCCGTAGGTAGCAGTAACTTGGGCGGGAAACCTCCCTTCACTTTGAAATAAGAAAGCAAACCATCAAGACCTATGAATTTACTTGGTCTGGATATGAATTTACATTGGATTATTTTAATGTTTTTAGTTAACTATTTTAATAATCTTAGTCACAATGCCTAGGAAAGTGAAGAAAACACCAGGCAATAAGAAAAAAAGGTGCATCTTCCCCACGGAAGAGGACGACTTCTACAAGGAAAGGGGCTGATAAAGACATGGATTTGGATGGTTCATTTCTGCAACTACCTGAACAAACTATAAGTAGTGTTCCACCTTCAACAGTCGGAAATGATACCCAAATTCGTGACAAGTCAGATGCCATACTAGCATATTTGCAAAAGATTGACATGACCAACCAAGCGTTAATCAGAAGAGTTAATGAACTGGAAACCAACAAGTCTGTGGCTTCCACTCCTCAAGCTCCTCGGTCACATTCAGGAATTCAGCCCATCGCATCACAAACTACACTGAATCCACAGCATCAGTCGGTTGGGGCCACCACATGCGATACAATGGGCTGGTGACCAGATACGGGGCAGAGGTCTCAGTTCTGGGACCAGACCAGAATATTGCATTGTGGGTGGTCATGCTTAAATAATTTCACTATAAAAGCCAGCCTTTGTTTAATATTGGCGCCACACTCGTTTGAAAGTTGAAGAAGTTACATGTTTTTTTATCTGAGCATCGATCTTATACTTTATTTTACAATTGATTTTAGTTTATATTTTACTTTGTTTTACGTAGCTCAGATCAAATAAAAATGCCAAAAGTTTTTCATTGCTCTAAATGCCAGAAGGAACACGAGCAGCCAGTTGGAAAGAAATGTCAAGGGAAGTTGGCAGGTGAGTCTTTTTCCAGTGCTAGTGAGGTAGCCGCATCCTCCCCTACATCCGATAGTCCTGCAGTTTCAGATCAGATTTTGAGTAAATTAGGGGAACAAATGGAGTTGATGGATAGGAGGGTGCGGCGTACCGAGGCTGCACTGGAACAGGGTAGCTCACACGTACTCCCCTACATCCGATAGTCCTGCAGTTTCAGATCAGATTTTGAGTAAAATAGGGGAACAAATGGAGTTGATGGATAGGAGGGTGCGGCGTACCGAGGCTGCACTGGAACAGGGTAGCTCACACGTAAGTCCTCTTCCTTCTACCTCTCGAAGCCAACATGGCACTGCCACGGCTTCCAATCACAGTATTGCGGTTCCTGACAGTAATGTTACGGAAGCGAATGTTGATCAGAGTGTGGTCCCCTCAATTGAATTTTTGAGGAGTAACGAATCTGTGCAATGTGAGGTGGAAAAGCGATTGGCAGAGTTGCATACACTTAACGAATCAACTACCAAAGGTAGAGTGAAGTCTCAACGTGGGGGACCTGGTGATATTTTTGTCAAAAAATCTGTAGATTGGCCCCAAAATTTTATTCTCACAGGTAACCAAAAGACTCGACCCACCTATGATGATCTGAGTATCATCCAATGGGTATCAGGCTTTGTGAGATGTATACAAGAAGAAAAATCCGAACAATGTCGCTCGGCTATGCTCGACTACTTAGCTAATTTGATGGAAGATGCATCAGATTTTTCATGGGGCTCAGCTAAAGCCTGCCATGCTATATTACTCACAAATATGGAAGCAGATAGGGTCTCATGGGTTGAAACGGATAAGGTAGACCGATTTCGTAGGGCTCATGCCCAAAGACACACTACTGGGGCTCAAACCTCTGCCACCCGCTCGGTTTCTAAAAAACCAAATGCTACATACAACAAGGGTTCCATGATCTGCAAGTACTTTCAGGAAGGTACTTGCAGATTCCCTACTCATCATAAGACAGCAGGCCAATTCTACAGGCATGTGTGTGAGAATTGTAATGGGACCCATACAACAAAAAGTTGCACACAAAAGATACCAGCAAAAAACTAGGTAACCACTGCAGTGGTGCAGTGGTTAATAAACATACTATGGAAAGTGTACATAATGATAGATACAAAGGTAGATGGGTGTATAATACTAACTTTCATGATACACAATTGTTAGATGTAAAAAATGTACAAAAACTAATTTCAATGTATAGATTTACTAAACCAAATGTATTGTTTTCTGATGTTGTCAAAAAGACTTCACAGTCTCATACTTGAACCTGTGACCACATGGCCAGAAAACCAAAAGGAAAAATATCTCAGGGCACAAGTGTCAAATGGTATGGTAATCAAACGCTGAAAACAGGTTTGAAGAGTGGTAGCAGTGGTGTGTACACAGAAACACGACCTTGTCTTCCTGAAAATCAGTCAAGGGTGAATAATTCACGTAGCAAACAGTATTGGGATAGTATTGATAGTATTTGTAGTCAGTTTGAAGCTTTGGCTGTAGAAAATTGTATTGTTGACAAATGTGATTCCAGTGCTGTTGTAGATGTAAAGGGTGACAGACAACGTCACACAAGTAAGACTGTGAATGTCAAAAAAAAGAAGCGAACGGTGAATAAAGGTAAGAATGTTTCATTTTTCATTTATTCACTGGAGGGGCCATGTCGGAATTGCTTCATGAATACGAATCGAATAACACAAATACTGACAATCTAGATCATCACAAAACATCCACTACTGTAGACCAAACGCTTCCTTGTACAGGTTTCAGCAAGTGTACCGTGGAGGGCACTGTAGGCGATAATTTTAAATCTGATGTGCTTTCCGGAGACAAATACTCTTTAGAAATCAATACTGCATGCAAAAGTGATCGCTTGCGATTGGCTAGAGGGGCCACAGAAAATAAAAAATTTTAAGAGCAAAATAAACAGTTCTTTGGCTTTATTCCCATCTATGGGCTACGCAACCGCATCCAGGATTGAAATTCTAACTCTGTACGCACAGATATCCTAGCTTTGCACAAATTATTACGTCAGGATGGCAGACACAACTATGAGGGTTTACAAGTGCCTGTTCACTCACAATTGAATTTTGTGAAGTGGAAGTCCTATCTCCAAGACTATTGGGATTGGCAACTTCCATTATTAATCAAATATGGCTTCCCTCTGGATTATAACAGGTGTCATAACATCCAAAGTGAAAAAATTAACGACAAAAGTGCATTACAGTATCCCTCTCATGTCGATGTTTACCTTACAGATGAAATGAATCATGGGGCTATGTTGGGCCCATTTAAGGAACCCCCAATTGAAGAATTACACACTAGCCCATTCATGACACGAGACAAATCGAGTTCTGACAAGAGGAGAGTGATTATCGATCTTAGCTGGCCCAAGGGGCAGTCTGTAAATTCAGGTGTTAACTCTGATCGATATTTGGATGTGGACTTTGTCCTTACATATCCCTCGATTGACAATATCACTGAGGAAGTACTGAAGCTTGGCAAAGGATGTAAAATTTTTAAAGTAGACATCAGTAGAGCCTTTCGCCATGTTCCCATAGACCCAGGAGACCTGGATCTGTTAGGCCTTCACTGGGAAAACTACTTTATTGATCGGTCGCTGCCGTTCGGATTCAAGCACGGATCGGCAATTTTTCAACGTATATCTGACGCAGTCCGGTTTATTATGACCTCAGAAGGTCACAAAATATGGAATTATATAGATGATTTTCTATGTGTGTCTTTACCATCAAAAATTAACCATTCCTACACTCGATTACAGTCACTGTTACAAGAACTGTTAGTAGTAAAAAATTGATACCTCCCAGCTCACAAGTAGTGTGCTTAGGCATCTTAGTTGACACAGAATCACTTACCATCTCTATTCCTACTGAAAAATTACAAGTTATCAAACAAATGTGCTCTCAATGGGCTACAAAAGACTACTGTACTAAAAAGGACCTTCAATCATTATTGGGTTCATTACTATATGTCACTAAGTGCATTAAGTACTCTCGCTTTTTCCTAAATAGAATGTTAAAATTACTCAGAGAAAATTATGATAATAAAAGAATCACACTTACTGAAAGCTTTAAACGAGATCTACAGTGGTTCAATACTTTCCTCCCAGTGTACAATGGTGTAACTTACTTTCAGTATCCTCCTAATAGAAATGTCTACCTAGATGCGTGTACAACTGGCCTGGGGGCTATTTATGAGGCACACGTGTGTACCTTGCCATTGCCATAGGCTTGGCAAAATATTAATATTGCCTCATTAGAAATGATTAATATTCTGGTAGCCTTAAAAGTTTGGCACTCCCAGTGGGCAGGCCACAGGGTACTAATTCATTGTGACAACCAAGCTGTAGTTTCAGTACTCAACACTGGTAAAGTAAGGGATGAATTTCTTTGTAAGATTGCCAGACACATATTTATGTGGCTCAGTGCATGTAACATTGATTTACAGGTAGTACATGTAGCAGGAAGATGTAACACAGTCGCTGACCTGCTGTCTAGATGGTTTATTACATGTAACAATTTCCAAAAATTACAGGAATTGATTCACCCTGTTACATGGGTTGCTGTAAATGAAGAGTTGTTGTATACTAATGAGCCTATATAGTTTCTATTATTCTTGAATTTGCAGCCTGTTCTCCTGCGGAGGCCTGTCTCATCAAGCTTGCCACCTCCAGACTGTCAAATGCTTTTGCAGATTCCACCAAGAGGGCTTATGCTACCCTATTTTCCACCTTCCTGGCCTTCACTGTGTTCATGGGCTGGGCTGTACCTCAGGTGAATGTATTCCACCTCCTATGTTTTTTGGAGTGTCTATACTACAATGGGGTAAAGCACCCTCAAATGGCTAACTATTTATCAGCCATCAAAAGTAAATTTATTATATGTGGTCTGAATGTGGCCTGCTTTAGTGACCACAGGCTCAAATACTATCAAAAAGCAGTTTAGTTACATGCCCCTCTTCAGGTCAAACTGAACAAAATAATTGATGTAAAACTTCTCAAGAAAATTGTAGCACAATGTAACCTCACATATATGGGGCAGATCTTTAAAGGTCTTTATTTACTCAGTTTTTTCTCCTTTCTACGGTTATCAAATCTTGTTCCACATTCATGTACTGGTTTTTCCTCATTTAGACATTTAGCAAGGGGGGACATAATCTTTAAACCAGGAAAAATTATCGTTCTGGTCAAGTGGTCAAAGACCATGCAGAACAACAACCAGGTTAAACTTATTTCTGTACCAAAAATTCCTGGCTCTCCACTGTGTCCAGTTCGTGCCATTTCCAACCTCTTATCACTGTCCCCCAGGGGTTCAAATCTGCCATTGTTTCAATATAAGCTTAATTCAAGTTGGACCCCACTTACTGATACTAAGGTCAGGAGGCATTTTTCTTTAATTTTATCGAGGTTGGGATTGCAGGGCACTGGCTACACTCTACACACATTCCGGCGTTCAGGTGTTGACTTACAAAACATACAGAGACATGGCACCTGGACGTCGGACTGTGTGTGGAGGTATATCACAGATGATGCCAATGTTGGGGATCAAGTGGCTGAGATGTTCAAAAACAAATTATCTGAACTTTAATTGTACTCTTACTGCTGGGGTTTTGCTGGTTAAATTAAATTCAGTAAAAATTTTAAATTACCATGTCACCACTTTAACATTTTTTAAATATCTCTTTTATTTCTGGCACAGGCCCACTTTCATTATGTAATCTTATTTTCTTCAAATCTGTATGAGGTTCTTTTACCTCCTTTAACTTACTTGACCTTATATTACAATCAATTTAAGGTCCCCTTAAATTCCACTTAAATTTAAGGTGACCCTGTGCCAGACTTAAATGTTTTATGAATTGTAAATAACCTGTAGTGTGGCTTCATTGTTGTTTAATGATAATAAATATATATATTAACCCGCAATGCATCTTTGGTTTTGACCTTAGAGGTCACTTGGTTGCATCACTTGGTCTGACCTTGAGGAACTGTCAGGCCTATGCTTCGACTCCAGGTGAATGCTTCTACAGGACCCCACACTCAGGCTTGTCAGGCACGAGCTGCAGTAGGCCAGTCAGCAGGCGAACATCAGCAGTCTGTGTTTAATACTGATGGTTTGTTACCTAGCATAAATTCACTGAGGCAAAATCCAAACATTTCACAATCAGTCGCTCAGATCATGGCAACATATGAAGCACAGGCCAAACAGGAAGCTGCCATAGGTAAGAATCAACATGCTCGGAAGTCCGGACCCTATAACACTACTGATACCATTACATCAATTCCTGAATCACGGTGGCCGAATGAGGGCTACCAAAATACTAGTGGTAAGAAAAGAATTGTGTATGATGATCTTTCACTTCCTGAATGGGCAGTAGGTCAGCTTAATAACATTTACCAAATTCAAGATCCAGTCATACTAAAGAAAGCCCTCTTGCAGACTATTATGGCCCTCAAAGATGCGACTCCTCTCCCCTGGGTAGCAGTTCGATCCGCCTATGCCAACTCCATGCATGAAATGGAGCAGGGAACTCTCTCATGGGATGACCAGACTCAATGGTCAGTAGATTGTCAGCCTCGCAGATAACAATGGCAAATGCAAACATCTCATCTTCTCAAGGGGTCCATAAGAAAATTTGCAAGTATTATAATGAGGGGACATGTACTTTTGAAGCCAATCATGGCAACTTCCGGCATATATATACATTTTGCTCGAAATTAGGGAAGAGTTCTACTCATCCAGAGACAAAGTGTTATTCAAAACAGAGGGGGCAAGATAGACAAAATAGCAAATAATATGCAGGGCCATCACCTGGCCCTACTGCCAGTCACAGTGGGACCAAGACAATAACATCTAAATGGGGACGGGACATAGAATGTGTAAATTGTTTTGGGCATCTATTCGGTAATAAGTGTCAAAGTACACGTATTAATGACAGAATTTTGTGTGGCTTTAATCAATTTAAGTCACGTGATAGAAATGTTATTCATGATGTCTGTGGTTGTGACCAAACATGCTCTTGTAATCAATGTAATGATCATATTGTTGGGTCGCAAGTAGTACATGATAATGTAGGCTTGTCAGAGGGTACTAAAGTACTTCTGTTGATAAAGAATATGTAAAGAATACACATGTTGATTACAAATATTCACATGTTACTGTTATTGATAATTACAGGTGTATCCAGACAACTGGTGTTAATCTGGTTCAATGTAGCCACAGGAATACATCAACGAAGGTTCCAGTTAACAATACTAACTTGGGTATCGGGTTTGTATGCAATACTAACAATATTAATATTTGCTGTGAGGAAATGAAGTATAATCATGTAGGAGATGGTTACAACATTTTGCATGCTGCTGGTGCTGATGGGGGTTTGGAACATTATAACATTGGATGTAACTGTGTATTGGGTTTGTATTATGTTGATTTCTTGCATTGTAATAACGTACAATTGCCTTCTGGCTGTGATTTAGTATATATACATCCTATTGAAAATGGGAAAATTGCTGGTTTTTACTATTTCATGGTTGCTGGGGGCACAGGTAGGCTGATGCATTGTTCCAAGCCTCCCACTGGGGCCTTAAGCGTATGGTATAGAACCCAAATGTACTGGTCAGTGTGTAATGATACAGATGATGGTTGTGTTGGTAATGCAACAAGAGACGAGGCTAAATTGACATATGAGAATTTTTTAGATGATCAGCATAGCTGGAACAAGTATGGTTGTTCAAATGAAAAACATATTCTTGATATCATTGACAGGTTAGCTGATGAGTGCTGTGATCTAGTACCCCAGGAGACTGAATCTGGCATAATGCAGGTTAATGGGCCATGCTGGACAGAGTATGATGGTCATACTAATACATGTCACACTAACCAATCTCATCAGAATCACAGAGTATTCCAAGTGGCATTGAGGCACATTTGGGGCCTCATGTGTGTACAAATGGGGTATCCAGAGAAGCGTCTTTTCCCAGTAAAAGTATTGGCTTCCTTAACCATCATCCTAAAGAATTCATCTTCATTTGTCCAGATAGGGCCCCTCTAAACATTGAGTCAATTGATGCTTATTTAAAAATTGCAGAGATAATTCGAGACACAGGTGTCCCTAATTATGCTCAGGCCAGGATCCCCTTGATTTCTGGATTAAATATCAATGAGTGGGAATGTGAGCTTAGGGACTATCATGACCCATTTTTACTGCAATACCTTAAATTTGGCTTCCCACCTTCATTGGTGCACTCACATGAGCTTTCTAATAACACAGTCTGTAATCATCATTCAGCTAACCAATTTCCAAATGCCATTCGAGAATATTTGTAGAAAGAGTGCACTCTAGGGGCCATGTTAGGGCCATTGGATCAGATTGACTCCCAGCACTTTCACTGCTCTCCCCTCCTTACCAGGCTCAAAGATAGGGATAAACGTTGTGTCATCTTAAATTTATCTCACCCCTATGGCAGTTCTGTGAATGACCATGTGGTCAAGAATCACTTTGATGGTCATGAATTCACCCTGAGGTTTCCTACAATTGATGATATAGTTCAGGCAATACTCAATGTCAAAAATGACCCTGTGGTCTACAAAATTTATGTAGCAAGAGCATTTAGGGACCTTAAGGTGGATCCAGTTGACACTCTAAAATTTGGCATCCATTGGGATGGCCTGTACTTTCTGAACCAAAGCGTCACATTTGGGTGGACGAATGGGAGTGCAGCACCAGATGGTGTCTGACGCTGTCACTTTTATCATGCAGAAGTATGGGGCCAAAATTTTTGCCTACATTGATGATTATGTCAGTATTGCTGATGCTTGTGACGCAACGCGTCATTTTAATGACTTACATGCACTTCTGATACGTCTAGGCCTACCTATTAATGAGCAGAAGCTCATCCTTCTAAAACTTTGACCTGCCTTGGGGTGCATATAAACATACCTGACGCCTCTCTCAACATTGACCAAGAAAAATTAATGGCCATTCATAAGGAATGTTTCCATGTAGCCAACAAGAAATATCTCTCTAAGAAGAATTTCCAGTCACTATTGGGTAAGCTAATTTACCTACACAAATGTGTCGTTCCCGCCAGAACATTCATCAACAGGATGCTGGAACTCTTTCGCAATAATAGCCATAAGAAAAAAAATTCACCTTTCTACAAGCTTTTTTCAGGATCTGGAATGGTTCAAGAAGTTTTTGCCCCACTTTAGTGGTACTACCATTTTTAGGAAGCCTTACATCCCTGAATCTGAGGCTCTGCACCTAGATGCTTGTCTCTCAGGTATGGGTGTCATATGGCACAATAGAGTCTACTCAACCCCAGTACCAGCCATTCCTGGTTTTGACCTAAAAATTGTGCATCTAGAGATGCTAAATATCATCGTAGCATTAATGCTTTGGGGTCCACTATGGCAGCACTCACAAGTAAAGATCTTCTGTGACAATGAGGCAGTGATCCAGGTTGTGGCATCCAGCAGGACTAAGGATCCATTTTTGGGGGCCTGTATAAGAAATCTATGGCTAATAACTGCAATTTTTTAGATTGAGCATATCAGGGGTTGCCACAATATCAAGGCTGACCTTCTTTCTAGGTTGTATTCTGACAAGCCAGTTCACCAAGATTTGCTTTTAGACCTTAAACTTAACTACATCTGGGATAAAGTTTTACCTCAACATTTTAACCTTGACCTTGAAATATGATTTCAGGTGCCACAGAATATACCAGTCACCTGTTTGAGTCGGCTTGGGATAGGGCCTCATCTTCACACCGACCTTCTATGGTATTGGCGCAGAATTATCACTTCAGAACTTTCCTGACTTTTCTTACTTTCTTGCAACTGCCAATAGTCATTAATGTACACAACATTTTGATTTTGTTAGAGTATTTGCATAATAATGCCATCTCCCCAAGGTGATTCGCAACTACCTTTCCTCTATTTCTGTATTAGCACTTCATTTTAACCTTGACCCTAGACATACCAAACATGAGATGGTACTGAGATTTCTTAGAAGTATATCCATCAATTCAATCTTTTCTCCCACACCTAGAGGGATTTTTTCTATTGAGATGCTATACCATATCTCCTTGGCATGTGACATACTCCCAGATCCCATTTTGTATAGGTCAATTTTCTTGCTGGCATACTTCGGATTTTTGAGAATGTCAAACATTGCCCCTCATAGTTTAGCTGCATTTGACAGTAGTAAGCATTTCTTACGACAGGATCTCATATTTGGCCCCCTGGGGCTCACCTAATAATTAAATGGACGAAAACCCTTCAAGACAATAAATGACACCATGTGATCCAGATCCCTAGCATTCAGAACATTTTTCTGTGTCCAGTCAGGGCTTTGCAAGCACTTCTAAAATCCAGGCGACTTCCTTCTTCTTTTCCCCTATTTGCAAATTTTTCTTATCCTCACCATCAGGTCATCGATACATATATTCGAAATGCACTGAAAAAGGTCCTTGCATTCAAAAATTTTCCTCTTAAAGGATTCGGTTTCCACACGTTCAGGCGCTTCATTTTATTCATTTTAAAAGTCTGCTCTGATTTTGTATAGTTTCTACTAACTTGTAATAAATTTCTCAAATGTCTTCTTACTGTGTTATGCAAATCTGACCTTGGATCTGCTATCTGACCTTGGAGTTGAACTTTCACACTGGGCTCAAGCTGACCTTTGGGTCCTCTAGCATCATGAGAATAGGACCCGGTAGATATACTATCACAGGTAGCAGATATGACCTTTCAAAGTGCCTGAACTGTAGCTCTGACCTTTGGGGTCATGGCACGAATCCCAGACACTGGGTTGAACTTTTATAGCTAGCTTATTCTCGAGTAAACTGTGTAGAATTTTTACTCTAAAATGGATTGCAGGAATAAAAGTGACTCTAATAATTTGGTTATAACTCAGAACAGTTTGTAACTTAGAACACTTTTTTGGGCAAATGAACTGGATAATTCAACTGATTTACTAGAATTAAAACACAATTCTTATGTTATCCTATTAATGAAAAGGTGAATTAACTGGAATGTATCAATTATCTGATCTCCAAAATGGGCACCATATTTGACTGTTTCAGGTGTCAGGTAAATTAGAACAAAAATGTGTGCATTACCTAAAAATAATGCACACTTTTAACAATAGAATGACTTCACAGGTGTGCTTTAAAGACAAACAAATGCGCCCATAAAACAACACCCTTGTGGAGATAACAAACAAACAGACAATTTATATAAGGGTAAAAAAACTCTTGATGTTGTCGGTTCAATCCGAGACCCAGTGTAACAGACAAGAATAAGCCCAAGTCAATATTATCCCTGTAGGGTTGCCCAAGTTAAACCTGGGGGTTAAAATGGGCCAACCTTAATTACAACACTGGTGGTAAGGTAACCAAAATCCAGACCTTATCCCCCTGTCCCAAAATATACCTGGTGTAAGTTTTGCCTGACTGTTTGGCCAGAGCAATCCCAGGGTCATTTTAGCACAGGTTAGAATCAACCTGGGGTTATTGCTGGTTAGTCTAAAGTTGACCCAGCTATAAAAACAGCTAACTCACAATACATCCCTAGCATTTAAAGTGATTTAGGTTACATTATAACCTTACTTTAGCATCGAGCCCCCCCCCCCCCCCCCCCCGCCTTGTTCATGGTTGGGTCCTGACTGATTGTCTGACTTCATGTTGTATTAGTGTTGATTGAAAAGGGTTTACATAGTGACTAGACCAAAGTTTCATACATTACTTGGCAGTTATAATTTTGATAAACCCCCTTGATACCTTGGGGCCTTAAGATCATCTAATAATATAGGACAGGGGGTATACGTTGGTCTAGCCATTAATTATAACAAAATATAATTATATAACCAATTTTTAACAATTTTATTACTTTTTCAATTAAAAATTTTGTTTTTCTCACGTATTTAATTGCATATATTTGTAACATGTTTTACTAATACAAGAAAAGCTGTATATTTTATAAGTGACTTGTAAGCCCAATAGGAGGTGGACAATTGGTGTACATTAAATTTAAACTTACATTTTCATTTTTTTGAATTGCATATAACTAAAATAAATAAATAATAGAAGAAAATAAATATCCACCACCTATAGGAATCCGGAAACTAAAATAATATATGTAAATAATCGGATCAAAACAATCATTTCAGGTTTCTCTCAAAATAATGCTTTATTAAATTAGATCAAAAGAGACAAGTTCCTGCATTTCCACTATCATGCATATTGTATGATAATCTGATGAAAATAATCCAACCATTCCAGGTTTCTCCTTCAATATTGCATTCATTAAATCATATTGAAAAAGACAAGTCAAACATTATCATTATCATGCATATTGTATGAGCCCGTCAGCTTCTAGGGACAAAGATAAACGTGTATTGTGTGGTTATCTTAGTCATCTGCTGTCAAAAATATACTGCCTTTTTAGCCTTGATTAAGGCTCATGTTAGCATAAAATCATTTGAAAACACATGAATACAAAGGTATGGCATCCATAATGCACTCGCATATGTCAGGGAACATTGGTTCACCTGAGAAAAGTAGTACATATACATACAAAAGTACATTATGCAAACTGATTTTTTTTTTTAAATTAAGAGATACCCGAGCATTAATCAAGGGTACTACATTCCATGGTTTTTGTAAATGTTACAATATATCCAAGTAAGATTCTACACCGATCTAATCTACAAATAAAAGCATTTCTTCTCTTAAATACTTCATTATTTGTTCGTTAACTCTTACTTAGCATACAACTGACTAAATCAAAAACTTAGTTTACTGTCGGTTAATTTTTTCTCACAAAAACCCTCAAACTTAAAGATAGCTCAGACCCTGTAGTTAATGATTTATTAAGTAAACCCCTAGTTCTTTACGTCCAGAAAACCATAAAGTTACTGTATATTTTGAAATAAGGTAATGTATATAAAATGGTAATTTTACAAAGGTTTTAAGTGAGACATTTCAACTAACATTTGTGACCTGGAGGGGATCGAACCCCTTTACATTATATTTCAAAGGGGGGGGGGGGGGGGTCGAACCTCCTGACCCCCCCCCCCCCTCTGGATTCACTAGTGTACCCTTGATGACTTATTGCTAAGCAGTGAGCATAACTTTGTAAGTTGGACACTAGTTAGCAACTGTATCACCTAGTAAGTCTTATAAGGTGGTTCAGTTTCGTATCTTGTATATGAGAGTTTTGTATTCAACTTAATAGTTGGATAAAATATATGTGGTAACAAGTCATACAAACTGCCAAGGAAATCGTACATTTGATTTAATAACTTTAATACATGAGATCTTATGTCTCATATGTATACCATAAAGTAAGTCATATATTTGACTTACTTTTAGGAAGAGTATGCGACTTATAACTATTATATAAAAGTGACGAAGTTGTATATGCAACTTACTAAGTCTTAACTAGTTACATACAAGTTAATAAGTTGTATAGGCCTTAGTAAGCGACAAATTGACTTAATATAAAATAACTTTTGTCAGCTAAGAGCTTCCATATTTCATAGCCACTAACCACCAACCTGTTACAGTCACCTTTCACAAAGATCTAAATTTAACTGCAGAAATTCTCATTACTTCAGAATGATGGTTTTCCAGCAAAGATAGAGAGCTTATTTGCATTCAGATACATTTTTACCAATATAGATAATAAGGTCTATATTCAAATGAAAGCTTTTTTCAGATTTTGTTGAAGTTTTTTTTTGTTGCACTGTTTTCTTTCTACATTGAGTGATATCAGATTTGCAAAGGTTACCTGGCAACGCAAATTCTAATTATTTCAAAAAGTTTATAGATATGCAAAGATTCGTTTCGACTAATTTATAAAAGAAAGATATCAGAAATTTGTTTTAAGCCAAATCTGACAAAAACCTTAAGCCACAATGTTTCCCTTTAAACAACATCTTGTTGAATAAATATAAATATGCAATAGTTATTTCATTTAAAAAAAAACTAAAACTTTGAAACCTATAAATACACAAATAATTTTTATATTTAAAATCCATAGATAAATAGCCGAGAAATCTCAACTTAATGTACACAGGTGAAGGTCGATTAGGTAAACATGGAGTTATTTTTTAGCTATTAGCAAACTGATGGAAAGTAGACTGAAAATAACTCTTATGGAAAATATGTTCTGACATTAACAACAATTCTGAAACATTATTTCCATAGTCCATAATATCCAATAGACTAGGATGTACCTTTTTGTCGTTTCATATAATAAAAAGTTCAAAATATACATTAGTTGGGTAATTATCCTATTTCTTATGGTCTACTGAGCAAACCTGCTGCAGCAAACGTCTGATATTTTTGGCTGTAAAAAAAGAAATAATGGGCCTTGATGCTGTAAATGTCATACCAAATAAGCAATAATATCCATTCTTGCAGTATTTCATTCTATACTCTGGTCATATTAGTAATACAATTCATTTGACAATAGTGCTGTTAACGGTAAACCCACATTCTGCATTTCTTAATTGTGGTAGAAATGACGAAATCTAGAAAGGATATTTATGAAAATTTGTTAAAAAGTTAATCAATTTAGGTAGTTTTCTGTAATTTAAAAGTAAATCATATCAATAAAGATCATCTTGACTCCAGTTAAGGTCACCTAAACTATTCGTATTGTAAATTCTTAATTATTGAAGCTTATATCATGATCAGCTAAGGTGACCTTTAATACAAGTATACAAGTATGTAAATAAGTTCTAGTAGTTTTATGTGTATTAATAAATTCAAATTATCCCAATATGTAGTTTATATACATATATACCCTAAAAATTGATGAAAACTTAATCTATTTAGGCTTTCTAATGGGTCATACTTCAGAATCATAACAAACTATGTAAATTTGGGGAGACACATGACATTGTACTTGATATTCGACAACCTCAAATTATCTTGCTCAGATATTTGCTGTTTTAAATTATGACTCATGTTCAATCTGGGTTAAATTTCCAAATATCATTGACAAAAATACAAGATAAGGGATTTCATTGTAACCCGTTAGACAATTACTAGGCACCAAATTATGAAAGCTAATATATAGAAATATTTTATCTGAAATATAAAGGTTAAAACCATATCCACCATTTTAAAATTATGTTGCACAAGACAGTATATGGAATAAAATGAAATATTTACAAACATTAAAATCTGAAAGAATAGACTTAAGATCCATATACACTAAAATGTTCCGATATCCCGAAATACAAGCTCTCTTTTAACCGAAGAACATAGTGTTGTGGCCATTTTAAATGAAACATTATGTTGTACACATTATACCCATGTTTCCTTGGAGATATGTGTTGATCCAATAAAACCTGGATAAAGACCTGCAGTAGCATCAGCGATACTAAAATGTGAATCACTGATAAAATTAGAAGGTGTGACTTACCGTGTGTTTATGTACTGACATTGATACTCTTCATAGGGCAATTTTTCAAATCATGACTGACTTAGGGACCACACTTACTTAGTGGTAACACAACTTGTCTCCCACCTCTGAGATTGGAATGCAAATCCTGGCCTGACCATCATGTGGGGAAAGCTGAGAGTTGCTTGCCATTTGCCATCAGTTTAGAGTACAGAACTTTGACCAACTGTATGTATTGGTTTCTTTCACCTTCCTGGCACAGTGTGACCTTTACAAGGTACCAGGTGAGATGTAGAATACCAACTAAGCGTACTAGTAAACAATCAAAGACTGATTTTTGAATTTTTGTAATGATTTCTTTTAGTTTGTAAAGTCTCATATCAGAAGGAAAATTATTGGGTTACATCATATTAGTTTAGTGAGTATCATCCATAATTCTTCAAAATAAAAAAAAACTAATCTCATCTAATCCAATCAAATCTAATATAAACTTTTATAGTGCTTAATCTCAAACATTGGTACTCTAATGTTCGACTATGCATAAATGTATTGAAAAGTTGAAGGTCCATTAGCAGAGCCAAGTCACACTGAAACAAGACACAGAGGTGGCGGGTGGCTATGAGAGAGCGTTTTCCTCAGCTTTTTCCTTAAGGAGGCAATAGGTGCTGCAATATGTACATTGTAGAGAAGGTCATTCCAAATCTTTGGAGCATCAAAGGCAAAACTATTTCAAAAGGGTTTGACTTGTAGAGACAAGAGTGGAAAGGAGGAACTGCCAGGTATGATGGTTGGGGTGACTACGCCAGATGCTTTAGGAGCTACTGCTGAGCAACAGGGATAGTCAAATATATCTTGGGAAACCACTGGTTGCAGACCAATAGTGCAGGTTTGAACACGTGCAAGGGTACTCAACAGGTAGGCAGTGGAGTCGCATGTTCTGTCATATGTACAGTAAACGTATGAAATTACAGCAACACTCAGACATCACAGACCTTAGCCAAGGCCTAATTCCTTCAATACTGCTTTTATGAGTGTTATGATAAAAGACATTTAAAAGTTCCTTTATCCAGACAGTGATCCAGGTCAACACAAAATTTATTCATCTATTCCTTGTGTCATTGTGGACTTTTCCTGAAAAAAATTATTTTGAAAATAAGCAAAGACAGACTGACAAAGGCATCCCCCAAAATAGATAACCTCCTTTGATGAGGTTATAATATTTTTTGCCGCAGACCCAGGTGAAGCATCTACTTTTTCCATAAAAGACATGTTACCAACAGATAGACAGTTACAGGGTTCATTTAATGAGATATTGCTCCCCTCCCCCTGAAAAATTGTCAAACTGTCAACCACTGATACAAGCTGCTGCAGACTGTCAATTTGCTATAAAACTTGACTCTCTTATGGTTCCTGTTCAGGAACAGCTGTGCTCAGTAGACTAGAGAATTGACCCGGCCTGGAAATAAACTGAGGAGCTACAGCAACATAATACTGGCATTATTTGTCCATAGGAGCTACCACATGACCTGTTTCTCTCTGGTGCTGTGGAGTTTAAGGCTCTATTGTGTAATAAAGACTTCATGAACAGAGGCCATTTCCTTTTTATTGGAATGTTGAATTTGAAGTGAAACACTGTTACATAACTTGTGTGCTGTGGTGAAGGGAACTTTCAGGGTTTTACTTGTGTGAGAAGGGATATAAATATAGCCAAGAGATTGTTTTTTCTGTGTCAAAGTGCTGTTGCATATAAGGTGAATTATGTGTGTGTGTGGATTTCTTCTCCCTCATACTAATGGCACATGGCACTTAAGACCTGACAGCTTGCTGTGCAATAAAATGACACAGAGATCCTACCAAGGAAAGCTATGGTCAAAGTCCTTTTGAGTGCCTGCTAAAGTTCTTCAATTATTGTTGTAATGCATTACATAAACTGGAGATTCAGACAACATTAATCACAGCACTGATATACCAGTGGGGAATAATGGTGTACATTTTTTATGAACAAATGATATCTGCTTAGTTTGGTGATGATGATGATAAAAGACATGGCTTATTCAAGACTAGATTTAGTTCAGTTTTTGTATGTAGGATTGCTAATCAAAGGATGCATTTTGGAAAAGCTTGACACCTCACAATTCATGTAAGTAGGGAATTGGTTATTATTATTTATTTTAGATTCATACACACGGTGCACTCTGTAAACGTATGATACATGTATTAAAACAAAACAATACACCATGGAAATGATGTATAGTTACATTGTATATTAAATATTACAGATAGTATGAAAAGAGAAATTGCAGCAACTTTCATATAGCCAACATGCCATGAACAACACAAAAAGCCATATATATTTGACCTTAAGGTCATCTGAGTAAAAAAAATATTGTCATTTTCTCATGAAATCTTTATTATTTGTTATGTTAAATATATCATTATCATAAATGCAGTTTTTCCTCTTTCATTGAGTTAGTAATGCCAACACAAAATATCTCACATTTCTTCTCAGCTGTAGTGCAAAATTTATTTCTTATTTAATTGAAACTTCTATGAAACAAAGAGTCACTGCCCTGGATGATATAAACTACAACACAATTTCACTGCAAGACTTTAACGGCAAATTACCTTGGTGACACATACCTATTAATAAGATGATTTTTCAATAGAAATAATATAAATTCTTACTAATTTCTACTTTGTCAACAAATAATTTTCAAAAGTGCATTAACAATATTAATCTGTTTATATATATGGTAGTGATGGGCCGGTAGGCCAAGTGTCTTGGTATAGAGAGCATTTTACTGAGATACTTTGATGAGATTTTACAACCACCACTTCACTTGTCGGCAAATTAAATGGAAGGAAAACTAAAAAGTATTAGAAAAACAAACTCCAAGTTGAAAGTATTATAAGCTTTATCCCCATATTTTCGTGCATTTTGCAGACTTTTTAGCGATTACCTCGAGAAAAACTGCCATGTTTGGTTATGACACTTTATAACCTAAACTAGCTTGTCAACACTTATACTTGAACGGAAACTTAAAATATTGGGAACAAACCAAAAAGCTGAAGAAATTATTCACGTTTATCTCATATTTTGTGCCTTTTCGCACTTTTATTGCAATGTCGTTAAGAGAAAACATCTATGTTTGGTTAGGGTTTACTAAATCATAGAGTCCCAGAATCAGTACGGTTTTTTATCGATGACCTCCTGATGTACATTGCCCCAGATCATGAACAAAATGTAAAATTTAAAGACTGTGTGGGGATAATATAATTTATTTTAGAATAAAACATCTAAACTATTTTATATATACAATTAGACAGATGACAAATGACACTTTTATATGGTTAACTTTTTTATTCTACATTGAGGCCACCATAAATCAAGCCAAAAAAGGTATGAAGTTTAGGGTGGCCCTAACCCTGATCCAGGAACTAGGGTCACCCTAAAGAGAAAGTTTGAAATTTCGAATTAAGGTAAGGTGGCCTCAAGCAACTTAAGGTTACCACTATATTAACCACACATAAAGTAAAATATGAATATAAATCAGTCAAATTTAGACGTGGGATTACTTAAATTAAGCAAGGGGTAAAGATAATTATGAAATTGATTATTTATTGTAAAACAGACCCTTGTACATACTAAAATGATACTGAAGGAGCAACTACTAGATGTTACATAAACCATACTGTACCCAAGAACTTGTACAACAGGAAATCAATCACTAAGAAGTTTACATTATACAGTTAATATTTAAAGTAATACACTAATACAATACCTTATGAATGTCGTTACATTAAAACCCAGCTACTAGACGTATAGGTTGGATAGGATGTCAATAATGCAATAAGCATTCGCAGTAAAGTAGTTATATCATTGACAGTTGTATTATAACTTAGGCATTATATCAATTTACCATCTGTATACATCAGAAAACACAAGTATTTCCAATTATTTAACCAAGTATCATATGATTGTTGCCTGAAGTTATAAACAAAGTTTCTGTCATTTATTCAAGTCAGTAGTAAATTAGACACTTTTCGAAATAAGATAGTTATATACGTGACAGTTACAGTATACGTAGCATTATGCCATTACTACCACAGTTATACATCATGATTTACAATTTCCAAATTTACCCAAGTATTATATACCCACTACATGAACTTGATTATTGTAACACACATTATTTTGGTTTACTCACAGAAGATCAGATAACATTTAATTTTAAACCTGTGCAATTATGGGCCCCCATACACCATTACATAATTCTCAGTTCCAATTGAAATTGGGTAACATGTGCCCTTACTTGCACATGTACCATAGATTTAAAGTAATCTAACCATGAGGTGAATTGTTACATAGGTGTTTTAGGAAGTTATAAGTATTTTTATCTTTTTAAACAACTAAAATATGAAGGCATACAAATAACTACTTGTATGTACAATACATTAGTACTTCACAGTGACAAGAGATTGCTTGAGTTCGTACTTGAATTGGGGTACAATGCTCCCCTTAAGTACTCCTGTGTACACCATGACAGCTAATGTCAATTACTAAAAATTTTCACAAACGTATGAATACATGGAGTTTCACTAAGAGATATATAAAATAAAGAGTAGCTAAATTATTTACAATACAATCTCCATATCATAAAATATATATGTGACCAATAAGTATCTACATTAAGAAACACAGCCTCTATATCAATGCTATTACAGCTGTGAAGCAACTATGTGTACATGTATGACTAGATAACATATAGATTACATATAACCATAATGACAATGCACATTCCAGTATAACTGTAGTAAAATGTTAACATTCTAATATTTGTAAAGTTATCCCATATCACAGCCTTTATCAGATTAAACAATCATGCAACCAATGATAAGATTTAAAAAAAAAACAGAATGAAACTATAACCTTTGCTATATGCGGTCAAGTGGTGGTGACCTTTGATAGGGAAGCAGACACCATACCTATTAATCACAAAACAATTTCTTTAAAACTCATTCTATATTACATCAAAACAGAATGCACATAACAAGAAACAAAAATTTTCATTAACACTCTTATCAATTACTGATATTTTTTTCCCAAGACAATTAACCTTTACAAACATTTCACTAAAACAACAATTTCCTTGAGCCATCTGAGGCCATTGAGAGGGTACAGGGCATCCTCCAGGAACGTGAATGCGACATATTGAAAATTTAAGGTTGGAAGCTGGCATCAGTGCAGAGAGAGAAGTAATAAAGCTGCAATGCCTGTATAAAGGCAAAGTGCTGCTGAGGATGACGCAGCTGGTCTGGCTTTTATTATGATAGTGAAGAAGCATCAACAGTGACGCCTAGCTGAGAGCTTGGAGATACCTGACCTAGAAGTCAAATTTTCCAGAAATGGCTGACATGTTAACCGGAGACCCTCCAACCTGACCCCTGGAACTGAAGCACATTCCCATCAAGACACATTCAACGTCCAGCTACTGGGACTCACACCAGTAGGGTAACTAACTGATGTGGTATGGCATCCTCATATCTGAAAATACACTTACAGCAGTAATATGTTCATGGTTTTCAGGGTGGGTTAGAGGGATTTTAATTTACAATTTTAAATGGCATCTGTCCAGTCTGACTTCCCTATCAAAAGTGATGAATCATTTGATTTTCGCGGGAGTCCAAAGGACCCTAGGTCAAAGGTCATCCAATCATATTTTAACATTTGGTTAACAAGAAGAGATGGTTTTAAAATAACTGGAGCAATGAGAGGTATGTGACGTTTAGTCACACACCCCCACATTGCCCCAGATCATGAGCAAAATGTAAAATTTAAAGACTGTGTGGGGATAATATAATTTATTTTACAATAAAACATCTAAACTATTTTATATATACAATTAGACAGATGACAAATGACACTTTTATATGGTTAACTTTTTTTATTCTACATTGAGGCCACCATAAATCAAGCCAAGAAAGGAATGAAGTTTAGGGTGGCCCTAACCCTGATCCAGGAACTAGGGTTACCCTAAAGAAAAAGTTTGAAATTTCGAATTAAGGTAAGGGGGTCTCAAGCAAATTAAGGTTACCGCTATATTAACCACACATAAAGTAAAATATGAATATAAATAAGTGAAGTTTAGAAGTGACATTACTTAAATTAAGCAAGGGGTAAAGAGAATTATGAAATTGATTATTTATTGTAAAACAGATCCCAAACCCCAACTAGGAGGTAGGTGTAAATAGGTGTTTTTGAAAGTGAAGGGCTACTTGTTGGGATGCATTATGGTCCAAGGTAATATACTTCCAGACACAATCAGACGTCCAGGTGCCATGGCTCATAAGTTCCTGTAGTTTGACATTCGAATTAAATGCAAAAGTGGCACCTGAACGCCTGAACGTGTGAAAGGTGATATTAGAGTTATGAAGGTCTAATCTTTGAAGTATGTTGCTAAAGTGACGTCTGACTTTGGTATCCGTAAGCGGTAACCATTGTGTTGACATTTTGTATTAAAACAAAGGAGAATTACTTTGGCCAGGTGTAATAGCTAGCAGATTTTTGATGGCATTTACTGGACATATAGGGTTTGAACCCAGGGATGGATTCTTTAGAATTTTTACCACATATCTGGGCTGCAATGTCTTTGACCACTTAACTAGTATGTGTATGTATACCTGGGGGCAAAAATAATGTCTCCTCTAGCCAGTTGATACAGTGGGGAGTACAATTTCTGAGAATGTGGAACCAAATTGGAAAGTCTAAGGAAAGAAAAGAAGGCTAATGTATAAATAGCCTTAAAAACCTGGCCCATGTAGGTGGTATCACATAGACACACTATAAGCTGTAAGGTAGGAATGTCAATTACTTTTTTAAGCTGAACTTTAAAAGGCTTATGAAGAACCATTGCTTTCTGGAAAAATTGTATACGTGGGTCAGCAAACGGGTGAATTGATAACCCATATAATGAAAATTTTGCTTTTATGGCTGATAGGTGATTTGCCATAGCCGAGGAAGAAAGACCTGAAAACTCTAAAAATTGGAGATAGGCCAAGAGCATGAGTGGAGACATTTCTGACATTTGTATGTTCATGAATACCATAAAGGCTAGAAAGAGACAAAACATACTGTTATAGCTTTTCTGCGTGGCTGGTCTAAAGGCCATATAAGTTTTCTGGATTGCAGTATGGACCAGGGAGACCACTTGAGATGGGGCACCTGAGGGTATAAATAGTGTTTATGATTTCATTTAGATACCCAGTCGATTTCCAAAACACTGGGATCTAATGTGACCCAGGTATGATTTGGAATTAATTGAGTCAACTTATTCATGGGGTGATTCACGGCTGACCATCTAGACAAAAGGTCAGTCACAATATTACTTTTTCCAGGAATATGCACTACTGTGATTTCAATATTATAGGTTGCCAGAAGAAGCTGTATATTACGAGCTATTGCTGCCAGTGTAAGGTCTCTGGTTTTGCCTGAATTAAGTACATGCACAACTGCCTCATTGTCACATGAAATGGAGATACGATTATGAAGCCACTGGCTACCCCAAGCCCTTAATGCCACTAGTATGTTTAGCATTTCCAAATGGACAATTTGGAAGTCAAGGTAGCCAAGAGCGACATCAATTGCATAGACTTGGTTTCCCTACACTGCCCCTAAACCTTGAAGGCTAGCATCCAACTCAATAGAACCATCTACAGATTTCTGATCAAAAATGTTAATACCATTAAAGGTGGGCAGGAATTTAAAAAAACAATTGATGTCCCTCTTGGCTTCCAAAGGTAGGTTAACCTGGCCCCTATCCTCCATAGAACACAAAAAGTCTAACAATCTATTAAGGAAGAAGAGTGAAGACCGAACGCATTTGCTAACATATAGCAGACTTCCCAGTAAGGATTGTCATTGACGCTTATTGCATGAATTTCTTTAGTACCAGGAATTGCACATGGTCATTATTTCTTGCAGTTTCTCGGGGGGTACAGCCAAGGTAAATTCTTTGGTGTTAACCAATATCCCCAGGCAGTTCATGCATGTAGTAGGTTCTACTTACTTTTTCTTTGAAATCTCAACACCTAACTTAGGGAGCAAAGAACGTAAGGCATCAAATGAGGTGTCAATTCGACTTGGAAGGTCAATCCCCAAGATGTCATCTATATAATTAATGACATCAAAGTTGCGGTGACGCATCATGTGACACACAGCATCGCTGAGGCGCTGGTACAGAGCACTGCCATGATGATAGCCGAACGGCAGAAAGGTGTCTATGAACCAGTCTACGTGATGCAGACCTAAGAGATCATACTCCCTAGGGTCTAATTTCACATGTCTGAATGCACGACTGATGTCAATCTTATACAACATGCACCCTTTACCTAAAATCTTTATTTGATTTGTTATAGTGTTTATGGTTGGGAGTTTCAGCAGGAAGGGGGTGCCTAAGTACCTATCCCTAGATATGCCAGCATTAACAGATAGACCCTGAGGGAAACTGAGGTCGATAATGACCCTACCGTGTGGAGCATTTGGCTTTTCCCTAGTCATAAATGGGGATATATGTAAATCTTTCGGAGGAGGTTCTTTAAAAGGACCTAATATTGCTCCATATCCTATTTCTTCTGATAAATAAGCTTCAACATCTTGTGGATATAATTTTGCTGAAGTATGGTTATCAAAATGGCTCTTTAAAGGAATATCCCGTTTAAAATCTAAGGCAAAATCAAATCTAATGAGAGCACATAACTGCTTATCCCAATAGTCAGTCAACAGACTGTCCCACACATACGGATTTAGTTGTGATTTTACTGTGATTTGGGATTTCATGAAGTCATAATCCCTAGAACCCCTGACCTTTTTGTGAAGGGCCAGTGGATCTATAACAGAGTTATTTTGTTGACATTTATCAGGTACTTTTAGGCTGCCCAAGGGAATAAAACCGAATTTGAACTTATTCTGGCTATCCCAGGCCTGTAATATAGGGCAACTGGGGAGTACTTGTCTGTAAGTGGATACTTTATTCTTGATCCTAAGTGGGAGATCATATTTAGTATCACTACCCTCAACAATATGGTTGGTTTCATTAGTAGTTACAATGGGGTTTTGGTCCCGATAACTTGTACATTTAGAACCATCACTAGTTTTTAGAAGACTGGATTGTTTTTGATTTCCCAAAGTACTTTTTATCTTTTTTTCTGAGATAGGAGGTAGCAGAACCTGTGACCTGAGGAGATACATGGTTCTCATGGTGCAGAGTACCAGCATTTGAATACGGCTCAACGATGGCATGAGAACGGTCAAGTGGTGAAAACCTGTTAAAACAGGGAATCTTGTACTCTGCAAGACCTACCTTGACCTTATGGCTGCTTTTGTTGACTGTAACAACTTGGACTTTTGAAGCCACCTTAAGTTTGTTGTTTGCATCAGCTTTGGGCTGAACCTCCCTATTGGGTAGGGCCAAGGGAAGTTTTTTGGTGGCACTGTGGGTGACAGTATCTTGACCATTACAAGTTGAGTTTTTAACCACTTGTGCATAAGAATAACCTTTAAATTTGTAATAGTCTAATTTCCAATTAGTACTACCACTTACACTTGTGGAGTTATGAATAACTCTGTTCTTTGGTTCAAAGAGACAAAGGGATAAGTTGAAAGCATGTTTTCCAATTGATATCCTGGGCAACTCACTCTGCCCTGCAGATTCAGTAAAAAATCTGGGTGTGTGGCTTGATTCAGATTTCTCTTTGTCCAAGCATGTTCAGAATGTCTGCAAAAGTTGTTTTGTTAAACTCCGTGACTTCAGACATGTCAGGCGGTTTCTTACTCATGATGTTTCTGTGCTTGTAGCCAACGCTCTTGTTAGTAGTCGGTTGGATTACTGCAACTCACTTTTCAGGAGCCTGTCCAAGTTCAATCTACGCAAATTACAGTGCATCCAAAATAGTGCAGCTAGAATTGTATCAAACACCAGTCGATACACCAGCATAACTCCTGTGCTAAAGAAACTGCATTGGCTTCCTGTTGAACAGCGCATTGTGTTCAAAACAGTCACACTTGTTTATAAGTATCTTCACACAGGTTTTCCCAGGTATTTTTCACCACATCTTTCTTCCTACAGCAGTTCTTATAGTACCAGGCGAAGTCAAAGTGGTGGTAATTTCCTAGTTATTCCAAAGTTCTGCCCCTCTGTTCATAAATCTGTCAAACAGTTTGGTAATAGTTTTGCGTTTGATGCTCCTACTGTGTGGAATACTCTCCCTGATGTGATTCGTGCCTCTCCATCCCTGGCCTCCTTCAGAAAACAGCTTAAAACCTACCTGTACACCAAAGCATATCCACCCTAGCCTGAATCATCCTCCTGGCGTTCTCCGTGGTGTTCGACCCCTGTTATGTCCCTGGACACAGAATTTTGTTGACTGCTTTTTGTTTTGTTGCGCCTTAGAGTCCTCTTGTTTGGGGAGATTAAGTGCTATAAAAGTCCAATTAGAATTAGAATTAACTCGACTGGGGTTCTCTACAAATCTCTTTGTGCCCTATTCATTTTTTGAAGGTTCATTCTTTTTCTTGGAATTTCTACAATCCTTGAATGGGTGGTTTAACTGTTTACCACTACTATGACAAAAGTTGCAAATGTGTTTATATAGCTGGCCTGCTGTAACATGGTCAGCCTTGTGGGTACACTTACCAGTTTGAAAGTACCTACATGGGACCCCTTACATCTCCCATTTTCTTACTTTGGGAAGTTGAAGGGTTAACCACTACTTTTTGGGCATGAGCCCACCTAAGTTGGTCAATTTTCTCAGTCATAGACCAATCAAATTTTTCCTCTTCCATTTTGCACAGGATGAGAGTATGTGCCCCTTTTGCTGAGGCCCACCCAAAGTCTTGGGCGTTCTCCATGATATCAGAAACATATTCTAACATTGCATTTCTTACCTTTGTTTGTTTTTCTTCTCTAATTATGGTACACATACCTGAGATCCACTGGAAAATTGAGAGACTATCATATGTGGTCCTGTTTTTGGCAGTGCCAGCCAGCACATGATTTTGAGGCCATGGAATTTGTTTTACTATTATTTGGTCTTTGCCTCCTCTCTGGGATTTGAACTTACCTTGTTCATTTAGTGCAGCAAGTTCAAGCAGTCTGTTGTCTACAGCCTGTTGGATGTTTTTGATCCCTTCAGGAACTTTGCACTGGGCATAATGACGTCATCCTCAGCTTCACTTTCATCAGAAGTCGACGTAGAGTTCAACGCACTGCCAGCCACAGAATTAGTGCCACGTGATGTAGAAGGCAACCCACCATTGATATGCTGTTCTGTCTTTTCTATTCTGGCCTCTATGGCAGATAACCTAGAACTTACAGAAGAGAGAGCATTAATGATTTCCTGGTTGATACCCCCACCCACCCACCATATTACTAGCAGCAGAACTGGTATTTAAACCGCCCATTTGACATTTTTGTCCTACAGGCTGCTTATGCTGGCCTCCACAAGCCGAACAGTGAAACACCTTTGGCATTGTTAGCAATTGGATTCAGATGCAGCAGAATAATTTTTAATTTACTTTAAAGATCTCCGACTATACAGTTTAATTTAAAATATTTACTAAAATAATAACGTTAACAAAACGCTGCCAGTGACACTAATAAAACACTTTACATAAAATAATCTATAACAACACCGACAGTCCTAAATAATAAGCGTTAACCATTACATAACAGATCTAAAAGGTATATCATAACAACAAAGGAGATCAATGTACTGGCAATAAACGTTTGCAATACAGATAGGCTTCAATATTAAAGACTAACCAAACACGAGATTACATAATCAAATTACGTGTTTATACAAGCTTTATATGTATGAAACCCTACCTGATACAATGCATGTGACATAATATAATATGCAAACCATACAATACCAAATAACGGTCCACAACCATACACGATACAACACTGAATTAATTTTAATTTGCAATTTTAAATGACGTCTGCCCAGTCTGACTTCCCTATCAAAGTTCATCCAATCATGTTTTAACATTTGGTTAACAAGAAGAGATGGTTTTAAAATAACTGGAGCAATGAGAGGTATGTGACTTTTTAGTCACACAACCCCCACACATTTTTCGTACCGATTACTAAAATTTTGTTTCCAACAGGCAATTATGTTTGAGGATGCCATTTGAAAATTACGGCAGCATATGACTTTGACCACTTGGATACCTCCTTTGAAAGCAAGACAATATCCAAGTTTGTGCCATATTTACGTGTGAGAAACCATAGGCTTAATGTAGTCACAAAACACACACAACTGAAGGAAGAATTTCCCCCAAACCATGAAAATAGAAGTGGAGTATTGGGGTTCGTCACTGCCAAAGTTCTCACACAAATTTTTAATTGTATATTGTCTACCATGAAGTAGTGTTTAGCCAATTCCAATGACTTTGTGAACAAAAAAGAAATCAATATTGGTATGCAATGTATTTTACGTTTTACAATATCTTCTTCATTCTATGAAATATGAAAAAGATTCACATAGCCAGTACCTATTAAAATCATTAAACAGAAATTTAAGAGTTTAGGAATATAGTTTCATTTTTTTCCTGTAAAATATTGCACACTCCAGTGAATAGTAATTTGTCAAGGGGAATACCAAATTATTATTGACTTTTATTTCTAAGTAAGTATTTTAAAGATTACAAGATGAGGCAAATATAAGTAAACTTCAGACAGAAACACAGCAATTTATCAACCTCTGAGAGAGAGCCTTCTAAAGGGCGATAATACAATTTCTACTTGAAATCATTACTCCAAATTGGCACATGACCAATCCGCACACACCTTACAAAAATCGGAATTTTCAAATTAGTATTCCTAATTGAAACATATTAAATTCATGTTTTACTCCGTTTTGTACCAAATGAGCTGGTTCGTAAAAATCAGATTCTGAGTATACACTAGGAGAGGTTAATTTGTAACACAAAGCATGCTTCCTCTAATTTAATCTTGTCTCTGAAGCTATGTGTGGCTGAAAATAGAAAAGCTTGAGTTGTATAGAAATTAAAAAAAATATATATAAGAGGAAATATCTTCTCGTGATACATACTAATGTTACATCTGTGTTACTTTTATGTCTTCTCCTCTCCATCCCTGATTTAACAAAAAGTCTCAAGTGGGTGTACTAGTTTATCTTGTATACATTTTTAAAATCTAAATTCATATGCTATTTACAGGTCCATATATACAGTGTATGGTAATAACAGGTTACATGATAAAAATATATGTAAATACAGAATATAATGAGAATATGTTACTTATATAAATTATTTATAATAACAAGTTACATATTACACAATGCAAACATATATCAATACACTATATAGTAATCAGAATTTTCATATTACAAATTACAAAAACATATAGAAATATAGGATTCATTTATAGCAAATTACATATTATAGAGACCCTCGACCTGTTTATCAGGGTGGCATAACACAAACTGAACACAATGGCAAAGGATTTATAAACTCACAGGTTACACCAGGTTAATTACTTATACTAGGCAGTCATGTTTTTGGGTGTGTCTGTCTATTTATCCGTCTGTTTATTCAGCTGTGTTTGTGATAACTCCAACAGTAATGACTGGGGTATTTTGAATTTTGATATGCATGTTAGGGCCTGACAGAAAAAAAATAGATAATTAAATTTTGGCAAAATTAGGATCATATTCTGAGTATAAGAAATCACCATTTTTTCTCAAAGGTCCCATTTTTAATGTATTTTCAATGACTTCGTTTTTCTGGTTGACACTAGTCCAGAAGTATTAGGCAGATTTTCATGAATTTTTTTATTTGATTAGGGCCTGGCCAAGGGAAGGGTTGAATACATTTTGGGAAAGCCCTGCCTCTTAAAAGCTCTCAGGTTGGCGAACACACACCTTGGTGGACGTCTGTGTTCCACGAGTGCTTTCTAGGTTTAGTTGTTCTTATTTGAGTTGGGTACGTAATTCAGCAGACAATTTAAATTGGCAAAAATTAAACCACAAAATCAATCAGTTGCCAATGAGGATCACTAACATCAAGAGAGCATCAACATCCATACAATGAGTTTTGAGGAAAAAGATTCCTTCTGGCAATTACATTATCGTCCTTACAGAGATTGTTGTTATGTGTAAATATAAATAATTCATATAAAATTGTATTCCAAATAAATGTAGAGTAAGAAATCTACAATTCGCCACATATCTGAAATTCGGCACATGTTGAAATACTAATAAAATAAATGAAGTGAGGTGAGATTTGTTGAATGTCCAGTAAATTAAGGCTTTTTCAACTGAAAAATACCAATTTTAAGACAAAATATCATTTTCTTTGTATAATTAACTGAGGTTTTAGGGGTGGCGAATTTTAGATTCCTGGCGAATTTTAGATTTCTTACTCTATATGCATGAAGAAAGTGCAAATGAGATTTGTATTAAAATTGTGCTGAATCATGAGAAAAGCAGAACAAAACTAATGTTTTTTAAAAAAGACACCTAAACTGCAAAAAGTAAAATTTCTTCCAAGAACCACGTAGTTCAAATGTCTGTGCTTCAGATGCATGAATAATGGAAACATATTTACTTTTAAAATGTATTCCTTAATCTCTGGGATCTGGATGCTGTATGTTGTTCATTCATTATGAAAAGGGTGTGTAGGTGGATAGTAGATTATATGACGGTGTAAATCCTTTAGGCGACTTATAGTACAAACTTATGCAAAACAGAAATGCAATATGTATTATCATTCTGGTTTTTTTTTATAAAACTTGTGTTTCTTTATTGGTAAAGTATATTTCTTGAGATTTAATGGAAATCAAGATAAGTAGCCAGTGGGATAGGCACTATGTTTTCAGTGATGTTTTTTTCATATCAGCACAGACTCACAGAGGTGAACCCACTATCCCCGACAAAAGCCCCTCCCCACAGACAAACCCTCTTGTTGAAATGTATGTAGGACATAAACCCCCACATTCCCCAGAGGGAACCACAGAAACCCAAAAATTGGGATTATAGATATTTATTCTACTATTCTTTGACTGTTAATAACATTACATATAATACTAGTATAACATCATAGCATCTGTTAGTATGACTTCCATTTAAACATATACGATAGCTGCTAATAGCATTAAATCTATAACATTACTGTATTCATGAAATGTAAATTTATAACATTACTGTATTAATGAAATGTTTACATGAAGAAACATGAAACCAAGGACACAGGCTTGGGATACTGTAATGATAACAAGATTAGAATTTTACTGACATGAGGTTTGGTCAACACCCATGGGAATGTACAATAATAAAGATTTACAAAGAATGTGAATTTACAAGGTCATAGGTTAGGTAAAGGTCAAGGTGGGCATAGCCCTGGTTGATATATTGTAACTTGTTGAATTGCAGAACAATTTTTTAGGGTCCAAGGTGTGGAACCATGCGAATTTAGCATGGAATTTGTAAAATAAGTGGGAAAGATGTGTGGTTGGAATGGACAGGGGCACCCAAACAGCCAAGAAAGTAGATCATGAATGTAGGAGTCGTTGAAATGTGGAGGAAACTGGTGATGAAAGTTGGGGTGTGGATTTGATGTATTTCCATACTGAATCCGATTTCCAGGTCCCATGGTGCATGATATGCTGTAGTGGAACCCCATTGTGAAAGGCCCACGTGGCCCCCGAGCGCCTGAAATCGTGGAATTTCAAAGGAGAGGCAATGTGTAGTTTGGTGGAAATAGAATGTAGGTGACGTCTTGCCACTGAATCTGTCAGAGGAACTGGACCATGGGACCTGGGAATGGAAAATAAAGGAGTACTGGAAGAACCTGGGGTGTGATTCAGCAAACATGTGATTGCATTGTAAGGACACAATATGGAATCTAACAATACTGGAATGGGTATTGCATGTATATCAGATCTATTTTGAATTGTCTTCGACCATTTAACTAGTACATTAGCCCCCTGGTCTGTGAGTATAATATCTCCATGGGCCAGTTGCATAGAAGGGTCAAAAGCAGCAATGGAGTGTGGTAGTATATTGGAAATACGCAAGAAAGTAAAGAAGGCCAAAGAATATTAGGCAGTAAACTGTATGGGAAATTGTGATTTCTGTGTCAACAAGAGAATATCCTTGAGTAAATCTGTGGATATGATGGCTGTGGATTTTGGTTGTAGGGGTCTATCTAATTTTAAAGCTTTAGAAAACAAGTGAATTTGCTCATGCCTAAATGGTGTGGTATCTGAATTGTGGATTATAAACTGTGCTCTAATTCCAGCCATATAGTTGGCAATATTGGGTGCTGTATGACCAGTTTCAGAAAGGAATTGCATAAATATAAGCAAAACAGAATGGTTTACCTGATGGTGGCACAGCCCAATTGCCACCAGGAAGCCTAGGAAGTCGGTGAACATACGATGATATGTCCTAGAAGTGACTGGTCGAAAAGCCAACTGTAACCTCTGTCTGGCCCTGGTGGCAAGCTGGGCAGTGAGGGTGTCACCATCTGAAAAACAAGACTATATGTTATGGTTAAGTTTCATGAGGTCCATATGTGTATGGACCCATATAAAATGTGGTAAGAGTTGACGTAGTTTAAGAATAGGATCTTTAGTTATATTCCACCTGGAGAGCAAATCAGCGATGCTGTTTGCTTTGCCAGGTATGTGCCAAACTCTTATGTGTATATTAAAAATGGCACAAATCAGCCAAATATTTCGGGCACAGGTGGCCAGAAAAGTATCTTTGGTTTTACCAGAAGTAAGTACTTCAACCATTGCCAAATTGTCACATTTGATATCAATGACCTTATCTGACCATATCGAGGCCCATACCTTCAAAGCCACCACTACATTTAACATTTCAAGCTGTGTTATATGCAGGTGCTGACAATGCTGAGGAATGGGCAAGGTGTATACCATATTTGCAAAAGTAGCCCCCATACCCGACAGGGAAGCATCGAGATGTACTACATGGTGAGGTGTCTTATTGTCAAAATAAGTAACACCATTATATTGGTCTAAAATGGTATTAAACCAACATAAATCCTGAAAAAATTCAGGATTTAATGTAAATCTATGCGAATTATGGTGTGACCTCAATACTTGCAACATACGGTTTAAGAAGATACGAGCCAGTTTGATACATTTTGTAATATACAGTAAGGATCCTAACAAGGATTGATACTGCTGTTTAGTCACAGTTTTCTTTTGTGTCCATGTTTTGCACATTTGTTTAATTTCCTACAATTTTTTTGAGGAATGGATAACATCTTGTTGACGGTGTCAACCTGTATACCTAAACATGTGACACATGTAGAGGGAGGAACCAACTTTGAATCACTCACCTCTAATCCTAGATCCTTCAACAGAGATAATAGAAAATGATATGATTGGTATATTTTGGACGGTAATCCAATATATATGAGGTCATCTATGTAATTTAAGAGTGCATTATGATTGTGTTTTTTCATAATGAACCTGATAGCATCGGAGTATCTCTCAAAAAATCCGGATCTGAGTCGAAATCCGAAAGGCAGAGATCCGTCCAGGAATAGATCCTGATGAAGTATTCCCAGCAGATCAATGTCTCCCGGATCAATACGCAAATGTCGAAATGCTCTACTGATATCTACTTTGTACAATAAGGAACCTGGACCCAATTCTTTAACATGGTGGACTATATGATCAATAGAAGGATAAGATAAAGAAAAATATGTATCCAGATACTTAAATTTATGTATGGCACTGTTGATAGATGCCCCTTTTGGCCAACTAAGGTCCATTATTGCAAGCGTTTATCAGTATTTTGTTTTGGTCTGGTCATGAGAGGAGAAATGTGAACAGGAAATGGCAGTTGTTTAAAAGGGCCATATATTGCCCCATACTTCAATTCCTCAGATAAATACTGGTCAATATGTTCCATATATTGGTTAGCCGAGGTATGGTTATGATATGTTGGCTGAAGCTTGAATTTCCTGTCAAAGTCGAGTGGAAATCCATAGTTTATTAGATCTGGGAGTTGCTGATCCCAACAATCTTGCAGATGGAAATACCATCTTTCAGGATTCAGTTGAGTGGGTACTGGTATTCTTGATTTTAAAAAATTTGGCACTCCACTATTTTGTATTATTCTAAGAGCCTCTAGTATATCAGGTATGTTTTGCCAGAAAATATCCGGGCCATTATAAATTTTCAAGTCGTTCAAGGGAATATACCCAAAATCCCCACCATTTTGAGCTATACAGGCCACATGATCTTTACTAAGATGTTTATTTTGCCATATGTATAAGGGAATTTGTTGTAAATGTGCAGAAGAATGGGGTCTTCATCCCGAGATACATGTTTTTGTGTCTTATCAACAAACATAGTGGCCATTTGTTCAGTATGATTGGTATGTAGCGAGGGGCCATCAAGGAGTGTATCCACAGTAACATGGTTTGCCTTAATGTCATTTGGCAAAGAATCGGTATTTTTAGAACCATGTTCATGCTGTGGTGTAGCATTGCTTGATTTTTGGTCACCGTGTATAGAACGACTATGTGCATTTTGTGTGTGTAATGGCACAATTGTATCTATAAAAGGCTGCACTTCCCCCTCAGATCCCTCAGTGTCTGTATAACGATCTGATGATGAGTCATCATGAAGATCCATAAGAATGTTAAACCTGTTGGCTAGAAACCCCTGTTTCATCATTTTTTGTATTCCAAATCATCCTAGTTGTATAATGACACAATTTTGATGAACCAACGCCCAAGCTTATTCGTTTTTTGTATTTCTAGCTTTGGTTTTGCAATCCATTTCTGGATGTGGAAACGATTTTCCATTCTTTGTGAAGCAATGGTTGCAAACATGTTTATAGACCACACCTTTGGTCTCATGTGTTGCTGAGTGCATACATGAGCCTTGGTTAAAGAACTGACAAATCATGGTTTTTGCATTTTTCTCACGTTTGGTAACATTTTTGGAAAAATTTTGAGTGGAAGGGACATGGCGTTGGGCATGAGCTCTTCTAATGCGATCAATAAGATCAGTTTGTGTGTAGTCCTTAATTTCACCCTGTTCTATGCGACACAGAAGCACTGCATGGCAGGCCTTTGCAGAATTCCAAGAAAAGTCGTTGGAGTCATCGAATAAGGAAATGAGATAATCTAGCATTGCATCTTTATTTTGAATACAATTTTCTTCACGCATTGTTCTCCAAAACCCTGCCATCCATTGACCCATCGATAATTGGTCGTATGAAACTCTTTCTTTCTGGGACCCAGCCAAGACATGTTCATGTGGCCATTTAACCCTATGTTTTACAAAAACATCTACTGATCCACCTCTTTGAGATTTAATTTTGTTTTCAGACATACCTGTTTTTGCAAGCTGTTGCAATTCTTTAATTCTGTCTTCAACACTACGTTGAATTTGGTTATTTGCTCTGATATATTCTAACGAAGGGATGTGGGTAGTACCCGACTGAGAACAACAATCACTACTTTTGTAGGAGTACTTTTTTCCGCACGAGTACTTTCTGTTTTGTTTACCCGAGTACTCTTGTGTGGTTTAGTGACACGAGTGCCCTTGACTTTGGATCTATCAGCCGTTTTCTTTACAGGTTTGTCTTCTAATTTTTGAAGCCTATCACCGATAGCAGCAAGTAGAGATAGAATCTGTTGATTTACCAATGTTTGTGATTCTTGAAAATCCAAGTCATGGGCAGTCTTGGCAGCATTTTCGACCTGTAATCGGTTAAACAAACGCCCACTGGGGCCCGCACCGTCACTGTCAGATGAATGAATTATTTGTTCACAATCAAGTTCACTACCTGATAGCGAAGAGTCCGAATCTTGGTGAGACATGACCTGTGATTTTTGTCCCAGCAAGTTCGTTATAAATTCGTTATCATCCGCCAAATGCAAATCAAAAGATACCTGAGTATCAGCTTTTTGAGAACGTAAATAATACTTTTTCTTCTCCATATACCGAAGGTTGTAAGACTAAGATAAAATAAAATAACACTAAAAACAACAACCCAAAGTACATGCAGAAGAAAAACAGAATAAAATAAAATTGTCCTTGAGCTGTTACCCCTTCCAAGTGTGAGCTGTAAATGGAAGAAGGGTTCAAATTTTCTGGCTAAAGAAGGCAAGGGAAGCCAATCAGAAGCCAGTTTACAAACAGCATGGTCATGCATACTAAATGTCAGCTTAAGGTACCCTCTCAGGAATGACCTAACTGACACCAAGGTGTAATCCCGCACAAATATGAGCTGAAAGGGAGAAGCCCCCCCCCCATTTGTAGAGGGTTAGGGAAAAAAACTTTATTTATTGACCAAAAACCCTCACGTTTTAGTAATGTTTTAAATTTTTCATTTTTTTTTCTCAAAATATATTTGAAACATGTTCTTCATGCAGGAAAAAATCTCCCCCACCTCGATGTTTTAAATAAATAGTTGAAATTTTGGTGTCTTCTGAAGCAATATTTCTTAACACTCCTCAGAGATCCCCTAAGACAATGAAACAAGTTTTTGGATTATACACATTAACCCAATAATATATTACTACTATATGTTATTGTAAAATAACATAAAACGATGTGCGTAAACATGATAATCAACAGATTAGCATTAAACCACCAGATCCAGATAAGTTTATCCCGCCTCTACCTCACTACAAGGTCAAACACTCATCTAAGGTCAAGCAAGGTCAACCAAGGTGGATCCAAAATGTACTAACATAAACATAATAATTACAATCATTAGATAAACTAAAAGATAAAGACCAATTAAAAGAAGCCCAGGTGAAAGCAATCCCAAGTCCCAGACCCGGATAAAAACCCTCCACAACAATAATTGTAGAAGAAAGCCCCCTAAGAGGTTATGAAGCAATACAACCAAATAGCAGGAAACCCCAAGACCTTAGGACAAAAGGCCAACTTAGGATGAGGTCAAAGGTCATGTGGAAGTGCAAACCTAGGCAATAAGAAATATGTAATTACAGTATACATGTACTTAGTACTATGAATACATGGTGTTACTCTAATATAAATGGAGGGGAAATGAAGAAAGGCCCAGGTGCCAAAAGCAGAGGTAGGAGCAATATCATGTATATAAGTGTGTCTGAAACATAGAAGAAACCCTGGAAAAAGTTGAAGGGGGAAAGTGTATATACCTGCAGACACAGTCAGAGGACCAGGTGCCTTGCGCCTGGATGTCCTGGATTGAAACACCTCTCTTGAACCCCCAAGTGGCTCCAGCCCTCCTGAAATCATGAAAAGTGATCGTCGTAGGTGTATTAAGTATCAAGCAGACCTGTTTAAGATGCTATCTGGCTACTGAATCTGTGAGAGGGGTGAAGCCAGTCTTTGTTTGAATCTGAAATAAAGGACTGTCAGGTTCCTGATGACACTGCAAAAGCAACCACTGGAAAAATATCTGAAACCCCAAGGACAGGTATGACAGGAGATAGATGTAGTCTTTGCTCTATCCTGTAAAGTTTTAGGCCATTTTACTATGATGACAGTAGAATGTTGAGAAATATAATATCACCTATACAAAGGTGTCTAGAACTGTCAAAAGAAGATGAAGTATGTGGAAGTATATTTGATAACCTAAGGAAAGAATAGAAAGCTAACAGATATAGAGCTTTAAACGTAACAGGGGAATGCAATGTTGCAAAAACCTGAACAATGGCATGTAATAAAACTTCATCAATGGCAAAAGTAAGCTTTGGTTGTAAAGGTCTTTTCAATTTGATTGCTTTTATGAACAGAGGTATTCTGTTATCTCTGAATAGAGCAGTATCACAACCATAAATAATACACATGGATCTGATGGCTGTAAGATGATTACTGATATTAGATGCACTTATACCTGCTTGAAGCAAATAATCCATAAATGCAAGTACGTCCAGAGTCGAAACCTGAGGCAAGGACATCCCCAGGGCCATCAGGAAGGATGTGAACAGCTAGAACATTCTCTTACAGGAAGCCAGCGTGGAGGAACGAAAACCAAGCCACAATCAATGGTAAGAGTGGGAAGCCATTGGAGCCGTCAGAATCTACCAAAAAAAAAAAAATAATAAAATAAAAACCCAAGCTATATATCATGATTAAGGAGAATCAAATCTATATGTGTACTGATACAAATTGGATCCTGGACCAACTGGTGTAGTTTTGTGTAATCTTCAGGTACATTACGCCATCTAGATAAGAGATCAGCCACAGTATTCTGGCTGCCCGTCACATGTGAAACCACAATTGAAATGTTATAAGTAGCTAATAACAACCAAACATTCCTGGTACATGTGGTCAAGATTTGATCCCTAGCCCTACCAGACGAAAGGACATCCACAACAGACTTGTTTATCACAAAAGATCTCTATTCTCTTATTGACCCATAAGTGGCCCTAAAGCTTGAGGGCAACAACCACATAGACCATTTGGGCTATGTTGTAGTTCATAAAATTAAGAGGAATTGGGAGTGAATAAACATAATTCTTAAACTGACCTCAAAGACCTTGGAAAGATGCATCCAAGTGCATGTGTTCATGTAACAGAGTCACATGAGACATTGTGATCCCATTATACGATTTCAAGAAAACAGTGAACAAATGAAGATCTTTGTGAAAGTCACTAAACAGTCGAAGCATATGATTAAGAAACATTCTAGATGAACTAACATACTTAATGACTTATAAGAGTGAGGCTAACAAAGATTGAAGTTCATTCTTAGAAACAATCTGCTCACCTGACCATTCAATGCACATTGGATTAATATCATGCAGTTTCTGTTCAAGGATAGAAATAGTGCGTTTGACAGTATAAAAAAGTATGCCTAAACATACTACCTGTATACTAGGTACACAGAGTTTCTTGTGACTAATCTGTAGTCCAAGTTCCTGGAGTATACATAGATTAACAATAGATTAAATCATCTATATATAATTCTGTAGACCTCTGTAACCATTTTTATTCATGATAACCCGGATTGGAAGAAATTTGATCCCAAGCAATATCCGAATGGAACTTTTAGATCCAGATAGAGCTTATCCCTGTGTTTGAGGCCTATCAAATCAATATCTACCGGATCTATGGGTATGTGCCTAAATGTACGACTGATATCGACTTTGAATATGGCAGCTCTGGGCCCCAACTTGTTCAAAGTTCGGATAATGGAATAAACAGATCAACATGCTGTGTGACTTTGGCTTTAGTACTTTTGTTCCGTTTGGCAAAGGATTTAAGTTTTGACATCACCTATTTTCTTGGGTACTTTTTTTATTTTAATCTTTTCAATATTGTCTAGACGTTTCCCAAGTGCACTCAGTTGTGCCAAAATGATCTGGTTAATGTCACTCTGAGACACTGAGTCAGCAGAATCCCGCCTCTCAGAGGCACCAGAGACCTGCCCAGGGGCGCCAGCCTGAGCACCCTTGCCGGAAGCCAAATGAGGAAAGGACAAATTTTGATCCAAATGGGCGGAAATATCAATGTCAGAATTGCTAGTATCAGATTGTTCAGAATCAAAAACTTGCCCAGTTTCAGAAGATGAAGCCATGGTCTCTGCCAAAAATTCATTATCTTTTGCCAATTGGAGCTGCACAGGAATGTGACACTTTTTTGTTGGATCTAAGATTATATCTTGCATCCATCCAATAACAATGTTACGAATAAAACTAAAGAAAAAAAAACAAAAGTCTAATAAAATTTAGTAAAATGAATTTGTGATGCTCTCTGCTCTGTATCCAATGTCAAAGTGACAGCATGGAGGCTGGAGGCCAAGGGCTGGAAGCAGATGGTCAATGAGAGGAGAGGTCAGTCAATGGGGGTCACAGGTGACACCTAAAATAATTTTTAAGTTAGGACCGCCAGGAGTGAGCCCGTGGACACACAAATGTCCATGAGCACAACCACCCTTACATTTTTGAAATTAACCCCTCTTTTAAGCCCTCTTTGACAATGGAAGGACCCTCAGTTCACCCCATGTGCTGTCATGAGCTGGCCTCGAACCCACTACCACAGAAATGCAGACAAAGTGATTATACCAGATCGCCAACATACTGTGCTTGTTTTCTTGATCTCACTGAATTCTTTGGGTGGTCTTCTTTATTCTTACCTTGTTCGATCCCCTTCTTAGAAGAGTCTCCATCGTTTGCATTTCATCCCTACCTGCAAGTAGCTAGGCTCACTAAAATCACACAGGGTCTTCTTATGGCACTAATATTTTGTTGAGGTTTCATTTCGCATACTTGAAGATAGTAATCGCAGTTCTGGAATTATTTTGTTATGTAGCGTCATATTTGTAGCTGTGTGTTGTATGTGTTTGTAGCAATAAAGGGTCAGTGACAGGCTAGTTAGCAATCTGGTATGCTAGAACCTGTTTGGCAACTGTGTGATATCATATCTCACAGATGCAGTAGAGTTTACGTCTACTGTATATAACTCTGATTATTTAAAACAGGTACAAAAGAACAGAATAATGTGCTTTGAGAACGTGACCCCTTGCGGAATACCCAGTCTGTCTATCTTAGGAATATATTTACAAAACTATTGGGTTGTATCTTGAATGAGGGTAACTAACCTTGTGGTGATCTTTGTAGGTGCCCTGGATATATGTCACGAATATGTAAATCAGTATTGGTGTGTGACCAGACAGTTATATAACTGGAAAAGTAGTATGCTGACCTTATGGTTGACCTTGCGTTGGTATTTACTGATACTATGTGATTTGCTGGTGTTTTTAAAATTTCCATGATCAGTCATTTTAAAGACCAATTTACAGTAAAGGATTTAACTTTATATTAACCTGTATATAAAATTCCTCAAACTGTTTTTCTTTTGTCTTTGTATACCTCTGTGTTCCTGGTTGAATCTATCCCTTTATCCTTGGTTCTGGGTTCGAGACTGGTTATACGCGCACAACTGGAACATAAAATTTCATTTTTGGGGGGAATGTCATACAAATCAGTATGAATTTGTATGAATGAGAATTTTATTGCCATAAGTTCTAAATAGACCTCAGTTGTAAGGAACCAACAACTTAACATCGAGCAGAATTTACAGGAATCTTTAATACAATTTTGACCCCCTAACACGGCACACAACCAGTCAACATACAGGTAAGAAATCTTTATCTTTATATGAGTGATGCTCACTGGTTATAGTTTTTCATTGATGATTTGCATCCTTTTTGTGTAGATATAAAGTGTATGCAGAATTACCTAGCAGTAAATGTTTATACTTGCCTTATCTGTCAGGGATATCACTCTGTCAGCGGAGAAGAGGCTGATGAGGCAACTACTAGAGAAATACAAGATCGCCGGAAAAGAGGGCAGGCCGGTAATAAACAACACAGACATCACACCCATCCAGTTCAGCCTGGGTTTGATCCAGATGGATTTGAATGAGAAGGAGAAGGTCTTGACCACAAGCATGTGGACCAGAATGGTGAGTCAGGATCAAAAATTAAATTTACTGGCTATTCAAATTCTGTATTGCTCCTGTGAATGGTAATAGGGAAATAATAGCCTTAATGATGGTTTTAGTGCCAGCTCGTGAGAGGCATTTAAAACATTTGTAAAAGGCAGTCCCAAATGCAAAATGTTTTCAGAGTTATGTTGAATGCTAGAATAAACATGCCAGACACAAAGGCGATCTTTCAAAATGTGAAGTGGATTGAACCAGAAACAAATGTAGACGAGTGAGTGAGTGATCTTGTCTTACAAGAAAATTGGTCTTACTGGTGTGCCAATTAATTTTAACACCAACTATAAGTCAGCTAACATTGTCTAATTGTTTTTTTTTCACCTATTTCCACCATCCATTTTGTTGTCAGAAAATGTTCATGGTAGGCTTTCCAAACATTAACAAATGTGTTGTTTTTGAGGGGATGCCTGAATCATAATGCTTATTTATCCAATGTCGTATAAATACCAACAGATATTACTTCTGTCAGGAACCAAAGATCATGCTATGTTGTATCATAGACTAATACGTCAAACTTAAAATCTTGAAGCTTGACATTAATGTTATGGCTTGGCTGATCCAAAAGCATAACCATTGCAGGTTTAAAATGATGCAGCACCACATGCAGTGGATGTAAATCAGTATAGAAATGTGAAAAAAAAAACAATTTGTAAAAGGTGGTTCCAAATGCAAAATGTCTTCGGAGTTATGTTGAATGCTAATAAAGATGCCAGACTCAAATGTGAATCTAAATAAAGATGCCCTGTCAAGGTGTGAATTGGATCGAACCAGAAACAAATGTAGACGAGTGAGTGATCATCTTGTTCTAGAAGAAAATCGGTCTTATGGGTGCGCCGATTAATCTTCTCAGCTCGCCATAAATGTATGCCATCATGAAGTGTGGTGGTTGGGACGACTTATCTTTTTCACTACAACATCTTATTTCTTTTACAGTCATAATATGAAATGAATTTCTTTATAAATTCATGTTTTCATTTTTCCACACCTTTTGTGCCCTGATTGGTATCAGCAAGTTCCTGAGTTAATGATTGTCTTCGTCTCAAATAAAATATGAGTATAATTGTAATAATATTTATCAAATCCTTCCATCAAAAATTAATTTATTCAGAGCCTTTTTATTCTTCTCACAGCAATCTATTTAGGGAAACCATATATTTTAACAGACTGGTGAAAATGCAATAATTGTACATCACACTTGCTGATTTTAGAGTTCTAGAGCTTTTGAGTTTATACCAATTTAGTAAATAAGTGTTCCCTTGGTAAGAAAGAATCGCCTTGGACTTAAATGAATGGAACAATGTAATTCAAGGGGAACAAATTACATGTAAAGTAAGATTTATGGTGTAACACTTGAATGAATGGAGCAATCTAATTCAATTGTCTTGCCCATTTATTGCTGTCTCTGAATTTTTACTTCATCCAGTATTGCTGCAGAAACCTCCCTAGTCTTTCATCCAAAAGTTTCTTAGTATGTCTTCTTGTTTCTATTTTCCAGATGCAAAATTCAAACTCTTAGCTGAGAAATGACGATCTTTTAGATTTTGTTATATGTGCTTGAATGCATGGTTTCAGATTTGATCAATGAATAAGTTATCATTAATATAATTGCTTTGGTGATTTTATTTTCAAATATCTCAGCCAAAGCTTTGGCAAGAAAAAAAGTGTTAGTTGATGAAATGTAAGTGACAATCACCAAAGGTTGACAGAGATCTAACAATAACCATGGGAACTTTCTGGGCTAACAGTCAACTGCCCGTGTTATATAATTCAGATGGATCTACAGTTTACTGAAAGGGGTGTTAACCTTAAAACACCAAGTGACAATTTGCATCTGGTTTGGTTTCATAACCCTGGCACTGACAAATGTGATGGGTAAAATCAAAAATTATGTAGTGTCACAAAATTTCTGAGACTTTTGGGCATAAGGTAATTACAATTCACCACAACAGTAATGACATCTTCTTAGTATTTAAATAATGCATAATGAACAATGTGTGGTCATGTTTGCTCAAGTTCTGTCTAAACCAGTAAAGCCAGCATGTAAATATAAAAGGGTTATGCAAAGTTAATACAATTCACAGTATGAAACAACAAAAAAATATATGTGTGCCAAAAAATAAAAGCCAGAACATTATTGTTTAATTGAAAACTATGTTTGGGTTGCATACCTCGTGACAATTATTTTAAACATATCATGTGTAGTTTGACTGAGTCAATTCAATCCAAAAGGATGCAAATTGTATTGACAAGAGAAACAATAAAATAAATTTAATAATTTAGTCACTAATGTTATGTGAGAGAAATTAGTGGTTTTCTTTGTATATTCAATTAGCATTGATGTGTCTTAATTCACTTGACATGGATTTCTGCAAAATGTGATCGGGCCGGTAATTAATGGAAGCTAGATGCATTCTTTTGATGACAAATGGATTCTCTTGTATTCTTATTGATTCAGTGGTTCCATTAAGACAAGTTAGTTTGAAAACTTCAAGCATCACAATGGATGTGTCGGTCTCAAACCTTGCTAGTATAATTATCCCAAAGCGGAATTTATTGGGTCTAAACAGCATTCTAACATGTGTCCGCGATTCTGATTGGTCAATTGCCGTTGTAAAACCGAGCATAACCTCACGGCCAGTTTTCATATGTGGGCGATAATCCCACTTCACCTTTTAAAAGTCAAAGTACAAACAATATGCACTACAAATCTTCATCAAAACAGTAAGAAAACAAGGATTAATGTGAAAACTATTAAATGTCATGTTAGAATGTGATTAACACACTCCTAGCATGAGGTAATGCAGGATTGTACAACTCATAGCTCATTAGAAACACTCAGGCTTTGCCTTTGTGTTACTAATATCGCAATTGGTTGTAAAATCCTGCATAACCCCAAGCTAGTCGTGTGTTATTCTTTCAACAAAAGAAACTCAAAATCCTATTTTTCAGTTTTATATTTTCAGTTTAATCCTATGTTTTATGTTATGCTCATGTGGGTAGTTCTCTTGACTACGGTAACTCATTGTTCATATGCATGTTCAAATCCAATGTAAAAAACCCTACAGTGTACCCCTGTCACACTGCAGGTGCTATACCCCATGGTAGTAGGCGTTGGGCAAAATGCCCCTGTCCTTCAACTACCATCTAACGTCCATATGCAAACCTGTGGCACAGCGGCGAATGGTCCAATTCCTTGAGCATTCCATGGAAATTTTTAAATGCTTAAAATTTCTGCCTCTGAATTTCTTCTCTGAATAGAAGGTTATCATTCAGTCTTTGGTAGCACATGTTCATCCGATGGCAACCAAAGGTGAGTTGATGGAGGTTGGCCTCTCATTGACCAACGTTCGTACTGATGTCATCCCACTGTCGTCCTACTGTTTTTGACGGTTACACGCCATGTCTCATCAGTGGCCATGCGCATCATACCTTATGGGTACACCAAATCTTGGAAGATATGTGGCGTCTTGGGAGGTGGTTCTGGCGCCAAGTAAAGCTTCTAACTGTGGCGTATACTGCCTGTAGTGTGAATGGGGCATTAGGACACATTTCCCAAACCAAAACTTTATCTAATTTGTGATATTATATGTAATGTGTGTAAATTTAACTGGATGTGTTGACTGTAAGCCACAAGCATCACACTTATATGTTCTTTTTAAGATTGTTAGAGGTGACTGAATGTGATATGTCCAATTTTATTTTATTCTTTTTTTTTGCTATTGTTTTCTGGGGAGAGGCAGAGTGGGGTATCATTTATACAGAAGGGAGAACAATAAATATAAAATAACCGTTGTGATATACATCACTTTTATGTCAGACTTGGGTTGTATATATATATATTATTTTCAAAATATAAATGGCCAGCTATGAACCCCTGAGGCCTCAATGCTAAAAACAATAATTTTTAATAATATGTGCAATGTGTAGTATTAGACTATATTGTAAGAAAAATATTAACTAGTCTGAAAGTAAGGAAAGTTACAGAAGTTTTCATTCTATGAGGATACATGCCAGTTACAGAATGGCAGATAGGTGACTGTTTCTTTACAAATTAAATTATGAAAGCCAAAAAGGCTATTTCAGTTATAATGTCTTATATATATATCAAATTAATTTTTTTGTAAATGATGTGCAGGTAAAACTTTAAGTACCATTACTTTTTCACATTTCAACTTTATAATTACCTTCATTTTCAATGCTGGGATTTGTTATGTCACAAACAGTTTTGAAAGATTACTTTGGAATCAGATCTATTATGACACTGACCTATCTAGCTTTTGAGCTTCAGTCAAAATATCTTTTGCTGTAAAAATTAAAATGGAATAAAATGTCCTTTTATCAACATAGGTTCTATTCATATGTTTCATATGTAAGCCTTTCTTTTCTGCTGTGCCGTTGCTTTAGCCATTTTGTCATATTGAGCTGTGGTAATTTAAAAGACTCAAAATGTCTTTGAAGCTGTTCCAATTCAATTAAAGGAGACAGACTAGAACCAATTTAAGAGATGGATGCTAGCATGGAAGATTCAAACAGTCCATCAACCACTGGTTTATCGACAGTCCTTACATAGTTCAATTACATAAATGTCCTCGGGGAAAATGTGTTACTGCAACCATATATTTCTGCAGACTGGTGAACAAGCAATAATTGTAAGCTACAGTGGAGAATATGTGAGGTGGTTGTAGCATTGTGGTATATCTATTTACTTGATGAAGGTTCATCATCATCATTGAGAACCTCTCCCCCCAAAAAATAATTAGCCTGATTTCACGGGGAGCAATTAAATGTAATGCAGAGATTTCTTTTATAAGACTGACTAGGTCAGCTGAGTTCAAATATAATCTGATTAGTTTTTTTGTTTCTGTTGAATGATACAGAACCCCTATTAAGACATTGCAATTTTTATTTTAACATGTATTTAGCCATAAGCAAGACGTATTATGCAATAATGATCTTGTGAGCAGCAATAATTGTAAGCCACAGTATGATGTGGTGATCACCGCTTATTTTCTCCTGATCTGCTACTCACGACATATCTAGCTGTGATCACCAGATGATGTGGTGAGCACAAGATGATGCAGTGATCACCACATCCTCTGGGGATCACAACAAATTAAGCAGTGGTTACCAGATAAATTTGTGCTCACAAAATAATGTGCTGATCACCAGATTATTTGGTAAAATAAGTAGTGAGCACCAAATTATGTGATCACTAATTCTTTTTAACATCAATATCACAACATAATCTGGTGCTCACACATCATCACAAAATCTGGTGATCATGAAAAAACATGTGATCGACAGACAATGTATCATCATGTATTAGTTTGTTGTGATCCCTAGTGATCCCATGAAAATAAGTTAAGAGCACCAGATGTTGATCTGGAAGATATTTGTATTAATGTCCAAATAAGGTCTCGGTAGAAAGATTGTTACAGCAGGAGAAATCGTCAGAGAACTTTAGCAACTGCAGCATAATCATGGCCCCTAATGGTCGAAACAGCTGTCAAATATTTCATACTTGATAATAAGATTTTAGGGTAGACATTTAGATCTTAAAGTGCCTCAAACAATTGCCAGTAAACATTACAAACGTTTATAAACGTTTATAAACCTAACTAGAAACGGTTTAGATTAGGTTTAAAATGATGGGTCCATAAACGTTTGTTATAAACGTTTATAAACGTTTATGTACAAATGTTTATAAACATTTATATATAAACGTTTATACATAAACGTTTATAGACGTTTGTACATGTGTTTAAAATCTGGAGAAATATTTCTGTAAGTATATCTTGCTGTATTACTGTTGTTTAAAGCCATCATTACATTCTAAGTAAATACATAGAAGTATATAATTTGATGATATTATATACTTTTATATCTTTACTTAGAATATAATGATGGCTTCAAAGAACAGTGATGCAGCAAGATATAGTAACAGAAATATTTCTCCAGTTTCTCTCAAAATGGCTGTGCTGATGTCATCATCCCAAATGAAAGCGAGGTTAAGATATTCTTCACTCTTTGTAAACGTTTAAAAACGTTTATAAACGTTTAAGTATAAACGTTTATAAACGTTTATGCATAAACGTTTATGTATAAACGTTTATAAACGTTTATAAACCAAACTAATGTTGCTGAAATGTTTATAAACCTATGATATTGAATAATTGTTAATATTTAGGTTTATATTTGGTTTAAAAACGTTTGTAGGTTTACTAAACGTTTATAAACGTTTGTAATGTTTACTGGGTTATGATAATAAATCAAAACGCTATTGGCTGCCTCATTAAACTGCCTTCTTCATATGAGTACTTTAGCTTATGCACAGTAGGTAAATAAATTCTTGCTGCTGTTTTGATATTTGTCTTAAACAATCTTGAACTGTCTATTTTAGCATGTGGCCATGCAATGTTTTATTTGACCTGTTGCTGTTGGGATATATTTTATCAGTCTGGAAATGGTTATTTGGGATATATCCTGTATATTATATATGAAAGTTTACAGCCAACTGGATTAAGCTTCTGTGGAGATGGTTAAACCTTCCCAAAAGTTATTGTATTTTGCTTTCTTGAAGGATCTTGAAAAACACAATCCGTCAATGTTTTCACATTGCCCCAGATCATGGACAAAATGTAAAATTTAAAGTCTCTGTGGGGATAATATAATTTATTTTACAATAAAACATGTAAACTATTTTATCTATACAATTAGACAGATGACAAATGACACTTTTATATGGTTAACTTTTTTATCCTACATTGAGGCCACCATAAATCAAGCCAAAAAGGAATCAAGTTTAAGGTGCCCTAGCCCTGATCCAGGAAGTAAGGTCACCCTAAAGAAAAAGTTTAAAATTTCGAATTCAAGTAAGGTGGCCTCAAGCAACTTAAGGTTACCACTATATTAACCACACATAAAGTGAAATATGAATATAAATCAGTGAAGTTTAGAAGTGAGATTACTTAAATTAAGCAAATGGTAAAGAGAATTATGAAACTGATTATTTATTGTAAAACAGACCCCAAACCCCTACTAGGAGGTAGGTGTAAATGTGTGATTCTGAAAGTGAAAGGCTACTTGTTGGGATGCATTATGGTCCCAGGTAATGTACTTCTAAACACAATCAGGTGTCCAGGTGCCATGCCTCATAATTTCCTGTACTTTGACAAAAGTGGCACCAGAATGCCTGAAAGTGTGAAAAGTAATATTGGAGTTATGAAGGTTTAATCTTTGAAGTATGTTACTAAAGTGACGCCTGACTTTGGTATCCGTAAGTGGTACCCATTATACTGGAACAAGGAAGAATTAATTTGGCCAGGTGTAATTTAGGAGATTTTTGATGGCATTTACTGGACATAGGGTTTGAACCCAGGGATGGAATCTTTAGAATTTTACCACATTTCTGGACTGCAATGTCTTTGACCACTTAATTATTGTGTGTATACCGGGGGGGGGGGGGGGGGGGGGGGGGGGCAAAAATAATGTCTCCCATGGCCAGTTGATACAGTGGTAAGCACAATTTCTGAGAATGTGGAACCAAATAGCCTTGAAAAAATGGCCCATGTAGGTGGTGTCACAAAAGCGCACTATAAGCTGTAAGGTAGGGATGTCAATTACTTTTTTAAAGCAGAACTTTAAAAGGCTTATGAAGGAGCATTACTTTCTGAAAAAATTGTATACGTGGGTCAGCAAAGGGTTGAATTGATAACCCATACAATGAAAATTTTGCTTGTATGGCTGATAGGTGATTTGCCATAGCTGAGGAAGAAAGGCCAGAAAACTCTAAAAACTGGAGATAGGCCAAGAGTATGAGTGGAGACATTCTGACATTTGTATGTTTATGAATACCATGAAGGCTAGAAAGAGATGAAACATACTGTTATAGCTTTTCTGCATGGCTGTTCTGAAGGCCATATGAGTTTTCTGGATTGCAGTATGGACCAAGGAGACCACTTGAGATGGGGCACCTGAGGGTATAAATATTGTTATGATTACATTTAGATAGACCAGTCGATTTCTAAAACACTGAGATCTAATGTGACCCAGGTATGATTTGGAATTAATTGAGTTAGTATGTTTAGCATTTCAAAATGGACAATTTGGAAGTCAAGGTAGCCAAGAGTAACATCAATTGCATAGACTTGGTTTCTCCACACTGCCGCTAAACCTTGAAGGCTAGCATGCAACTCAATAGAACTATCTACAGATTTCTGGTCAAAAATTGTAATACCATTGAAGGTGGTCAGGAAATTTAAAGACCAATTGATGTCCCTCTTGGCTTCCAAAGGTAGGTCAACCTGGCCCCTATCCTCCATAGAACGCAAAAAATCTAACAATCTGTTAAGGAAGAAGTGTGAAGACCGAACACAATTGCTAACATATAGGATTCTTCCCAATAAGAATTGTAATTGACGCTTATTGCATGAATGTCTTTGGTACCAGGAATTGCACATGATCATTATTTATTGCAGTTTCTTGGGGGGTACAGCCAAGGTAAATTCTTTGGTGTTAATCAATATCCCTAGGCAGTTCATGCATGTAGTTGGTTCTACTAACTTTTTCTTTGAAATCTCAAAACCTAATTTAGGGAGCAAAGAACATAAGGCGTCAAATGAGGCTTCAATTCGACTTTGATGATCAATTCCCAAAATGTCATCTATATAATTAATGACGTCAAAGTTGCAGCGACGCATGATGTGACGCACAGCGTCGCTGAGGCGCTGGTACAGAGCACTGCCATAACGATAGCCGAACGGCAGAAAGGTGTCTAGGAACCAGTCTACGTGATGTAGACCTAAGAGATCATACTGCTAGGGTCTAATTTCACATGTCTGAATGCACGACTGATGTCAATCTCTATACAGCAGGCACTCTTTACCTAAAATCTTTATTTGATTTGTTATAGTGTCTATGGTTGGAAGTTTTAGCAGGAAGGGGGTGTCTAAATACCTATTCCTACATATGCCAGCATTAACAGATAGACCCTGAGGGAAACTGGGGTCATAGATCATTTGGCTTTTCCCTAGTCATAAATGGGGATACATGTAAATCTTTCAGAGGAGGTTCTTTAAAAGGACCTAATATTGCTCCATAACCTATTTCTTCTGATAAATATCTTGTGGATATAATTTTGCTGAAGTATGGTTATCAAAATGGCTCTTTAAAGGACTAACACATTTAAAATCTAAGGGAAAACCAAATCTATTGAGGGCACATAACTGCTTATCCCAATAGTCAGTCAACAGACTGTCCCACATATCCGGGTTTAGCTGTGATTTTACTGTGATTTGGGATTTCATGAAGTTATAATCCCAGAATCCCTGACCTTTTTGTGAAGGGCCAGTGAGTCCATAACAGAGTTATTGGGTTGACATTATCAGGTACTTTTAGGCTGGCCAAGGGAATAAAACTGAATTTGAACTTATTCTGGCTGTCCCAGGCCTGTAATGAAGGGCAACTGGGGAGTACTTGTCTGTAAGTTGATACTTTATTCTTGATCCTAAGTGGAAGATCATATTTAGTATTACTACCCTCAACAATATGGTTGGTTTCATTAGTAGTTACAATGGGGTTTTGATCCTGATAACTTGTACATGTAGGAGAACCATTACTAGTTTTTAGAAGACTGGATTGTTTTATTTCCCAAAGTAAAGAGAATAAAGGTGCACCTGGGTAAAGGATGCAGTAAGAGAGCATAGCCTCATACAAACATGTTGATGCCTGCAGGGTGGAGTGTAGGGAATGCCCAAATAAAATATAGTTCTTGGCACCTGCGCCTGGTGGTGGCATTTGGACTTGATGGATCCCCCATCCATTGTACAATGCTAAATTCCATGCTTTTCACAGAATGATTTTTCTGTGTGAAGTGCCTGGAGACTGGAGTCGCCTTGTCAGGTTGGAATTTCTGAACACTGCTGTAGTGTTCATACATTCTGTTTCTAAAAGGCCTTTTGGTCTCTCCTATGTATTGGAGTCCACACTGGTTGCAATTTATTGTGTAAATTACATTGGAGAGTTCGCATGTGAGCTTGTGTTTTGGTGGGAGTGATTGACAATTGAAGATCCTTTTGCTGTGAAAACTAGTTATTTTGTCTAGTTTCTTCAGTTTGGGACAGTATGTGCATCTTCCCAGTCTAGTGCAGACTGGCACATGTTGGGATGACTGGGTTGGAGGTTTAAGAGCAGGAGGGTAAGCGATGCTACTGCTAGTTAGGATGTCCCTGAGGTTTGGTAACCTCCTGTATCCAATAAGAGGTTTGTCCTTGAAGATCCTTGTGAGCTCTTCAGTATTCTGGATGATATTCCAGTTTGACCTTATCAAAGAACCTATTTTGGGATTCTTTGGGTTAAATTGGGTGACCATGACAGGAACCTCATTATTCTGGGGAGGTACTGTGTCCAAAAGTTGATCCTGGGTAAATTTCCTTGCCCTGAGGTAGTGTTTTTAAGGGAAGGGAATGGGTATCCTCTTTTGAGATAATACCCAGTGAGTTTTTTGGCATTTAGTTCGAAGTCTGTGTCTAGACTGCATATTCTTCTAAGTCTTAAGTATTGCCCATATGGTCCTTTGGTATGGATACTCTCTGGGTGGGCAGAAGAATATTCCAGATATAAATGTGTATCTGTCGGCTTGTTGTACAGAGTGGTGATTAGTGTTCTGTTTGCCCCAAATTTTACTGTGGTGTCCAGAAAATCGATTTGGGTGTAACTAAATTCATGGGTGAACTTAATTGTAGAGTGTAAAGAATTAAGGTATTCAATGAATTTTATCAGTGAATCTTCCCCATGGGTCCACACCATGAAAATGTCATCAATGAAACGTTTCCATGTGAGTGGTTTAAGAGGGTAGCCTTCTAATGCCTTAGTCTCAAATCAGTCAGGAATTACCCAGGATCAACTTTTGGACATAGTACCTCGCCAGAATAATGAGGTTCCTGTCATGGTCACCCAATTTAACCCAAAGAATCCCAAAATAGGTTCTTTGATAAGGTCAAACTGGAATATCATCCAGAATACTGAACAGCTCACAAGGATCTTCAAGGACAAACCTCTTATTGGATACAGGAGGTTACCAAACCTCAGGGACATCCTAACTAGCAGTAGCATCGCTTACCCTCCTGCTCTTAAACCCCCAACCCAGTCATCCCAACATGTGCCAGTCTGCACTAGACTGGGAAGATGCACATACTGTCCCAAACTGAAGAAACTAGACAAAATAACTAGTTTTCACAGCAAAAGGATCTTCAATTGTCAATCACTCCCACCAAAACATAAGCTCACATGCGAACTCTCCAATGTAATTTACATAATAAATTGCAACCAGTGTGGACTCCAATACATAGGAGAGACCAAAAGGCCTTTTAGAAACAGAATGTATGAACACTACAGCAGTGTTCAGAAATTCCAACCTGACAAGGCGACTCCAGTCTCCAGGCACTTCACACAGAAAAATCATTCTGTGAAAAGCATGGAATTTAGCATTGTACAATGGATGGGGGATCCATCAAGTCCAAATGCCACCACCAGGCGCAGGCGCCAAGAACTATATTTTATTTGGGCATTCCCTACACTCCACCCTGCAGGCATCAACATGTTTGTATGAGGCTATGCCCTCTTACTGCATCCTTTACCCAGGTGCACCTTTATTTTCTTTATTTCTATATTGGGCACCTCATACAAGAGCTGAATCATCAGGGGCGTCACCAATGTGACGTCATGTAAGATTATGACTCATCTGACCAATTATGACGTCATATGACCATCATTTTTCTTACCTCACTGTTACTTAGTAATGCCCATTGTATCTAAGTTACCCTACTTACCTGATTTTCAAGCTGAATTTGAATCACTTCCATTATAGTGACATTGTTCAGAAGTGTATATCATAATTCAATTCAATTTATTTGCTAAATACAATTATAGTTTGACCATAAACTATAGACTCTGGATATATTATACATATTCGGTCAAAATGTGGTTAACATGCCATATATGTCATAAAGTTTACACCTTAAAGTGTAACTTGAGAAGGCATATCAAGAGCAGCCATATGGACAAAACATATAAGTGCTCAGTTTGTGACAAAGAGTTCAAAAGAAATGAATATTTAAAGAGGCATGTTACTAAGAAACATCCCACCAAGGATATTTTTCTTAACATCTTAGACTGTGTGAGTGCTGAAAGTTCGCCCAGAATCCCCCCCAACAAGGAGGAATTCAATTGGGATCAATCACCTGGATATGATTCAGTTGACGAATTTCTGGACTCAATCCTAGAGCCGAATGAAGTCACTCAACTTCATACTGACACAGGGAACAACATTCCTGACTCAGCAACCACTTCCAAAGCTCCATGGGATTATCAAGGATGTCATACTTCAGACCTTGCCTTGGATAATCTGACCAACAATGGGATTAATACACCACCAACCGCACCTAGTTATAGCACTGAAGACTACTCACCAGCTGTCTCAAGTGTGGTCCCCTACTTTCCTGCCTCCACTACCACCTGGCATGGTGTATCCAAGTTAGTCAACCAGAGTTCCCAAATGGATATCTGTTCACTACCATCCATGAGAGATCCTATTCATATAGGAGTTAACACCACCCCAAAGTTCTCCAAAGACAAGTCATACCAGACAGATTGCTTTACCAGAGACTTTGGTACACCACCCCACATCAATATGTTGGACCCCACCCCCATGCAAGGATGGGACTCGCCAGTACTCTCATCACCTAGTACCCCAGACCTGGATATTCCAAGATACTATACCAGTCAATTCCAAGAAATGAGGAGATCATTAAATCTACCTGAAGCCGTGCCCTATCAAGGACCCACTTTCAGTGTGTCAGATGAAGACCCACTCCCACCCCATCTCAGTTGCACACCTTCAAAATGGGGAAATTGCCCAAGTTCAGCCACCACTGAGTTTGTTTTGATGGACTATCTGGAAGACATCTGTACCAATATTACTCCCCCCATTGGGGCACACTGAGGTAAAGTTGTGCACATTGGAACACTGTTGATTGACATTTAGTTCACACTAGATTTGTAAATGTTTATTCACCGGTGATTTAATAAGACATTGAACATTTCAATGTGGACTCATTTCTTTACTGCACAAATCTTGTTGCATATGTTAATATTTAATCAATATAATTAATATTAACTATTTTAATTATTTAACAGGTATTAAATAATTATATATTCACCTTGCATTAACACTGTTATATTTACAAACAACCATTGTATATATCTCAAATGTTAACACCATATGTTACTTTAGCAAATTAAACAAGGAGCACCAAAAATGCCCATGTCGAAGATTTCATTTTTTTTCTTCATATATATATTTTTGAGTTTTTTACTAAAAAACCACCCTCCCTTAAAGTAAAAAGGAAGATTAAAATGATATCCAAAAATCAATTGGCTATCTGGAATATCACACTTCTGACAGGAGATTTACCAAAAGCATACCAAGGAGTTAAATGAGTCTTTTTTGCTGGAAATCCACGTCTTTTTCCCCATTAAACTCATTACATTAACTCCTGTATAGGTCCAAATCTCCCTCAGAGCACTATTAGTCACTTCAATTGCCATTCACCACACCTCAGGTGTAGTCTGGGTTTAATCAGCCAATGCAATCTGACCCAGGACACTCTATACCCCCTCATAAAGACACTGCACTCCAAAACAGACAGTTACACGCGTCCTTCTCACTCATTATAATCTGAAATGAGATGTAATTGGGCTATAGCAATGGACTCAAAACAGACAATTGCAATCCAATAACCTATGTCTTAACACCATAGACATAAATTTAAGGCTCAAATCACCTTAATTGTCACTATGGAGTTACTATGCTCATTTTTCTCCTCTCTTCCATCTTACCTTGTAATCCCAGGTCAACAAACCGAGTTTTATTCAAACCATTTCTACCATAATCCAGATTTTGGTTATTAGTACTTAAGAATACTAAGTACTCGCTAGCTAACTGCTTTATGGGAGCATGCACAAACATCCCCAGGGATTATAAGTGTATTATAGTACACCTACTATATTGTATTATTTTTATTATTTATTTTTTCATCAAATCTATAAATACTGCAGAAATCCTTATGATCCTCCAAATAGAGGCTCAATCGGGCGGATTATCCTCCTCAAAAGGAGGATTCAGGCGGACTGACATTTTGCACCTTAAGGAAAAAGGAAGGAGAGGACTTCAGCCTCTGATGAGAAATATCAAAATAATTTCGAAATATTGTCACACATAGTGGTCAATATAAGCCAGGTGATCAAGGGATTATTTTTCCACTGACACATAGACACTTATTTACTTATTTCCCAAAGTACTTTGTATCTTTTTTCTGACATAGGAGGTAGCATGACCTGTGACCTCAGGAGATACATGGTTCTCTTGGAGCAGAGTACTGGTGTTTGAATACAGCTCAATGACGGTATGATAACGGTCAAATGGTGAAAATCTGTTAAAACAGGGAATCTTGTACTCTGCAAGACCTACCTTGACCTTAGGGCTGTTTTTGTCGAAAGTAACAACTTGGACTTTTGGAGCCACCTTAAGTTTATTATCAGCTTTGGGCTGAACCCCCTACTGGGTAGGGCCGAGGGAGGTTTTTTGGTGGCACTGTGGGTGACAGTATCTTGACCATTACAAGTTGAGTTTTTAACCACTTGTGCATAAGCATAACCTTTAAATTTGTAACAGTCTAATTTCCAATTAGTACTACCCCTTACACTTGTGGAGTTATGAATAACTCTGTTCCTAACTCCACTGGGGTTCTCTACAAATCTCTGCAATATTGCAGTGCTCTATTCATTTTTTGAAGGTTCATTCTTTTTCTTGGAATTTCTACAATCCTTGAATGGGTGGTTTAACTGTTTAACACTACTGTGACAAAAATTGCAAATGTGTTTATATAGCTGGCCTGCTGTAACATGGTCAGCCTTGTGTTTACACTTACCAGTTTGAAAGTACCTACATGGGACCCCTTGCATGTCCCCGTTTTTCTTACTTTGTGAAGTTGAAGGGTTAACCACTACATTTTGGGCATACGCCTGCCTAAGTCGGTCAGTTTTCTCAGTCATAGATCAATCAAGTTTTCCCTCTTCCATTTTGCAGAGGATGAGAGCATGTGCCCCTTTTGCTGAGGCTCACCCAAAATCTCGGGCATCCTCCATGATATCAGAAACATATTCTAACATTGCATGTCGTACCTTTGTTTATTTTTCTTCTGTAATTATGGTACACATACCTGAAATCCACTGGAAAATTAAGAGACTATCATATGTGGTCCTATTTTTGGCAGTGCCACCCAGCACATGATTTTGAGACCATGGAATTGCTGTTTTACTATTATTTGGTCTTTGCCTCCTCTCTGAGATTTGAACTTACCATGTCCATTTAGTGCAGCAAGTTCAAGCCGTGGGTTGTCTACAGTCTGTTGGATGTTTTTTCATCCCTTCAGGAACTTTGCACTGGGCATAATGACGTCATCCTCAGCGTCACTTTCATCAGAACTCAATGTAGAGTTCAATGCACTTCCAGCCACAGAATTACTGCCATGTGATGTAGAAGGCAACCCACCATTGATATGCTGTTCTGTCTGTTCTATTCTGGCCTCTATGGCAGATAACCTAGAACTTACAGAGGAGAGAGCATTAATGATTTCCTGATGCCATCACCCACCCCCTGCTGCTCCACCATATTACTAGCAGCAGAACTGGTAATTAAACCACCCATTTGAATTTCTGTCCTACAGGCCTCTTATGCTGGCCTCCACAAGCTGAACAGTGAAACACCTTTGGCATTGTAAGCAATCAGGCTCAGATACAGCAGAGTAGTTTTTAATTTACTTTAAAGAATTCCCACTATACAGTTTAAATTAAAAGATTTACTGAAATAATAACATTAACAACACTGCCAATGATACTTATAAACCAATTTACATAAAATAATCTATAACAACACTGGCAGTCATAATTAATAAGTGTCAACCACTACATAACAGATCTAAAATGATATAACATAACAACATAGGAAATCAATGTACTGGCAATAACATTTGCAATACAGATAGGCTTCAATATTAAAGACTAACCAAACAGGAGATTACATAATCAAATTATACGTTATTCAAGCTTTACATATATGAAACACTACCTGATACAACACATGTTACATAATATAATATGCAAACCATACAATACCAAATGATGGTCCACAACCATACACGGTACAACACTGAATTAATTTTAATTTACAATTTTAAATGGAGTCTGCCCAGTCTGACTTCCCTATCAAAGGTGATGAATCATTTGATTTTTGATCATTTGATTGAGTCCAAAGGACCTTAGGTCAAAGGTCCTCCAATCATATTTTGACATTTGGTTAACAAGAAGAGATGTTTTTAAAATAACTGGAGCAATGAGAGGTATGTGACTTTTAGTAACACACCCCTATTCATTTCATTCTGTGGAAAATAACCAGTTTTCCCCCTCTGTCTGTTGGATAATGCATTTATGTGTGATTCTTGCAAAACAATTTCTTATAGTAGAAATCAGCAACACTTTAAAAATGGAGGTACAAATGAGGGACAGATACCAGAAGTGTGTCTTCAATATTAAATGATTAGAAACACTTCAATCATCACAATTTATATGGCCAAAATTGCAAAAAAACTAGTGGAAGACTGAATGTAAGCATCAAATCTCATGAAAGACAGTCTATTAAACATTGATTTATGGATAGCTTTTTTTCTTCAAATATATCCACGCCTACAGGGAAAATTTGTCACTGGAACAATGTATCACTCAGATAAATAAACACATAAGCCCAATTCGGTGACTGCAAATCTTGGTTGTTGAAGTGTGCAGTTTCCATTTGGTAAGTTAAGGCTCTCCTAGGGTAAGAGATTAACTGATAACAGACAGAAAATTTGTTCATAAAAACGTAAAATTAATTATATAACTGTCAGTAATTGTCTGTTATTTATGTGTGTTGATATAAAGGATCATATTGTCAGAAAAATATATAGCAAAAAAGCTTTCGTCATTAGTCCAGATATGTGTGCTTTTGTGTTGATGTCAGAAATTATGCACTCTGTAACTTTAAATAATACTTGCAATAAATATATCAGTGAGTCATGATAAATTAACCCTAATAAAAACTACCCCAAAGCAGTGGACTACTATTGTCCAGTGAAATATGACTTGTGTATAGTAGATCATGTGGCTTTTAAGTTACCTCCTGTAAAGGGCCAACGTCTTCTTGCAATGGAACTGAGTGGCTTCGGCTTTCAGATTCACGGACACTCTTTTGCTTTTTTTAGTATAGTCTATCTCGTAAGCAAGTTACAGGAATATGAGAGACATACTGAGAAAATATGATTTTTTTAGAAACATCATATTAACCAAGCTATGATAAAACATGAAGTTAAAACACATAAAAGGAAAAAAAAGAAAAGAGTAAAATAGCTATCAGTGCTCAGAACATTGGGGTGAATTAAATATGATAGACGTTTTTATATTATGGTTATCCTTGCTAAAACTTAGACTAAAGATGAGAGATGTTAAAATTATGGTAATATCCTTGAAGGGGAAATGGATCAAAATATTGTAACAGAAAAATGCGGCTAATCCATATATCTTAAAATGGAAATGCTTGCCAATGCTGGTAAAACAAATAAAAATTTGTTAATACATAACCTTAATCCAAAATATTTCATACAAAATCAATCTAATTTTTATAATGGGGTTTTGGAGTCATATTTTAATTTATTTTTCAGTTGTTCAAAATTATTTGCAATAAGTTATCAAGGAAACAAGGTTGAAAGGGGGTTCGGTCTACTATCGTGAGAGCAAAGCTATCAGAGACACACAAGTAGTGCTTCGAAGCGGTCACCCATCCCAGTACAAATGTAGCCTATTGCCGCATAACTTCAGTTATTTCTAGAAACCTGAACCTTGCTAGAGCTCGTATTAAAAAAAACAACCTATATCAAATACATAGCTGTTGGAGGTACAGGGTGGGATGGTCTCATGGTCACAGGACAGTAAAAGAGGCAGATAGTAAAAGTCATTGCATTTGTTATAACTGTCCTGTCTGCAAAACTGTCCACCTCTGTACAGTATACGATTCAAAGTTGACTTATTAAGCAGCAAAGATAACAAATTTTTTTTATTTTTTGTATCCAGACAGCGATCTAGATCGTTCTCAAAATCTAATGAGATCTTAGTTGCACCAAGGCCCATTTTCTGATTTTTAGGAGGATCCAACCAATAGTATTTGCATAATCCTGCTAAAAACAGACAAATGGAAAAAACAACAACAACAGACAAATGGTCATGATATAATATCTCCATGGCAGAAGTATTAAGTTCCCCAACAAAAAGGTTTACAAAAGCATAACAGATATATCAAAGATATTCCCACTTCTAAGAATAAGAGTGTTAAATATTACCCTTTTCAGGTAAGATTGACTGATGTACTATTCATGAAAGGTGTAACACCAAATGTTAGGATACATAGTTGATAGTTCAGTATATAGACATAAGTTAATTGGTTGCAACTATGTTTAAATAATAGAATATTTAAAGATAGTCATCTTTGTTAATCTAATCCGAAGCTGGTTTTTATTTTCTACTATTGTGAAAAAAGTCCAGATTTTCTGGATCTGTCTAAGAGAAAGAAATGTTACTATTTTAAAGTTGATTGGCCAATTTACAATAATTATGGAAGGATAATCCGGAATCCCTTCAGCAACTTTACTCTGTAAAACAAAAAAGTCTATTAATATTAACTGGAAAACAATGCTTTTGTTATCAAATATATGGTAAAGACAGTGGCCACTCAATTGACCTATGTGGAAATGTAATAAGATACTATGAAAGTAGGTCAGAAGTTCATCATATCTATTGGTTGTTAGAATACATTGCTTGTTTGTGATGTAAAATCCAGTGCTATATATTGAAACAAAATATTAAAAGGTTCATACACATGAGAGTGTACCAGAAAAAATGAGGTTGAGTACAGAGTTGTTTAAAGTCCCTGTATCTTAAAAACCTCAACACAGTTGAGATGCAAATTTCTGTAACAAGAAATTGTATAAAAGATCAGTTTGCAATTCTGTAATTCCCCATGTGCTGAAAGTATCAGCCATGAGTGGCATTATTTGTGTTATTTGTACTAACAATTGCTTACTTTTATCAATTTATCAAACTGAATCCTTTAACTGAAAACCTGTGACTAATGGTAGGCCTGTGCCTTGATTTGATGACAAATGTGGGCTCTGTTTGCTTCAGTTACTTCCGTTAATCCTGATTAATTTGTCCAGCAAATTCCAGGTGCTGATATCCCTGGTCCAATTGTTGCGGTGGATGACAAATATCCAGACAAATTTAAACTGGGGCCAGGAGAGGATGGCCTAACTGATCCTATCCAGCAAGGCAGCAAAACATGCATCATCAATTCACCATTGCTCTATAAATGGCAGAAAAGTGTAATTTACAGACTAATAAGACTTATTTTCTCAAGGGACAACATGACTCAAAACCATTGATTCATGAATTTCAGGAATAAAACAATAGGCGAAACAACTGGCCAGATAAACCCTGATTATGTTATCATGATACAAACTTCTCACCTAATTCCTACAGGGGTATATCAGCAAAGTCAATCACACATAAGCTATGAAACACCAATGTATTAACAAAATTTGCAATATGCATTTATTTTCAATGTATTCTGGTAAAACCTGTTGCTAAAAATCATTTCTTGCCCTGGATAAATGGAGAGCCAGCAACTGTGTTGCTTAAGAGTTAATTATTTTAGAATTGGCTATGGTGTTGTGTATAATATGATTTTGGTAAGTTCCTCAAGGGTTACAGATTCAATGAGAAAGTGTAACCATTCAATCAGCACGAAATCAAGTGATCTTGATTAAAATTGTCCAGTAAACTAAGTTCAATGATTGTCTGAATGATTTTTTTCCATCAAAGAAGAAACTAAATAAATAAAAAAGCCTCAGTGCTGATGTTGACACAGTTAGGGTAATATCTTGTTTGTATAAATTTAATTTTGGCTGGAAGTTTGCATCATAACTGCAATCTAGTTTTGTCGTGTAATATTTTGTTATTGCCAATGTTTTGCATGACTATGACAGCAGCTTCATTATGAAATCATTCTGCCCATTACCAAACACAAATGCAGGCCAAAAATGAACCAGAAATCAGACCTGGACCTTTCATTGCTTAGGCATCATATCCAAAGGTTTATTATACCTAAGGATAAGGAAGGATGTATGAAAGAATCATTGGCGTACATATTTACCAGTTGAACGTCTATGATATCAGGTATATAAGTTTTTGAAATTTTAACAAGATCTACTGACGGCTAGAAATAGGCCAAATATTTTATAAGTTTTTTGTTTGACCATATTTACTATGATTGAGACAAAAAAAACCTCTAAGTGAAGTGACTCGAACAGTCTCAGCCTAATTAAAAACATGAAAAGAAACAAGGCCGAAAGGGGTTTCGGTCTACCGGTGCAAGCCACAAAGCCACCAGAGAAAAGAATAGTGCACTGAGGTGATCATCCATCCAAATATTCACAGCCCATTGCTACTTAACTTCAGTAATAAGACAGGTACTCATCACACTATGCCACAATTTATGAAAGTCCCGAATAAAGGAAAAGGAAAAGGCAAAAAGGAAAACAAATGGAAAAAAGTGATCTCGCTTAAAAACTCAAATCACTATCATGGATGAAGGTTGGCAACAATGTTCTGTCTATTGAACACTTCAAGTACTACTTCAGGGTTACAATGACATATCAGGTGAAATTGATGATGTAATTCTTGGTGGATGGAAATAAATTGCTCACATGCCAATATTACTCATAATGTAATTGAAGCAAATATTTTAGCCGTATTAAATTTACTTGGACTGTAACTTCGCATCATAATTGCCATACAACATCATTATAATTCATTTCTAAAATGATTCAGCGTTACTCTTATATTTAGTATAACGGTATTTAATGATCTTGTTGCATTTTGAGATATCGTAGCCAAGACAGGTGAAAGACTTAGTTGATGAAGTGGAATTAAGAATGACCAGTGGTATTCATTGCAGTAATATTAAATTTCTCCCTTACAGTTGACGTTCCAGGGCTGTACAACTAATATATCTGAAGTTATTGATGCTGATAAGAGTGACAAATGAAGTCATCATTTTAAATGCTACCACATTAGAAATTATATACTATCATTAAATTTATAGCTTAAAACACAAGGGAGAACAATAATGACATCTTTTTAAAATCTGAGCTCTCCCCGAGGCTCACATGTTAAGGGATCACTTTTTTCATTTTTTGCGTCTCCGGACTTTCAAGAATTGTGCACTTCTCTGGTGCACTTCATGTTTTTAATTGCTTTGCAACTCGAGCATGTAAACTGAACCAAGTTTTGACCTTGTTGATTCATAGAATGGGTAATGGACAAAGTGTGGTCGTGTTTGTCTAAGTAATGTCTATTACAATAAAGTCACAGCCTCGGTTTATCTAAAAATTAAAGGTTTAAAAGTATAATGTTAATATAATTTCAATGATAAAAGCAGCACAAACATATGGAGGACCAAAAGAATTAAAGCCAGTAAAATATTGTTAATATGAAGAGTATTGTCACTTTATAGATCCCAGTTATTTTAGTTACATTATGTATAACTGAATCAAATCAAAATTTATACAGCTCCCAGGCAGTTATATGAATTAAGTCTGAAATTACTTAACTGAATAAAATCAACATGTATACAGATCTCAGGCAGTTATATTAATTAAGTCTGAAATAACTTAATTGAATCAAATCAATATTTATACAGATCTCCAGCAGTCATATTAAATACATCATACATATATGACTTAACCTATCAGTTCAGCTAATTCCAATGTTACAAATTAATTTGACGATTCCAAGCAACTAACTAAATGTGTTGATCTTTAGCCACGTAAACATAACACATATGTTTCATTTCTGATCGTTAGAGCAAGCTGAATGTGACTTGTCCCGTTTTCTGTGTTCTGAGTGGGTTATCATCTATACAGGATGACGGTCAATAAAATAATATAACCATTGTGATACATATATTTTTGGGATTTTGTCATGAATCTTGTAGATTTTCAAAATTTTAATGACCAACTATGAACCCATGAGGTCCCAGTGCTAGATATTTGTAAATTGTGATTTTATGTGCCATGTGTGATACTGAACTACATGGTGAGAAGAGGTTAGTAAGCTTGTTTATGAGAAAGGAAAATCATGGAAGTGTATAGCATGTTTATCTTACAGATACGTAATTATTTGTTTACAAAATTAATTAATTTGGTGTTTTACGTCATGTCTAGTACTTCTGTATTGGTTATCTTGTCCATAGTAGTTAGAAAAGCAGATGAAACCAGTGCATGTAGTTGGTGACGTATGTATACTATAAACCACTATCAATAGCAGCTTTCCCAATTGAGGTTGGGCAAGGATTTAAACTCTGATCTCAGAGGCGACACACTTGGTCACTGTGGCCCCAACTACATTGAAGTATGAAGACAAACGCATTGTTATATACCAGATGTCGTATTCATCTAATTGGTTTTATGTGATGGATGTTAAAGTAAAAATACACCCGACATGGCTTGATTTTCACTATACACTTTAATAGATCTTCATAATCTTGAGCAAAATCAGTGCTGGATTTTTCTATCTTGAACGGAAGTTTTTAACATATTCCTAAATGCTTGAAGTATGACATATTGGATCTCATACTTCTCTATCTCATCTATTCATGCCAGCAACCTGTTGAGTTTCGATCACATAAAATTAGCTTTCGGGTGCAAATCATTTAAAAATAACAAAATATATCTTATCAACCTTACCTAGCTTTGCCTATTCAAGAAGATCCTCTGTCAATTATTTAGTTATTTCTTTCGTGCTGCTGTAGTCATTTACTGTATAAGGGGGGGGGGGGGGGGGGGGGGGGGGGGCACAGCATTTCGCCCGTAAAACACCAAAATGCAGTTTCTTGAGAACAAATATGCGGTGTGGTTATACAAAAGTTAACAGAATGAAAGGAGGTTCCTCAAACTGTAAAATGATAGTAGCATCCTAAAATATATTCTGTGATAAGTACAAATGTATCCATAGAACTTGTTCTATGACAACAACATTAGGGCTGTCGAAAAGTGGACAGCATTTCGCCAATTATTTTTATACTGGTCCCAAAAAGTTACAAAGACTGTTGAACAATTTGCATACAATAATTAAAGCTAAAAATCAATTCTCCTCATTGTATTCTAGCATATCATGACGTTATAAACAGTTTTTATATTGACCCCAGACACAGTTTAGAGAATATACAACTCTTTGCATCAGTCAAACGCAGTTTGTTTTGCATATTTTTGACTGGCATATAAATTTATCCACTGCCACTGTCCCCTCCTGTACATACTGTGGTAATTCAAAAGACCCTATACAGCTTTGAACTTGCCCCAGTTCAATTAAAGCAGACAGACCAGAACCAAAGAGATTTAGGATGGCAGCACAAATTGAGATGATCCAACTAAAACCCTGGTTTTATTTACAGTGTTTGTATACATCAATTACATCGCTGTCCCGTGGGAAGTATCTTACTGCAACCATATAGTTCTGCAGACTGCTGAACAAGCAATAATTGTTAACCACAGTTGTTAATTTTTTGAGGTAGTTTTTAGCATTGTGGAAAATCTATTTACTGAATGAAGTCACTCGAAAAAAAAAGAAAACAAACGAAATAATTCATCTGCTTTCAAGGGGAACAGTTACATGTCATGTGAGATTTATTTTATGAATTAATAATTAATCATGAATTGATTAATTATGTAATAATAGGATACTGTGTCATAATTACGACTTACTCTATGTTGTAATTATGACTTATCCACTATAAATCATGATACATCATTTTCACAAAGACACTTTTTTACGATTGCTCTTGACATGGATTTGTTAAGATCTTGCCCAAGGGGAGGTGTCTCAGTATCCTGTGTGGACTTTCTGGTAATTCAACCCGTGACACAAAGCCCACCAAGGCAACTCTTTACCAGTATCCTGAGATGATACAATTTAAGCCAAGCTTCATAAATGAAAAAGCCCAGCAATTTCTTGAAACATTATTTGTAATGGAAATTGTTGATTCAAATAACAAATATTATTAGCTCACCAAAATATCTGCATTGCATTATTAAATATGTCTGGCATATGCATCCATCAAGTCGACGGTATCTATTTTAAACAGTTTTTATCCCCGAGCAGTATTTGAACTGTTGTTTGAGTGTTGCATAACATGTGCCTCTAAATAACGGATTTAAACACAGATCTAAACAAATCATGTAGAAAGTAAAAAAAAAACATTGAGTGCATATGAGACTGATTTCTTTAATAAAACAAATTAAATTTAAAAATGCTATGCAGATACCTCTGTACTGCTACTTATCATGTATGTTGATAATCTGCAAGGCACTTTAGAATTGGGCATTGTGACAAAAAAGACAAAACAGATTATTTTGTAACAAAAAAGATCACTCAGTTAATATCTAAACTGATGTAATGAGAAATTCCCACCGAGAGAATTACCCTGACCAACAGCTGACAAGGATAGAAAGTTTCAACAGGCTTAACGGTATTTCTCAGTAACAAGTGTGTGGCTTTTACGATAATCAAATTTGTGACTCACAGTAAATCAGGCGCGGTATTAACCAAAGGTCTTAGCCAAATCCTAGGCTAAAGTTGGCAATATTTGTATGCAAAAGTTGGGCCTGAGACTTGGATAAGATCTTCTATGAATATAGCCACAGTTCTACTCCCTACCTAGTATGCCTCTGGAGACCCAAATAAAGGTTGATCATCGACTGATTGATCATTCAACTCGTAGTTGTGACAATTGCTTTGTTGCAATTACAAGAGAATAAGTCATAGTTGTTATACAGTAGGCTGTAGTTGTGAGACTTGTATTGACTCAAATTTTTATGACATAGCATATGTCGTAGTGTTGACTTTCGAAATTATTTTACTTTGATCATATGATCATTATAGCCTTCTGTAAAAAAAATGTCAGGAAGTTTGCCATCCATTGCAATCACTTGAAACCTATACATGACTCTTATTGATTAAAGCAATTATATAATTATGTCAAACCTCAAATTAAATTATTTTTTGTGGAAAGTACAGAAACCCATTAACATAGATCAACTTATTTATTTAGTGTTTTACGTAACACCTAGCACCCATTGGTTTTATTATAACGGGTAGTTAGAAGGGCAGAAGAAACCAGTACATACAGTTGGTCAATGATCTGTACTATAATCTGGTGACCAACAGCAAGCAACCACAAGCTTTCCCACATGAGGTCAGGCCAGGATTCGAACTGTGATCTCAGATGTGGTAGGCAAGTATGTCACCACTGTACCACGGTGGCCGCTTAACATTTTGCAAGACAAAAGAGTCAGCCTGATATTTATGGCACACATTTCTTTAAATAAGTTGCTTATTTATTGGCTACATAATTAAGGTTCACATCAGCATTTTGTTAAACCTTTATGCACAGGGGATTAATTTATAATCGATTTGTGTAACAATTAAATCCTTTGATGTAATGGTTATCTCCCCAGTAGGCGGGTTATTTGTCTTGAAGAATCTTGAAAGAACTAATCTAGTGATTCACGAATTTAGCTGACTGGTTGGCATTGGGACACAAATTTTGTCAGTTTGGCAAAAGTCAGTCGTATGCAAAGCTAAGGTCAAAATACTTTTTAGATTTATGTATTGATGCAAAGTGTGAGACCATCAGATTGGCTTCTACAAGTTCTGTACACACTGGGTTTAAGGAAAGGTTCAAAGTGTTTTGGATAACCACTATGTAGAACCTTGTACACCATCAGGGCTGTCTTGAAAACAGATTGATGCTTGATAGGGAACCAATGAAGACCCTTTCTTACAGGAGTAATTAGTGAGTACCTGGTGGTATTATCTACAATTCTAGCAAGACTGTCTTGAACACACTGGAACCTGCGAAGATCAAGATGAGAGAGACTTCTAAACGAGGAATTATAGTAGTCAAGACGACTTCCAACCAAGGCATTTGCAGCCAAAAGAACAACTTCATGTGTAGATCACTACAATACTTTCCAAATGTTGTCACACGCAAGCCAGAAATGGTTTGAATTATTAGCTTAAATAATTTTTATCCTTACTTCTACCATGTAAATTATTCAAGATTCTGTAACTACAATTACATCTCCTTGTAATCTCTTGAGTAACCTAAACCCTTCAGTATGTCATTCATCTTATTCTTAGAAGATTATTTTTAGCTTGGCTTCATTACTACATATATTCTTAAATAGTGAAAACTGGAGGCGTCCTATTTAAATGAACTCACTCTCAATTATTAATATTTACAACAGACTTTAAACTTACAAGAAAATGGGAGTTAATTACACAAAACTTGAGTTGAGTTTATATAAACGACTCTACTTCAGTCATGACAATTAAAAGGCCAAAAATAACTTAAACCTTTGCCAGAATATCAATTTAATTAAAGAAAAAGCAGGAAAAGACTGTATTTTGGCAGGAAGCTTAATTAAACACTGTTTTATGAAATTTTCATTTTCTTCTCTTGGCTATGTGTGTACAAAGAAAAAATAAAACGATTTCACAAGCACACTTTTAATGTAATTCTATTGTAAAAATTTTACAATTTTAAGGTAATTAACACTCTTTGTACTAATTAACAGACACACGAAAGAGTCTAATAGTTTTTAACCTGAACCATCTTAATAAATACTATAGAAAAGCAAGAGATAAATTGAAATAAACAAATTAAAACATCCATTCAATTTGCACAAAAATGGTTGAAAACCAATTATTACATTCACTTTCATTCCTGCTATCCATTTTATAGTAGAAAATAGTAGAACTACTGGAAAGTGATGTTAACACATGGGGATTGGTCACCAAAAGTGTGCATAACCAGGTAGTAATTGAGATATCTACACATGGGTAGTACATGTTGATGAACTAGCATCTCAAAATATCCACCCCCTTCTGTGTATTTATAAGTACAGCTTCTGAAGTATCATAACATCTATTTCAAACATTTTTTTAGAAAGCCGACCCAAATGCAAATAGCTTTCCGAATTTTGCATTGAGGTTATTAAAAAGAGAGGATACGATTATTTCAATAAGTCAAACTGAGATATTTTGATGCCAGTTTCTATATCTAGAGGCAAACCAAAGTATGGAACAATATAACGTACTGCACTTATTAGTGTAGAACATTTTTTAAGTAGCCTACCACAAAATAGTTCAATGCCAAAGTATCTGACAAAAACTCAGAACAGATCCATAAGAGAGATTAGATGTCCTTATATTTAAATTCCATACTTCTGCATACCTATCCTTGTTGAAGGCTCAAGTTTCTTTGCAGTTAGGCAAAATGTTCAGTTCAGATAATGAAGTTTCAGTTAATATATTGTACTCATACATGTACTGACATTTGCAATAGCATACAGCTAAGGGAAATCTTTCTCTGATAAGCATATATCTTCTTACGTGTATGAGTGCTTTATGAATATTGAATATCTATATCTGTGTGCATGTTTGAAAAAGATACCATGCAAATTTGAGCCTGAATCAAGGCTACTGCATACCGAACCATTGTTACGTTGTAGGAAGACTCAAGACATTAAGCCCTTTTTACATTGCTCTGTGTGGTTGTATAAACATGTGCTTTAATTTAGATTCAAGGGCGTGCCCTTATTGTTCCTTGAATGGACCTTGTACGTGATTAGCCCACGTTAAAAATGAGCTGCCCTGTATGACCATTCCGACAGCTCTTTTAACCCCCCCTCCCATGGATGGTAGGCATGTAGGTATTAGTTTAGCCTGTGGGAACTCGGGGGAGGATTTTTCATATATGTAGAAAAATCCACTACCTGTTGAAATGGCTGTCCATTTTGTTGCAAATGTGTCCCACTCATATGCAATGTCAGACATATTAAACCTTATGGAGACTTCCAAATCACAGAATGCATTGAGCCAGGAAAGATCATACTTAGTTTGTAGCTCTTGAGGCCAGCACAGATCACACAAAATAACTATTAAAAATGACTAAAGGGTGTCATCTGGCTTTTGACATTCTTGCTGCAGTAGATTAAAACATGGCAATTGGATAAATAACCAGTAAGGCTATTGGATTGATATCTGATGTCTTTTCACTTTATGTAAAGAGACTATGAAAGTATTTGATAAAGGAGCCTCCTTAATTGTTTTTTTTTACAGCAAGTGTTCCCTATAGACTGTCTTGTTTTCAAATACTTTTTGACTTTGTGTATTACTTTGTAAGTTTATGTGTTTCTGTTGGTTAAACAATGTGATTGTGACTCTACTCCAGTCAGGCTTGCACTTCTGGTGATCATTTTTTGTTTTTGTTTTTCTCCAATTTTTTGGTCACCAGAATTTCACGAAATATAGCAAAGCATGTTGAGTACCGGTCTCATCACTGAAATTCCGAAGCAATGGGCTACGTTAGTACTTGCATGAGCGACTGAGTTCCAAGCCAGGTACTGGATGTACCTGACTCTGAATTTGTTCTTGTTGCCAGACTTTCATAAATTCTAGTGCACTACTCGTGTCTCTGATAGCTTTCCAGCTGCCGCGTGTAGACCAAAGTACTTTATGGCCTTGGTTGTTTTAATATGAGGTACACAATATCCCCTGAAGTTTTGCCATAGTTGAATAAAAGATACGTTGTGCTAAAATATGTAGTGCAAAATTAGTATAAGCTTTAGGTTACAACAATAGAAATAAGAAGCCAAGAAACAGAGGTCAAATGGGATACAAAATAGGATAACAAATTCATAATCCAATATTTTGGTGTAACACTTATTATGAACTCTGTTTCTCTGTTGTAATTGACAGTACAGCTGAACTAATTTTAATCCACAGTTGTAAACAATGGGGCTGCTACGACTAAACCGGTTAAACAAGGTCTAAAAACTAAAAACAACGCCTAATTTGAAGCAATGCAAATATTGTTGATATGATCAAAAATAAAGGCCTTTTTGTTCTTCATAAACCTTCATGATTAATAAAGAAAGCTCAAAACAGGAACTCATAGATATTAGTTCAAAGCAGAGTAGATTAACCGCCCGACTCATAAACCTAATCTTCACATGGGTCAAGATCACTGGTTTAGATGTTTACTGAAAAGTTAGTCATGTAATGAGATCAGTGGACAAGATAGGATGTTAATTGGAAATGATAAGTTGTTTCACCAGAAAGATAAGTAAGATCAGACACAGGTACTCAAAAGAGATAGACTGACTCCCATAGGGTTTTAAACATGTTTGTAACAAAAGGAATGCAGCTTTAAGTTTCCAGCAATGAGTTACTGAAAATAGACTGGACAAACTGACTGACCCACAAGACTGTCATTTCTTTTCTAACGTTAAATATTTCCATTTAATAAGGTGTTCTAGGCTATGTAAAAGTTACTGCCTTGCATGTACAAGGTACTTACTTATATATATGTTATAGTGATTGACCAATTAATCAAATCATTCACTACAAAAGTAAACAAGAGCACTCAGAGAGTACATGCCTCCGCTAAGGCACGCAATAACATGTACATAGGAAAATCCGGTTTATATTTTTGTATCCAGACGGTGATCCACATAACATTCATAATTAGTGGGATCTAACATGTGCCAAGACTCACCTTCTGATTTATTTTCAGGAAGCTCCAACAAGTAGTATTTGTGTAATCCTTCCAACAAACAGACTTGAACGTAATACCTCCTTGCCGGAGATAATAAAAATTTCAGTGATTATGCATAATCTGTAATCATCATCAGGCTAAGTTAATGTGATTTTTGTTTTATATGCTACTTTATTATCAATTTATACCTAGGTCAAACATTGCTGTGCTAGCCCCGCGAGTTACACACAAGATGCAAATATTTGACTTGTTTGGTCTCATTTGCAGCTTGACACGCTTCATGCTTTAGTAGTATCCATATGGTTTAATAAGTGCACATAGGTCAGAATTTGTATTAAGGTGGGATGCATTCATTAAAGCACAAATAGCATTTCCAGCACATCAGATATTTGGAAATTTCGGAAAAGCTGCCACTTCCTGCTCTATCAAACTGTACAGGCAAGAGGGATGGGGGGGGGGGGGGGGCAGAATGGCTATACAGGAGAGCTAGTTCGAAAATGTGCACCACCATGACACAAGAGTACATTTTTGGAGCCATTAGGATAAGGTCTTGAAGCAAAATTTTAAATCAAGTGTTACGACCAGAGAGAACTGTGTGAACAGGCCTTAAGAGGCTTGCCATCTACACTTTTCCCAATTCCAGAGCATTAATATTTGATGTGTTAAACCTCATTCTGGTTTCTAGACCAGATATTATCCCATTCACTAAGACCTGCTAAATAACTTAAATGTGACCTTTTCTATTTATCTGCAGTTATTTATGTATGTTTATCATAAAGTTACTGTATACTTTCTGTGTCCCCAACCTTGGCCATAGCCCTTCCAATTCTGATTCTCTACTGTAGAAAAAATACAAGACCAAATAGAGTTTGATCTACACGCGCCAGCTGCAGAATTATCAGGCATGATTAGTGCACTAGAATTTATGATATTCTGAGTCAGATACATTCCATACCATGTTTGACTTCAGTGATGAGATGGGTAGTCATCATGCTATGCCACAATTCGGTGACCAAAAACAACTGAACTAAGGAAGAAAAAGAGAAGCGCCTTGTTAGAGCTTGCTCTCCAAAACTTTAGCCAGTGGTGTTCCACACAGTACAGCATTCTACCACAGTTTTTTTATTCTGTCTATATCCTTCAGATATACTACTTGTAGTTTGATCAGGGCATTGCTAACCTAACCATTCCTCGTATGTTGGGTAAAAAATAAATCACATATATAGCACTGCTTCTGAATTCTGTAGATAAGCCAAAAGTCTACAGACAACAAGTGACAAAATTGGTTATCCTATTGTGATTACCACTAATGATCTATTCTGGCCACATCAGCAACAAAGCTCACACATCTCTTATCACAAGGCTACAGTAATCCATTTATATGAGGTAGATAGAGTTGGACATTTCAGATAATTACATAGATAGCTTTTAACCTGAAGTTTAGGGTGACTAACACCAATCCTAACACACACAGTTTTCTCTTGTGATTTGAGTTGAATTCCACGAAGGTTTGTATGATTTTTCATTAAATAACTGGGGAAATTCACAGTGATGATGTTTATTTTAATCTAATGTGATTACATTGATAGTATGATCTGTTAAATGAAATAATTTTGTTAGTAGGAGTTTTCTGCCTTGATCTACAGCCTCTTTAACGTGCAGAGTTGATCACATTTCCGTGTAGAATAGGGAAGTAAACACATTATTGGTGATAATTGAAGTAAAACTAATGTCAACACACAATTACTTACAATTCACCAACGTTTACTATAGAAACTGAATATATAACTACAGAAGCCAATGTTACTTCATTTCCATCCAAGAACAAAATTTTATCAGCGGTTAACATAATTCTATTAAAATAAATATACATGTTTATTCCATATTGGTATATTTATTAGTCTATAGGCTGTTTATCGGACCTATCCTGCAATATCATATTATTTTTTGTAAGTAGCAACATAAATAAATCCCATTTGTCTCTGCAGAATCTTTTAAATATTGCGTTTCTTTAAACTCTTTTTACAATGTTCGGATTGAGATAAAGCCCCCAAACAACAATTTTTGCCACATTTAAATCTTGATTGCTAAGATGATTATCAGTTTATAACTCAGCTATTCTTCCACAAGGAACCTCAACGGCATTGTGTTCAGGAAGTAGCCAATTCAATGGCTTAGGTATCATCTCTGCTTCAAAGTCTAATTGGAGCCCTTTGTGGTATGTGGGGTTGTACCTGTCTTAAAATGACCTTTATTGCTGAAAGGGTATAGTACAGCAGCAAATTATGTTTTAGAAATAGTTGAAACTGGTGGCTGTAGATCTGAAACATTAGCTACCCTTGCCCTGTGAAGAGGAGGGCGACGTTATTGTAACTGCTTCCATTTGTTACTTGTTGCAATTTTTTTTGCAAAAGATATTACTCTGTTTGTTTGTTTGTTTGTAAGTTTGCTTGTTTGTTTGTTTGTTTACAGCATAACTACAAAACTATTGCATGAATGGTAATGAATTTTTTATAAGGAGCATCAAAACTGTTTCAGGAAGAACTGAATCGAATTTGGGTATGATTGGGTCAATATCTGTGATTCTGAAGCACAATGAGTAATATACTGAGTAAAAAATTTGCAAAGTTTGCACTCGTCTTGTCCCTAAGTGCTTTTAATCATTTATTTGGGGTTTTATGTCTCTTTCAACACTATACAGGTCATATCACAACGGGTAGTTTTGTGGGCGGAGGACACCAGTACATACAGTTGCTAAAGATTTTATACTGTAAACTGCTGATCATCAGTTATCAGCTACCAACTTTCCCACATAAGGTCTGGGTGAACTTTTCCAGCCTCAGAGGTGGGAGGTCAGTGTGTAACCATGGCTCCACTGTGGCCCTACTCCGAGTGCTCTTGTTTGTCCATGTGCATAACTTAAAAACCAAATATTGGATTGGGGTAATATTTTCACACAAAGTTGAGTTTACTTTTAGTGTCATCGATGACCTGGCTCAGGACTGAGACTTCACATTTTATTTTGGCATTTAAAAAAAAAATTGTAATTGTGCCACACATAACTTGAAAAAAAAGCAGGTTCATATTTTCACATAATCTATGACTCAAAAAATATATATTGGATCAGTGTCATATTTTCGTATAAGAGGGCCCATCCATCTAAACTTTTATATTGGATTAGGGTCATATTTTCACAAAAGGAGGCCTATCTCTCAAAACCATATACTGGATCAGTGTCCTATTTTCACAAAAGGGGACATATCCCTCAAAACACTATATATTGGATCAGTGTTATATTTTACACATAAGGGGGCCAGTCCCTCAAAAACTTGATATTGGATTAGGGTCATATTTTCAAAAAGGGGGCCTATCCATCAAAAACTATATATTGGATTGGGGTAATATTTTCAAACAAGTGTGGAATCTACCTGTGACTCGGTTCCCCTCAAAGATGATCTGGATCTAAACTGAGACTTCAAAAATTGTTTTGCCATTTCTTGCAATATTTTGTAACTGTGCAACACATAACTGGTTAGAATCATATTTTTGTACACGGTGAGGCCTATCCCTGGCTTAGTCACCCTTAATCACCCTTGTAACTTTCTTATGAATTTAACCAGTATGTGGTTCCTTAACCATGGGCGAGGGTCTGTGCTTCAGCACAAATTGCTACATTAGGTCTTTGTAATGTTGTCCACTGCTAAGATATAGCTACATGTTTTATTGTGTAGAAGAAGGGGCCATGGTGGCAGAGTGGTAACACTCTCGCCTCCCACCTCTGAAGCCGGGGTTCGATCCCCGTCATGGCCTTAAGTGGGAAAGCTGGTAGTTGCTTGCCGTTGGTCGGCAGTTTACAGTACAGAAACCTAGCGAACTGTATGTACAGGTTTCCTCTGCCCTTCCAACTACCTGTCGTGATATGACCTGTACAGTGTTGAAATTAATGTAAAACCCCAAATAAATAAATATTGTGTAGAAGAAGGGGATTTTTTCTGCAAATGATTATCCATCCTGACCACCTCGCCTCTGGCGTCCCTGTGGTTATGTCAATGCACTAACTGTTATTAAACGTGTTCTTGTATTGTTGCATCCTAGATTCTGTCATTTAACGGAGACTATGCTCTTTAAAAGTCTCTCTTTGATTAGATAGAAGTAGAATGCCTACAGAAGCAGTTTCCCCAGAAAGCTACCATAGCAAAAGTCAGTCAAGGCTAGTGATCGCAGGACACAGTGTTGATGACAGACATATAACGTGGTCAACCACTGTCTCATGTTATCATTTGGATCTCTCATCTCTGAAAGCAGTTTGGTATGCAGCTCATAGTGGTATTGGACTGCACCAATAGTCAGGACTTATATGACAGTAGTAGTTTTAAGAGACACAAGTGTCCCCAAATGTATTGTTAAAACAGGGGAAAGTTTGTGCATCTGCAACATAAGTTACATTTATCCTTGGTATATTATCCATTTATTATCCATCACAAGCCGTATACGGCATTCACAGGGGGATATACATGTTTTGTACACAGTGGTACCCCTGTGCCATGGATAATTAATGTCAACTAGTCCGATTTTTCATTAGTATTTGGAAAATGTATTTTTCATTAAATATGTAATTTTTTTTAAGTTTTCACAATTCCAATATATGTGTAACTGACTCTGAGGCTAGCTCAGAGATAACTCTTTTTTTTCAAAGTCATGGAACTGACTTCTTGATGCACCAAGTTCACATAAAATTTCTGTATTTTTAAATGTATAGAGCAACATATTGTAAAAGAACCTTTTTTCCCCATAGAAAACACAATTTTATTTCCATCTACATAGATTTTTTGTACATCTTACAGCACTCTGCTGGAAATTTCCTCTAGCGGTAATATTTACATGAAACAACCAAATTCTGGACACAAAAGCCAAATAAAAGCCACCAGTAATAGAAAATTAAGATTTGTGTTTTCATGTCAATTTTCAAAGCTAGGGTACTGTCAGTGAACCACATATATATTGCCATACTGGGTTTAACATCCAGACCACAAGACAAAGACTTATTAAACTTAATACTTATTACTTAGATTTATTACAGAGTTATTAAACTTTTTGAGTTTGTTGTTAAATTATCTTTTCCCCTTGGTTAATTCTAGTTTATACTCTACAGAAAAATCTGTTTCCGTGATAGTATTTTCTAACAAACCACAGACACCTCAGTTTTTCTCAGGAAACCCATCCCATACAGGATAAAGGGAAGACACAGACAGACAAAACTACTTATTAGAGGGAAGCTAAAGCAGTAGCATCAGAGAAACTCAGTCTTGGTGTACTGATATATCCAGTTTATTATTAAATTATCTCTTACGTGTGATGAATTCTATTATAATCTACAGCAATATCAGTTCCCATAAAAGTATTCTTTCATCAGTTCACCCTAGTTCATAATTTAGAGAACAATGACAGGTCAGTCAAGTGCAAAACTTATTTGTAGAAGTATCATCACTAGCAGACAATGATTGTAACAGGATAAAGATATTATTTAAACAAGAACTCACGGAGAGCATGTAACAATGCCCAGTGCTTTGAAGAATAATAACATCTATATATCGGAAACTTGATGATCATCCTCTAAAGTGCTGGGGTGGTATTCACTAATATTCCTATCTTAGTCTTAGTCCTAACTTTAGAAGTTTATCATTTTAATCATATGCCTGGTTTTATTTTTATTACAGTAAGCACAATTTTAGCTCTTAAATCTTCATGTAGAATCAATATACTTGTAAATTAGTAATTAAATTTGATAATTGATTTATAATATCATTAGATATTGATGATTGATAATTGTGTATAAGATAGGACTAAGACTAGGAATGTTAGTGCATACCACCCCAGGAATCCAAAAAGGATCGTTAACCATAGATAAGTTGTAATGCAGCAAACGCCTATCAAGGAAGGGTGAATATGTTGGGGGTCAGCTAATCTAAAAAGGTAAGTCTTCAGTTGGCTTCTAAAATGTTAAACGGTTTGTTGTGATCTGATACTAAGTGGGATCTAGATTTGGTTGCAGATCACTACAAAACTCAGGTCTATGTTACACCAAGGCTGGACTGGCTGTTCAAATTTGATTTAAATCAGTGCAGTAGGTTTTCATAATCTTGCTAAAAATATAAACAGAAGCCCAACATCGCATAAACAGAGAGTACACATACCTTTGGCAAGGTCAAACATTGATTTTGAGAGCAATGATATCCTTTAAAAATTACTGGATCTGAATTATCTGTTGCTTGTGTCATTGGTAAAATTTCTAGAAAAGTAGATATGAATTATTTTTGTAATTAAATATTGGGAAAGATCCAGATACATATTCTGAATATAATAAAAATACTGAATTTTCAAAGGTTTCAAATCATTCGAAACTGTAGGAGCATCAAAAGCAATGAAGTGGCGTAAGTGTTTTTTTTTATGGGGGTGGGGGGTGGGGGGGGGGAGATTTGTGTACAGGTGGGTAGTATTAAGGAACCACTGGCAACCTTCTATCTGGATGGTTATATCTAGGGCATCCACTTTCTCCCACTCTCGTTCCTCATGAAACGTTCTAAAAATGGATCCATTCGCCTGAAGAAAATTTAACAGGGCACAATACCCTGGTTTGTATTCTGGTTGGCAAAGTCATTTAGTCATTTTTTTCGCGTTTATAAATAGATTTAGTGTGAGCCTAGTTATTTGACGGCAATTGCATTTCTGGAAAGTTTTATTTCCTATTATATTTCTTTTTGTTTCAACACTTTGAACTGTAAATTGATTCATGCTGTTTCTACAGAAACTACTGGTAATTACACTTTACAAAAACAAGTTGAAATTAGAGATTTTACAAACATTACTATTACATGACTTTTGTAAAGGCAATTACTCTTTTTCATCTATTGTTTATGACCCTTATTTAACTATGGAGTCCCCTTTCTTGAATATTAATACTTTGGAGGTTGGTTCTCATCAACTAGCTGTTTTTGCGGGGAGCTATTATTTTAGTAAGAAAAACTCAAAGCAACAGCATTTTTCCCAAGGCCAAGTTATAATGAAGATTGCTTCTAATTATGCAACACTTGCAATTGGATGCTTTCCAGCATGTCAATGGGTTATTTCAAGAAAAAAAATGTTTTCACAATTCTAATTCTATTGCAGGTCTAATATGACTTTTATAGCGCTTAATCTCCATAAAAAGACAGACTCTAAGACACATTAACTAAAACCTAAAACAGTCAAAAGTCTAGAGTAGAGATGTAAAATTGGGTAGAGGTGTGTGTGTGTGGGGGGAGTCAGCAGAGACAATTGGAAGAATATGGACCTAGGGTGGCTAGGTTTTTGCAAAGAAATAGGCCCTCAGTTTCATCAGGCAACTTATCTTAAACCTTCACTAATAAAATCACTAGCATAAGAATCAATTGCTAATCCAAAATATCTCATTTAACAACTGGTGTTTGATTATTATTTAGCATATATATGTCTATTTATGGGTCTGGCATCGCAAACATTATACCCTGTGACTCCTGTGCTGTTATTGTCATTAGCTATTGGGTTGTAAAACAATTGCACACAGTTGTAACAGTAATACAGATGAACAATAATAGAGCAGCAAGTAATGTCCTCTGTGACACTATCACTGTCAGAAGTGTATTCACGATGCATCCATGTGATTCATTAATGTAGGTAGCTATTTTGCCACTTCTGTAAGATGATGAAATAAAAGTTTATGCCAAATTAGAATATTGCGTATAAAAGATGTTACATTTCCTGTGGTTAATTGTTTACCCACTGACGAAGTCAGTGCAATAGTTTCAGTGCTTTTACTGAAGGAATATAATTCCTAGATTGAATATTATTTTATTCTGTGACAATTGTCTTTTTCTTTATAAATAAATATTGATGGTGATTCTTTTGAGGTGTTTTACAATAAAAAGTTTGGCTGTTTGTAGGAACCACTTGTCATAATTTGTATTATGGAATGTGAAAACGGTGTTTGGGTCTTTGGTCCAGTCAAATTAGGCCAAAAGATGGCCTGACCTCAAACAAATTGCAACAGAAATGAAACTACTCTAATAAGTATCGGAGACCACTCCGGTGTTATGTATTAAAAGTTACAAAATTTCAGTTGGCGGAAAATGCCTAAATTGACTAAAATTCAAGATGGCCGCCATAGGAGCTAAACTTGTAATTTCAGTGAAAGTATGTATATTTTGAAAATCTTTCAGCTTCAATATCCTGCTTAAATGAAAAAATATATACTACATTTATAGTTTACAAATATGTTAAACAATTCACAAACAATAAAGCTAGCTAATATATGAAAATGTAAAATTTTCTGTAACAACTTGAAACTTTTGTGATTAAGTTGGCTGTGTTTCAAATATATTTTAATACTTTCAAAATTCTTATTTCAAGTATATGTTGTCATGTACCATGTCATGTATTTATGTAATCCTATATATTGATTTGACCCGATTGATCTGGGAAGCTACCTCCACAAATATCACAATTATCCAAGTCTAAATGCAGTGATAAATGTTTTACCGGCAGTATCAATTTCCTGGCATTTACCCCACAGATCTGTCTCCTACACGCATGAGTTTAACATGAGTCTGAAGTTTGATCTGCCACCCCAGAATAGATTCTTTGCCCCTTTTGTCTTTAAACTGTGAACGGCAGTTGTTTGTTCAAGTTTAAGTAGTTTATCAATATTAAATTAGGTAAAAATTATTCAACTATTATGTTGAAGCTATATCTATTGATTCCAGTACCTAACTCATTATTATGAAATAGATAAAACTTATGGCAAATTATCAGAGGCACTATAATATTTCCTGTATGATAAGATTGTGACCATTATAAAATGAATAAACTTTGTATTTCTTGGTTTAACATGCAGGGAGTTGTGCAAACTTTGTAAATGTTTTATAATGATTTAAATTGTAAATGTTTAAAATAAAATATATGAAGTTTACCCAGGGAAAACCTGTAGAAATCCTAACCTATAACCATGTTGTAAATTGTATAAACTTTGTATTTCCTGAAATATAATGCATAGTGTCTCTTGTGGCTCAGTTGGTAGGGTGTTGGACTCATAATCCAAGGGTCGTGGGTTCTATCCCCGGTGATGCCGACTGTTTCATTTGGGATAACATCCCTGGGCAAGATGTTAACCTGGACTGTGCCTCTCTCCACCCAGGAGTAATGGGTACCTGGCTGCTAGTGGGTTCGTAGTGTGAGCGCTGTATTGTGGCAGCTCCCTAGTATGTTCCCAGAGGGAACTGGGACAGATAGCATGTGTGAATAAAGTTCTGAAACCCAGGCCAGGGTGTAAATGTAAAGTCGACTGAGAGTATATATACTGATACTAGACTATAAACTACCACATTTACCACATTTACATAGTGCTTACTTTGTTTACTCTTCAATCCTAATTCTATAAATATATATATCTAAAAAGGCCCAATCAAAATATTATGTGGGGCAAATCATACCTGAGTTGCAGACAAACCCATTGGGGACTGACCAGTTGAGGGCAGATTATCCAGCACGGCCATGTCAGGGGCCTGCTTCGACAGTTGCCTCATACCTTAACCTTATAACTACTTCTATGCTTATAGCCTCTAATGAACTCTTGACCTTTGGTCAGCCAATAAGAAACCAGGCCAGTGCCTTATTTGGCTTCGTATCCAAGCAAGGGTCATATTTGAATTGGTAGCCATTGTGTTAATATGAAAATTTCACCCACCACCCTCCTCTGACCATACATACATCATCCCATCAAGTAATGAGTGGGACCCCTGCAGCACTGACCCTCCTGTAGGGAGGTCTCCTCGGATGGACATAGCTCATTACTAACCAGGGTTCAGACCTAGGGGTTGTCCCCCCCTTGGCAACTGATTTCATGGGACTCAGGCAGGACCCGGCGGACCCGGCCCCCCCCTCTCAAATTGTCTTAGGTATTCCTAATTTCGATCTCTGGATGAGCTTGACCCCTCCAGGACCTACCCACCTGGAGGGAGGTCTCTTCGGATTGATGTGGCTCATCTCAATTACTGGGTACTTTCGGCGGTAGCTTGCGCTCCCACATAGATCTAATGATTAAGGCTGGACCCGGCTGACTTGGGCATTCCCCTACTGAATTGACACTACTAACTGATCACTGGACTGGACATGGACAAACAGATAATCAAGTTGTTGTTTATATATAAATGCGAGTCATTTTAAATTTGCTTGTACCTATTGGTAGTTTTAACCTTTTATGGTCACTTACCCATGTTGGGGCTTTAAAACATTACAAAGTAACATTTTAAACCTGTATTCTATTTGACTAACATGTAAATAAAATTCCCAAACCACCATCCATCTTTACTTCCTCAAATTTGACCTTCATATGTCCTTCAACCATGACCTATTGTCAGCAAACTCACTTGGCACTCAAATACAGCAATCATAGGCAACTGCATTGTACATCTATGGTGTCATGGTGGTAGCATAATTACGATTGGCCCATTCTTTTCCAATGGTTGTCCTACTGACATCAACTCAACAGTTTTCAAAAAGTATAAGAATTTCTTCCCCCATACATTTTTAAATAGAATATACAAAGTGGCTGGGCTACTACCATTGACTAACTTACAACAATACCTATTGGTTACTGCCTTACTGGCAGTAATAATTTATAATAATTTTCCATGGTACCAGTCAATTTGAAAAAAAAATTGAACCTATTGTTGTAAAATGAGGTGCATAAATATCCAATACTGATCATCGATAGCTTATATAAAATGACGACAAAAATAGCTTGGCTAAGGAGTAAAAATTACTGTAAATCTATTTGTGGACTTCTATATCTCATTAATATTCATGAAAACATGTTTGAGATTTGGTTTCAAAAGCATGAGAAAAGAAAAACTTTTAAACAGTTGCTTTTATCAGTGAATTTAACTACTACAAAGAATTATAAAGTACCAGAGCTGGACGAATCGGCCCTTTGCCAAATCGGCCCTCGGCAAATCGGCCCCCTAAAAAAGTCGGCCCTCGGCAAATCGGCCCCCTAAAAAAGTCGGCCCTCGGCAAATCGGCCCCCAAGTCAGAAACAAGCTGGAGAAAAACAACTATCACATATATTTATTTACATTTGCAGCTTATACATAGTTCCATTCTAAAATGATATCACGCTACTTTGGACTTCCAAATGATAATGATAATTTGAGAAATCAGAAGCCCTTTTATAGAGGAAATGCATCAATTAATTGTAATCAGGACCTTATTTAAATAATGGGTTTATATAAAATGTTTATATAAATAATGTTTTACTAAGTGTAATTAACACATATGAATGTCAAGATACTGTAATCAACCCTTATGTGATCTTTGTTATTTCTTTAGTATAGGGATTAATAGGTAAAGTGTTAAACAAACACTATTAGACATTAAAAGGTGATTGTTCCCCTTGATGTCCAAGCAGAGGATTATATTATGCCCCCCCCCCCCCCCCCCCTTGTGTGCATCAAAGACAACAATAGGCATTATAGTTCATATCTCCATAAATTATTTTATAAGGGGCCGATTTGACCAGGTAATTTTATTTTGGGGGCCGATTTGACGGGGGCCGATTTGGCAAAGGGTCGATTTGTCTATGATTCGATTAAAGCCATGCATTTCATATAAAAATAAAATAATATCATTTTACTTCAAAATATTTATAAATGTTGAATATGGCCACGAGAAATACTTTTTTCAAGAATTTCCATCCATTCAAATTGCTCCACAGAAATCTCAAGCTACACACTGCCAAGAGGTTATCATGTGACTTCATGTATGTGTGTTTCACTTGATGATGTACACAGAAGTTCACAGAATATTATTATAAAGTCAGATTGCAAAGAAAATGCAAAGAATTAAAAAAATATCCAACTTTATAAATTAAATTGCTTGTTTTGTATTTGTCAGGAGGTATTTTTTCAAGGTAGCATTTTTCCATGAGGTATTTTTCTGTGAACTCTGAATGTCATTTAGAATTGAAAAGACTTTGTAAATGTACCCACTGAACTAATCAATATGAAAGAAGTTGTGAAAACATTTCAATATTGAATGCATTGTGCTGAGGATGACTGGCAAATACTAAGTACCCTTTTGTTCTTGGCAGACTGGCCATTGAACTAAACCACAATCCACTGTTAGAAAATAATGTAGTGTTAACTCTCCATTAAGCAAAAATAATGGAGAGTTGAGACAATCGAAGGGTCGCCCGTCTGGGTTTTATATAGGTTATAACACGATGAGTGCTTTTCAGGGCAGAAGTAACCAGTACATAACAGTTGTTCAAGATACTGCACTGTAAACTTGGTAAGCAACTGCCAACTTTCCCACAAAAATGTCTGGTCTAGAGTTTGAATTGTCGATCTCTGAGGCGAGAGGATAGTTTGTTACCCACTACACAGTAAATATTGGCTGCTGAACACCATTGAACTAAAAGGTGTATTTTAATTTAGGAAAGTATTGTTTCTGTGTGTGGAGTCAATTATATTCTTCATGTACCAGAATCCAGTCTGTTGCACATTATGGTCCAAATGTTTTTAAAGTCAGACGCAGGCATGTTCTTGTGCAAACATATTACATGCGCTTCTGTTGGACAAGAAGAATACATTATAATCTTTCAAATATTACAGCTAAAAAGACTCTACATTAATACGATCTCTATGTACACAAAATATCTGCAATTGCATTAGTTTTGATATTAGTATTTTTTTTCTAGTGTAAAAAAGTTATTTTATTGCCCATCTTGTGTTTGTCCAAAACAATAAATACAGATGATGTCTCATTCAAAGTTTGACTCCTTTTCTAAGAAGCCAATATGGCTCGATTTTTACATTTATTTTGTAAGGCCAAACTTGACATGAAGGGAAGCTTTGCAAGTCTGAGTAAGTTTTAGGGTACACATTGTGTCTCAAGAAAAATGTCACTCAGTGGTGTGATGTTCATAGTATCTGTCATTATTAAAACTGTGATGTTAATGGATTTCATTCAGGATAAACTAAGATCACACTGTTGTATGTGTTAGTCTCATGAGGTATATGTGATATATTTTAATAGATCGGGACTCATTTCTGATGTGATGCATTCCATGTATTGGTAGTATCCTAAAGGGTTTAATAAGTCATGTATATTTTTTTCATTCCTCATTATGTTTAAGCTCATTTAGTTAAATATATAAGCCACAGCAGATGTATAATTAAAGGTGCAATCTGTTGACTCCATATGTGCCTTAATGTTGAAATATATTTCATACGAAAGGTCTTACCTGGGATTTCATATCCTTTAAGAGCTAGGATCATACAGTGGCATCCCTTTGGGAAGTTCTCACATGTTGCCTTTAACTTTATTCACGGCACATACTCACAGAGGTGCCAGCAAAACAATTATTCATAAAATTTTAAACCACCAGAACACTCATTCCCCAGAGGTCTCCCAAGTCAATGAAAACCCCAAATGGGATTTAAAAAACACTGATATAACATTTGCGTTGATTGATATCTAAACTCTTTTCAGTATCACATATTTAGCAATAATTAAGTTATCAAATTCAAATGAGCTATTTTAATGTAAGTGATGCAAAATGTAAATAATGTGATATACAGAAGCATGTAACTTGTCTGTAAATTAGGCATACCTTGATTTATAGGAAAATACTGTCCTCATTATTTATTCAACAAGTAAATGAAGTTGGCATATAAAAATGTAGTAATTGTAAGTCCCAAGGCCACCCTTCAAGTTATGTTACATTTAACAGCAAGTCAAAATCAACAGTAGTATATTATAAACAAATACTGTAAGTCACTTTAGTACATTCACTTAACACTATGAACAATGCTAAGCCGACTGCACAAAAACATATGTGTGACCAGTCAATCAATACACATATGACTGGTAAGATCTTTCAATTGCATATGTTTAAGCAATGACAAACAAGACTTAGGTCCGTTAACTGGGGAAATCACTCTTCAGCATACGCTGGTCAGACAGGGGGACACTGAGTCTCTTAAGGAATACTCAGCGAGTAACTGGACTGACAGAGGGACAGTGAGTGCCTTAAGGAATACTCAGCAACTGACTGGACTGACAGAGGGTCAGTGAGTCCCTTAAGGAATACTCAACCGCTGACTGGGCTACTCAACTGTTGCCTGAAAAGCAGCTACTTTAAAGCAGCAATTGCTTTAAGTATATTGTTTCAGCTGAAATGTAGTTACTTATGTACCACTCACTTGGGGAAATTTGGCATAACCAGAATACAAAAATTGTAAACTGTGGTTATTTTGTGTGAATACTCATGAAGGGGCAATAATGCATAAAGTTTACACCAAAACACCAGCCATCTTTATTGATCTTTCCAAGTGTTTTATAAGGGGGCCATAATACATTCTAGAATGACACTTTTGTGTCCCTGATTCTGATTGGTCAATCGCCATTGTAAAACCGAACATAACCTCACGGCCAGTTTTTCATATGTGGGCGATAATCCCACTTAATTTTTTAAAAGTCAAATAACAAAAAAATATGCACTACAAATATTCATCAAAACAGTAAGAAGACAAGGAATAAATGTGAAAAATATAAAATGGCATGTTAGAATCGCAATATCACACTCCTAGCGTGGCGTTATGCATAATTTTACAACTCATAGCTCATTAAAAACACTCTGGCTTTGCCTTTGTGTTCCCAATATCGCTATTCGTTGTAAAGTCCTGCATAACCCCACACTAGTCATGTGTTATTCCTTAAATTTATCCTCTATACATAACCAATGAATATAAACTTCAGAACGAATGATTTTTATAACAGTGATGCTGATTGGCTAGTGTTTCAAGCTGATATATATATCATATATATATATACACCCCACCCCACTTTACCCCTCTACTGGGTACATTGTAGTTTAGGTCATGAAAGCTCACAGGAGTTTTCTTAAGATTTTTAAAACAGCAGAACCAAATGCAAATCACTATTTTTATTGATTTATTTATTTGGGGTTTTACGTTGCTTTCAACATTGAACAGGTCATATCACGATGGGTAGTTGGAAGGGCAGAGGAAACCAGTACTTTCAGTTTGTCAGGGTTCTGTACTGTAAACTGCCGACCAACGGCAAGCAACTACCAGCTTTCCCACTTGAGGCCGTGCCACTAACCGAACCCCGGCCTCAGAGGTGGGAGGCGAGAGTGTTACAACTCTGGCACCATGGCCCCCAAATCACTACCCAAAACCTCACATCCTGCCAAGACACAAAGTGGACCTTTGCCACAACGATCCATAACCAGAAATACAAGACCCCTTTTCCTTTGTACCTCGTGACCTCTGCACAGAAAGGTATGACCTATGTGTTATATCTTTTTTTTCTGATTTGTGGGGTGCCAGTTATTCAAGAAGTACTTGAATTTTGACTGTCACTCTAAAAAAAAAACTATAAAATTTGATGTTTTGTTGTAATTTAAGGCAGCTAATAAATATATATAGCCTTTTACTTTACCCCTAAGGGCTAGAGGGTGTAACTAGGTAGAATGAAAGGCAGAATATTAGGGTTATTTATCTTTATTCCCTGTTCTTAACAACAAAAGCAACAAGTCCAATATCTGCCCCCAAGTTCCACTGAATTTAGAATTTTGACGTCTCAATAGACGGAAGGCCAAGAGTAAAGTGTGAGTGTGCCCAGCTCCAGAGCTCTGAGCTTCTGTGGAACACCTTTCCTTTGATTGGCTGCTGAGATTGTCCAATAGTGATTTTTGACAAAAATGCAGGCTCTGCCTGCTTAGAGATGAACAGGAGTAACATAGCTCCATTGTGGAATCTATTTTTAGGACAGCCACATTTCTTAGGAAAGTGTGATATTACATACCAAGGGGGCGCAGAATTCACGACCTCGTGAATTGTTAAAAAAAATGTGGTATTACATACCAAAAGGGGTGCGGGGATACCAAATTAGGATATTGCTTTGCATAGTGACATTTAATTTGTTGTTTTATTCCAAATTATTTTTAAAGATTTAACTTTAAATAATTCAAATAAATGGGGGAGCAATGACTTGTGGGCTTTACATTGTTTGTGTTTTATTGTTGTTTCCTAATTTGAAGATGTTTGTATGATAGAAAATTTTGAGAGGAATGAGGTCGATCGTCCTAGATAAAGGACAAATATAAAGATTAAAACTGCAAATTAACATTTTCAAATTTGTGTAAATCAAATAATGCATTTAATGTGAATTTTGAATGATGTGAAAATTTTGATCAATTTTGATAAATACTTGATACATACTCTTGAATATATATTACTTTATATACCACTACCTCTAATTTTGCTCCAAATGGTAAAATATAATTCACACCACAGGTCCAAAAGATATGAAGATGATGACGCAGTAAGTTTATATATACTTACCAAAACACAGCAAACACAACCAGCCATTTAAAAAACAAACTAGAGAAATAAAGGTACAATAACAACATTTAGACCCAATTGGGTCGGCCCAGTGGACCAATGGCATCAGGGGAGCTAGGGAACCCGGGAGGGACAGTTATGCTTCAAACATTTGCAGGAGAGAAAAGCTGAAAATATGCCTCTCAGGTTTTTTTTTTGCAAATTGTGTTATTCCAATGTTTTCAAAATTGACATTGAAACAAAGAATTTAGGGCCAATAAGTGTGGTGTCCCTATGGGGGTTTTCACTAGGAGCTAAAAGGCATGCTAGTCCCAATCATCTTCGTTGTCTGAAAATGATGCGTCAGGATCATGGTCAAAATGTCCTGATGTTGGCCAATTGCCTAGAGATGGCTGAAAAGAGCCCCTGCCTCTGCCTCTCCCAAATGAAGCAAATGGGGAATTGGATCCAGGGGCAGGTTGAGTGGCTTGTTGTAGTTGTTGGTACGCATGAAGTAATTGCGCACCACGACCAAGGAGTTGTACAGGGGGAGGTCCAAAGGAAGTTGAGGGTGCCAAATTTAAGGTTGAAGGTTGTGGTGGGTTCTCTGGTTCAGCCGGTGACCCCACATGTTCAAGAGGAAGGAGCAGTGAGTGCACATTCAAATCTTCACTGTCATCCTCCGATTCGTCACTCATTAGTGACCAATTGTCCTCATTTGTGTCCGAGAGGTCGTGCCAATTTACAAGCTCCGGAACTCTTAGTCCATACCTTATTATGGCAGGTATTGTCCAGGTGCTTGGGTCAAAATTGTGAACCGGTGGTAGGTCATTGGGACCACTGATCAGAGCCATGAGATCATTGAAGTCAAACACCCAATTTAATAACATGCCAAAGGTTCCATTCCAAAATTGACTCCACCCATTGTATGCAAAATTTTGGGCATCCCGTTCACTAACAGAGTTTAATGGGTTGCCATGTAGATACTGGATTGGCGCCATTGAAAGTTCACCACATGAAATAAAGGTCAGTGGGAAGGGAGAAATTATTGATTGGTTCTGCTGTGTCTCGAACTCACAGCCTTCTCATTACACACAGAAATAAACACAAGTCTAGCTCTTTAACCAGCTGAGCTAAAGGGGAATCCCCGGAAGCCCAGGTATTAATAGAACTGATATACGTGAGGATATTACATACCACCCCTCCAAGGAAAGACCTGTCCTCAGGTCTTACATGACTACATTATTATGCTTAACTCGCTTGGCTTTGAGAGGGAAGGATCTTTAGGCATCTCCACCATGTAGTGGGAAGGGAGAAATTATTGATTGGTTCTGCTGTGTCTCGAACTCACAGCCTTCTCATTACACACAGAAATAAACACAAGTCTAGCTCTTTAACCAGCTGAGCTAAAGGGGAATCCCCGGAAGCCCAGGTATTAATAGAACTGATATACGTGAGGATATTACACTTTGAAAACCTGTAACACTTGGTGTAATTTTTAATTGTGATTATCACATCTTTAACTTTACCTTACAATTCTGAAATAAGAGGCATAATACTTTAGCTGCTAAAATCAAATGCCTAAGTTTTAGTTGACCTTGATAAAATTATGAATTTTGATGAAACAAGACATTTTGAATGGTATCTGTCAGAAATATTTGTCGCATGCGCAAAAATGTAACTCTAGAAATACAAGATTTTTATGCAAGAAGAGTGTCTGTATCCGTGCTAGTAAATCAAATGAAGTAATTTCACAATGAAGAAAGGCAGTAAAACATAATGTAATGTTATACTCTGCTAAAAGAACTGAGTGGGGTTTTTAATATCACTCATGAGATCGTGAGGAGCCATTTTAAGTGGAGTGTGACAAATTTGTTTTATCAATTAATGTATCATATAACCGTTGTATGTCACATGTGAAATGACATCTACGTGACAATTATAAAACTAATCTCACCAAAAATATAAGCCCCCAACCTTTTGGGTTTTGCAACATAGTAAATGGACACAAGATGTTTAATAGAACAAATAAACTATATAGTGAGTGTATGCAGTTGTTGATGCAGAAATTAATAGTCTGGCAATACTATCTGTAATTACACATCCAAAATTTGTACACACATTCAGATTGAACATAATAATATACTCAGTCAGGTTTAAACTGATTAATATGATTTGGAATTTAGTGCAATACCTAACCTAGTTTAACTATGTTGAATTTTGGGGTATGAATGCACACTTCAGCAAAATGATATTTGATAGAAAAACAATCCAATCCATGACCTGAAAGGTGAAAATAAAGTGTCAAATTGTAGAGAAAATGTCAGGCAGAGTTTTCACCGAAAACATTTACAAAAATGATAATTTGAATACATTGTACAAAATATCTTGTCAAACTGTCTTGTCTGATCACACAAAGAAAGGATGTGTTAACACTCTAAAAAGTTAGACCTGCAAGCTTGTGAACAACATTTGGGGTCACAAACCAGATTAACCTAAACTCAATCCAATCTTTGTTGTTGTACAAGTTTCTGGTGTGTTTATTTCATTATTTAGCCTACATTTACCAGAGGTTTGGCGAAATGTTTCTGTCTGATGTCTACCTCCTGACAGTTAATTACTATTAAGGAAAGTTGATTTCAATACTAGCAACCTTCCTTGAATTAAGTTTCAAATTAATTTTTTCTCCAGTTTCTTTTTCTTTGTTTTTGTCTATTTTATCCAGTTCTTTTTGCTGGTTTCCTTTGGGCCCGTTCTCCTTTATATTCTCAGAAATGTCTTAATTTAGAAAATGAACAATTATTGCACTATTATTATTTTCTGGAAAAAGAGGTTTTATTATGTCTTCCTGCTTTTATAAAAAAACCTAGTTGTACATGGGTATTTCCCAAAGTACTTGTACTCCTATATTTCAGTAAATAGCAGAGGAATTGTTTAGTACTTGTACTCTGATATGTTGAACTAGTTTATTTGCAATGAAGGGTCAGGTATTGCCCACCATTTGGGATTCTTGGCTTCTGTAGTTACATGTAGCAATGCTCAAGAAGAAATTAAATGAAAACATTTCTAGTTAACACATTTTGACACAATATCGACACCCCCCTTTTTACTATGTAATAATATCGCATAATAATTAAACAACAGTTGTGATAAACAGAAAATGTGCACCAGTTTAAGTGTTGTCGATCTTCAATTATCACCCAAAAACACGTATTTGCATCTGAAGGCTATTGTCCTCCCCAAATATTTTAAAGTTTTATTTGCAATATATTATGCTATCAGTCCCATAATATATAGTAAAAATATTTGAATGCATACAAAATGCATATAAATAATTAAAATAACGATCGAGATTTCCCGATACATGGCAGATATTACTGATGCATTCTTTTTGTTATTCAGCACTGATACTAACTAGTTTTCATCCCGGAAAAATGCGGTTAAATGCAAAGAACAGTTTCACTGGTATTTATCCACGCCTTATGATATGAAAAAGAATGCAGCACTAATAAGAACGGTTATCATAGGCGATACCAGTCTCTTTTTTGTTAAAGTAGACTGGTTCCCTGTCAACATACTCATGCTCATACTGAAGTCAATTGACTGGTATTCGGCCCCAACCCTGCCTATTTAGTAATTTTTAAACTGGGTGGCAAAAATTCAAAGTGTTACAGTAAGCACAATTGAAGTGTTTAATGTTTCATTCCCAAGTAACAGTGTTTAGGCGATTGAGGGAGATTTATGTTTTAATTACTCCACTGCCCAATGACAGGGTGTAAGGGTTGATGGCTTTTCTAAATAAATATGGTAGCATTGCTCATAGGCAAGGCCCATTGTTAACTTGTCCCACTTAACAACTGACCTAACAACTCCCCATATAAATAACTCTGAGAACAGGAGTCTCTATTGCAGTATAAGCTGTTAGTCTGATATACTCAGCAAATTTTGAAATGCCAAACCAGGGAGTAACCTTGTTGATTCCTAGAAACGAGTACCATAAACTTGCGTTGAATTTTCATCACACAAGGGGGGAGCGGGGGGCTATTATTTAAAGAAGTATTATAGCAGCAACACATCTGTTGTTCACCAACATATGCATCACGTTTGCTAGTTCTCTTAATAGAATACAGGAAAATACCACTGAATATCATATCAGTATTGTATTTTGCATTTATACTCAGCACAATATCTCCCTGCACTACAGGACCTAAAGCACTATTTGACATATCCAACTGTACAAGTATAGCCTAACTCTCAAGTTACTGCGATTCCCCTAAGACAGAGGCTCAAGGATAACCATTTATTAACGTCCTGGCAGTTCTGTAACCTGCCACTGTGGAGAAGACCCACTATCTGTATCTGCCTGTCCCTTGGTTTAAACCCATGTTCTCTGTGTCCTTAGGCGAATGCATTACCCACTAGACCACAGTGGCAAATCAGTAATATTAGAAATGTGATTAACACAGTCCAAATTAAACAATATGTAGTTGTGGATATAGGATGTCCCTACCAGAGTGTACGATTTTAAAGTTATGAAAGAGGAAGCCAAGAACTGACTTCCTTGACGAGTGAACACCAAGGCCAAATCTTACATAAAATTTTCAGTTAAAATGTTTTAATCATTGTAACACATTTGCTGCTTGTTCCTTTGGCAATTTCGGATCCATTGTACAGTATTTTAAAAATATTTTATTGGGTTTAACGTCATCTTCATGACATTGTATAGATTATATCACAATGGGTAGTTTTAAGGCCATAGAAATATAAGATATACTAGTTGGTCAAGATTCTACACTGTAAACTGCCAGGTATTTTAAAGCTGCTACCAGCATTCCCTACATAGTGTCGGGTTCATTTTGTACCACCGACCTCAGAGGTGGGAGGCAAGTGTGTTAACCACTACACAAATAAGCCCCACCTGCACCGTGAGAAAAAACCCATACTCAATTAAAAATGTCAAGTTAACTTGTCACTGATGACTTTCAGAGCTATCAGGGTTCACACCTCACTCCTGAGACATATAACATAGGAGTTCCAATCCCATACTGACTTCAAGTGGGAAAGCTGGTAGTTGACTGGCAGCTGACAGTACATGACCTTGACCAACTGTATGTACTGGTTTCTTCTGCCCACCTACCTGTCACATATATGACCAATACAAGGAACTACATGTGACAAAAAACACTAAATAAATAAAGAGCCAACTCCAAGTACTAGTATTTGAATTTTTTATCAGGTTAGAATTGCACTAATCTTTAGTTTTCACTTTGATCACATGAAAATTTGTAAATTTTTATCTCCCTTCTCCTACTTTAGTTCCTTATTTGGTATGCATTGTTTAACCAGAGACATTCTATTGATGAATCCATAATCTAGAGAAATATGGGCTGAGCATTACTCTGTTTAGTATTCTGTACAGTAAAGTAATTTCGTTGGACAATATTTTTTTTTCAAATATAGACACAGCATTAGAACCCTAATATAAAGACAAATGCTCTGCAGAAAAATGCAAGTGTTTTTTTTTCTTGTTTCCTTTTTTCGCTCAAGCCGTTCAGGATCAGGCTGTTTTGATGGAAACCACCAGTAAATACACCCTGTAGGATATGTTGTTGAAAAGAAGCTGTGTCAAAGTACCTCTTGCATTCCTTATTAAATAGATACCAGAATTACAGTGCATGTCTTAGGTATAACCGTTTTTGAATATGGACCTCAGCTTATTAGACTTGAGTAACTTGGAACATGTATCTCACCAATTTACATTTTAACACATTTTTTTTTGAGTATTTAAAAATAACATAAAGCATATTTCGCGGTATTAATAAACATTGAAGACTACTTTCAATTATACATGGTTGCAATGTGATGCTTCCCAGCACTGAAGGTGGGTCCTGTTAATTTTAGAAAATCATAAAAGGCAAGACAAGAAGCAATTACTTGTCCAAAACCCTCCACTCAGCAATGGATATTGGATTCTTATTTGGCAGGTGTATGTGTACATAATTGGCTGTGCCATCACAAATACTAGTATTATACCCCATGACCCAGCAGTTATTGTTCCCATTAGCTACAGGGTTGAAAATTACTAGCACAAAATTGTGACAATAAAGCAGATGAATAACAATAGGGCATCAAGAAATGCCCTCTGTGACATAGGTCACTGTTAGGTTTGTACTCAAGAGGCTTCAAAGTTATAATGCCTTGTCCCACAAACCACAAAGGGGAGGGGGGGGGGGCCACGGTGGCAGAGTGGTAACACTCTCGCCTCCCACCTCTGAGGCTGGGGTTTGATCCCCATCATGGCCTTAAGTGGGAAGGCTGGTAGTTGCTTGCCGTTGGTCGGCAGTTTACAGTACAGAATCCTAGCGAACTGTATGTACTGGTTTCCTCTGCCCTTCCAACTACCCGTCGTGATATGACCTGTACAGTGTTGAAAGCGACATAAAACCCCAAATAAATAAATAAATAACAAAGGGGAGGGGTGACAGCACTGTATTGATATCCGTTTGTTAGTGTGTTTGTGTGTTTATCTTCATGTATAACTTTATAACTATTGTAATATCAAAATTTCCTAAGAAATGTAGCCGTTCTAAAAATAGATTCCACAATGGAGCTGTTACTCCTTTTAATCTTTGAGCAGGCCAAGCCTGTATTTTTGTCAAAATACTAACTATTGGACAATCTAAGCAGCCAATCAGAGGAAAGGTGTTCCACAGAAGCTCAGAGCTCTGGAGCTGAGCACACTCTTACTCATAACTTTTATTTTGGCTATCCATCCATAGGTATGTCAAAATTCTAAATTCAGTGGACAATTGGGGCAGACATTTGGACTTGTTAGTTTTGTCACCAACTGGAGTTTATAAAGGAAAGAATCTAACATCTGCCTCCCATTCTACCGGGTTGCAAACTCTAGCCCTTTGGCTCAAAGCATGGTGGATGTCGGGTATACTAGACATCAGTTTGAGGTCAAATTCTCATATCAGGTGGAGTCTACTTGGTGGCTCTATCCTCCTAAAAGATTATTTGAATCTGCACCCGAATTAAAGGTCCAGAATTTTTAAGGATTTAAAAAATATTTTGGGGGATAATGCATGTTTCATAACTCAAAAAACCATAAATTGCATTGGGGCCTTATATCCACACAAGGTAGAGTCTTCACCTAGCCCAGGCCTCCTCAAAGAGGAACCAGATCCGCTTTGGGACGTTTTTTTACAGAGTTTGTGTCAATATCTGGTTCCAGGTTTCTGTATAAGGCACTTCTTGTTCGGTGGTGTAGCTGTTTCACCATTTCTGGTAGATGATGAAAAGAATGTAAATTGTCAGAGTTTAATAGAATCTAGAGTTTTGATACATGGATTGTATTTTATTTACTTATTTTGGGTTTTACGTCGCTTTTAACACTGTATAGGTCATATCACGATGGGTAGTTGGGAGGGCAGAGGAAACCAGTACATACAGTTCGTCAGGCTGTACTGTAAACTGCCGACCAACAGCAAGCAACTACCAGCTTTCCCACTTGAGGTTGGTTTGGGAACCAAATCCCGATCTCAGAGGTGGGAGGCGAGAGTGTCACCTCTCTGCCACTGTGGCACCTGGATTATAAGATATTATATTTTTATTTTTTTTCCAGCATATTTTTATACATTTGCTGACAGCTTCTTGTTCACTGTTGATCAAGTGAATTCAAAAGTACAATTATTCTTACTGAAAAAAGTTTGATGGATTTTCCCAGGTTAGATAACATTTTATTTTGTATTTAGAAAAAGAGGTGGCAGGAGAACTTCACAAGTTCAGAGTTGTCAGATCAGTTAGATATATGAAGGGTAATGGTCAGTGCCCATCCCCCGAAGACCAGATGTTATTTACATATAATACACCCAGATGGGAATAAAATTAGTTTATTCTATGTTAGGCTCTAATGATACTATTTACATACAATCTCTATATTTAATGATACACTAAGGCCACCTTAACAGGTGGATACAACAATTTACATGTGTAAGATCAATTACTTTTACATGACTATACAATAGTTAAGTTAACCAATAAAACTAAGATGGCCTTAGTGTAAGGTAAGATAAGGTGACCATAAGAGTTGGGGTTACCCTAAACTACAATTGGGTGGTACAGGTAGTTCCTGTGTACAAGCTAAAGCTGAATTAATTGTGTAATTTACAGAAGGTTTAGTATTTGAAATTTTAACTAATATTTGAAGTGAAAACTACAAATGAGTTACAGATTAGTTGTAACATATGGATGTTTTTATTTTAAGTCTTGAGATCAAGAGCCCAAGCACCAGGTAGAAGTAGTTAGGACCTAGGAGCTAAGCAAAGAGGAGAACATCTGGGCTAGTACTTGAGAAGCATTGTGGTTCTGTGTGATGTAAGACCAGACGCAGTCCGACGTCCAGGTGCCATGGTTTTGTATGTCTTGCAAGGGGACACTGGAATTGAAGGCCAGGGTGGCACCTGAATGTCAGAAAGAGTGAAATGTTATATTTGAATGCATGCCAATTTTAGCCAAAATTATGGACAAACTTTTTCTCAGCCTGGAATCAGTTAGTGGGTACCATTTACCGTTTTTCTTGATTTGGAAAAGAGGGGAGTTAACAAACCCAGGTGTTATAGCCAAAATGACTTTCAAAGCAGTGACAGGACACAATGGTGAGCGACCTAGAGAGGGAATATTTAAAATTTTTACTGTATTCTTAGATTGGAGAGTCTTGGTCCATTTAACTAGAATGTGGGCACCTGGGGGAGCAAAGAAAATATCACCCCTAGCTAATTGTTCGAAAGGATTAAAGGTTGTAAGAGTGTGTGGGACCAGGTTGGAAATCCTTAAAAATGAGAAAAAGGATGTAAGAAAGCAGGCTTTATAGATTTGGCCCATATACATGGAGTTACAGGAAGTGACTGTTTCATTAAGCAAGAGAATATCAGTTATAGACTTTAAGGTCACTCGTAAGGGGGCCTGGAGTTTCAAACACTTCGTTAAATAGGACACCCTGTGATCTCTAAAAGCTACAGACTGAATGCCATATAGTTGTAGCATAGTTTTAATTGCAGAAAGATAATTGTTTATACTGGCCTGGGAAAGTTGATTGAAGACCAAAAACTCAAGGAAGGTCAGGCTGTGATCTGTGTTAAGGTGCATGATGTCAGTGCTGAAGAAGATGCAAAAGGAGAGGAAGAGCTTGAACATTTGGGTGTAAGCCTTTGATGTAGATTTCCTGAAGGCCCCACCAAGGCGATGTGAGGTTGATGATAACAATTTCTGGAACTGGGGGTGGTGACGTACAGAAAAAAGTTAAATATGCCAGTTGATAAGCAGGCTATCAGAAGGAGGAAATACCCAGGTAACCCCTGGAAGCAATTGGTGAACCTTATCTCTGTGAACATTTGATATATGGAATCTAGATAATGAGTCTGCTATAACATTGAGCTTTCCTGGTATGTGGACTGTTTTTAGTCTAATATCAGCCTTGGCTGTTTCCATGTTAATGTTACGACATATGGCAGCAAGAGTTGCATCTTTTGTTTTACCAGTTTGAAGTATGGTGACTACTGCTTCATTGTCACAACGAACTAAGATTGTTTTGGTGGCCCATTGAGAAGCCCAAGACCTTAGGGCCAGGAGAATATTGAGCATTTCTAAGTGAGCTATGTCCATGTTCATATACCCTTTTTGAAGGGGAACAGCATAAACTTGGTTATTGTATATGGCCCCCAGGCCCTCCAGAGATGCGTCAATTTCCATTTGGCCCTGAATGGGGTCATGTTTGAAAAATGCTGAGCCATTGAACGATGGCAAAAATTTACAGAACCAGTTAAGGTCTCTTTTAAATTCTACATTGAGGGTGACTAATTCATGCTTGTGCGAGGCCCTAAGCAAGTCTAACATTCTGTTAAGAAAAGGTCTGGATGAATGGACGCATTTTGAAATGTAGAGAAGGCTGCCCAACAAGGACTGAACCTCACGTTTTTTGCATTTAACTTTGTCCCTCCATTGGAAACACATTTTTAATATTTTTTCTAGCTTGTCTGGGGGAATGGCCGCCCTGAATGCCTCAGTGTCGAGTTCTATACCTAGACAAAGACATTTGGTGGTTGGAGGTACCACTTTATTGTGACTAAGGGCAAATCCTAATTCTAGCAACAATTCTTTTAGAAATTGAAAGGATGGGCCTGCTTGGCTTATTGTGGCATGCCCTATGACGTCATCAATGTAATTGGTGACCTGGTAACCTTTCTGCGTCATAATGTGACGCACAGTACTCTGAAACTAACAAGTTTCCAATAGAATTAAGCACAAAATTATTTAAGTTTTAAAATGGCGTGTTGCCAGCTTGACTGCAAAATTTTTGATGAATATGGCCACCCTTGGCGGGAATTTATAATATTAATTAGGGCAAAAGTGATCAATAACTATACAGGTCACAGCAACAAGAAGAGTTTTCGAGAGATGGCACTGAACCGGGTAGCACCTCACTTGCTACCCACACAGTTTACAACGAGATATAACACACCAAAAACCTGGCCAATGTTGGACTAACCTTTTTCCTCAAAATTTGTACTCTGCATGTTGGACAAAAAAGTGTTTGTGTCATAAGCTGTTCACGTTTTGCTTTAAACTTATTGAATTAAAATGCTAAATTTGTCAATAACAACAACAATGGTTACCTGATACACGTGTCATGATATTATATACGTGTTAAATGTATTTAATGCAAGTTTACAGTTGGATATCTAGATGAAGCTGCTTGGTCACACAGTTTCAGCATTAGTCAATTGAAAGATGAGCGAACAACCATCCCATAAGGTTGCTTGTAAGTCACTATAAGTACAGAACATGTTATATGTGTGGTTACAAATTAAGCAAAATCTACATACAACCTACAAAGTATTAATTTTCAGATTAACCTAATTATGGTTGTATCACAAATACATTTGCTTTTCTAATGTTCCATGCTTTTACTGCGTATATGTGTAAACGTCTTTAGTCAGATTTCATAATTTTCAGAAATTTTTCCTTATCAGACAAATCTTTAAAATTTAAACAGGATTCTGATTCAGATAGTTTTGTTTTGTAATACTGTGAATAAAATTTACCTTGACAAACAAAATGAATCTCATCTTCAATTTCAAGGACGCAGTAAAACAGTTTCTTTCATTTAAAGGGGTATTAGTAAATCGACCTGTCTCAATAGATATGGCCAATATACCCAGTTGTAATCTTGCAGTTAAACTTAAACATAAACCATTAACAACAGCATTCGTTTTGACATCATGTCTGTAAAAGCTATTTTATCGCCCAACCTGTTTTGCTTAAACAATTAATGCTGGTGCTATGTCGTTAAAAGTGACTCCTTTACAAAGTGGCCACAAAGACTGGACTTTTTATTATCTATACATGTCCAACTAACATGAAAAGTATATTTGTGCGTCGGGGATGCATTATACTATCCATTCTGAATAAACATCCCATATAGAGGTAATGGTTTTTACAAAATCTACCATTTTACAACTGTGTATCAAAAGATTTCATGATAGGGCAATTATCTTCACAGAAAATAGAATTTCATTGAACATTGAAAAGCTTTAAAAATGTTATCTGCTATGAAGCAGAAGATCAGCTCATAAAGCCAATAACATAACACGAAAAACGTTTGGGAGAGCTACATTTTAGTTTCAAAATAATATGAAAGCAAATCATTTCAAAGAGTAGTTAATGTACGTTGTCAGTTGCAAAAATAATGACATAATGTCCTCTGTGTTTCCATCCACAAAGAAAATAAGCTGACGTGTTAGCAAGGTGTCACTTGTGTATTTCCTTGAATTCTACGTCAATGTAAAATGAAAAAGGTACTATCAATATGATAAGATATTATCTATCTATAAGATTTTATCTGCCTGTCTATTATATACCATATTATATATCTTGTAGAGATCACTTATTTGTTGTTTTTTTATTTCTTTTTTTTGTCATTTGACTTTTATAAAATGTGGAGTAGAGTGATGAGAACCTATCAACAATGTCAGGTGATCATCTTAGTTCTAGGCCAGGTACAGGATGTATCTGACTCAGAATTTGTTTTTGTAGCCAGACTTTCATTAATTCTAGTGCACTGTTGTGTCTCTGGTGGTTTTGGAGGTGACGCATGTAGACCAAAGACCTTTCGGCCCTATTTTACTTGTTATTCATACAAGATAATGGATAAAAGTAAGACATCCCCTATTGGGATAGATAAATAACTGAAGATTAACAGTATAATACTTATATGAAGATTGACACAATAATATCGTTACTACATACTTGCATTACACTGTCATCTTTATTCAGCAATATTATAAAGCGTGAGATTTCTCTGGGGCTAGCGCATCTGAAGAGCACTTTTATTTTTTTTGTCTCTAGACTTTCATAAATTATTTACTAGTCATGTTGATAGAAACACATTTCAGCCTTATATTTTTGTGTACGTTATTCAGGAAGTTTTCCTGTTTTATGCTTATCTCCCACTGTGACGTTGAAATGTCCAGGGCTCTTGCATCTGTTTGACAGCTGGGGTCCAGATGTTCCTTAGGATTCCTTATTATAGTTCCTCAATTCATCAATCAATTTTGACAGTAGTTCTTCATATTATCCCCCTAAGCTATGGAACAATTTGCCACTGGAATTCAAACTGGTCCTGCTCTTTTGTGTTTCAAAAGGCGACTAAAAACCTGTTTCAGAAGTCTTTCCCTCCCTAGTGTTTGACAACCTGACATAAATAGTCACCTTGGTCATGACCCTGATCATATTTCATGACTTCTTGTTTATATCTTATATTTTTATGGTGTGCCTTAGAATCCATTGTGGGGCCATGATGGAGCAAGGGTAACATTCTCACCTTTCACCTCTGAGGTCAAACCCAGACCCTATTACGGAAATTTGCTAGTTGCTTACCAGTGGTGGGCAGGTTATGGTACAGAACCTTGACCAAGTGTTTCCTCTGCCCATAAAAACTACCCATCTGGATATGACTCATGCAGTGTTGACATTAAAACCCAAATAAAAACTTAGCATTCATTAGTAATCAGATTTCTTGGATATCTGATACCTGATAGAATAGAATAGAAACATTTATATAGCACAAAATTGATACAACATCTGCTTATGCACTTGAGATAAAAAAAAAAGTTCAGAGACATGTCAGGTTGAGATCCAAGTTAGTGACCATCGGGGTAGATATACTATGGTAGAGGAAATGCTAGTCTAAACAATGCGTGCTGTGATTGGACCAATTATGGGAGTCTGTTCGATTCAGTGAGGGAAGCCATTGAAAAACTTCTCTTACCTATGGCCTTCTTAGAACAAATTAAGGAAAGTGACAGCCCATTTCCACGAGTAAGGCTACTTGTTTTGGTTAAGGATGATAAGTATACAGGTTGAGAAAAGTTAATGGCCTTGAATATGTCACATATGAATATGTGTTTGATTCATTAAATCTGGTGTGACTAAGAAAGCTGTTTCTTGGTATCGTTGGAACTCTTGTGTGTTGTTAATTGGAAGGATGTTTCCAGAGTTTTATTGATATGGTTGGATTTGTATCTGATGGTGTCCATTGGTTATTTGGATGAATCCCTGCTGACATTAACTATGTATTAATGTGAATGAAGAACACTTTTTGGTATAAACTTGGAGAAAATTACTATTGAATGAGGTGTAGAATTATTAACTTTGACTTACTTTAAACATGGACAATAAATGAATTGTTTTAAATGTAAATTTGTTGAAAACTGAATTTAATTGTATTTTACATGATCAATGTATTGTATTTTAAAATTGTTGATTTTGTGTTGATTTGTGACTTGTACATATGTATATGTTTATGGTGTTCATATTCTATGTTGAGTGAAAGAGTGTGTATATTGTGTGATAATGAGTGAAGTGAAAATTGTGTGAACTTTAAAGACTTTTGGATATACAGTTACTTTGTAGGATTATATAAATATATATATGTGGTTGATATAAATTTGTTTGAATATAATAAATTCATTAAATCGCCTCTGAGTTTTAGCCATCTTCAATTAGAACCATATGACAGAATGCAATGAGATTATATTTAAACAAGATACAGTATGAAATGGGGAGCCAGTGTAGTTTTTGATGATATGGCAGAGACCATCAGAATTTCCATGAGTTGTATTCACAACACATGGTTACTACCATGAGAGACATATAATCATTTACCAAGCTTGATAACCTCAAGGCCTTTGAGAGCTGACACAATTGTATTGTATATTGGTGTGTTTAGTGTGCAAAACAGGAAACGTACACAATTGGGGCATTTATTAAAATTTTATCTTATTACGTAAGATAGGTTTATATTTACCAAAATAGCTGTGAAACTAATGGCACAACTGAATATAAATATAAATTTTAATCCTATGGTGCCTCAGCCATTTCTACATTGATTTTAATTCAACAAAACAAGCAGAAGCTCTCTAAAATATCTTTGTAACAATGGCAAACGGAATGGCAAACAAACCTTTGTGGCTGATGGGTAATGTTGTATATACCATCTTTGTTCCCAACAAAATTCAGGAAATATTTGCAAAAAATATGCACTTGTTTACAGGTTTATAATGATTATTATCCATGGTAGGTGGCGCCGATATTGCAAAAAAACAACACCATTATCTGGTCTGTGCGTCCAAATACATTACGTTGTGGATATTAAAACCATTATTAGCTTATATTTCATACATAAGTGTTTTAAGAATAACTTCCAATTACATTAAATGTTTTGTCAGCTAAAATATACTTGCCTATTTACTGTTTGGCATCGTATTTCCACACATCAGGAACCCATAATTGCCAAATGTGGTTGTCCTGTGTAAATGACATTAAAAAAATTAATGCCCCAGTTCAACTACTGGGAATATTTCTGGCACTCACAGACCAACATAACCAAATGGCCTTATCTATTTTTCTTTCTGGTTTGATCGGCTTAGTATTTGGATGGACCATCTTCTCTGGGATTTACATTCAGATCAGATGTCATAATTGGCACTCAGTACAACTCGAAAAACATTTTGCGCTGATGACCACTCCTTTTAAATGTTCAAAATCCCTTGGATGAGCTTCATGAAATATAACCGCTTGGGGGAGATGTGGGGGTTAGGTCCAGGGTGGATATATCGGGAGGTTCTTTAACATTTTACTACCCAAATTCAAAGGGCTTCTGTTTGGAGTTTTCAGAGGTACAATGGCAAGGCCATCAAGGTGAAAGCAAATACATACAGGAACAACCATAGAGGAAAGGTGTGAATGAGCCTATTGTGGGCAACCATACACTTTCTTCTTTGAAATTAAAACCCAAAATTGGTACATGACCAACTAACATGTAATTTAAAGATTATTGGGTTTTGTATGAGTGATCCTGGGGTGGCTGGAGTGTGAAGTCGCTGTTTATCCCATTTATGTGCCAACTGAGGCGTATGACAATATCCTTGTTTGTGTTTCAGTGGCATTTAAAGGAACAGTATTTGTAGTTGCTTATTGCAATCTAAGGTTACTTAAATGTAAAAAATGTGATATACTAATATGATTATTACATCTTTAACTACATTTAATAGGTATAAAAAGTAAGTTAAAAAAATTAAACACCAAAACCTTGGTTGACCTTGTGAATGTAATAAATTAAGATAATTAATTTCAGGAAATAAAACAGTTTGAATGGTACCTTGTAGAAATTGTTGTAACATGAGTAATATGAAGCAACCCCCATGCTGATTATATTGTAAAATGAATTTCTATTTAAATGTTAGGTTTTTAAAACTTTGATAGTAATTGCACAGTGAAGTAGAGCAGTATAATATGTAATTTTCTCTTTTTCTAAAAAAACTGAATGCGGTGTCAATCTCCATTATGGGACTTTTAAGTAGATTTTGACCCAAATGTTTTTCATCAACTAATGTATGGGTATGTACACTGTAAGTGGAATGACACATGAGATATGAACATCTGCATGACAATTATAAATTCCATCTCCTAGAACAAATTAAAGACCCCCCCCCACCTCACCCTGAAATCCCAACACAGTAAATAAGCATTGAGAGGATATTACACATAAAGCAGATAGTAAGTGTTAACATTTATATACAGTAATTAACAGAATGCCCATTCAATACTAAAAGTAACAATAGCACTCAAAGAGTGCTGACCTCTGCCAAAGCATGTAATAATAAGCAAATGGGAAAAACCAGATTTTTTTTTATCCAGGCGTTGATCCAGATCACTCTCAAAATGTAATGGGAGTTAAGCTGGATCAAGACCAAAGTGAAATTTTTTATGAAGTTCCAACCAGCAGTATTTGTGTAGTCCTGCTAACAAATTTAAAATAGGTAAAAACATTTAATAAATACTAAATATACTATGGGTCAATATAAGAGGCTTCAGCTCATAAATATAATTTATGAATTTTTTTTTTCAATTTTTTAAGCACAAGCTTTAGCGAGACTCGTGCCTCCAGAGATCACTCTTTTGGTCACTGGACTTTCATGCCCTTCCAGTATGAACTACTTATGTTTCTGATTGCTTCTGAGGTCTGGTGTCAGTGCCCGACTGATGGCTTTGCAGCTCAAGCCTGTACATTGGAAGACTTTTTTTGGCCTTTTTAATTTCATCATAATTATTTAATAAAAGTTGTGTTTGGTTTAAAATTTATTATTTTGTAATTATGAATTTTGTTTTTCAGTTTAAAAAATGTATATCTCATAATTACAATCTATTTAAATCTTGAGATCACGAGTAACAAGTTGTTTCTCAACATGACCCTTGTTGAGAAAGCACCAATTTCCCACATTCCTGAGGGTCTCTTTCAATCCTAAGCATTTGTTCAGTAGTTCAATTGAGACTGCAATGTCCCATGAAGGTGCACACTATCAGACGATCATCATGGCTTCTATTTTTTTTGGCCATGAATTCGTTTTCACCCCGATACACGCGCCTTCCTTGTCTTTGGTAGATAATCTTCCGTGCTACTTTTGTGTGCAATAAGTACGAAATATTTGTGTAGAGAAATTCTGGAGACTTAAACTGGATCCCTATCCGAATCATCCTTGAGAAGGCCTAAGCCACAGGTACACCCATCCTGGTCTGAAAAATTATGACCCCAGAACTGACCTACAGATTTTGAGGTAATGCACAGAAAACAGACAAACCTGATTAACAATACCCTTGTCTCCCCCCCTAAGGGAGAGGGTGTTAAAAGTAAAGTAGTTTCTTCACAAGTGAGCACAATGTGCTCATCTTACAACTACGATTACATTTGTTGCTTCAATTTATTATAAAAGGGCTATAGCAATGTCACACGAGGATAATGAAGTCAGGCTGTTTTCTGATTAGTACTTTGAAAACTTAAAATGTAACCTACACACTACAGGTCTTTTACAAGGATATTACATTTCAGAGTTAGAATTACTAAAAACATGATTAAATTATACAAACAAGAAATAGTCAGGTAAGATTGTAATGCTTATGGAAAAAACTTCTACTGTGTGATATCACAGAAACGTATTTCTATTACAAAACTTTAGAAATACAATAACGAGAATAAAACTTTAAAATAAATTAATGTGCAATGACAGTTGTATCATGTTCCTTTAAGACTTTACAAAGTGGCCACAAAGACTGGACTTTTTATTATCTATACATGTCCAACTAACATGAAAAGTATATTTGTGCGTCGGGGATGCATTATACTATCCATTCTGAATAAACATCCCATATAGAGGTAATGGTTTTTACAAAATCTACCATTTTACAACTGTGTATCAAAAGATTTCATGATAGGGCAATTATCTTCACAGAAAATAGAATTTCATTGAACATTGAAAAGCTTTAAAAATGTTATCTGCTATGAAGCAGAAGATCAGCTCATAAAGCCAATAACATAACACGAAAAACGTTTGGGAGAGCTACATTTTAGTTTCAAAATAATATGAAAGCAAATCATTTCAAAGAGTAGTTAATGTACGTTGTCAGTTGCAAAAATAATGACATAATGTCCTCTGTGTTTCCATCCACAAAGAAAATAAGCTGACGTGTTAGCAAGGTGTCACTTGTGTATTTCCTTGAATTCTACGTCAATGTAAAATGAAAAAGGTACTATCAATATGATAAGATATTATCTATCTATAAGATTTTATCTGCCTGTCTATTATATACCATATTATATATCTTGTAGAGATCACTTATTTGTTGTTTTTTTATTTCTTTTTTTTGTCATTTGACTTTTATAAAATGTGGAGTAGAGTGATGAGAACCTATCAACAATGTCAGGTGATCATCTTAGTTCTAGGCCAGGTACAGGATGTATCTGACTCAGAATTTGTTTTTGTAGCCAGACTTTCATTAATTCTAGTGCACTGTTGTGTCTCTGGTGGTTTTGGAGGTGACGCATGTAGACCAAAGACCTTTCGGCCCTATTTTACTTGTTATTCATACAAGATAATGGATAAAAGTAAGACATCCCCTATTGGGATAGATAAATAACTGAAGATTAACAGTATAATACTTATATGAAGATTGACACAATAATATCGTTACTACATACTTGCATTACACTGTCATCTTTATTCAGCAATATTATAAAGCGTGAGATTTCTCTGGGGCTAGCGCATCTGAAGAGCACTTTTATTTTTTTTGTCTCTAGACTTTCATAAATTATTTACTAGTCATGTTGATAGAAACACATTTCAGCCTTATATTTTTGTGTACGTTATTCAGGAAGTTTTCCTGTTTTATGCTTATCTCCCACTGTGACGTTGAAATGTCCAGGGCTCTTGCATCTGTTTGACAGCTGGGGTCCAGATGTTCCTTAGGATTCCTTATTATAGTTCCTCAATTCATCAATCAATTTTGACAGTAGTTCTTCATATTATCCCCCTAAGCTATGGAACAATTTGCCACTGGAATTCAAACTGGTCCTGCTCTTTTGTGTTTCAAAAGGCGACTAAAAACCTGTTTCAGAAGTCTTTCCCTCCCTAGTGTTTGACAACCTGACATAAATAGTCACCTTGGTCATGACCCTGATCATATTTCATGACTTCTTGTTTATATCTTATATTTTTATGGTGTGCCTTAGAATCCATTGTGGGGCCATGATGGAGCAAGGGTAACATTCTCACCTTTCACCTCTGAGGTCAAACCCAGACCCTATTACGGAAATTTGCTAGTTGCTTACCAGTGGTGGGCAGGTTATGGTACAGAACCTTGACCAAGTGTTTCCTCTGCCCATAAAAACTACCCATCTGGATATGACTCATGCAGTGTTGACATTAAAACCCAAATAAAAACTTAGCATTCATTAGTAATCAGATTTCTTGGATATCTGATACCTGATAGAATAGAATAGAAACATTTATATAGCACAAAATTGATACAACATCTGCTTATGCACTTGAGATAAAAAAAAAAGTTCAGAGACATGTCAGGTTGAGATCCAAGTTAGTGACCATCGGGGTAGATATACTATGGTAGAGGAAATGCTAGTCTAAACAATGCGTGCTGTGATTGGACCAATTATGGGAGTCTGTTCGATTCAGTGAGGGAAGCCATTGAAAAACTTCTCTTACCTATGGCCTTCTTAGAACAAATTAAGGAAAGTGACAGCCCATTTCCACGAGTAAGGCTACTTGTTTTGGTTAAGGATGATAAGTATACAGGTTGAGAAAAGTTAATGGCCTTGAATATGTCACATATGAATATGTGTTTGATTCATTAAATCTGGTGTGACTAAGAAAGCTGTTTCTTGGTATCGTTGGAACTCTTGTGTGTTGTTAATTGGAAGGATGTTTCCAGAGTTTTATTGATATGGTTGGATTTGTATCTGATGGTGTCCATTGGTTATTTGGATGAATCCCTGCTGACATTAACTATGTATTAATGTGAATGAAGAACACTTTTTGGTATAAACTTGGAGAAAATTACTATTGAATGAGGTGTAGAATTATTAACTTTGACTTACTTTAAACATGGACAATAAATGAATTGTTTTAAATGTAAATTTGTTGAAAACTGAATTTAATTGTATTTTACATGATCAATGTATTGTATTTTAAAATTGTTGATTTTGTGTTGATTTGTGACTTGTACATATGTATATGTTTATGGTGTTCATATTCTATGTTGAGTGAAAGAGTGTGTATATTGTGTGATAATGAGTGAAGTGAAAATTGTGTGAACTTTAAAGACTTTTGGATATACAGTTACTTTGTAGGATTATATAAATATATATATGTGGTTGATATAAATTTGTTTGAATATAATAAATTCATTAAATCGCCTCTGAGTTTTAGCCATCTTCAATTAGAACCATATGACAGAATGCAATGAGATTATATTTAAACAAGATACAGTATGAAATGGGGAGCCAGTGTAGTTTTTGATGATATGGCAGAGACCATCAGAATTTCCATGAGTTGTATTCACAACACATGGTTACTACCATGAGAGACATATAATCATTTACCAAGCTTGATAACCTCAAGGCCTTTGAGAGCTGACACAATTGTATTGTATATTGGTGTGTTTAGTGTGCAAAACAGGAAACGTACACAATTGGGGCATTTATTAAAATTTTATCTTATTACGTAAGATAGGTTTATATTTACCAAAATAGCTGTGAAACTAATGGCACAACTGAATATAAATATAAATTTTAATCCTATGGTGCCTCAGCCATTTCTACATTGATTTTAATTCAACAAAACAAGCAGAAGCTCTCTAAAATATCTTTGTAACAATGGCAAACGGAATGGCAAACAAACCTTTGTGGCTGATGGGTAATGTTGTATATACCATCTTTGTTCCCAACAAAATTCAGGAAATATTTGCAAAAAATATGCACTTGTTTACAGGTTTATAATGATTATTATCCATGGTAGGTGGCGCCGATATTGCAAAAAAACAACACCATTATCTGGTCTGTGCGTCCAAATACATTACGTTGTGGATATTAAAACCATTATTAGCTTATATTTCATACATAAGTGTTTTAAGAATAACTTCCAATTACATTAAATGTTTTGTCAGCTAAAATATACTTGCCTATTTACTGTTTGGCATCGTATTTCCACACATCAGGAACCCATAATTGCCAAATGTGGTTGTCCTGTGTAAATGACATTAAAAAAATTAATGCCCCAGTTCAACTACTGGGAATATTTCTGGCACTCACAGACCAACATAACCAAATGGCCTTATCTATTTTTCTTTCTGGTTTGATCGGCTTAGTATTTGGATGGACCATCTTCTCTGGGATTTACATTCAGATCAGATGTCATAATTGGCACTCAGTACAACTCGAAAAACATTTTGCGCTGATGACCACTCCTTTTAAATGTTCAAAATCCCTTGGATGAGCTTCATGAAATATAACCGCTTGGGGGAGATGTGGGGGTTAGGTCCAGGGTGGATATATCGGGAGGTTCTTTAACATTTTACTACCCAAATTCAAAGGGCTTCTGTTTGGAGTTTTCAGAGGTACAATGGCAAGGCCATCAAGGTGAAAGCAAATACATACAGGAACAACCATAGAGGAAAGGTGTGAATGAGCCTATTGTGGGCAACCATACACTTTCTTCTTTGAAATTAAAACCCAAAATTGGTACATGACCAACTAACATGTAATTTAAAGATTATTGGGTTTTGTATGAGTGATCCTGGGGTGGCTGGAGTGTGAAGTCGCTGTTTATCCCATTTATGTGCCAACTGAGGCGTATGACAATATCCTTGTTTGTGTTTCAGTGGCATTTAAAGGAACAGTATTTGTAGTTGCTTATTGCAATCTAAGGTTACTTAAATGTAAAAAATGTGATATACTAATATGATTATTACATCTTTAACTACATTTAATAGGTATAAAAAGTAAGTTAAAAAAATTAAACACCAAAACCTTGGTTGACCTTGTGAATGTAATAAATTAAGATAATTAATTTCAGGAAATAAAACAGTTTGAATGGTACCTTGTAGAAATTGTTGTAACATGAGTAATATGAAGCAACCCCCATGCTGATTATATTGTAAAATGAATTTCTATTTAAATGTTAGGTTTTTAAAACTTTGATAGTAATTGCACAGTGAAGTAGAGCAGTATAATATGTAATTTTCTCTTTTTCTAAAAAAACTGAATGCGGTGTCAATCTCCATTATGGGACTTTTAAGTAGATTTTGACCCAAATGTTTTTCATCAACTAATGTATGGGTATGTACACTGTAAGTGGAATGACACATGAGATATGAACATCTGCATGACAATTATAAATTCCATCTCCTAGAACAAATTAAAGACCCCCCCCCACCTCACCCTGAAATCCCAACACAGTAAATAAGCATTGAGAGGATATTACACATAAAGCAGATAGTAAGTGTTAACATTTATATACAGTAATTAACAGAATGCCCATTCAATACTAAAAGTAACAATAGCACTCAAAGAGTGCTGACCTCTGCCAAAGCATGTAATAATAAGCAAATGGGAAAAACCAGATTTTTTTTTATCCAGGCGTTGATCCAGATCACTCTCAAAATGTAATGGGAGTTAAGCTGGATCAAGACCAAAGTGAAATTTTTTATGAAGTTCCAACCAGCAGTATTTGTGTAGTCCTGCTAACAAATTTAAAATAGGTAAAAACATTTAATAAATACTAAATATACTATGGGTCAATATAAGAGGCTTCAGCTCATAAATATAATTTATGAATTTTTTTTTTCAATTTTTTAAGCACAAGCTTTAGCGAGACTCGTGCCTCCAGAGATCACTCTTTTGGTCACTGGACTTTCATGCCCTTCCAGTATGAACTACTTATGTTTCTGATTGCTTCTGAGGTCTGGTGTCAGTGCCCGACTGATGGCTTTGCAGCTCAAGCCTGTACATTGGAAGACTTTTTTTGGCCTTTTTAATTTCATCATAATTATTTAATAAAAGTTGTGTTTGGTTTAAAATTTATTATTTTGTAATTATGAATTTTGTTTTTCAGTTTAAAAAATGTATATCTCATAATTACAATCTATTTAAATCTTGAGATCACGAGTAACAAGTTGTTTCTCAACATGACCCTTGTTGAGAAAGCACCAATTTCCCACATTCCTGAGGGTCTCTTTCAATCCTAAGCATTTGTTCAGTAGTTCAATTGAGACTGCAATGTCCCATGAAGGTGCACACTATCAGACGATCATCATGGCTTCTATTTTTTTTGGCCATGAATTCGTTTTCACCCCGATACACGCGCCTTCCTTGTCTTTGGTAGATAATCTTCCGTGCTACTTTTGTGTGCAATAAGTACGAAATATTTGTGTAGAGAAATTCTGGAGACTTAAACTGGATCCCTATCCGAATCATCCTTGAGAAGGCCTAAGCCACAGGTACACCCATCCTGGTCTGAAAAATTATGACCCCAGAACTGACCTACAGATTTTGAGGTAATGCACAGAAAACAGACAAACCTGATTAACAATACCCTTGTCTCCCCCCCTAAGGGAGAGGGTGTTAAAAGTAAAGTAGTTTCTTCACAAGTGAGCACAATGTGCTCATCTTACAACTACGATTACATTTGTTGCTTCAATTTATTATAAAAGGGCTATAGCAATGTCACACGAGGATAATGAAGTCAGGCTGTTTTCTGATTAGTACTTTGAAAACTTAAAATGTAACCTACACACTACAGGTCTTTTACAAGGATATTACATTTCAGAGTTAGAATTACTAAAAACATGATTAAATTATACAAACAAGAAATAGTCAGGTAAGATTGTAATGCTTATGGAAAAAACTTCTACTGTGTGATATCACAGAAACGTATTTCTATTACAAAACTTTAGAAATACAATAACGAGAATAAAACTTTAAAATAAATTAATGTGCAATGACAGTTGTATCATGTTCCTTTAAGATAAATTTGTTTGTGAAACTTAGATAAAGTTGAGTCTTTAGTCAAATGGATTAATAGTGTCTTTTTAATTTCAATTATTAAGAATCCATACCAAGCCTGTTCTTTGTGAAACATTACCTTCAATTTACTGTCTTTTCAGAGATGAGAATGAAAAGAAAATTACATGTTTCACATTACTAATTAAATTTGTCAAAGTATTTTTGTGCTCTATCTTGAAAACACTCCAGAATGTGTGAAACTTAAGACACAGTATGGGATATAATGTTCTATTAAACCATTAAAAGTGATAACTTAGCTAGCTAGGTAATTTTTCAAGTGGATGTGCTTGGAGTATATTGCAAGTAACTGTTGCAGAATTGAGCTGCTCATCTACTGACTTTGAATAACTTAAGTCCTTAGTGGCTTAATGGTTAGCAAATTTGACATCTAATCACAAGCTGTGTCAGCTCTGTGTGGGTTCTACTCCCACAAGTGGCAAATGCTGAAGGTCTGTTCCAACATGACCCTGGCTGTTGAATGGGATGTAAAACCCGAACTTGGAACTTTAAAATGACTTATACACTGATTTGTGCTGGTCTCACCAGCTACATATGAGTGGAAGATATTTAACTTGTCAGAGGGGCCACGGTGGCAGAGTGGTAACACTCTCACCTCCCACCTCTGAGGCCAGGGTTCGATTCCTGGCACGGCCTGAAGTGGGAAAGCTGGTAGTTGCTTTCCGTTGGTCGGCAGTTTACAGCACAGAACCCTGACGAACTGTATGTACTGGTTTCCTCTGCCCTTCCAACTACCCGTCGTGATATAACCTGTACAGTGTTGAAAGTGACATAAAATCCCAAATAAATAAATAAATTTAACTTGTCAGAGCTCGTTTTTGTCTTGACGCATTTTCTATTTTGATAGTATCCATAAATCAGGACGCTGAATTGGGTAGGATGAAGAGCCAGCTCTACTAAAATGCCTGCTAAAGCTAGAAACATGGATATGCCTGACCTTTTGAATTCTCCTCAAAATGTTACCCTTTATATAAAGACCACCTGTCTATAACAATCTCTTTTTCATTGTCCCATGGGGGGTTGTTATTGACAGGTTTGACTGTATAACAGAATTTTTATTTTTTTAGAAAACCTCCTTCAAGCTCTCCAATTAGAAACTACAATGTAAATACCAAAGTGTGTGTGTGGGGGGGGGGGGGGGGGGGGGGGCAGTATTGCTTTACAGGGCGACTCATTTTTAAATGTGCACTTTCAGCATATGAGGTCCATTTGTAGAGAAATAAGGACAAGGTCATGAAGCAGAACTCAAATATGTTTTCATATAATTAAGCTCATTTGGGTTTTAAGATGGCTTTAACACTGTATAGGTCATATCATGGCTGGTAGTTTTATGGGCATAGGAAACCAATAAATACAGTTGGTCAAGGCTCTGTACTGTAAACTGCTGAATATCAGTTAGGAATTAAATTTCTAATGGGTATTTTAACCTTTTTGATTACTCTCCATCTTATGTTTTTCATAATTACAATCTGTAGTTTATCCTTAAAGGAAAAGGAAAAAAACTTTCTATATCAGTAACCTGTTGACAAATCACAAAACTTAAGTGTTCTCCTCACCTCCTGAAGGGTATTATAATTACGTACAACTGTCTGTTGGTCTTAACAAAGTTCAATTTGCTGTTTTATATCCAGTTCAAAATCAAATCTGGCACTGAATAAATTGCTCAAATAAATCTACCACAGCATCTACCTAAATGTAACAGCATGTGGGATAGCAGTAGGTAAGTAGACAAAATCGTAATTAGCTCAACCGACACAATCTGCCAATATACGGCATGCCAATGTTTGTGTTGTTTTCCAATTTCAGTCTTGGGAAGACCAATATCTAACATGGAACCCAGACAAGTATGATGGGATTCGGAAGTTACGCTTTGTGGCAGACCAAATATGGATCCCAGATGTCATGCTACTGAATACGTAAGTGTGAGTCAGGATGTCATTTTGTACATACATGGCAATACATGTATCCACCCTATGATACCTTCTTCTGACAGGAAGAAGATATCTGGTTTTAACATTAAAAATAAAAGCTGGAGCTTTTAATAGTTGCTTGTGTCTGAGTATTGAAAGGCACTAATTTTTGTTTTCTATTTTAAAGATTTCTGGGGAAAATATTAACAGTGGCAATTTAGATTTTGACACATATAAAATAATTTTGTATAACTTCAGGGAATAATTTATTTTATATAAATTTAGAATATGTGAGTTAATTTTAAGAAATAAAATTAATATATTTTAAGCACCAAAAGTAACTTTATGGGGGTGTTCCACTGGAGCGGACCCGTGTGTAACTAGGTATTTTTTGAGGGGCGGGAGCAATGTTTACAGAGTCAGTTAGGATTGATTGTAGTTTCCCGGCTTGTCGTGGTGGATCATCAAAATGTCAAACATGTTTGATATTTCATCGACCTTCCATGACTCTGTATCCCAATTGTAGCTCCACCCACCTGGAAACCGTCTTGTTGTGGGGAGCTGGATGAATCGGCCCTTTGCCAAATCGGCCCTCGGCAAATCGGCCCCCTAACAAGTTGGCCTTGGACAAATCGGCCCCATAAAACTATGGCATTGGACAAATTGGCCCCCAATGGAAAACTTTTGTTATTAAATCTTATTTGTAGACCTGCAGAGAGCAGGTTTGATAAAGATATTTCTTCAGGATTATTAAAACAGAAAAATAAGGGATCCTATTCAGCAGAAACTTAATGCCTTAATTGAAATGGTGTTGAATTAAAATCTAGTCCATGTTAATGTTCACTAAAGGGGGATAATTCTGTATAATTATGTATAATGGTAAAAATTTTGGCTAAGTGTGATTAACACACATCAAAGATAACTGGATGCTGTAATCAATCTATTGTTATGATAAACGAGACAATTGCTTATATCTTGTTTGACTAAGTGTAATTAACACATATGAATGGCGTCAGGATACTGCAATCAATTCCTTGTAACCTATGTGGAATAAAACCTCTTTGTGTGAAAATTATTAAAAGTGCAATTACATTGACTGCACAGCCTCTGTTGATGGGATTATAACTTTAGTGATCTTTAGTATTTGTTTAATATAAGGGTTGCTAGCTAATAGTATTAGACATTAAAATCTGATTGTTCCCTTTGGGCAACAATGGGCATTTATCCCTTTGAATTACATGATTAATCAGGAACCAAATTCACATCTCCACAATTTAATACAAATTTATTTTTATTTAATATTTTAAACAGATTATATTTTATTTATAGTAGTGACTTTTAAAATGATTGTAATACAATAACTATTGGGGGGGAATAAAATAACACTGTGAAGATTTTGAATACAAATCTATGAGAAAGTCAGAGTAAACTGAATAGATACATAAAACTCACTGGTGAACCTAAATGTCTGGTGGTTATTGTGAAAAAAATGCATAAATCTTATATACATTTATCTATCTATATCTAGGGGGCCGATTTGACCATAAATTATTGTTCAGGGGGCCGATTTGACCAGGTAATTTTATTTTGGGGGCCGATTTGACGGGGGCCGATTTGGCAAAGGGCCGATTTGTCTATGATTCTTGTTGTGGATATCTACAGCTTGTCAGTTACACTTGTCCTATACGGTTACTGTCTTGTCTTGAAAAACTTGCTGTCCTGTCCTGCTTTAGTACCAGGACTACACCTCCAGACAGTCCGTGAACACTAACCGGCCCTACTTGAAAGCAAGCTGGCCTGTTGTAAACATAACTGACTTGACTTGGTCACTTCCCGTCAAGTCTCAGTCTTCAGCCATTGAGTCAGAAACATCTCAGCAGCACAAGCCGGGAAGGCATACAGACAAGCTGTAAACACCCAACAGACAAGGCGATTACACAACAGACAAGCTCGAAACTGTGTAGGACAAGTTTTACGACCACAGCAATCTCTGTCTATATAAGGGAAGTTGGTTTATGCAGGGCATCATTTGGAATCTAGCATCTTGTAGATTACATCTGGTAGCATTTCAAGAATAGGAGTTTGTTGTTTTTACAATTATCTAGTGCAGTTTTGAGTTGAAGTTGGCTGACTTTACACTTTAGGATTTTAGTTTTTACAAAAACACTGCTGTTTATTATTTGACAATGGGTGTTAAGAAAGGCAGAAGAGTGAGGAAGATAGAAGTTCCCACTGACAGTGTTCCTGAATTTGAGCTTGGGGACACAGCAGCAGATATCTAGCAAAAGAGGCAGGAGAGGGAAACCAGAGAGAGGGAGGAGGCACAACAACAGCAACAGAGAGAGGGGCAAGCAAGGATGGAGGAGGCAAGAGTGGAGGAATCACACAGAAAAAAGGCCCAGGACAGAAAAAAGTGACACTGAAACAGAGGCAGCTGGAGGAGAGGTGGGACCATCACAGTCACAATACAAGAAACATCTATCTTACTGATTCCTACGAGTAGCCTATTGTGGACTGTGTGAAGGACAGTGAGGAGTTGTACAACAAGACTAATGAATATTTCAAGGACAAAGCAATGAAGAAGTGTCTCTGGGAGCAGTTCGCTAACAGTCGCAAGCTGTCTGCTCAAGGTGTAGACGTAATTATAGTCTGGACAGGCTTTCAAATCACTTGCCTGAGGAGCCAGAGCCACAACTGACACAGACAGTATGGATATCAGCATATGGTCAACAGACACCACTTTGCAGTCTCAACAAGTCACCATCTCTACTGCAGCTTCAGGCCACTCTTCGGTTGAGCAGCAGGTCATAAACCAGTCCACACAGATGAGAAGCATGCTTTCATTATTCCTCTGGCAAAAGCAGTCGACAACAACACGTACAGCCTTCTGCAACTACCTGGCGTCAGAGGTGGAGGGATTAGAGGAGAAAGACTTATAGACATTTAGAAACGAGGCTGTTAAACTCCAACATTTAAAGCAAGGCAGAAGAATGTGGTCATCAGCCACAGCAGCCACAGCAACAGACATTTTCACGTAGCTCAAGTGCAGCCTCAATATTTGATCCCCAGACATTTCAACAACCACAGCAGCCAGCTCCAGCTGCAAGGGAATAGATCTTAACCATCCCAGAGACACATATGCCTTCAAGCCAGGTCATCCAACCCACTCGGCAGAGCAAAGTGGCAAGTAAAGGACAGCAGCAGCAATCCAGACAGCAGCCGATTTCCTTCCTAGTTGTTGACGACCAAGACCACTTACCTTCACATTGACTTTAAACACGGCTTGACATTTGGTGAAAGTATCTTGATCTTAGCATTCAACCTTGTGACCTTTGACCCCTTCATCAACTTTTTAGTTTCCCTTTAGACACATTTGTCAGTTTCTGAACTTTAAAATATCTTGCAATTTTGAAGGAAAATAATTTAAAAAAAATTAGAAATTTTTACATTGAAGGGAGGGTCATTTGCACATAAGTTGGATTGAGTGTTTTAAACAGGGGACTTTGGTTTTGGATAGTTTTAGAACTTGTTGGAAAAGTATTGGATTTTCTTTGGATATTTGTTGGACGTTTTAGTAGCACTAGCTCAAACAAAAGTTCTTGGAATAATTGGTTAGTCCTGAAAAGGACTGATAGTAGTCCTAAAAGGACCGATAGATGCCAGCTTCTGTCCCAGGGTTGTTAGTTGGCACATCTCAGATCCTGTCCTCCTGCCCAGCCAATGCTCCCACACGATTGAAGTAGTCTTCCAGTAGTTCTCATTGTTGTTTTGCCTCCCTTAAAGGATTCCTGAGTTCTCAGCATGTTGTGCAACTTGAATAAACCCTAATACTTTTTAAAATGATGTCATGCTAACACGACTTACCAAAATAGATCAAAATATATATTGTCCAAATAAGGCTCAGTGGCATGTGTCATTGGGTTTAGGCGACAATTAAAACTGCTTCAGATCAGGCAATACCAATCCATGTCTCCTGCCCAAGCAGATGCTTCTATGGAGACAGACTGTTTCTAATAATTGTTCTGTTCTTTACAGGACTTTTGACCGTCAGAGGATGCATCAATTCAACCATTTTCAAATTCTTCCTTATTATTATCATTATTGTAATTATATGTAAAATAATACAATATCTTCTTTTCAGCAGCTTAATTTACCTTATTTATAAACTGGCAAAAATGATAATTATGCTTTGTCTGTTCATCAATAGCTCCTTGTATGGGAGAGTAGTTGAGGATGGCTAAAGGTTCCATTAAAATGATGGAAAGTTGCTACCACTTGCTTCCGGGGGTGACTTTGAAAAATGTCATTGTTACTCTCCCTTTACTCTTTGGCATAATCCATCCTATAAATCAGCTTCAGGTTAATAAATGGCATAACACGCAACAACTTAAATCATTTATCAAATATTAAACCTAGAAAAAATGGGATCCCAAGGCTCATCACAGGCTGAAACTGATGGATGCTTGCAACTAATATGAGTTGTTCATTGATATTCCTTGTACATCCATCATATCTTCAAGCAGGGGAATGGCTAGAAAGTAGTGATTTATACATCCATTATTCATCTATCTAATCCATTCCACAACTCAGGTTGATGGTTTGTTTTCCTTCCTCTTCATATTTTTATTCTGTGGTGATGTATAATAAATTTTTAGACTGTGCAATGTTTTACCCTCTTTCAATTAAAGATGGAAGAAGAATAAATCTCTGAAAAAAGAGGCAGTAATGTTTTTGTTCTTTGTTTATCAGTTACTTTGAAGCAACAAAAATGGGAAAATAAATGAGAAAATGATAGGGTGAACTCATCCTAAAAGTGTTTATAATGATACTTTTTATATGTTACTTTATACAATCATCTATTTATATTTGTCACTTGATAAATTATGGACAGATTTGTTAAAAATATAAAATTGAATATAAAAAATTACTTCAACTGTCTCAGAATGAGAGTAAAGTAAAAATATATCATCCTTTTATTACTTGAAACGAGGCTGCTTTAATGAAATACAAAGGGAAATATATAAAAACACAGAAAGAAGGTAATTTGTGCTCAGAGATAATTGGAAAATATGAGCACCCAGAGAGCTCAAACCGCAGCTAAAGAAGTATGATCATTTATGAAAAATGGCTCAATAAATAAATAAATAGGTAAATAAGTAAGTAGGTAAATAATTAAATAAATAAATTTGGATCATTGATATTCCTTGTGTTCAGGGGGTGATCTGGATCACATTCAAAATTTAACAGGATCTAAGTTAGGTCAAGACCCATCTTATCATTTTTCGTTAAGATCCAACAAATAGTATTTAGGTAATCCTGCTAAAACATATTTTTGCTGTAGAAAAAGGTTTGATATTGGCAGACATTTTCATGAAAGGCTCTTTCCGGAATAAATCTTAAATATAACTTGTCTTGCTTACACTATGTGGCACACATTTTGATAGTATGTCCCATTTTTATTGTACATGTATTATGTTATGAGATGATGATCTGAATTAAATTATCTTGAAAAAAAAACATGCACCTGTTTAAAGGTTTACAAATCACACAATGGCACTAACAAAATTAGCTTTTCCTTTTATAATTATTGCCGAACCAAATGTTATATTTTTTATTTCTAATATTAACCGTTATAATTCCAATTTTAACAAAACTAACTGAAACCTATATGAAATAGATATACATAAGTACATTATTTAAAATGAATACTGAAGTTCTTGATTAACACCCCCAATGCAATACAGATAGACTAGGTGAAGCAGCAATCAGCCTGTCTTCTTTTAAAGTAGACTGGTGCCCACTCCACACCTAGTGGGATATTTAAGGGAATATGACCCTGTATTGAAAGCTCTAACTATACTCATTCATATTGGGAAAAGAATAAATTAGGTTTTTGCATCATTTTAACAGCTGGAATCACGGAAACAGTATTTCTCAACATGGTATTCCCAACAGTATCTCACCCCTTCCTGGAGGATGCTGGCTTGGCAATGACCTATGCTCGGTTTAGCACTCTCCATTTTTTTCCCGCTCTATACAGCTGTAGGAACGGGAATCCAAGTTAGACCATAGAGGCTGGTGCCCAGTAATTGTGCCAAATGTGATATATATTGGGCAACCCCTTCTTTTAGTCCAATGTGTACTTGTTTATTTATTTGGGGTTTTACGTCGCTTTCAACACTCTACAGGTCATATCACGACGGGTAGTTGGAAGGGCAGAGGAAACCAGTACATAGAGTTCACTAGGGTTGTGTACTGTAAACTGCTGACCAACGGCAAGCAACTACCAGCTTTCCCACTTAAGGCCATCACGGGGATCGAACCCCGGCCTCAGAGGTGGGAGGCGAGAGTGTTACCACTCTGCCACCGTGGCCCCCTAGTCCAATGTGTAATGACAGTGGGCTGTAGATGATCAACATTCAAACTCTATCAATGAGTATGCTTATGATATAAATTTATTATGCCCAAGTCACACAATAGACGGTGTTGTCTCTATTTATAGACATTTACATAATTTCTTAGTCATCAGTGTAACTGCAAGACTTTTGCTGTTAAAATTGCTGGTAATGTTCCTACATTCCATAGCCACACACACAATTTTAAAATTGTTTAAAACTACCATAAAGAGTGTCCATTTATTTATTTATTTGGGGTTATACGTTGCTTTCAACACTGTACAGGTCATATCACGACGGGTAGTTGGAAGGGCAGAGGAAACCAGTACATACAGTTCATCAGGGTTCTGTACCGTAAACTGACGACCAACGGCAAGCAACTACCAGCTTTAAAGAGTGTCCAGTTTTGTATGATAAATGTAGAGTGTCCCATCATTTCTGTAGCTGTTCGGAATAGAATAGAATAGAATAGAGCAGAGCAGGACAGAATAGAATACAAAATGATAGAATAATGGAACAAAGCGGAACACAACAGTACAGAAGTATTGCCATAACATTAAAAAGATGGAGTCCTAAACTGAGCAGAGGTTATTTCCCAGCAAGTGGCCACAAAGGAGGAATGACTATGGTGGCAGGTATGCCAGTTTGAACAGCACTCTTTTAGTGTTGACTCCTAAGCCACAAGACGGTCTCTTAGATAAGACATCAAGTTGCAACCTGTTCCATTCCACTGGTGTAGTTGTGGAAAATCCATGCCTACCAATAGAGGAATTGATTGAGGGAACTGATAGTCTTTTTCCACAAAACAGACTGCTAGACGTGAGTAAAAGATGGCAATATGGAGTTTGGGGAAAAGTAATGGTCTTAAAAGTAAGGAGGTTATATTAAAAGTAATACACTATGGAATGGGAAGCAGGTGTGGTTTTTAAGGTACTTTTTGCCATGACTCATTTCATCTAGTCTGTAAAAACTGTGGTTTTCTTATTACCGAACACCGATGATCCCCTGGTGACAACCCTACTATGTTTTATGAGTTCTGATTTATGTATTATGACTATGATGGTGTGCCTTAGAATTTGCGAGTTCGGAGATTTAAGTACATGGATCCCTGATACGTGATACCTGACACAGAGTGCTTTGAACTTTTTGAAGTGTAGCAACACTGGCTTCGTTAAGCCATTATAGTAAGGAATTACAGTAGTCTAGTCATTTTCTGATGATAGCATTTGCCACCAGAATTGCAGTCTCGACACTTATGGATATGTTGCAGTATTATCTGAGATGATAATAACAGGCACAGCAAAACCTTTGCTGCATGATTATCATTGAGTTTTCAGAGTCAGTGGTAACTCTTAGATTTTACTTCCTTTGACGGTGATTATACATTTTTGGAGAATTCAGAAAAATAAATGTGGCAAAATTAATTGGTATTTTTGTCACCAGTGATGACGAATTCGATTTTTAAAACCAAATCTGTAGTAAATCTGAAGCTAGAGGTGTACAACTCGGTTATGTGATGATGGAGTATTCCACTTCTATTTGTCAGGCCTTCTAACCCTTGTAGTGTGACTGTTGCATAAAAGGTATGATTTTCACAACTGTTTTCTATTTAGTGCTGATGTTAAAACAGAGACCAGGGACGTGTTTGCTATAGTACACCATGATGGCAAAGTGCAGTGGTTCCCACATCAAATATTCAGCAGCTCCTGTTCCATTGATGTCACAGACTTCCCTTTTGACAAACAGGTAGTTACGGCTTACAGAAGTTGGAATGTTACTGAAAAATTTATTGCTACTATGATATTTGATATAAAACATCTTGTTAAATATGTTCAACCAATATGGATCAAACGGAAGTATCATGGTTCCACTAAAATATTATTTATTTTTTGAATATTGCAAACCAATGTTTGTGATTATTATTATGCATTCTTTACATTTTCCTTGCAGTATCCACTAATCCAAACACTCATGTTATTTGTTTATTTTTAAAGTGACATAAAAGTCTAAAAGAGGGTTGGGTATTTTCCATTGCATGCATTATATTATATGTTTAATAGTATAACAACATATGTCTAATAAATAGTTCTAAGCTGTATTAAGGTACATTTCTAAGTCAAATGTTTCGAATTCTTCTGTTTCTCCCTATTCATAAGTCAAGTATTCATATTCAGAAACCGACTTTAGCTTTATCTTTAAATCTTCCAAGCATACAGGCATTTTCATGAAAGCACAAGAAAATTTACATTATTTTATGATCAACATAATGACACTGATTGGACAGAATTGATCTGTTTTCGTTATCCACTCTTAAGGGGAGATAAAGCACAAATAAAACCCAGATGTTTCAATTCTTTGCATTTTTTTACAATCTGACTTTACAATAATTATTGTCATTGTTAAAATCTAACCCAGCATACTACATTAAAAGGAGTGTTTTTAGTGGCTCAGAGTGTACATTGTTGTTGATGTACAATCTAAATTATGACACATGAAAGAAGTTTTTTAACTCAAGTAAAATGAGGGAAAAACATGGTGCTATAATGCAGTACTGAAATGCATTACCGCTGTATTTAAATTTGATTTAAATTTTCAATGTTTTTAAGTTCAAAAGATAGATTTTAATTTACCTTACCAGATTTATGTATTTGTTGTTTTATGTCGCGTTCAACAGCCAGGGTCATATTGCAATGGGTAGTTTACAGGTGGAGGAAATCAGTGCATGCTGCACTGTAAACCACCAGGCATCAGCACGTAACTACCAACTTTCCAACATAAAGCGCCCGGCCCAAGATTCGAACCAGTGGCCTCAGAGGTTGGAGGCGAGAACTCTAACCGCTACACCACCGAGCCCCCTTTTACCTTATTAGAGTTTGTTATATACTTCTAACATGATACACTGTGGTTAAAATGAATTTTGTTCTGAACGTTGTGGTATTTCTGAAATGTAGAGTAGGCATTCTGTCTATGAGGATTTGTTTTCCAGGAGACAATCTTTTAGGGAAGCATTTTTCCTTTATTCAAAATTTAGAGACAAAGAAGCACAAAAAAATAAAAATTTTGAGAAACACTCACCACAACAAATTATCCACAGCATGAACATTCTTATATGACCAATCTAAATTTTTTTTGGAAACTGCTTTCTGTCACAGATCCATATTTTTTCGATTATCATTATCCATGGTAAACTTTGTGGCAGTCCCATTATATTCAAACTTTTCAAGCTTTATCAACAATCATATTTTTCCATAAAAGAAAACCAGTGATACACATAGTGAAACAATGTTGATTGTGTATTGAAATAGAAAAGAACATAGAACTAATTTAGTGAAAGCCACATATGCACACCAAAGGAAACATTGCAAAGCTTGTCTAGGTTGATCATTTTGCAAAAGGTGTTAAGTTATTGAATCAATAAATTGGTTTCAATTCATAGGTCTTTATAATAGATAATAGCCTTGTGGCGCTTCCATTATGTAAACTTAATGACTCTTCGGCTGTTGGCCTCAGAGGCCATTAAGTTTACATAATGGAGTGCCACTTGGCCATTATCTATATATTAAAACTGATTAGAATTAGAATTTTTTCAATGAACATCCAACCGTTATTTGCTGTAAAGTTTAACTTAATGTCAGTTTCATCATTTAACCAATGCTTTAAGTCATCCCCCAACGTGTTGACATGAGAATTACAAAAAAAAAAAAACTTTTCATTTAACAGGTTGGTCTTCAATATGTCAGCTTCTTTACTCAGTTCTGTGCTGTTGTAAGAATTCATATTTGAATTTTGGTCCAAGACCTTGGCCTTAATGGTTTTTTTGTATGTGGGTAGTGCAGACTCAAAGAATAAATCCACCCATTTAAGCTGCATGGAGAGTTTAACACAGCTCGTGAGACGATGTGACAGGTTTTCGAAGCATTTAAAAAATCTTCTAAATGCTGGAAATGCAGTCTATGGTTTGTGAACATGTGCTGTCTAAGTACAAATCCCAGCTTATTAAACCTTTGTTTACTACTAAAATATGAAACTGGTTGAGCCACAAATGAGCCGGGATGAGTTGAATATTTTCAGGTTGTATGTAGCTCATTAGGCCATCTTGGAACTGTGTGATCTAGGTGTAATGTCTTCCATATGAAACTGTCTAATTGTACCCATAAAATAGATAAAATGAAAATGAAATGAGTGTTAAGTAGTTCTAAGCTGTTTTAAGGTACATTTCTAAGTCAAATGTTTCGAATTCTTCTGTTTCTCCCTATTCATAAGTCAAGTATTCATATTCAGACAGCGACTTTAGCTTTATCTTTAAATCTTCCAAGTGTACAGGCATTTTCATGAAAGCACAACAACATTTACATTATTTTGTGATCAACATAATGACACTGATTGGACAGAATTGATCTGTTTTCGTTATCCACTCTTAAGTTCAGACAAAGCACAAATAAAACCCAGATGGGTGACCCTGCCATTGTGTTAACTCTCCATTATTTTTACATAATGGAGACTTAACACTACATTATTTTCTAACAGTGGAATGTGATTTAGTTCAATGAGCAGTCTGCCAAGAACAAAAGGGTATTTGCCAGTCATCCTCAGCACAATGCCTTCAATATTGAAATGTTTTCACAACTTCTTTCATGTTAATTAGTTCAGTGGGTACATTTACAAAGTTTTTTTAATTCTGTATGATATTCAGAGTGCATAGAAAAACACCTCATGGAAAAATACTACCTTGAAAAAATACCTCCTTACAAATACAAAACAAGCAATTTAATTGATAAAGTTGGGTATTGTTTTAATTCTTTGCATTCTATGCAATTATAATTTCAGGTTTGTCATATGTGGTTTGGATCCTGGACTCATGATAACCTGGAGTTTAACCTCACTATGCCCAAAGAAGGTGGACTGGATCTGAAAACATTTCAGGCAGATTTCAAAGAAATTTCTGAATGGGAAATCTCTAGTACTGGTAAGTGTGAAAGCAGCCAAAGGGTATATCATATATGGGTATAAAAAGTTGAAAAAAAACAGCTTGAAGAAATCCTGAAATAAATTTATTGTTATAATTTTGCTTCTTAAACCTATACTATGTTTATTTTTTTCACCTTGATGAATATTTCTTAAGTCTTTGTTTGTATGAATGATCATTGTACCGGGCATCAATTGTTGTATGAATGATCACAATTATATGAATGATCACATGTACTAATACAGCCTGGATGTGGCTTTTTCCTTTTTTCACTACATGTAAATGTACAATCATATTCATTACCACAGAACCGCAATTCTTATTGAAAAGTACACATATCAAAACACAAATTAGGAAACAAGAATCTGGACATTAAAGATTAAACTTCAATTTGCACACACCTGTAATATATCTATGTCACATTCTAATTCTAATTGGACTTTTATAGTACTTAATATCCAATTTATCAAGGGATTCTAAGGCACAACAACACCAAAAAACTATCAACCTGTTTCATTATCTAGGGATCAAAAAGGGTCAAGCACCATGGAGAACATCAGGGCATGTTGAGGCTAAGGTGGGTATGCCTTGATGTAGAGTTAAGATGCAAGCTCCTGTCTGAGAGATGCAATAGTGGAGGGTGCCGAAATCTCATTTGGAAGAGCAGACAGCAATAGCATCAAAAGTAAACCTATAACAAAAATGTTTGACAGGCTTTTGCATAGATTTATGGAAGTTTGGTACAACAAGGAAATTATCATTTGACTAGGCCTGATAAGAACTATTATAAGAAGATATGTGGCAAAATTACCACCCACCATATGTAGTATCAAAGTCACCTTCAATAACCAGCCATAGGGAAAGCTTATCTTGGATGCTGTAATCCCCCATACTTAAATACTTTTAAAGGGGCATTTTCATAACGGGAGAAAGGGGAAGAGGGGGAAAGCTTTTGTCGAAATCTATTGAATTTCATCTTTGTTACATTTAAAAGTGTTACAAGACTCAACAAACCTGACTGTTGGGGAGGTATTGTATATCACCCTGTGTGAGATCCTTACATAGAACCGTTTACATATGTTCATTAAACCCCAGGTGCATGTGAGTCAATCAGAACACCCTATTTGAGGGCAATGTTTTGTGATATATTGTTCATTTTAGATAAAAGTATCATTTTAATTTCTGTTTCGTCTCAAAATTATCACCTGAGCATAAAGCAAGAAAACACCAATTTTTTTGTGAAATTTGTAAATCAAAGTATTATTGTATATTTTTAAATAATGTAAACACAATCCATCAGTCTGATACCTATAAAGGTTAATAGTTTCAATATTGATAACTCTACCAATAGTGTAAATATGTACCCTTATGTGACTTCAGTTTATTGTTTTCAAAAAGAAAGAAATAAGAAATGTAAATACTTTAGGTATAATGAACAGAATAAAACACTTCTTTCTGGGAGATAATGTTTAAACCCTTTAAAACTATTATCCCTTATCTAATATCACTTTCCACTGGGGTTCATAAATCACAATAATGTCCAGAAGAAATGCATTAATCTTTAAATACTTTTGGAACTGACCATGTATATGTTAGGATATGGACTCGAGCATCATTTTTTACAGGACAATGAGTGATTCCTCTGGCAGAGGACTTATGTAAATCGTCTAGTGCACTCTGTTGAACACATTCCCCGTCTGTCAATTGGAGAGGAACTGAAGGCCTATCACTTTAAAAAGCTAATGAGTTTTCATTTTGCTCTCATTTTAAAAAAACCCTTTAGGGCTGAACTGAACACAGTTTAAATTCCTATTGTATAATTTAACAGCAGTATGTTCTAGTTCTAATTCTAATTGGACTTTTATAGTGCTTAATCTCTTCTTAACAAAGGGGACTCTAAGGCCCAACAGCGCCAAGACAGCCCACCAATTTGAGTATCCAGGGACACAGAAGAGGTGGAGCACCAGTAGAGAGTTCCCGGGGATGACTAACACTAATGTGTGGTATGCCTTGGTGTACAGGTAGGTTTTTAAGATGCTTTCTGAAAGTGGATAGGGCAGGGGCATAGGCTAGAAACATAGAGGACCTGGGTTCAATCCCAGGTCCAAAGAGATATATAGTGGCTCGTGTGACAACATAAAATTGCAGTCCTGTATCATTGTGTCATATCCCAGTGGCTGGCTAAAGAACCCCAAGGAGGTTGATATATAGTCATCCATCCATAAGGCTATGTCTTCCAGGGTCTGTATTCACAAAGATTCTTAGAATTTTTCTTAGAATTACATTTAAGTCTAAGAAAAATTCTTTGCTTAGAATTTTATTATTCTTAGAATAAGAACTTATTCACAAAACAATTCTTAGCTAAGAATAATTCTAAGAACAGGAGTAAAAGGAAATGTGTGCACAGGTTAGACTAAGTGTAGTTCAAAGAAAAATTCTAAGAATCTTTGTCAATACAGGTCCAGAAGTGACTTTCTGTATTTGGATTCACTTCTGGTGTCACGAATAAGAGTTTTTGAAGAAAAATGACAATTCTAAAAAATATTCTAAGAATAATTCTAAGAATAAGACTAATTCTAAGAATAAGAATCTTTGTGAATACAGGCCCAGATAGGTAAATATCATTGGCTGGAGATTTGGCTGTACTTGTACAGCCAATACGGGTCAAATAACACCCTGAGTGCCGTAGAAAAAAGGAGGTATTGCACTGACTACAATTATACAACACAAAGATTTAAGACTTCATTTCACCAAAATGATTGTGTTTACAATTGAGGAAGCATCAAGTTACTCAACAGCATTTCAGCTAGAATAAGTCCTCACAGTGTAAAGAATATATCAGGATGTACAAATTATACAAAACAAAATGCAATAAAATAACATTATATTATGAGCATCTTCTTTCCAGTGACAGAGACCGTTGAACAACCTCCTGGCGGATTTACGGCGTTGAGTTTTGAAATCCGAGTCCGCCGGAAGCTGGCTTTTACCAGTTACATCCTGACTCTGCCATGCATATTCTTGGCAACCTTGACCCTTGTTGTGTTCATTTTGCCTGCTGAAAGACCAGATAGGACAGGATTAGGTAGGTTCTGTATTGAAAGCCTGTTGAGAGTCTGAGTAATTTACTATATTCAAAAATATTTATGCTGCATTCAAGATGGTGCATAAAACAATTAGGGTTAGGTCTTTTGGTGTTAAACTAAATCACAAGTTGTACGTTATATTTCTCATATTGTTGTCTTCATTCATTCGACAAGTATTCCTATTTTGTTATTAATTTTAACCTATTCCACATTTCTTCTGCAGATCCTATTACTTTTTACTATCTGCCTTACTTTGCAAGAATGAAGAACCTCGGTGTCCTAGTGGTTATCAAGTTTGGCATCTAATCAAAGGTTATCACCTCTGTGGATTTGAGTCCCACAAGTTTCAGTCCTGAGGACTTGTCTCAATATATGACCCTGGCTGTTGAACGGGGAATAAAACCCAAACTTTGACTTTACTATGCGAGAAAGGTGTAATATCGGCCACCATTTTGTATTGTTAGCATTCATAGTCACACTTAGGAATTACACACAAAAACAAAACAGGGACCGGTTTTCAGGCTTAAAGTTGAGACTTTAGTCTCAAACTTTTGGAACATTTTGGTCATTCGCTCAGCCTTTGTGAAATTCACAATAGGTCTTAGACACTGGCTCAAACGCTGAGACTGGTAGGAAGTGATGTAAACAAAGGCTCAAATATGGACACCATAATTCTTTCTCTACTTTAAAATTTGAAATGACTAGAAAATAGGTACAAATATATAAAACATCCCTGTAAAGTAGTATTTGAATAATGTTTAGGTAGTAACAAAGTTTTCCTTTGCAAAACAGCAATTTAGAAGAAAACAAAAGTGTCAAATAAAGAATTTAAATTATGATTAGATAATTTTGGTTAGAAATAAAAGGTCACACGACACAGACAGCCACTGTGGTTATTTGATAAGCTTGGTCACAGCTGAGGCCCCTTCTGTTAAATCGGTTTGAGACAAAAGCGAAGCTGAGCCAAAAGGCTCAGATTTAAGCCAGTGGATCAGCCTGACACATGGTTAAATCGGAGACATTTCTTGAAGTCATCGGCTGTAATATAATATGTTTTTACTTCTCTAATGCCCTATTCACATGACTATACCCCACGGTCAGAAGTTTTACTTGCCGATGGAAACAGGTCCCAGGACACCTATCATCCAAGACATGGACTATCCATAAGGTACGATGCACATGGCCACTGACTGGACATTGTGTATAACACTAGTTAATAGTATTAGGACACACATATAAAGGCACAAGGGACAGTGATTAGCGATGACTGGTAGTGCCAGCAATCAAAGGCAGAAATTTTTAATATTCCTCAAGAAAATGGATGTTGCCACTGTGTCACAAGCTTGCGTACAAACGTCAGATGGTAGTTGAAGGACTTGGGCGTTTTGACCAATGTCTACTTCCATGGGGCATATTGTCTGTAATGTGAATATATAACTGCTCACATTGCTGTTATGTCTTTTTTTGCTATTTTATGGTCTTGCACAACAACTTAATAAAATTTATCTGAAAAAGTGTGCATCAGTTTAGGTGTTGTAAATATCTGATTATCGCTCAAAATTATGTTCTGCTTAAAACACTGCCAAACCAATTATTATTTAATTTGCGAAATTTCATGAGATGAGTCCAATGTTATAAATGTCACTTTCACACATACAGCATTGATATAAATAATTAAGCTATTCCAACAGAATGACGGTACCATACACGATACCAGTCCATTTTTTGGTAAAGTGAATTAGTGCATGATCTACTTGTCCAGTTGCAATTTCAAGATTGTGCACTTTCTTCCATTGTTGTACCTGGGGCCATGGTGGCACAGTGGTAAGACACTCGCCTCCCACCTCTGAAATACAATTTCTTATCTCAGCCTGACCTGTGGGGAAGCTGGTATTTGCTTGCTGTTGGTCAGTACAGCATAGAACCTTGACCAACTGTATGTACTGGTTTACTTTACCCTTCCAACTACCTGTCACAATATAACTGATAAGGAACTAGGATGACGTAAAAACACCATATAAATAAATCCACTGTTGTACTAAATAGCACATATTTTACTTCAGCCAGAGAATAAAAAAAAACAAGACGACACTTTGTATGTAGATGTGTGAGCATAGACAATTCAGGAAGCCAGTTGCCAAGGAATTTGAGACTATCTTTTGCATTCTATACAAGTGTTATATGATAGCATTGTTAATTTAATTACAACTTTCATTTTAGCAATGAGCCTCTTCTCAAGTTTTCTCCTGCTGTTATTGATCCTGGTAGAGGCTGCCCCTCCTACAGCCTCATCTGTACCAAAATTAGGTCTGTATGTAATATTGATATATGTCTCCTCTGATTTTTTTAAACTACAAACACTTAATGCACTCATTTGCAAAAAAAATGTTACCATCATTGAGGTTTAGCCATGTATAAAAAGGCACTTCAAATAAGTAATGTTTTCCGAGTGAAAACTATAATACTTCACCTGTCTGATTATAAAAAATTTTAAAAAGCACTATTTGTTTTCCTCAAAACAACATTTCCTCAATCAATCAATCAATCCACCGTTATACATAACACAAACTGTTGAAGTTGCATATTTTGAAATTAAATATTGGTTAAGGCATCTTTACATGGTCACATTTAATGTTAGCAATATACTTGCCAATACAGTGTTTCTTTGCTTTTCAAGTATGTTATTGATAGACAACGTATTATCTTCAAAACCCTAGTTTTGGTCTATAAGTACCTCACCACTGGCCAGCCTAAGTATTTTGCACCATATCTCCCCTTGTACAAATCTGCCGTGAATACAAGACGTTCCAATCCCAAAAATTTGTTCCTTCTGGTTCCCTCTTACTGTCCTTCCATCCATAAATCAAAGGTCCATTTTAACAATAGTTTCTCATATGATGCCCCTAAGTTATGGAATGATCTTCCATATGATATACGCAGTGCTCCAAATCTCTCCAGTTTCAAAAGTCGACTCAAAACCTACCTATTTCAGAAATCATTCCCACCATAGCTTCTTACTACCGAACACCGGACCGCCTCCCTGGCAACGACTCGGAACATGTCTAATGTCTCATGATTTATGCCTTACGGATTGGATGGTGTGCCTTAGAATCTGTTGATACGGAGATTAAGCACCTGGACAACTGATTGATTGATTGATTGATTGATGACTGTGTTAATATATTTTCAGGTCTTTACTACTGTTTTAATATGGTACTTATTATGGTGTCAATATTTTTGTCCTCCCTTGTGGTCAACATCAACAAACTGAGTGAAAAGAAGCAGAGGGCTCCAAAATTGATCAAACTGGTAAGGTCAAGTTGTGGCATTCCATAAATAACAAAAGCACTGGGGGAATTCATACTTCTGCAAAGGCCAAACATCTCCAGTATTGCCAATGAGTGTGATAATGAGAAAATTTTAAAAATCCTGGATCCAGTATTGACTGAGGATAAATTCCAAAATATTTTGCAAGACTGACTTTAATCAGTTGACCCTGTTGAACAATGCGACACCAGAGAAATGTACTCTTAGTATACATGTGAATAATAAATTCTAATTCTATGAAAGTATACAGAAAACTGTTGTTACAATATAATCTTCCAGTAGTATTTTTCTGGTTTCAGATCTTTCTCCATGTTCTTGCAAAATTTCTGTGCGTTTTTGATGGCAACATCTGCTGTTCAGTGCACAAACAAAGTAAGAAACATGTAAATACATCCAGCCCCAAAGAAGAATCAACATTCCTCTTGAACAGCAATAGCCAATCTACCAATGAGGGAAGCCACCCCAAAGCCAGTGAAACAGATGACTGTACAGTATGTGATTGTAAATTAGTTCAAAACCCTGCAAAAGCTTATCATTGCACGTTGAAGTCACTTCAGTGTAGTATCAATGAGGTGAAATCCTTGCTGATACGCATCAATGACCTTGCAACAAAGAAAAAAGAAGAAAACCTTGAATCCAAGCAGGTGGCTTTGGAATGGAAAAACATTAGCCGTGTCTGTGACCGGATCTTTTTCTTGATGTACCTGTGTGGGGTGATTATACCTCTGTTTACTTTATTCCCAAGACCGGATGTCTGGAGTTTTGAGCAGTAGGTAAAACCACAAGGAAAATGTATGGTTTGTCTCTCTGAAATGATTTATTTATCCATAAATCAGCAATGATATTGACAGGAGGAAGCATCTGTAAACTAACATATGGAAGGCAAGGACCATAAGGCTGATGAAAGACAGGTTAGACAGGATATCATTAGAGAGTTTGCGAACAACGTTTCACAAACGCCCCTTGCAAAAATACGCAACATAATTAATCAATAGGGGGGAGAAAGCCATTAGGGGGGAGTTTTGTTTGCGAACAGCGTTTGAACCATGAATTTTACAAGTATTTCTTTTAAATATATTGGGAGTTATACAAGTCAATAGAGATAAATACACTGGTTTTAATCATCTACAGTACTGAATGAACTGGGTACTGATATATATTACCAGCTGTATTGACCCAATAGCCAATAAACTCACAAGTTTAATAGCTTGTAAAACAAACGTACATAAAACTTTGGAGGATTGTGTGCATTACTTCAAAAAAATTTATGACAGGGGATGAAAAAAGGCTGGTCGTTGTACACTTGGGTTTTTCAAAAATTGACAAAGTTGCTAAAAATAATCTACAGTCTCTCAAGAACTCTGTACTGACATGTATAACACACTTTATTGCTCCAGTAATTAATAAAGCCACAAGGGAAATAGATTACGTGGCAAAGCCATTTGCCACGTTAAAAACGTAACCTTGTGCAGTTAAAACCTTATGAAATGACATCACACACAGAAATCAATGACGTGTAGCGTAGCGGAAAGTAGATACGGGCATGAAAAACGTTGTTCGCAATATCCAACAGCTTTTCGTGGCATCATTTTGGCACATGGTCAATTAAGCGATCATATATTGATGTGTTCAGTAGGTTGCCCTCGGTGGCCCAGAAGGTTGCATTAACCGTGCCAGATGTTAATTAAGCTTATACCTCTGTTCCATTTTTATGACTTATGCTTAGGTCTAGCTGATTTCTGACCCGGAGGCTTTGACTAATCAACTGAAAAAAAGAACAGGAAACATGACACAACATTTGATTTATCATGAGTTAAAAGATCTGGGACCATATTCACGAAAGGTCTTACCCAAGTCGTCTGCTTCACTTTTGTATACAACTATATTCAAATTAAGCTTAATATTTGGCTAAGACCTTTTGTGAATATGTCCCTAGCAATACAACCAATAACATCAGCATTATGATCTGCTCCCAGTGGCTATAATTCATGAAAAGTAAGCTTGTGTGTTGATTCTGGGACTTGCGTTTTATAGAACAGTGCACAAGATTAGTCTTAATTTATTTATTTGGGTTTTATGTCGCTTTCAACACATTGTTTAGGTCATATTACAATGGGTAGTTTTGTGGGCAGAGGAGACCAGCACATACAGTTGGTCAAGCTTCTATACTGTAAACTGCCGACCAATGGCAAGCAACTACCAGCTTTGCCACTTGAGGTCGGGTTGGGATACAAACTCCTATCTCAGATGTGGGAAGCGAGAGTGTTACCACTCTGACACCGTGGCCCCCTGGTGGCCAATTAAAGATTAGCCAAGAATTTTCTGTAAATCGTTTGTCATATTGTCCACTCAGTGGAAATGTTGGCAAGGAAAAACTGCAGCACATGAAACGAAAGTATGCCGAATGTAACAGCCTCAGATAGGCGGATTATACTTATTTTATATTGTAATATTTTATAATTTAGGAAAATGGTGGGTATAATATGGGAATTATTGTGAATAAGTTCTCATGGGGTGGTACATAATTAAGACTACCCTTTGTACAAATTGCAATTTTAAATCACTGGGACAGTATTCACAAAAGGTCTTAGTCTTAAATCTAAGACTTGTTAAAAAAAAACTATCTTAGTCTTATCTTTGGTCACTTCAAAACATCATATGACTAAAATTAAGTTTAAAATGCTTACCACATCTACAAGTTTGCATTGTGCATAACAAATATTTAACAACTATCCACTGAAAAAAATAGCCGCAATGAACACATTGATAAATGTGCATATCCCACGGTTAAAGTTTTATAAATCACTTCATAAAGATTTGTATTCATTTGGTTCTACCACCCAATAAACATTAGAAACGTTTTAAAGTGGTTTAAACGTTTACAAAACATTTTACAAGCTATTTTAACCCTACCTTATGGTTTTCTAAATGTTTCTAAGTAAATGTTTATGCTGTAATGTTTAAAAAACGTTTTATAAACATTCTCAATACAAACGTTTTTAGTGAAAGCGTTTATTACTTGTTTATAAGGTAATCAAGAAGCTAGGTTTGACTGGATATGTTTTTTAAACATTTATGAAATAGCTGAAGAAATGAAGGCTATGCTGGAAATGTTTTTCAAACATTCATCATGAAATTGTTGACCAACAGTTCACATAAAATGATTAAACAACATTATTGATCAAATGTTTTAAAAAAAATTCTATATCAAAAACTTTTTAAAGCCATATTCTTAGAATGCTTATTAAACCTTCATTTTGAAACATATCTTAACAAAGATGGCGGTAAGCAATAATAGGGGATTTTAGAGGACTTTGTCAAAAACTGGCCCACATGAAATCCCTAAAAGTGAGAATTGAATGGTGGCACAATTTGTAAGCCACTATCTTACAATTTTAGACATAAAAATAATATTTTTATTTTGAGCAACCTTAAAAATATATTGAATTTGACCTCTGACTCCATTATTATGTTTATTTGTAATGTTTTTCTGACATTTATCATTAAACGCTTAACAAATGATATACATAAAATGTTTTAATTTATTTCTTTGGGGTTTTACGTCGCTTTCAACACTGTACAGGTCATATCACGATGGGTAGTTGGAAGGGCAGAGGAAACCAGTACATACAGTTTGTCAGGGTTCTGTACTGTAAACTGCCGACCAACCTGCAAGCAACTACCAGCTTTCCCATTTGAGGCCGTGCCAGGAACCAAATCTCTGCCTCAGAGGTGGGAGGCGAAAGTGTTACCACTCTGCCACCGTAGCCTCTATAAAACATTTTAAAACATTGTATTATAAATGGTTTTTGTACCATCATTTTTAACCTTTGTCAAGCGTTTCCTTTCAAACATGTGCAAAATTTTATTTAGTGACCTTAACACAACGGGGCATTATCATCACATGATTTGGAGTGTATTGTTTTTTTTTGTGAAAGTGGCACATGTAGGGTGAAACCAATAGCTTACTTGTGTGTACATTCCCTTCCATAAACCAATCAATCATCCAAACACAATGATGGAGTGTCTGTTTATTTGTGGAAAATAGAGATATTACGTGTATATTAATGACCGAGTAAGTGTCCAATATTAGAAAATAATGGTTTGTTTATGAGGTACCGAAGGATCAGAGACAACAATCCATTATTTTCTAATATTGGACATTAACAAGGCTATTGACCTATTTAAATTACACCTATTCTTTAATTTGTAATTTTAAAGATGTTTTAACATCCTTACTTTTCATTCCTGTATTTCTGGTGTGACTTTTTGGGTTTTTATAATAATTTAGCTGCAATAAATGTAGAAGATGTTTCTTTGGAAATGTATAAAAACTTCTTCTATATATGGCCAACAGCACAGAGCGAAACAACTGCCCAATGGTGAAATATATGGGACTCTTTTATCAGAAGAATATATCTTAGGTTAAATTTAAAGCACACCTGTGATGTCATTCTACTGTTAAAAGTGTGTATTATTTTTAGGTAATGCACACTTTTTTGTTCTAATTTATAGACAGCTGAAAGTGTTTTTTTCCAGAACCATGAGTCCAATTGCTATAAATTGAAAAAAATCTAAACTAAATGAGTGCATCAATAGGAAGACATAACAAGGGTGTTTGAATTCTACTAAATAAGTTGAATTACCCAGTTCATTTGAACATAAAGTGTTCTGGGTTATAAACAAATTATTAGTCACTTTTATTCCTGCTATCAATTTTAGTGTAAACAATTCTGCAGAATAGAAGAAAAGTCAGAAACCAGAATAAACACATGGAACAACATACAAAAGCCAATATATAAAGGTTATAACCACTAAACAAGTACATTCTGATTAAGGTTAATAGGTTTGTCAAGAATTCTTAAAACAATTTCATAAAAGTGTGGTATTTCAGGGGGATGTATCCAAAACAGTGTGAGCTTTAAGCTCGGTAAAGTATTCAAAAGTGTGCCTTTGGGGTCTCGTAAAGTGTGCATTATTTTCCCAGTGATGCAACCTTTTCTTACTTTACCTATCACATAAATTGTCAAAACAATATGGATTATTTTCAGTGTTTATGTGTTGTACAAAACAGTCATATAATATCTTTGAAAACAATTCTAAAAACAATGTGGATATTGCCTTTCAATGCTTTTTATAAATAGCTAAATACTTCCTTTTTTACCTGGATATGTTTGTTTTTTTTTCTTGTAGAAAAATTTGCTATGTAAAATTAGGAAACCAGATTGCAGTGCTTGTAATATCATTGTGGCACTGTAATTTAGTTTACCTTTTGAAGTGTACATCTGATGTTTTCTTAAAAAATCCATTATTTGACAAAAAAAGTCCTGGTGATGATGGTTGGTGATGAAAATAAATAAATTCATATTTTTGTTCCTTTTAGGAGACAAGATAATTTGTCAGTATTGATTTACTCAAAATAACACAAAATTTACCTGTTATGGACACAGCTGCCGCATCGCATTCATGTTCCATTAAATTGTTATTTTTTTTTCTGTCCCAAAATTTGAAGGTTCATATGCCACCAACAGTGTATTTACTGTTTATTGTCCACCACACCCCGTATACAGCCAAAATAGAGGGATGTACAGAGCGGGATGTATATTTCTTGTATACATCGGCGCCCCCTTACCAAAAATAAATAGTGTCAACAATTCCTGTGTTTTTATTTTTGTATATAAAAACTCCATGCAGAAATAGCTGAGAAGTCACAAGTTAAAAATTGAAGTTTTATATTAATTGGTGACCCTGTCTATATGTCAGCCTTATACACACTCTCTCTTTAAAAATGAATTTATGCTACTCACAAATCATAACAATGGTGGATAATAAAAGTAAAACATCCCTCATTAGACATCAGAAAAAATATATCACTCATAAAGAGTAATAATATAATACTCCTGCTCCTCGTCAAATATATTTGAAGTGTGAGTTCTTTCGAGGCATGTGCTTCTAGAGATTACTTTTGGACTTCTGGACTGATTTGTGGCATAGTATGATGTATGCCTGTCTATTCACTGAAGTTAAGCAGCAATGGGCTACGTTAGTACTGAGATGGGTGACGGCTTCAGTGCACTATTTATGTCTCTGATGGCTTTGGGACTCATGCGTGTAGACGGAAAGCCCTTTCAGCCTTGCTTCAGTTTTCATCATTGCAACTACTTGAAGTGTACAAAATGAGGGCACATAACATAGAAAACTCTGGAAAATCAGTCTAGATTTTGGTCTTCAGTTTATGACATTTGTCCTAAGATAAGATTTGCTTTGTGAATGCCTGTTCCTAACAATTCTTAACTGAGACAAAAATAGTAGAATTAAGGGTAGGTTAAGCCTAAGATAAGACTGAGATTAAGACCTTTTCTGAATATGGCCCCTGATATTAGGATTAAAAATTAATCGAATCTAAAAGTACTTGTAATATGCATCAACAATCTTTGGAATCATTTGCCTGATGAGGTCCATTCTGCCCCAACACTCGCCTGTTTCAGGAAAAGGTTAAAATCATATCTCTTCAAAAAGGCATTTCCAACTTAGCATACACTCTATCTGGCGTCTCCGTGGTACTGGACCTGGCAATGGCTATGGACAGATGATTTTTGAAATGGTGTCGTGCCTAGAGTCTGTCTAGCAGTAAATAAAACAACGCTGTTGAATTCTGCGTGCATTGTCCCTTGGCGTACAAATGTAAACAAACAACTCAAGGTAAAATAAAACGTAGTAGTAAATTATATGCAGCTAATATAAAGTTAAATAATTCAGTGGGGATTTTTATCAATATTTCATTTAAAGATCGACTACTCATTAATATGACATTACAGAATTCTGTGGGGGATTTAATTCCTAACAATATTTTAACCAAAAGGCTATTTGCACATCCATCACTATGCATGTTTAGTTAATGGAACAGCCAACAAGGTGTGGATTTGTTTTGAATTTTGCGTAAGATTTACTGCTTATTTTGACCAAAATATTAGTGTAACCATTTTAGAATAGGAATAAACGACAAATTCTCGTGCTTTATGATGGTTTTAAACTATCGATCCGCTGTATTAAAGCACTCAGTCCGATCGATAGTTCAAAACCATCATAAAGCACTCGAATATGTCTGTTATTCCTATAATACTATAGCCCCGCAGAAGCAGAGCTGAAACATAATAAAATACACAGTTCTGTCTATCACGATAATACCTCAAAATACTTAGAAGTCATAATGTTCAAACGAAGGTGAAATATATAGAATATGGCCCGAAGCCATAATAATATGATAACAAAAGAGTTGCAAGTAACATGGCAGGCTGGTTCCCTCCAGCTCATAAACTACAGTCCAGGAGCCGTATTCATAAAGAGATCTTAAGTCTGAGACAAAAGATAGTCTCAGCTTTGAGATTTTGTCTCAGCTGAGACCAAGTCTCAACTTTGTATTCACAAACAGGTTCTCAGCTGAGACCAAACTGAGACCAGTCTCAAGTCTTTCCAATGTAAACAAACCATAAAGTTGCAAATATATCCAACATTTTTTAAAAGATGAATAGTTTTTGTTTGTTTTAATTCTTAACAAAAATTATACTGTCTATTAAAATAAAGAATTAATTGAAAATTGTGTTAACTGTTTTTTTTTTTTTTATATTTCATGTCACATGATCTACTTCTTTGTTGCTATGCAGTCAGAAAAGACTGTTGAAAAATGTCTCAAAGTAAGGTACTTTTGAAACCAAAGTTTGGGATATCTGTTGTTACAAAAGTTTAGGCTAAGTATTATATATGTTGTAAATTATTTCTACTTTACATTAAGCCATAAAAAGTAAAAACATGATTCTCAGTTAAAGTGAAATAATGCTTGAGACTTTTACCAAAATATTTCAGACAACTATGCACCAGTCTTAAGTTTGAGACCAAATCTGAGACTAAATTTGAACTATTTTGTGAATAGCTAACAAGTTTGAGACCAAAAACAGTCTCAGATTTGAGACCAAAACTTGAGACTTGAGACAAAATTTGGTTTCAGCAAGTTTTATGAATACTGGCCTAGGGCCTGTATTCACGAAAGGTCTTAGACTTAGCCAGGTCTTAGGCTTAAAACCAGTCTCAAAGTTAAGACTTTTGTCTCAGTTAAGTTTTGTCTTAAAACCGTATTCACAAAGGGTGACTTAGCTAAGTCCAAGATGATCAAATAACCACAGTGGATTTCTGTGTCAAGTGACCTTTCTTTTCCATTCAAACTATAATACTATTGGTGACATATATCCTTGGATGGGTCTTGGGGCAGCTTAGATACTATTAAACTTCCAGATTGATCTGGATCATTATTTGGATGCTAAAACCGGGATAATAATCTTATTATTATATGCCTTGAAGAAGGTTTGCACTCTCACAGTGCTCTCATTGTCAGACAAAAATTTAAATTATGCATTTTATTGATTAACTTTTAGTTCATGCAAATGCACATTTAATCCTATCCCCATTTTGCACTATACGTTCTCCATTCTATAGTCATTGAGATCCAATAGACTACGATAGGATATTATAACCTAGATTTGGTCAACAATTGAATGTTTGAACCGTCTTTCAACTTTAATGACTTTTTCAATTTTCAATATGTTTTGCTGTTTTTGCTTCAACCCACATCATTTTGATACAGCTAAACCCGTGACAAATACAATAAAATAATAGACAACAAAAATAGAAAATTTCACTTTATAGACCCTTTCACTGGCTTGACGCATTTACCAATAAAGTGGCCACAAGTCAAATCCCTCATCAGGTTGATCAAGTGAAAGCAAACATTTTGACTCCACTCATTTATTCACAGTATCTTCAAGTTTAAATAGATGTTATTAATTACTGAAAAAATAACTCTTAAAAATACATAAATTCATAATTACAACTACTTTAAGAACTGAAAACTACACACAGAAAACATATTGGACTTGTTTCACTCACTTTATCAAAGTTTGACTGAAGTTTGATTACAATGTCCAAACTTATACATAAACTTTTTTATTAAATTAAAATAACATTGTATAAAAGATAACATAAGCAGAAACGATTAGTATAAAAATAATTACAAATAACATCACAAACTGTATCACAGAGTTCTTGGAATTTATGCAAGAAAAGACAATTGGTAAGCATCAACATCATTTTTTATACAATCGAACCTGCAAAGGCCAACCACCCAGGGTCAATTATGAGGGCCAGGAGTCAGAGGTTTGTTTATTTTACCCTGATGTGTAACACACCAAATGCCTATGATTTTAAAGAATGTTTTCACATTCACTTTGCAACACTGTGTAGGGAAAATATTAAGCATTTAGCAAGTTGTAAGCAAATTTATACATAAACTAGACCTACGCATCGGAGAGCCTATGCAAATTTGTATCCACCGAAAAGACAACTCGCCAAACTATCATTTCACCTTGAAGGAGGGGACCAAGAAAGGGGCTCAAGGTCAGATCTGACCACATCAGAAGATTTCCAGCCAATAATTTCCTACAAGTTGCATATCCCAAACCTCTAGGGTCATCAATGAGCGCGTTATAAGCACTTTTAAGCTTGGCTATCCCTGTTTGACCTTGCAGAAGAGGCCCAAGGTCAAATCTGACCACCTCAGAAGATTCCTAACCCCTGATTTCCTATAAGTTGGTTTCACATTGAAAACCTCCAGGACCAATAATAAGTGAGTGTTAAGCACTTTTAAGTTTGGCTATCCTCGTTTGACCTTCAAGAAGCGGCCAAAGGTCAAATTTGACCACATCAGAAGATTCTCAGTCCATGATTACCTATAAGTTGGTTTCACATTGTAAACCTCTAGGACCAATAATAAACGAGTTATATGCACTTTTAAGTTTGGCTATCCTCGTTTGACCTTGAAGAAGGGGTCCAAAGATAAATCTGACCACATCAGAAGATTCCTAGCCCATGATTTCCAACAGGTTGGTTTCATATTGCATTTCACATTGGTTTCACATTGCATTGAGAGATATAGGTACATTTAATGTCTGCTACATGGGGTACTTTGGCACTCTGTGGATGAATTGAGAACTTCAAGGTCAAATGTCTGCAAGGTCGTAGAGGTCATGTATATCTGTTATACATATCACTATGAAGATATTCAACCTTCTACTTATATATTCAACCAGCCAGTAGAAATAGGTAGATAATTTTTGCGGCGGCCATCTTTTTCTCAGCGGCCATCTTTTTTTTCAGAATGAGGTTAATTTTAGGTCCAGAGAAACTTACCTCCCAATGAATATATACTACAAATTTGGTAAACCTAGCTGGTGTAGTTTTACTCTAAGAGCATTAATTTAAAAAATCTCTCTACGCGTGGCAGCGGCGGCGGTGGTGTGGCAAACACTAAACCAAAGTACCATCGGATGCAACCGGTTTTTCTATGTCTTTATGTCTTTACACTTTTTCATAGCTTAATTCAATTATTTAATTCAATTCCCTATCAAATGTTATACAAAACACACTGAAAGGCTGATTGTCCCAGTCTGATTTTATTTTGACTTTTAGTGTGTCTTTTGAAAACCTGTTTCTCCCACGACATATCAATTTAGTCTTGGAAGTGTTCATTACAAGTCTAGATATAGTTCCAAATGTTTCCAATATGTTTAGAGGTGCTTGCAGAGAGGATTGTGAGCACATGTAAAATATGGTGGTGTTGTCAGCAAATCCACTTATATTGACTTCATATCCATGTACAGTAGAACCCCATTTATCTGACCTCCGTTCATCCGAATCTCTGGGTTAACTGACCATGAGCTATGTCCCCCAAATATTTGAAGCATATATTAGTGAACCCGGTGAGCGATAATTGGTGATTTTGTTAAAAAAACCTTAACCACTGCATAGAATGCCTCATAACAAATATAAAACTTAAAGATCAATCTGCTGTCTTTTTTCTTCAATATATGGGTATGTTTGGGATTAATTGGCTTCATCAAGTCTTATTGTACTGCAGTTGTTATTGCTGGGTGATTAGATTTGTCACTTTCTGTATGGTTAATAATCCTCCAGAGTTGCTACCGGAGTAGTTCAATTAACCTCTAACACAGGGCATTAAAAGCATCAAAAGAATATCCTCAATAACAATTAGCCAGCTTATTTGACTATAAATATGGGGCTGGATCATGGCATATTCATTAGCATTTATGGAATTATACAAGTTACATAGAGTGAATTATGACTTCACAAGGACAAAAGAGGAAATGTGTAGTGCTTGATATTCCAACAAAATTAAGAATTTTGGACAGATTAGAAAATGGAGAAAAAGCTGTAGATATAGCAAATGAATTTCGTGTGGGTAAATCTACAGTATCTGACTTTAAATCAGCAAAAAATTTATGATTCAAAGTGATACAGACAATACTGGGAGGCACACTATGAAGTCTTGTATAGATGAAGCTTTGGACAAAGCTCTGTACAACTGGTTTATCCAGGAGAGGAACAGGGGGACTCCACTTTCTGGTCCAATCCTGAAGGAAAAGGCTCTTTGGTGCCACCGGCAGCTCCATCCTGGGTACTCTGTCTTTTCTGCCAGTGAAGGATGGCTCAACCGTTAGAGGGAAAGGCATGGAATCTGCCAGCTTTCCATCCAGGGAGAGGTACTTTCCAGTGTGTACTATGAGCCAGAGCCATTCAAACAAGCTCTAGCTGAGTGGATGGTTGAGCAGGGGATACAGCCTGAACAGCTGTATAATGCAGATGAGACAGACCTTTATTGGAGGATGATGCCAAACAAGACCCTAGCTGGAGCCAGTGAGACAGCTACACAAGGCCACAAGAAGATGAAGGACAGGGTGTCTCTGTTAGCCTGCTCCAATGCCACAGGATCCTACAAGCTGCCTCTCCTACTCATAGGGAAGTCACAGAACCCTAGGTGCTTTAAGCATGTCAACCTGGACAAGCTACCTGTGGCATACAGAGCCCAACAACACACTTGTTTGAACTCAACATTATTCACAGATTGACTTGAAGGTGTTTGTGTGCCAAAGGTGAAGTCCTGTCAGCAATATTATCAATTTTAGATGTGGTGTCTTTTTTGTGTACTTTCAGTTTATGTCAGTGTCCTCAGTGTACATTTAAAACCACCACTTAATCTTACTGAGGAGTCAACTTCAGATCTAGAGAGTGAGGAAAATGTTGAGAATAGTCTCAATGATTTACTGCCTCCTGGCTATTTAAGCCTTTTACACTGTACTCCTAGACCTACACCCTCTAAGAAAGTTAAGAAGCTCAAGGTCACTAATGTTTCTTCTGACCTTCCTATGTCACCAACTTCTGTTATACCATCATCAGCTAAGGTTCCTGGCATCTCACCATCATTCTCATTTCCAAACAACCTGCAGTCTTCTACAGAGGTTATTGATGCAAGATTTAATGGCACTGTTCCCTATAGATTGATTCCAGTTGATGTATTGTTGAACATTTTGTAAATGTATTACGTTTTATTTTGTAAAATTGCTGATCTTGAAATAAAGTTATTTAATTTTGTTTTTCTTTAAATAAATTTTGTTGTTTTCCAATTGTGTTTTTCTGTTGCACGTCTCATGCACGTGCTCTCACTGGGGTAAAAAGGGGGTGTTCAGCACCATTTGCTGCTTCTTAGCCGAAGAGAGAACATCCAGCACACATCTCTAGCAAATTAGACTTTCAAGTTTCAACCAACTTTAGCCATGAACAAACTCAGGAGGTAGGAGTCTTCATAGAGCTGCCACTATGCTTTCAAGCATACAGTCAGTGTAATGTTGAGCCACACTTACTGTCATAATTCTTAGGTGACTAAATTAACAGACTACCTATCACACTTTAGGAATAGTAATTACAGTGAATGTTTTAGAAATAGTAATCATAGAAAGTAGTTCTCTGTTCCTTCCTTTATAATTACTGCTGTTACCATTGTTAAAATTTGATTTATTTTCAATAATTCCTGCTTTTTGATCTGTGCATAGAAAAAGAATGGACGTTGCATTACTAGAAGAATACCTAGATTTTAAACACCAGGAAAAAGTTTGTTCTTCCAAGAGAGAGAAATTTCAGTGATAAAAGTTGAACTAGTGGCATCAACATAGGTTAGCGGCATTTTAAATAAAATGTTACTGTATACAAACTAATAGTTCAGGATTTTGCTTTCTTAACTTTATTTTAGATCTTGTTCATATGTATCAATTTGTGCATGCTATATGTCATAAGAATAGCCTTGTTAATGGCTCAAATTTCTTTCTAATTAGGGAAATGTTTTAGCTCAGATGATTAAGTTCCAGTTTATGCAGCCTTACATATGCTGGTTGTTACATCAGCATACTGTTGAGGCAAAAACCCTGTGTGATGAGCTTATATATCGTAACATTTACAAGTGGCTTATGAATACTAAATATATGTGTACAGATATGACCTTTAAACTAAGATGTAAATGAATATGTATTTATACATTTATGAGCTAAACCTTGGAATAGTTTACATCATTTTTGCAAGGCTGTTGTCAGGAAGTATACATAGATGGTTATATTTCCAAAAGTATAACCGTGCCTCACAGTCGACCACCATCACTTCTTCTGGTGACTTTGAGAGAGCAACAGCACTATGAAAATTCAGCCACCTGACAGATTAAGACAGGTTGGTGGTGTGCTGCAACTCCAGAATGATAGACCTATGCAAAATGTAGTCTATCTTGATTTTGGCATCCCAGACAGTGTTCGGTTAGAAAATGGATCCTGAAGATTCCACAGTTTGGCCAGTATAAAGTTCTGATGGACCAGCTGCTGAATTCTGACTTATATGGTTACTGAAATTTTGTGAGATTGTGAGCCTCCTACAAGACTCCTACAAGACCCTGATGTTTGGCTTCAGGGTGAATTTCAACACCATATCCCTGTTTGTGCCAGAGGTGTGTGAGGTCATCCACCAGATTTACAAGGATGAGCAGCGGATGTATGCGAGTACCCCAAAAGAATGGCATGAGAAGGCAGTGCACTTTGACCAGAGGTGGAACTTTTACCATGCTGTGGAGCTGTAGATGGAAAACTACTACAGGTAGTTGACTACAAGTATCTGTGGGCAGATGTGGGGAGCCATAGGTGCTGTTCTGTTTCTCAGATCTTCAATGAGTGTCAGCTGAAGCAGAGTGTTATGGATAGACTTGATGATGATGGAACATGCCATACTCCATTATGGCAGATAACGCCTTTCCCTTGAGGACTTGGCTAATGAAGCCTTTCCTTGATAGAAACCATAATGTTCAGCAACGCATCTGCAACTATAGACAGTCCAGAACCAGACGGGTAGTAGAGAACACTTTCAGGGTGCATTTTTGGCTTGTCTGGCCTTTCACAACACAATCAGGACACATTATTGGTCAGACCATCAAAGATTACCAGATGAGGAGGACAACAATCAGGTAGGTGCCAGGTGGCTGGAGACAAGGGCAAGCTCTGCTGTATTTACTGTCATTATTTTTAAGTATTAAGTGCTATAAAGTAATTTTTTGAATTTCAATAAAGGTTTATTTTTCCAGTGATACTGTTCAATGGACAATGTATGAATAAACTTTTGGGTGGCCTAATAGACCAAAGGCCAAATCTTGTGAAGGGTTAATAGTTTAAAATAAAGACTGAAACGTCATCACTCACTGTTTTCTGTCCAAGGTAAGATTAAGGCATTGCTCTTTATGTACTCATTTCAATTCATCTGTTTTAACATGCCAATAGTAGATGGTATAAGATTAGGCAAATGCTAGCCCAAATTATATATTTTTTAATTTTATTTATGTAACAACCATAAAGAAATAAAGTACAGAAATATCAACAACAAAGAAGTTATAAAATGTACAAAATTACCAATTACAAAGCAGGGATGAGATGGGTATGACTGATAAGTGTTAACCATTACAGTAATTATAGTACACACATGTGAGCAGTACACCCTGAGTGAAAAGTTATAACTGTGAATATAGGTATACTTAAAGGGTGTTAAAAGTAACGGTGTTAACTCATGACAAGGCAACAACTACATAGCCAGCTCATGACTTAAACTGTAAAAGTAACAACAGATTGACATCAGTAGTATTGTCGACTTTGAAAAACTAGTAATGTTTCAAGTCACCAATAAACCACACAGAAGACAACAGTACTACTGAGAGCTGACTATGCAAAAGGTAATAAAAGTGAAAATAAATAAATAAAAAAAATAAGCCAACAGTAAAAACCATCACCAAGACATGACCAAGTGGGAAACTTAGAAATACATATACCTGCGCCAGACAGTAACACTGCAAGCTGTAACAACGTTACATGAAATCTTAGAAGCTACAGTAACACCCACAGTAGTTTTATCAGATGTAATATACGACAAACGTTTAAACTCTCAAAATAAAAGCCACACACAAATATTACTACTATCAGTTTTAACCACGTGAAAGGAAAACAAAAATTGTACAATAGGCCAACAGTTTAAACCATCAGCTGAAAAAACTCTTACTCAAATTCTTACTGAAAAATGAACACGCCAACACTGACACTGTCAGCAGTAAGCAAGTTACCCATAATACGTAAAGTATACTTAAACCACACTTTTGGTAACAGACAATAGAAAAAGTGTGAATTCTTTTTCACGAATCCACACTTTTTAGCTTCAGAATCCACACTTTTTACTTCAGAATCCACACTTTTTAGCTTCAGAATCCACACTTTTTAGCTTCAGAATCCACACTTTTAAGGTTGATAATTCACACTTTTTAAATTGTTTACTTAAATGGCCCTGATTATAATGTAATCTGGTGAACATAGTCTGACGATTTAATATTGATTTATATAAGCCACAGTTGTACAAAGTATATGAAAATTATATTCATTTCACAAAAAAAGTTTGAAACTTGACACTGACTTTAAATAATCTTAATATTCAGAACAAAAATTGCTTTTAACATTATGAGTAATTTTACTATCTCTGAGTGTATTTGTACTGTAAGTGATTAAGTTGTACAACTATCCTGTGAGAAAAATATCCAAATGTAAGATGGAGCATCACAAAGCTTCATTGGTGAACAACCTTCTTGCGGTATCCTGTATGACTGAAGCACAATTTTTCTTTATCCAACAATCCAAAACATTTTGTGAATAAACAGCAGGTGATGCACATTCATTTTAAATCATTTCACATTGCTGTATCTGAATTAAGATATGCTGCAAATCCTCAGCGAGAAAATCCTCCATCCAAAGTGAAGCAGTGAATGGAATCCATTTTCTTTAAACCAATAACCGCAGACTCGGTACATAGATTTAAATTGAGATCCTGACCTTTCATTACTCTCTGGTTTGTTGTACCTCCGAGTTCTCGAGATAGCTTTGCTATCCAGTCCAGCAAAACTGAAAACAATTTTACACAATACAATAAACATTATGTGATGCTAAATCAATTTTGGGGAAAATATTTAATGATGGTGTAGTTTCTGAGAAATTAGTACAGAATTATGTTTTGTCATTTGATAGTGCAGTCAATAATTTGTATGTTAACACCTCGAACGTCCCTCGACTTTCCCTTTTTGATTTCAAGCGCATTAGAGGATGTTGCATCAATTTTGCGCTATATAAATGTTTCTATTCTATTCTATTCTATTTATATTAACATTTTGACATATAATTTAAAATTTTATAAAATGTACAAAAAACACAGTAAAATGCAATGAAAAATAGCAAAAAGTCAAATACCTTACCTTTTCACATCACTGTGCACAGTCCATTTCTGTTATGTATGTTTTTCAAAATCCTTTCAACCTATAATCACTGATATTTTTATATTTATTTTGAATAATAAACAGGAACAGGCTTTTTCATATATTCTCACTGAACATGGTTGCAAAGTTGCAAGTTTGACACCATAAATGCTAAGGGCAAATGCACCAGCAGAATACAAAAGATTTAATTAAATCAATTGAACATTTTCAGAATCAACACTTTTTTCAATGTTCAGGTCACCAAATTCAATATAATTAGAGATTTAGGCCATGTATATGTAACATTGGTTTTTACATGGCCTCTTTTTGTGGTTTAAGCCAGAGAAACCACTCGAAAGTGTGAATTCGTGAATCAGAAAATTACTCGGCCTTCGGCCTCGTATTTTCTGATTCATGAATCCACACTTTCTCGTGATTTCTCCTACACTGAAAAACTATAGTATTAATATGTAAAGTATACTGAAAAACTATAGTATTACACATGCCAAACGTTATCATTAGTGCTACTATCACCAGTAATTACTATAAGAAAAAAATATAGCATTACTCTAGGCCAACAGTAACAATGTCAGCAGTAACCAAGTTACTGTAAATAATTACACTTATTTAACACCAACAGTAGTACCTACAGCAGATAAACCTCAAACGTTAAAACCACATACAAGCAAGCGGAAAGGTACTACTGCCAGCAAGCAATCTCTGACATAAGATAATAAATCTTAAGTTAATTACAATCATGAGAAAATGTCAGTAAATATGTAAATACAAGATACATAGGCCCAAAGAAAAATATTTACATTTAGACCAGTAGTTAAAGCTAATACGATAGTAAGTGACAGACATAAAGACCCAAAAGCTGTGCATTATGGTTACAAGGTTAGAGTTATAGGCAATTCAGAACAACTAAATATCTGCACCCAATACAATGGAAGCAAAGTGAACCCAATAGGCATTTGAAACAAATAAATGTACCTTGAGGTTTTAAGGCCCAAATCCTACACCAGAGTAAAAATGCCACTTTTCAGTGACACATTCATGCTGGTGCAGGTGCTAGGCTCCAAAAATCTCAAAATATAACCATTGATTTAAGTTAACTTTGTTTCCATTATATGTGATAAGTGTTGACACAAAAAATCAAAGTAAAAATTTAGTATACGATATCAACAAGAAACAGGCCTGTCCCACAATTTAGAATCAAAGTTTGCACCATTTCAGTGTCATCACCTATAACTGTAAACTTGGTCCCACAATCCACAGTGTAATGGGCCCTTAATGTCCAAAAGTGAAAAAAAATCCGACTAAAAGATTTACTGATTGCCCTCTAGTAGGGCAGTTGGGATAACAAACAAAGTAGGGGCACCCTCTGAACTGTTCAGAGAAACATTGCCAAGGTCAGTTAAAGAATACTGAGATAGGTGTGTCGGAGCCTCTGTTATGATGATCCAGATCTGAAACCCAGAAGCAGCAGAGGGATAACACCCTGGGAACACTGCACACCTGTAAGGCCTGACACATGGGAACACCTGTTAGAATGTTGTACAAGATGTACTGCAGCCCCGCCTATCTAGTAACGCTTTGCTTGATATCAGCAGACTGATCAATGTACTGTGTGGTCATCTAGTAAGACTGGTCCTGGAAGGACCTCAACAAAGATAGATCAATCTTCTTCACAAATGCCTCTATCAAAAGGCACCAAGAGACTTCTTAAGGACAGGAAGGGCCTGCAGAAAAGGACATGGCTGCACTACCTGCATCTGCCTGCACCTGAAATACTGTATTAGGGGAAAAACATAAACATATATAGTAACGCAGCAAAATAGTACATATACTTCAATACCCAAAATTTACATTTGCACATCTATTTAGCATTTAAGAAGTAGCCATATTGACAACTAAATTTACACATTGCACATCAGCTAATGTAGAGGCAGGTTTGATGATGTATAAATTTGATACTTACAGAACAAGTCTACCGACTAGGCAGACAAGCTATGTGCATCTCCAGGAACTGTAACTTCTCAAGGATATACTTGTCACGATCCATCAGTTCATGCTCACCCTCCCCTGAATGATGCCCTGTATACTTCTCAAATCTTGTGCGCATGCTTTTCCACCTGACCTGGAGATCTTCAAATGTAACAGCAAAAACAAAGGCAAACCCATTTAGTACTGTTAAACGTTCAATAACCTTATTGATACATTCAATATCACATGAATTACACATTGGCAGACACGTTGCAGATTTACAAAATATGTAATTAATTTAATAGTAGATGGAGCAGGGTCCATACTGGTAGGGCAAGTCACCGTTTATTACTACATCATTTACCATGTATACTGATCACTTAATTATTTCTCCTGATGCTCTGCAGCATTTAATTGTGGTTATATATATCTACACACCTCACAGGGATGTACAATTGTTAATACTACATAAAAAATTCAAAAATCCTCACCAGTCATATCCATGTCAGCCACCTTTTCGGTGCAAAGCCAAGTTCTATTCTGTGTAACTCTGAAATCTCTCTAACCCTTCTTGTACAAGCAAGGGGGCTCCCTAATCCACTCTATCAATGCGTCTTCTGTTTCAGCAGACATGACTTTCTTGGCATGCTCCTTGTCTTTTCAACAGTTTCTTTGGATAACACCTCCTCGGACTCTGTCTGTTCAGTAGTTGCCAGGTTATTTACTGTATCACTGCCACTATCATCATTATCAGTCAAAACAGGCGTGGGTTTGCAAATGCAAACAAACTTCTTGGTTCTTGGCATCTTTTGCAATACTTAAGAGATAAATCACGAAATAATAGTCCACTAAGATAAAACAAAATCATTTAAATGTCCTGCTCAAAAATTCCTTCTACAGCTTTCAAAATGGCCACCCAAATGAAGTCTATCAGTGATCCTACTCTATTTCCAAATAAGGTTGTGTTGTTCAGTATTTCACCTCCGGGACACCCTCAACAACCAAGTCGTGACAGATGCAGTGCCTTTAGTCATATACCTTATATAGACCTTGTGTAACAGTAGCAAATCAGAAGCTTGACAGTAAATCAACGTCCCCCACTGTTGATATGTGTCACAATTAAATTGGGACACCTTCTGTTCCCATGTCCCATCAGTGGGCCACCGAATTGTACCTTATTTCACCTTGTCTAACAGCACGAAAAATAGTGTGCACAGTTTGCCACTGACAGGGACTGACAGGCAGAGTGAGTTGTATGGTGGTAATACTGGCATAGGATGATGAATGGCGGGGACTGACCGGGAATTTTCCAGAGGTGGTAAATTAAAAATTTTGGAACATCTGAGGGATGGGTAAGGATTGGGATGGCGGGCCATTGACTCACAAGGTTTCAAACATGTCAGGCGGTGATCCAAGGACAGGGACATTTAGCCAAACACAGGTCACCGTGGGTAATACTGCCTGTAATGTGAATGAGGTATAAGGGAATACTCCATTGATCCAAATATGTGCCAGACTGTGTAAATGCATTAACGGATCAAAATTTTAAAAAATGGACTGTATCAAAAGCTTCCACAGTAAAGAAGTAATACTATTTGATTATAAGGACCTCCACTCAGAACTCAAATTACTTGCGAACTCAGTTATCTTATATACATTATCAATTGCTCAAACTATGGTCTCCAATATATAGGGTAGACCACAAGAGCATTCTGACAAAGAATGTATGAACACTATAGAAGTGTTCAAAATGTGAAATTACATAATTCCATCCCTGTCTCCAGACACTTTTCTGGAAACAATCATTCAGTTAAAAACATGGAGTTTTCAGTTTTACACTGGATGGGAAATGATACTAATCCAAATAGCACCAAGAGCCATAGAGGCCAAGGATTATTTTATATTTGGGCATTCCCCACCCCTACACCCAGCAGGCATCAACATGTTTGTGTGAGTTTTAGTGTCCTCTTATTGCACACCCTACCCAGGTGCCCCTTATTCACTATAAAACATGGCGTTTTCAGTTTCACACTGGATGGGAAATGTAATAAATCCAACTGTCACCAAGAGCCATACAGGCCAAAAGTTATTTTATATTTGGGCATTTCCCACCCTACACCCTGCAGGCATCAACATCTTTGTGTAAATTTTAGTGTCCTCTTATAGCACCCCTTACCCAGATGTCCGATATTCACATATTTCCAAAGTATATATTTACATACACATATTTCTATGTAAATTTGTACATCACATGTAGGGAAATTACTTGCAAAGTTACAAATTAATTCTACAACAACTTAAAGGCTTTATTATAACAAGGTATTAAAGTGTTGTTTTAGACTTGCAAAGTTACAAATTAATTCTACAACAACTTAAAGGCTTTATTATAACCAGGTATTAAAGTGTTGTTTTAGACTTGCACAAGATACTTTACAGTAGGGAAAACTGATATCTCCCACATTGGTTCCCATTTCAGAAAAATTGAAACTGCACTGGTATTATACTAACACTATTTAAATGGGCAGTATCATATTATTTGTCCCACTAATTTTGCGATAGCCATATAATATATATTTTCCCAGAACTTAATAAACTCATTCTTTTACATATTTAAACGTAGGAATAAATTAGAAATATTGAATCAACCTTACCATCCTTCAGGGAATGATAATAGCATGCTACTTCGTGTACATTCCCCTGGGGGACAAGACCGAAATAAGACCAGCAAGTTTGGGATAAATATAATTTTAATTCTACTAAAAATCATTGTAAAATACACATTTACATCTAGAATTAATCATACAAGAGTATCATAACACTGATAAATATTAAAAATTACTGTGATACTTTAAGAATACACATATAAACTGACCTTGACGAGTAATATGACCAAGGTCATGAGAATGACCCGAGCTGACACCATTTATCATGAATCTGGTCAAATACAGCAGAAATGATAAATATGACCTTAATCAGTCGCACAAACCAAGGTCACTGGTCAAATTCAGAAAAGCCAAAAGAGAACCCCCAAAAGAATAGTCACAATACTAAAATGCCAGTAAAGGATAAGCAAAACATGCTACTAGATCAGTGGGGGAAATAACCGACCAGTGACCCTGGATGTTAAACCATGAGAGCTTGCAGGTGAAGGTCAAAATGGGAGCTGGCAAGGTCAAATTCAGAAGGTGGCAGACTTAAAGTAGGTGGTGATATGATGTGAGAAATCCACCAAACAGCCAGGCTATTGGAGTAGGTGCTGTTGAAAAGTATGAGAAACAGAAGAAGAGGTGGTAGGTACATTCTGAATGTAGGACCATATGGCGTCGGATTTCCAGGTGCCATGGTGCATGACTTGTTGGAGGGGAACCCCATGTTGGAAAGCCCAAATAGCCCCAGACCGCCTGAAATCATGGAATGTCAATTTAGGTGCAAGGTGCAGCATGGCAGAAAGGCTTGTGAGGTATTTGTGAGTAACAGAGTCGGTGAGTGGGACCAGACCATGAGACCTGGAAATGCGAAAGACAGGGTCATTAGTGGTGCCAGACTGAGTTTGCAAAAGTGTGTATAAGGAGGTTACAGGGCAGAGTGGTGAATCTCGTAACCATGGAAGGGGAATGGTCCTTATGTCGGATCTGGTTTGCAAGGTTTTAGACCATTTGATCAGCAATGTGGCTCCTTGGTTGGAGAACAGTATGTCTCCTCTGGCCAATTGTCTGGTAGGATCAAAGGAGCCAACTGTATGAGGTAAGAGGTTGGAAAGCCTGAGGAAAGAGAAATAAGCAGTTAGTAGCAAAGATTTGTATACTAAGGGATCTGGAAAGGTTTGGATAAGTGCCACTAGGGATGACAAAAGTGGGACATCTATATATGTATGTGATCTGGGCTGGAGTGGTCTGTTGATTTTTAGTGCTTTATGAAAATATTGTATTTGTGGATGCTGGAAAGGGGTTGTATCAAGATTATGAATTGTGCCCTGCCATGTAGTTTTGCATGTTAGCTGGAGAAAATTGGTTTTGATACAAATACTCCATAAAAGCTAATAGACATGAGTGGTTTACCTGACAGGAAGGCAGTCTAGCTGCCACCAAGAATGCCAGGAAAATCCTGAGCAATGCGCTCATGGGCCCTCCTAGTGGCTGGTCTAAAAGCAGAAGCCAATCTAACACAAGCAGAGGTAACCAGCTGGGCTGCAGGATGTGGCAAGTCTACAAATAAAAGTTATGTACAACAGTTAAGCTGAGTCAAATCAATATGAGTATTTATCCATATAAAATTAGGCAAGTATTGTCTCAGCTTTTGCTCAGGATTAGGGGTCACAACCCACCTAGATAGCAGATCAGCTATATGATTGTCACACCCAAGGACATGAACAACAATAATTTCAATATTGAAAATGGCCGTAATAAGACAAATGTTTCTGGCACAAGTTGCCAAGAATGGGTCTTTTGTCTTGCCAGACTTCAATACTTCCACCACAGCGAGGTTATCAGAAAATATTTTGACTTTCTTGTCTGACCAAAGGTTGGACCAGACCTTGAGAGCAACTACTACATTTAACATCTCTAATTGTGTGATATGGAGATGTTTGAATTCAGTACCTAGGGGGAGGGCATAAACTAAAGGGCCAAATAAACCCCCCAACCCCGAAAGTGAGGCGTTTAGGTAGACCTGAAAATCGACTGGCTTGTTGTCAAAGAAAGTAACCCCATTGTATTGTTTAAGAAATATGTTAAACCAGTTGAGGTCAAGGTGAAACTGTGGTGATAATGTAATGTATGGAACATCATGGGATTCTCTGAGAACCTGTAACATTCTATTAAGAAAAAAACGGGCAGGTTTTATGCACTTAGTGATGTACAATAAGGAACCCAGCAATGATTGTAATTACTTTTTAGTACAATTGGTTTTAGAAGTCCATTGTGTACATATATCATGAATTTCTTGCAGTTTTACTGGTGGAATGGAAATAGTGTTATCTACTGTGTTCACTGCAATACCGAGACAAGTAACCTCAGTGTGAGGAGGAACAAGTTTGGTTTTGCTCACCTGCAACCCCAGGTTGTGCAAGAGGGATAGTAAAAAGTTGTAAGATGAGTGAATTTTTGAGGGCAAATCAATATAGATTAAATCATCTATATAATTCATAAGATTTGGATAGCCATGTTGTTTCATGATGTATCTAATGGCATCGCTGCACCTCTTAAAAATTCCAGATCCGAGCCGATATCCGAACGGCATAGAACCATCAAGGTACGTGTGTTTGTAGTGCAAACCTAGCAAATCTATGTCGCCCGGATCAATACGAATGTGTCTGACTGTCCACCTTGTACAACAGTAAACCAGGACCTACAGCTTTGAACTTATCAATAATATGATCAATGGAAGGGTACTGCAATGTGAAATAGGAATCTAAATATTTGCATTTATGTATAGCATCATTTACAGAAAAGCCTTTTGGCCAACTAATTAAGGTCCATTATTGTACGCCGGCTGTCTGAGTTTTGCTTCTCCCTGGTCATTAGGGGGGGGGACACATGTATTTGAAAATCCAGATCCTGAAATGGGCTATAAAGGGCTCCATGTTCAAGTTCTTCTTTAATATACACTTCAACATGGGTTCCATGCTCTATGGCTGATGTATGATTAGTTTTTGATGAAGACAAGGAAATTTTCTGTCAAAATCTAAAGGGAACCCATATTGGATGAGATCAGTTAATTGTTGGTCCCAGTAATCAGTAAGGTAGTGTCTCCACCTATCAGGATGAAATTGGGTTTGAACCGGGATCCGGCAATTTAAAAAATTTGGCACCCCACTTTGCCTGATTAGTTTGTGTGCTTGTAGGATAGAAGGGGTTGTATCCCATGTTATTTGAGGTCCCTGATATAACTTCAAATTCGACAAGGGTATGTAGCCGAATGTATCACCATTCTGCCTTATACAAGCTGCATAATCTTTACAATTATGTTTGTTATCCCATATGTATAGAGGGGCTACCTCTTCCTTAACACAGTGATCTACACTGGGGAATTGCGTTTGTACAGAGCTTACAGCATCTGGGGTGTAGTTTTCGACTGTCACATGAGGTGTGATCATGTTCTCTTCGAGATCTCTGCGTGAGTGAACATTACATTGTGTAGTGTGAGTACTATCGCATTGATCATCAGTAGGGACATTTGTGACAAAGTTTTCATGAAGTCAAGGAAGACGTTGCCAGGAGTTGACATACCAACCTTGGAAGGGGCAGCACTGCGGTCATTTGCATTCTTGCGAATCGCGACGATGCGAGTACCCAGGTTGTGTTTAGATGGCAAAGCCAATGGAAATTTTGTGCTTTGTGAGAGAACTTGGGCGTACGTCCTACCATCCCGCCTGTGGCTAAATGTTTTGAAAGAACGAAACCATGACAATGCAGTATTTTGTTGGCTAATACTTCATTTTTCATGCAGTTATTATCTTTTAGAGTTGACCAAACAGACCTAGAAGTAACCGAACAGGCGGATGGAGCGCCCACACCCAAGCTTACTCGTTTTATGTCTTTGCTTTGCTTCGACAAGTAGCTTCTGTATGTTGAAAATTTTTTCCATTTTTACTGAAGCAAAAAGAACACACATGTCGGTATGTGACACCTTTGGTTTCATGGGAGTTTTGATGACTGCAAGTTCCTGCATTATAGTACTGGCACACCAGAGAACGGGTGTTATTGCGTTTTAAAGCATGTTTACTAGTGTCCTGATTACTGGATGTGTGCCTTTGCATGTGCACATGCCTAACCCTGTCGATTTTGTCAGTTTCAGTGAAATCTTTAATCTCTCCCTGTTCCATGCGACAGAGTAGTACTGCATGGCTGGCCTTTGCAGAGCTCCAGGAAAAGTCGTTCGAATCATCCAACAGTGAAATTAAATAGTCTAACATTGCAGTTTTTGAATTTTGATCAGTTTCCTCCTTCATAGCTCTGCAAAAACCAGCCATCCATTGTCCCATAGTAAGATGGTTGTACGTGACACGTTCTTTGTTACTACCTGCCAGAACATACTCATGCGGCCACCTAACTTTTTGCTTTACAAAGACTTCAACACCCCCTCGTTGGGACCTAATTTTTGGAGACATACATGTAGAATTTAAATGCTGGAGTTCTGATAACCTTTCCGCTACCGACTGTTGAATGTTATTGTTTGCTTTCAAATGATCAATCGTAGGAAGGGAAGCAGTACTGGGTACTGTATGTGTATCTGACATTTGTGTGTGCATTCGACCAGAGTGACTACTCGGGTGTGTACTTACGGACTGTGATGCAACGTTGGTAGTTTTAGTCCCAGAACTTCTGCTTCTAGATTTATGCGGACCTGATGTCTTTTTTATAGATTTCTGCTCAATCTTGTTTAGCCGTTCAATAATGGCAGACAAATGCTGCAAAATAGTTTGATTAATGATAGCCTGAGTAGCAGAGGTCGTCTGTTTGTTAGCAGAAATACTGGGACCTTCAGCGGCAAGTCTATCAAAGGACCGTGGTTGGGTACCCGCATCGTCGCTATCAGACGAATTCACCAAAGCACTGCCATCCAGATCACTAACCGATGAATTTGGATCTGAATCTTGCTCAGCATGTGCGGATGAATTACCCAGCAAGTTTGTGAGAAAATCGTGATCTTCGGACAAGTGCATTTGTATAGGTGCCTGTACACCATCACTCTTGACGGAATGCAAGTTATATTTTTTCTTCTCCATACTGTGATAGTTGACTAAAATGTAAAGGTAAAAAAAACTAAAGTGAAGGATAAAAGTGTAACAGATGGAGTTGAAAAAATAAATTTAACTTTCTAGGTGCTACCCCTTCCAAGTCCTGAATGCAAATGGAAGAGTAAAGGGAAGGTTATAGCCTCGAATTGGAAATAACCAATGAAATCACAGATTACAAAAGGCATGGTCTGTATGCTAAACAACAGAAATCAAATTTTAAGGTCCCCCACAGGAATGAACCCGCATGCACCGAGGTGCCTGCAAGTATTTTCATATAAAACTATTACAAGACTATAACTCCTGCTCACTGAAATGTAGCAAACATTTGCTACATTTTGTCTACCAAACATTGCTCTATATATGTGTATTAGTCCACCAACAAGAGAAAGAATTCCATTACATGATCACCAAAATTTAGGCAGAGAATGCAGAACCACGTATAACAGTTTGGTGTTCAGCCACAAAAAAAAAAAATTCCACTGTCTAAAAGTCTGGAAGGGTGGATTATATCTTACCGAGGTATATGTACTTGTTATTTTAAGCGGAAATTAGATCTCACCCAAAAGGTATGTGCCGGATTTACTTGTCCAATAATACAAAGCAAATAATTTGTGTCAAGAGATACAAAGTTAATGCAATAGATTAAAACCATAGCCTGGTGTGGAGGCTCTGTTGATGTGCAAAGGAAAAATTAAAGGGTTTTGCGGTCACTATGAAAGCTTCAGAACTTCTTCCAGTAGGTACAATCAATGTTTATTTAATACACCCAAAGTCGAGATGTCAAAATATTTAAAATCACCGATTTAAGCTTCTCTTACATCCCACTGTACGTGTACATACAAAATATTGCAAATATTGTTAAAAAATATAAACGTAGCCTGGTAGTGGGGTAGTATTGATTTGCACGTGCAAACAGGTGAAGTCTACCAACAATAGTGTCACAACTTGAAGATCAAAGAACAATCTGCAACTAGCTACAGGTTGCACAGTGGGTTTATACACATGCAAGGTACACGTGAGTGTATCTTACAGCACATGCAAACAATGTAAGTAAATGGGGAGATCTTACAACACTTGCAAGGGAAATGCACATGCGCAAGTCCCTTGTAAGTTACCCTTGAGAAATGGATGCGTTCATGGCCATACTGCGTAGAAAATGTGCATGTAAATTTTTATTGCAGGGTCTGTGCGACCTTGAAATTCTGTTATAAAAGTGCACATGCACCTTAAGTGTGCCTTGCAAATCCGCCGATGTTTCTCTGTAACCAGGACATCCCATCGTACGTGCATGTACATCCTGGTTACAGAGAAAATCGCCTGATTTGCAAGGGACACTTAAGCTACACCAATTTTATAACAGAATATCGAGGTCACACAGACCCCACAATGGAAATTGGTATGCACATTTTCTCTGCATGCACGCAGTATGTTCTTATTCAAGTAATGACACTCTTGTTAAAAGAATTTACAATGTTTGCAAGTGAAAATCTCTGCTACCCCACTACCAGGCCATGCTCATATTTTTCAACAATATTTGCAGCACACTTACATGAGAATACACGTACGATGGGATGTAAGAGAGGCTTAAAAGAGGCTTTAATGGACCAATGTAATTTTTACAAAGTCTCTATGATTGGGTATCAATACACATAAAACTTTCAGGAAATTATAACAATGACAGAAGGAACAAACTATTGTATTTTGGTGGACACAGGAATTTTTAAAAGGAATTTTTATCATTGCACTCATAAACCATATTGGATGTGTTGTACTTTGTTGTAGGTATGAGCTGTCCAAGTGGTCTCGTTTTCTTCAGAAAATAGCTGAGGTAATTGATTGGTCAACAAGTGTGGTATTACATCACTTGAGGTTTTGTCTCTGAAATTTATTTATTTACTGTTTTACATCACACCCATATTTTTAATGTTAATAGTTCAAATAATAGGGGTGATATCCCTTGATCACTGTGCCATATATTATTCCCACAGTATATATGCAAATTTTGAAAAATATTACTTTTTCTGTCTCTAATTGTTAAAGGCCAAAGGCAGTAAATATATATATTTTTAAACATAAAAATATGTGGTTTGTTTCATGAAACATATAGTATGAGGCCGACAGATCACACTTTTCTGAAACTAAAATTATGAGGTGGAGTTCCCTTTGGGTACACATTAAAGATTATATTAACTGCATGGAGTATCAACTTAGTTCCCACTGAATAAATATTTTAAGAATGAGCCTTGTGGAATGATAACAGTTCATGTATATCCAGCATCAGATGTATAACCCCTCCCACCACCAAATCTATTAAAATGTCTACAAAATATATGGCATGATACTTTACTTGTGTATACTGTGGCTGTTCCACATTCAAGGACTTTCCAGAAGTAGCCTACAGTCCAAAAGGCGACCCAAAGATGAAAAAGGTGATAAGTTGAGATGGAGTGGGAACTCAGTAAACCCGCAATTTCGGAAAAATATAAATTTTTTATTATAAAAAATTTACATTGTTAGTACATACATGTTGCTAAGTTAAAACTACTTACTACACAACTAAAACTACTTTACTGATTCATTCATGTACTGTGACTTGTGAACCTGGAGTAGCCCAGACACCTAAAAATTAGATCAGATTTGTTATTTAAAATACTTTCAAAGTAATGTAATCTAGAAAACACATAAAACACTGTTTCCTTTTTAAAATAATAAATTATACAACATATTTCAATTTTACTAATGTAGTGGCTGTGTGAGCCTGGTGTATAATAACGTAACATTGTATTGTAACATATTGTAATATGAAATTACTCTGCAATGGCTACCAACTTGGTAGCTATGACTATTTGCACTGACTCAGGTGGAGCTAGGCCATGTTACAACTGGGTTTACCACTGTTAAATCAAGACAATACTATATACAGTTATACTTTAAAGAGCCTGTAGCACCCTCAACACAACTTAACAAAACCAGTTGAAAAACTACATAAACAGAGCACCTACATACAACATTTTGAAAACTGCCATGTTATAAGGGATATATTTCACTTTTTATGCAGCTCCCTCCCCACAGCTTTCAAACATAAACAGCCATGTTAGCAGATTGCTGTGACGTATGAGAATGGATTGCTTTCTCATGGCCACTGTATATCCTAGTAATATTGCACCAAAACCTGTACAGTAAAATTTTTGTCTGGTGCACACAAGTTGTTTTAATTTACATAAATAGTTATTCTACTTGAGTAAATAGCCAATAATTACTCAAAGATAGTATTTCTTGCACCTTTTATAAATTGGAAACCCATCTACAGGAAAAAATACAAATACAAGTACACAATAAAAGTTTTGTTTATAGTTTGTGTTTCTTGAAAAAATAGTGACAATAGACATGAAATATTCCAGGAGTAACTTGATATTAATTTATTAAATAATACTTACATTAAAGTATTATATAGCTTTTCATTTGGCATTCCACCCAAATATAGTCAATAATAACATGTTTTAATATTTGAGTATGTAAATATTTTGTAAACAATTCTTATTAAATGCTGTAATTACAAGAATATCAACTTCTATGAGTTTGATCATGCACACACTTGTATATCACATGAAAATGTCATGACAGAACTTAAATTCTTATGGCAGAATTTGAAATTCTTTTGACAGAATTTCCAATCTTTATATTGCAGTGGTTAAGAAGAATATCAAGTTCGGTCAGCAGAATTTAGACAGAATTCATAATTCTGTTGATAAAACTTAAATTTACAGTATTCAAAAACATTTTGTCCACATGCATTATGAATAAGATTCATTCAGAATTTACCTGGTAAATTATGACAGAATAATCCTCAGCAAAATCAAATTGGAGGTCCAGATTTTTTTAGTTTACTTTAAAGAATTATAATTATCCCATCTTTTTTGTTTCTCTAATACTACTTTTCTTTTTGTCAAGTCAGTGATGGTAGTTCAGCTAAAACTTACCTAGCCATGGTTTGAATTTTGATGTCAGAATTTATCATGTTTCTGGTATAATATACACAAGTTTTATGAGCAAATAGAGTTTTTAAAACTTTGCATGTAAAACCAGCAAAACCAAGCTTTGAAGTGATGTTTCATAAAAAACTAAGAGATACGTAAATTGCAAGGATTATTTATAAGAGTATATTTTGTTTATTTATTTTGTTTTTTTTTCATTATAAATAGCAATGGTGCCATCTAAGTAATTATTATTATGCTAAACATTAAGGAAAGAAATTATATTGAGTAAAACAATACAATTTTAAAAACTGCCATATACAAACCCAGGTTTCAAATCATTAGTACCAGTATCATCACTAGTACCAACTTCTGAATCTGTGCATGATTAATGTATACAATTTTCAACACCAGGAGACATAATTAGATTTTAAACATGAGGAAATAAGTACAAGAATACTGTAGTCTTTATAGTGTGTTTTTGTGCAAGTGGAAATCTCTGCCATTGTGTGACGTAGTACACACAAGCTTTGGACTGCTGGCCTTGAGTGTTTTTCTTCCAAGAGGGAGGGAAATTTGAGTGATAAAAGTTAAAATAGTAGCATAAACATTGGTGTGGTGCAACTGGGAGAAGTGTAAATGTCTTTGTGTGGTTATGTACTTTATATACAACTAAAAAAGTGGTATGTTAAATTTGGTGCTACAGGCTCTTTAAAAAGGTGCCAACTCTGGCAGTTGTCACTACTTGTAATGACTCAGGTGGAGTAAGATCAAGTTACATGTATATTAACCACCCTGCAAGCAAGATACTACTGCATGAATATACACTTGCCATATAATAGGTGATCTATACAATCTAACCACTCTTGGTGGAGGAACTTGAAGTTGTTGTTATGTTAACCTTTCTTTGGTCTATGTTATTTGATCTACTGAAATGTTATTTTGATCTACTGATCTACTGTTATTTGATATCTGAATGACACAACACGTTTAAGAAGGCACCAATCTGAACTTATCACCAAGACAATGGGGTATAGGGAGGGAGAGGTTCTAAAATAGTTCTTGGCTACCCCAATTCAATACAAAGAATGGCGCCAATTCTTGGCTTGCATGTATTTATAGGAGAGGGTGTAGTGATACCAAAAATAAAGTGCCAGGAAACAAATTGGATTTTCCTAGAAGGGGGGATACCGTAGATAGGTGTCAAATGAAGGGGAGTCACCTCCTGTACTGAACCTCATTGCAATAAATTGCAATGAAGCCAGTATCCATGGAATGCACTATGTCCTGAGGCACCTGGGTAGGATTTTAGATGGCTGGCAATCCTTTTCTTTTATTTTTGTGTAAGACAATGACAGTATAAAATGTCAGCATTTTGTGATAAATCCAGAGAGTTGAGACAGCTAAAACAATTTAGAATTTCAGCAGGTACTTGTCACAGATGACTTGGGAGTCAACAAAGGTCACCTGGAGTCCCCCAACTGTGTTAGCCAACAGTCCACCCGCCCAGGTGGCAGCTTTGAAAACCAGGAGCCAGATCTAAACATGCTCATAATCTTCTTCCACATAAATTTTTGCATGTGGATCGTCTGAAAAACATCCCCAAGTAATGATTACTTAATGAGTCCAATTTTGGTGAATTTTTGACTTTGAAACAAATTACACCCAGTATTAATTCATATTAATGTTGATAGCTCACATGTCAAAAGTTTATCATTGTGCCAGATATCATGTCACAAATATTTGTGGAAATATTAAAAATATTGCTTTCTTTGTCTTTCATTTCTGAAAAACCCTGTCATCAGTTTATGGGTATACTTCGAAAAAAGTCATACTTTACTGATTATTCTGATCATTTACCCTTTATGTCCTGTTACCTATGTTCACTGAGGAGTGACAAGATTATAAATTCTACATTTGTCCAAGTGTAGGTTTTAGAAAAAGTCACACTTCACTTAACACTATTTACCATGTATATGCCTGTTACCTGAGGTCACTGAGAGGTGACAAGATTATCATTCCACTATTGTCAAAATGTATGTATTGTTTTCAGGGAATACCTTGTCCAGGCTGTATCTCAGAAACAGTTAGGTATAAGATGTTGATACCTGGTAGAAATATTGGTTAGGGGATGTAAATATACAATGTCATAGTGTGACCATAGTCTGACCTTCGACCTTGGCCCAGCACCTTATTGGCTATATTATGACAGGTAGTCAGATGTGTTTCAGCATATTACTTAGCTATCGAAGTTCCCTCCCACAGAATTTATTACTTGTATATTATAACAATAACAAAACTTATTCACAATAAATTCTAGTATGCAATCATATATAATTATCAGAAGAATTTACTTTATTTATTTAAAATATAGATATTGCTTATGCTTAGGGTTTTCATGGCAGGTAACCAACTTTACCAAGTGACGGAACTTCTTCTTTTTTGAAGAGTAAATGGTGATCTCTTTAATAATGAAACTTTTATTTTTTTCCTGCTGCAGCCAATTCTGGTTCTAATAATTTCTGCGATAATGAACTTTTAGGAAAATGTCAAGGTTAATTTAATGTCACAAATTAATTGCATTCTTATATGTCTAAGAGTAACTGAATAATTTAATCATCGAAACCAAAATGGAAGCCCCACTGATCAGCAAATTTGACATTTTACTTTTAACATTATTCTTTCGTTTTCAATATTATAGCCTTGAGCTCGAATTCCCTTCATGATAACACATACAATGGCCTCTCCTGACTTGTTTAAAGTCATCATAAGATACGCTTTGATAAAGGCTAAGAAGAGAGAAATATATTCTCAAGGAGACCTCAAAACAAAGTCTGTTTTATTGATTTGTAAACACTACGAGTCTTTGTGAAATAGAGCATGGATCAGTTTATGGGTCAAATTTTGGTGACGTTTTCACTTTGAATCTCAATACTACAAACAGTATTTTACATATTTTTAATGTTAATACCTAAGATAATAGGCCTGGTTGCTGAACGGGAGTTAAAACCCCAACTTTGATCTGAATGAATACTTCCACTATTTGAAGTGTGCAATATATATATTTATATTTCTAGAAAATGAATGTTGTTTGGTGGACGTTGATGAGTATAATTTTAGTGAATTTTTGACTTTGAACCTTCATAACCTGTCCAGTACTTATTTTAATGTTGATAGCTCATATGTCAAAAGATTATCATTATGTTAGATATCATATCACCACTATTGTGAAAATATTAGAAATGTTGATTTCTTTGTCTCCCATTGTTGAAAACCCCTGTCACCAGTTTGTGGGTCCATTTTGAAACAAGGCCGAAAGGTGTTTCGGTCCCCTAGAAGTGAGGAATAGCATGTCTGTTCTGGTGGCTTGGAGAGTGGGAAAGCCAATCAGGTATCATGCGGATGGCTCCAGGTTTTTATGTTAGTGCCCTTGTAGGCAGACGAACAGCCTTAATTGCACCCTAGTTGGTGCTTTTATAAGACCCTTTGTTGATATGGCAACCAGGGGTTGGTGGTCTGTCACAATGGTGAGGTATCTTCTACTTAAGTAGGTATTGAAATGTTCAACCCCAAATACAATTGCCAGTAGCTCTCTCCAGGTTGGAGTAGTTCTGTTCTGTTGGTGTAAGGGATTTACTGGAATATGTAAAAGGTTTGAAAGCTGTGCCCGTGTTTCATCAGACGGGTTCCAGTTCCCCTTGCAATTGCATTGCAATGGACAGGTTTTAACATATTGTAGAAATGCATTTCGGTATCATCTCTGATGAGTTGTTTCAAATATTCAAAGATGTGGTTGTGGTCCTCTTCTCATCTCCATGGTGTGTCTCCTTTCAGTAGGTCGTGCAGAGATGCTGCTTTGTATGATAGGTTGGTGGATAAAGGGTGATAGGAACTGAATTAATCCTAAGAAATTTTGCAGGACATTCTTTGATGATGGGGTTTGACAGTTTCATAGGTCATTCACTTTGTCGGGGTCTGGACTGATGTCATTTGCACTGTCTAAATTGCCAAAGAACTTTACTTTTGGGACTCTAATTTCATACTTATTTTTGTTGAATACTATTCCATGTGCTTCAGTAGTCTACAGCAAATGGCGTAAGTTTTTGTCATGGCTTTGTCACTGCAAAGTCAATTATGTCATCAGCTTTACTGATTATGCCTGGTCATTTTTCTAATAAGGTGTCCATTGTTTGCTGTCCTGTGACACATTGAGGTCAGGGGGGGACTCATGTGAAGCAGTATCTTCCTAATGTCTTTGGACGTAGTTAAATTGCCCAGTATCCTGATTTGGCATCCAGTTTCCTGAATGTAATGGCCCCGGTCAAGTTTGGCATTTTGTGGGGACTTTGGATCAGTGCTTTCCTTAACCTGGCTGGATGTTAGAAACCCTCATTGAGCCGCCTGGTTTTGATACAAAACAAGGCTACTGCAGCAGTCTGTGTGTTCTGTTACTTTGCAGATCACTCCTAACTCTTCCATGCAGTAGAGTTCCTGCTTGATTTTGTCTGTCTGGTGTGATGGATATTTCCTTGGAGATCAATGTATGGTTCTGCATCAGGTTTGAGTATTAGTTCTGTGGTGAATTGTTCCCCAAAATCCCCTATGTAAAGTTATAAGGGATTTATAAGGCTTATAAGGGATAAGTTCAAAGTTATTGGGATATTCCTGTTCTTGGTTTCAACTTACAGGCTTAGGGATGTTGCTATTAGAATCTTGTTTGTTGATGCTACAGTTTAACTCAAAGACTGTTAGTTCTTCACAGGTGGGAAGCCCAATTGGGGTGGTCCTGGAGTGTCTACCAGTCTACCAACAGCTTGAGAATATGCTTTTGTTTTTGGGGGTGTGTTGCCTTCTGAACTGCTGTCGACTTTTGCTTTTAGGTGCTGTCTTACATCACTGTTGTTTGGAAATATCCTCAGAGTGGCATCTGCTTTTGTTCGGCTTTTTTCATTGTGTAGCTGTGGATGTAAATGGTGGCATATACAAAATCTTGCCATTGGTCATCTTCGTGTTCATTTACCATGTTTACTGACTTGCATGATCCTGGTGTCTGTTCTTTGTTCTGCTTTTTTACCTCTCTCTGTTTTGTTGGCTTTGTTGTTGTTGAGCTTTGGTGCTGAAACAGAAACCCTTCCAGTGGCCAATGTTCCCACACCGACAACACTTGGATTTGTTTGCTGAGCAGGCTTCCTGTCTTTGTGTGTGGTCTCCCCCACAGCTCTTACACTATGACAGCTTTTGTGGGCCTCTGTGTTGACTAATGGTATCTGTTGAGATGCTTCCTGTAGGCCATCTCTTACACTCTTTCTGCACTGAATAGTGCTGAATCATATTTCCCCTCAAGTTCTGCCTGTTCGAGTCTGAGGTTATTGTCCTTACCAGTGAGTTCACTCTGAAACTTATGGATTGGTGTGCTGGCAATGATTTGCTTTATTATCCTGGCTTAAAGAACAGCAGCCTTGAATTCACATTTTAGAGCTTGTGTTCTGCACCATGTGACGAAACTATCCAGGGTGTCTCCTTTGCCATGATGCAAAAAGTGTAGTTGTTCATTACAGTTTGTCCGAGGGTTATCACTTCTTTGTTACTTTCTGCTATTGCTGCTCTCCAAGTTCCAACAGTTGAACACCTCAAGTGCATCATCATCAAGGAGGTTGCAGCATTTCTATTTGTTACCTGTTTTTTAATAAACATTCTTAAAATATGGGTACTAAAACCATTTGTGGTAAAATGGTGTTAAAATGAAAACATTCCATATAAAACATTTCAAAATGTTTTCAAATGATGGGTCTGAAAACCAGTTGCTATGGAGTATTAATAAGACATTTTCAGAGGAAACATGTACAAAACATTGTCAACAAATGTTGTTTAAAAGTTTTATGTATACGGCCGTTAATTGCATGTTTTAGCATTCATGTCATTCATTCGTTTAAAAACATTCACAACAAAACTTTTTTATCATCAATAAATTTGGAAAGGTTGTAAAAACGTTTCCAATCATACCTTACTTTCCTGGGTTATTTTGAATATCTTATACGTTTTCAGTAAAAACTGTTTTAGAGAGAACGCTTAGAAAAAGTTTTTTTAAATGTTACAGTGTAAACTAAATCCTTGGAAATGTTCAGTAAAACCCCAGATAAGATTTAAACCATTTTATAAATGCTTAAACCTTTCCAAAATGTTTCTAATGTTTACTGTGTTGCAATAATAATTTAGTTTAAAAGATATATCAAAGTTAACGGAACTTTGACAAGCAATCTTTACCATTTACTGCTTCAGTTCAATCCAAATATTATCGAAGTCTGTTTATAGAATTTAAATTCAAAATACTAACCACAATGTGGGTGTTTATGGATAGCTTGCCAGTACCCGTTTACAACAATCAATTGCAGATAGGTACAGAGGCCCATATTGAGAATTATTTCGGCTTTTTAATGAAGTGCATTTTTACTTGTTTCCCTCACAAAATATCAAAACACTGTGCCAAAACAGAACTCTGGTTCAGCAAGTTTTACTGAATGCATTATGATATTGTATTATTGTTTCCATTTTTTACAATGAGCCCATATGATACAGGCATTTAATGGAGAAGTTTTGCACAGAGAGGTTACTTTTCTTTAACATATTAAAAAGTTCATATCAAGGCAGACAGTTGAAACGATGGAGAAAGTCCATCCTTGTTGTTTGGTTACAGGCGCAGATACAGAAGTTTTTTCTGAAAGGGGAGGGGGGATGTTGCGGATGAGGGAAGGGGGTACAGCAATTTTTAACCATTCATACCGGGAGATACCGGGAGATTTTTGGGGGAGCAGACAAAATGAAAACGGATAAAAAGGAAGTGACAAAAGTAACTGAACAAAAGAAAACTGGGCAGAATATTTCGGTGCTAGGACAAAACCTTTTTTATTTTATTCTTAACCGTTAAGATGCTGTATGGCAAACTATCAGGTCCAAGCTAGGAAACTTCTTTCTCACTTTGTGGGAGTTCATGGATCAAACCCAGCACTTGAGAGCTGGAAGATAACTGTGTTACCGACACCAATTTCCCCACACGACACAATTCTAATTTTAATTCGACTTTTATAGCGCTTAATCTCCACTGAGTAGTGGACTCTAAGGCGCAACAACACAATAGCAATATCCAAGTTCAAAATCCAGGGACAGAAATAGGTCAGCACCACGGAGAAGCCATTACACAAGAGCTGTGTTCTTGCAAAGGGTCCTATTGTGTATTCTGGGTTTTACTACTATTAGTGGGGACTGCTTCATCGTCATTTGGGGTGCGTATTTGTAAGGCTGCATTGATTCATCACTCCCTGATCAAACAAATCAGTTAAAAGCCCAAGTCTAATAAAGTAAATCGGTTTTTGAAGGCAACTAAAATCGGTCACCAAATAACCCAAATAATTTCATTTTAGCTTTAGCCATTTTATGATTTTTTTCTAATTTGAACAGGTTTGAATTGTAACTTTTAATTATTTTTTCACTTTTATCACTTTTGACTTTATACCTAAAGACATTATTATAAATTATATAAAACACTAAACACTAAAAAAACCCTCATATCTTGCAATATAACTACTTGGCCAGAAATGTTAAAAGGTTCAAAATATTACTTTATCAATGTGATGTATTTTTATACTTAGAATGAATTATTGACATTCTTTCACATTTCAGTTATTTCAGTCATTTTGTAAGTTATGCGAAGCACTTTATTACAAGGGTGATAATCAAGTGCTAAAACAGAGTATGAGTCTATTGTTCCTAAGGGAGGAATCAAGTCGCATTTTCTTACTTGTAGACTTACGGATACCAATACTTCAGAAATGTTGCAAAATTTGGTCAATGAAAGATGTATTGTTTTAATGTATTATTTCAAGGTCAAAGGACAGTTGGGATTTTACGTTCCGTTCAACAGCCAGGGTCATAATGGGACTGGTCTTCAGCATTGCCACTTGTGGGTGACTGCCTGTGATTAGATGGCACACTTGCTAACCACTGGGCCACCGAGGACCTCATTAGGTTATTTCAAGAATGACCCTTTCTGAATCTTGCATGCTTGCATTGACACAAGAGGCAAGAAACTGCATTAGAAAACTGATTACCACTCGAGGGTTTTAGCAGTTATTATATCAGACATAATTACCTCCGCCAAGGAGATATTACTTTCATGACTACTTGCCAGTTTGATGCAGGGTCAGGCAAATGCAATTCATTGGAACATGATGGGGAAAAAATCAGAAGATAGGTCTTGGTCAAATTTAGATGCCATTAAATTTTTCAGGTGTGATCTGGAACACAGCATTTGTATACAAAACAAGAGGATCAGAAATGCCCCAAAATGCGGGTTGCGCAGGCAGCAATCAGGTTAGCCACTGCTGTCATTAAATTTAGAAGCAAGGAAAGAAATATTAGGTCACCCACTTTAAGTAAATGTGTTAAACGTGCTAAGAAATGTAAAACTTGCAACCTAGGTTACATAATTGTATTTATGCTATAAACAAACAGACGGAATTACACCAATTTCGAAAGGAGCCTAGCTATGATGGTGATCTATCTCTCAGTCAAGTTTGAATTCGATTGGACAAAGTGTTTTTGAGTTAGAGTCCGGAAACAAAAATGTGGACGGACAGACAGACGGATGTCGGACACATCAATCTAATAGGTGGGTTGGTTACATGCAACCCGCCTAAAAATCCCCAAAATCTGGATACAAATTTTTTTTATTATGTGCCTCGGTGGAGGTTTGCAATCTCAGAGTGCTCTTGCTGTCAGACAAATATGCTGAATTGTGCATTTTATAGATTATCTTTCAGTTTATGTGGCTGGATTTTTAATGCTAATGCATTAAGAGCTATGGTTTATACTTTCTATTGTCCCTGAAATCCTAGTATGTATGGTAGAGATTACAAACTCTTTTTGTTCAGCAATCAGCTACTTTCAACTGCCTTTCATTTCGTTTTTCATTTGAAACACTTTTTGCCGTTTTTGCTTTAACCCCATAGCATTCCGAAACCACGATCAATACAATCATTCCAACAGTCCACCAGCAAAGATCAATAATGGAAGATCATAAAAAAATTCACTTCAAAGAATAGATCTTTCCACTAGATCGGCCCAATTTCCAATAAAATTGCTGCAGCAAAGGAACCCGCCTGGATACTAAAACATTCCAGGATATATAACCCCTTCAGGCACTGTTATTTCCTTTGCCCCCTCTCATTGACACCTCTCTAGCTATTGACAGAATTGTTAAAGTGGCTACACGTCAAATCCATTACTAGGGGTAATAAAGTGAAAAACATTCTAACAGCACTAATTTATTCACAGAATCTTCAAATACATGTATATGTTATTGTTTTTCTGAAAAAAGGAATAACTGTTACAAATACATAAATTCAGAATTACTTTAAGCACTAAGAAACTACACACGGAAAACATATTAGACTTTTTTTTTCATTTACTTCAATATCAAAGTTTGACTTCAGTTTGATTACAATGTCAAAACTCGTGCATATAAATGTTTTGTTTCCTTCAATGAAGAATAAATAAGACTGTATACAGCATAACTTAAGCAGAAAAGACCAGTATGAAAATAATTACTATTATAATAACAAAATGTATCACACAATTATTGCAATTTATGCTGGAACACAACAAGCAGTAAACATCAACGGTTTTTTTTTAATATTCGCAAATTCAGACATCTAATGCTATTTTAACTAATAAAATCAACAAATTGTATCAGAAAATTGTTTGATTTTATACCAAAGTGCATACACAATCACTAAACAATTATTTTTTTTTTGAATATTTCAAAATGCAGGATTTTTCTTGGCTTCTCATACTACTGAAATTTCAAAATATAAAATAAACTTGTTTGAATTTATACCAGAAACTTAAGATTTGCATACTTGCATGCTACTGATATCATAAAATGTGCTAAAATTGTGGATATTACAAAATATATTACAAACTATATATATTAACATCAACATGCATTGTCACAGTGAAAACAAAAACAGACAATTTCACTGAAATCATTTTATGGAACTATTATGTTACCCCTTAATTATGTTCACATATATGTACGAACACACATTTCTAGCACAACTTTGGATTTTAAATATTTTTTAAAATTAAATTTCTGGCTGTAACTTTTCTCACTGCATATGGATGTAAATATAAGTTTTGCCTTGGAAACATGGTAGAATTAGTTGATCTTAAAATTTCAAAAGCAATATTTTGTACACTAATATAATGAAAACCCGTCCCTTTTAAGAGATACACACTAGTGCAGTAACAATGCGGCTCGACTTGGTCATAGTCGTTCGTGAGTGTTGAAATTATGACGCGTCGGTTCATACATTATAAAGATCGATTTCTCATCAAAACTTTTATAATACACCAAAATATTACTTACCTAATAAAATCTTATGATAATTAGCGTTTTTAAAGAAAACAATCACAATTTTAAGTTGCCACAGCTTTTAAGTGGAAACAACAATGGCTGCTTCCCTCAATTTTTTAACCGCAAATACAAATTTTCACGAGACTCAGTACTTTATCGGATAGGGTCAAAGAGCAAACTACAAATATTCGTTTTTTATTTAAAACCGGCTAATTAATAAAATATATTTCTTCTGAAGTCCTTGATGTACACTAGTGCAACTTTCATCTGTTCACCGTTGTCTATTAGTTCCGACGCGTCGACTCTAGTATTTCTTGATAACTTACAGCACTTAAATACACACGGTTAGAGAAGAGTAATGATCTATCTTAGTCAACTCTCTACAACTAGAACTGGGTGAAATCAAACAGAGGTGTTACCTAAGTAAGGCTGAAATATACCATATGTATGTTATTCATTTACAAGCTATTCTAGCCAATTATAATTTGACAAGAAGAAATATTAGATTAAGTGTAAATACCAGTAAAATGCTACTACTCCATGTTTGTAAGAATTTTGTATTAGGCAACCTCACAAATCAATACATTAAACTCTCTTCAAAAGTCGAATTGACTATATTTTTTCCCCTAAAATAGTCATACAAAAAGAGTAACTTATACAGTGAAAAATGTAAGCCTTATATGCATGATTGTTGTAAATTCTTGAAACACAATATCAATTGCTGGACAAAATCACTCAGATATGAACGTTTTCACAATGTTGTATGTGTAATGGTACTAATGGAGTTTTCCTGATGGGACACAAATATTAGAATGTTATATATTGTTGTACTAGAGAAAGATTCAGAAAAAAAAGACCAATATTCAAAGACTTGCACAAAAATATAATAAAAAATTCTAATATTAGTGTAATAATGTGACCAAATATTGATATATTTGCATAATAATATGACCAAATATTCGACTGGGTGATTTTGGAACACATTCAACACATTTTCATAATAATTAGTTGTAACACCAGTTTGGAGGTACCTAACATCAGAAGATACAATTTCTAGGGAGACATAAAAGAAAGGTGGTCTTAAAAATAAACACAATTCGTCTGAATTGAGAGTTCCTATTTTTTGAGATTCTAGACAGTTAGTCTAAGAGTGGAACAATTAACCAAACCTCATCATAGACTGACAGCTTGCACTAACTGTCAACTAGCCTTTTAACTGTTTCTAATGTAATATTTTTAAGGAAATACTGAAAATGTCAGACGTACATGCACTGCATATGTAAACACTGGTGATAATATAACTGATCTCGAGATGCTACAAACACCCCCAAAAAATCACACAAATTGTTGTATAATTTGCACAAATATATGTCATATTTTATATTTTAGACCTAATATTCAGGTCAGTTCCTTGAACTGGTACCCTGTTGGTTTTCGACTCAAAATATTAAGAACTCTGTACAATAGACTCTGTCTGAGGTGCTATGACAGTGTTTGGGTAACTTCTATTGGTTTGCTGTGGTTAATTGTTTCAACCTTACTGGACAATCTATGGAAATCCATTCTATTTTGGTCACACGCTCACGTATTTGTCTTTCCATTATGCTTGATCATTTTTGTGGGTATACTTCTTAGCCGCCATATTCCTGCACTGTACGCACAGTATTCTCAGCAGCCGACACCAAAACGGCAATCAGGATGATGAGACTGATGAAAGTGATGATAACTGTAAAAATAGAATTCCCATCATTAGTGCATCTCATCTTATAGTCACTGGTGTTTCGTTTAGCAAAAATATAGTGCATACTTACGACTGATCTTGAGTTTAATACAAGATGGCTGCACTAGTAATCAAATTTCTTAAAGATCTCAAAACAAATTTCTTTACAAAATATTAACAGTAGGCATATGTAGATCTAGGAGGATGTTTACAAACTTCTCTATTATCGCTTGTTGACATACTGCCCAGCAATCAGTGCAACCGATATTTTCCAAACTTACTGATAAACTCATAATAATCGAGAATTTGTTAAAACTTACTACCTTTACCTATTAAAATGACCAAACTAGCCGTAAATGCAAAACTATATAAAGTAAACAGAAAAAAACCTTGGGGTTTTCCCACTGTTGTCAAAGTGATCATAAAATCAACCAGTCACAACTGATACCTTAATCATGGTATGGAGTGAGGGAGGCATTTTTAAAAATCTTTTAGGTTACATTTTGGTTTTATATTTGTGGTGATTTGTGTCTAATAGTATTTTCCTTGTTTTAATTTAATATTTGCCTTTCTGTCTGATTCACACTTCTGACTCCATGATTGACAATATTCAATGTTTACTTATATATGTTTCCAATAACATCGACAGGCAATACTGTGGCAATCTCCCAGCACTAGTGATGCGAACAGTAAATGGGTACGGGAGATCTGCGTTGTATTTTAAAACAACATCAGAAGAGGTCATAAAGAGGAAAGAGTTCTACATCATCTATGCATTGATAAAAGTGCATACTTACTTTTCGTAAAAATCATTACGATACATAAAGCAACAAAAGCAGTTACAGAGCACAATCTTCATCAAAGCCCCCAAAATTATTTTTAAAATATCCAGGATACATAAACAGTTGTGGGTCATTCCAAAAATGACAGTTTTATGTTTGACCAAGATATAAATGCTGTTGAAAATGTTATATTAATTCATGTGATAGCTTTTGTTTTGTAATCTTGCTAACAGAAAGCTACGATCGCATGTCCTCTATGGGGGCTGCCAAGAAATTGGAATAACATACAGGGAGGTTGCTGGGAGTTGTGAAATAACCAGCTATACATTAGTCATACATACATTACTGCATGACTTAACTTTGTGACAAAAAATAATGAAAAAATCAGAATTAGATAATGTAGTGGTTTTTATATCATTATTAGTTGGGGGGTGAGATTATACCCATGACCAAAAATGGTGAAGATTACCCAAACTACAGCCTTCCCCAAATAACCATCATACAAATGTAAATTAATCAGCCTGTCCACAAAAGCATTTCCACTGTCAGAACATAGGTGTATTACTGATGTCCACATATACTGGAGGTGCGATTAGTAATACTAGGCAATGCTGTACCATCAACAGCGAATTTTACTCTAAAATGATTGTTAATGTAAAATGTGTGAAAAATCAGATCTACCTGGGTTACTGGTTGGCAAAATGGACAATTAACTGACAACTTGCTAAACACATTTCCACATTATTTCATTGGGCAGATAGACTTGACCCAAGTCTTTGTAATGGTATCCATCATTGACTTGAATAGTTAGATGTAAAGTGGAAACTTACAGGAGTGCATTATACCTCCAGCATTCTGAAGTTAATAGGATAATCTCTTAAGAAAATACAATTTCTGGGTTCTTTAGTTACTTTTTTTAACACTAGGGGGACAGCCACTTCCCGTTATGAGTGAGGAAAGTACTTTTGCCAAGGCCGGCTGTTTTTCCAAAAGTCATACAGTACCCATATATTACACAAAAAGACAAAAGGACTTGGTGAAAGTCTAGTGGGCAGAATACAAATGCAAATACTCATACTTATTTCCACTTACTCAGAACCAGGGACAAGATCCAGAAGATTTTTGAAATGGAGTTGCTGTTGCGGGACTTTCCATACTGGGCTTCTCCATGATGCACATAGGCATTGCCAGAGTAGACCAAGCCAAGGATGGAGCTTATCATCACAACTGGATTGAGGCAGCAACAGCCTCCCAGGATAAATCTAAAACAGTCAAAGTTACATTTCTGACACGCCTTTTAACAACATCCTAATCGTAATTTATCCACTGTGCAATGACCAAATTGAATTGAAATTTATTTATTTACTTTGTGTTTTATGTCATGCCTATTACCTTTACATCGGTTACATTGTGATGGGTTAAGTTGAAGTGCAGAAGAAATCAGTACATAGAGTTGGACAAGGTTCTGTAAACTGCTGACCAAAGACAACCAATTACCAGCTGTCCCACATGAGGTCAGGCCAGGATTCGAACTGTAATCTTAGAGGTGGGAGGCCAGTATGTTGCCACTGCACCACCATGTCCCCAATCTTAACCAAAGTACATGTGTTTCACCTGTTGATCTCCCTGTTCTGTGCTGGCCTTATGTGCTACATAATGAAGCTCTTAAAACAAGACGGTCAAGACCACTGCCGCGGTGTGTATCTCCTGCCGAGGATTAAAGGGGAGGAAATACCGTTTCCGAGATATTCACAATTTTTCATTTTCCGCTAAAATCCAAGATGGCCGCCAAAAGTGGCAAAAACTGAACTTTTTTCCCTAGGCACAGAATACTGTTGTACTACCCTGCAGGTCAAAAATTCGCTCGAAATCGCTCTATCTCTTACCATTTTGAAGATATTTTCAATGTTTTATTTTCCGCTAAAATCCAAGATGGCCGCCAAAAGTGGCAAAAACTGAACTTTTTTCCCTAGGTACAGAATACTGTTGTACTACCCTGCAGGTCAAAAATTCGCTCGAAATCGCTCTATCTCTTACCATTTTGAAGATATTTTCAATGTTTTATTTTCCGCTAAAATCCAAGACGGCCGCCCAAAGTGGCGAAAACTGAAATTTTTCCCCTTTGCATAGGACACTCTTGTATTACCCTGCGAGTCAAAAAGTTTACTCCAAATCGCTCTATCTCGTACGGTTTTTGAGATATTCACTTTTTCATTTTCCGCTAAAATCCAAGATGGCCGCCAAAAGTGGCGAAAATTGAAATTTTTCTCCTTTGCATAGGATACTCTTGTACTACCCTGCAGGTCACGAAGTTCGCTCGAAAACACTCTATCTCGTATGGTTTTCGAGATATTCACTTTTTGATTTTCTGCAAAAGTCCAAGATGGCCGCCAAAAGTGAAAATTGAAATTTTTCCCCTTTGTATAGGATACTACCCCGCGGGTCAAAAATTCGCTCGAAATCGCTCTATCTCGTACGGTTTTCCGAGATATTCACACTTTTTCATTTTCTGCAAAAATCCAAGATGGCCGTCAAAAGTGGCGAAAATTGACATTTTTCCCCTTTGCACTACTGTTGTACTACCCTGTGGATCAAAAATTTGCTCGAAATCGCTCTAACTCGTACAATTTTTGAGATATTCACACTTTAACATTTTCCACTAAAATCCAAGATGGCCGCCAAAAGTGGCAAAAACTGAAATTTTTCCCCTTGGCATAGCATACTCTTGTACTACCCTGCGGGTCAAAAATTCGCTCAAAATCGCTCTCTCTTGTACGGTTTTCGAGATATACACACTTTTTCATTTTCCACAAAAATCCAAAATGGCCGCCAAAAGTGGCAAAAATTGAAAATTTTCCCCTTTCCATAGGATAATCTTGTACTGTAATCCTGCGGGTCAAAAATTCGCTCAAAATCGCTCTATCTCGTACAGTTTTGGAGATATTCACACATTTTCCGCAAAAATCCAAGATGGCTGCCAAAAGTGACGAAAATTGACATTTTCCCCCTTTGCACAGGATACTCTTGTACTACCCTGTGGATCAAAAATTCGCTCGAAATTGCTCTAACTCATACAATTTTTGAGATATTCACATTTTAAAATTTTCCACTAAAATCCAAGATGGCTGCCAAAAGTGGCAAAAACTGAAATTTTTCCCCTTGGCATAGCATACTCTTGTACTACCCTGCGGGTCAAAAATTCACTTGAAATCGCTCTCTCTTGTACGGTTTTCGAGATATTCACACTTTTTCATTTTCCGCAAAAATCCAAAATGGCCGCCAAAAATGGCGAAAATTGAAAATTTTCCCCTTTGGATAGGATATTCTTGTACAGTAACCCTGCGGGTCAAAAATTCGCTCGAAATCGCTCTATCTCGTACGGTTTTCGAGATATTCACACTTTTTCCATTTTCCGCAAAAATCCAAGATGGCCGCCAAAAGTGGTGAAAATTGACATTTTTCCCCTTTGCATAGAATAATCTTGTACTACCCTGGGGGTCAAAAATTCGCTTGAAATGGCTTTATCTCGTACGGTTTTCGAGATATTCACACTTTTTCCATTTTCCGCAAAAATCCAAGATGGCCGCCAAAAGTGGTGAAAATTGACATTTTTCCCCTTTGCATAGAATAATCTTGTACTACCCTGGGGGTCAAAAATTCGCTTGAAATGGCTTTATCTCGTACGGTTTTCGAGATATTCACACTTTTTCATTTTCCGCAAAAATCCAAGATGGCCGCCAAAAGTGGCGAAAATTGAAATTTTTCCCCTTTGCATAGGATACTCTTATACTACCCTATGGGTCAAAAATTCGCTTGAAATCGCTCTATCTCTTATGCTTTGGGAGATATTTGTGATTTTTCACATTTTCACTAAAAGTAGCAATTACTCACTTGTACATTGAGCAACAGTTGTGAAACCTAAATATGTTACAGTTCACAAAAAGTAGATGAACAACATATTTGAGAGAAATTGTATAGCTGCAATACTTTTGAAGATACAAGCCATTTACTCATTATGGTTATCATCAAAAATTGACAAAGTAGCTATTACTGACTTAGCTATGGAGATACACTTCCAAACTACTGACCATGTTGTAGCTGTGGAGAAAGTAGCTGAACAATATATTGGAACAAAATACTCAAAATGCAATAGCTTGAGAGTTATAAGTCATCTAATTATATTAGGTAAAAGTGCTATTACGCACTCAAAAGTAGGCCAAAGTTCACCAAACCCCCAAAATATTGAAGAGCGTAAAAATTCATTAGGACAAGTAATTTACCAAAAATGTGTAACTGTAGTAGTTTCAGAAAAAACTGCGTGACCCACGAACGCATGCACAGACGCACACACATGGTGCAAATTATAATCTCCTGCCGGCGAGCCAGGCAGGAGATAATATTAACTTGTCCAGGCTTAGTTGTTACTAGGTGCATTTTATATTTTAGTAGAATCCATTAGGGTTTTGAAGTGTAAATGAGTCTGGATTTATATTTAGATCAGACACACTTGACACAATATGGACAGCATTAACAATAGGTGGCATAATTTTGTTTTCTCACAGGCTTTATAGAAATGTACAGGTAAGAGGATTGAGGTGGTTAGGTTATTTTACGGGAAGCCTCAATGTGTGCTACCCAAATATAGGTCTATTTATGGAGCAATAAGGTTACAAAGTACAATCCCAAAACAAGCTATTCAGACCACATGCAACCATGTGAATGGGTTAATAGCTGTATACAAGTGGCAGTACCTAGAAACAAATGTGGTAGCAGATGTTAATGCAAGCAAAATACTAAATATCAATTATCTATAAAAATACATGGTACTGAGTTCACCTGTATGTACAGTAGAACCTCCATTATTAACCACTACAATCCAAATCTCCAGCTACACCGATTTGAAACATTGTCTTGCTACATATATATATATATATATATATAAAATGCACAGTCTAGTACAAGTAATACAGAACTTTATACATTCTCGGAAATGAATAATTCTGGTACTTTATCAAATATACCATGCACAGAAACGCCTAATTTTTTTGGTTTTCAACACCATTGTTTCAAATGGGGGAGGGATTCATTAATTTACATGACCCCACTACACAACCTCTTTGATAATGTGCCCATCATTGAAGATGTGTTTAATTGTTTAATTCCATGTCTTGGAATTTTTCAACTGACAAAATGCATGACAACCTTTATCAAAATTGAAACATCAATCATGCTTGTACCAACCAAACACACCCAGCTCAAGTCTGCGAAGAAAATACATGTGTATTTTAAATAAAAATGACAATATCCATAGAAACTAGACCCACGCATCAGAGAACAAATGCAAATTTGTATCCACAAGAAAGACAACTCACCAAAGCTAGTGAACCATCGTTTGACCTTGAGGGAAGGGCCAAAGGTAAAATCTGACAACAGCTGAAGATTCCCAGGCCATAATATTCTATAAGCTGGTTTCACATTCCAATAATAAACAAGTTATAAGCTCTTTTTAAGTTTGGCTATCCAGTGATTCTGCTACATGAAAAGTCCGGCCGGACATTCTGTCCTAAGACTAGGAAAACGTTTAGGACATTTTCGGAGAATTTAGGACAGAATTCTTGCCAATCAAATTTTCATTCTACAGGTTGCTAAAATTAAGTCATTAAAGTCAATGACCCTATATGAATGGGATATAAAGTAAAATTTACTGAATCATAATAAAAATCTCATTTTAGTTAAAATGTCAAAAAGTCTTTACGATGGTCAATGATCATGTATTATTAAAATGAGAACTCTCGGCCCTAGAACCTAAGTGTGGTGAATCGGTGATCCATGAGATTTTCATGCTATTAAAATGTCCACTGGCAGTAAACATTACAGCTAGCAAATAAACTTTCAATCTGATTTTTTTTCAGTGCAATTATTAATAAAAAGAAATATTAATCAAAGCAAAAATTCAGAATGTTACAGTAAAATTTATGTGGAACCCTACAGAAAACAAAATCTACAATTACACGAAAATACCAGATGACCATAATTAATATTCATGAGAAGATATGAGGACACAGATTTTCCATTTGATTTCCTTGCAATATTTTTTAAAATGGAAGCATAGACGAAAATCAAATCATTTAAACTCGAGAACTCACGGCCATAGCACCCAAGTCATTAATATTCATGAGAAGATATGAGGACACAGATTTCCCCTGGGATTTCCTTGCAATATTTTATAAAATGGAAGCATAGGCGAAGATCAAATCATTTAAACTCGAGAACTCACGGCCACAGCACCCAAGTCATTAATATTTATGAGAAGATATGAGGACACGGATTTCCCCTGGGATTTCCTTGCAGATCACGTGGCTTGTCACGAGATTTCATAAAAGACGTCTAGTAGATCTCGCGAGATTTTAGGGTTGTAACGTGACTTCATATTTTGTAAATAAAAAGACGTCTAGATCTTCTATTATCGCCCACGGATACGACTCGGACAATATGTCCTAATATTCTATTTAAAATTCGGGGTTTTGTTGCAAAATTCGGTCAATGACCGATGGCCGACGCGAATCTGAAACCCTGCTATCCTCATTTGACCTTGAAGGAAGAGTCCAAGGTCAAATCTGACCACATCAAAAGATTCCCAGTCCATGATTTCCTATAAGTTGGATTCACATTGCAAACCTCTAGGACCAATAATAAGGGAGATATAGGCACTTTTAAAGTCCGGTATTTGAGGTACTTTGCAACTCTGTGGATGACCTTGAATTAAGAGCTTCAAGGTCAAATGTCTGCAAAGTTGTAAAGGACATGTATATGTGTTATACATATCATCTATGAAGAGATTCAACCTTCTACCTAAGAGAACCAGCCAGTAGAAAAAGGTAGGTAATTTTCAAAGAAATGCCTGCAGCAGCAATCTTGTTTTCAGAATGAGGCTAATTTCAGTCCCAGAGAAGCTTACATCCCACTGAAGATATCCTGCAAATTTGGTGAATCTAGCTGGTGCAGTTTTCCTCTGAGAGCTTTAACGCCAAAAATCGCTCTACGTGCAGCAGCATAGCAAACACTAAACCAAAGTATTCTTAAACTATTAAACTATTGGTAACAGGCATAGACACTGGATTTTGAGCAATTTGGGTATCCAAACCCCATTGGGAAGTACCTATTTTTCCATACACAATAGGATTACGATGGCTTTAAGATTATTAGACGTAAAAGACTCTGCTCCCAATTCCTGAAAATTGGCAATGGGAGCAAGGTTTACAATGTATTGCAGAAATTGAACCGCCAGATAAAATTCACTACAAATTGAGATTAAGGAGTGTTGATAACGAATGTTATATATTTTTTGTAATCCAGCTTAGATATGTTTTACTCCACAGCTTTTGTGTGGGTTTAGTCTATGGATTATTTTTTGTACCCTTAGTGAGAGTAATTATACAAACTTTGTGTCATATTTGATAACCAATAAAGCTACAGAGGCCCCAAGATGCATGTTACTAGGAAACTTCGTAATCTCAGAATGTTTCACCAACTGACAAGGTTTGATGCAAATTAAGGAATTAATGAATTACAATAACATTTTCTTTAATGCTGTACATGCTTGTTAATAACTGCAATTGGCTAGTGTGGATTCATATACAGATGGGAGGGATGGAAGTCATCGGCAGTATTTTTATGTTTTTGGGTCCACCCTGAAATCTACATTTTGCACAGATTAAATGCTATAAAAGTTGTATTCGAACCAGCTTCACTGGTACAAAAAGTAACACACACACACACCCCAAAAAAGCTCAAATATGCAAAACAATGGGTTATTCAATAGCCACTCACGTGATGAAGGACATGACAAAGTCACACCATCTGAACTGCTCAGTGTAGACTGGAGTAGGTGCCTGTGTGATCTGTACAGTCTGCTGGTTCATGGCATCATAGCCATAGTTCTGAGCCACAGGCTGCATGGTCCCATTGGTGTCCCTTGCTAACGGATTATTAAACTGGTCCATCTTTACTGAAGTCATGGCTCTATTTTCAGCTGAAGATAAATGTAAACTAGATATTGCGTCTCAATGCAGTGTATACCCAGACGGGACATGGTTGAAGCATGACATACGGAGTACTATGGTTGACACAAATATACCCCTGTGGGGAGGGGGCTTAAGTTTTTATGGGCGCAACTTGTACTGACACTAAGTAAACAAAAGGTTGGCTTAATGAATGATACAAATCTAACCAGACGTAGCGCATCGGAGAACCGATGCAAATTGTATCCACCAGAAAGAAAACTCAAAAAAAGCCAACTAGAGGATCGCTCCCAAAAAAAAAGATAATGTTTTTGCATAGCAAAAACAAAGCGTCCCGAAAAGGATATAAAGGTGAGTGCTAAAGTATTAAGAAAATGCTTCGTTTCTAGCCTTATACTGTTGTGGCAACCAAAGTCAGCCCAGTCTGCTCTATCTAGCACGGTTTTCAAGATATAAGCATTTTTGTGTTTTGCAAAAAATTCGAAAATTCAAAATGTCCGCTATATTTGGCGAGACAAAAATATTTTGAAAATTGGCATGGCTACTCTGCAGAGATACCCAGCAGGTCAAAAATTTTGTTGAGTTCGCTCCATCTAGCACAGTTTTCGAGATATAAGCATTTTTGTGTTTTGCAAAATTCAAAATGGCCACCATTTTTGGGGAGACAAAATTTTTTTGACAAGACCACTGCCGCAGTGTGTATCTCCCGCCGAGCATTAAAGGAGAAGAAATAGCTTTTCCGAGATATTCACAATTTATCATTTTCATGTGTGAAAGCTCTTCCAAAAGTAGGTGAATGAGTTATTTGAGAAAAATTGGCTATCTGCAATACTTTTAGAGATAATTTGCATTTACTCATTTTGAGTAGGTGAGTAATTAGCTATGGGTCTGAAACTTCACCAAGTGAAAGTTCTCCCAAAAGTAGGTGAATGATTTATTTGAGAAAAATTGGCTATCTGCAATACTTTTAGAGATAATTCGCATTTACTCATTTTGAGTAGGTGAGTAATTAGCTATGGGTCTGAAACTTCACCATGTGAAAGCTCTCCCACAAGTAGATGAATGAGTTATTTGATAAAAATTGGGTATCCGCAATACTTTTACAGATAATTAGCATTTACTCATTTTGAGTAGGTGAATAATTAGCTATGGGTCTGAAACTTCACGGAGTGAAAGCTCTCCCAAAAGTAGGTGAATGAGTTATTTGAGAAAAATTGGCTATCTGCAATACTTTTAGAGATAATTCGCATTTACTCATTTTGAGTAGGTGAGTAATTAGCTATGGGTCTGAAACTTCACCGAGTGAAAGCTGTCCCAAAAGTAGGTGAATGAGTTATTTGAGAAAAATTGGCTATCTGCAATACTTTTAGAGGTAATTCGCATTTACTCATTTTGAGTAGGTGAGTAATTAGCTATGGGTCTGAAACTTCACCATGTGAAAGCTCTTCCAAAAGTAGATGAATGAGTTATTTTAGAAAAATTGGCTATCTGCAATACTTTTAAGAGATAATTCGCATTTACTCATTTTGAGTAGGTGAGTAATTATCTACGGGTCTGAAAGTTCACCATGTGAAAGCTCTCCCAAAATATGGCCCGGGCGTTAATTATTTTCAAATGGCATCAGACCAGGCGTTAAATTGAACCAGGCATTCTTTTGAAATACAAAAAAAACAGTGTTATAAATTGTAAACAGTGTGCTTGGTACCAGGCCTTAATTTGAACCAGGCGTTAATTTGAACCTGGGCGTTATTTTGGAAATTTACGGTATTTGATAAAAATTGGGTATCTGCAATAGTTTCAGAGATAATTAGCATTTACTCATTTTGAGTAGGTGAATAATTAGCTACGGGTCTGAAACTTCACCGAGTGAAAGCTCTTTGGGAATAGCTGCTCTGCAGAGATACCCTGAAGATCAAAAATTTCGTTGAAATCGCTCTATGTAGCACGGTTTTCGAGATATTAGCATTTTTGTGTTTTACACTTTTTGCGCAAAAATTTGAAAATTCAAAATGGCCGCCATTTTTTGCGATAAATTTTTTTTTTGAAAATTGGCATGGCTACTCTTCAGAGATACCCTGTGGGTCAAAAATTTCGTCAAAATCACTCTATCTAGCAGGGTTTTCGAGATATAAGCATTTTTATGTTTTGCAATTTTTGCAAAAAATTCGAAAATTCAAAATGGCCGCCATTTTTGGCGAGACAAATTTTTTTTTGAAAATTGGCATGGCTACTCTTCAGAGATACCCTGTGGGTCAAAAATTTCGTCGAAATCGCTCTATCTAGCATGGTTTTCGAGATATAAGCATTTTTGTGTTTTGCAATTTTTGCGAAAAATTCGAAAATTCAAAATGGCCGCCATTTTTTGCGAGACGAAATTTTTTTGAAAATTGGCATGGCTACTCTGCAGAGATACCCTGTGGGTCAAAAATTTCGTCGAAATCGCTCTATCTAGCAGGGTTTTCGAGATATAAGCATTTTTATGTTTTGCAATTTTTGCGAAAAATTCGAAAATTCAAAATGGCTGCCATTTTTGGCGAGACAAAATTTTTTTGAAAATAGGGATGGCTACTCTGTAGAGATACCCTGTGGATAAAAAATTTCGTCGAAATCGCTCTATCTAGTACGGTTTTCGAGATATAAGCATTTTTGTGTTTTCCTTATTTGGAAAATTCATAATGATTAATTAATCATTAATTACTCGGCCATTTCTTAACCAATCAATGCCAAAATCTAATGATTTCCAGATTTTAACAGAATGAATGTATTTGCCAAGTTTCAGGTGAATTGATAAAATTCCTTTCAAGTTATCATCCGGACAAGCTTCCCCATCGAAAAAAGACATTTTTGGTCATGTGACCTCTCTGATTGGTTGAAATGTCACTGCAGCATATTCAAAAAAATTCCCCAAGGCTACTGCCTAAACCTGCCAAATTTGAAAAGAATCCGCCTAACGGTTACAGAGTTATAAGGAAAACAAAATGCGGAGCCGGCAGAGCCTGAAGGTCTCCCATACACAAACAAGCGTCCCTTGCGGGACGCTTAATTACCCATCACTTAACCTTGAAGGAGGAGCCCAACGTAAAATTGGACCACATCAAAAGATTCTTAGCCCATGATTTCTAATAGGTTGGTTTGACATTGCAAACCTCTAGGAACACAAATAAGCGAGTTGTAAACACTTTTAATTTTGGCTATCCTCATTTGACCTTGAAAGAAGGGCCAAAGCTCAAATCTGATCACATCAAAAGATCCCTAGGGCATGATTTCCAATAGGATGGTTCCACATTACAAACCTCTAGGACAAAAAAAAAGCGAGTTATATGCACTTTTAGATTTTGCTATCCTCGTTTGACCTCGATGGAAGGGCCCAAGGTCAAAACTGACCACATCAAAAGATTCCCAGCCCATGATTTCCTATAGGTTGGTTTACCATCCCAAACCTCTAGGACCAATAATAAGGGAGTTATAAGCAATTTTAAGTTTGGCTATCCTCGTTTGACCTTGAAGGAGGGGCCCAAGGTCAAATCCATCCACAACAGAAGATTCCCACCTAATGATTTCCTATATGTTAGTTTACCATACCAAACCTCTAGGACCAATAATAAGCGAGTTATAAGCACTTACAAGTTTGGCTATCCTCATTTGACCTTAAAGGTGGGGTCCAAGGTCAAATCTGACATCAGAAGATTCGCAGCATATGATTTATTATAGGTTGGTTTCACATTGCAAACCTCTAGGATCAATAATAAGGTAGATATAGGCACTTTTGAAGTCCACTATGTGGGATACTTTGTCACTCCGTGGATGCCTTGAATTAAGAGCTTCAAGGTCAAATGTGTGCAAGGTTGTAGAGGACATGCATATCTGTTATACATATCACCTATGAAGAGATTCAACTTTCTACCTATGAGAAACAGCCAGTAGAAAAATGTAGATTATTTTCAGAGAAATGCCCGCAGCGGTCTTGTTTTTCAGAATGAGGCTATTTTCAGTCCCCGAGAAGCTTACCCCCCAATGAAGATATCCTGCAAATTTGGTGAACCTAGCTGGTGTAGTTTTCCTCTCAGAGCGTTTATGCCGAAAATCTCTCTACGCATGGTGGCAGTGGCGGCGTAGCGAACACTAAACCAAAGTATCCACAGGATGTCTCCAGTGGATATAATTAAAGCAAAGGGATTATCAAAAAGAATTAGGTACCCAGAAAAAAGGTACACATGGTAAACAGCATTGATTAAAAAGAAATCACTAAAGAGTAACTATTTCAGTCCAATCAAAAGGGACTGCTACTCAAGAAAAAAGTTGAAGGTGTACAATAGGCTATCAGGCCCTAACTGGCTTGATTAAAATGAAGAATGAGAAGATATGTAAAAAGTGGTTAAAATATAATATTTCTAGTAACCTAGAATCTAGACCTCAGAGCAATAACCTCATTACTAATATTTAAAGTTGTAAATGGAAGTTATGATGGTTTAAAGTGACTGTTTAGACATATTTATGACATTTACAGTCATATTGCATGTGGATAAAATGCTTACGATGTAAATAAACACTGGATTATTACTGTCATTTATTCATTTGATTACATTTTTAATTATATCAATGGGATTTTTAATTTGGTCAAAATTTAAGTTCTATCACAAAATATTTTCAGTGTCCAGCACCCCACCTATGAATCACACACTTTCTCATTAATACAATGAATTCTTTGATCAAGAAGCCTTTTCAGGGAGTTTTAGAAATATAGTTCTTGGCAACTATCCCATGTACTGTTGCAGACAAAGGAATCAATATCAGCTAGTTCTACCATGGACCAAATCACGGTAGATTTATGAGCACTGGCAGTGTAATGGGAGCGTTGACAAATCCTAAGCCAAGGTTTTATTATGTCTTTGGCTGGATCTGATGCATGGTGTAATCTTTCTGTGGGCCTTCAACCCTTCAAGTTTTGAAATGCGGATATATTTGCTAAACCTAGCCAAACAAGAATCGTAAGATACATTGTAATTTATTCTCCATAAAACTTGCATTTCTTTTTTTGAGGAAGTATATATATTTTTTGTAAAGCTTGTAGATTATATGAAATGAAAAGTGAACTTCAGTACTGTTAACTAAGTGGCCAGTTACACTTTAACGGATCCCCCACAGATATAGGCCACGGTTCCATATAGGGAAACTGACACGGATGAGGGTGGATCATGTAAAAGATTTACGGATCTGCCATGGATCCGCTACGAATCTCCTACGGAGTGCTACGGTGACCCAAGGACAGGTTTGCAGACGTCCTTTTTTTAATCCGCAAACCCTGTGTCAATCCGTAGCAGATCTGGTTAGATCCGGTTATGTTTTGGACAATAATTTGTTGGCATGGATTAAGCGTCACGGATGAAAAGGATGCCACAAGGGCATCCAAGATGGGTATACGGACAATAAGGACACTCACGGATGAGCTACTGATGAGATACGGAAGAACTACGGATACTTCGTCCGTTCGGACTTCCCGGAAAAATCAAGCATGTTTGATTTTTCCGTAATGGTCTAGGGATCTTATCTGATTTTAAGCATGCAACTACGGATCGCTATGCATCGCAGCTTGCCATTACAGGTCTCACAAGGACATTACGGATGCCCTTACGGATGGAAAATATGATCCGTAAATCACTCAACATTTTTTAACATTTTCCAAATTAGGTAACCTGCCGCGATCCGGTGGTACTTCCGGCCATGTGTAACTGGGGTCTAACAGTATGTAATGGTACAATGTCTGGAAAACTTCTTTTACATCAACAACAAAGTTGTTAAAACCTGTTTTAATTGGCATAAAATATTATTGTTACTTCTTTTTTGTAAATATCTTAACACTTCACCAATTACCTTAATTTTTATTTTTAAAAAATCAAACCACCAAAATTCCCCTTTATCATTATTATACTCACACACTATGCACAGACGAGTTTGCACATGTGCATTTGAATTTCTTTCTACAGTAACCGAAGGTGTGGTCCATGGTGTACAAAATTGAGGTTCAGGTATTAGCTGTTTCGCCGGAGGTGAGTTAAGTTTAATGGAGGTTGCTTCTCAGTGACCAATGTTTATGGTACTGTCTATCTACTGTTATTGATGGTTAAAAAACCATGTAGTGGAAACAACTTGGAAGAAATTGGGCGACCTGGGGGGTAGTTCCGCCACTGAGAAAAACTTCTAACTTCAGGACGACCGCCTGTATTCTGAAAGGGACATTAGATAAAAAGGACCTGAGGAGAGCCTAATTTAGAATCAAGCAGTCAATTTGCCATTCACAACACTGTCTGTGTTGTACACCTGTCGAGGTGGTGCATGTTAGCCTCACAACCTTCAACTTTCCTACGCTATTTACACCTTCAAATGATGAGGAATTCTGTTTAGTTTCAGTTTATATAGACCAACTTAGATGTGTTGTAATAAAGGTTTTCATGGTTGTGAGCTTTTCACTAATCTATAAATATCCGTGAGTCACAAGAATGGAATTCACTGGTGGCATATATTTACCATCCGGACAAACAAGTGGCTTATAACTTATGGTCCTTTAAGGGGCCAGTTACACTTCCACGGATACCCCACGGATATAGGCCACGGTTCCATGTATGGTAACTGACAGGGATGCACAAGGCATGAGTAAAAGATGGCACGGATCTGCTACGGAACGCCACGGACAGGTTTGCGCACAAAAAAACTGCACAACAGATTGGTCTTATGACTGTTTTAATCCACAAACCCTTTCCGTGTCAGTCCTCAGCAGATCCGGTTAGATCTGGCAATGTTTTTACGGATATTTATTCCTGCAGAAGCATCAAGGATGAAAGGGATCTCACAAGGAAATCCAGGATGGGTTTAGGGACAATAAGGTGATTCACGGATGAGCTACGGATGAGATAGGGAAGAGCTATGGATACTAACGTCCGTACGGATTTCTTGGAAAAATGAAACAAGTTTGATTTTTCCGTAATGCCCTTGGGATCTTATCTGGTCCTTGGCATGTCACTACGGATCACAGCATGCCACTACGGATCTCACAAGGACATTACAGATGTTATGGATGACCTTACAGATGGAAAAGATGACCCATAAATCACTTAACATTTTCTATATTAAGAAACCTGGCGCGATCCGGCGGGCCATCCTTGGATGTGTAACTGGGATCTAAAGGACAAAAGTGAGGTTTTTACATCCCCTTTAGAATGTCTCAATAATTTTCCTCTAAGTTTAATAAACTGCTTATCCATACATTAACACTTATAAATATTTAATTCATTCAATATATAACTAATTTCATTGTTCTGTAACAGTGATAATTTTTGCCAACAATACTAGTGTACACACTGATAAACCCAGCACTTTGAACAGAATGTATTTTGTACACCACATCTCATAGTGAAACATGTTGAAAACCTAACAATGCAAAGCAACAGATAAAATTGACTACACAAATATAGCTGTGTGAATGTTTTTTAATATATGTAAATATACATTTTGTTGGAATTGCAAATGAACTTTTGTAAGAATATCCTTTAAAAGCATGTTTGTAAATGGAAAAACTGTGTGTAATGAAAAACTCTGTACATATGACAAACCATTTAAATCCGGCATCTATAAGAGACTACATGGCATTATATTCTTCAGTCCGGCAAATCTGGGAACTTTTGTTTGTAAGTGAAAGCAAACTTTGCTTTTGGCATAGAAACCAGGAAATTATGAAAATTAATTCATGTGAGTAACATATATACTGTATATACTACACATATATATTGTAAGAATTATTGCTGTAAATAGAGGAAAAAAATTTGGGAATAAATGGTTTTCCTTAAACATGGGATTACTTCAAATTAGGTCACTTATGACGTGTTACCGAACAGAAGAATCCTCTTTTTAATCTGATTAAAATTCAAATAAATGTCTTTTCAATTTTTTTCAAGGAATTAGAAACACCAAATGAATGTATTAAACATAGGCCACAGTGGCAAATATGTCAGTAATGTATAATTCATAAATAGCATTGGAGATGCTCCTACCCCACAGCCTGGGGAAATAGTTTACAACACCATGATATATAGAAGTGACAGATTCAAAGATCAGAAGAGATTCACAGCAAATAGTGTGAAATGATGTTGCACACCTACACCCTCTAACCAATGTCCCTACCAAGTATCAAATTCAACATAAGGTTTCCAAGATGTAACCTGGACAAGATTTTAAATGTCAGGGTAACTACGGCAAAGTCAAAGATGAAATCAAGGCCACATCATGACATAGCACACCTACACCCTCTAACTAATGTCCCTACCAATTATCAACTTCTTATTCATTATGTTTTGTGAGAAATAGCCCGGACAAGATTTTAAAGGTCTAGGTCACTACTACAAGGTCAAAGGTTAAATCAAGAACACACCATGACAATGCACACCTACACCCCCAATCAATGTCTCCACTAAGTATCAACTTCCTACAACTTACTGTTTCTGAGATATAGCCCAGACAATATTTTCAAACTCAAGGTCGCTATGGCAAGGTCAAAAGTCACATCATGGTCATACCATTACGTTCTACACCTACATCCCTCACCCAACGTCCCTATGAAGTATCAACATCTCACAGCTCAGGATTTCTGTGATACGGCCCGGGTAAGCAGTGGGAAAATCCACCGATCCAGACGCCATGGGTGAAAACAGTATCCACACAGCCATTAAAGGCTGTGGGGGTAAAAATAAATGTTAATTGTGAAGAGGGTTTAATACGGTCACATAATTCAAGTGCAAACGTCACATTCACCATTCCTGATTGAATGATTACTGCATGTTTATCAGTTTATCTGTGGAATGGGTAGTTGTTTTGTACTATTCTCGATAATCTGATGAATACCGGTATTCTTGAAACACAGACATAGCTTTGGCAAGTCTACTGCAGGGGCGGATCCAGCTTTTAAGTAAGGTGGGGGTTCACATCAGACATACCATAAGAAGGGGGGTCGGGGGCATGCCCCCTCCCCCCCCCGCCCCGGGGAAAAAATTAATTTTTGGTAAAAATATAGTGCATTTCCTGTAAATTTAACGCCACTCTCAAGAAAAAATTTTGTACTTTTGCTTGAACCCCTTTACATTATTTTTCAAGGGGGGTGGTGGGGGGGGTGGGGGTGGTGGTGTTCGATCCCCCCCTCCCCCCCCCCCCCCCCCCCCGGATCCGCTAGTGTACTGGATGACTATAGTCTAGCAGAAGCAAAAAAGACATACAAAGCACCAATATTGAAATACCTTTAGCCCAAAATAGCCTCATATGAACTACTAGTACAGGTGGATTTCCCAGTTGTACTGATGTAAACACCACGGATACTGACTTTTATCAAATTCAACACCTTTCATTTTTTTATGAATTCCTTATGATGTTTCAAGATACTGTAATATGTTGTTTTATGCTCTTAAACTTTTTTCTTCCAAACAACCCACGTTTAAACTTAAAATGTATTGTGAAACACAAGAAAGTATTATTTCAAAGCAAACTACTGAATATCACAGCATATACTCTACTGTACAGTAGAATAAGTTTAGGAAAAGTACAAACTTTTATAACAAATTATATAACAATGTCAAAGCATTTCTGTTGTCAGGTGTTAATTGTAAATATTGTTTCAATGCTTCCACAGGACACTTTGTAGGGGAAAACTGATATGTTCCACGCTGGTTCATATATAAAATACTATAGTAACCTCCATTGGAAATGCCCCGATATTACACTAGCACCATTTTAATGGACAGTATCATATTATTTATCCAAAATATTTTCCCTAACAGTCATATCATTAGTATGTGTGATTTTACAAATCTTAATGAGCCCATACTGTACTTTAAAATATTCAAATATATGAATAAATGACTAAATATTGAATCCCGTACTCACCAAATCAACCTTATTATCCTTCAGGGACTGTCAAGAGAAAACTACTGAAAATATTTTCACGCTGAGAAATACCCACTTGCCCTCCAAATTCTTGCACAATAATTATCACAAAACTCCTGCCTTCTGCTCACTGAAATTTAGCAAACCTTTGCTATATTCCCTCTGCCAAAATATTGCGCAATATATGTGTATCCGTCCGCCAACAAGAGAAAGAATGCCATTAAATGATCAATAAAATGAAGGCTCAGCGTGTAGAAACATGTATTAGTGTTTGCCCACAATAAAAATGGCGGTTTTCTGTCCACTGTTAAAAAAGCTGGGGGGGGGGGGGGGGGGGGTTGTATCTGGTCACAGACACACACATGTACTTGTTACTTGAAACTCACCCAAAAGGGATGAGACCGATTTTACCAGTTCATAAAAGTACCCCACCCCCCCTCAGAAATATGAATTAAACCATACGTGTCGAGATAGAGTTAATGTAAAAGAATGAAATCATAGCCTTGAGTGGTGGCTCTCTTATATACAAGGGAAAATTAAAAGGCTTTATTGCTGTTTCTAGACTTTCACCAAATCCTGTTGTCTTTTGTGAAATATATGGGTACTGTATGACTTTTGAAGAAACAGCCAGCCCTGACAAAACCTTACTCCAGAATGCTTGTAGTATAATGAACTCCTGTAAGTTTCTAATATTCAGGTTACTTGTAGATACAAATACAAAGACTTGGAGTAAGTCTATTCTGTTTCAAAAGTTTCAGGACTTCTTCAAGTGGGTACAATCTATGTTTATTTAAAAAACCCAGTGGGTGTGTCAAAATATTTAAACTCACCTATTCATTTGTTGAATGTGATACCTATGCAGCCCCCAATAGGACATCAAAATATATATTTTTACCCATTACTTGTACCAGGGGAATTGTGTTTTTCGCTACCTGAATTTCTCTGCAAATTAACTAGAAAACCTTTGGTTTTAATGAAATTTTTAGGAGATGTCGACACGTGCACAATTATTTATTTGGGGTTTTACGCCGCTTTCAACACTGTGTAGGTCATATCACGACGGGTAGTTGGAAGGGCAGAGGAAACCAGTACATACAGTTGTTCAAGATTCTGTACTGTAAACTGCCGACAGACGGCAAGCAACTACCTGCTTTCCCACTTGAGGCCGTGCCGGGAACCGAACCCCGGCCTCAGAGGTGGGAGGCAAGAGTGTTACCACTCTGCCACAGTGGCCCCCTCCATTGGCACAATTAGGAACAGATCAATAGATTTTAGTGCTGATATGGATTACCATCTGGACCTAAGAATTTTAAAGGAATTTTTAATCAGATCACTCGCAACCCATGCATGTTGGAAGTGTTGGGCCTCGGTAGAGGTATAAGATCTCCAGTTCTTCTTTTCATCACAAAAGAGCTGAGAGGTCAATAAGTTTGGTATTATATCAATTTGGTTTCACCCTTATAGTCTGAATTGATGTCTTGTTGACAGGCTACATATGCCAGACCTGTTCTGATTTTTTTAACTGGATTCTGGTATTGCGCCTTAGAGTCTTCCTAGCAGACACTAAGTGCCATAAAAGTACAGAATATAATAGAATGTGACCTTCAGCTTTTTAAGGGGGTAACAAACCCCAACAATGACCTCCACCCTTAACCAGTAAACAAAGTCAATAGCTACTACCTCTGTCTAAGATTTGGTAAATATGCTCACAGACCGGTCCAGGTTGACTTCCAGGTACAGGTCCAGATGTCCTATAGTTTATGTAAACTGCCCTTTTAAATTGCTGAAACTGACGAAATTTTATTCCCGTCATTTTTATTTGTTAGCTCTTAACATTTGGTCAGTTTTGAAACTCAATATTCATTAAACCTACATTGAAATTAGTACTGGCAACTTTTGCTGCGCACCTGTTACATTTTGGAGTGGAGGTCCAGCTGACGTGGAAAGTCTTCTGATAAACTTCATACTCTATCTTTAATCCTTTCCAGAACAAAGGTCATTTCAGATCCTCAATGCATGTCACATGTCATAAACTGGATTCGACCCATTGACTAGACTTGCATTTCTTATTCCACCGAATCTCACATACATGGAATCACTATGGGGATCCTACTGTCTGATGAAATACTTTTGTCAGAACCAAATGCTGGAAAAAAAGTTCATCCAGTCCTCATATAATACATAAGACAAAAAGACTTGATGAAAGTCGACCCAGTGACCAAAGAAATAATAGTTCAATAAATAAATGCCAAACCTGTTACAATTTTTTTCCAATGAGTGTATCTTCTTCAGTATGGAAGAGCAACAGCAAGGTAACCACTAAGACTATTTTCAAGTTCTTATTTCAGTCTACAGCTCAGCTATCGAAGTTCCATACACAGAGACCTCTACCTGCAGTTTATGACAATATCAAAACTTCTTCACAATAAACTTCCAGTTTGCAATGATGTATTACTGCCAAAAGCATGCATTGCTACAGCAGGTAACCATCTTTATCAAGTGAAGAACTTCCACTCACTGAAGTGTAGTTGGTGACTGTTTTAAAATTAAACTTTTATCTTTTCTGCATTGCAGGCAATTCTGGTTCTAATAGTTTCTGCAACAATGAACTTTTAGGAAAACGCCAAGGTCATTTCAATGTCACAAACTGAACAAAATACCGAAGTCTTTTAATATATGTCGAAGAATAACTAAATAATTTTGTTGTTAATACCATAGTGTAGGCCCCACTGATTATTGAATTTGACATTTAACTGTTTGCCATTGTACATAACTGTAGCCTTCAGCTCGGATTCTGTTCATGGTAACACGTAAGATGGCCTCCCCTGACCTTTTTAAGTCGTCATAAGATACGCTTTGACAAAGGCTAAGAAACACATTTTAAGAAGATTTTAAAAGACGGTCTGTGTTATTGATCTGTGCATATACTACGAGGCTTTGTGAAATACTATGTAAAATCAATGGAATTGTTCTTCTAGACACTTTATCTTTGCATTCTCATTCTAGCCCAAATACACCTTTCGACGTTTGTGGTTTAACCAAGAATATCTGGTACGGGCGGGTGTATCTGTTGAATAGACTTTTTCTACAAAGGCAGTTCTGTGTCACATGATCCAACTTTGGTAAACAGAGATCTGCATCATGTTGATTTGTACAATGATTCATGTGCAAACTCTTTATTTTTAGCCGGGTTGCGTGTAACCAACCCGCGTATTAGATGATGTGTCCGACGTCCGTCTGTCTGTCCGTCAACATTTTTGTTTCCGGATTCTAACTCGAAAACACTATGTCTTGGGTCTTGGTCCAACTTAGATCACATTGAATTTTAAAGGTGATCTGGATCAATGCCTGGATGCAAAAAAAATATCAAGGATCCATATTTTTGTCATTTACTTATCATTGAGCCATTTTGATTTAGAAAAGAGATACAAGGTTCTGATATAAACTATATTTACCTTGGCAGAGGTATGCACTCTATGGGTGCTCTTGTGTTCAAAGTATGCTTAGGGGCTTGCAACACTCGCCTCACACCTCTTGAGGTTAGAGTTCAAATCATGGTTTACAGTACAGAACCTTGACCAACTGTATGTACTAGTTTCCTCCGCCCTTCCAACTACCACTCTCAGTGTAACCGATAAATTACTAGGCTTGACGTAAAACACTAAATAAATAACTCAGATGCTCAAAAGTGTCTTCAAGTTAATTTTGTCAAGGTTGCCATACAAAAGTATAGGTCAACACTATTTTGTCCAGTTAAGTAGCCTCATTGGCCGACTGGTTATAAATATGGATCAATGTAATGAGGTTGCATACCAACATACATATATGAGGACGTAACATACCTACTTTAAAAACACTCTTATGTAAAAATAATCTAATCATAGGCTGTCACCTCTATGTGTATTTTACCCCCATAAGTGGCAATGGTTTGGACCTGTCCTCATATGACCCTGGCTGTTGAACAGGACGTAAAACACCAATTTTGACTTTACCTGGTGGCTAGAGGTCCTCCGTGCTCTAGTGGGTTAGCAGGTTTTAGCATCTAATCACAGGCTGTGTGGGTTCGCCCCAAACAAGTGATGATGCTGGGGACCTGTCCAAAAATGACCCTGGCTGTTAAACAGAATGTAAAACCCCAACCTTGACTTAGGGGCCACGGTGGCAGGGTCGTAACACTCGCCTCCCACCTCTGAGGCCGGGGTTCGGTTCCCGGCATGGCCTCAAGTGGGAAAGGTGGTAGTTTCTTCCCGATGGTCGGCAGTTTACAGTACAGAACCTTGACCACTGTATGTTCTGGTTTTCTCTGCCCATAAAACTCCACGTAGTGATATGACCTATACAATGTGTTGAAAGTGACACTAAAAACCAAATCAAAAACTTTGACTTTGCCATGTAGATGGTGAAGTGGTACTAATAAGTCTGGCCTGTATTCACTCTACTCTCACATCTGTTTTGGTGGGATCGAATCCAATAAAAGGGGGAGTTCATATGTCTGAAATCAGGACAGTCACCAACAGGACACAAACGGTATTATTTTTGGTGTTATTTACAAGATTGAAGTAGATAGAAGTTTACTACATACATATATCAAACTTGGAACCCAGAAATCTAAAATTTATAAGACCAGCAGTGAGGGCAAATTTGTATCCACCAGGAAGACAACTCACCAAAACCAGTAAACCATCTCACATTGCAAACCTCTAGGACCAATAATAAGCGAGCTATAAGCATTTCGCAGTTTGTCTATCCTCGTTTGGCCTTGATGGAGTGGTTCAAGGTCAAATCTGACCGCATCAGAAGATTTCTGGCCCATGATTTCCTATAGGTTGGTTTCACACTGCAAACCTCTAGGACCAATAATAAGCAAGTTATAAGCACTTTTAAGTTTGGTTATCCTCGTTTGACCTTGAAGGAGGGGCCCAATGGCGAATCTGACTACATCAGAAGATTCCTAGGCCATGATTTTCCAATAGGTTGGTTTCACATTGCAAACCTCTAGGACCAATGATAAGCGAGTTAGAAGCGCTTTTCAGTTAGGTCATCCTCGTTTGACCATGAATGATGGGCCCAAGGTCAAACCTGGTGACACCAGAAGATTCCTAGTCCACGATTTCCTATAAGTTGGCTTCACACTGCAAACCTCTAGCACCAATAATAAGCAGATTATAAGCACTTTCAAGTTTGGCTGTCCTCGTTTGACCTTGAAGGATTGGCCCAAGGTTAATCTGACCACATCAGAATATTCCCAGCCCATGATTTGCTATAGGTTGGTTCTACATTGCAAACCTCTAGGACCAATAACAAGCAATTTATAAGCACTTTTTAGTGTGGCCATCATCGTTTAACCTTGAAGGAAGGTCGCAAGGTCAAATCAGACCACATCAAAAGATTGCCAGATCATGATTTCCTATAAGTTGGTTTCACATTGCAAACCTCTAGGACCAATAATAATTAACGCGTTATAAGCACTTTTCAGTTAGGCTATCCTCATTTGACCTTGAAGGAGGAGTCCAAGGTCAAATCTGATCACATAAGAAGATTCCTAGCCCATGATTTCCTATAGGTTGGTTTCACATTGCAAACCTCTAGGACCAATAATAAGGGTGATATAAGCACTTTTCATAACTGACAAAGAAATTCCCCTGGCGGCCATCTTGTTTTTCAAAATGAGGCCAAAAATATTTCAAGGCAAGATGTTGTAATGATTAACATATCCTGCGAATTTGAGCTCTCTACCTATAATAACTCTTTGCTCTAGAGGGCCAACAAAACTCCTTGCTGAAAGTAAAATAAACGCCTGTGGTGGCCATTTTGTTTTTCAAAATGAGGCTAAAAATATTCCCAGGTTGTGAATATATCCTGCAAATTTGAGGTGTCTAGCTATAATATTTTTTTCATTAGAATGGTAATGGTGATATCTACATGGCATAACGTAACAAAATCCATAGTATCCGCCAGATACTATCCGGTGGATAAAATAATGGGTTAGTGTACTGCAGTCAATATTTCTATTAATTTATGCATTCAACACATGATGACTCAGCAATGCTTTAAAAGTCCCAGTGATATGGTAAATTTATTACAAGAAATACATTTAATTTGACAATGATTGACATAGTGTAGATGTGGTAGAATTGGAACACAAAAATATATATTTATCATAAAGTCACATTTCTATGTGACGTCAGACAACCAATAAACACCCAGCTTACAGAAGCACAGGTTTTGTCCAGGCTAGTTAACTTGCTCAAAGTTTCACTATTTTTTTGTATTTCCTGTATGTGCTGATTAATGGTGTGTACTATATTACCAATCCACTCTGAACATGTATTTTTGACCAGTTTTCAGGTTCCCTGTACCTTTTCTAACTGGCATACCTCTGTCTATTGTCAAACCTAGTGGCTTCAAATGGGGTAAATACCCTTGTCTTTCCTCGACCAGAAAAGGGGCCAGATTCATGAACAATACAAAGATAAAGGTATCGTAGTAGAAAGTAAAGTTTTCTTGGAAGTGCTATTCACCAAACAGTAGTTAAGAAAGTTTGTGAATACGGTTTTATAATTTGAAATCTAAGAAATACTTGAAATCTAAGCTAGGAATTCAACCCCTGACACAATAAATACAAGTGGTTGCAGAGTTTGGCTGTGACAGCACCTGATCAATAGAGTAACCCCCCACCCCTCCAGCTATCAGAACCAACCTAGTGTTGCTGGGTTTAGGCGACATTTAAAGGCTCACCTATTCAGACTAGCCTATACATGCCTCTCTGTAGTTTTCACCCATGCCGCTCTATGGTCATCTCTGCTACAGACTCTTTCTCGTGATTGTATTACCCATTTTAGATATCAGCTCCCTAGAGGATTTCCACTTAAAATTGGAAAGTGTCACATAATTTCAAGATGTTCATAGATAAAGTCAGATGTTTTTTGTTATGACTTCTAAATTGAATTAACTGCAAAACATTGAAATAACTAGACCATACTCTACCTTAACTTTTTAATGGTGTCAAAATACTATATCTTTAAATTTGAAAAAAATACAACTGTACATCCACCAAATGTATGGCTCCTGAACAGATATAACTTAAGTTTATAAAATTACTTAATGTATTAAGAAATTTTTGCATATTTTATTTTTTCCCCAAAAAGTTCACAAATCCAATACAAACCAAACTGCCTATCCTTGATTACCAAGTAAAAATATGTCAATATTCACCTACAAATTGACAAGACACTTTTAGGTTTGTGCTTTTTACTCATTTGCAACAAAAGCCAACTTATCCACAGTAGGTAGCACAGTAGGTGCATATTACAAAATATTACCCAGTCTGTATATCCTGGTATTTAGGTCAAATACAATGCATTATGGATACTAGAACATCAAAAACAGCCATGATCAACTAAATAACTGTAAAAATATCGCAAAAAAACACACTGAATATCATTTTGTTTTGCAATTAAAATAATAATAATAACACCTCTTATTGCTACACAATATCAAATGATTATGTGGTACAAGTTTTTGCAATGATTAAAAAGAATGGTTGATTTGGGTAAAATGTTGCATTGAACACATAATATGTGATGATGGAAAATAGTACTAGTTGGTTAAGATTCTGTACTGAAATCCATTGGGTATCAATAAGCTGTTACTAACTTTACTATTTCAGGTTGGGCCAGGATTGTAATACACAGTTGACAGGTGGGATGTGAATGTACTTACCCATTGTGCTAATGTAATCAAAATAAGTCATGACCATGTCTGTTTGTTCATAATCCTAGCCAAACACGTGTCAACATAGTCTATTTGGTTCTGTTTTGGAATCCACAATGACTGTGCCAAATATTCAGCTAAAGAAATGTAGAACGAACCAAAACAGCCCATTTTTAGTCCATGGAAGGTCGCCTTAGAGATATTCAATCAGTTGGTTTTTGCTGTTCAGACAAAGTCCTATTGATAACCAATACTATTTGATAACCAATACTTTACAAACATTGACAGGTTGTCGATGAGATTACATTCAACCAAAGACACATGTGTATGTAAGGCAACACTAGTAGGATAAACAAAGCAAAGTGTTTTTTTACACAAAAATATTACAGCCATCATACATGCACATAAATACATACAATAGCATTAGAGATATTAAATCCACCAGAGTATAGGGCGTGGTATGTGGTCTATATTTTTTTACACTATATAGGATTTCTGATCTGATGTAAAAGTAATACATATTTTAATTGCCTTGTCTTAACTGTTTTCAGAGTGACACCTGAGTGTCAAATACACATTCCTTATTTTATATTTTATACTTCTCAAGGTTTTGTCAACACTTTAAACACAACACAATTTGGCAGGTTTGCCTGGTGGTACTGGGAAAATATTACCCACGTAATACCTAGTTCATACATTTCCTTTCTGGACTCACAAGCTTCAAATGTATGGGCTCATCTACTTTTGTTTGTGGTTTGCTTATGTATTTCAGTAAGAAACCTTTACTGGGACTCGCAAGTATATAGTTCGAGCAGCTGATTGATTAAATAACCACAGTGGTTTTCTGTGTCATGTATCAATTTTGAAAAGGTCAAAATTTATGGCGGTCCATATTTAAGTCTTTGTTACAAACGTCCAGCCCATCCATGGGCAGATTTAATGGTTATTTAATCAATCAGTTCCTTACCTTAGTACCTTTTGTGAACTACTCTTAAGCCTAAAACTAAGCCAAATCAAAAGTCTTATCACACTGTTATGTGTAGTTATAACAAATCATGTTCGAATATTGCCTCAAGATCTTGTCCTTACTGTTCCATAAATGGACCTCGTATGTGGATTATACACATTTAAAAATGAGCCATTCTGTAATATTTTTATACAGCTCATTAGGCTACGTAAAACAACTTAATTACACTTAATGGATACTACTAAAATGTGAAAGGCTCAGATGAGTTAAATATATCCAGTAACTTGTGAGGCCAACATGAAATAGTATGATGTAGGTATTAGTATTAAACTTGAGTCTCAGACTTTGCCAAAAACTTGTAGACTCTGTATGAAATAATCCACCTGACATCAAAGATAACATGGCCCTGGCCCATATTCATTGGCATTAGTGTTCTAAGAATAGTCATTCTCAAAGTTTTTTTAAACAATATACCAAGGAAAATTATTTTAAGAAGAGAAAATAGCAATTATTTAAATTCCTGAAAAATCTATAATTATGAAACATTGAGTACCATAACTGTTTTCAGCCCTTTGAAAGGCATGAATGTCTTTTGTTGTTTTCTGTTGTTTGAAAATCTGTGTCCTTTACAGCAACTGGAAGTATTATTCTAAGATAATCCCCATCTGTTTAAAAAATGTTAGACTAACAATATCGGAAGAATATAAGTGTCTGAAACAGCTGTGGTCCCCTCCCCAGCTTTGAATCAGCCAAACATGCAAGCAACATTACAAATCATCTTGTTTTGATATTTTATAAAACTCAAGTTCAATTGCATGTACAAAAGAAGATGTACCTGTAATCGAGTAAAATAAATTAAATCCAGTAAAACTCTTTTTTAAATCCAACCTGTACAGGTTAATTGGATAGTTTTGAACTTGGTTTCAACTGGTAGATGACATCAGATGCCCTTTCCTATAGATGCAGCCCTGGCGGTCTTGGGAAGAGGAACAACAAACTCATGATGATCAATAAAAGGTAGACAATAGAGAAGAATCTATCCAATATTATTGCTACATGTCTCCATTCAGAAACTATCTGCCTGCGTGCATTGGACGTGCTGTCTGTGTCGTCATTTTTGTGCAACAGCCTGTCTAACGCCTTAACGAGGTCCATCAACAACTTATCCAGCCTTTTCCACTGTTTATCAAACACCTGGGTCATACTGGTTTCTTCTATGGCCTCCTGGCTTTGGGCTGAACTACTGACAACATCCTTGTCGGCTTCTCTGTGGTGCTTGGTATATTGAAATGATGAACAATATGCAGTGTTCACACTGGCATTCCCCTTGGCATTTTGATATGTACTCACGGGTATGTATTGATCTGTATGCTTTGGTGAACTCTTGTAGATTTTCCACTTTCGGAAACACAATATATAGCCCAGACCAACTACCACTATCTGCAAAATATGTCAAGAATAGTTTCAACAAGAGCACTTGGGGATCCCAGACCTCCGCCAAGGGAGCAAATATCCTGAAAATTTCATCAAAATCCGTCCATAACTTTTTTGAATTACATTTCATGGATCCAGAAGATCCAGATAGTGATCCGTATCACTCCCAAAATTGAATCATTCTTCCTTTTACCTTTTCAGACATATCCTGGAATTTCATCAAAATCCGTCCATAAGTTTTTGAGTTATCTTATTTACAAACAAACTCACAAATTCACAAACCCACAAACAATCGCAGGCAAACATAATCTCCTTGGCAGAGGTTATAATGCAAAGTATACGTTTGCTGGGATATGTCTACTAAAATTGTGAATTCATTGGAATGTTTGCTCCGATGTGTTCTTATCATATGAGAAATACCAATGTTCATAATCTTCTAGAATCACATAACTGTGCAATTTTGACATTTCTCTTTGTTTTCATAAATGAAATTCTCTTTTCAGTTTTCTGATGTCACAACCACTTTGCTAATGAGGACAATACAGTATGAGTAAGAATTTCAGCTAGCAAAAGATTTCACTAGTTGTTCTTTTTAAGAAATTAACTAGAATTGATTTTCACTATTTTAATTAATTTTCACTATAAAAGCTCATTGGCGAAAAATAGCTAAAAGTAATGTCAAAGTAAAATTTTAACTTATAGAGTAACTGATACAAGGATACAAAGTCAAGTTAGACAGCATACAATCAGCATAAAATGATGATACAAACAAATTTGTACATGGGACCTCGATATAAGTCGCATACACTCTGGGCCTCCAAAAGTATTAATTTGTATACATTTTTGGGTTTATTTTGCTTTTAGCACATTGTATAGGTTATTTCACGATAGGTCGTTTTATGGGCAGAGGAAACCAGTACATGCTAGTTGGTCAAGATTCTGTACTGTGACCTGTTGGGAATCGCCAAGCAATGACCGACTTTCCCACATAGGGTCTGGGATTTGAACAGCAAACCTCAGAGGTGTTAGCCACCACACTGCTGAGCCCCTTCCTTATCTATTAAAGGTAGCTGCAGACATGGGTACAGAGTTCAAAGTTTGTATTATTTTCAACAGTTATGCCCATGTGAATCGGACATGTCTCTATGAGTTAGATTCTGACCTACTACCACAGAAGTGAGGGCCCAGTGATCAGCAGGATGAGTTTTTAATTGAAATTATTGACCGGCCTGTATAAAATGCTTTCCTTTAAACTCTCAACTACGTGTCTTGATACAGACCTATACAGTGTATTAAAACAACATTAAACTTAAATCAATCAGTCAATCAAGCAATCAGTCAATCAATCAATTATATATGTTTTTTTAGTTTTTTACTTTTCAAGTAAGTTATTGCTATGACTGTGATGATTTTTTTCAGGTCTTTAATATTGTTCTAATATTGTCAATAATGGTGTCAATATTTTAATTCTCCCTTGGTTTCAGCATCAGCTGAGCAAAATAATAGGGCTTCAATGGGTAATGTAATGAGCATTTTTGACAAAAATCAAAGGCACCACAGCGTTACTGAGAGAAGGAAAGAAATGACAGAATCTAGAGACAAACAGGCCAATACGAAAGATGCCATGGAAACGGGAAGGCTATAGAGGATACACTTTACCGAAGAGGTATTTTTTCATTTGTGCTTAAAGGATGACAGCGAAGCATCAGTTTGGATATTATCAGAATGGAGTATCAAGAACACAGCTGTGGTTAAAAGTGCCTTTTTGATTTGTTAACAGAAGACAAAAACTGTCTGATCAAATCAGTAAGGGCTGTGTGTACTTACAACATGCACCCATCTTGGTACTGCTTTGTTGTTGTCCCCAGCTCTATAGATATTGATGATGATTGAAGACAAGAAGATGGAACACATGATGATCACCATATTGAAGCAGTAGTAAACACCTTGAAAAAAGTAAACACACAGCACATATTTAGTGCTGTTCAGCGGTTAGGGTCAGATTTGGACCGGTCATCAGCATTGCCACTGGAGTTCCTAAGTGACCTAGTGTTTAGCAAGTGTGGCAGCCAATAACAGATTGTAACGTCTGTGTAGGTTCGATTGCAATAACTGGATATAATGTGGGGCTATTTCTATATAATATTATCTGTGGAATGTGGATGCAAAACCCTAATTTGGACTATAACTTTGCATTGTCATTTGTGGGAGTCAAACCCAGACAGAGGTTACAGTCTTCAATTAAATGTGAAGCCTGCTGACTGAGCCCGCAAGGCCACAAGGCCTCTACTGTACTGTAATACAACATCAAGGTGCACAAAGTTTTTAGAAAAATGAAGTCTGCTATCTTGTTCACTGGCAGCTAATCTAATCTAATCAACTTTTTTGCAGGAGCAATATTTTCCCCATAATGGGGAACTCGGTGTGTTGGGCTAAAAAAAGTATTTATCAATAGGATGGTCGAGGGGTGGTCAAGGTAGATAATCCGGGGTTACAGGTGTGACCAAAAGCTGAAATGATACAACATGAAGCAAAATTAAAAATTATTTTCTACGCTTAAAAGTTCTTTAAGTTTTATTTGGACCAAAGCTTTGTCAAAACAAGATATATAACTCCACTTAAAATCAGTACAACTTTTTATTTGTACACTGCCATTGTGGAAAGTGCTTACATTTGAGTCTATCGTATCGGAACACAGTAGATTCTTTGATGCATGCAGGCCTTTATTCTAAAAAAAATATAGCAAGTTAGTGACCTCATTTATGAAGCCTGATGTGCCCAGGTGCATTACGCCGGATGGCCATGTTTAATTTATCTACTGATTATAAGGTTGGAAACTTAAGTATCATAAAGCCTGGTTTAAAACTACCTTCCAAAAAGAGAGTTCTCAGAGAATCATAGTGCTCTAAGGACCTTGCACTAGGTCTGATAACTATGTGATCTACAAATGAATTATTTAATGGCAAATGTATCAAAATGTTTTTTCACAAAGCTTCTGCTGCTTCAGTTCCATTAAATCCATGCAGAAATGATAGAGAAATCACAAATAACCAGTGAAGAATTTATGTTCACTACTGCCCTTTACTATGCATATAGATCAAAGCTGAATTTTCACAAGGCGGATTTTTCGGTTGAATATTGACAAATGTTAATTATTATAGGAAATTGTAGCTAACAAATATAGATAAGCCTATGGCTCAAATGTTATTTTTTTATCTTTACTTGGGATAATATTTAGAAATATTCCCAACTCTACAGCCCATTGTGCACCCAACTACAACATTTCTTAATAGTTTTGCTAGCAGCTATTTTACAAAAAAATATATCTTAATAAATATTGCAGCTGATATGTATATATTATATGTATTTACATAAATGTTACCCAATAGATATATATTAATAGATAATGGCCAAGTGGTGCTCCATTATGTAAACTTAATGGCCTCTGAGGCCAACGCCAAAGAGCCATTAAGTTTATATAATGGAAGTGCCACGAGGCTATTATCTATTATAAAACCCTGTGAATTGAAACCAATTTATTGATTCAATAATTTAACACCTTTTGCAAAATGATCAACCTAGACCATCTTTGCAATGTTTCCTTTGGTGTGCATACCATATGTGGCTTTCACTAAATTAGTTCTATGGTCTTTTTTATTTCAATACACAATCAACATTGTTTTACCATGTGTATCACTGGTTTTCTTTTATTGAAAAATATAATTGTTGATAAAGCTTGAAAAGTTTGAATATAATCTGATTGCCGCAAAGTTTACCATCTATAATGACAATCGATAAAATATGGATCTGTGACAGAAAACACTTTCCAAAAAAAAAAATTAGATTGGTTATATAACAATGTTCATGCTGTGGATAATTTGTTTTGGTGAGTGTTTTGGTTTCAAGCAAAGTACTAAAAACTGCAGAATTACTTGTTTTATTTTGTGTTAAAATTTTAGGGTTTCTCAAGATTTATATTTTTTTGTGCTTCTTGTCTCTAAATTTTAAATAAAGGAAAAATACCTCCCGGAAAGATTGTCTCCCAGAAAAAAATCCTCATAGAAAGAATGCCTACTGCACATTCCAGAAATACCACAATGTTCAGAACAACATTCTTTTCAACCACAAACAATGTATTATGTTAGAAGTATATAACAAATTGTAACAAGGTAAATTAAAATCTATGTTTTGAACTTAAAAACATTGGAAATTTAAATCAAATTTAAATACAGCAGTAAGGGGCCACGGTGGCAGAGTGGTAACACTCTCGTCTCCCACCTCTGAGGCCGGGGTTCGATCCCCGCACGGGCTCAAGTGGGAAAGCTGGTAGTTGCTTGCTGTTGATCGGCAGTTTACAGTACACAACCCTAGCAAACTCTATGTACTGGTTTCCTCTGCCCTTCCAACTACCCGTCGTGATATGACCTGTACAGTGTTGAAAGCGACGTTAAAACCCCAAATAAATAAATAAATATAGCAGTAATGCATTTCAGTACTGTATTATAGTACCACATTTTTTCCCTTATTTTACTTGAGTTAAAAAACTTCTTTCATGTGTCATAACTTAGATTGTACATCAACAATAATGTACATTCTGAGCCACTAAAACACTCCTTTAATGTAGTATGCTGGGTTAGATTTTAACAATGACAATAATGTAAAGTCAGATTATAAAAAAAATGCAAGGAATTAAAACAATACCCAACTTTATAAATTAAATTGCTTGTTTTGTATTTGTAAGGAGGTATTTTTTCAAGGTAGTATTTTTCCATGAGGGGTTTTCCTATGCACTCTGAATATCATGCAGAATTAAAAAGACTTTGTAAATGTTCCCACTGAACTAATTAATATGAAAGAAGTTGTGAAAACATTTCAATATTGAATGCATTGTGCTGAGGATGACTAGCAAATACCCTTTTGTTCTTGGCAGACTGGACATTCAACTAAATCACATTCCACTGTCAGAAAATAATGTACTGCTAATTCTCCATTATGTAAAAATAATGGAGAGTTGACATAATGGCAGGGTCACCCGTCTGAGTTCTATTATAATATAACAGCTGTGAGATGTTGGTTTTGGTAAATTGCCAAAACTGCTTGCTGTTTCTTCGTTTCGAGTATGATGTTATGTTCAGAACTTACCCAGAATTGGAACAGATGAGGCAGTGGGAGGGGCAGCTTCCACTAAGATTAGCAGTAACACCAGAAAACTTGAAAACAGACTCATTGCTGAAAGCATAGCAAATCAATGGGAAATATTAAAGTTTTTTTTCTTAAATGACAATGAACATATTTAAAAAGACCATCAATATATTTCATGTGTGTTGTCAGCTGGGTTCGAACTCACAATAACTGAGAGGACAGCCAATTAATGACCAACTGCATATAATTGGATAGTCACTAGGTGACTGATATCACAAGGGATAGCTTGCAAAGGGTTTTAGACTTAGCTCAAGTTTTTAGCTAAATCAGGGAATTAAATCTGAGCGTTTCTTCTTGGCTAGGTCTGGGACTTGAATGGATTTCACAAAGGGTGACTTAGCTAAGACTAAGTTTATTAAATAAACAGAGTGGGTTTTCTATGTCACGTGACTCTTTACTTTCTGGCCAAAATAATTCTACTGGTGACATACTTTATTGTTAATCACATGTTATCTGTTTTTCAAATAAAACCTTGTTATCATATATGAATGAACAGATACTTATTTAGGAGGTGTTCTCTATGTTTATTCTTTATTTCCATCCATCTCGAATTCTGAAGTGCAGAATAACTTAGGATCACTCTTGGCTAGCCTTAACTATAAGCCCAAGATTTTGCCAAGGCTGAGAATTATCTGCTTTGTAAAATCCCGTCAGTCTAGTATCACAGACTTAGCTTGAATTAAAGGCAAAAGTCTTAATCTTAATCTAAGTCTTGGCTAAGTCCTTTGGAGAGCCAGCCCATGGTAGCATCTGAGAAAAGATTGTAAGGGCCATTGTTATAAATTAAAGGTACTGAGTATGGTTTGATGCGTCGTGAGTATAACCGGGTCTCAGTCTCTGGGGTTCGGATAAGTGGGAACTTTCCTTAACATTAATGGTGCGTAAGTGGGCCACTAGGGTCTTAAATAAACACTTAATTAGCCTCTCTTTTACTCAACATTTGAATTGTTATTACTTTGAAAGTGGGACTGGCAGCATCAAGCACATTTAAAAGTTTATTTGCCTCCCCCCCACCCTGCATTCAGGATGTCATTACATTGTAATTGCCTTAAAGGGGCTTTTTATTTTTTATTCCAGACCTTGCACGATCTAGTGTGATGTACATTTATAATTTTATGAGTGTTTTTAGCTAGGCGGGATATTTTCATATACTGTTGCCAACTTGTGTATAGTATGACCCCTGTTACACATCCACGGATGCCCCACCAGATCGCAGCAGGATTCCTAATATGAAAAATTGTGAGTGATTTACGAATCATATTTTACATCCGTATACTCCCTATTGTCCTTTTGGCATCCGCCATGGATACAATTGGTCCGCAAGCATGATCTGGAAAAATGCTTGATTTTTCCGTAAATGGTTTGCGGATGTTATCTGTAATTGATATCTGTAACTCAGCTGTATCTCATCCATAATTCATACCTACCGTCCTCAAAGCAATTGTAGATGTCCTTGTGGGATGCGCGACATCCTTGACTCATCCACACCAATAAAGGCTTGGAAATTTTTTACGGATATTCATGGAGGGTGTAAGGATGCCTCTGAATGTTAACGGACATTCCCAGAAAACAAAAGGACTAATGACGGATATGAAATATTTTGTCTGCGGATATGCACGGATGTGTTCCCGGACAATAGGGACGAGGTTTACGGATGATAAGGATGCCTCAAGGGCAAAGGCAAGGGCAGGGTGACAAAAGGAGAACGAAACCCGCTGTTCTGTTCAGTGCTGAGGAGGAGCAGAAGTTAGTGGACTTTTTGGATCACAATGAAATTCTCTACAACAAGCGTGTAATGGACCACAAGGATAGGTCCAAAAGGGGGCTGTGTGGGATAAGTTTTGTGAGGAGAACAATTTGGATAAAGATGCCTGCCAAAGGTGGTTCAAGAGTCAGTGCACACTCTTCGAAAAAGTCACTCAATGAAGTCGACCTGGGGGAATCACTGTTGACAGAAAGGCAGAAATGGACCAGAGACAATTTTGACTTCTTGAGGGACCATATCGTGCGCCATCTTACAGCAAAAAGTGAATTCAGGGCTCCCAAGGGATCTGCTTCTCAAGCAAGTGCAGCAGCGGGCTCATAATCCAGACGGGAGACTGTGCACACAGAACTGTTCCAGGATACTTCTCATCCAGAGTCAACTTGTGACCCATCAGACATCTCGCACCTGGATACACATACGCCTACTACTAGATTGCATGCTGTCAGTGTGAAGTCAAGCTTAGCAGATTCCGACCACCAATCAGCTTTTGCCGAATTGCAGAGGGGTATAACGGAGTTAAAAGACATTGTGGTTAAAAAGTTTTGTGATGACAAGCCCAATAACCCAAGATTGGGCTTCTGTGACTTTCCAAAGGTGGAGGTGATACAACTAACAAGTGACTCATATGACAAATTTCAAGAAGAGACATTCAACTGATTGATGAGACTTAAATGTAGGGACAAGCAGCAGCAAAGGTACCAACATGAAATTGGTGTGAACATTGCCCAGACCGTCACAGGCCTCGTCTACAGCCAGGCCTTGACGTCACACCATTACCCTGTGTCTCACACACAGATGCAGGCACCACATCAGCAGATGCAACAGACTTTTACACAGGTACAGCAAGGACTTCCACAGCAGCAGTTACAGCATTCAGAGCAGCACTTTCAACAAACATTAACTCAGCCGCATGCACCAGCTTAGCAGCAGATCCAAGGACAGGCTCCACAGCAAAGCATGCAGCAACAGCAACATGTGCAAGTTGATGTCAGCGCAACAGCAGCCGATGCAGTAGCAGCAGCACACCAACAGGATTAACCCTCTCACCACCAATGAATCCACCCTCAGTACTTCAGCAACATTCCAAACACGTCACAGGATGTCAGCTTCGGTGCCATCAACACGCCTCAGTTCCAGCCAGTAGAAGACACATCAACTACCCAACCAGACCAACCAGCCTCAGGGGACCAGTAGCTAGCCAACATATCAGCATTAGCTGATAATTTTTATAGGCCCTTCTCAGGGCCACTAAATCTTCCAAAAATAATTATTTGAGCTATGCTGTTGTTATCCTGTTATCCACAAAACAAATTTTAAAAAATGCCCCACACCAAACATCACAAAAAAAAATTTAAAAATAAAAAGATAACGCCTGGTCCCCCTAGTAAATATAGTTAGATAGAAGTAGTAGTTCATCCCAAATTAAAATTACACCCAAAAGACAACTTTTACCCCCAAACACACACAAGAATACAACAATTTATATATTTATATATTCGTTTGCAGTATATTTATATATTTGTTCGCAGTAAGAATTACCTTGTTAGACATAACGCCCCCCCACCAAAAATAAAAAATCAGTCAAGATCAAAGCCCACATTTTGTTAGAACTTGTGCCCATAATGCTGTGGACCCCTCATTCCACCTCTCATGTAGTGGTGTGGGGCATCTTCTTCTCAATTATTTTCACCCTGTAGGACAAGGGCTTTCTTGCTTGCCTGTCCATTGTTTGAAAGTATTGTATCTCAACCCTTTCTAAACCAAAGTTTATGCTACATTAATTAGCAAGATATGTCATTTAGGTCCAAATAGATGTAGTTATTCTTGGTTTTATTTTCATATGTAATAAATGCAAAGAAAATGAAAGCTTTTATTGATGGTAATATAACAGACAAAATTATAATATATACGCAAGTAATAATGTGTTACACATGAATAGGAGAGGACAGGAATTATCCTTAAACTATTGCTTGACCTTGATAACCATCATATAGTTGGGTACAATAGTTCACAGTCCATGTAGCACTATTTAAATTTGATCAAAATTCTTACTCATTTAATCTGGTTTTTGTCTTAAAAGTGCTTAACTGTTCTATTTACATTTAGAGAGTCACAGTGTAAAAATATTTTGCATTTTAACTGCTGTCCATTTGACCGTGGACCTGCCCCTTATTCATGAAATAGTCCCTGAGAATATTCCTCTGCCTTTTAGCTGCCACAATTGCATTACAGCCATCATATGGAATGTCACTGCACTCGAGCAAAGATCACCTTTGATCCACCAATCCCCAAAGATTCACTATCAGAGAAGCCGATGCTGCCATCCTCTATTTTGTGCCTCAAATCAGCATGCTTGAAAATCTTAGCATCTGAAGTTGACCCGGCTTCCCCCACGTCCACCCACAGGAACTTGTAATCTCCATCCACCAGGACCAAGAGTACAATGGAGTGAAAGAACTTGCAGTTGTGGAAGAGGCTGCCTCCCCCTTGTGGACATCTGATTGGAATATGCCTTCTATCCAGGGCACCCAGTGCATGTAAGTTCCACCCCGACGGACTCGACCAGCAACCAATCTGGGAGTGTGGGGCACCGAATCACCTGATCTCGATAGGCCCTGGTGATATCATCACAAACCTCAGGCACACACTTCTTGATGGTCGGACTGGCCACCCTGAAGGCATACTGTAGGGTGGTGTAGCTGTCAACAGTGGCGAGATGTCTGAGGGTTACTGTCCCTCTGGAACTCAGCAGTAATACTCTGCTCCTGTTCTTGATAGAGCTCAGGCTGCATCTAGATGAAGTTTCTATGTGCCATAGGGTTATCTAAGTGGAACCTTGGCATCAGTCTGCTGTACTGACCCTCTTCTTCAAGCTCTGCCTGGGTTAGCCAAAGCCTCAACTTATATCTTCTGTGTCTTCTCTGTCTAATAACTGGATGACTCCCTGGCAGACCCCATCTGCTTCTCAACCGGTTTATCATAGCTGAAATGATGAGTAACTGCCTCTCCATTTTTAATAGTAAGAGTTGAAGTTGTGCAAGATTTTTGTCTGTCCATATTGACATCTACATTGTATCTGGCTAGTGAGCTGGACCTTACGTCCTTTTATAGCCATTTGCATCCAGGCATCCAGATATCCAGTGGTCACTACCCCCAATGGAGACACCTGCAATGTGATGATAATAAAATTCCCTTATCGATAAGCTGACATCTGAAAAAAAAATAAAGATCCATAAACCTCATCCATGAGTGTTCGCAAGGTCCGTATACCCATCTGGGATGTCCTGATACTATGTTGTTCTGGCGTGTGCTGGGGGGCTTCTGCCGCACTGAGGGTGGTCATGGACGTGTATCTGGGGGTCATCTGCAAGCAACGAAACGCATCCCTAACGTCATTGTGGCATCCTTATCATCCGTAAAGTGATCTGTGACGCGTCCGTAAATCACTCACTTTACAAACATTCCCCCTCCCCAAACCCCATGATCCACCAGAGATCCTTGGCAGTTACTGTTTATGGAACCATGGCCTATATCTGTGGGGGTTCCGTGCAAGTGTGCCTGGCTCCTAAGGTAGTTAGAAATGTGAATAGTAGGACGTCTAACATAGTCGGTGTAGAGTCTGAGGTTACCTTAACTCTGCAATAAAACAGGAGGTAAATTATGTTACATGTCTACTTAGGGTTGTACGCCACCTAACAGCAGGTGACGGTTATGTTAATAAAGACTCTAAACTCATATTCTGCAGTGTTTATATGGGACCCCAGGGAAACTGAATGAGATTGGCCAGGTAGTTTGAATAAACGACACCATACCCAACAATTTAAACTAGCTTGACAAGGTTTGCATTGTAATTTTGGTTTGTATATTTATACCTAGAACAATACCGTATAAGTTAAAATTTCATCTAGGACAAAATTTTATTAATTGCCAACTTTTAAGATATTCACTATAATTAATTATCATTAATGGTTAGTTTCTTCTTAAGAGCCTAATACAGATTCAAAATTTGCCATGAATTAATTTTTGCTTGCCAAGCCCATTTGCTGAAATTGTTAAAGTTAGTGCCTAGTGAAGGTTTCAAACTATCTCTTTTACTACAGGAAATAAAGCTCTGTTTTACCAATCCCAACTGCATAAGTGCAATCAAGCTCTGCAATGACTGACTTTCCCCTAAATGAAAGACAGCATGTCAGGAATGACCCATTTATTTACATTCCTTGGGATTCTTTAGCCTGCCACTGAGCACAGGACCCAATGATAGAGAACTGCCTCTTTAACTTGTCATCTGAGCCACTATGCATCTGTCTGTACCTGTGTTTCGCACCCAGGTCTTTGGCGAGATTTGTACCCGCTAGGCCACATTGGGAAATTACTGATGGTGTGATGAATAGTGATTGTCTTTTCCAATGTGACTACAATTTGTCAAAATTAACAAATAACACAAACCATTCTATTCACATGTGTGTACTTTTATCTCCTTTTAAAAATCCGATTCAAATCAGGCAGTTTTATATTTTCTACCAAGCGTTTAGCTACAGCATTGGAGCCACAACAGAACAGGTTTTCTTCGCCGAATTTTACGGGGTAGTCAAAAGGGTAGGGGCACTGCTCCCTGGGTTTCACTTCTCCAGAGACAAAAACCTTTTATTGCATCTCTAGAGCTAAGAAAACATTCTCGGTTAGGCTATAAAAGTCTTAATCTGTTTTACCCCAAAAAAATAAATATCAGTGAAAACACCACTAAAGTTCTTGAAGAATTTTTTATTTAGCATAGATCAAAATGTGACTTATTCATGTTTTACCAATGAACATTCCGTTTCTATAATTGTCACATTTGAGAGACGTGATGAATTTCAGTCTATTTCTGGAAAAGTAACTCCTAGAATTCTCTATTTCTCACGTGATTTCCAGAGATTTTTGTCAAACTTTTTAAAAATTTAAAAACTCCAATTTTGATATGGAATAACATGTCTTTTTTCAAAACAGCTTTTAAAAAATGATTTTTAATTAAGCTTAATTTTCACGATTGCTAAAAATGAAACATGAAACCTATCACATGAAATGCGTGAGATATTACACTTGAGCAAAAGGCTATTTCATTTCACTGTTAATTGTTCAAAGTCTATTTAAGGAAGCATGAGTAAAAAGCTATGCATGCAGACATGTCCAATCCAACACTAACTAAAAATCACTCATAGAGTGCAGACCTCCATTAGGGGGTGTTTTCAAACCTTCGGACTTCTCTGTACCCAGAATATGAATCGTTTGGTTCTTTAGCCAGTTACTGTCGACAGGACCAAATTACAGAGGATTACCATTTTAAGTGGTCATCTGGTCCACTATGTGTCTACCTGTACCTGGACTCAAACCCATGTCATCTATATCTAACGTCAAGTGGCCTTTACTCAATCAGTCTTTTGGTTTGTAGTATCAATAAATATAATCTAACTGTAACCAGTTCTGTACTCACCCAATCCAGTTCTATCTGGTCTGTCAGCTGGCAACCAAAACACCACCATAGTTAGAGATGCCAGGAACACACAGGGAAGTGTCAAGATGTAGCTGGAGAACACCAGTTTCCTCTCCAAGGTCAAGGTGAATCCTAGCACTGCTACTGGGTCAGGGTCATTGTCAGGAAGTAGCATCCTTTCAGCCTGAGGGGAGATGATTTCCCATTCACAGCTGTCTTTGTAATCACTCTGGAATGTGCTGAGATCTATACCTTCTGGAAAGGCCAGGTTGAGATCTATGTCTTTCAGGCTATAAATAGATAAACATATGATGTTAAAATTATCCTGTAGGCTTGGTGGGTTAATGGTAATGTATTCACCAGCCACTTTTGAGATTGTTTTCTTTTCATATCTTGGTCCTTACCATTTTGATTGTTATTTTAAAGTTACATGAAAGAACTCTGAACAATTCCAATTTATGCAAAATGATAAAAGCATAAGAAATACAGTATGGTTAGTCTACACACTTGGTTGCTAGTCTTTCGAATTTCAAAATCTATTCATTGTAAACTCTAATGCATTTTCTGTTAACTTTCACAAATCCAGCAGCACTTTTACATTTTATTTTGAAAATTATAAGTGTGTGTCTAATTTGAAATGCACAACTTTATTAAATACATGTTCTAAAACAGGATTTCCATTCTTTTTAAACAAGTGATTAAGTGGTCCTGGGATCCACGATGTCGCAGTGTTAACACAATCACCTCCCACCTCTGAGATCAGAGTACGAATCCCGGCCTGACTTCATATAGCACAGAATACAGTACAGAATACTGACCAACTGTGTGCACTGGTTTCCTCTGTCCTCCCAACTACCCGTCACAATACAGCCAATAAGGTACTAGGCGTGACATAAAACACTAAGTAAACCAAATTAACTAATCTTGTGGTCCTGAACTTCAGAAATTTTCGCCTGTGCATACAAGATGTGCTGAAAATCTGAAAACATATCTCTAGGACTTACGTTTTCCACCATAACACTCTTGTTAGTCCCTGTTCACACCATTCATCTTAGCAACATGTATTTAGATTCTACCAAAACATGAATGCATCAAGCCACAAAAAGCCTCTTGTTCTCCCCCCCCCCCCCCCCCTGTAAGTAACTCATAAGGCCCCAAACAGAACAGTGGGATCTAGGCATTAGCAGGTTCATCAGTTTTAGTGAAGGCCTTTTTGGACCCCCCTGTATAAGGTTTTGATTTCAATTCATATTGTCATGACTTAGATTTTACTTGCAAAAGAATAAGTGTATTAAAATAGGTAGACTTGATTACATTTGACACAAATACTAAGAGAAAAAGGAAATTCAACTCACGTATGTGTCCAAGAACCAAACCACAGATTACAGGTCTGACTGTCAAATGGGAAATTAGCCACATCAATGGAACAGGAGCTCTTGAATATCTGCAACACAAAAATTCAATTTACTGTATGTATTAAAGCCCCAGCTTTTTCACCCATTGTGTAAACCCCCTCTCCTAGTTTCTTGTGGAGAGTTTTACTCTGGCATAATTAGGAAGTTTGTAAGGGTATAACAGTGTTGACAATAGAAGAGAAGTTTAACTTACAGTTGAAGAAGGAATTACACTTTTTTATTTATTTTTCACCACGGGCCGTATTTATCCTAAATAGAGGGACATGGAGAATGGGAAGTTTTTGCATATACCGGCGCCATTTTCTATGGATAATTAGCATTACAAATTTATCGACAATTATCAGTTAATATTTCCATAACTATGTAAGCTTCAAAAAGTTATACACATCACTAGAAAGGTATTTTAACAGAGATTCTGCTCGTTTTATTGCAGTAAAATCCATGCATGTTAGAGGAAGTTTAGAGTTGAGTTTATTTCACTAGTTCAGCTATATATGGCAACCTTGTTTCACCTGTCTTTAAATATGGACTTATTTTAGTAATTAATCATACAAAATGGTGGATAATAAAAGTAAAATATCCCCCATTAGACATATACAAACAAGTATCACTCATGAAGGTGAACAGTACAATACTCGTGCTGTGCACTAGTAATATTATCATCCTTTGTGATAAACATATATTTTCAATTCTGAAGTTTGAAAAAAAATTTTTTGCAGGGATGCAAGGATGTTGTTACCCTCCAAAATGTCTGTTTCTTTGTATGTTTCTTTTTTTAATGCACATAATTTGAAAACTATAAATCAGATAAGGTTCATATTTTTCAAGGTTGTTCTAGGTGCACTTCGGTCTTCTTCAAAGATAATCCAAATGAATATTGTGACTCCACATTGACTCAGTGACTGGAAAACTACTGGATAGGAATGATATCTTCAGACAAGGTGGGATCTGCCCCTGGCACCCCCCCCCCCTCAAATATGATCCAGATCTGCATTGGTATTTTTGGCCAATATCCCGTTCCAGGTGCTCACTCAATCACTCTTGTTTGCTTTGCATTCTGGACAGTTGGCAGTCACCAAAATTGTGTATTACATTATGAAGGCGTGGAACAAATTGTCGAAGGGGTAACAAATATATATTGTGTGTGGTAGAAGTTGGAAGATGAATAATGTTTTCATCCACATATGAAAAGAGTCTCAAAAATCGGAATGTCATTTGTCATTCCCTGTCCCAAGCCAGTAACACAAAGCAATGGGAATAATATATGTTTATTTAAACTACTATTTCCTTGTATGAGTACATTATGATTAGGCAGGAATACTGATTTAGGAATTAATCAGAGTCTTCATATGTATATAACAAGCCCCGAGCTTACCCAGTTTTGTATTTTCGGACCCATTTTAATTTGGTGTTACATGATAATAAAGCCAAACTATGAAAAGGGGGGTAAGCAAGGTACTGAAAAACAGGTTAAATTCCGAATTTTGTAATTTCTAAATGACAACAGCCAAAAAGCACCAAAAGTGAATTCAATCAAATGGGCAATTTTTTCTTTTTTTTTAATTTTGTAAAAATTAAATGCACAATTATTGGAATTCAACCGAGCTTCAACATATGCTATTGCTGTTAGCATGCCTACATTTCTTCTTCATGACATCATGAGTTAAAAGTAATGTCAATGAGTCTAAAGTAGCAATTTGCACACCTGGAAAAAGGTACACTTTATCAATGATATATTACAAAGGTACTGACTTTCATTAACAATTATTTTCATCTGAAGGGGAATGGTACACCCAAAACCTAATTCTTGAGGTTGTGGATTCGAGGCCAGCATATGACCTATAACCTTTTTTGGGTGCAAAAGTAAGTTTATTTATGGTGATTTAATGTCAAATGTGTATTCATATATGTGAATAATGTGTACTGAAGTATCTACATTAAACTGGAAAACTAATAAAAAAAATCCTCATAAAAATAACATTTTAAGTTTTGGGTGAGTCTTTGCAACACACAAGAATCTGTTTCAATACAGTCACAGATATTATCTACATTAGTAAAATGCAAAATTCTGTCCATCTGTCCACTTGTCAGTAATGCCTAGCCAATTAGTTTTTTGCCATAATTTAACTAACCATAACCTCCTTACTTTTGGTCCAATTGTTATAATTCGTTTCACCATTGCGTTCGCTTCGATGACCTGAACTGATGTTTCAAATGGAAATGCCATTATTAAACACGCAATATTCCACAGGAAATTAAGACCGGAACTCCTATCCAATCAAATCCTCAAATTTATATGTGGGCTGCAGGAGCCAGCAAAAGTTCTAAATTTTAATCATATTTTCTGGTGAAATTCAAATGTTATTCAATTTCACTCTTCATTTTTCAAAAGATTAAAAACATTGCAGCGACAAAATTTTTGTGAAATCAAAATTCATGGGCTGTCACTTTGATGTAGCAAGAAGAACAATTGAGAAATAGCACACTTGAGGTGATAATTCAGTTTGATAAATTGCATTACATTTTGTTCTTAAGATTGCCTTCAAATACTAAAATGTATTATTTAATATTTCGCTTTGTTTAAATTAAGTACTCGGATGTATCTCTGAGAACTGCTTTCGTGGATCATGGTTTTGTTTTGTTTTGATTAGTCCCATAATAATTAAACATTTTAAACAAAATCATTTGAGAAAAGTTGTGGTTAAAGATGTGGCTATTTCGTCCACGAAATACCGCCTATTTTATTGATATTTATTAAAGCTCACTTTTTTATCTATACTTCTCATATTTATCAAGTATAGAACATGGTTTATTTCCTTCTTTTCTGATATTTTTCATTATTATTTTCACTTTATATTTAAAAGTATTAATAATAATAATAATCAGTTGGGCCCAACCAATCACTCAAATGGTATACAATGAGGCATATTACCAACACCCCAGTTCCACTTTCACGAATGTTTATTGTAACAGCTAGCTGATTTACAACTCATTAAGCTGCTATATGTCTCAACTGGGTCTGTAGAAATAGGTCAGGAAAGCCTGCAAACCGTGTGATTTGTCCTGAGTGAAAAGGGAAGTAGGACCAATAAAAAAAGATAAGGTCTTACAACCAAAAAGATAAGTGTTGCTTCTGACTGACTGCAATGACTCGTGAAGATATTTCACGATAATAAGCCCCAATAACTCTGGAATACACCTGCCACTATGGCCTAGTGGGTAACACACTCGCCTGTAATTTATTTATTTGGGTTTTAACGTCACTTTCAACACTGTACAGGTCATATCATGAATGGTAGTTTTATGGGCAGAGGATACCAGAAAATATAGTTGGTCAAGATTCTGTACTGTAAACTGCCGAACATTGGTCAGAAACTACCATCTTTTCCAAATAGGGTTCCGGGTTTGAACGCCTGACCTCAGAGGTGGGAGGTGAGTGTGTTACCACTGCACCACCCTAGCCCACTCGCCTATGAACACACAAGTTCATAGGTACAGGCAGATATATAGTGGCTTGGAAGACCACTTAAAATAGCATACATAACTTGATTATTCATTTTCCGAGTTTGAAAATTCCTTCATTGTTTTCAGTATATGTAAAGAATAAAGGTTGAATATATTTTGGGCAACCACTGTGTTGTTAATTTGTACACACTTCTGAGGCAGTAAGGCTAGAATTTCTTTGGCAATGTTATTAGTTTTTACCACAAGTTGCAACCAGACATCAGTGCACATAAACATACACACTTTTTCTGGCAATATTTCTTCTAAAAGCTAAAGAAATTTGCTTCTAACGTCAAGAAAGGCAAAATAATTCAATAAGATGTTATGAGGTACAACAACAAAAACCATGCTGCATATATATAAAAAGCCTTTATTATGGACAAATGCTGCAAATATCAGCTCAAAACTGGAACTGAAACACTCAGTATTTGTAATGTCATTTTGCAATGGTTTTCTAGCTTGTTATGTGAATTGGCATATATGTGTGATCAAAATATAAAGTCAACATTAAACAGCCAGTATCAGGCACAATATCAGCTGCCTGAGGTAATATAAGCTGCTGGATTTTAGGACAGGAAAGTATAGCATATGAGAGATAAAATTGTTTACAGTGAAAGTAGTATGGTCCTGGGCTTTTATTTTGTATTAATTTATTTAAAAGCAAATTTATGATTTATAAATTGCCTGTCACTGTAATAAATAGATATATAAAAGTCGTGTACATCCTCATCTTAAGTGCCTTACTGTCATACATCCACCTTTATAAAATAAGATATACATTGATACAAATTTATAAGTCGGGTGGAATTGCCCTAAAGGTTTTCTACCGAAATATGAGGCAGATAGTCAATTTGATATATGGCAATGGTTAAGGTTAATCTTAAAGTGTATGACAACTAACACGAGTAACGGTGTAAAGTATTTTTAAATTAGTGCATGAAATTGGGTTTACCTTAAGTTAAGCATATAAACCATTTAGCCTGGTGAAGTCATGACATGTAGTAAAGGTTAACCTTAAAGTGCATGTTAACTAACAAGAGTAATATTGTAGATAACTAAAATCTCCAAATGTTGAGCAAGTGTTTTCTCTATGGTTTCTCTTGAGGTGGGGTCAAATTTTACAGAAGAAGAGGGGGCCAGATTGGAAAGACGAAGAAAAGCAAAGTAAGCCAGGAGAAAAATTGACTTGTAAATGAAGCCAGAAGGAAAAGAGTCACAAGGTTTGACAAGTTTTAGAAGAATGGGGACAGAGAAGTTTGCTTTAAATTTGGGGGAATAAGGGGCATTCATAGCTACAGACTTAATGAACAAGTGAATTTTTCTATGAGAAAGGGGGGCATACGGGACGTCAAGCAGGCGGAAGTAGTGACACAATACGAAAGCCAGAATTGAGTCCACCTCATGGAGAGGGATCTGGCAATAAGAGGTGAAGGCTAAAAACAAGCTAAACTTGTCCATGTAGGCCTAGGAGGTACGTGGTCTAAGGCCTAATGAAATTCTGGCATATGCTGCCTCCACCAGTGACTTAGCTGGACCTGAAATTAAATAAACACATTGGGATAGAAATGTCGACCATTGACAGGCCACCAGGTACAGTGGTCAAACAGCTGATCATTGATGAGACCACTTTCAAATACTCTGGACAGAATGTCCGCCTTAACATTGTCTTTACCTGGAATGTGAGTACATTCTAGTTTTATATCATAAGTGGCTAAAAGTAGCCAGATAGATCTGGCTACTTGCTGCATGTAAGTGTCTTTTATTCTGCCATTTTGCATTGCATATACTACAGCTTTGTTGTCAATGTGAAACCTTACCCACTGGCCTGTCCAATTTTTGGCAAAAGTTCTAATGGCTATCAAAATGTTTAAACATTCCAACTGGATGATACTGAGACCCTGAGTGGCCAGGACTTGCCTGGACACAGCATATACGTTATTTGCCCAGTACAAACCCATCCCAGAAAGGGATGCATCAACAAACACGTCAAGTTTATTTCTGGCGTCATCAAACATGACCTTTCCATTAGCTTTAGTGAGGAATTGGACAAACCAGGAGAGGTCCTGCTTCATTTCTGCATTAAGTACAATACGTCCAGTAGCTTTCCTGAGATTGTTAAGCAATCCATTTACAAAAATTCTTGCAGCATGCACACAACGGTGTATATACAAGAGCTTTCCTAATAAGCTCTGCAACTGCCTCTTTGAAACATATGATCTAGTTAAAAACAATCTGCAAGTATCGACAATTTGCAGTATTTTTTCATGTGGAATAGTAAGTTGACGTGCGTCAACATCTACACAAATACCCATGCAAGTTAACACCTTAGTGGGGGACAACCTTCTTGGGGTTTATTGGGACCCCAAGAAACTCGAATAAAGAATACAAAGTATTGAATTCATGCTCAGCTTGGTGACGTGGATGAATCGCTATGACATCATCTATATAGTTGCGTATGATTACTCCTTTTGACGCCATGAAGTACTGAATGATGTCTGTCGTACGCTGACAGAGAACACTACCCGTACGCATGCCCATGGGAACGCTAATGTCCAGATACGAGTTGGCTTTCCACTTGAGACCTAGCAGGTCATAATCTAAAGGGTCGACGTGCAAGTTACGGAACGCCCTAGATACATCAATTTTTGATAACATCACATCACCTCCCAAGTGGTCAATAGCGTCAACTATGTCCTCAGCAGATGGATATTTTAGAATATACGGGACACCATCATATATTTCATTTGAAATGTGATCATTAACTGCTTTACCCCAGGGGTGACTAAGATTGACAATAACATGTCTGGTGTCATCAGGTTTTGGTCTTGACAAAATTGGGGAATAATGGACTTGAAAGGGGAAGTCCTGACATGGGCCAACAATAGCCCTATATTTAAGTTCCTTGTCAAAATAGGTGTCAATGTCATGGGGGAATTGAACAGCCGAGGGGTGGTTTACAATATTCTCGTTGAACATGAATGTATCTCTGTTTACACAGAGAGGAAAACCATATTTCAAATATTCCAACAAAAGCTTATCATAATAGTTCACACATAATGCCCTCCAATTTGCAATGTTTAGATCAGTGGGTACGCTCACCCTAGCTAGTTTGTAATTTGGGCAACCAGTGGCTGCCACCAGTATTATCATTTAACACCACAGAAGGTCGAAACAATGGAACAGGGACATGTGCTTGACTAATAAACCCGAATTGTGTGTTTAAACCATCGTTATAATTTATATCACCTTTTACAGTGTTATGAATAAAACACCAATCAATGTCCTTGGACAGACAATTACACAGTTTATCAATAAAATGTGTTTCTCAACACCCTTTGTTATGATTTGACACCTTTGACATGTCAAGAATACGATTACTTTCATCATTATTTTATTTTTTATTATTACTTTTCAAACATTATTTACATCAAACATAATTTTTGACAATACATTATGCACAAGATCCCTACCATTGTCTGTATTTCGATAACAGTTTGAGTTTATGAATCTATTAGTGTTAACTGTTCTAAATTTACTTATAGTTCACTTGGCCTTGTCCTTTCCTTGATCCCCTGTTCTGCGACGTAAGCAATCCTGGGTCTTATGATAAAAGTAGCGTCCCACTTCCTTAAAACAATAAGAACATGCATGTTTCCAGATTTGACCCCCTACCACGTGATCAGATGAAAACTTACAGTCATTCTTATTGAAGTCCTCACAAATTTAGTCTTTTGCTGCACCTTTGTTGTCCTTAGTGTTGGTGGGGTTTGACTTGGCAGGAATGACACGAGCTGTGTTCCGGATCCGGATTTTTTCAACCTCGTCTGGACGCCTCAATGTAACCTTACCTCGCTCCATGTCCTGTAATAAGACCATATGTGCATGACGAGCTGTCAACCAGTTGGTCTCAAGAGTGTCCTGTAACAGATGGCGACCATACTTGAGCATATTGTTCCGAACTGTGTTACTCTGTTCCTCTTGGATACAGCCCATAAATCCAATGACGAATTGGATGGGGGAGAGGTCCTTGTATTCTGGGAGGTTTCCCCCCGCACTAGGGAAGCAATGATGGTGGGGCCATGGGATTTCCAATTTTACAGCATTATCCCCAGCCCTGTGCAAACCCGACTTTAACTTTTTGCCTGGTCTGATGAGTCGCTGACAGCCTGATGTGTCACCCATTTGACGCTCTGACGCCCCACCTTTCTGGACTTCTTACAAAATTCTCAAACAAAGTCAACCAGTTTACCTAAGAGAATTAATTCACCCCTTAGAGTAGTGGACTCTAAGGCACGCAGCAACACATTAGCAATATCCAAATTCAAAATCCATGGACAGAAATAGGTCAGCACCATGGAGAAGCCATAAGAGAAAATGAGCTGAGGAGGATATGCCTTTGCAAAGAGATAGGCTACAAACCCCCATTTTTGACCATAAAGTTCACAAATCAAACACTTCTCTAATTACTTCAGTCACTATGCCACAGTGCTTTGGAACTCTTATCCCTTTCATGTAAGAAACAGTCCCTCTGTTGTATCTTTTAGGAAATACCTCAAAACCCACCTCTTCAACTCCAGTTTCCCAACTTAGTCTTCTTCCCTCCTGATCACACCCACAACTCTGGATTACTGACCCTGTACGCCCCTTGACTCTCCCTGTGATAATAATTTTGCTTAACTAGTGTACTGGATTCCCCTTTGTGGGGAAGATACTGTGCCTGCAAAGCAGTAGATGAAATTAGATTAGATATCCTCACTCGGAATTAGAATGCCAAAAAAATTTAAAAAGGTGCACAAAAAACGAGTAGATTTGGGCCTGTGTTTTACAACACATGCTCATGATGTTCAAAACTGGTAGTAAAGTTGAATTAAAATAGACAGAATTTCCTTATTTCTGGTTATTCTCAATTCCTTTTCACTGTAGTTTTACCATATGCTTTACTTTAAACAGAGCATGTGACAACTAATCTAGTGTCAACAACTTGTTTTGTGTTATCTGACTTACTTTGTGCAATCATTTGGAATATTTTATGTCACTGACTTGATCTGTAGCATGAAGGCTTTTCCTTTGTATTACCTGGCTTACTTATTTATATAAGAAATTGATTTTGTGCACCATATTTAGACCTATTTGCAGGGTGATGAAAAACAAGTTGATGAAACAAAATAAATTTTTATATAGAAATATACATGCATATGGAGCTATAGAATAAAAATGTCGGTATCTATCAGGTTCTGCATTCTTCCCTCTGGATGTTCAGAAGAAAGTTACTTTATAGAGTATTCTCCATAGCCAATGATATTTTGTATGCCAATTTCAGCTTGGCGAGAAAAATCGAGTTTCTCTCCAACAGTAAAACATGGAATGTCTATAAGTCTGACTTGATGCCAATTATTTCTTTTCAGAACAAAAATAAACCATTTTTTCTGTACATGTTTATTGCAGTTTACCCAAAAAGTACAATTAAGAAAACCAACCAGCAGCAAGGCTACTTCACATTCAAATAGGTCCCAGGAGACTTATAATTTAGTAACCGAACAAATTCTTGAAATGCTGCCTGGTAAAATGCTGGATATGGGCCATCAGATATATCTGATGGGTTTACCCGATTCTGTCACTTCTAACAAAAATGCTCAATTGGCGGACATAAAATGGAAAAATGTGTCACTTTCATTTGAAATTAGAGGTTAACCAATGCCTTACTAGATCCCTTTAAAAGCCTGATTGCCACATTTTCAGGTAGATTTTGCTGATAAGGTGGATCTAGTCTAGATAGAGTTGCAAAACAATAATAATAATAATAATTCCTCAATGTAGTGTCAGTTTAATTTGCATACTGTAGTTTAATGTGCATAAAATACCAACTGGGTCTAATATTATTGCATGCAAAATGAATGACTTGTGATGAACACCAAAATATACGGTGACACCTATTTGATCACCATAAAGACAAAATGTGTAAGTCTTGCACTTCACACGACTGTAACTTCTTAACAACTTAAAGAACTTTTAAGACATTACATATGATACAAAATAAGTTGTTATATAGAAATACACATCTACATGGAGCTTAAGAATTACAATGTCTGTGTGATTTGAACCTGTTGAGCATTCCGCTCTCCGGACTTTCAGAAATAAAGAGTATTCTCCATAGCCAATAACACTTTGTGTGATAATTTCAGTCTGCAAAAATGGATTTCTGTCCCTCAATGAACATAGGATGTTTACAAGTCTGACCTGGTGCCAATTATTTCTTTTTAGAATACTAAAAAAATGCATAGTTTTAAGGGCTCAAATCTGAGACATTATGAGAGCCGACTTAATACCCCAGTCACACTACAGGCGGTATTTCCTGTGGTTATAGATGACAGGAAAAAGAGAGTCAAAATGTCATACTTTCTGTACAACACACCTCTATTATAGTTTTGTTACCGACACCAATGGCCACATTTTGACACAGGACAGATGTTGTAAAGATAAGGTATTGTTATGGCAAACATATGACATGTGTAGATACACAGAGGGAGAATAGTACAGAATGTGGTGATAAGGTGGCATAAAAAATATAGAACTATATGAGAAGCCTGAAGAGGTTTCCTTAAACGATGCGGCAGCATATATAGTGAGAGGCAATTTTTTTTTTAAAGAATGGTCATAAGACCCTAAAATTAAATCTAAAAGCTTTATTCCTGACAAGATCGGTACTGAGTCCTTGTGAGAGAAACATTCACCTTCAAATGTATTTTTAATATTTTAAATATTTTTACATCAAATTGATTTTGCTTGAGACCTTGACAACAGAAAACATAAGTGTAAAACCAATAACATTATGCTCAGGTCAAGGTTATCAGGATGGCTTCTAGACAAATGTGTAACAGTGGGGCAGCAGTAGTAGAATACTCAACTTTTAACAGTCTGGTAGTTGAATAAAACTAATCAATTTTTCCCTATCTATAGAAAAAAATATCTCCAAAGGGTGCTCACACACCATGTCCTGAAGTGAAACATGACTGTTTTTTTTCAAAACAAATATCTCATTTCCCTCAAGTGAAGAGAAATGCTTGGGGCAAAAGTTACACATTACTTTCATTTGTTGCTGTGAAAAGAATTGATATGCCATTCCAATATGACCTTGAGAGCTTTGAAAAATGTACTTTAATGGTTCTGTGTAGCAACCCCATGGCTTGAATTAGCCTAGGCTTATTTGATGGATTTCCTATCATTAGAGATCAGGGAGCTATAGAATGTAAAGGAATGTAAGACAAGTCAGTAGAGTAGGGAGAGACACATTTATAAGGCTATTTTGGCGCCTGTTAATCTTCGAGCAGACGACATTAAGCTATTTATTTCAAACAGAACTTTATTTGGTACTTTTAACTTTTAGTTGACTCATAAAGAGATAACAATGGTATTTGCAATATATTTTATAGTTGTTCTGTGTACTTTTAAATCCACACATACATTATAAACTGATGAACTAATATACTTATCACACACAGTAAGAGATTTGGAATGCATTGGATGAGAATGAATAATAAAGAATTCTATTAAAAATGACACATAAAAGAAACACAGATATTTTTAACCAATCAGCTATCAGAATTCTAAACACATGCTCCTCTGTGCTTTCCAATTAATCTGTAGCTATTTGTAGCCAACTATTGTACCAGAAGACTTGGAATATATAATTTCCTTTTGCAGCCGCAGAAGGAATGTGGTAACAATTACCGGTTGCTTCCAAGTTGCAACAGGAGTTTCACTTAACAAATTTATCTATAAACTAAAATAACAATTACAGTCAACAGAGATAATCCTAATAGTTCATATAATAATACAATAACACAATAACGAAACTAGTCTGACCTGACCACATTTCTGTCTATGTAACTAACAGTTAACGAGTTTGTCCACTGTGTCCAAGAATCTGTTCTGGGATCCATTCTGTGTCCACTTACATTAATTGTCTGTATCCTGTGATCTGCTTAGTGTCCATAAACACAAAATGTATGATTCCTATGTCTGTGTCTATATACAGATATTCAGAGAGTTTGCAAAACTAAGCTGATCACTCAAGGATGCAAACAGTATCCAATATAAAGCAATTTTACTCTCTGGTAAATCTACAAATTTTATCAAGTTCATTCCAATGAGTTCAGCACAAAAAATATATAATAATCGGCTTATACCCACTTTACACAGAAATAAAGTGGTTCACATTATAACAGTATATTTCTAGGTCAGTATTGCAGTATAGCACACCAACTCAAAACGCACTGCATTGAACCCTTTATATAATGGAGATATCCAAAGATCTTGAAAGTATGTAAACAATGCAGGTTAGAAGGTTCTAAAAAATACACAGTACATTTCCAGGAAAAACATTGTATTTCCCACTACCTATAAATGGATCATTCCAGTTTTACACAAGATAAGTCAACGCTAGCTAGACCAATTCTGTAAACTAGAGAGAAAATCAATTATTCAATATAAATATATGGTCAGTCAAGGTCAAGGTCCAAGATAAGTTGATGTAGAATAATTGGTATTATAAAACAAACAAACAATATATATAATGGGACAAGAGCCTTTTATTTTACAAAACACACAAGTACAACATATTAAGTTTCAATATAAATTGGACACACACAAACTAGTAAATTGTTTAGATACTGAAAGTACTTAAAAGGCCCCACATAGAAACATAGAAGTTGTGAATATGAATGATTTATATAATGTAAAATCTAACTGGTGGAGCAATGTTAAAGGCAAGGTAAAACACGTAACTGGTGGAGCAGTGTAGTGTTGATGTACACACATGACCCAACAAAGGTGTAGTGCAGGTGATGTAGGGGAAGGTGGGTGGAGACGTCTTGCTCCAAGAACTTCTAAAAACAATATTGATGCAAATTAACTCTGTAAGTCAGAAAGTAAACAAACTATGGCGGGCAAATAAGGTTGTGAACATTTACTGACACATGTACTATGGCCACTAATGAGGCACATGGTTTAAGGTTTTGTAAACAATAAATACATAAACAAACCTGCCAGGAGGTGGCAGTGAATTCTACTGACACAGACCTAATTGACACTAATTAAGCATACGACTTGACCTGGAGTAATGACTTAAATACAAGCAATTAAGACCTAGCCCTTAACTGAAAAGTTGTGACAAGCACAACCAATAAAAAAAACAACAAAACTCTGCTACAGCCACAGACAACATTGTTTCCTTAAACAATATACTGTCAGTGCGCCCTTGTATGTAGCATTCTCCAACGTGGTGTAAATACAAAAAATATTTTAACAGTCATAACCCCAGGCTGCTATTTTTCTCCCACTATTCAAGTTGTCGCCTCCTGTCTTAGGACACTTCTTCTCAAATTCAAAATTTAGCCCCATATCAGCCTGTGAGAAAGTCCCTTCAGTGTCATATATGTCAGTGAAAATTGCGGCGATAGCAAGAGGTTATGGCATGCACTAAACAGAACATTGAGTCGGTCAAATTCTACTGTCCTCCCATCCTTTGATGATGAAAAATCTTTAGCAAACAGATTTGGTTCGTTTTTCATTGATAAAATTAAAAAGATTCGAGACACCTTTAAATACACCCGATCTCAGGTTCTTCATCCAGACAAGGAGCCGCCGACTTTCTGTTCCTTTCAAGCTGTCACTGAGAATAAGTCCTTAAGTTTATCAAGGAATCCCCTTCTAAAACTTGCTCCCTTGATCCATGCCCCACTCACATTGTGAAACAATGTATTGACATTCTTCTCCCTTCATTGACTAAACTAGTTAACTTGTCCCTCAAAAACGGCATTTTCCCCAATCCTTTCAAACAGGCTATTGTCACTCCCCTCCTCAAAAAGTCCACCCTTTCAAAAGAGAATTTGAAGAACTTCCGACCAGTGTCCGGTCTCAGCTTCTTGTCAAAATTGGTCGAGCGAATTGTGGCTGCCCAAATTAGATCTCATATGGATTTTCATGATCTTGGTAATACTTTCCAGTCAGCCTACAAGGTGGGGCACTCGACAGAAACTGCCTTGTTGTGCATCAAAAATGAGATTCACCTATCTCTGTCCAAGGGCATGCCTACAGCACTAGTGCTACTCGACCTGTCTGTGGCATTTGACACTATCGATCATGACACACTCCTATCCTGTCTGTCGTCTAGATTTGGTTTTGCTGGAACAGCATTAAAATGGTTTAGATCCTATCTCCAGGATCGGTTTCAGTCAGTCAAGATTGGTTCTAGTCTTTCGAATTTGTTCAAATTGAAGTTTGGAGTCCCCCAAGGTTCTGTCTTAGGTCCCCTTCTGTTTTCCCTCTACACAAGACCTCAAGTCATCAGAAAATATACTGGAGTCCGTTACCACTTCTATGCGGACGACACTCAGTTGTTCATTCACTTATCCCCTGATGATAGTCTAAAGTCTTTTGACCGTCTTAAATCATGTTTGAATGATATTCAGGTCTGGATGTCTGAAAACAAACTCAAGCTAAATCCTGATAAAACAGAATTCATAGTCTTCGGTGCCAAAGACAGACACAAATGGCTCAGTGACTCACTACCTGTCAATATCCTGGGTAATTGCCTCTCTCCCGCAGATGTTGTACGCAATCTGGGTGTTCTGTTTGATGCAAAGTTTTGTTTCACCAATCACGTAAATTCTGTTATCAAATCCTGCTTTATCAGCCTCAGGGACCTTCATCGTATCAGGAGGTTTCTTTCTGTGGATACATCAGTGGTGATTGCAAATGCTCTGGTCAGTAGTCGTTTGGATTATTGTAACTCTCTTTTTCGCAGTTTGTCATCCCGAAATGCTAAAAGGCTCCAATATGTTCAAAATGCGCTTGCACGGTTTGTCACTGGTGCTTCAAAGAACACTCACATTACATCCACCCTTAGGACACTCCATTGGCTACCCATTAGACAACGTATTATCTTCAAAACCCTAGTTTTGGTCTATAAGTACCTCACCACTGGCCAGCCTAAGTATTTTGCACCATATCTCCCCTTGTACAAATCTGCCGTGAATACAAGACGTTCCAATCCCAAAAATTTGTTCCTTCTGGTTCCCTCTTACTGTCCTTCCATCCATAAATCAAAGGTCCATTTAACAATAGTTTCTCATATGATGCCCCTAAGTTATGGAATGATCTTCCATATGATATACGCAGTGCTCCAAATCTCTCCAGTTTCAAAAGTCGACTCAAAACCTACCTATTTCAGAAATCATTCCCACCATAGCTTCTTACTACCGAACCCCTCCCTGGCAACGACTCGGAACATGTCTAATGTCTCATGATTTATGCCTTACGGATTGGATGGTGTGCCTTAGAATCCGTTGATACGGAGATTAAGCACCTGGACAACTGATTGATTGATTGATTGATATATCTGATATCTGATTTTTTCCGGTGTTTGCCACTAGGGTCTAGAATTATATTAGTGCAGTATGGTAAGGGTGTTAAAAGTAAAATATTTCATATGTACTGGACCAGCTGCCCCTGTTATAATGATATGATTTTATAAAAATTTAAGTAGTGAAATTAAATAATAAAAATCCCATACTAGTTTTCATGGGTTTGTTTTACTTCCCTCGAGTGATGTATACCAGAAACATATTTTTAAGTGCAAGCCCTGCCAATCTCTTGCTTAAAGAGATCACTTGTGCTTCTAGATATCAGTTTTTACATAAACATTCATGATTGTGCACTACTCTAGTGCACCACTTGTGTTTTTGGTTGCTTTTCAGCTCGTGCATCATGATTGAAAGAAACTTCAGACTTTTTAGACATTTTAATGCGTTAATGGTTCCAGAAGAAACCTATCTTTGATTGAAACCTGAGTGTCTGCAGCCCAGGGTGCTGCCACGTACAGACTTACTTAATAACTTACTTAATACTCTATCTTGCATTTTCTGATAAATATACTGTATTTTTTGTAACACTAGATATTACATATATAACAAGGCTACTGCCGCAGCGGTTATCTCCTGCCTTAGAATCAGTAATAATGGAGACATGAGACATGAGGCCTTTGTATAAAGATAACCCCACTTGACATTGAAGAAGGGGTCAAACTTTCCTAGCCATATATATATTGCGCATATTTGATGAACCTAGCTGCAATATTTCAAGTCTTAGAGCATCTTAGTGATTTTGAAATAATTGGCAATGGCGGCCATTTTGTTTTTCAAAATCAGGCCAAAATTTTTCTCAAGCAAAACATTTGAAGGCCAGGACTTTTGATGGTCTGTCTTTATATTCTGAAGCCATAGCACCAATAATAAGGGTGAAATAAGGACATTTTAGTGTGACGACCCCATTTAACCTCGAAGCAGGGGTCAAAGGACAAATTCAACACCTGGAAAAGATTCCCAGGCCATGACTTCCTACAAGTTGTTTCCACATTCTGAACCTCTAGGAGCAATATTAGGGGATATATAAGGCCTTTTTAATAGAATGACCCCGTTTGACATTAAACATGTGATATGGCAGCCATTTTTGTTTTAGAACTAGGTCAAAATTACTATCAGGCAAGTCTTTCTAGCCATATATCTTTTGTGCAAATATCATGAAGCTAGCTGGAATATTTCGAGATTTAGAACAACTTTATGATTTTTAAACAGTTGGCTATGGCGGCCATTTTGTTTTTCAAAATGAGGCCAAACTTTTGCAGAGATGGGTTTTTGTAGCCATAAACATTCCTGCAAATTTGATGAAGATATCTTTATAAATGAATGAGATGTTACGGTTTATGTTAAAACCTTACAAACGGACACACGGTTGGATGCACAAACAGACACAAATATGGAAGGCATTTACAATCTCTCGACCACAACCTATGCTTTTCATGGTCTGTCTTTACAATCTGAAGCCATACCACCAATAATAAGTGAGAAATAAGGACGTTTTAATGTAACAACCTCATTTAACCTTGAAGCAGGGGTCAGAGGTCAAATTCAACACATGGAAAAGATTCCCAGGCCATGACTTCCTACAAGGTGTTTTCACATTCTGAACCTCTGGGAGCAATATTTGAGGAGATATAAGGCCTTTTTAATAGGATAACCCCGTTTGACATTAAACATGTGAAATAGTGGCCATTTTGTATTTTGAACTAGGCCAAAAGTACTATCAGGCTAGTTTTTCTAGCCATAAGTCATGGCACTATAGCTTTTGTGCAAATTTGATGAAGCTAGCTGGAATATTTCAAGATTTAGAGCACGTTTACGATTTTCAAACAATTAGCTATGGCGGCCATTTTGTTTTTCAAAATGAGGCTAAAATTTTTCAGAAACAGGTGTTCATAGCCATAAACATTCCCTGCAAATTTGGTGAAGATATCTTCATAAATGAATGAGATATTAAGGTTTATGCAAAAACGTGACGGACGGACGGGCGCACGCAAATACAAAAGGCGTTTTATAATCTCTGGACCATGGCCTTCGGCCACAGATGGGAGATAAAAATGAGCAATAGATATACATGAACATAACTGTTCAGTTTGGGATTATTTTTGCCCAAAATCACATTCTTGCTTGGTGATGGAAAGCAGTTTTAGGTGGGAAAAACTGCATATTTTGTTGACATAATGATGACATAATCTATGACCAATAGTGGTCAGGCAGGGGCACCGTAGTGGTAACAGGTGGCTGAGGTATCGCTACAAAGTACAAAGTAGCAACAGTGAACAGTCATTCTAATGAAGAATTAGTGAAATTATCTTGTAGCTAAAATGTTTACTTATACATTATTGTTGTGATATGGATATCAATAGAGTTTAAAATACAAATACCCTATACAACGTGTATGGCCAACAAATGTTTAAACCCATCTTTACTGTTTTGTCTAATTGTCTATAAGTAGGCTACAGAATCTGTAAAAAGCCATTGTAGATTTCTGTATAAAGCATGCATTTTGCATCAGTTTTCAATGTTTTCAACGGACGGGCGCACGCAAATACAAAAGGCGTTTTATAATCTCTGGACCATGGCCTTCGGCCACAGATGGGAGATAAAAATGAGCAATAGATATACATGAACATAACTGTTCAGTTTGGGATTATTTTTGCCCAAAATCACATTCTTGCTTGGTGATGGAAAGCAGTTTTAGGTGGGAAAAACTGCATATTTTGTTGACATAATGATGACATAATCTATGACCAATAGTGGTCAGGCAGGGGCACCGTAGTGGTAACAGGTGGCTGAGGTATCGCTACAAAGTACAAAGTAGCAACAGTGAACAGTCATTCTAATGAAGAATTAGTGAAATTATCTTGTAGCTAAAATGTTTACTTATACATTATTGTTGTGATATGGATATCAATAGAGTTTAAAATACAAATACCCTATACAACGTGTATGGCCAACAAATGTTTAAACCCATCTTTACTGTTTTGTCTAATTGTCTATAAGTAGGCTACAGAATCTGTAAAAAGCCATTGTAGATTTCTGTATAAAGCATGCATTTTGCATCAGTTTTCAATGTTAAAGCTTACTTTTTAATTTAAAGCTTTAAGCAATTACAGATTGAAATATTTCAAACCAAGCATGAATTTTATATGCAGTTTTATCAGCTATATTTCCTGTTTTTGTCATATAGCACTTATTTCTTGAAGATATGTTAAAGCAAGAAACATATACTGGTACTTGTAGGTTTTGAATTACATCTTCTAACAATGATTATGCCCATTGACCGTGTAGAGGCTTTGAGTAGGTTATACATGAAGCATTATCTGCTTACAAAGAGTCACGTCCCATAGCAGACTATAAGTGCAGGTTATCCTATCATTTCTGTAGCTCTTCAGCTGCTCTTCCTCCCCCATTCTGTGCCATTCCGTCTCTTTCTGCGTCTCCAGTGAAGTTGTATGTTTGTTGTACAATTATTTACAATATCTTTACAGCATTTTTCGATGCTCAACAATGGCCATTGTCCTCCCAGTCACCTATTTCCTTCTGTAACCAAACTGTAGCTAGTGGTGTGTAGCTGGATATCACAGGTTGCACCACAATGTCTCTCTCTGTCCTATCATCCATAATTGCCAGAAATACAGGCTGTAGTGTACATTACTTCATTTTGTCCTAATCGGGTCTAGTAGTATAACCATCAGATCAATACATACAAGGGCATTCAGAGCAGTCATTATGTTTTTGTATTCAGACATTGATCCAGATGACTGTAAGATTTTAATGGGATCTAAGTTGGACCAAGACCCATCTTCTGATTTTTTGTTCATGAAGTTCCAACCAGCAATATTTTCGTAATGCTAGTAACAAACAGACAAATAAACGGTCATGAAAACAATACTTCCTGGGCGGAAGAAAAAAAAAACTGTCATCCAAATAATTAATTTTAGTTTGATCAAGTCTCTTCAGGGTTATCATATTGGTAACTCTACAGCCTCTAAAATGTCATTATTTTGCTCCCTTTCTACTACATTATTAGTTAGAAAAGCAATTACTGTGGTGGAGTGAAACATTTTCCTATTTTCTTTTAATTCCCTCGTTCACCAGTAGCATGTCCAAATGTAATCCAATTTTGATTCTAACACACATTCACTGTAAATTAAGACTACCATTTAACTTTAACACAAAAGGGAAATTCTTTCATTAAAGGGATAGCTACCCTTTTTGGGAAATCTAACAATGCAACAGTTAATAAAGTCAGTTGCATTAAAAGGGTCCAGATCACTGGGAAGTCTTTACTGGTTTGGGATGTCCAGGGGTCATACTCATCAAGTGTCTCAGCTTGTTCTTATGCTAAACTGTGCTATAGTTTTACACAAAAGTGAAAAATCTAGAATTTGGCTAAGCCCTTTCATGAATACAGTCCCTGGATCAGGCTGGACTGCTAATGCCCATGACACACTACAGGTGCTATTGCCTACATTTGTTGACATTTTGTATAATCCTCTGTTCTCTGCTTTCCTTGGTAACTCTTCCAAAGAGGTATTAAATTCACGATCGTTTATTTGTCTGTTTGTTTTAGGAGGATTACCCAAATACTACTTGCTCGATGAACAAATGAGAACATGGGTTGTGGTCATACTTTCATCCCATGAAATATTGAGAGGGATTTGGATCACTACCTGGATACAAAAGTATGTCACAAGATCAGATAGTTATTCCCATTACTTATTATAGAACCATTTAAATAATCACACATGCATCCTACAAGTGTTCTTGTTAGGTGTTGTGTCAGTGACAATATTTCGATTCTACACCTAGTTCTATGCCCATCTAATTTATTGTGTGTGGAAGTGTTGTGGCCACAATTCCGAAAAATTCCCAAGTCAAATAATTCCAGGTATGACATCTTGGCTACAATATCCACTGTAAGATATGTTCAATACCATTAAAATTATCAACTGCTGGCCAAATTTGGAACCCGAGTGCATTTGCAACCATATTGTATTACTGGTCACTCAGGCATGGTTAGATTCATGCAAATTCTTTCAGGCCAGGACGCTTAAGTAACATATATAGATACCTCCATGAAGGGTAATATTTTGGACACATGACTCATATAAAGGTTTTATTATCTCCCACCAGCGGCTGAAGGCCGTGGTTGGGAGTTTATAAAATGCCTTAGGTACGTGACTCTGTCCGTGCATCCATTTGTCACGTTTTTAACATAAACCTTAATATCTCATTCATTTATAAGGATACCTTCACCACATTTGCAGGGAATGTTTATGGCTACAAAAACCTGTCATTGTAAAATTTTGGCCTCATTTTGAAAAACAAAATGGCGGACATAGCTAAAAATAAAAGGTATTCTAAATCTTGAAATATTCCAGCTAGCTTCATCAAATTTGCACAAAAGCTATATGACTAGAAAAGCTAGTCTGATAGTAAGTTTGGCCTAGTTAAAAAAAAAAGAAAAAAAAAATGGTCACCATATCACATGTATAATGTTGAACGGGGTTATCCTATTAAAATAAAAACCTTATATCTGCCCTAATAATGTTCCTAGAGGTTTGGAATGTGAAAACAACTTGTAGGAAGTCATGGCCTGGGAATCTTTCCCAGGTGTTGAATTTGACCTTTGACCCCTGCTTCAAGGTTAAATGGGATCACCACACTACAACATCCTTATTTCTTCCTTATTATTGGTGCTGTGGCTTCAGAATGTAAAGATAGACCATGGAATGGGCCTGGTCTGCAAATGTTTTTCATGAGAAAAATTTTGGCATTATTTAAAAAAACAAAATGACTGCATTAGCCAATTATTTCAAAATCATTAAGAGGCTCTAAAACTTGAAATATTGTAGTTAGGATCATCAAATTAGCACAAAAGATATATGGCTAGGAAAGGTAGCCTGATAATAATTTGGCCTAGTTTCAAAAGCAAAACGACTGTCATATCACATGTTTAATGTTAAACGGGATTATCCTATTAAAAAGGCCTTATGTACCCCTTATCATTGTAACTATGGGTTCCAAATGTGAAAACAACTTATAGAAAGTCATAGCCTGAGACTCTTTTCCAATTGCTGACTTTTACCTTTGGCCCCTTCTTCAATGTCAAGTGGGATTATCTTACTACAAAAGTCTTATATCTCCTTTAGTTCTCCATTATTTCTGATCCTAAGGCGGGAGAAAACCACTGTGGCAGTGGCATTTTGTCTTATGTAATGGAGTCACAACAATTAAACATTCTTGGAATTTGGCATTTTGTGGGACACTATAAAGCAGGCAGTTAGGTAGTGAATTACCTTGTGCAGTAATATAATACTTTTAATCCAATAAAATAAATGAAGTTAGATCGAATGTTAAATTTGGATGCAGTGTGTTACACATAAAATATGGTGACAACCTCCTGCCTATGAAAAGACCAATATGAGTTTTTTACATAAACAAAATACACCACAGAGCTCTCTGTGTAGGCAAAATGTAGGTTGAAATTACTTATCTTACTGTTCCATATTCACGTGTGATTGTATAAGAACATGAGTGATCCTGTCAAAAAAGTAATCTTCCCGTGAAAGATTTTATAGTCAGGCAGCATAGCTGACCTATTGTGCATTTTGTGATAAAAGCACCAAACTTGGCACATTTGTAGAAAAGCATATTCTGAACAGATCTAGAATTTGGCCACTGCCAATTTGGTCATTGATGGCCCTAGCAGCCATTTTCCAAAATGGCCACCAGTTCAATTAAGCCAATGTTTGGAATAGGGTCCCAAGAAGTTATGTGATTTCAAATGGATTTCAAATGGAGTCAGCTAGCATCATAAGCTCTAAATAAACTATGCAAAATAATAAGCAATGTGTATGTGTTTTGATTTCACTGTTAACATGATTAAAATGGACAGAAAACATGGAAAAACAGAAATTCCAGAACCAATTTTATTCTAGTGATGCCCTTAACAGAACCCATCTTTACACTCTATGTGAAAACTAACCACTCTGATAGCTCTTATGGAAAAGCTCTTATAGAATCAATAATACATGGACTACCATTAACTTGCAGTAGTAACCTCCCAACATTCACATGTACATGTACTTTCAAGCACTGCTTGAAAGAATACTGAAGTCTTCTATGATCTCAACAGTTAATATTGTTGATTAGTGATACACTTTTTTAAACTGAATACAGTTAAAACAAAAATGGGAATATCTGGCTTTTAATTTAGGACAAAAGAAATGATAATATTGCTAGCTTCTCTTTAGTATCTACTAGGGATGGGTCGGTATCAAAAATGTATACATCGGGACATAGCCAATGCAAAACTGTACCGATTTGGGGATTCCGCGTTTTAGTACACCGTAATCAATAATTGAGATTTCCTCTTAATGACATTGCAATAAAAGTTCCCAAATGGACAAAATATGAGAGAAACCTGTATAATTTATTCAGATTTCTTGTTTATTCCCAATATTTTAAGTTTTCCTTCCATTATATGTGTTATCAACTGAGATTTATGTTATAAAGTGTCGTAACCAAAACATGGCAGTTCTGCTCAATGTGTCGCTTTAAAGTCTGCAAATAGACGGAAATATGGGGATAAAAGCCGTTATTTCTTCAGATTTTGGGTATGTTTCTAATATTTTAACTCTTTCTTCCTTTACATATGTTGGTAAGCGAAGTTGCAGTTTTAAAATCTCATCACGGTATTTCAGTAAAATGCTCTTGATACTGAGATACCGGACCTACCGACCCATCCCTAGTATCTGCAAATGCTCACTAGCCTCATAATTTGCAATGTCTTGCAAACCTTTCAGCAGTAGGTTATCATGGTTATGAGTGATGAGCATGATCAGTTCTGTGTGCACTCTCCTTCACACTGGCAGAGGGCAATGCAGTCTATTGCAACCTTTTTGCACTTGCAGTGCTTCACACAACCTTTATTACAATTGCTAGAAGTAGTTCATGGCAGGTGTGGGCTGCTTCAGCTAGAAGTCCAGTATGTCTTGTACCCTCCCTCCCCACTCTTGATCTAGGAACACTCTTGATCTAGGGAGTGCTCGTGCTTTCTCTGGACCAAGTCCAGCAGATACTTTATGAGCTGCAAGAAATCGGAACCCCTTTCCAGTCCCAAGAGCCACCAATAGTTCATCTTCTGGCTGCAGACGCTGAGCCATGGACACAGCCAGTACCACAACATTGGTGTCAACAATTCGGACAATCTTTTGGTGGCCATGCTGGGCTGCATGATATGTATGGAGCAACATTCAGCTATCTGCTTCTTCATGGTTAAAAGGAGTCAATGAAGCTAGATCTGGCAGAAGTAGAGGCTTGCTGAAAACTTCCTCCCCATTAGTAATTACAATTTGCTTGTCTTCAATGTCAAACCACTGGATGAAAGCTTCCAAAAGGTGCAGCCATTATTCTGCTCATGTGCCTGGTCTATTGGGATTGATGAGAAGACATTTGTTGTATTATGTACTGTGAAGCTATCTTCTCTGAACATTCTGGCTATTTCTGGATGTCTTTCTGGAAGTTCAGCCATGTCCTTCAAGTGAACTGGAATCCACCTGGCATAGTTGGTCTGGTCCAGGGCATGGAACCATCCAGCCAGTTCTGTCAAGGCATCTAAGTACATATTAAGGGATGCCGCCCGCAGGGAACACACATAGATGTGCAACAGCAGCTCTAGTTCCAGCACAATTGACCAGTACTGGAACTGAGGGATGTCTTCTCCTCTGTGGTAGCTCCAGTCTTTAAACTTGAGATAATCATCTGCCTCTGTAGCTTCTCTCTCACAGTAGCGGTCATAGGTAGAGTGCTGCAGGATAAATAGTGCAGCCACAGTGACTTGGTGAGCTCGTGTTGTGTGACATGGGCTGCGCGCAGGAAGAGTAGTCATTCTGGGGGTTGGGGGCGGTAATCTCAGCTTGAACTAGTACCTGCATCCAACCACTTCCATCCAGCCAGTCTCCAAGGGTTTTCAGAGCAGCCATCTCAATATGGAAACCACCAAACATCACCACAACCTTGTCTTTACCATCGTCCTCTGGCCACTTGCACTGAATTTGCTTGGCCAAGGCAAACTGAGGCTGATCAAAGGTGACCACTGGTGTCTGTCCAGGATTCAGATGCTGCACAGCGTTCTTCACTACATCTATGGAGTGTCAGATCATAGCCAATGTGTGGGCACTTTCCTGGAACATCGGAAGCAGTGCGGTGGGACAGATGGGTTGAGTTTCTGGTGGCTGAAGGCTGGCGTGAAATGTGGACCATGATATGTTATCTTCTGCCCCATCATTGCCATCTAGAACCTGCCTTGCCTTTTGTAGCCACAGACATTCTTCCTCTTTGTGCGGTTTGACCTCTCTGGCCAGCGAAGTCACCCTAGCTGCTGGAGGAGATACATTCTTGATACTGCTATTGACAGAAGGCATGTCTGTGTGATACTGTAGCAGTTGGCGTATTAACATGGAGCTTCCATCCCCAGATCCTCCAGTGAACACTATGGTTCAAACCACTCCTTCTCCAGTGAAACTGGGGTGCTGGATGAGGAAGATAGCTGTGCCATGGAATGAGGACTTAGCTGTTGTTGCACTTGGATTGTGATCTGTATTATCTATTGACGCAGTAGTGAAAACTGCCCCACACATCTTTGGTGGACATACCACCTACTCCAGGTGAAACTGCTGGCAGATGCTCTTCACTATCTGGGTTGAGAGGTGGAGAACACGGTCATATGAAATACTGATGCCAAGTTGTGATAGCTTGTTCACCAGTTCCCTCTTGTGTGTGTGGGCATGCAATATCATACATATGTTTTAGGGACAGGTATTTCTTGTGCAGGTCTATGTCTTACAGTAGATGATGCTGAGGTGCTCTGCTTACACTTGTGCTTCACACTGTTAAACTTCAACATCTGAACAATGGTAACTGCTGCAGTGGTTGTGTCTGTCATCTGGTCCTTGATGCTGGGTCCATCTAAGATCATACTGACCAGGGCAAGCAACAGAGATGGCATCAGCTTCTCTTGAGAGCCTCAAGAGAACCCACTAAAAGGTTATGCCTCTTTGAACATGCTGCACTGCATGATTCCAGCAGCACGCGCAAGATGGATAGAATAAGAATGGGTTCTTACCTTGTTTAAATTATAGATCTTGTAAATATGTATAGACGATAGAGAATAGACAGTTTAGCCAATTGTTTCAGGTCAATCTTATTGCCATTTTTATCAAAACAAGTTTGGATTATCTTAGTCTACTGTAATGTATGTTATCTGTGAATACATATAATAGAGTCTAGTACTAAAGTCTATAGTAACATAGTCTAATTAGTCTATACATTTGAGCCATGCATGGGTAGTCTGTTGTAGTAAATATATCTGTAAGTTTACCTTGGTAGACCAAAAGGATTGCAAGTTTATAATCCGCCAACAGCCATTTTGTAAAATGGCTGCCACGGCTACCAGAGGCCAAGTCATCAATGGCCAAATATCCAGAATTTTTTGTAATATGTTGGTCTACATGTTTGGGAAGTTTGGTGCTTTTATCACAAAGTCCTTGAATATATGAGCTATGCTGCCCGACTATAAGGAGGATAGGCTTCTTGAAACAGGTGAGCCTTAAGCTCTCGCCTAAAAGATGCCAGTTTGGGGGCAGAACATACAGCAAGTGAACGACTGTTCCATAGTCTGGTGAGCTAGGTGCTGACGAGGAGTTTGTTGAGATTTTGGTCCCTTTGTATTGACACTCTTCTTTTAATAATAATGGGGTCATATTAAGAATGTTATATCTAAGAAATAAGTGCATTTACATTGTAAATTATTGCAAAATCAATCTGTACTTCAATTAGAACAGAACCAATAAACTCAGTTGCCAAATGGTTAACAAGTGGAACAAGTGATGTTGCCAGTTCTAATCCTGCACATAGGTACCTTGTGGATTCATAAGCAGCCAATATTTATTTATTTTGAAAAGTACTTGAAATGAACGAGCAATATTGATCTTGGCTGCACTTACAAGGTCTGTTTCTTTGTCCGCAATATCAAAGAACTAGAAGTCTTGTTTTGACACCTACACATTAGCTTTAATATTTTGTGAGACCTTTCAAGGATGAGTAAATAGATTTGCATTCTTGATCCAGATGAAAGGTTCAGCTCAAATCCCATTTAAACTGTTGCAAAGTGAGACTGTGTGATGTTAATATAGTTAGGGTAAGCCAGTAGTGATGTGTGTAACAAGACTAGTAAATAAAAATTGTAAACAAAATGCCCTTTTTAGGAGACCAAAGGTATATTTTTCTCAAGTTGTTACACCCTTGGCTTCAAAGTAAGTTATGAATAAGTATTTCAAGGAACAGATTTACAAAAGACTGACAAATTGCCAAGCCAAGAAGATAAAAGTTAGTTGCATGGTGTGTGATATGATGCCAAGTAAACCCTTGGTATATAAAGAAACTTTGTGGGGTTTTTTAACTTGTTTGCCTGTTAAACATATAATAAAACAATCAGTACCTGAAGGAGCACAAACCCTCGCCAAGTAATCTGGAGTCAAATCTTGGTGAAAAATCCCTAAATCTGTAGATGACCGAGTCAGGGCCTTGCTTTATAAAAACAAAACCCCAAAGTAACTAATAATTTTGAGGGGTCATGGAACAGATATTGTTCAAAAATGCCCACCCCCGAAAAAACCTATGGATTCTAAATCTAGGTCATCTTTCAGGAAGTTGGAACCATCGGTTAAAACCCAGCCTTGCATTGAAATATGATCACAATACCATGTATCGATAAATGAGGATGCTTACAATACCCATCTGGTGTTCTGTGGGCGAGTAAACTAATTCTAGACTAAGTAGTCTAGAGTCTAAAAATCTTCATTGAACTGGTGCTACTGGCTTCTGCCATCCTGAAGAATATCCAAACATTAGTTTTTCATTATAGTAAAGGAATCACTTGTAGACTGTTACTTAGTATACTTTTACCGCTAAATTTGGCAAATGCGAAGTAAGCACTACTTTGCAACTTAAAATGAACATCAGTTGTGTACAGTATTGTTGTAGAATGTTAAAGTAGCACTGTGTAGTTCAGAGTTTAAAAGCTCCAACCATATTTCACTTCTGTCCGCCTTCCTGAGGAATTCTAAAACCTCAAATCATGAATATTAGCTGCTGTGAGCAAGTGCCCCACATTTCATTCAGAATTTTTTACAAATGCAAAATGACTTGAGTTGACAAGAAAGACGGAATGACATTGACAAGTTACCTTGAAAAGATAATCAAATATTGATAGGAATGTCAGCCATCATTTGTCTTTTTTATCTTGTCGTCTTGTGATCATTTGACAGGGAAAGTTTTTTTTACTGTTTCATTAAGAGTTTTCTGTAATTATTTTGATTTACATTCTTTCTTTAAATATTTATTTATTTTGCTCATAATTCTTACCAAATGGTGGATAATAAAAGTATACTTTCTTCAAATGTGTCTTTTAGGAAGTTTTCCTATGATAATAACTGAAAAGAATTACTATAGGACACACTAGTGAAGCCATCTGGTGAGTCTTATCACAAATCTTCTCTGTGGAAAAGACTACTGTGCACACTTCTTTACAGAGGAGTGAGCTAGATAGATCAAAGAAACAAACAAGGCCAAAAGGGGTTTCGGTCTACTAGCGCGAGCTGCAAAGCCATCAGATACAATGAGCAGTGCCCTGAGGCAGTCACCCACCCAAGTACTAATGTAGCCCATTGCTGCTTAACTTCAGTGATGAGACAGGTACTCAATGCGCCACAATTCATGAAAGTCTGGAGACAAAGAAAAGGAAAAAAAGTGATCCCTAGAAGCACTAATGAGGCTCCCGCCCTAATATATTAGTAACACCATAAACATATGTCATGGCACTCTAAAGATAAGTCATAGCCACCTTTCGACTAAAAATATCGGTCATGAGTTTCCTTGAAATAAATTCTCACTCGCAAAGGTGTTTGAAGTAGGGATGGGTTCAGTTCCAGGTATCTTAGTATGTAGATAATTTTAGTGAAAACATCATTACTACACTTTTCACCTGACATCTCGATAGTCAACACACATAATTGAAGGAAAAGGTAAAATATTAGAAACAAACCCTAAATATGATGAAATTTGTAACCTTTTGTCACAATGCTATGTGTTTTGATACTTTAACAACAATATCATTCAGCAGGACTACCAAAACATATCATATTTATGACTAATATATTTACACTTGGGAGTGTATTACTATTTTTATTTAGTAAGGCAAGGTATACAGAGATGGATAGTCTTACATACGGGCTAGTACAAAACACAATGTTTTATTCTGTTTTTCTGTTGTACTGTCCATCCCTGTAGGAAGTATTATAGTTTATCATACTGTACCCGTTGCAAGTTAATCCATATTAAAGGAAAATTTGACCCAAAACCAACAAGTAACCTGCATTAGGGCTTATTTTCAGAAAGTTCTCCAAAAGATAAAGGTTACTTTGATAAAGGTCACCTTAAATCTAAGGTCTTTTCCCTTTGATTTATCCTTCCCTTAATAAGATAGGTCTTGGAACGCCTCATTCCTTTGAACAAACCCTCAACTTACAATTTTCTCTTACATCATAACTAAAACCAAAACCTGTCTGAATTTAAGGAAAATATGTATGTAACATTCTGCAACTCAAACGTTTACACATTGATTTAACTGAAGGAGGCAGTTTTCTTATTCCATAGGTTTAAATGTACGTACCTATAGTGGATGCAGTATGTGTGGCTTGGGGATGCTGCTTTGGAGCAGTGATCCAATTTTTCTGCAAGTTATAGGCAAGCAAGATAGGACACATAGTCCGAAGATAGTGAAAGGTATTCAGTATCAAAATTTGTGTCTCATTTAAGTGGACCGAATGACAACAAATGATCACTATCTAACCACAAATGAGAAGATTACAAAATATAAACAAGGACTGCATCCTTCAGCAAAATGTGCAAGCTGTTCACTTAGATATGTACACTTGAGGAAGATACCTGGCAAGGGGAACTGAAGGAGGCTTGTGAAACAGAATTTAAAAGTGGCCTTCTAAAAAGTACGCTTGCTTTAGTTCAGAAACACCTAAAAATGGTTAGTGAAAGTGGACACAGTAAAAGAATACATTTGATATTAGACATTCACCAAGTCCTTTTGTCTTTTGTGTAATATATGGTTACTGTATGACTTTTGGAGAAACAGCCAGTCCTAATATTTTTATTCCACATTATTTTATATAATAACTACTGTAAGGAGGCAGCCATATTTACAAGGTTTCCCAGAGACTATACCCCTCACTCCAGAAAGATTGTAGTATAATAAACTCCTGTAAGTTTCCAATTTAAATTTAACTGTTCAGGTTACTGATGGATACAAATACAAAGACATGTGGTCATAACCTCACAACTGCTTTTGGGTATTGCTATGGTTACCCTATCATATTTGTAGTATTAATGTTATGGGAAATCTACAGCCAATGTTATGACTATTCTTAATGATTCATTTTCCCAACCCAACAGCATTGGACATTTTTTGCAAATGCCACACTAATTCTTTTTTACTTTACTTAGTTTTTGTTTGCTTAACGCTTCCCCTGTATTCCATAGGCCTGGAATAACTGATAAATTATTTATCTTCGATACTCAAAGCATTAATATTCAAAATATAATCACATCCCGATGTCAACTAATTCGTATATTCAAAATGGATGAAGTATCCCAGTTAAGTCTTACTTTCTTTACAACAATAAGAAAATGTGAAGAGCAATTGTATAAATACTACAGTATTTTACTTGTCCTGATGTGATCCTGTTTTATGATGTCAGTTGTTGCACTTGATGTAGTTCACATTTGCCCTTTTTTATTTGTTGTGTCATTTACAAGATTCCACAATATATAGCGACACCCATGACCAAATTCATCCCCTTTATGATTCACAAAGTCCATATAGCATTTGATTTTTTCTTAGCTTTGAGTTGCTTTTATTCAGAACAAGAGTATATTGTTATATTTCCTTTGGTAAAAGCTGAAAAAATATGGCCATCCTGGAAAATATATAAAATAAGTAAAAAAACAAAATGCTTCTTCATTCATTTTACTCAATGAAGGCATTATATTTTTATATGTAACAATTTAACAAAAAGAATTCAGTTTATATTTAACATTAAAAGAACTTGGATTTGAACATATTCTTTGCAATAGTGTTTGTCATTAGCAGTGAAAGTATGTGTTTTTAACTAATTGCAAGTGATTGTGTTCTAATGTAACAGCTGTACTATCATACTGCCTGAATAAACATATGATGCACCGAAAACAACATGCTAAAAACACATGTGAAATCTTTCCACTTATTGATCTTCACCAGACTGAAACTACAGTTCAGTTTTGTGAGATATTGTAGGAGATAGCTAATTTATACCTTGAAAGACTGTTACAAGTCATTTTAATAGAGGACATCAAAACAAACAAATCATGTGATTCGTCCCAAGTGAAAAGAAAAGTCATACAGCTGAAAAGATTGTTCCCGCTACTTGTTCCTGCTGCTTGTTCCCGACTACTATAACTGAACATAAGTCTTGAAGGAATCTACGAGAAAATTGTCCTTTGAAAAAGATTTTGTAGAAGAACATAAATGATAAGTCGCAACACTATAAGACAAGTCATAGTGCCGTTAAGATAAGTTATAGTCACAAAAATAAGTCGTTGCACCACTGGCATGAGTTGTAGCACTATTAAGATAAGTAATAGCATCATAAAATAAGTCATAGGACCATTAAGTTAAGTCATCGCATCATAAAGACAAGCCATAGTACCATTAAGAAAAGTTTGCACCATTAGGATCAGCCATAGCACCATTAAGAAAAGTTTGCACCATTAGGATCAGCCATAGTTGCCGTGGTTAATAAATGATTAGGAGTGGCCATGCCCCCGACCTCCACAAATTAAAAGATAAGTTGAAATAGCACTAATGATGCACTCTGGACTTATTTATTAGGGATTGGGGACACAATCTCCTGACAGTGTAGTTGGGGTTTGAATAACATGTGAACCTGCCCCTAGCCACTGTGTCTGTTTGTTTGTATTCTAGCACAATCTGCAAACTATGCATAGGATTAGGACCATAATGCCATACATGATGGGGTTCATACGAACAAAAAGATTGAGCTTATGAGCTGCTCCCTACTGTTATGACTCAAAAGGATAACCCTTAACAATAAGTTCTAACCACTACAGTGTAGTTATTTGGAGAGGCCTATCATTAATTTTCTCTGGGGAAAAGATTACTCAACACCACTTATACAGCAGGGTGAACAAGATACATCATAGAAGCAAAAAGTAAGTATGGTGCATGGACAAAATGCTAGCGAAGAAAATACTGGTGGACAAAATGCCATTCAAAAACACAAGGGAGGACTTTATGCCGCCCACCTTTTGGGCAAACAATATATTGTAACGATGGTCTAATAAACTGAAAAAGCCTCTAGCAGAAAAAAAGCCTCTGTAAAGGCCCGCAGTAGAAAAAATCCTCCGTATAAAAGCCCTCTAACTAAATGGTATACAACACATTTACACAGGTACTGCCAAGTAGTGTACACTGTTATACGGACAAAACTCTGGAGGACAAAACCCTGGAAAAATCTGGCCACTGGGACAACACCCCAGAGTTCATTTTTCAGGGAGGGGGTGGGGGGTGGGGGTGGACAGAACCCCAGATAGGAATTGATTTTATTTAAGATAGTTAAAGCTGTGGTTATTACATTCTTCTATCTTATCATCTTTGGTTATTATAAAAGACCTGAGCAGACTAAAAAGGTTTATTTTTCCGAGTATTTGTCAAAGGTTTAGAAAAATAGCAATTAGCTTTGATGGCAAAACTTAGAAAGCTTAAATTTTATTACATTCCAGTTAATCGCAATCCAGAGGCCAGGTTATGTTAGCATAAAAAGAAGGTTTGGAAGTGTCTTAATATTATGCATTAATTGTATTGTATTGAAAAGGGATGGAGGCAATAAGAAATAATAAAGGAGGGATAAAATTATGTTTTGGTGGCTTCATGTACAATAAGAAGGGTCAGTCAACTAAAAGAACCCCCTGGGAGTGCTTATTCAGAGGGTCCATTATTATTGATCTTACTGTAACTGTAACCAAAAGTATTAATTATGATAATCACTGGTGGCTATTGAATATCACTCAGTGTACAAAGCTGTTAAACACGCCATCCCAAATATTTTGATGCATATTTTTCCCTTATAACAATCTCTCACTGTTCTTACCATTTCATTCTTTTATAAATTGATACCACAATCCAGTTTGTTGTAGATTCACCAATAGTATGTTATGAGTTACCTGGTGATATGTTTGTCGTCTTCTCTTATGCCTTCTTTTGAAAGGACTTTTAGTCCTCCAGCTTTCGTAAAACATGTATCCACCATAGCCTCTTTATGAATAATATGTCTCTGGGATGTTGACCTTTTATATTATTCCTGGACTTTTAAAACTAAAATTAAAACTGGTTTGTTGCTACCTGTAGTCTTCTTTTTAGTGGAGATTAAATGCTGTAAAAGCTGGTTAGAATTACAAATGTTGTTGGCCATTATTGAACCTTCTTATTTCAAACTGCCTTGTGTAGTGACAGGAAACTACAGTTCCCCCAAAACACACACACATAAAACAAACTTGTGTTTAAAACCAAAAACTAAGTAAATATATCAAGGGTGAACTCGCCAAACTACTGAGGAGAAGTATCATCCTAAGAAGGCCTGAGATGGCCTGAGAAGGTCATCCTATAATGTTTTCTAATTGTTCAGCTAATATCTCAAGAAATATAGATAGTTATCATGAATTGTCGATATGATAGATCAGCAAATTGTGAAAACTATAATTTGTTATTAAGATTATATGTCAACTATTAGAATAAACTATTTAGGGGCGGTCCTGCTGCTTTTCTTTATAGACCACAAAAAGGCTTAGCCTCTACAGAATAAAGCTCTGCACAGTTAAATGTGAAAAACTCCAGGGGAAAACTACACACACAAAAACACCATACTTTGTAGGGAAACAGAATAGATATTGAATACATCTTGTAAGATTCAATATCTAAACATTTTATTTAAATGGTGACAATTTATTATTTCATACCAAGAGAGAAATATGGAAACACTTAGATATACAAAAATATCGGAATCTGAACTACTTTGGTTCCCGGTCAAAACATAGTCAATTCAACATTTTACGGGAAAATGCATTGAAAGAAACGAATACACAATTACCTATGCATAACAATCGTCTGGATATTTAAGCTACTCTAAGTTATTTCAGTTATGTGGTCAACTTTTAGATTCAACTTTATTTAAGTTTACAAGTAAATTTTAACAACCTGAAATATAGTACATGTACTTGTCATGAAATAAATTTATTTTACTTTGCAGATGTATTTGGGATTTTTTTTGTGCACATATAAAAGACAAAAACATTGTAAGCCATACCAGAACCCAGAATTATTGCACACTTATTATTTTTTTTGCTTGTGTCTTTTTTGAACATAATTCACTTCGGTGATAGCATCATGTACTTCTTGGTGTCTGACATTTTCTTTTTTATCCCCAGAAACATTTAAAGGATTTAGAAGAGCATTTATCTCATCCACCTGACCTTTCATTAAGCTTAAACACCATTTACGTAGCTTTAACCTTGTTGGACTTCTGCAAGTTTGTATATTTTTGGACAAAAGTCAAAGGTATCTCTATTTCATTTATTACGAGAGACTATTCAAATCAGTAAGTAAATAATCATTAAGCAATAGAATTGGTATACCAATGCCGACAAGAGTTATTTAACTAAGTTAAATTGTTATTTGTGTAGGTATTATCCATGAAGTAGAACATGGAAGAAATGGAAGAAAAATATTAAAAGTCATAACTATTGACCTGATTCTACTGATTTACAACTTTGTGATTTTAAGAGAAACATAAAATAAAAGGGCATTAGTTTTCCATTTTGGACACCCAGTGATGATTTTCCCATGAATGTTATGTCAAAAATATAAAAAATAAACAGAAAAACGTGAAAAATTGAAAATAAAAGTAAGGGGGCATAACTACCACAAAGTAGTGTAAGGACAAGGACAGGCAAGCTGAGGACAACTGACCAGTGACTGAGATACCTTTCCCTGTGGATATAACAGCTATTTGATAAAGATGGGAAAGATATCCATATCTGCGAAAAGGTATTGACTACATATTCAAGAGCAAATGTGTTGACAATATACTATGCATTGTGAAATTTTTTATACATTTTAACATTCATAATATGAGCAATATTAGTATCTCCTTCAGTATGAAGCAGGGCCGGTATTCACGAAGGGTCTTAGACTTAGCCAGGTCTTAGGCTTAAATGTGGTCTTAAAGTTGAGACTTTTGTCTGAGCTAAGTTTTGTCTTAAAACCGTATTCACAAAGGGTGACTTAGCTAAGTCCAAGATTATCAAATAACCACAGTGGTTTTCTGGGTCATTCTAATTCTAATTGGACTTTTATAGCGCTTAATCTCCACAAATAACAGGACTCTAAGGCGCAACTAAGCAAAAAGCAGACATCAAAATTTCTGTATCCAGGGGCATAGCAGGGGTCAAGCACCACGGAGAACGCCAGGGGAATGATCCAGGCTAAGGTGGGTATGCATTGGTGTACAGGTAGGTTTTGAGCTGCTTTCTGAAGGAGGCCAGTGAGGGAGAGGCACGAATCTCATCAGGGAGAGCATTCCACACAGTGGGAGCATCAAACGCAAAACTATTACCAAATTGTTTGACAGATTTGTGAACGGAGGGGCAGAACTTTGGAATGACAAGGAAATTAACTCCACTTTGACTGCGCCTGGTGCTATAAGAACTGCTGTAGGAGGAAAGATATAGAGCAAAATACCTGGGAAAGCCTGTGTGAAGATACTTATAAACAAGTGTGGCCGTCTTGAACACTGTGCCCTCATGTGACCTTTCTTTTCTATTCAAACTATACTATTGGTGACATATATCCTTCATTTAATGCTTTATATCTAAGGAAAAGGGCTGTTTTGAAATAGCAAACCTTGTTACCACATATAAACTTTCCAAAGACTGCTTTAGTGGGGTGTTCTGTATAATTATACTTTATTTACAGCCATTTCAAATTTTGAAGTGGAGAAAAGTCTATGGCGGCCATATTTAAGTCCTCTTTACAAAATTTAAGCCCCCTACCAACTAGTCTTAAAGTTGAGCCCTTGGCTAAGCCTAAGACTGGTCTTAAATTCTTTGTGAATACCACTAAAGCTAAGACAAAAGTCTTAGTAGTTTGTAGGCAGAAACTTGAGACAAAAGTCTCAACTTTAAGCCTAAGCCCTGGCTAAGACCTTTCGTGAATACGGGCCTAGGGGCTTAAAGACCATGCAATATATAGATCAAGAATTAGAAACTAAAGGTTAAACTAAATCACCACTAAAATTTGCAGTTATTACTCCCTTCTATCTCTGTATGCAAGTGAACAAATCCAAAGACACAGGGTCTAGGTCAAAATTCACAAAAACAATTCTGTATTCATATCCGGGTCTGGATCATCTTAAAGAAGACTAAGCCACAGTCTTATACCATATGCGAAAATGTGACTCCAATCAGGTTTATAGTGTTTTAGTTATTCGCGTAGACAATCAAACAAACAGATGTGATTACAATATCTCACACCTCCCCTTTGGGGAGTAAGAGTAATGAGTATAATATACACCACATTGTTGATATTCATTAAACGTAACCATTTCAATTTCTCATAATGACGCAGAGGAAATCTGATTGGTTGTCGGCCATGGGGAGGAGGGTCAAAGGAGGGGGCTCTCTCTTTTCAACGGTCAACTGAGATTAATTGGTAAAACTCCTGTTATTGTTAGTGATAGCATACTTTTTTGTCTTTATCTATTTCTTTGCATATGGCTGTCCTGGATCTTGCATGCGAAAAACACATTCTTTACTGATGACAAATTGGAGGAGACTTTTAGTCGTTTTAGTCAAATGGAGAGCTTTGTAACTTAACCTGTAGAGGTTTCCATATAAATATTGACCCAGCTACGCATAAATACTAACGTAATCTAATAGGTTTAAGACCACCTTAATCTTCATTCAACTTAAATAAAAAGTGAAAATTTGTACATGAAAAGCTTATGGATGACCTAACTCCATCAAAGCCTGGAGCTGGAGCTACCATAAATAACTCGCAATCATATGTTTATTTATTTGGGGTTTTACGTCACTTTTAACATTATACAGGTCGTATTATGATGTTTTTTGTAGGCAGAGGGAACCAGTCCGCAAAGTTGGCCAAGGCTCTGTACTGTAAATTGCCTAACAACAGTTAGCACTACCAACTCTCCCACATAAGGTCCGGGGTTTGAACACCAATCTCAGAGGTGGGAGGCAAGTGTGTTACCACTGCACAAACAAGCCCCCCCCCCAAAAAACAATCATAGTAAGTATGGCCAATAACATAACATCTTCACAAGCACTTCTGGCTTCGTCGGCTGTGCTGAGCATTCACACAAGCAGTAGTCAAGCAGCTAGCACCAATACTTAAACCCTAGGCTCCAGTAATACTTCCATGGCAGCACATTCGGCCCAGGCCCAAAGTTCTGGCCCCACAAGGACAGAAGAATTAATACTGACAGAGTTACAGAATCTATCCTCTAGAATGTCCAATATAGACCAGGAAATGCAGTTAAAAACTTATACATCTATTCCCATAAAGAGGGAGAAGGCAAAACAAGTAAATAAAAGTAGGGAGCAATCCATGGTGGGGATCAGTGGGCTTACAGACACTCAGACAACCATAGATGACAGTATAGGGGACATGAATCAATTATTGTAAGGGTCCAACACAATGGCCAGGTCTGTAGTTACACATCTTCCTCCAGTATGTGTACTCAATCGCAAGTTGTCACCACAACAGCCACAGGGGTGACAAGTGGTTATGTAAGGCCCAGTACACAGATCAATGATGCCTCGTGTCAAGGGGGTCATTACAGGCAGCATATTCCCCAGGGGCCACGTCCTGGTAGCAGCCAGATATTAAGTACACCAGTAATTAGCAACATAGGCAGTGGACTGGCTTGTGGCAGTCAGGCCAGTGTGGCATTCGATCAAGTGGTACTGACAGGGACCACACAAACAAATCTTCATGTTAGCCTCCAGGGAGTGCAAGCACATCACAACACACAGCCTTGGGTCCGACAACAAGAGTGTTCCGCAGCAGAAAATCCTCAACCTCGGTGCAGGTGTAGAAGTGGTCATGTAGCAGTACAGACAAGGCTTGACTAGGCGCCCCCAGTTAATGTCCAGCCCTTCAATGGTAATCAGCAGGGTTGGAACCAACCATCAGTGCAGGCAGCTAATCCGAGTGTAAAAATACCACCCACCACTACAGCATAGTGATGATCAAGTACTGATACCCTCCTTTCAGGCTTTGTGGTTAACTACAGTGGATCAAGACTTGGTGCAGAAACAACTGACTGAACTTCACCAGCAGGCCCTACATCAGCAGGCAGGTAATAACACTCCCCAGTTTTCACAGCAATATACTTCCCATAAACAGCCCAGTAAGCCCAAGGGAAAGAAGGACAAGGTTGAAGTAGTTTGGCCACAAGATTGTGCCTCTGTGGGACATCTACATACTAGGGTAACTTATGAGCAGTTGAACCAATCACAGTTTGTTCTGAGGTTTCTCAGGTCTGTGCAAGAGGATTCCAACACCCAGGGACACACTTATGATCATGAGGTAGGACTGATCATCCATAAACAGATTTGTAACTTTTGCTTATATTTTTGAACAAGCAATACAACCATTCAGAAAGTGTATGTAATAGAAAACGTGCAAAAAAAAAGCAGGCAGAGAGTGCACCAGTAGTAAAAATAGGCCACTACTAAGTGCGGATACAGTATTTATGCATGAGAACAGTGAACAGTATAGTGATAGTAATGAAGTCAAAGAAAGTATATTTAAACTTTGTCATAGTACTATAGTTTGTGTGTGCACTCACAGTAGTAATCATGTCACAACTCCTGGTGTTGGCCTTTCTTGTACTGGTAAAGATGGGGTCCACAAAAATTTCACAGTCCAGGATCTTGGTCAAAATGTCTGGGCCACTGTTTTTAAAGCACAGATTGCAAAATTGAATGTCAACAGTATAGTTAAAAATGTGGGGATCTCAAGCTATATATGGCCCATTAAGTCCAACACACTGGCTTCATCCCTCTCTCCCTACTTCATTTTGGCCATATCAGGAATTGTCTTACATATCAGGTAGATAAGAGATGGCTTCAGGAGCCAGTCAAGTTGTATGAGTATGTCAAAAGTTTCAACTGCCCTAATTTATTGGGTGCCAGAGTTTAGGTGGATTTTAACATGAATCTGGATCTTATTGATCAGCTTGCAAGTTCTCATTGGGACTGGCAGCTCCCACTGTTTCTTAGGTTCAGTTTCCCTATGGATTTCAGAGGAAATCATCTGGATCTGAGAAATGATGGTAGTTGCCATGCTCCCACTCGAGATAATCTGAATCATGTCACTGCTTACATTGATCATGAAATACAACATGAGGCCATTTTAGGTCCCTTTTAGAAGAAACCCTTTGGATATATAACACATATCTCCCCAATTATTACTAGGCCAAAGCCTGATAGTGACAAGGGAAGGGTTATCGTAGACTTTTCCTGGCTGGATAAGGCAAGTGTCAACTACTTTACTAAAAGTAAGGAATACTTGGATACAGCATTTAAACTCAATTATCCGTAAGACGACACGTTTGTAGATATGCTTGGGTAAAGGCTAATAAATGTTCAAGATAGATCTATCAAGAGCTTTTCGGCAATTAAGGTGGATCCTGAGGATTATCCCCTTCTTTGCCTGGGGTGAGCCGTTTGAGTGATTTCCTCAGGTACTTGCACTCATAAAATGTCTTTTTTATTTGCTGACCTACATTGATGATCTTCTAGGGGCCGAGATCCCCAGTAGAGCACAAAGCAGCTATGATACTAAACTTGTTGCAGGGCCTGAGAATTCCTGTTAGTAAAGTTAATCTCTGTTCTCCCTCTACTAGTATTCTATTGTGGATCCAGCCTGACTCTGCAAAGGCTACTAAGTCCAATCCAGATCAGAAACTTTAGGACATTCTGGATACTTGCAAGGATTTTGTAAAATTTAAAAGATTCACAAAGAGGCAGCCACACCAGTTCAATTATGGATATGATTTTGCATATTATTTCAAAGTACGTATGCATGGCTTGAGGGACAGCTGCACTCTTACTGTTGGAGTTGCATTTCAACTGGGAGCAACCCGACCTTTGACCCCTGCACAACTGTACAGACATGGTGACGGGATTGAGGATTCATATATATTTGATATTTTGTATGGTACAGAATGCTGCTTTCATTGGTGGGTGAGTAGCTATCTGACACTTTACTACAACTACTTTATGTGTCCTCCAGTACTTGTAGATTAACATAATTTTAAGTATATGTAAATATTGCAGTTGTTTGTAGTATAACATATTGTTTTAATGCATTTTTTGTACCTGTACAAGCTCTAGAACTCACTTCACGGCCCTCAAAAGTTTACCCACCATGGACCTCAGGGGTGCATTCAAGCATCTGTTGGGATTATGTAAGTACGGTTTTGTGCAATAAAATTGGTTAATTTTATTGTAATTGGAATTTTTATAAATAAAAATACTTATATAATCCCAACAGGGAGAGTCCCACCCTCCTCCCATCCACCATCTTCTGAGGGGTAGGGTCAAAATTAGAATGGCAACTTACACAGGATCTATAACCTCCAGCAGGTGCCCGCTGGGGTTTACGTGTCCACTTTCAATAACAGAAAAGGTCACAAAAGCATCTGTTGGGATTATGTAAATACCTTTTTTCCATGTTATCATATGATACTGTGGGATTGATATAGAATTCGAATATAATTTTTATTCCTTCCATTTAAGGTATTATGACATTCTTAACTTATGGCTGCCTCTTAAACTCTTAACTGTTAATTTTTTCAGCTGTTTATGAGAGATGTAAAGTGAAAAGAATAATGCCACGGACTAAAAGATGGCACAGTAAACCTATTTCTTCATTTGACTGGGACTTAAAAGCTATCCTGCAAACTGGGAGCGTGGAAAATTTACAACAGTGTATTGAAATTCAATTGATTTGATCAATGGTCATATTGGAATCTTTGGCAATGAAGTGCACTTTCTGGCCCGATATGGCAATGAACCTGAAACAGGGGGATACATGGGTTACCAGTTTATTGGCAAGTCACTGCTACGCTTTGATATTTATTATTTTTGCCAGATTGCTAATGTTTAAAGAATACGAGACAATAAGATGTTGTAGAAGGTTCATGACTTACATTACAGGTCCAAATACGGACAAATCCATATATGGCTTTAGGTACAAAGCTTTTGAAGAAAACATTTACAAGTTATGAAGCACATTTACCAAAAGTGTTGCTTTGAGTATCTAGATAGAATGTTTTAACAAAAACAAAATCAGCAGCAACTTGGAGACTATGGCCACAAAGCAGTTTTTTCAAAATCTATACAGGTGTTATGCAATATTTCATTACTCCATACGATTCTGTTTAGTAAGACCTTAGTTTTCTCCTTTCTCCCTGTTTTAAAATGTGAATTGCCATAAATCTTATCTGTATTCCAATACTGTTCTAATCTGTCCATTGTTTTATTGTCTGTTTCTCCATGTGCATAACTTGAAAACTTATGCATTAGATCATTGTCATATTTTCAGACAGGGTTGGGTCTATCCATTGCTTAGTCCCCTTGTAAGGTGATCTAAATCTGCACAGGGACTCCAGAATTTTTTCATCTTCTCCATAACTAAGAAGAACTATGAAGTGTATTAGGTCTTATTTTCACAAAAGGTGGGGTTTATCCCCAGATTGGTCCCCCTGAAGGATTATCTGAATCGACATGGGGACTCCAGAATTTATGAGATTTTTTTTCTCAAATCCCATATTTCTGGATGCATGGTTGAAGGTTTGTGCTGAGTCAGGCACTACTTACTTTAAATGTATTTTCTTGAAAAGTCAATTTTTCTATTGTAACTAGAGTGGCACTAAGTAAATTTTCTTATTACGGGTACAGCAGCACGCAGGTAATTGTCCTATTATAAGCATTTCAGAATTCATGTAATCGTACTATTATTATCAAAATTGCACTGTGATAATTTTAATATTTAAATAAGAGCTGCACTCAGGTAACTTTTTTATTTATTTTTTTTTGACAAGCAGAGCAGCACTCAGGAATTTTTCTATTAGTCGAAGGAACACAGGTAATTATCCTATTATAAGCAGAGGCAGCAGTTTTTTTTTCATTCAACTCATTTTAATCTCAATTTGAAATATGTTGATTCCCATCCTTATATGGATTAATTTATACCAAAAACAAACCTTTGCAGAAGGAATTCTGGGAATATACCTTGTATATCTTTGTTTTGCAATAGGTAGATTAACAGGTTTGTATTGGTCATATGTTTAAGAAAATTAGTATAAAATATATTGTTGTATATATGTAACTGTGCTTATGTGCAAATAAAAGTCTTAAGTAAAGTAGGCACACAATGTGCAATAGACACTACGGTTTCTGAAATATATAGTTTTGACTGAAAAAGTATCTTGAGAGAGTCTTGCATATTCCCTATTTATCTGAAGTCAGAACAGGAAATACATACATGGACAGCAAAAGTGTGTGGCACTGTTTCCTCTAAAGTTAAAAAAATATATACAAAAATACATATTTATTTAGTGTTTGTTTTACTTCACGCCTAGCAACTTTGTATTGGTTTTATTATGACAGCTAGTTGGAAGAGTATTGGAAAGCAGTACAATACAGTTGGTCAAGGTTCTGTACTGTAAACGTCCAACCAATGGCAAACAGCTACCAGCTTTCTCACATGAGGTTGGGTCAGGAATACAGTCAAAAGAAAAAAAAATCCAAAAATATGATATTTAATGGAATCATCATTCTTCAGTCTAAGAAGTTATAGCTCTCAGATTATCAAATACATGGATACGATCTGAAATCATATTCCACTGAAACTGGTGACTGTAATTACAGCAATGTAATGGTATCCAACAGTATATCATTGTCTGTCATACTTAGATACCACCCAACACTAACAGTCTTAATATTTATTGTCTTCTTTATGCTTATTTGATTTTATGCTCATTATTTCAGTGCAGTGTAAGAAAATTCTACTTGGTGTTGTATTACTTGATAATTGTTGTTGTTGCCTATTCCAGCTGTTTTTGATTGAGTTGTTGTGCGATGGAATTACAGACAGAATTGATACCTCCTCTGCCCCATAAATATGTCACGATATTACAGGAAAAATTCCTGCAGCAAATGATACAATAATATAACAGTAAAGTTATGCAGTAAAAGAAAAAAAATGAGCAAAATGAAAAAGAGACATCTGTACTGCCAAAAACAGATGTACCACAAGAAAAGAACAATGGAGCGCAGACAACCACCAGTATGTGTTTCCAAAAAAAAATAGACTCTTTTGTCTCCAGAATATGATCATGATATGTCCCAAAATGTAACTTCTCTTCTTACTTTCTATCAAGCCCCAACATAAAAAACATGTATGAAAATACACTCCTCACTTTGGTAGTAATGTCAACCAGAAATGAGAAAGTCATTGAAAATACATTGCAAATGGGACCTTGGAAATATTGGATTTTCTTTAGTATCCAGAGCATCACCCATATCTTTCCCCCAAATTTAAAGTCCAAAGTCAAGAGGTGAAAGAGCATTTGAGAACCTTCATTCCTCTGTCAAATGTGATGCTAAAATAAACAAACTAAAGTTGCATGGCAAGTGCATTGTAATATACACCTATCTCAGGCAGTTAACAACTGCTGTGTACAGAGGGGCCTATGTAGGAATCTGCTGTTGAAAATTTAAATAAAGTTTGTGTGCTTTTAAAACAGTGAGAGAACTAGATGAAGTCGTAAATTAACTTGAGGATTTATGCCCTTTTAGTCTGGAAGGAAGAGATTGTCAGTGCTGTCAAAAAGTGAAATGTTATATGCCAGTACGGGGTGGTGTTTGTTGATATTTGTATAGAACAACTCCAAATGCATGGTAATTTGAGGAGACTTTCGTCCAAGGATGAAAACTGTCCTCTTTAACCTTTTATTCCCATGATCACACTCAACCAACACAAAACATTTCAGCAAGATCCGTGTTCCTTACTTGTGGAGTTATTGTAAACATAGACAGACAAAACAAGCAAACTCATTCCCAAACACAAACCACTGTTTGAGGTAATACATAGATTTTTTAGGTTTATCTCAGTACTAGGAAATTTTAAGATGGAAAAACAATATCAAAAGGCATATACCAAAAATCATGTAGTTATTACAGAAATTTGTAGGTTAACTGTAGGAGGTGGATATCTTTGTGGATGTAGGATTTCAAAGATGGATTTTACCTCATCTGCATCATTAATGCCCCAATCACATTATATAGGTGGCATTACTTACATTTATAGGTGTTTTGAATCATATCTCATTGGGGGCCATGGTGATGCAGTGGTAAACCACTCGCCTCCAAACTCTGAGATCAGAGTCTCAATCTTGGCTGATTCCATGTGGAAAAGCGGGTAGCTGCTTGCTGTTGGTGGGTAGTTTAAATTACTGAACCTTGGCCAACTGGTTTCCTCTGTCCCTTCCAACTACACACCTGATGTTTACTGCCATTCAGAGTTCATAGCCGCCCATAACTGCTGCATGTCCTACCAGTTCTGAACCTCTTCCATTGTCTCACTTCCTCACTTATTTATTCCTGCTCTTTCTGTGATTTATAAATTTTACTTAAGTATTACAGTATCTTCACTCTGTCTTTTCTGTGTCCATCCTTGGCTATCCATCTGTTAATGTTTACAATTACTCAATAAAAATGAATGCATCTATAAGAAATTAATGTTATTTAATTATTTTTGCAGAGATCTGTATCTTAAACTGAATACAAAAAAGTTCTGAATTTTCATCAATCCCATTTTCATTGATTTCGGTTTGTGGCTAAAATTGCAAAAAAAAAAAAAAAAAAAAAAAAACCAACCTAGAAGTCACTCCTAGAGCACAGATCTCTACTAAGGCAACAAAGTATGCAGAAAACGGATATTTCAAGTATGTTTTAAGACAATAAAAGACAATGACTTAATTTGGATGCAGTACAAAGTGTTGTACAGAATACTAGGTACAAATGATTTATTGTTTAAAATTAATAGACAGGATGATGGCAGATGCAGTTTTTGCAAAGAATACAATGAAACTATATTGCATCTTTTGTACAGTGCAAAAATGTACAAGACTTTTGGTCTGAATTAAAAACCAACATGCAGCTCATACTTGGAATTGACCTTGCAATAGACCCATCAACGAAAATACTAGGAAACCTCTAAACAAAGGTTAATGCCATTCCCCTAAATACTGTCTACCTTGCAACTAAATTATATATTTTTCGAAAGTCAAAAATAAATCAAATTCCAAATTATTCGAACTTTTGTAACTTCTTTAAAAAATTATATTTTGAACAGGAATACTTTGCCAAATTAGAATTGAAGACCATAAACTTTACTAAAATATGGGGAAACTTTACACAAATCTTTACTGCTTAGCTTTATAAAATTTTATATAATATATTGATGCTGTTCTTTGTATTTAACAATCATTTTGTTTCTATAAAAAGTGTAATAATGTTTTTTTCTAAGTGTACATTGTCCTGTGTTCTTGTGTTTATTTGTAACAATTGTTAATTGTTGTCTTGTATGTGCTATATGTTAACAAAAATAAAATAAGAGAAAAAAAGTATGCAGAAATTGTTCAGACTTTTCATAAAATGTAAAGAACTCTTTCTATGATCATGTTATACACACTTAAAAATTTCAGAGGAAATAAAAGTTCCAGACTTTTTTGTAGCCAAAGTATGATCTGTATCTTTCCCTAAACTCAATATATCTTCTTCCTTTGGTCAGCATCTTTAAAAGATTAAAAAAAGTAATTTCCTAAAGATGTGCTCATGGGTTTCGGATTAATTGTGAACACAAACAGACAGATCTACAGACAAATGAACACATTCATCAACATCACCCCCTTTGGTGGAGGGGACAGTAAAAGCAGCACTTGGTTGAAATTACAATATTCTGCTGCCTGAACAGAAGTAGACACCCTAGCAGTACTTTAAAGATTTCAAATAAATACTTGAATAAGACTTGAAGATAGTAAAAAAAACTGGATATTTAATTTTCCTTTGAAGTTGGGGTCATATAGGTGTGTCAGGAGGCGTACTTAAATCAATTTTACTTTGCCAACAAGTTTAAATAACACTTTAATTGTAAATAATAGTGACATACTAAGAGGTATTTTGCTTGCAGCTGCACATTACTTTTCATCTAACTGGTAGCACAAATGAATCCACAGGTTACTTTATCCAAGTTGAAGAACAGAAGGAAAAATATATTGTCAGGGCCAATCTGGTTATTGCTAAACAGAAAAAAAATAATAGTTGACAAAATATTCAGAAGGTTGCTAACATAGCTCTTTCAATCACAGGAAAAAAACATACTTTAAACGTCTCCTCAAAAAATGCAGTGAAATGGTTTCCATTTCTAAACTATGTTCTTATTTAAGTGGCAAATGAAATAGATAAATGACTGGAATCCACAAAGGTGTGTCTGGAAAGGGATTGATGGTCCGACAATGACCAAAACATTAATTCCTGAAGTGAAGAAACAGTCTAGGTTAGTCACCCATTGCCTGGTTGCTGTTGTGAATAGTGAGTTGAACAGTTAATGTCAATGTATATAATAGCCACATAGAATAGTTTGGGAGTTTAGTTTTTCTTTATTCTATGGCATATTCAAACATTAACAGGTATGGTGGTCTTGATTCGTTCTGCATTCTGCTTTTAGGGTTACCTCAAATCCATTTTACCCAACTTAATGCAGTTTCTCAAGTGTATTAACTTGTCCACTGGTATCAGTTCTTCTACGAGTTTGCTTAAGTCCCACTTACACTTTGGCGTTTCTCAGGTGACCTTTTCTATAGGGCGTGGGTGGATAGTAGGTTACATTAAGTAATAGTAATTTACTTTATTGTAACCATTTGATTGTGTTGCTACTGTGATTGTAATAAAACTTAAATTTTATGCAACTATGATATGTATGTGAGTTAAATTACAACCTCTGCATGGTTTGGGGTATGGACTCTTGAACTCTAGAATCAGTTGATTCATGCTTTGTTTATTTTATTTTCTTATTTACATATTTTACACATGTTTGTGTGTTAATAAATTAAATTACATCAACTGTGTCATTGTTTTTGTTATTTTGTTTGGGGGGACCTCGCCAAAATCATTTGCCCAATGATGTTTTGCCTAATTTTCCAAGAATCAAGAATAAAATGTACAATCTCTTTTTCGTATGACCTTAAAATAAATATAAGGTGATCTTCATTGTAACTAAATATGACAGTATATATTCAGCATGTTATGAATGTTCTTATCATGAACTACCATATAATTCCTTGGCTAGCTTAATCTATTGCATGTAGGAAACAGATCAATTATTGATGATGCTGGCGAGAAATGCAAGTTTATGGTTCTGCAGGCTAAACAAAAACTACACTCCAAACCCTGCTGTATTTGTTACAATCTACTCAACATATATGCCAATACAGTTATCTTGATTCAGTTGGTTTATTGGAATTAATGGCAACTTTAACACCTTAAAAAGGTTATATCATGACCACAGTTAGCGTTAGTGCTTACCAAGCAATCATAGTCACAATATACACATAACACTTATTTTTTAAGCAGGAGTTCTAGCGGGGCTCACACTTCTGGAGATCACTTTTTTGTGGGTTTTTTTGCATCTGGACTTTCATGAGAACTGGCATAGTGGGATGAGTACCCTTCTCTTCACAGAAGTTAAGCATTGGGCTACATTAGTGTTTGGATGGGTGACCGTTTCAGTGCACTACTCGTGTCTCTGATGGCTTTGTGCTTCTCGCTAGTAGACTGAACCCCCCTTGGGTCTTGTTTAGTAAATAGGTTTTTTATTCTTCATAGGTTAGGCAAAAGTAACAACACTTATATGATAAAATAAAAATGGCAGCTCAAAGAGGCCATCTTTTTGCAAAATAAACTGTAATTAACCTTAACACTGGGCACGGGAACAGTTATAGGTATGTTTAATAATATGTTAATTTGTATTGCCCAGTGCCACTTACTATGCATAATTAGCATTACAAATTTGTTAAGAAGTGCTGGTTGTTTGGAAATATTTTATTGATTTTGTGAGCCACAATTATGTAATATACATCTTTAGAATGGCATTTTACAGGGCTTCTGTACTGTTATTACCTCTGGCAAGGATATATTACTTTTATGACTGTTTGTTTGTCTGTTTGTCTATTTGTTTGTTCTTAGCACGGTTACTTTAATACTACCTGTCAGATCTTACTCAATAAAAACAGAAAATTTATCTTGGTTCAACATAGATTCCATCAAAATTTGAGGGAGATCTCAGTCACTGTCTAGATACAAAAAGTAATCTAGATTTTTCCATTAACTTATTATTATGTGCCTTGGCAGAGGTAGATGCTCTCCCAGTTCTCTGAATGCTCTATGGTTATAAGTTGATAATTTTATATTCACTGATGTCCTTTATATATCTGTCACAGCCTTTATTGCATTTTGTTGTTAGCTATGCACTTTTACTTAAAAGTGAAACGTCTCCCACATGTTAATATAAAGGCACTCAGAGAGTGCATACCTCCACCAAGCCATGCGATAATAAGTAAACGGAAAAATCCGCAATTACTTTTTTTCCCTATACCTGAAAAACTCTGGAACCCGCACTTTTACAGGTACACAGGTTCAGAACCAGTGGTGAACCAGTTCAAAATCGGTTCAAACCAGGGGTTCCCCCCAAAATCCCCAAGATGTACTTCAGAGACCATGGACTTGGATAGCTCATAACCTCTGATGAGACTGTAACCTATATTACTCAGTCGAAATAGTATTTACACATTGTGGATTATATAAATACTTTATTTAATGTCCAGTTTGCCGTAAAGCTGGAAGCAAAATTATTTTACTTTTTTTTTGTATCCAGAGAGTGATCTAGAACACTCTCAAAAATCAATAGGATCTAAGTTGGACCAAGACACATTTTTTTCAGGAAGATCCAATCAGTAGTATTTGCTCTAGACGACGATCGCCAGTAAAATATTGTCAGGTAGGTCCACCAATCTATTGTTAAGGTAAAATTGAGATATAAAGGTCACCATTGTAAATAAAGATAACACTCGATGGTTGTTGCCTGCATCAGTCTGGAAACTTATAGCTCTGACATTTTGATCCAGTGAAATGGTGAAATGCATCCCAGAAAGTGAAAGTGAAACTACCCAGGAATGCTAGAGTTTCAGAAATGTAATGTGATCTAATAACAGGCTATATGTTTTGTAGTGTAAATAATCTGACTATAATATTTATAATGCCAATTAGCTTTACCATATTTATCACTTCAGTATCATATTATTTCAGTAATTTTGTCTTATGATCTAGATCTGTAACTAAAGGTGTGCCCCATTAATTAAATTCTCCATTTATAGTCCTTATATTTTTTTATAATCACTGCGCTGGAATGATTTGGCACTAGAAATTTGAACTGCCTCTACGTTTTCATGTTTCAAAAGGCAACTTAAAACCTATCTGTTTCAGAAGTCTTTCCCTCCCTACTTTTTCTACCTTGTTCATTCTTCTCTCACGTGAAATGATAATACAAATAATACTGACATATATAAAAAGAAACAATAAAGCGATTTTGAACCTATTGAATTATGCAAATATGTATAATAATGTATAATACAAATAATACTGACATATATAAAAGATATATAAACAATAAAGTGATTTTGAACCTATTGAATTATGCAAATATGTATAATAATGTATAATATTTCTCATCTATTCTTTAGGCTTTCGTTGACAATCTTTTCTTTTGAAATTAGGACTTTCTGTCAGAGTATGTTACTCTCAACTTATTGTTTTTAAATGTTTCAATTTTGGAATTAATATATTGATGACTGTCCCAATTTTCTGAAACTTAATTTATTATCAGCTATGTCATGTATTGGACGTAAATACCCTAAAATAAAGATAGTGTAATATATTGGCCCTTGGCGCCCCTTACTGTGGATATAAATTGCTAAAAATAGTTACATATGTATATGTTACAGTTGCCCTTCAGAACACAACCCAGATTCATAGTATAGCTAACTTTTTCATTATTCTTCAAATTTATTGAAAAGCAAATCAATTCCTACAATTTCACAACTTTACTGCAATTCAATCAGTAAAAGGTGTAAAATATGATCAGAGATTTCAGGAATTACATGAAATTACTAAATTTTTTAGGAATTTCGCCAATTTCCTGACCAAATCAGTAACTTCACAAAACCCTAAAACATTCAGGAATTTTGCAAAATTATTGGTTACACTAATTTACTGTAAGATATATTTTGTATTTAGCTTTGTTTGTGATTATTGCATTAAAATTTATGCAGAAATGGCTAAAAATCATTAAGAAAAAGTATTTAAAATCTATTGGTGAACCTTAGTACGGAAAAGTTTGATGACTGATTTGTTTCTTAAATGCAATGAGTGTGTTAATAACATTTAATGTCTATCATATGACAGACCCTAGATCTATAAAGTGAAAAGGAAAAACAATAAGGCATAGAAGGCTGATACTATTTAAAACCAGGTACAGTGAAAGTAAATTTTTAGGAAAATATAGACTTGTTTAGGTAAAAAAAATCAAACAAAGTAGGCCGATATCAAATGAAACCAGGTACAGCTAAAGTACATTTTTAGGCAATTTTGGACCTGTTTTATACATTATTACATTGGACAATAAATGTCAAACAACCATTGTGCATTATGTCTGTTATATACAGACTTGGACTGATCTATAATGTTAAAATTTGAAAATACTCTGGTGTTTCCCCTCTGTTGTAACACCCACATATACATATACTCGGTTTACACTGCAGAAAAAAACCCTCAAAACCTAATGTGACCAAGCCTAAGTGACAGCCACCTCTCATATTTCCTTTGAATGTTTTTGAAGACACTGTGTTGATATGGCTCCTGTCAGAGTGAATACACTCAGGCATGCATCAGTGTTCCTTTTGTGTCAGTTTCTGGCTGACAAACAGCTAGATAAATCATTTGATCTTTTTTGCCATAGTCTCCCTGTTAAACGAATCACGAGGAACAAATAAATTGCCCTAGTCAATAGGAGTGTGGGGACTCATGCAAATTACTCTTTGGATGTCTACTAAATAAGTCAGCCAGTTTTTAAAAAGAAAGAACCGTAAATGTTATTACCCCTATTCCACTATGGTTGGTTTGTGTCCCGATCACTTCGATTTTCTTAGAATTTGAAATATTTATAATTCATCGGTCTACACCTGTTCTCCACCTTCTGGATTTATTTTTCTTGTGTTGTATGTCGTGTTCAACAGCCAGGATCATATTGCAAGGGGTAGTTTATGGGTGGAGGAACCAGTGCATACTGGTTGGTTAAGATTCTGCACTGTAAACCACCTGGCATCGGCAAGTAACTACGAACTAGGACATAACCCTGGAGCTAATTTGAAGGGGGGTAGATAAAAAGCCCGGGGTTGTAATTCTAGGAAAATTATCAATAAAACACATTAAACTATGTAGTCTTTGTTAAATAATCAATTGCACAATAATATTGGGTAAACATAAACTTTATATAAAATGAAAGCACCATATTTATTCTTTTTTAAACAATCAATTATACGTTAAAAACAGAACAGGGACTTTCGGTTGTAATGCTTAGGTATGTTCAAAACTTTTAAGTCTGTTCAGGTAGTCGTCTTTTAATTCTAGATGAAAAGGAAAAGGGATGAAAAGGCTTTTATTTTAGACTCAGGTATTTTCAAATTACAAATTTAACAGAATGACTTTGAATCGCATTTTATTGTGTTCATTTTGTAGAAGAGTAAATTATGCTTTTGTTCCTTGGCTTTCACTCTTGTCTAAAGAAAGTGGTTTGGTTAATGACCTCTTTGAAACAGCCATGCAAATTTTGTTTCCCAATTGTAGTAAATTATTGAAAAGATTAATCTATTAAATACCAATATTGATATAAACAAGTATAATTACATATATATCAATTTAAAATAGCATAGCAATTTTATTTTATATAAGTTTATTTATTTACCTGATTTTAATGTATTATTTGTTGTTTAACAAGAATAAACATTTCTTTTAATGTATTTTATCTTGTGACAATTACTCCAGATTACGACCAGGAAATTCCTGCTCAATTACATTTTAAAGGGTATGGTATGTGAATACATTTATCACAGGAACACTCAGAGAGTATTGGCATCAAATCACAGGCTTTCACCTCTCTGTGCCCCACAAGTGGCAATACTGAGGACCTGTCCCCAATATGACCCTTGCTGTTTATCAGGACATAAAAACCCAACTTTGAACTTTATGCCCTTGTTCCACCAAAGGATTAAGCCCCGATCCTGTCGGCGACCCTTAATCGTGGGTAGTCTTGGAAAAAATGGAAAAAAAATTGACCAATGGGGTGGAAGACAGAATCGGTATGAAGGTCTGGGATTAACTACAGATCGGCCTCAGGACGCCCCAGGAGGCCCCAGACAGTCCCTAACTGGTCTGGGACTAAGAACAGACTAAGCCATTTTTCTGGTCGGTTTGAACCACGATCCTGTCGTAGACAAACCGACTGGGTCCCAGGATGCCTCAGGCCTCCTGGGACTAAGCCCCGACTAACCCAGGATTAAGTCCCGACCCCACAAGGTGTCCTGAGGCGTCCCCAGGCGTCCCCAGACCGAGATAGCCGATTTTTGTTTTGCAATGGGACTAAGGGTCGCAGGAAGCCTGGGACTAAGAATAGAGGGTCTGGGACTAAGGGTCGGCGACTAAGGGTCGCAGGCGGCCTGGGACCACATAGGACTGTGTAAATTTGGTCTGAGGAGGCCTGAGGACGACTGGGACTGGACATTTTGTTTATGGCGGGAAAAAATAATCGGTTGGGGTCGGGAGAAATATCAAACATGTTTGATTTCTCACACGGCCTCAACCGACCACAACCGACCCTTACAGGAAGCCTGGGACTAAGCATATTTTTGAAACCGACCCTCAAAAACCCTTAATCGGGAGCCTTAGTCATGTGGTGGAACACCCACATTATGCAGTGCCGAGAATATCATCATTGTCTGTCCTTAACTTTTCTAATTATTTTGCAAACAAAGAGACAAGCACACACCATCAGTGACATTGGTCTGCATCGGTGACCGGCAGGGTGGTGGGAAAAATCCTATGCAGGTTATATCTCGGAAACCATGAGGTGTAAAACGTTGAGCCTTGTTTGGTAAATCATGGTGTGACCTTTAATCTTGGCTCTGTTAAAATATGTTCACCTGCCATATATGAGACATATTTTTATCACAAAAATATATGGATTTTTGCTACTGATTATTATGTGTTTTACCCAATTGTGCCATTTATGTTGGTGGTTACACTTCAGTTAATAAATTTTACAGTTTCATAAAATTTAGTTTACTGATAAATGCTGCCTTCTTGGCATACATTATCTGTCTCTGTCAAATGCTTTTTTATCCACTTAAACATTATTTTAAACCTTTACATAACTGACACTTTTTGCTCTGGAAATCTCCAGAAATTTGGAATGTTTCACTTTTTTGTATCTGATGGTGATAAAAACTATTACCCCGAGCTGTGGGGTGTGGACATCTCCAATGCTATTTTAAAGTGTGTTTTTTTTTTAAAAACGCTATACACGAATAAACGCCATGATTTTGTGGAATGTATTTATCCATCTTTCTATTTCACATTTTCTGAAAAATCTTTAATTTTTAACAAACGATAATTCACAGTTTATTTTGTCATTTATATCTTAAATGTGTTATATTAGCATAAAATCATTTGTATTATCATAAAGGTTTACATTGTGTGTAGAAGGGCATGATAAAAATGTGCTAAGACAGTAAAAGTATGTGCAGTGTACAGTTACTTTCTAGATTATCACACCAAATCCCAGCATCTTGGTAGTGTTTATTTAAACAACCAAAGCTGACAAAATTTTTGGTCATATAGGGAATGGGTGTCTGAATCCCCCCCCCCCCTCACAAACCAAGAGTGAGCAGCTCTGGGGACTAAAATATAGGAGTGGCTACAGCTCTTTTATAAAACTCATAGTTATCCATTTAACATCCAACTTCATACCTTTGTCTGGGCAACAGATTCTAATACCACTGTTATGTACATGATTTGTGGAGATCCATTTTATATTTCATCACAAAGGACTTTCTTGTGGCCACAATAATTTGAAATACATCATACCAAATCCGTGGTAAACATTGCCTTCTTTTCACAAACAGTTCAAAATATGGAAGACTTAAAACTGGACAGTAGGGCGGAGAGTGGATGCAAAACATTAAGATCCCAGAATACTTTGATACCAACTCAAGTCACCTTTAGCAATTGTCAAAACTTAGTACATCAATATAAATAAATCCCCTCATTACATCATTTTTAACCGGTCACATCGCCATCCTTTTCATGGCTGCAAAGAATGTTCAAAATCCATTTTTCAACCATTTAAATTGACATTTTAGAATCTTTTATATGATTAGAGATTTTTAAATTTTTTAAAAAATTTCTGCATGTGTTCTAATGCGTCAGAAATTCTGTAAAAATAGCAGTCTGGTTATGTTTTTGCATCCCTGTACAGATTATGTATATGCCAAGTCCCACCTCCAAACTCCCATTAGAAATCACATTAAAAGCAAGTTAAATCTGACACTTGGAAAAACCAAACAGATCCCTCAATGTGTGCTACGTCACACAAGGATATTTGCCTCTCAGATCTGTGTGTGTACAATACAAATTTTCCTACACTTCAAGATAAAACCCTTAATTATCACAAATCGCATTTAGCTATATGGAAATACTTTCCACAGGAGGCAAATATATAAAATTGCATACTTGAAAATGAAGAAAAAGGGTAGATTTCATCCATTTCTGTAAATTTTAAATTGAATAGTGTAAAGATTGTTAGTAAGTGTACAATTATGTGGATATTATTAAAATTGATGACAAGTTAATAACAAACAGCTAAGAACAACACCAGAAAAACTGTACACAGAAATGAAGGTGACATCTTGACTCACCTGATGTGGAACCCAGTGCATCTGACCTGTATAAAACACCTGCACATGCGCATTGCGTCTAGCATTTTCTGGATCTGCCCTGTTATTAAAAAAATAAACAGAAAATCAAACATATACATAATTGGTCCCGTTATTACTTTGTAATGAATACATTGACCATGGTTGATATTTTGTAAGATAGAACAATACAAAAACCATTGTAATTCCTAGTTCAAGAGTATTTCGGGATTCAACGTTAGGAAGCTCCAGAGTGTCCAGAATTAGCTTAGCTAAGACTGTAACCAACACAGCCAGACCTTGATCCAACTGATGTAAAATATAACTCCAGTACTAAAGAGTTTTCATAGTAATAAAAAAATAAAATAAAATTTAAAGAAATCATATTATTAATATAATAAAGAAAAAAAATCTTATGACTTGTAAAGAATATGTTCATGTTAAAGTTGTTTTAGATTGTCTTAACTTTGGAAAAGAGTTTTGAATAACGAAGAATATTTCAAAGTAAATGACGACCAAAATCCTTATTTATGTTTATATGCAATTGCACTTAAAGTTCTGGTGTGAAGTCTTAGGATAGCTTGGCACCTCGCCCTGACAACAAATACTTTATGGCGCCGTGGTTTTGCACGCATCTCCATCAGACAGTAAATGGAAGTACATGGTAACGATATAACCTAACAATTGGTTGCTATTGGCCAAAATGCTGCTTGTGTCAATGAATATTTCAATAAAAGGAAACACGTGTTATCTCACTTAAAACAAGCACAAATACAGGTTAAGTTATGATGGGGAGCAATAAACTTCTGGGGCTTTTCAAGAGACACAACAACAAGGAAAGTTTATAGTTTGGCATTAAATTTACAACATCACAAAATTTATTATCAGGAATAATGGTAGTGCAAATAGATGAAAACGATGCCTATCATTACAGATGCCAAATTTGAATAATTGGTAAATATCTTCTGGCTAAACACTATCACCAATGAAAAGCCACACAAGAAAACTTACATCGTCAGCATGGGTAAGGAAATGAAAAAAGAAAGGTTTTAATTGATAGGCAATTTGTATAGAACGACCAGTCACCGGTTACCTAGGGATTTCGTTTAAATGAACACAACCAGGAAAGAGGAAACAAGACAGGCCAAAAGAGGTCTGGGGATGAACTATAGAAACATATCTGAGAGAATTTGAAAATATCATGGAGTGACACAGGGAAACTGGAGAAGGACTGGAAGGCGTAGAGAATGTTAGTGGAAACTTCTTTATACTCCACCAAGAGTGAAGATACCTAAGTAAGTATTCATAGTTAAATGCTTGAAAACTTATTTCAAATTCTCATGATAATTGACTTTAATCAATATAATCAATTGATACTACCACACAGATGTAGGACTCCAGCTACAATTATATAAAAGTGGTGCCTAACAATGCACAAACCCTCGACTGCTGCCAATGAATAAGAACTCACAAAACTTCTAACAGGTGATCAACATGCCAACCATACTTGAGGAGGAGTGAGCCACTATTACACCTCCACCTTGCCTGAAAATATTACTACAATCTGAAGCATAGCTTTTGAGTTATGTGCACAAACAGGCAGACTGACAAACAAACGGATCCAATTACAATACACCATACTAAATTTTGATACTCTAACTTTTTATTGGCCTGTTTTGGCCTGATACAAAGATAAGTCCATCTCAATACATTTTAAGATTATTGCCGAAAAAAATAAGTGTTGGTGCCCCAGTTTTCCTGGTCGGATGTGTCACATTTGATGAAAGTTTCTTGTTTGTAGCTATTTTTATCTTCTTAAAAATCTTCCCTAAATTGTAGTTGCTGTCTTGTTGATTAATTTTCTTCCCCAAAAATTACATGATGTAAATTGAAAGTGCCTGGTTACAAGATAATGTGACCACATCTTCCCAAGGACAACCCAATCTCCTTTGTGTTCTAAACACGTTTTCCAGGTATAATTTCATCCTCAAAATGACTTGTGTTTCACTAATAAGAAGATCTTTATTAGTTTTAGATTGAAAGCTCAATTTGGCCAGACTTTGGTATCTGTAATGAGACTTTTCTGAAGCATATTAAATCATAATTGCAGAGCCATGAAGTTTTAACAAAACATGGAAGTTGACTTCTTTTCAAACTGTTGAATTTTCATTTGTTTTTTGGGCGATCACAACTATCTTTGAAGCTTGTATAATCTAAATATATCATGACTTGTTCAGCCACTAGTTTCAGTCTTTAGCTGCGGAAGTATAAGCAGTAATTTCTTACAGAAGAGACCAAGAATCATTAAATTGAAGCTATTCATGTGTGATCTTTTCTTGAGGCAGAAACAAGTAAGACAGGTTAGTGAAACTTATCCACCCATTATAATCTTTGGACCATGTCAGTTTAGTGAAGCTTTCACCAGTTTAATTATTCATGCAACAACATTCACTGCAAATCACAGTTTCCGATTGCCTCTAGAATACTTTATTAACAATGTATGGGGAAAGAGATTGTTTCCAAAACTTTGTGATATCACATGACATGACGTCATTTTTGTAATGGCCAGAAGTCTTGGGAATATGAGCTGAGACAATTAACTTCATTACCCAGGAAGGTTTTTGAACCGTACAACTTAAAAATTACACGTTTTAAAAGTTGGATTTTGAACTTTCATTGCCACTTTATAAAGAATGATGGACTAAATTGCTATAACCATTAGATTATATATAAAAATGGTCGCTGTCTGATGGCGTAGTGGTTTAACACTGTTATCGCGATTCAGGTTGTGTGTTCCATCTTACTAGAGAATGTTAAAATTTCTGAGTGTTTGTGAACAGATGACTCTAGCTATTAAAAGGATATTTAACACAAATTGTGACTTTAACACTTAACTGAAAGAAAAGATTTGAATTATCTGTATCAGGCCAAATTGATGTGAACATCCTATAAGATTTTTTTAACCATCAGAAGGAAACAGTCATGTGCCACATTTTTAAGAAAATTGACCACGTGATTCACACAATATAATAATATAAGACCATAAATATATACATGTTACAACAGCTATAAAAACAACCGCTCTTTTGCTCTCTTTTGCATAAATCATATAAGATAGAAGGCACTTACACAAGCACTGCTGGACTGTTTTTGTTCATCATACGGTTTAATTTTTAAAATTTTATTTCTGTTTTATTTATTTGTAATATTGTGGTACAAAGAGGAGTATCACGATAGAAAATGTTCAAGAAATTCTAATTTACTGTTGACTATATTCAACTATAACGTTACAGTTCTTTTCACAAAAAATTACAATATCATTATTTTTCCAATCTTTCGTGTTTTTATAATAGTGTAACCATTCTTTATATATACAAAAAGACACTAGAGAGATGAAAAAAATTGAAAGCAGGATTATCTATAAGATAGTGATATTCCAAGAGGGGGTAGTCCAATAGCCGGCCGTAGTTTAATATAAAAACTGCATCCACCAGTGAAGGGAGATAGTTATGGAGGTGGGAAGACAAGTCTGAAAAGATGGCCCTTTAGTTTTTCTAAGGAAACCCTGGTTTGTTTGTGACCTGACAAGTATAGGTCTAGCCACCTGCCAGATGCTGTAGTCTGGCTACCAACTTGTGTATAGTTATGGACCCCCCAAAAAACATGATAATCTGTTGCGATGACTCAGTTTGCTGGAATCTACCATTGTAGACAAATAAGGAGGTTATCTGGAATTTTAGGCATTCAATATTTTTAGAGGTTGTAATTGAAAAAGGGATATATATTTTATGATGAGATAATGAAGACGTTATAAAAAGATATAAAATCAATCCCAATTGTGCTTGTAAGATGTCAGTTATGCATGGATGGTTTAAGTCTATATTTATGAAGTACTTCTTGTTTGTGCTGATTTATGGCTCTTGCTGAATTATTAAATGAAACATTGACCATTTCTTCATACTTGATATTTGATGTTAGAAAGTTGCCTTTGCTGAGGTTTATGCTTTCTAGTTTTGAAAGAAAATGTCTCCTCCTTTTTGCAAATCTTCCATTATCCAGACAAAGTCAAACTCTCCCAATGACTTCCTATTATAGAAGCTCTACAACGTATAGCAAATTAGCAAATATCATCATTACTTGGTCTGTGAGACTGCAACAGATTGCAGGGCATTTCTTTGCTTTTTCCATTCAAATAAAACTGTACAGTAACGTGAAGCTTGCAAAGATTTCATTGCTTTATAATTATTTTAAAATGGTAATGTATATTATTTTCAATGTCACGTGCATCTCTTATGTCTCAACATTCCAAGATGCTATGGCAGGCACTGTGGCAAGTCTTTGATAATGGCCGCGAAATGACTCTTCTTCCTCATCAGTCTGACAAATACTTGGCATATCAAATTGCTTCCAAAAATGAAAGGGATCCATGACAGTTTCCCAGCATCTCCTTTAACTGTTACCACTCATAGATTCATCCCAACCTGTCTCACTTCAGTGACGTCTCAGAGAATGAGATACTTACATTATCAAAGATTCCCCCCCCCCCCCCCCCAAAAAAAAAAAAAAAAAAAAATCATGTCTTAGAGACCCAGTGCCTACTTTTTTCTTAAAGACTGTGTGGATATCTTACTTCCATCAATTACAAAATTGGTCAGTTCGCCATTGGCTGAGGGTGTTTTTCCCCAAAATTCAAGAAGGCAGTTCTAACCCCACTCATTAAGAAAGCATCTCATTCAAGTGAAGATTTGAAGATTTGTCTGTTATCAGGACTATGCTTCAGGCTTAAACTGGTGGACTGGGTAGTTGTCAATACATCAATAGTAACATTCTTGCATTCAGGACAATCCTCACCAATCAGCCTATAAAACTAGCCATTCTAAAGAAACTCCATTACTGCAATTCACGTTGCTTCATGTTGAGCCTACTTCACTTGTTTTACTTGATCTGTCGGCTGCCTTCGACACAATTGACAATTGATACTCTTCTAAATAGTCTTAGGTCATGGTTTGGTGTGTGCTGCATGATATTGAAGTGGTTCACCTCATATCTCAGCCATCGATTCCAAGCAGTTAAAATTGGATCATCCCTTTCATAACATCGTGAGCTGTTGCTTGGGGTAGCACAAGGCTCTATCCTTCTAAGTCTGCCTTCCTCTTTATACACCAATCCTTCGACTAACGTTATTGGAAGGCACTCCAACATTAAACTCCACTTTTATGTCAATGACACCCAGTTGTTTGTCTTGCAAACTGCAAATCGCTGTATTTTCACGACTGCTAATTTGGTTTATAAGTTTCTTCACAGTGGTCATCCAAGCTATTTCAGTCCTCATTTGTGTATTCGTTGTGAAAAATATGGCACAAGATATAACTGTCCAGAAAAAAGGTTCCTGGAAGTTCCTCAATGCTACTCATCTGTACACAAAACAATAAGGCTTTTCCACTTTAGCAAATAAACTATCTGGTGTCTTCATGGTATCAACCTGGCTATGTTTTATGGAATTATAATTACTGATTTTGGACCTGGTGTTGTGCCTTAGAGTCTACCTTGGTAGAGATTAGGCGCTATCAAAGTACAAAATAGAATGAAACATAATAAATTATGAACTCTAGAAAGACAATTTGACATCTGCACATTAGACTTATAACAAATACTGGTTCACAACAGAAACAATATCTGACAGTATCAGGTGAAATGTCATCCTTGATGGAATTATTACTTCAAAGCAATGGGCCCATTGTATGAGTTGTAATGTCACTTTTGAAAAATTGGTGGCAGACAAGTGTTACAGCGACAAGTGCTGCAACTCTGCCATGAAAATGTGGACTGAAGGTTTTTTTTGTTTTAAATGACAAACTTCCACGAAACATCCATATTTTTGTACTAGAAAACACTCGTGGGGGGCATACATCTACCATGAAGGGACGGCATTGCAGAAAATTTGGTGTCTTTTTGTATCCATAATATAATCTGGATATTTCGAAAAAAATAACAAAGCCCAAGGGGGGTTTTTGGTCTACTGGCGTGAGTAGCAAAGCCATCAGAGACACGAGTAGTGCACTGAGATGGTCACCCATTCAAGTACTAAAGTAGGCCATTGTTGTTTAGCTTCAGTGATGACACAGGTACTCATCACACTACGTCAAAATTCTTTGAAGTCCAGTGATCGAAAAAGTGATCTCTAGCTTTGATAGTGCTTAAAACACTTCTTCATTTGGCCAAGCTTTACCCACGTTCTATGAGATCTGTTCATTACTGTTGAGTAATGTCATTTAGAAAGCCAAAGTTCAATTTTCTTGAGCAGTGAAAATGGTCCAGTGTTTCCAGCAATCTTGCTTAAAAATATAATCCACCTGTGATAATTCATCACTTCTGGATAACCAACAGCAAGGGAAACTTATTTCGAAACTTTGCAGCAATTCTTTTTTGTAAAGTGATTGACCTTAAGTCTCTGTCACAACAATAGCATATTTGTGTTGCTTAAGGCTTGCCTTAACCCCCAACAAAGTTTTTGATGCAGATGACAGACCTCCTCTTAGTAGGCTAGTGGATTTTATGAAGATCCGTCCATTACATTGGGGTTATGATAAACACATACAGACGATCAAACAGACAAAATAACGCACCCTAAAACAAAACTCCTAGTGGATGTAATTACATTTTAGTAATGCCACATGATTAGGCCAAAAGAAAATGACACTGTTTTGAGAAAATTTTTGCATAAATGGTGAATATTATGAACTACATAGTGTCCACCAAAACAAAAGCCAATGAAGTCTTGACATTTATTTTTACTTATGCGGGTGTTCCACTGGAGGTGACTGGTTGGTAGTTATGTCGGTGAAATATCAAACAAGTTTGATATCTCTATGACTGATTCTGACTCTTGCAACATACCCTAATTAGATCCACTTAGCAACAGGCATGTCGGTTAAGTTAAAGGCTTGTTGGTTACACTTCCTGCCTTGATGGTTAATACAAGCCTGTCTGTATCATGCATCTGGCTTGTTCCAAATATGGCCTCTCAGACTGTATGTGATGACAAACAGACTGTGTGGGAAAAATAATATACAGTCAGTAACTTTAGCCAACATGTCTGTAAATGTTCCAGACAAAACTGTAACTTTTCCAGACCAGTCAAAAAGTTTTAATGTTTGAGTCCTAGAGTCAGAACTTTTTTAACCGACAAGCCCTGAAGTGACAAACTGTAAAAACAGTAGCTGACAAGCATATGACACTAACAGACAAGCCGGGAAGTATAACCAACAAGCCCGCTACATTTTTGCATCTTACGGCCTGTCTGTAAGGCTGATGAACACCAGAGACAGGTCACAACAACTCAACAGCATCAAGTTACAACTTTCCAAATTTCCAGAAGCCACACAGGCCACTGCAGGACGTGACTACACCCTCATGATTCCAGACACTCAAAAGTTTCAACACAAGCTGTTCAGCCAAGCCAAATAGCAGCACCACAACCTCCAACAGTGATTGCAAAACTCCAACCACAAAGGTCATTATAAGTATCATCACTGCTGGCATCCTTTCTTGTTGTGGATGACCAGTCAGCACAACACTTCTGGCTTATAAAGTCTTTCGGCGGTATTCCACCTGTACTAGTCCTATCAACACGCCACAACCATTTTCACCCTCTCAACTTCAACCAGCACTGTCACCAGTGCCAACTTCCAATCAGCAAGAACAAGCAAGACCTATCAGCCAGACAAGCCATTAGATTCAGCCCAAGTCAGCAGATTAAGACTGCTGACACCAAAAAGGCTCTTCTCAGGACTACCCGAATCTTCCAAAAAGAATCAATAGCTGTGTGTTTCTCCCAAAACAAAAACAACAAAAAAAATCACCATCCAGTGTGATATGGATCCAGATTCTGGATCCCAACACCATAACTCAATCAATCAGTCTTGTATGATTCAAGAATGTGGTCCCGGCTGTCGGATTATCTTGACGGCTTGTCTGTTTGCAATGCAGCTTGTCAGAGATTTAGGGCTTGTTGTACTAGTTTCCCAACTCTTCATGCATAAAACGTCTCCGACCCTAGGGCTTGTCTGGATACTCATTACATGCTGTCGGGAAGTCTATGGTCTTGTTGGGGGTTTCTTAACCAACTATGCTTTTCGCACCTTTTTTCTATGTTTCCATGACTTTTACAATCGCATCTTGAGTCATAGGGTCGTTTGTAGGGTCGGCTCCACTGGAACACCCACATAATTGATAAAAAACTATAGACCTGAAGTGCCATATGTGCATGAAAAGCCCATTCTTATTAGTTCTCGTCTTTTGAAGTGGCACTGGGCTTAAAAAGAAGGGTGTGAACTTGTGAAGTGGTAATGAATCAAAAGTTCACACTTGCCCTAAATGTGTCAATGTCTGCCAGAACCATTTCATGAATACAATATATAACTTTTTCTTATCGCTTCCACAATTACTCACTTATTTATTAAATGTGATTCATTACATTCTGCATTCAAACTTTTTTTCAAATGCTTGAAACTACTTGTCAATTTAGTTTGTTTAATATATACTGTATCTCCATGGATTTTTACCCGATTCAGGAGCAATTCCTAGGTCACAGTGTTCCATGCTGATATCATGAGCTAAATATTTAATGAAATATTTAAGTTATCCGGGCTCATTTCTGGCCTATAAACTTACTGTATCAACAGTATCTGTTTGGGTGTAATTAGTGTTGATTTGCCTTTGGATAGGGTCTGTTAGAAACAGAACAGATAGCACTTTGCTTTGCCTTTTAACCAGTCAATTCTTCCTTTATGAAGCATCTCTAAGATATCTAATATATCTAAATTAAATATGCAAAGAGAAACTACATACTAATAACTGCTATTTCTGGCTTCAAGAGTGTGAAAATCTCTTCAAAACATATGTTTTTTATGTTTTTCTGTGCCTGTTTATTTTTTAGAAAATTAGATGTGGTACTGAAGCTAATTGTCTTTACAATTATGACAAGTAAATGTCGAGACAGAATTTCAAATCCCTTGTTACCAATGAAACACTAGGATTGGAAGTTCTGTAGACAGAATTTGAAATTCAGATTTGAAGTTATCTCACGACATATATTCATGCAAAAAACATTGTACATACTCATTGATATTCCAGATTTACTGCTACTGCATTGCAGACATGGGAACCTGCACTAAGACATGGTAATTTACCTTCTAAATCACCCTTTTAAGGCAACCTTTTTGATACAATTAGCCTTCATATGAAATTACCGGCAGTTGTGTGACACTATCATGAAACTTGTCAAATAAGCACAAAGAATGTTATGATATTGTGAAATATCAACTCAGAGAACTGTAAAAAGTAAACAGTTTGAAACTACTATTTTCCATTTTATAGGTATTTTTTATACCTCTAAAGTACCAACTTTTATATACCAGATTGGATTGATTCACATTTTTGCTATCTATCACATATTAATGTAACAATATTATTTTCTGTTTGTGTTTACTTGAATATTCATTTTACAGATTTTTTTGTTAACTCCTATATTCCAGTTATCAATTGACATATTCAAATTAACGATTTATTTGCATATTTAACTAATACTTAGGTCACACCTCTCCTTGATGGGGTCACCAGCTACAAATGAAAGGGTTCAGCTACCTTCAGTTGTTTATTTATTTAGAGTTTTACGTCACTTTCAACACTATATAGATCATATCACTATGGGTAGTTTTTTTATGGGCAGAGGAAACCAGTACATACAGTTGGTAAAGGTTCTGTACTGTAAACTGCCGACCATCGGTAAGCAAATACAAACTTTGTCACATAGGGTCTAGGGTTTGAACCACTGGCCTCAGAGGTTAGAGAGGAGTGTGTTACCACTGTGACACCTTGGCTCCTTACCTTCAGTTGTGTTTTGGTTTACTTTGTATTCAGATAAGACACATTCAGTATGATTTGGTGTGATTCTCACTTGGGTAGGGTGTGTTCAGTGTGATTCACTTTCAAATCGGTTCCAACTTAATTGCTAACTACCGAACACCGGATTGCGTCCCTGGGTGCAACTTGGAATATGTCTAATGTCTTGACTATTTATGCCTAACGAATTGGATGTTGTGCCTTAGAATCTGTAGATATGGAGATTAAGCATCTGGACAACTGATTGATTGATTGATTCAACCCAGCTCGCAAAGTGATTTGTATTCTCGACTGCCATTTGTACATGTTTGTGGTGGCCATTACATCTACTCATGCACTGTATAAAATATACCCCCTAATGGGTGGGAGGAAGGGGAGCAGATATATGGAGCTTCTTCTTCTTTAACATACACTAGTCTGATACTGGGCCTCTGGTTGGAGGCATCAGAGCAAGGCCCTCAAACAAAAATGAAATACCTGCTCGGGAAGGTATAACCTGGACATTAATGACTTGAAAATATACCTAAGCCAAACAAAATAATTTCTTTGTTACTCAAAAATGTAAGGTAGCCAAAAATAACTATCTTGAATGTACAAGTTAGTAGCTTTAATATTCAACATAGCAAATCTCATTGCCTTCCAAATTCACTTTTGATTTTTTTTTGTTGTTTTTTTTGTATCTCATTAATGCAAATCATTCTTTGAAAACAGTACTACCAGTTTGACTTTTGAGTCTAATTACTAATTACAAGCCATTTCTCAAAGAAAGCCATACTGGGTGCATGAAGCTCAAACTATAATTCCAAACTACAAGCAATTGATCAATCAAGGAAGCTATACCGATTACATTATCTCCCATTACACCTCGGTCACACTTTTACAAGCTGAGTCATGAGCTACTCGACATTGTATCTTGGCAGGATGCATACTGCATGAATCAGTCACTTTCACATTGGTTAGGACACAGCTTTGAACGTGATTTCTATACAGGACAATTTTTTAAAATATGTCTGAAATACCCCTTGCAAACTCTCACAAGCTGAACTAAAAATACATTCCTGGAGGAGTGTGGCGGGGTGGAATGGATTTATGGAACAGCTGTTTCTTCAGTATGTACAAGCCAAATATGAGGTCTATTTTAGGATCAATGATGCGGTAGGGTAGCAGAAAGCAAATACCTACAATAACGGCCACACTGAAAGGTGTAAGCTAATGATAACATTAAGTCTGATGTGAGAATAGAGGCCTCACCTGACAAAAGGATGAAATCAAGGGTTTTAGGTCTTTTACAAGAGACCACAGTGGCCTAGTGGTAATACATTCACTTTCCACCTCTGAGATCTGCATTTGAATCCAGACCAAACCTCAAGAGAGAAAGGTGGTAGTTGGTAGCAGATTAGACTACAAATCTTTGACCAAGTGTATGCACAAGCTTATTGTGCTGTTCTAACAACTCATCAGAGTTTAATCATTGTAAAGGTACTAGTTAAGATTTAAAACACCAAAAGATAAACTAAATCTATTTCAGCAGCTGCAGTCACATTAAGAGTTGCCATGAGTTTGACTCAAACCCACGCTTAGAGTGATGAAAGGTGAGTCGTGAATAAAAAATTATTAATCAATAAGCTAACTAAAGTTTCCCCTTACTCTACATACCAAATAGCTTTTATTTATCCACTACACAATTTATTTGAGAGAGATCATTTCATTGTTTAGTTTATCTTTCAGCCAATTTTAAGGCGTATGCCAAGCTACCAAGCCAAGAAGTAACAGTCAATTAATGTTAATACACATGTCATATCAGCCTGATGAGAAATTAATTCAAAATATTCCAGAGTTTGAGGATAAATAGATGAACTCTAAACATGTTCTACAGAGGCAAACAATTTTTAAAGTATATCACAATTTGAAGAAAACAATATTTCAATCCTCCAAACAAATGTGTATTTATATATATAATTTTAGCTTATGGCTGTTCTTATTGTCTACAAGATTCTTGGTGTTTTACTTTTTTATTATCGCCAACACGCTACACCTCTTTAAGCCGACTACATGGACTATGGGCCAGTCAGCATAACACATTAAAATTTATTTTGTGTTAATATTTCATTAATTATATACGCTAAAAATATGCTCGTTTTTGCTCGTTTTTGTTGTGTCACTAACATATCTATGTAGAAATAGCATAAAATTCACAAAATAAAAATTTAAGTTTTTTTAATCTTCAGTGATGCCTGTCACTATGGATACGTTTATCAGCCTTTTTGTGCATACTTATGGAGATGTGAAGGCAGGAAACACTTCATTGTATTATGTATTTTCTGTCTTGAGAAACTTTAAACATATGCACCACTCATAGAATACTGAATTTCCCATTGTGTTCTATAGAGGCAGACAGTTTTTAAGCCCGAGCTCTAGCACTTCAAGAAATTTTTTTTTTATCATTTTTTTTTGTCTCCCGACTTTTATGAATTGTGGCTTAGTGTGGTGACTATCAGTCTCATCACTGAAGTTAAGCAGCAATGGGCTATGTTAGTACTTGGATGGGTGACCACCTCACTGCACTACTCATGTCTCTAATGGCTTTGCAGCTCATACTAGTAATCCCAAACCCCTTTCGACCTTGTTTAAACTTTGTCAGGAATTGATAAAGATGAGATTTAAAGTTGGCCAGAAACAGCATGTATTTCAAGTTGTTATGGTATTCTCAATGTCTACATGATCCTTTTTTATCGGACTTTATATCATCTATTTCGTCCGAAAACGACACTGTTTTGTCTATTTGCTAGTCTAGTCTGTGTCTGTCACGAAGACCTACAATCTGAATGTGTCAGACTCTATTTGTATGAATTTGGTTGCTTTGATTTCATCTTGCAAATATATTCCAAGTACCCATATGACCTGCTTCAGACAAAATCTTAAACCTATTCAATAGAACTTTTCAACTAGAAGACGAAGAGGTGACATTTGTTTTTGTCTACAAGAGATGTTTTGGGGGGCATATTTCTGTACACCGAGGAGGAAACATAGCCTTAGTTTTTTTCAGAAGGATCTAAAACAAGAACTAGTAAGGATTCATAAAGCATAGAGCTACACCAGGGAGACAGGGTTGTTTACTAAATTAATGCACACTGGTGGAGGTCTGCGCTCTACAGAACAGGGAATAGGGAACAGGGGAACCATTACTTGCTACAAGAAAAAAAATGTAAAATTAGCATTGCTGGTTTTATGTTCATTTCAACAGGTGATAGGAAAATATACAGGGTGATCTCTTATTCACTGTGCATCATGTCATGATTTACTTGATACAAGGCCAATAGTATACGAGTAACTGTATCATGTAGGGTTATCTCCTAATAGAACGTTATCTAATGACAGTAAGATTTGGTATTTTGTTTACTTTGCTCATATTCTTAATTCTGTTCTAAATCCAACATGACTTTTGCCACAAATCCATTAGCATAAGTCCAAAATCATATATCCAGGGATACGAAAGGGATCTTTAACCACAAAGACACCAAGAAAGAATATAAACTAAGGTGAATAAACTTTGGAGACCATGTAGGATTTTAATTTATTTCTGAAGGATGTAAGAGAGGATGCAGATGGATTGTAATTAGGCAACTCGTTGCATGTGTTAGGTGAAGCTATGAATTAAATATACAAAACAAGGTATAATGTATTATACTAAATATTCCACTTTATGTATGTTACATTCATTTGCATGTTTTATTCAGCATGCTTATTATAATAATGACATTGGAAGAGGTAGTTGATGGGATGCTGGCCAGGAATGTAGACATTTCTGTCAGCGTTAAGCACTAAAAGCCATTGGGCTTGGTGAGCAACTATATCATTCCCATTTTAGATCAGGCTGGGAATTGAACCCAGGACAAAGAAGTGGGAGGTGAGTGTGTTACTCCCTATGTTAACCTGTCTTCCTACATTGGTGAGGGGGCTCGGTGGTGTAGCGGTTAGAGTTCTTGCCTCCAACCTCTGTGGCCGCTGGTTCGAATCTCGAGCCGGGCGGATTATGTTGGAAAGTTGGTAGTTACTTGCCGATGCCCGGTGGTTTACAGTGCAGTATGCACTGGTTTCCTCCACCCGTAAACTACCCGTCGCAATATGACCCTGGCTGTTGAACGCGACGTAAAACAACAAATAAATCTAAAATCCTACATTGGTGATGTTTTTGTATAACTGGGGGCTTTACATTGCACAAAGTCACTGGAAATGTAATAATACCACTAGGTTTTCTCTCCTGATAAAATTTTCTGGGAAGTCTCTACAGGTTTCGAGGTCTGGAATATCACAGTACTGTTTGCAAGTCTATCCCATTCCAGACACAGTAATACATAATGATATAAAATGGTATTTACAGAACAGTAACCAAATGAAGCTTTTAGTCTTGCCACCAAGCAGCCTTAATACAGTCATATAATACAAATAATATTCACACATGGAATACTAAACAATGTTATGTTTAGTTTCCATAAATATATAGGTTAATCTAAAGACTCTGTAATACTGTGTTACAGAAATATGATATTCCATCACTTGGTTCTAACAGTTGTGGGGGGGGGGCATGGTGGCAGAGTGGTAACACTCTCGCCTCCCACCTCTGAGGCCGAGGTTCGACTCCCGGCATGGCCTCAAGTGGGAAAGCTGGTAGTTGCTTGCCGTTGGTTGGCAGTTTACAGTACAGAACCCTAACGAACTGTATGTACTGGTTTCCTCTGCCCTTCCAACTACCCGTCGTGATATGACCTGTACAGTGTTGAAAGCGACTTAAAACCCCAAATAAATAAATAAATAAATCGAACAGTTGTGGCTCAAATCCACAACTGGAGAAGTTAGAACCAAGCGGAGGTATTTACTGACTGCTTCCAATGCCAGTTTCAAAGCACCAAGCCCAAAGAAGCTATGCAACCTTCCTTCTTAAAAAGTATGTACAACCCCAACTTTGATCATTTTTATCATGATGATACACATGAAACACTTGGCTATAAAATAAGTTAAAAATACCATGTGTCTTATGTTTTTATTTAAGATGATTACAAAGTTGAGTTTGGCAATACTTGATTTTAACGAGAGTCTCTTTATGAGAGTTGCAGTGATTCTTTCATATTTACACATTATCACTGTCATATGAGTTTTAATTTGAGGAACATTATTTATTCATTAGATAAAATAGATAGATTTCTGGTGAAAACAGAGTGTTTCTTCATGCTTAGTGGTCCATATAGCGGGTATTTATTTCTGGTTTCTTCAAAAGATATTTGTTTTACTACTCACCTAAACTGAATACCAGCCTGTCTCAGATCTACCTCTCCAACGACTTTATGTACCATGTTCTACTTCTGCGTGGAGAGGAAAACTTATGTGTAAAGTCTCTTATACAAAAAGGACCTTCAAAGGAATTTCAAGGACCTGGAAAAGGATATAACCCCAGGCCACATACACTTCAACCACAAGGCCAAATGAGAACATATATTTTATGCATACATTGTCTTTTAAAACGAACTGAGCAAGCTCTAAAAACCTAAGTAGCAAGCTTGTGTCTTGCTTCTTGTAAAGTTTAATGAATACAAATATTAACGTGGATTTATTTACTAAAAGCAAAACATGCAAGTATTATTATTTTTGAATCTCAAACCATGGCAAAATGTATTGCGTTGTATTGCGTTGACTGTATAGATATCTAGTTATTTATAATCCATGTATTACTTTTGAAGTCATTAGAAGATTGATATTCAGTTTGACAAAATAAATTTTATTGTATTGCCACTAAGAACACTTTTAAAGACATCAGGTGCAGTTTCTCTGAATACTGCAATTTAAAACAGATTTGTTTCAGTGAATGTGACAACGTGTCTCAATATTTCAATTTCATTATCTTGGTTTTACTTCCGTCCACTAATTGTCTATTTTTGTGGGAAATATTTCCACCCTGCATTTTTTATAAATTAATACTTGTGTCAGGGAGGTTATATGACTGGCAGGGTGTATTTGTGTTTTTGTTTGTTAAAGTAACATCTAAAAACGTTCTGGAAGGATTTTAGTGCACACAGAAAGGATGATAAGATTTCTATGGTGATCCCTATCCCCGTCTGGCTCCAGGAATTTTTTAAAGATTTTTTTATCATTGCATCAAAAAGATGAAAGTGTAGCACTCTATAGTTCAAAAAATGATTTCTGTCTGTTGCAGTTATATTTCTGTACTCTATGCATATATTTACATTCCTTTTTGTTATTTTTCTTTCTGTGATACAAAGATAAAAAAGAAAATATGATGATGATGCAAGTCCTAACAAATAGTAAAGATCAACGAACCACTTGTATTGTAAGCAACCTACAAAGACTTAAAATAATAAAATATTACATCATAAGAACACTCTGAGAGTGTTTGACTCTATCAAGGCCCAACAACTTCACAATGGTGCAGTGGTGATTGATGATGGAGGTCATAGGTGTCAGGAGACATTGGAAAAGTGTATCATATCCAGAGTATGATCCGGATTTTTCATAAAATTTAGTAGCTTCTTCCTGTGGCTTCCTTTTTATAAAGATCCGCCCATTATTGTTGGACTAATCATAAACAAAAAGACAAACAAAGAAAGAAACCCAACCCAAAACGTAACTTCTTTTGTGGAGATAACATAACTGTTGATTGTTTCAGATATCTGGCAATTCCTTGTTCAGCCACCGTGAAAGGCCAATCTTTGATACAGCAATTAATAATGTTGTGAAATGAAATAAGCACCAATAAATGGTAACTGGCACATGCAATTGGAATTTCATCCGTTGCTAATGTTTTCAGATTGATTTGCATTCATTGAGGAAATTGTAAATAATTTAGATATTTTTGTGTTTGGAGACCCAATAGGTGCCAGAAGTCTTAACCTACAGGTAATAGATATTGGACCGTTTAATGACATTGTCAAATTTATTGCTTTAGAACTGTAGTCAAATACGATCACATTTCATTTTGACAAATGTCATAGATTGTTTATACACAACAATTGATCTTTCTAAATGTTAGTAAAATGGCCGATAATAACAAAAACACATTTTTATTTGGTTTCTAATATCTAATGACTAAAAAGCACATTTGCCTATGTTAAAGACAAAGACCACAAAATACAGAATTTCATGATTATATTTAAGGTTGATTTATACCCCATTTATTATTTGTTGTTGTAATAATAATAATAATAATAATAGTAGGATTTATATAGCGCAAGATTGATACAAATCCTCTAATGCGCTTAGGTCCAAGAAGGGAGAGTCCAGCGACAGGCATGAGTTGGCATCTAAAAAGCGCCCGCCAGGGTATAACTAAGGTGGGGGGTATGCCAACCTAAACAAGTGTGTCTTTAGCTGGCTTCTGAAATGATCTATTGTTTGCTCAGATCTGACAGTTTGTGGCAGCTTGTTCCATTCAGCTGGTGCAGCTACTGCAAAGCCTCACCTTCCTATGTGCTTCTTAGGGCGGGTTGAGGAGACAGATAGCCTGTTGCCGCGAGTGAGACTGCTCAATCTTATTAAAGCTGAGAGATATGGGGGCTGTGACAGATTGATAGCCTTGAATACCAGAAGATTATACTTAAAAAGGATACGATGTTGAATTGGAAGCCAGTGGAGTTTTTTCAAAAAGGGTGTAACATGACTCATTGTGTCAAGTCTGAAGATGATGCGGCAAAGAGCATTCTGGACTCTCTGTAGTTTAGCTATGTTGGACTTGCTTACCCTCATAAAGTAAAGAGTTACAGTAGTCCAGACGACTAGTGACCATAGCATTAGCCAGAAGTATTGCAGTTTCATCACTAAGGAATTTGTGAATTCGTCGCAAATCGCGAAGATGATAGTAACATGCTCAGCAAATCTTGGCAACATGATTGTCGAAGGAGTTGTCTGAGTCAAAGATAACACCCAGATTCTTTACTTCCACCGACGGAGAGATATTGTTTTGGAGGAGTGGGACAGGGAAATTTGGTGCAAGCAACTCTCTGATGGCTTTTTGACCTATAATGATAAATTCGGTTTTTTCTGGGTTAGTTTTAGCTTATCACCAACCATCCACTCCTGTACTGACTTGAGACACTCGGTCAGCTCTTCTATGCTAGAATCAAAGTTCCTGGAGTCAACTGCTAAGTAGATCTGGGTGTCATCAGCATATAGGTGATCAGTAACATTGAATTTAGAAATAACTTGACTGAGGGGACTAGTGTAAAGGGTAAAAAGGAGAGGAGCCAATACGGAGCCTTGGGGGACTCCGAACGGGAGAATTACCGCCTAAGAGAAACTATCACCTATTTTAATTTTTTGTTTTCGGTTTGAAAGGTACGATTTGATCCACAACAAGACAGTACCATCTAGACCAAACCAGTCATGCAAGCAGTCATATAAAAGGGAATGATCACTGCCTTTCCTGAGTCCACTGAGAAAGCTATATCGTTTTGAATCTTCAACAATGCGGTCTCAGTGGAGTGGGAACTTTTATAAGCAGACTGGTTGACATTTAAGAGACCCTCGTGTGAAATGAATTCATTTAGCTGGTTTGCCACAACGTTCTCAATAAGCTTTGATATAAAACTAAGGTTTGACACTGGCCTATAGTTTTTGAGGCTATTTCTATCAAGGCTGGGCTTCTTATGGAGAGGGGTGACATGTGCCATCTTAAAACAGTTGGGAAAACTGCCTTCTTTGATGGAATAATTTACAATTTTAGTGATGGGAGTGATGAGAATATCAGCACACTCCTTAACCAGTGACGTTGGGATTGGGTCTAGGCCACAAGATTTGGATGGTGAGGACTTTGGAATTTTGAGTAGGCTTTCCTCGGACACAGGTGTGAAAGAGGACAGTGTATTTTTAGTGGAGTTGGGTCTAGTGACTGAAGATGGTGTTGATGACTGGAGTGTGGATCTTATTTTAAGAATTTTATCAGAAAAAGACTTACAAAAGGTGTTCGCAAGGTCGGTTTTATTTGTACAGTCTGGTAGAACAGCAACAGAGGACCTGTGTAAAATCTTTTTGAAATAGTTCCACAAAGCCTTAGGATTTCCTTGATTTTTAGCCACAATGTTGGTATAATGGCTACATTTTGACTTCTTAAGCAGGAAGTTATAGTGATTGATCGCAGCCCGGTATTGACTACGATTACTGACTGAGTTTTCACGGTGCCATGCCCTTTCATATTTCCTCTTGAGTCGTTTTGCCTTGAGGATGTCACAATTCATGAAACCAGTCTCGGCATGTCTCGGGATATTTTTCTTCTTCATTGGGGCGTGTTTGTCAAGAAGGTTTCTCAAGGTATTAAAGTATTGATGACTCAGAAGACTAGCAGTTTTATAGGGGCATCTTATGAGGTCAGATTTCAGGATATCTACTCTGAAGTCTAGAATATTTATCTTGTGAATTTTAAGGATGGAAACACGTTGAAACTTACAGGACTCTCTGACAGGAAAAATAAGGCTAAACATGATTGCCTGGTGGTCTGATAGTCCTCCAATAACTTTGGGGCTAATGGCCCAGAAGAAAGAATCCCTCACACATAGAGCATCCAAAATGTGACCCTGAATATGTGTGGGTGTATTAACAAGTTGTGTAAAACTAAATTGCTAAAGGAGGTCATAAAATTTCAGTGACCAGGTGTCGTGTTGATCCAGATGAAAATTAAGATCAACCAAGGAGAATGTTTCCACAGCCTGACAAAGCAGCACCTTCAAGGAACATGCCAAATTCGCCTAGGAATTGTGACTTTGAAAGATTTGGGGGTCTGTAGAGCACATGAAATATAACATCTTTAGCACCCTCAGTGCTAATCTGAATCGAGGTACTCTCAAAAGTGAATTGTTTTTTGAAACTTTCTCAAAACTCAGGTCCTCCTTGATGAAAAAGCCAACTCTGTCCCCTTTCTTGACATCTCGAGGTACATGAGTGAACTTATAACCAGGAGGGGTGATACTAGAAATAAAACCTTCAGTATCCTCTGGCCTAAGCCATGTCTCAGTGACAGCTATGAGATCAGTATTGTTATCTTTGACGAATTCCAGAAAGGAAGCTGATTTATTTCTGATAGATCTAATGTTGAGAAGACAACCATTAAGATATCTAGAAGCAGGGCCCGGATTGAGACTGATATCACCCGAAAGAGCTAGGAGCAAGGATGTCCAGGGACTGACATTCCGGAAACTATGCGTCACCCTTCGACAGTGACCCTGGAAAGCCAGATAGGCGTAATTGATGCTATCTACACATGGGTGAAATCCCGACTCAATGATCACAGGATGACTTGAGTGCATGGTGGGTTCAAATGAGTCACAGACTCTGATGCCAGTCAATATGAGGTAAACAGCAAAATGCAGGGGGTGCATTTTGGAGAATATTTTAGGAAATATATGTATGGCAAAAAAAATGTATAACTAAAACAGTTGTAGTAAAGATTACTATAATATATTTGTCGTGGTAGTAAAGATTAATCCTTTACAGAAATCAACTAACTTTCCATTGGCAATGAAACACAACTTTGACCTTTGTTCGCCTAGTTTGCTGTCTTGTGGATTTTGACTTGTATCTCAAACATTTTCATGTTTTCACACATGTGATCTGCAGTGTGTTCCCCACAACCTTATTGTTAGCTACTGTAAAACTATATATTAGAAAACTTTGTTTTAAAGGGCCAGTTCCACAACAGGACTTAACCTGGACTTAGATTTTAAGGTATTTGTCTTAAACTCTGAGACTTAGTCTGGTCTTGGACAACAGATTTCACAATGCAGCAAAGTCTAAGCTTCAGCTGAGTTCTGGGCTTCCCGAACTGGGAATGGACTTAACGTTTGTAAACAAAGACTTATATAATATCTGTCTAATATAATATGGCTGCCAAAATGTCTCCCCACTTCAAAATTTAAAATGGTTGGAAATAAGATATAAATGTATAGAACACTGTCTACAGCACGTTTTGTGTGGTTACAAAATTTTCATTGCAAACAGAGATATTCCAAAGGTAAAATGTTTCAAACATAGAATATATGTTACCGTTAGTATATTTTGAGTAGAAACAAGGGGTCACATGGCGCAGGAAAACTATTGTGGCTATATGGTTGGTCTCAGCTAAATCACCCTTTGTGAAATCAATTTAAGCCAAACACTTGGCTAAAACAACAGCCTCATATTTATGTTCCTGAATAAGTCTGACTAAATCTTAGACCCTTTGTCTAAATGAATTGTAGAATCGAAGCTGAAACAATATCTAGACATAATTAATCTGTTTACACTGTGTAATATTCCTAGCATCTTCAATGTGCAAGCATATTCATTAGTTGTCGGTCCATAGACATTTTCCTTTGTACCCTTTGTGCTAATTACTTTGCTTTTAATGTAGCATTATGTCCAGTGACTTGGAGAGTGGGTCTAATGTTATAAATGATATTCTTATATTTTGTGGCATTTTTGGTAACAACCTTATATCTGGAATTTTATCAATATTGTTGTGATCTGGGATGTTGCATCAAAGCTTTAGGCACCAGCTCAATCAGGATGTGTTTTCCACACAGCGGTAATTGACAAACTTTATAATTATATTTGATTCTCATTTGCATTTATTTTCAGTATAATGAAATCTACGGAGCCAATATAATGCCATATCCTTGAGTGATAAATCCTGCACAGAAGTAGGTCATCAGTGATAAAACCAGCAATAACAGAAGAGAGCTACAGGGATAAATCTGGTTGAAAGGGTGTCGTTTCAATATGTAATGAAAGCAGCTGTATGTATATATTCAGGAAGGTCATTCCACAGGGTTGGAGTACCAAATGCCAAAGTTTACCAGTGAATGCTAGACTTGAACGTACGGACCTGCAGAAATTCAAAATATCAAATATATGTATTTTAGTATTATATATCATATAGTCGCCCGCAGGTGAGCAGTCACATGGTTCGTCCAGACAGTCTGGTATTCCATCACTGTACGCAGCTCTGTTGTCAGGTTTCCCCAATCTTGCCTTAACACCTCTACAAAGTCCATTTCATATGTGGGCATTTCTAATAATCTCTTTAACTAATATGGGAGTCATCATCAGTTCCGTATGTCCTCAAGCTACAGTAAAACTATCTTGCACCCACTATAAATCAATATTGTCATCATTTACTATAGTTTTACTGTGGAAATTTGTAGTACTATTGACATTGTGTACCAGATCTTTGAGATAAACCTTCAGAATACCTAAATGTACCTAAACTTTTATCAGAATTAGGAATGAATTATCATGTCTTAAAGCCATGATCACCGAACGCAGTTTAATTACTCCAGTTAAGCCAGTAATTTGAAATTAAAATCTGTTTGCTGTTCTTTCAAGTCTATTTTGGTGCTTTCTTCTGTTATTTTTGCTTCTTTTGTTACTTAATAAATTGGCTTTGTGATCTGGTTTCTGTCTGTCTCTTGTCTAAGTTAGTAGCCTTATTAAAGATGTAATTGACAATGGCTAAGATCATTTTTCACTGATAAAGATTAAGTAACTTTTTTAAGCCAATAACTAAAAAATAAGAAAGATATATTTTGTTTGAGACTAATGCAACACTGCCTTTATTATTATTAGTACAAGATAATCTAGCCAATAGAGTTTGGGATTCCAACCTACTAGAAAAGTATTATATTTCCTTCTGACCTTTCCTTCTTTGCAATTTGTCCTAAATGGGTATCAGAAATAAGTGGTGTAATGTTGCATGACGTCATATAGAGATATAGAATCAAGCTAAACCTTATGGCTATGATGAAGTCAGATAAATGCTAGTCATTTACCACCATTCTCAATGGAAAATTAATTGTCTAGTGTAGTGCTCAGTAAGAGCAGAAAGAGAAACAGGAACAGAATAAGAATATTTCCATGGCATGTTTAACTTTTGTGCTTTTCCATATATATCAGTAGGTTGCACATAGTAATATAATTGTCTGTTTCCATGATAAAACTTGCTATAGTTTCTAACGTAATGTTTTGAACATCAAACCCTCAAAATTTACAGCCTTGCTATGAAAGGTCTTTCACATTCGCTCCAGTCATGTTAAAATCTAACTTACAGATATTCCTCTCACTATACACTATCCAATCAGATTGGGAATAAGTGATTGTCTCCTGAATGAACAAATAATGTTATTCCAAATGTAATATTATTGGTTACACGACGCAGGTGTCACAATTCCCGTGATTGTTGATGCTTGTTTACTTGATTACTATATCAGAGTCTTCCAGACTTGTTGTTTCAGCTATCTTTAGGATCTCAATGGCTGGGAGCAGGTCGCAAGGCTTATCTTTCTAGCCACATGACTGGTCTTGTCACTCAGGGCGAATTGCATGGTTTTCCTGAACATAATCCACATGTTTAGTCGTAGGAGCCGATGAATTAAAAATAATTTGGTGTAACTGGCAAAAGTGGAACAAAGGTGCAATGTGAAGGGTGGGATGTGCCCAAATTTCACCGCAATCAAGTACACTTTTACAAGAAAGGGACTGATATTACCTATGGTGACCTTCCACTAGTCCATCTGAACAACAATGCCCAGTGTAACTGATTGTGGTGAACCGGGAACTTATGTTTATTAAAAATTGATTCTTAATTATTTATCTTTATTTTATGTAAGTTTTATCTTATGCACATTGGGAATTATGACGTGAAGTTTTGATAATAAAACTTAATTAATTTTGAGTTTGCAATTTGTTTAAAAGAATAAAACAATCTATTTTATCAGTGATAATCAATGATTTTAAACTTTTAAACAGCTGACATTTTACATTTACAACAAATATACTAAAAGTAACATCACATAATCTTACATGAAATAAGATCGATATAACATAGAAATGGGCAACATAAAACCCATATAATAAAACATTTTTTTTCTATAATTGTTTATATTCTAGAGAGATTGAGATATGAATAAACAATGAGTGAAATACAACTACAGTGCTGAGTGATGGAATTGGTTTGCTTTGTTTAATTGTCATCTTTTAATTATCACCAGCCTTTAGAACAGAAAGTCCCAACGATAATATGACCCATTCTGACAATATAGTTCTGACAGGTGTAATATACCTCTTCAGCACAAGTTTTATGAGCTACTTCAAAATAATTTCATTCTATAAATTATGCAAGGTTTATCCAACTGATAAGAAATACCTGTATAAACCAAAGACATCCAATTGAAATGATTTTTACTATAAGGGTAGAGTATCAGATTTTGGTGTCTATGGGAGTTCTCTTCAAGAGTTTGACCCTGTGTGGTATTTTGTGTGTTATGTATTTTCCCCGTGAGACTGTTGATAAAGACTGAATGACTTTAAATAAGCATCATTAGCTAAGGTAACCCAGGTGTAAGTATAGATGTATACAAACTAGGAACATAGCTTGAACAGTTCTGATTTTCTAAAATCTGTGTAAAAACGTATTTATTCATTTGACACAACTTTCATACCACTTATATTAAAAATAACTTAATATGGATAATAATATCTCACAGATAAGCATCAATGGGCACAATATTCTGCGTATACTCCCTGTAGACAATATGGTAGTCTTGACATGTTTATGTAGCTCCAAAAGCCTGTATAACTTTAACTTGGATAACCTTGGACATTACAAGACACAAACAGTGTCTAAAGAGATCTGTTTATGGTTCTGAAATAAATGTCCATAATGCGGACTTATCTTAAGCTATTGAGGTCACTGTAAGCGTCTTGTTTCTTAAATTTGCATTGAAAATACCCAGGTCCCTATTATGAATGGCATTAATAATGTACCTTATAAAATAGGCACAAGAAGTAACTGTGAATCTATGAATGTTAAGCATTAAGATTTGACCTTATGGTAGACATGGTAGACTTATTTGATGAACAATAGGCTTTGGAAGGTAATACAGAAGCCATATAAACGTCAGTGGTAGACATAAGGATTCCCTATTTTGTACATGAAGCAGAAAGATTATTCCAGAAAAATAACTCACTATGTTTAGAATGACCTTTCTAAGCTTCACCATGTCTTAAGGCTTTAACTATTTACTCTTCAGTCTAATGTAATGAGTACTTTTACAAAGCTTAGTCTCTATCATATTGCAGACTCTGACAAACTGGAGACACAATGAGAGAAGGGAAAATTGATATCAAGAGACACAGTAGGTTAACAGAAGAAATGAAAGGGTTTAATTATACTAGTTCAATGATTTATTCTCAAAGTCTGAATGACTGAAAAATATATATTCTTCATATTCCTGTGTGACAGATTTGATCGTTATATATATAAAACAATCAAATATTTAATGTAATACACCTTAAGTGCGTTCATAGTTAATAAACTATTACCCAAGTGGACTTTGTCTTTGCAATTCATATTATTTAAAACTATACCCCAAGATGGTATTTGTACCTCAAACATTTAGTGTGATGGTTTACAAAAAATAGCTATGGAATGTATCCATATTTGTGGCTTGGTTTCATATTCAAAAGCTGTAGGAACCGAGGCCACAACTTTAAAGTCACAAAAGAACCAGGATAGAAAAGTACCTAAATTTGAAATAATGTTGTAATAATAGAAAAAAAACCATCTGGGAGCTGGACTCTGGGAGCCTTTATCTGGGAAACTGTTCCTATCATTCCAGAGGAAACTTTTGACCCAACCAACCAACCTATTTGATCTCAAACTTTACCAATTTCAATACCAACTGTCTCTCCCGATCTGCCAGTTATAAAAATGATAGCCATTTTACATATTGATGATAGGATGTAATTTGAATGCTTCTCAGCCCCTATGATGCGACTTAATTTCATTTAGATAACACGATCCGAAGATCCTAACTTTGGGAGTCGGGAAGTAAAGTCACCAACTTTTCCAAAAAATATCAAATATTTTGGATATTCTTCAAACTTATGCAAACTTTCCTCATTTTGCTTTCCAACAAATATGGTTTTAAAAATTTGGGTCAAACCTTCAATACCAGCAAGATTTGGGGTCAAAAGTCATGAATATGGAACCGCCACTTAAGAGGTACCAGTGAAAATATTAAGTAAAGATTTCCCTTCTATATATGGATGCATTTTAATAAAACCAAAATGAAGCAGATACAGTGTAGAAAAACCTGTTTAATAATTTGCATGATATATTTACAAGTTACTTAGTTTAGCAATATTTAAAAAAAATTACAGTTGTTTACTTGTAATTGGAAAAAAATGTATCCGTAATACGGAGGGGGAAGGGGTATAAAAAGTTACAACCCACCATTCTTTTCTCTTTATATTAGTCAAATATGACGTGAGGAGGAAAAAATAGGGTTGTGGGACCAAGTGTCATATAAAAGATTTTATCATGAATAAGTTTACATTTTGTTACTTCCTTAAATGTAAAATCAGACTGAAGAATAAAAATTATTAGCTTAATGTATTATTTCATTAACTTAAGCATAAAATGAAGCTTGAGAAGCAAAATGATAACAAAAAACACCAGTCCTTAATGTATAAATTTCAACTTATAACACTGAAAACTTCCTTGCATTAGATTTAATTATAGAGTTTTCCTAACACATCACATTAAAGAAAACAATAGCAGGTAGATGCCATTGGATAGAATTTCATCTTTAACATTTTTCTTTATCTTATAATTACTTACAGTGCTAATGCTATTGTTTTTCAAAGAGAAATCTTAAAATAATAAAGTAGGCTAGTGTATAAAAGTTTGCTGAAATTATCACCTGACAAGTACATGCCGGTATTTCATTATAATGGTGAAAGGTCCAGTTGTAACAAAGGACCCGTTCTGTAGACAAACTCTATTTTCGAATTATATTTAGCTTAATGTCAAACCTATACCAGTTTCAGCAAGAGATTTGTGTTGAAGCATTAAGACTGAAAACCTGTGCATTTTAATCAGCCCATAACATCTGTCAGTCTGGATATAAAAGTCTGTTTTTTTCAACCAATTGTGCTACTTAATAGTAGGAGTGGCTTAGCCGACCATGGTGGTCTTTGGGTCCTATCCAAATGGCAGGCTTAAAAAACAACGGGCATTTATAAAGGATCATCCCCGAGACTCTGTCTTGCAGGTAAGGGGATGTCATTCACTACAGAACATGTTCAACTGGGATTAGTTAAAGAGTAAAGGTGAAATAGTGCTGGTTATACATATACAACATGTTACAATACTTGCAATAGATATTTGAAAGTTTACTTTGCTTAGTGGTTTATAACTTTAGTTTGTCATGGTCAAGATAAAAGGTTCTTGGAGGTTCCTTAATTCTATCCAGCTGTGTATAAATAAAAAAACACTTTGGCCACAGCTTTGCTTTTGATGCTGTAATGGTTTAGAATAATTTACCTGATGAGGTCTGTTCCTTCCCAACTCTTACCTTTTTCAGAAAAAGGTAAAAATCATATCTCTTCAAAAAGGTGTTCCCAACTTACCATATCCTGTATCCGGCATCTCCATGGTATTGGACTTGGCAACCGGTATAGAATGATAAATTTTAATTGGATTCTGGTGTTGTGCCTTAGAGTCTAACTGGCAAAGATTAAGCACTATAAAAGTACAGAATAGAACAGAATGGTCTAGTTTTTACAGGGTCTCTATCTTTTCACTTGTGTCAAAGTCGAACTACATCCTTCCAACAAATGTAGAAACACCTATGAGCAAACAAGCATCTGTAACCGTAATCGCAAAGCAATTTACTTCACTAATCCTTTATGTTTTGCAGAACCAAATGGTGAATATACTTTGCAGTTAATCTTATCTGAAGCCATTATCATTTGTCTAACCAATTTGGGTAATTTGTCAAAATGTAGACATGACAAATCCGTGATAAATCATCATTTGATGTTAAATGGGCACATGATATAAAAAACACAATTTAACTCTTCTGAGAATAATGAAGTGTCATGATTCTTCAGTGAACACCAATTAACTTATATCCTTTTCAATAAGAGCAGTTCCTGACAATAAACCTCCAGAAATCTAGGCTTATGTGGCATCTGTAGACACTTTGTCCATTCCAAAGGCAGAATCTTTGATACTCGGTTTTGGTTCCAACCCAACTTGACATACAATAGACGATCATTTAGGTCAATAAGCTAAATAGTCAAGACATGTAAAAGTCAAGAGGATGTCAAACATGGTTGATATATTTTTTGTGGTAAAATTGTCGACTTTACTTCCCAACTCCCAAAGTTGGGATTTTCAGCCCAACCTATCTTAATCTCATTAAAACAAAATCTTAGAGGTCGGAACTCACTAGTGACCTCTCCAGTTGTCAATACGTTCAGCCTTAATGCTGTTTATGACCAACTGTATTAAACTTGTATAGGATGGGACTGTATTTGAATTTTCCCATAATGTTTTTGTACATTTTTTCGTACTTTTCTAACTTAACTCTAGAAAATGTAAGAGTTGAGGCCTCTGTCTCAAGAGTTTCTTAATATGGAGACCAGTCTTAAAGGATATAGGTACACTTGGCTTAGGGGTAACAATTAGGGATATCTACAATGTAATAGCGCTCTTGTATACTAATCATTTAACTTTAGAGTCCTATTGACATTTGTATGCTCCAGAAACACTGTGCCCTTTGGCTAATTACTTGCCAGCTCAATTGTAGATCTGATGTCTAGAGAATAACTGGGGTTTACTGTTTCTGCTATAGGTCTCACTTTATGGTCCCACAAGACTCTGAAAAGTCTCATTATATGGTAACAGTATTTGCAACCCTTCAGGTAGTCATGGCGAGGATAGATTTTTAGGATACACAAAATTATGATACAGAAGTATTGTGAGCCATTTTTTCCTGTTTTCTCAATATTAATGACTATTGAAGTTTATTAAATAATTACTTGACTCTACTCTACCTATGCCTTATACTATTCACCTATTTAATTTAAACTTTTGCAAAACTGATTTTGGCATTTAAGGTTGTGCAGTCAATTGAGTATAAGTGGTAGTTAAATGCTTGTAACAAGCGTTACTAGCTGTTGGGAGCAGTCACTTTGTTGAAGTGATTGCATTTTTGTTTTGGGCACATGATAAAGTATCAGCTTGAAATAAGGCTGGTGTGGAGTGTCAGTACAAATGAGACCAGGAATAGGAGTGCAATAAACTTCAGTAGTTAACATTGCTACTTAAATGTTTTAACACAGACTCGCTCTAGTTAGTAAGTAGTTACCACAGTAGATGGAAGTAATTATGTATATCACGACGGTGCTTCTATGCAGGTATAAACTATCTGCAGTTTCCCAGCAATGAGGAAGTTGAAGGTTGAAGGTCAAAGGTCATATAGGTTAAGATCTGAGGTCAGATGCTTATGTTGATTTTGCAGATTTTATTTACATGTTAGTAATGGCACATAAAATTTTAAAATTACAGAATATTAATGGAATTTTAAAAGCCCTAAAACACACGTAAAAGAATACATAAAGCTATCACAGAATAATGTACTAGAAGCAACTCGTGCAAAAATAACAACTTGTTCAATTGTCTTTATATAGTAACTCGTACCTTATCAGCAGTTGTCTTAATCGAGAGGGGGGAAAAGGGTCATGCCTATCCCTACCTATTCTCATATCCTTCTGGTGACTATAAATGAGAGGGGGCTACCAGGGTACTGCCTGGCCCTACCTTGGATTCACAGCATTTGTGCCAAGTCAGGTCAAAATCGAGAGGGAGACCCCAGGGTCAGCCTGGGCTTGCCTACAAAGCCAAAGCTCATCCTACCTTGTCCTAAAGAACTCCCTAAAGGTGGCTACCCTAAAAGGGGGACCAGTAGAGATAAGATAACCCTTGTACCAGGGATGGGAGGTGGGTTTTTTCAATACTTGTTGTCCCTTCAAATTCTAGTTTCAAAATGGCCAACTTCCAGTGAACCCTAACTACCTGATGCAATTCTTTAATACTATTGGTCGCTATGCAGAGGACCAACTAATGATGCTATATATGCTATGGTGTTAAGGTAGAGGCGAAACTGAATTAGCAGGCCCCTATACAGGCCGTGCTACACACAGTTTCCCAGCAATGAGGAAGTTGAAGGTTGAAGGTCAAAGGTCATATAGGTTAAGATCTGAGGTCAGATGCTTATGTTGATTTTGCAGATTTTATTTACATGTTAGTAATGGCACATAAAATTTTAAAATTACAGAATATTAATGGAATTTTAAAAGCCCAAGCCCAACTAGATGTGAGATGGAATGATGGCAGAAAAGGTGGAAGGGATGATAGAGGGAGCCAAGGATGCATTTTGAAGGTAAGTCCATACAGCCGAACTTCTCCATAATCCATGTGCCATAATATGTTGGAGTTGGACGTTATTATCAAATGCCAAGGTAGCTCCAGATCGCCTGAAGGTATGGAAGCCATGTCCTGTAGAAGGAATTCCTAAGTGATCCAAAATTTTTCTAAGACTGTCTCTTATAGTGGTATCTATGACTGGATAAAAGGGGGGAGACATGTGAACAAAAAGAGGTGAATCTGCTGGCAATAGCCGTGAAGCCAAAAGTTGCTGGATGGCCTTAACTGGGCAAAGATAACTATTACTGAGAGCTGGAATCTGAACAAAGTGATGGGCAGATCTTTCTTGTAGTGTCTTGGTCCATTTCAGCAATATGTGAGCACCAGGGTCAGCAAAAATTACATCCTGTCTCAAAAAATGCCTGGAAGAGTCAAATTTGAATTTTGAGTGAGGGGCAATGTTGGACATTCGCAAGAAACCGAAAAATGCTAACAGAAAAATTGCTCTGAAGAGGATGGGGTCATCCAGGATGACACAAGTTCTAGAGATGAGAGCCAGAGTGGAGATGTCAAAAATACCCCTGGGGGTGGGGGTAAAGGTTGAATTAATAGAAATGCTCCTAATGTAGTCCAAGACAAGTCTGTGTGAAAGTACCTCTGGGTGCCAGTTATACTTTAAAGCAGCTCTTTTCAAGGATGAAATATAGTTCAAAAGAACTTTGTAAGAAATAGAGTTGGTGTGCAAGTATTCCAGAAACGCCAGGATAGAATGTACATGCAATTCCACTGGAAGATCCATGAATACGACAAATGCCAGGTAAGTCCTGATATGTAGATGGTGTGCATTCATAGTTGAAGGTCTATAGGCTGCTCTGGCTCTAGTTAATGCTGATCTCAATAAGGTAGATGAAGGAAGGTTTAGATCTGAAATCACAGATATAAGTTAAGGTCAAAATGCTGGCTAGGTATGTGGTCCCATATATAGTTATCTTGAAGTACTTGCAATATGTCCTTATTTACTAATTTCTTTGAATATATTCTAGAAAGGGTGTCAGCTATGACGTTATGAACCCCTGGTACATGGTAAATATTCAACTGAATATCCAGGACAGCAGTGAGAAGCCATATGTTTCTAACACAGAGTGCCAAAAATTGGTCTCGGGTCTTGCCGGTCTCAACCACCTGCACCACCCCGAGGTTGTCGCAAAATATGTCAATGTCAGAGTGACGCCAATATACACCCCAAGTCCTAAGGGCTATAACAATATTAAGCATTTCCAAGTGTATAATTTTTAGATCCATATCCCCACAGTTATGAATGGGGGTGGCATAAACCCTGTTTCTCCAGACGGCCCCCATCCCGGTGAGACAGGCATCCAGATAGAGGGACTGACCACTGTCCACCTTATGTTTCTGGATATAAGAGACACCATTGTAACTGGGGAGGAAGGTTAAAAACCACTGGATATCCTTGTGAAAGTCCTGGGACAGTGGGATAGTTTTGAGATGAGAGTTACTGCGAAAAACTGAGAGAAGCCTATTGATGAAAACCCTTGCCGGTTTTACACATTTTTGAATGTAGAGTAATTTACCTAGCAAAGATTGATATTTCCTTTTAGAAAGAGATGTCCTAGTACTAACATCGATGCACTCTGCATGAATAGCTTGCAATTTATCTTCAGAAATGCGCATAATATTGTTTTCAATATCAAAATCTATGCCAAGACAAGTCAAGCGCTTAGTAGGGGGAGTTAATTTGTCACGGTTGATAGGAAGGCCGAGTTCGCTCAGTACTTCACACAACTTTCGAAATGCGGTGTCAGCCTTAGATTTGGGGACCACCGCAATGTAATCGTCAATGTAGCATCTTAACATAATTCCTTCTTTGCTCATTATGTAAGCGACTGCGTCACTTAAAAGCTGAAACGAAGCGGAACCGTGCGTCCACCCGAACGCGATCCCTACATCCACGTAGAAGGTGTTACGCCATGAAATGCCGAATTTTAAGCTATCTGAGGGGTCAGCTCTCAAGTTTCTAAAGGCACGGGCTATGTCCACCTTAAATAAAAGTATGTCCTCAGTCGATTTATTTATATCCCCAGCTATGTCATCTACTGTTGGGAATTTTAATATGAAAGGAGAGCCATCAAACCTGGTGGCATCTACATGGCTGTTTACAGAGTGACCATAGGGGTGTGACAAATTAAGGATAACCCTTCTTTTGTTGTTGTCCTTAGGACGTGTCAATAAAGGTGAGCAATGAAAATTACTGTCAATTATGTCATCAACAGGACCTAATAATGCCCCTAATTCCATCTCTTTGTCAATATACTCTTGTACCTGTTGTGGGTATTGACAGGCAGAGAAGTGGTTTGTTACTTTGGTGTTATTAAGTTCATGAGGGTCATTCAGGGACAAGGGAAAGCCGAATTTGATGTATTGAATAACTCTCTTATCCGAATAGTCCCTCAAGTACCTTTCCCATGCCTCTATATTCAAGTCTGATTCGATAGGAATTCTAGCAGCTTTGTAATTAGGTTGACCTGTGTTTCTGATAACTTCAGCAACCTTTAACAAAGTTTCTACTGAATCTATTTTCACAGGACGCCTATCCGGGCCTATAAATGTGAAGTTAGTACTATCTTGGGCCAGATAGCCTGTAGTTTTGTCTGGATAATTGAAATCTTTGACTAAACGTCTGTCAATTCTTTGCCTCCCCAAGTTAGGATCCATTTTGACATTACTTTCATAATGGATATCCCTTCCCTGGATATCAGAGCCACAAGTCATGTCTTTATACTCTAAGTCATGTGAATTCATTTGATCACAAAAGGTATCATATTTACCTTCAGTCTGAATCAATTGATCGATTACTTGGATCATGCGTGTATCATAACTACATCCATATTTTTGCCATGATTTTAACTCACGACAATAGTCATCATATGCTAATTTAGCATTTGTCTCAATATCCGCACATTCTTTATAATTCCTGTGCTGGATTTTCATTATTTTGCAATCAAGATTACCCGTTACTTTTAAATAACCTTCAGGTAGGTGACCACAACCAAACAGATCCCAGTGAGAACCTATCTTAGACTCAGTAAATTTGTAATAGCCCTTGACTTCTAATTCTGGATCTTGAATGTACACAGTACTGCCCCATTGATCAAAATCAAGAGTATCCCCACTGAGAAATGTCAAAGTTACTGATCTATTGCTCCCAACCTTATTTATGCCCATCCTATGATCTGAGGTATGGCTATGGTCACCTGACATGTTATCCCAAAGCAAATGTGATTGATTACCTTGACTGTCATATAATATAGCAAACATTGTACTATTCGAACATCCCTCAACGGGCAAACAAAAATTATTGTTCACAGCACATTTGTGAATATCAGTCATTGTTCTCTCATGACTATCACTATTTACACAATTATTATTGAAATTACTATGAGTATGGTTACTACTGTACATAACACCTCCACCATGATACTGATTATAAATGTTATAACAGTCTGTAGGTCCTTCTTTTATAGATTCACTGTGTTCATTACTTAATAATTTTATTCTACATTGATCATCTATGTTGCTATGTTCGAGTTGAGGCAAAACCTCAGTACGTGATATAATGTTATTGTGTCTATTTGTAGGTACACACCCCCCCTTCAGATTGGCGTCCCCCCCGGGGTGGCAGTGATCTGACCTGGATCCTATTTGGTTGTGTTCTGCTTCTGCTCCTGGGTACGTCCAGAGGTACGCGACATGCATCTGAGCTCTGGGTGCATCAGTGATCGTCCTAATTTTTGACAATAAGCACAGAAATGCTTGTACATCCCATGATGACCTTCATGATTACAGTTTCCTTCATTGTAGAACCTGCATATCTTGGTTCTTTGTCCTCCAGCGTTGACTGTATGAGAATTTAGCACTGCTAACTGCGAATTGCTGATTCTATTCAATGCCCACTGTGTGGAATCTGCCCAGCCAAGTCGCCCTTCTTCAATGTCAGACATGGATACCGCCCATGCCGATCTGACTGCAGGCCAGGGTAACGTGACAGCATCCTTCATTGCCATGGCCACCTGGGTGAGCACATTCCTCGCAGTTGTGTTATCTTCAATTAGCAAGATGTTGTTGAGTTGCCCAGAGATCCATTGTGCCATGGATAAATCATCATAAGGCGGTTTCTTGACATGGGAATTAGACACCAGGCCCTCATTGGGCCACCTAAACTGTGGGTTAGCTATTGGATTGTCCGTAACATTGTATCTACCAGACTTCTTCCTCATATTAAAGCCCTTACCTGGCAAAGCCTCTTGGTCAGCCTGGTCGTCATATCTTGCCAGTAGCTGAGACACAGCTGAAGAAATGGATGGTATCGACCTCATAACATCCAACCTAGGAGCCATGGCGTCCCTGGCTTCATGACCCTGCATTCCACTGCCTCTGTTTGTGTACTGTGGGGCCTCGGTTCGAGCCATGGGTATATCAGCCATGTTTCGTCTCATTGTGGATGCCTGAGTAGCCGCCTGAATCATCCCCCCCTGGTGATGCAAAGCTGAGGGAGCTCCTGTTGGCAACTGAGATGTGGGTGATGCCAGGGGGGTGGAGCTAACAGCTCCCTGACGCTCGAGCACCTCCATTCTTTTACCCAGCGCTTGGTTAGATTCGTCAAGCTTCTGTAGCATAGCCAGGATAGCTTGATTCGTGGACGCTAGCTCTGTAACTTGGTTTGGTTGATTTGTGATAGTGTTAGCAACATCAGTACTCACGCCCCCTTGTGGTGCCATTCCTTCCATGTTACTGGTTTGCAAATAAGAGCCATCATTTATCGTCACTACCTGGTTTTTCTTACCAGATTTCTTAATAGAGTTCTTGTTCTTAGTAGTGGCTGGTGTTTTTTTCTTAGCCGCTGATACAGGCGATTTCTTCCTGGTGGAAGGCATATCCTTTGGTTACACAATAAAATCAGGTTATATAAACGAAGCACTAAAATTTTCTTTGGTTTTTCTTTTCCCTTTTTTTTTTCAATACTTGTTGTCCCTTCAAATTCTAGTTTCAAAAAAATGGCCAACTTCCAGTGAACCCTAACTACCTGATGCAATTCTTTAATACTATTGGTCGCTATGCAGAGGACCAACTAATGATGCTATATATGCTATGGTGTTAAGGTAGAGGCGAAACTGAATTAGCAGGCCCCTATACAGGCCGTGCTACACAAAGTGGGAAGCTGTTGTTACTTTTACTGTTGTACTTATAGATCATGGATTTTATTGATCTTAACTGCATATATTACAAAGCAAACTATTATTTGAGTGAGTTTTAAAATCACTCATCGGCAAGTGAATCCATCCAACAACAGAATGCCAGGGTTTAAATAATGCCATCTTGAGATGACAGCACTTTTCATAAATTTTGTCTTGCATTTTGAATAATTAGTTAAAAATGAAAAGAAAATACTTGTTAAAAGCATATCAAAAATTATTTGCATATCTGCCCACAGGATCCCCCTCCCCTAAGACGATAACGGAGTATTGGGTTTTATATTTTCATTTCTGATCAGTACAATTTAGTAAAAAAAAACATGTATGTATGGGACAATATTGTTGTTATCCACCAAATAACCAAAGACAATGTATCCTGCTAATCTGATTATTTAAGTTATTATCCTCTATACATATCAGTTTTGAATTCTGTGAATTTTTTTTCTCAGATTCAATCCTATTTACAAGTATAGCATTATGACTGGTAGCATAACCATTAACTCAAAGTCGTTTTTGTTTCAATTATTTGCAAAAACTGAGCCCAACCATATGACTGACAACAACCTGATGCAACATATCCACCGGCTTTATCCTGTGGATCATATAATGTTTTTGACATATTTATGAAGCTTAAAAGGATAGGATAGTGCCTGTATAATGTCAGCCTGGGGTGACATAAGTCATCAAATTACAGCCAACGGGTTCAGAGTGCAATGTTTATAATCTTCAATATATTACCATAACAGACTCCCCAATAATGAGTCTCCTATAATTTCTTATGATTTAAGTTGCAGTAAGATGGTCTGTTTCTCCATAACGTATCCTCATCAAAACATCAACATTATGTTTTTGTGTGCCAGGTATTAACATTATGACTAAAACCTTTTTGCAACAGAAAACATTACAAATGGAGATGACAATGTCCTGACTACTCTAGTAATGTTGCTGGGAGCATAATCTTATAGGTTGTACAACTTACCTCTACAGCTCTACAGTCATGAAGGTCAGATGTTTTTTAGGTGATAGTAAAATTTTATCAAAACTATAAAACATAAACATGTTTGACAACCTTCTTTGCTGTAAAGAGGGGTCATTGATTAGTTCTGCTGGGAGTCGATCCCACAGCTTTCTAATTACATAATTAGAATAATAATGCAAGTTTGGCTCTCTAACCAGCTGAGCTAAAGGGGAATTATTAGAACTGATATACATGGAAATATTACACTTTGCAAGTCATCATTTCTCTCTCTAGTACTCGGGACCGATTTTTCTCAGGTGTAAGGCAGTTAGAACTAATTTTTGAGGTGTAATGACAAATGGTTAGTTATTTGTTCAGTGTTTTACGTCACACCTAGTACCTTATCAGTAATATTGTTATGGGTAGTTGGAAGGGCAGAGGAAACCAGTAAATATAGTGGGACAAGGTTCTGTGCTGTAAACTGACTGCCAATATTTACATTGCACTGGAACACAAAACACAAAGTTCAAAATTAATGTTTTACCTTCGGGACAGACCCTTAGAAGTGCCAGTAATATAAAACACACTACTGGTACATAACACCCAGCATTGACCATAAACCTCCAGCAATTCTGCCAATGTCTGCCAGCTTCACCTATTTTGTACCATCCAAAGTGTATAGTAATACAATTACCCCAGAGCTATTATTTTGGCATGGATGCAATGTAATTGTGCTCATATGTACAATCTTTTCCAGCTACTTCCATCTCAATTTGTATGCACTGGAAACATTGGCCCCTTTGGCTAATTATAAGCCAGCCCAGTTGGAGATCTAATCTCTGGAGACATCTGGAAGTGAGTTGTTGTCTCTAATGAAGTTCTCACTTTATGCTATTGGGAGTCTCTGAAAAATTTCTTAATACCAGTGACAGGGGTACATATTTTGGCAATATTTGAGTAGTCACAGTGCGAACAGATGCAAGATTAACTGATGTGTTTTTGTATGTTCCACAACTACATGATAAACATATATTGGTAGGTATTCCCTGTTGTTCTTCATTTTGTTGTTCACATTTCGTCAAAAGACTGTTGAAAGTTATTGAATATAAAAGCATTTACTTATTTTGTTTCCTTGTACAATCAAATATTTATTAGGACATAATATAAAATGATATCATGTCTCAAATACACATGCTACATGGCTCTGCACAACATCTTATCCAAGTATCACTGGGCTGGGATTCACAAAAGGTCTTAAGTTTAGGCAATGTTTTTGCTTATTTAAATCTTAAAGTTATGACTTTTGTCTTAGCTAAGATTTCTCTTAAATTGGGATTCACAAAAAGTGCTTAGCAAAATCTTAGACAAAATTTGTGCAAAAAGTCTTAACTATTTTGAATTCAAATTAACTAATCTTAGTAAAACAAAAATATTTTTCATCAATAAATACACCAAACATGCTCTTTAAAATTATAAAACAGATTTGTTACTTTTTCTTTGTAAAATTATGTAAAAATAGTAGTATTTGTGTTTTATTGCGAGTCAGCCATTTTTATGACATTATTTTTACCACAAGAAGGTAAAATGTGGAAATTTATAGGTAATTAAATGATGTAAATTTTTATTACAATCCACAGAAATTACTTTTATAGGAAGTATAGATCCCTATAGTATATATTTTGTTGGCATAACAAAGGGTAAAATGTAAATACATGCAATGGAATATTTTAAAATTGCCTTAAGTCTGCCCTGCAGTGGTCTTAAAGTTATGACAAAATCTAAGACAAATTTTTGTCTAAGACCTTTTGTGAATCCCATTTTGTCTAAGCAAAAAAAGTCTTAACTTTATGACAAAATTCTTGCACAGTTAAGACTTTTCTCTCAAAGTTATGACAATTTTTTGCTTAAGACCTTTTGTGAATCCCGGCCCTGATCTTCAAAACACACTGATATGCAAATATTTGGTCAATAGCTTATATCTAAACAACACTGTTCTGTGGTGGCCTCGCAAGTTACATGTAAGTGTAGAATATTTAACTTTTCAGAGCATCGTTTGTGGTTTGAATCATTTCAATTTTAGTACCATAAGGTGTAATAAGTCGGGATTCATTAATTGGGAGGATGCTTATGGCACAGAATGGAAACCTCTGTGTGTGTGTGACAAGTTTTGCAAAATGTTTGAAATACTTCTTGCAAGCTCTCACGCGCTGATGTAAAATGTACACATTGGAGGCTTGAGCTCAAGTCAGCAAAATTCTGGTTGGAATATATTGGAATCACTGAATATTATCTAATGAGCATTGTACATGAGATTAATACCACATGATGCTATCTTACTTAACTCTCAGTTAAACTATATTTTTATCACTCTCCCCAGTTTTTACATAAAAGTTCGTCCTTTGCAGAATACTAGTTCAGACATTAAGCACCATAAATATATGAGCAAAATACATGATATGTACCATTCATTTTGGTCAGATTTTCACTCAACCAAAGGATTTTATCATTTTCTGTGTATTTATCTGGCTCATTAACTAGCTTACCCGTATTCCTCTGGGTCTGACATTTGTACTGACGTTTCCAGATTATAAATAGGACACCTATTTACCTGCTGAGAATATCTTTTAATTACATCATACTGCCTCTACATATCAGTTTTTCCACTTACTACAATATTAAATGATGAATATAGTGTAGAGAGTTTGGGGTTTTCTACCCACACAGCTGCAGAAAAGGCCCATCTAAGCAAATTTAACATGATAAATTATGCATTGGTCTTAATCATAAACAACAGGTGTGAACGGAAGTAGTCCAGATAGTTCCACACTGAATATCTGGGGTCCTAATATAAATCATTCAATCATTGTCGCAAAGAAACTGCTACACAGCAGACCTTGGGAAAACTCTGTAACATCTGCAGAACTTGTCCAAAACATCTGTTACAACAATGGGACCTTATATTCAGAGAGTTTATAATGGCCATATCAGGACACTGGACATGATAAAAACTACATATTGATCTAGTGTTTACATACCAGCTGCCACAAGTATACACATATATCAACTAGAACTTAAGAGGTAATCTGTGCTATCAAATGTTATTTCTTAGAAAGATTAGGATGTGCATGAGAAGATTTATTCTCATAAGTTTTAAAGAGAAGAACCATTTTTGGGGGTTTACATTATTATATTGAATAAGAGAGGGCATGGTGGCACAGTGGTAACACTCGCCTCCCACATCTAAAGCCTCTCTTACATCCCATTGTACGTGCAATCGCCTGATTTGCAAGGGACCCTCAAGGCACACTTACGATTTTAGAACAAAATATCAAGGTCGCACAGGTCCTGCAATGAAAATTGGCATGCAAATTTTTCCTGCGTGCACGCAAGATATCTACAAACGCATCCATGCCTCAAGGGTAACTTACGAGAGACTTGCGCAATGTGCATTCGCCTTGCAAGTGTTGTAGGTTCTCCCCAATTATTTACATTGTTTAGACATACTCTAAGATACACTCAAGTGTACCTTGCATGTATATAAACCCACTGTACGACCTGTAGCTAGTCGCAATTTGTTCTTTTATCTTCAAGAAGTGACACTGTTTGTGGGAGAATACACATTGTTTGCAAGCGCAAATCTCTGCTACCCCACTACCAGGCTGCGTTCATATTTTTCAACAATATTTGCAGCACACTTACGTGTCTATACACGTACGACGGGATGTAAGAGAGGCTTAAGTTTGGTGGTTTAAACCCCGGACCTTATGTGGGAAAGTTGGTAGCTGGTTACCGATGGTCGGCAGTTTGACAGTACAGCACATTGACCAACTGTATGTACTGGTTTCCACTGCCCACAAAACCACCCATCAGGATATAAACTGTTGAAGGCGATCAAGAAACCCAAATAAATAAATATATTGCATAAGAAATTCTCAGATCAGTAAAATTTTTATTTGGTTTCAATTTTATAATTATCAAAATAATAAAGACAAATTAGATCCATTACCAGTATAAATGACAGATAACATTAATATATTAATTGTAATAAATGGGTTACTTGTGGAAAATCATTTACATTTATTCTTTCAGGACAATTTGGAAAAAGAAAAATATGTTTCTACGTTTTTGTAATACTTTGAATTTATTTCTTCTCAGATATATATATATAAAAACTTTAAAACAACAGAATTATAAGATTTAAAATGACAGAGAATATGGACCCAGGAATGTTGATATGATATTAAGAGAGCGGACTGATGTTCTGCTGCTACAAATTTAATTAATTATGGAAGCCATTCAAAGTGCACTAGAAGGTACAAGGTAGAGTCCCATTTTTGTCATATTTTTACCATAAAGTATTTATTGCTGTAGACTGATTAATTTTTTCTATGAAACATAAAATATATGAAGATTGATACAGATCATAATCCCCTTCATTTTGCCTTTGAAGTAGACTACTCCGGATGTGGTTTAATTGATACTTTTAGTTCAGAGAACTCATAAATTCTGTTCGATTATACATGGTTCACACATCTCTGGTCTGCAATCTCAAATGCAATTCAGACGAAGTTTTCTTGGATAGAAAAGATCAAGGACTGACAAGCTGTAACTTATATATATTCTTCTGGAGATCCCTTTTTATTTCTTCTTTTGGCACTGGACTTTCATGAATTGTGACATAGCATGATAAGTATCTGTCTCATCACTGAAGTTAAGCAGCAATGGGCTTCATTAGTGCTTGTGTGGGTGACCATCTGACCAGGGCTGGGATGCATGTGACTAGGACTTTATTGTTGTCGCCAGACACTGGACATTTAAGTGCACTACTCATGTCTCTGATGACTATGCATCACACGCATGAAGACTGAGAAACTATTCAGCCTTGTTTAAAATTGACTTGCAATGGAAAAGGAAATATTTGTAGTTTGAACATTTTAGAATGCATAACCCTAAAGCAGAGACAGAATGCAATATTGACTGGAAACACAGATACAAGGAGACAGAATAACACAGTGGAAGCCCTACAGTTTGAAGTAGTTACGGGAGGTGAATTTTGCGCTACCACATTCAGGTGGGATGCCACAAAAAGCCTGTAGTGCCATAGTATGCAAAGTTTACTGACAAAACCTCGGCACTACATGATGAATGAGGATCTTTTCAATGTCTGTAAATGTAGGCATGATGGCCTGGAGTGTGACCAGGACATCATTTAAGGTCACAATAAGTATCAGGAATGTGTGAACACCTGATCGCGTATGACCAAATGACAGCCCAAAAAGCCAAATAAATTGAAACAATAGTCAAAACTTGTTTAATGGATCTAACAGCAATCAGCTGATTCACTGTTTCAAATTATCTAATACAAGTTTGCATTGCCAAACAAGGGTACATTGGGTTGTCTGATCTAACCAGTGTGAACGAAGAATTTGAGAGCTGCTTTTAATTGCAAAAAGGCATTATATCTAGAGGTAGTTGTATAATTTCAAAATAATCCTATCATGTTTATGAATCTTGAGATTTTGTCCACGAATTGGGGCTTAATACCGTCCACTCATCTGGAGAGACATTTTACAAACAATTTTACGTAACATATTACTATTCTCTTGCTTCAAAGATTTTCTTCAGCAGCCAACTAACAAACAAAAGTTACAGGCAAAAGACACACAAGTATTCATGACTTCCTATTCCATGAAAATACCATTGAGCAGGCAAATGGTAAATATATCACTTAACCTAAATTATTCTGGGCGGGATAAATTACTGTGGGATCCTGCATTTACCCTCAAATGATTTCGGCAAAGTCTTGTTGGGCGGACATGACTTCAAAGCAGGATTGGATTTATATGATTACCACATGCAATGGATTTGAGAGCTGTACTCAATGACTGTTTTTAATCTTATTTGGCCAACTTTTGTACCTGATGAAGATGTTTTTGGTAGGAGTAATTTGAATATATAAAATCTTGTTATCAGTCAGTCATATTTGACCAAACTATTCAGACGTACTGACCAATGGGAAGTTTTTTTCTTCTATTTTATATGCACACAAATGTACTAGATATCCAAGAATTACATTAATGGTAGTTTTTTTAGGTATAATTGCAATGTTAAGCTGACCATATTTAAATAAACATTATTTACCTACCCTTTGCTTTATATTAAAAAATATTGTTTGTTTAAAAATATTAGTTTTATTATGTGACTGTGTTTCAGATTTTTAAGTACAGAGCTGAAGTTTAAAACATAATTTTAAAGTAGCAAATGTCCTTACATTAGTTTTGCTATTGGTCCTTGTCTTATTAATACTATCACTACCCAGTCGAGATAACCACTACTTGTAAATTGGCTTTGCTGACATGTAAAAACAAAGCCAAATTTCTGGTTTCACATTCCGTTCAACAGCCAGGGTGATATTAGGACAGGCAACAGCCTGTGATTAGTTGCAAAACCTGCTACTAGGCCACTGGGGTTTGATGTAAAACAAAGAACTACTGTTAAAACTAAAGAGTATTTTTAAATAAAATAAAATTTTCTGAATAATAGACACCTAATATTTGTGAAAAAAATAAATCCTGATGTTTAGCAATGAATGTGGAATCCGGCTTTTAACTCCTTTTGTATGTTGACATGATATCCGATGACTTTACTTTAAAACACGTGATCTTTTCAACAATAATGTATTCATATATTTTGATACTTCTACAAAGATCAAATCTGGGCTTTTACTTTCCTGTCAACAACTAAGGTCATATTAGGACAGCTCATCAATGAATCCTAAGGATTATAAGGACTTGACTAGGGAATGTAATCCACGACTGCAAAGGTGAAGGGAAAGTGATTTAAATACCAGACACATAGGTGCTTTGTGGCTCTGTTAAGGGGCCCAGATAAGTTGGTTGGAAAATTGTTTTCTATTATTGGACGATAAATGAGCTACTATAAACAGTGAAAATATAACTTATACAAGCAAAAGTACAGGTTATAAAGTACTTACCAATGGACAAGATCACAGGTGACAATTAAGGCCAAAAACAACAGATATATTTCTTAAAGATGTTGTTAAAAATGAGTTGGATGTCCATTTTTGACATGATTGTTCTCCACACATTCACTAGTGGCAAACAGGGTTACACAACTTACACTATTTCACTGCAATGTTCATTATCAGGCCACTTGGAGGGAAAGATCGAGATAGTGGAACAGGAGTTTAGCTATTCCAGATAAAGAAAGACAGAATGAAACTTATGCCTGATGGTGACCCACACAGTTTTTTTATGTATCAATCTATTCAGCTCTCTGCTGATTTAGGTGTTACGCATCTGCGCATTACAAAAATGAAGAAAATCTTTTGTTGCTTAAAGGATGCCGAACACAGATGGCTCTGGACAAAATTCTGGAAAAAATAAAACATTAGAATTCGAAGCATGGCCATCGCCTGCAGTAGAATAGGATAAAAGATATTAAGTGGAAACTGAGTGCAATTTCTTGTTCATTTCTCCCTTTTATGGCCAATTCCGTGACCTGTATGTACTTACAGTATAATTTGTTGACTGCTACATGGGAAATATATATGTTAAAGATCACCCAGAAGTCCTATAGGTTTTGTTATTTAATTGTTATTTAGGCCCTACTGTTGAAACGTATGGTGTATTATTATATGTATCAAATATGGAGAGATGTACTTGTTGCTAAAAATATGGGATTATTGGATTCCATCAGTATTAATATCTAAAACACCATAACAATTTAGATGAAATAGTTTGAAAGGTTTATTGGTATTGTATTTTGTTGCAAATATCAAGATCACCTTTATTGGAGGAATCAAAGTGCTGTTTCACCCACCCTGACTGCACATCCGTCCCCTATTTGAGAAATGGAGTGTCAGGGATGACCATTTGTCAATGTCTCTGAAGTTCTTTAGCCTGCTACTGGGAACAGGACCCAATGACAGAAGGCGGTTTCATTTTGACTGGTCATTAGAGTCTGTTTCTGTCTGTACCTGGAATCAAAACCAGGTCCCATGGTTTCCTAGATGAACGTATTGCCCACTAAGCCACAGTGAATTGATTATTAGGCTTCAACTATTTCCTAACCCTGCTACAGTCATAAATCATGCTGCTTCCTTTTTCATCGAGAACATATATCAGTTTGTAGGCTGTTCTGTCCTTCTGTTTATTTTACACAACCAAAACAGCTCAAAAACAACCTCTTTAGTCACTTGAGATGGACAAAAATCTCGCATTAAAATCACTGGTGCCTCAAAATATATGGTGGCTAAGTGTCAGACTTTAAATTAAACAATTTCCTAGCTTTTCCAGTCTTCTCTGATCAGCTTGATATTATTGTCGCTTTGGGGTCATATTTATGCTTCAGAAGGTGCATCTATTCACTTTTTCTTCAACTACTGTTTTTTTGTAACAGTGACTCAAAGCTTTTATGCAAATGTCTACGCATGTTCACACCAAATTTGCAAGCAAAGTAATTTGCAGCACATTTTGGATACTTTAATAATAATGTTGCCCTTAATGGCAGTTTGGGTACGTTGTATTAGTTGAAAAGGTTCCAATTCCATAAGTGTCATGGCTCATGCATTCTGTATGGAATACAAGAAAATTGGTATCTTTTAATCTCTCACACTTGGGGTTTGTATTTCTAATCTTTGTAAAAATAATCTGAGCTTTTAGTGAAATTATGTAACACTGGATATTCCGTGTAACTTCATCAGACTCAAATAATTTACTGAAAAAAAATTCAGGTGAATATATCTAATAGGCATGCATTTATTATACTTAATCTATATATGAGCAGATGTATAAAGTACAAACTGGACACTGAGATAATTAAACTATGATCTACTTTGTCAACCTGGATTTGAAGCAAATTTGATAACTTAACATATCTCTGGTTAATCCCAAATTTAACATGGGACCACACATTCACCTTCTACCTCTGATAATGGAGTCCAAATCTTAGCCCGAATTCAAGTGGGAAAGCCGGAAGAAGTTTGCCAATGGTTATTGGTTCACAATACATGACTTTAACCAACTGTATGTACTGTTTGTACCTTCCAACTATCCGTTACAATATAACCTATGCAAACTGATTATCAGTACTGGACACTTTCTCTCCATGACCATTTCTGGGGAACCAATTAATAGCTGCGAAAAGAGAGAATTTGGGGAGATATTATCGTATATCTTCGAGCTGGGCATCAAATAGGGATATAATGGGATTAACAGACAAATTCCTCAAAAGTAGCCAAAACTAGAACAAAAATGGAAAAGGATTCCGCTCTCCAATATCTTCTGATATTGGCCACTTTTATTTTAGTCTAGCTGTATTTATATTGAACATTTATACTGTACAGTATGTTTAACTCAGCATACTATCCCCATTAAAACAGGTCTCAAAGCACCATTTGACCCATCCTGCGTGCACACAAGTACAGCCAAGCTCTCTTGTGACTGACATTCTTCAAACTGAATAACAGCTGAATAACAGGTCATCTGAGTCACTATGTATCTGCCTGTAACTGGGTTTGATCCCAGTTCCTCTTTGTTCCTAGGCGAATGTGTTACCCAGTAGCCTGCAGTGCCAGATAGTTTCTGATGCCAAACATCAAATAATTTAAACTTTAACTTTTTACAGAGTTTTTATTCCATTAAAATCCATGCAGAAACAGCCAAGAAACCACCAGTTTAAAATGGATAATTTTATATTCACTGGTACTCCTATTTAAATCACTGTCCTTTTTTGCCTTGCTTCTTTAAATATGAACCTATTTTAGTTATTATTCAAATAAATGGAAGACAAGTAAAGAAAATAACCTCATTAGTCTCACTGCTCTGTTATTTTATGTCTTGTGTTTCAATTTAACTTTTGACATAACTTGACAACCACGCATGGCTTAGGTTACTTAAGGCTTTAAATAATTTTAATAATAACATGAGCTGGCTTAGTTAACTTTATTGGAAGGCCACTTTAATTGCGTCCTATATACTCTTCAATTTGAACTGATAGTCCACAGTAACAGACCACAGAACAGAAAATGCTGTGTACCTTGAAAAGACTGTTTGGCTTAATAAGAAATTAATTTAAATTTACTTTAAGCAGTCAGGATCGCTCAGGTTATATGATGTAACAATGATGCTTTGAAAGCTGTAGGCAGATGGGCCATTTATAAACCGTTAGAGGGTGCTGAGGTCAAGTAGAAAGTGTACTATTAAAAAGAGTATTTGTGCATAAATAATGAACAATGGTTTGGTGCCACTTGTACAAATTTACTGCAGCGAGCCGCAGAACAAAACCATTATTCTTTTTAATCAATGAGTTTTGGATGAAGTTCCCAAGATAAGAGGTCTCTTTCCAAAGTCATAATGACAAGGTCTTGAGGCAAAATATGGGCATAAGATTATACAAGTTTCCCTATTTCCACCATATATATATTCACTATATACTTTGATCAAAAGAAGCCCACTTTATAACATTTAAGATATGCACATCTCTGGTTTTGTTGTGAGTTGTGAAACCATTACATTCAGTTGTGATTTTGGAACCAGCCCTTCATACATGACGTTAATGGCCAAAATGACAGCTTTAAAATGTTTAAGAGAAAGATTGGTTACTAAGCGCAACAAATAATCACTTAGTTCTTGTTTCTGGAACCTGTATCTAAACCAATACAGACACCCAGCCCAATCTTTGTCTTTTGATCTGTTGCCATCTTTAAAAAGATATATCCTTGGTCCGAAAACAGAGAGCCCAATCTGTTTGAGATTCTGTGGGACACTAGACTAAACCTGTTATATCACATCATTACTTCACTAAAGACTGTCTAACCCTGACTCCATTAACATCAGAGAGTTTTCTGTCTTTAACAATTTACTTGGTATTTAGCTTAGTCTTTTTTCTAGTAGTGCCAAGAATGCAAATCTGTCTAGCTATCCTTGCAACGTTTTTGTGTGAGAATAAAGTATATGTGTGGTTGTTCAACAGGCTTCCCGTAAATGAAAGGCACGACAAAGATGATTTTCTGAATGGAGTCTATATCAAACCAGGGGTTTTGCATCTATGAATTTAATTGCTAAGATCACAACAGGCCAGACACACAAAATATTTCAGACTCAGAACACAAGACTACCAGTGGTGAAATGCCAAACTTGTCAACAGTAGCCCACACAGACCCTATGAGTAGTTGACTATTCTATTTTCTTCTATACTGGAATTTTGTAATGCTAAATCCTTATCTGTACAATGAAGTTGTCTCTCAGGCCCAACAATCATAAGTAGTATTGCAAAATTCATCAGTCCATTTGTATAGAAATGGTTTTTTTTTACTACAGAGGCAGCAGGTGATCATTACTACTGACCATAATGCCACAGATCGGGTGGCCCTTGCCTTCCAACGCCAACTTCATCTCCCTACCTCCTAGTTGGGGTTTGGGGATCTTTCTTTTAAAATTTCTAATTAATTTTAACTTTTGCATTTAGTATCCTGATAACCTCCTTGCATTTACATCTGCATTATCGAGGTTCTCATACGTTTTAATCATTCATTTTCTTCAACTTAAGGCCACCTTAAATTTAATCCATACTTAATGTAAACTTAGCTTATGTCAGCTTACGTGTAACCTTTTTCTGGTCGATTGGGCGACCTTAAGTTATTATTTATGAGTTTGTAACACTTCACTTTAACGTGGCCTTATTTTGCAAAATTAATTATTACTAGTCATTAATGGTGTACTTATGTTGAATAATTATCACTAGTCAGAAACTGTTTACAATTGTACATAAATCTAGATATTTGTATGTAAATAAAAATATATATTATCCCAATCTGGGTGCAATGAAATGTTTTTTTTTTTACTACAGTGGCAGCAGGCGAATAAGAATATGTGTTGGAAAAGGCCTTGGAGAACAAATATGATTTGAGTTTCCTCTGATAGAGGTGACTGAGGAAGCAGAACAAACATCATCAGACAATAAATTCTAGATTCTAGGAGCATCAGAAGCAACACTCTCACTAAATTGCTTCTTAGATTTGTGCAAGGATGGAATAAACTGAGGAACCCCAAGGAACCCCCTATGAAATTTATCAACATCAAGTGTATTCCCTGTATGTCACTTCTTCTTCACACATGTGGGTCCATGTTAACATAGTATTTGCCACTCTGGCTTTTCACCTATACAGCTTTTAGTATCAATTCCTGAGAATGGCTTGAAGTGGACAAACTGGTATGTGCTTTTGAGGGCCTGATAGTTTTTAGTGCAGAATCTTGACTAACTTATGTGATTTTTTTTCTCTATCCCGTCAGCTACTCTACATGACAGGATATTTGTTGGAAGTGACATTCAACTTACGTGAATCAACTGGAAAAAAATATCTTCATGCATCTTCATTTACCAAATATATAGCATATATCTTTGCTGCCAGAGTGATTCATGATATGACCAATTTAGCTTAAGAATAAATAACAAATTCGAGTGCTTTTACTGGCTTCATGGGGTTGACTCAGTTCGAAACCACCATAAAGCACGATAATTTGTCTTTTACTCCTATCTTAAAATTCAAAGTAAATCCAAAGTCATTTTTCGTGTTCTATAATTCAAACAAATGTAGTGATATCTTGTTTATAAAACTTGTTTATAAAAAGTATTTTTATACTCTAATTTCGTGGCATTTGTTGTGAAATATCGAGAAATCGTCATTGTAGATGTTTTCAGTTTGTTGTGAGCTTTAAAATGAAATATTATTTGGTAAAATCAATACAATTTTATAAAGTATATAATTTATTTTATTCCAAGCCATTAAATATTCAATAATGCAGACAAAACCCACACCGTATTTAGTAAACATTTGTATGCCCACTGGCAAAGTATATGGAATTTGATAGCATTGTTTCATTTACTGTTCTATATTTACGATTAAAGAATTGCACAAAAGCCCATACACATAGTCACGTGCAGCCTACCGTTTTACCATTTACAATATAGCATGCGTAATATCATCCCAACATGTTAAAAATGTTGATGTGGTATTTCCTACAGTACAGTATCTCATGGAGGCTTAATTTAAAGCTATTTTCGTGACAGGTTTTACTTTAAAGTGACACTTGTTTCTTGAAAGGCATAACACATGTAACCTCACTGCACAGGTTTCTAATCCATTGTGATTGTAGTTAAACGAGTCTTCAATATAACATAATAAGACTAACTTTTTGTCAATACATATCACCCCCACTTGAATGGCTTCAATGTTCATGATAAGATTATTTGCAGCTCTATATATAATCACTAGAAAATCATGTTCAACTAACATGTTGCAGACAATGATGTTGGAATCTACAATTGTTTTCCAACCTCATAGACACTGTCTGTGTCTATTTGCATGATAGGTTAAGTAAATAAAAGTAGCCCTTGGAAAAGCATGATGTGAGTGATATCCACATGACTGGTTTGCAATCTCATGTTGATATGATCTTAAACCGACTGCATTCCAGTGGCCCAGTTACACCTTTCCTTATGGTAGTATCTGTGTATATTTGCTTCCCACTTGATGATCTCATCTTTATGGCTCCTAAAAAACTCTCATATCTTGGTGGCCCACATGGAAGAACGGGTGGTCCCACATATTCATCCAGTCCGCTCCTGCACCCCTCCGGCATATATACCTTATTATGGCTCATGAATGATCATGATAGGTATTTAAAAACATTTCAAAACAAAGTCATCCTGAATGCAAACATTTGAATTGGGTTTGAATCTCACCGAAGGGGTCCTCTCCAAATACAAATGCAACTAACTGCGTACTACCCAAATACAAATCCAACTAAATGTGTACTACCCAAATACAAATCCAACTAAATGTGTACTGACCAAGCTACAACTGACCACAAACAAAAATTACAAAAGCGTGTTCAGGTGTCGCTTGCGATTCCAACGGGGAAAGGTGTGAACTAGGTCTTAACTACGTACTACTTACGTGTTGAAGAGCATGATGTCAGGAATCCACACCTGATTGGTTTCCAGTCTCACAGAGTACACCCCTCCATAATCACCAGGGTCCCAGGTCAGGTATACATCATTCCACTTCTGCAGAGTAGAATAAAAAGTCATCTAATTTTCCTATGTCTTACCTTCTCTCGTCTCTTAGCTGATTTTTTACCCACAAAAATGCCTTTAGCCAGAGGGCTATCAGTTTTATTTTTTTTTTGCAGCCCGCCAATAATAATATTGCAATTATGGTCATAACAGATATTGGGGACATTAATAATTTTCTAATAATTTTTTGAGTAAGAAGTCACTGTATTTGAAATTCGCAAGTGAGAAAAAACTTTCTCCATATTTGGTATTTGGCCTCAGCTAAAGTTCACTTACACCATATAAAATGTACATTACCATGTGGAGGTTTAGCTCATGCAGAATTGACTGTACAATAGTTACCAAGTTCTCTATTCAGGCTACTCACTGTGAGTACTTTGTTGGTGATGTAAATGGCTCAATGAGTATGCTTTTTGCAATTACTCCCTTAGTAAGCTACATGCTTGAAAGGTTAGGCATACCACTACCCGGCAGTTGTTTCTGTACCACAACCAGTTTAGGGTTAACATCGCGCAGGTTGAAACTAATGATAGATAATACGGTGAATGTGTATTCTAATCATCAAAAATGAACATAGGAAAACATATTGTAGTCTGTCATAATATAATGTCAAAGTTAAATTATTGTTGTTATTATTACTACTGTTATTACATGCAAACTTTTTACAGTGCTTACTGCAGTGAGAATACAGATTCTGAGATTCATAGAGTTCAGGGTTGATTACTTCGGGGTCAGACATGAACATTCCATACCAGGAACAAAGCCGAGTTATGGTGGATACAAGTGAACCCTAAGAGGACTTCTGAAGGCTGAGATTGTGGAAGCTAGTCTAATGTTTTGTGTAAGGTTGCTCCTTAGTCCTAAGGCCCACTGTTAGCGACATTGTGCCTGTAATCCTGGGAGTTAAGATATTAATGGAGATTTTAAGATATCACAGTACAATACCAATACCAAATTAACTACATATATATGATTATCTATATTTAAGAACTCACAATCTTTGACCACATACTAGTGGTGAGAATTTTCTCCCTTTCATTGAGGTCCATCTGGATTAAGCCCAGTCCAAATTCCACTGAAGTTGGCATGGACATGTTAATGACTGGTCGACCCTCTCTGCCCGCCATGGAGAGGCGGTGTAGTAAATCCTGTGTCAGTCTCTTCTCTTGAGATATGGTGAAGGTTGTGTTCATGCTGAAAAGAGATATAAATAAAATGAGGCCTAAGAAATTGATTAAGAAAAAAACAACAACTAAACCCTGCCACATTACCCCACAGCTGAAGAAACTCTGCTGGGTCCTAATAAAACCCTCTGTACCGTTCAAAACAGGGTTGATAATATACAAAGTCCTTTACCATGGCGAACCAATAAACTGAGGTAAGAATTCCAGCAATACGAACATCTGTTTTTCAGAAAAGACAACTTTTGTTGTGTATACTGCTTCTCTGCACTCTCCCCACCAGAGCAATATACTTGTTTAAGGTAACAGCTATTGCTCTGATGTCTTTGTCAAAACTGACTTGACGTTACATGGTTTAGAATCTCTTGTATGTATCATAAGCTAGATCTAATGTTCAAACAAACTGGTGATTTCACCATGTGTTCACAACCTAAACTTATCCGATTGTATTTGACAATTGTATTTGATCAATAGCAAATGTCCTTCATCTTTCCCCAAAATGCAATCACTTATTGTTTTGACCAGGCCTATGCACATAAAAATTTTGTGAAGATCTGCTCATAATTGGGTAGTAAGGTAGAGTCACTACAATGCATAACAATTGCACCATGGAGAATTTAATCACTTCTTGAATTGCTCAGGGTTTATCCAAAAAGTCAGAAAGATCCATTCAATATTTTTGGAGTTATCACAAACACAGACAAAGACAGACAAATAAGCATGCGCGAAAATGTAACAACTTTGTAAGGCAACATGGTTATCAATTGTTGTCATATTCACATTTCAACTTCCTTTAAAGAAAAAGAAAGAAGAAACATTTCAACAGACCATGAAGAACAAGAAAGAAGAATAGCTATATGATACATTATCCACCCACGGTATATAATTTGAACTCATAGTTCAAATAGTCATGACCCCAAGAAGCTATGGCAGTCATTGAGGAAGGTGTTACATCGCACCTCTGAGACTGTCCTGCCTGCTCATAGCTCAGACAAAAGCCTCGCGGACATGTTTGCTTCTTTTTTCTCCCATAAAATAAGCAAAATCAGGGACACCTTTTCTACTTCTGGCTTTTTCAATGATGCACCAGATTCTGTGCCTCCTGCTTTCAATGCCTTTATGCCTGTCACTGAAGATGAGGTCTATAAGTGTATTAGTGAATCCCCCACTAAATCTTACTCACTAGACCCTATACCAACATTCCTCCTTAAGGATTGTCTTGATATCCTCCTCTCTTCTATTACCAAGTTGGTAAATTATTCTCTCATTGAAGAATCTTTCCCAAATTCTTTCAAAAAGGCGGTTGTTACCCCCCTCATAAAAAAGGCTTCCCTTCCCAAGGACGACCTTAAGAATTATCGCCCAGTGTCTGGCCTTTGTTTCCTGTCAAAGTTGGTTGAGCGAGTCATTGCCAGGCAGCTAACGTCACACATTAATAACAACAAACTGGACAATCCTCATCAGTCAGCATATAAGCCAGGACATTCCACGGAAACTGCTTTATTGTCTATAAAAAACGAGGTTCATCTCTCTCTGGCATGCAGTGAACCCACAGCTCTAATACTTCTTGACTTATCAGCCGCATTTGACACTATAGATCATAATATTCTCCTTGGTTACCTGAAATCCTGGTTTGGTCTTGGTGGAACAGTTCTAAGGTGGTTTGCTTCCTACTTAAGAAATCGTTGCCAGGCCATTAAGATAGGCTCCACACTATCTGAATTAAACAATCTCATCTATGGTGTTCCACAAGGTTCCGTTCTGGGTCCGTTACTGTTTTCACTCTATACAACACCACTCAGTAAAATTATTCGCCTCCACCACATATTAAATTCCATTTTTATGCAGATGATACTCAGTTATATATCCATCTCTCCCATAAGAATGCTTCTTCAGCTCTCGCCAAGCTAAATGCCTGCCTTTATGATGTACAAGAGTGGATGTCTCTCAGTAAATTGAAGCTCAACCCTGAAAAAACCGAGTTTATTGTCTTCGGTTCCAAGGCTCAATGTCAGAAGATTTCCTCTCACTTTCCTGTTAGCATTCTTGGTAGCCTTCTTTATCTGGTTGATTCTGTCAGAAATCTAGGTGTGTGGTTTGATGCAGATTTTTTATTCTTTGAGCATATCAAGAGGACTTGCAAAGCGTGCTTCCTTCAGATGTGTGACCTCCGTAGAATTAGAAAGTATCTCACTCCTGAAGTTGCAGTTTTTGCTGCAAATGCCCTGGTTAGTAGTCGTTTGGACTATTGTAACTCTCTGTTCAGAGGTTTGTCCGGTTTCAATCAGCACAAATTGCAAAGTATTCAGAACACCCTTGCTCGTATTGTTACAAATCATAGAAAGTATGCTCATGTTACACCCATTCTACAGAAACTCCACTGGTTGCCTGTTAAGTACTGTTGTATTTTCAAAACCGCAACACTTGTGTATAAATTTTTGCATAGTGGTTCTCCTTCTTATTTCGAACCGTTCTTGTCTTTTAGTAGTTGTCCCTATAGTACTAGGCATAGTCACCCGGATCGTCAATACCTTACAGTTCCCCCTTTCCATTCACCAGTTTTCAAGTCAGCCAAACATTTTGGCCATAGTTTTGCCTTTGATGCTCCCAAGATCTGGAATGACCTCCCTCAAGATGTTCACAGTGCAACATCAGTTGCCTCCTTCAGGAAGAAGCTTAAAACATACCTGTTTGCAAAAGCCTACCCACCATAGCCTCCCTTGTCACATCCGTGTCTCCTTGGTACGACCTGGCTATGTCCCTTGATTAATGCTAACTGCCTTGCTTTATGTCTAAATGCGCCTTAGAGTCCATCAGTGATGGAATATTAAGCGCTATAAAAGTCCACATTAGATTAGATTAGAACTCACAAGCTATCCATCTTAAAGTCTTCTCTTATGGCACATTTCCACTCTCAAGATTGTGTGCTTCCTGGCTACCCTGATAATATAGTCCCTTTTTAATTTAGCTGTTTAATTTTAATTTTCAACATTTTAAAATTTGAAACATCAGGTGTTTTGCAGTGTTCCCACCTCTGTTTAAATTCATAGCTGCCACCTGAAGTCATCCCTGAGGTCCTACTACAAGTATTGTATTGCATATTTATGCAAAGTGTAATATTTTCCTGAGCCCTACTACAAGTATTGTATCGTATATTTATGCACAGTGCAATATTTCCCTGAGCCCCCACTACAAGTATTGTATTGTATATTTAAGCACAGTGCATTATTTCTCTGAGCCCCTACTACAAGTATTGTATTGTATATTTATGCACAGTGCAATATGTCTCTGAGCCCAAACTGCACGAATTGTATTGTATATTTATGCACAGTGCAATATGTCTCCGAGCCCCCACTGCAAGTATTGTATTGTATATTTATGTACAGTGCAATATTTCTCTGAGCCCCTACAACAAGTATTGTATTGCACATATATGCACAGTGCAATATTTCCATGAGCGCCTACTGTAAGTGGTTATTGTATATTTAATGCTCAGTGCAATATTTTCTTGTAGTTCAGGACTAAAACAAGCGTTTGATCTGTCCCATCTACACAATTACGGCCCAGACTCTCCAGAGAATAATTTAACCCTATTCATACCATGTGGGGTCTTTTGTGACCCCGCGCACTCAATTTTCTTTATCATATTTCATGAATTTGTTACTCTTTTACCAATATTTCACAAACCAAGACAAATGAATTCATGTATGAGTTGTGTTCAAAAGAATGTGGCTTAAAAGATAAAAAACTTAAAAGGAAAAGGTTTAGACAAAAGGAGGTCTGGGGGGTATGGGGGCAAATGGATGTGGATAGGGAAAAAGTATTTTGTTATTGCCATAGAAATTTAATCACAACATTCCTGTATAATGTATAAATAATGTATAAATTGATACATGAGTTCTCCATAATTTCCAATAACAAATGAGTCTTCAAAAGTAACTTCACAATTTGATGTATTATTAAGTTAACAACTGGTCGTTTGCATGGTTATTTTTGGTGTCTACTGTATTGCAGTAAAGTAAATGTTTATTCTCAACACAGTTATTTTCATTCACCAGTATATAAACACATGCAATTAATGTAAAGAAACCTTTGTCACTTCTACAAAGTCTAAAACCATAGATATTACCCAACAAGTATATGCATACATAATTTCCAACGTTACTGCCAAAAACTATGAATTTTCCATCTACATACACATTAATGTTTTGAGAATTGATTATTAATACCAGATTAACACATGTAAAAAGTCTTATTTACATTGACTAACTTTAATATGGTTAACAAAGTAAATGTATTACTCAAAACTTTAACTTTTATTGGCAAATACAGGGCTGGTATTCACGAAGGGTCTTAGACTTAGCCAGGTCTTAGGCTTAAATCCAGTCTTAAAGTTAAAGACCACAGTGCATGATATTACATGTGTAACAACACACCTGCGTTGTCCCATCTTCAAACTCCCACTAGAAAGCACATTAAAATCCAGTTAAATCTGACAGTTGGAAAAACAAAACAGATCTTTCTCTGAAACTGTGCCACGTCACACAAGGACATTTCCCACTCTGATTTCTGTGTGTCCAATACAAAATAGTGTAAAATGAAGTGAAATTAGTGTTTTATAAACTGGCTTGAAAAGGGTCAGCTTCAGTCAAAAAAAAAATTTTTTTTCCTATACTTAGTGCAAAGATTCTTCTATCAAATGAACTTGGAATATTGTGTGGTCACACACAAATATAATGCTCTTTTTTAAAATAATTAACACTACAATTTGACTGTAACTTGTGTTCGAAATAGTGAACAAGTGTGCAGCTTTTAGTATAACAATGCAGCTTCTGATAGTGTGTCAGTTTTTAAATAAACTGATAAGCAAGTTTTTCACCCAGTTCTTGTCCACATTTTCTCAAAATGTGATAAAATTTTAAGGCATCCTTGATTATCCAAACTCCTTATTATCAGAACAGAAAGAGTTAGCCCCAAAGTTCAATAGTCAATATTACAATGTATTAGTTATTTTGAACAAATCAATATTCATTACTAGTTCTAGTTGACCATTAAGAACTGCCGGTGACAATTCAGGGGCGGATCCAGCCTTTAAGTAAGGTGGGGGTTCACATCAGACACACCATAACTAAGGGGGTCAGAGAGCTTGCCCCCCCACCCGGAAAAAAAATAATTTTTGGTAAAAATATAGTGCATTTCCTGTAAATTTAACACCACTCTCAAGAAATAATTTTGTACTTTGGGTTGAACCCCTTTACATTATTTTTCAAGGAGAAGGGTTCGAACCCCCTGAACCCTCCTGGATCTGCTAGTGCAATTTGTAAAACCAGCTGGTGAAAACACACTGTAAAAGACTCAGTGTATTAGGCTCTTTTATATTGGGCTACACTGCTGCCAATATTAAAAGTAAGCAGGCTGAAATGACCAAATGCTTAAGCACTCTGGTTCAGGATGTAGAGTTTAATATACTGGAGATCTAACCACATTCTGACATTTTATTGACAACAGTGTGTCTTTCATGATATCTACTTTTAATAGCTGTGTAGGGGTCAGATTGCAATGTTCATGTAAATTTGCATCTGAAAGTTAGCACTTTTAAAGTATGAATTTTTTTTTCATAAACAATATTTTATTGAAACAATTAGGCAAAATCAACAAAGCCTTCTCACTGGACAAACTATTTACAAAAGTATATGAATAGATGATAATGATGATGAAGTTGTGGACATGTGGCTAATATAAAACTATGAAAACCACCCTGATTCCTTAAAAAATTCTTGTACTGCTTCAAAAACTACCTTTTTTGATCAAAAGTCAAGTTATAATCTCCATTAAATGAAAATCAGTGGTTATTGTTGGTAAAACTCATAAACATTGACTGCCTACTTTTCAAACAAAATTATCCTTGTTCAGTTAAAGTTAAACTTCAAAAAAAAAGTCACTTCCAAATGCAATTAAATCAGCTACAAATTCAGTTACATCCAATTCTTCCCAATACATTTACAACAAAAACCATGGCAAATTTTACTGCTGTGTACCTTTTGTGTCATCACAACACCTCCACACATGTTTTCAGGGATGTTATTTTATATGCCACTTTGAGAGGCTGTATCTCAGTGGGGGATGCTCTGATTGATGTCTGATTTTCTTTACTGGGATTGTCTTACTCTCTGGCACACACTTACAAATTTTGAAAGAAACTTTTTTTTTCATGCACTGTGGACTTTAAGACTTTTGTCTCAGCTAAGTTTTGTCTTAAAACCGTATTTACAAAGGGTAACTTAGCTAAGTCCAAGATTATCAAATAACCACAGTGGTTTTCTGTGTCATGTGACCTTTTTTCTACTCAAACTATACTATTGGTGACATATATCCTTCATTTAATGCATTTTATTTATGGAAAAGTGCTGTTTTGAAATGGAAAACCTTGTTACCACATATAAACTTCCCAAAGACTGTTTTAGTGAGGTGTTATGTATAATTATACTTTATTTACAGCCATTTCAAATTTTGAAGTGGAGAAAAGTTTATGGCGGCCATATTTATGTCCTCTTTACAAAATTTAAGCCCACTACCAACCAGTCTTAACATTGAGCCCTTGGCTAAGCCTGAGACCGGTCTTAAATTCTTTGTGAATACCACTAAGCCTAAGACAAAAGTCTTAGCAGTTTTTGGGCAGAAACTGGAGACAAAAGTCTCAACTTTAAGCCTAAGCCCTGGCTAAGACTTTTCGTGAATATGGGCCCTGAAAAATATACGTAGGGTCATTCATAACCCCATGTGGTATAAATAGGTTGTAAAATATGTTGGTATGAATAGGGTTAATGACACAGACTCAAGGAAGATCATTTATCAGGTTCGTTAACCGCCTACTGGGGATGTGAGTCAATAACAGAAAACCTCCCTTTTAATTGGTTATCTGACACACTAAGTATCTAGCTGTACCTGAGATCTGACCCATGTCTTCTGTGTTCCTAGGCAAATGGGTTACCCACTTGGTCACAGTGACAGACTAGGCTATAAGTCTTGGAAATAGAACTGGGGTTTTAGACAAAGGTAAAGGGATGCAGAGAAGAGTTGTTTTTAGCCTGATAAACCGTTCAATGAATAATGGCAATTTTGGGTTGGTCTCGCTATTCTTAATCCTATGAAGCAGCCCAACTAGTGCAGTAACAGGTCTCTGAAGAATTTAAGCTGTCAATTTATCAGGGCTTCATATTTATAATAAAGTGGCCAAGTGTGTAAAACAAAGAGGCAGGGGATAATTCATTTGTGGCTCTTTTTCTTGTTATTGGGAGAAACAACTACAAAGCACAGCATCTATTTTCAGGCCCTCACAATGTAGTTGTTTTTCATCTTCTTTATAATATATAGCATTTAGTTAACTAATCATGACACATATTTAAATATGAGACTGTAGCTTTGCTAAGTGTAATTTAAATCTTAAAATTATAAGGTTGCTATTGAATAAATACATTGTGAGTGGCAGTAGACTTGAGTTATTTTAAAGCATTCGCAACACCTGAAAAGGTTTATACCATAAGGTACAACTAGTGGTAAACAATTCTTTATGTGGACAGGCCAAGATTTCGCTTGAAGTTTGTTTTAAAAAATATAGCTGGGTATGTATTCTTTGTATGTCTTACAAGTTGACTAGATCACTAAAATGGATTTTAACTCCATTGGCCTAAAATTGCCTTATTTCAGGTTTTGGCTTGTACATTTATTAAAATGTTATGTTCAGCTTATCTGGCACGTGCTTATACTTTTATACTTCTATAATATACGAAGACTGGACATTATGGTCAGTTGAGTCATGCTAGGGGTTCTCGAGTCCGAGTTTTTATGTATCTTATCTCCTGTGGTTTTGTGCTTTCCTTGAGATGGACTGTAATGCCTTAGTAATTTTGTTTCACCATCATTTTAGTTTAATGAGACAAAAAATTTGATGTCTAAAAACCTTAAATATCTATTTAAAATGTGCTCAAACTTGCTTAGCAAGACGTTGCAGAATCAGTAAACCATATTATTATTATTAAGCAGTGCTCTAAAAATCAAGCAAGCGGCAGACCATTTTCTTTGAATAGGTTTCCTAGAAGCGGCATCTGCAAGCCACATCTGCAAGCCACATCTTTATACATTAAATACATACACTTACGCCGTAATGTTTCTTTTGGAGTCGTTCTTCTGGGTTTATGTACCAGATGCAATTGATATCCCTCTGGTTCAAATCATTTATCTTGCCATTGCTGCACACATTTTGGAAAAACAATAATGCCTGGGGATTATTCTCGTGGTTTGTCGTTCCCCACACGAGGTGGTTATGTTTGTCTGTAGATCTGTCTGCCTGTCTTCATAACAACATCATAGCCAGGTTCTCTCTGCATTCTGTACATGGGTAAGGCCTGATGCACGAAAGAAGTGATTTAAGTTCCAGATCAGATCATATTTTATTCCTTTTAGCATAATTTTGATATAAAGCAGTCCTGGACGTTCAAAGTGCCACTTTTCATTGTATTTTTTAACGATTTAAACTTTCTGGGTGACATTATTCCCAAAGTAATTAGCGGGTCTTCATAAAAGTTCACCTGGGATCTTCATAAGGCCAGGCCATCAGAAGAAGTGATTACATTTTGGTAAAGATCTGCATGGTATTCTGGATACCAAAAAAAAATCCTGAATTTTCTGATATACTCCCTGGTGGAGATTTGTGCTCTATAAGTACCTTCTAGTTACAGTTTTCATTCAGTATCTGTCAAGCATAACTCTGGTTATTCTGGCTGAAATCAACAGTCACCATAAATTGTCATCACATTAGATTATGGCTTTAACAACAACTTAATGCACGAGATAATTTTAAATGATAAGACTTTCCTCTTATTTGCAGATTTCAGAAATTTAGATTGATTTGGTTCAAATGTCCCTTTCAACACAATGTGTAAGTCATATATATATGTATAATTGAGGGTTTTTGAAGATTTGATTTATTTGGGTTTGAAGTCTTTTTAACACAGTGTATAGGTTATGTCACCATGTGTAGTTTTGAGGGCAGAGGAAACCAGAAAATACTAGTTGGTAAAGTTACTCCACTGTAAATTGCTGGGCATCGGTAAGCAAGTACCAACTTTTCCATATAATGTCTATGGATTAAGCCTCAGAGGTGGGAGGTGAGTGGGTTGGCCACTAGACCACTGAGCCCCCTGAGTAGATGGAGCAAAGCAGTGTATACTAGTTTGTCAAGACTCTCGCTGGAAAGTGTATATAGGTTAGAAAAAAAAACTCAACCAAAAATACGAGTGCCAAAAGTAATTTTAGCAGTTGGTGGAAGGAAAATGGATATCTGTAAAATGCAGGCAGGAAACACGTATATTACAAAGGAACTAGGCTCTTCCATTGTAGACCTAATACAAAATGAACATGGTAAAATAATAAATCGTATATCATAACAAATGTCATCAACATAAAATCCATCTGTTTGGCAGACCAGATTAAAGTGAGTTGCCATATGTATCCTTCAAAGATATCTAGCTATTACCGTGAGATTGTTTAGATAGAAAATATGTCAGCTTTGTAGTATTACTTTTGTCTGACTTTAATGAAAACGGTTTTCCCTTTACCTCTGTAGCTGCATATAACCTTTCTTCCACAACCGTCAAATGATTTAGGTCCATATACCAATAAAACAAATGCAAATATATATCTCATACAAAAGCTTTTATACCTAGATTATACTATTCCGTACAGGCCTCGCTAATTACATACAAGAACAAGATCGTGCTTGTGGTTTGACACATTTTACATTTTAGTACTTTCTTAAAGGTTTAATCATTCAGGATTTGTATTTGGGTAGGATGCAAACAACATGGAATGGAAACCTATTATTGCACATAACAGCATTTCCAAAATGTTTGCAAAACCTATCCCAAGGTGTCATGTGCTGAACTAAACTGTACACACTAGATAGGTGAAGGGGGAATGGTATCACTATACGGGGCAGCTCACTTATTAATACAGTTAAACTCCGAAAAAGTGCCCAATACCAGAAAATAGTGGAGAGCGAGGCCCGATAGGGCCAAGATTTTTAATATTTTCTGGTATTGGCCACTTTTAGAAGTTTTACTGTTGTAATCCCCACTCTATATCCTATTTGATGCCTGGTTCCAAGATATATGATACTCTGTCCCCAAAAATGGTCACTGAGAGAAAGTGTCCAGTACTGATTAGTATTGGACATATCAGTCAACAGTGAAAACCGACAAGTGGGGTTTACAAATATGTACTGGTCACATACAATGTACATGTATAGAACAATAAGGACAAGGCTGTGAAACAAATTTCAAATATGTTTTGATTCAAACACATGGTACAGTGTGAATGGGCTATTAGTGTAGTTTATTCAGGAATGCTGTAACATGACTGACTTTACTAAGTCTGCATAGGATCTGTCATAAGGTATTTTGAACTCTCTAAAGACTTCTGATGTTCACCTTTGTCGTCTGATAAAGTAGCAAGTTATAGCTGCTGATCATTCCATTAGCCACCTTACCAACAATTTCATGGTTGGGAGACCTGTGGATCCTTCAGATTCTCTTAGATAGTAATAGCATATAAAATATAGCTACATGTCTAAGCATTGAGTTTTGTGTCCGGGGTGACACCAACGATAGACATTACTACGATAGTATTATTATATATGCAGGGTACTCCAATGCATTCTATACAACACTGAAAAATTCTAATATTTTTTGGGTCATTGGTCTAGAGAACCAGCTTTCATAATGCACAAGAGATTCATCTGTAAACCGATCACACCACACAAATACACAAAGACCTCAGTCTCAATAATCCAGAAATGCAGAAACAGACTAATGTGTAAATTATGACACACATAAACCATTTTTGTGTATCAATCTTTTTGTCACTAGGCAAACTGGAGTACTATGGGTCCATCCATTAAACAAATGAAGAAAATCTCTCAATGCTAAAAGGGTGTGTTACATTGATGGCACTGGATAATACTCCAGTAAAAGAGAACATTTGAATTCAAAGCATGGTCATTGCCTGCAGTAGAATAGGATAAAACATATCAAGTGGAAATTGAGTGCAATTTCTTGTTCATTTTTCCCTTTTTGGTCAATGTCATGACCTGTATGTACTTACTGTAGAAGTCATTGACTGACACATTGTAAATGCATATAGGTTTTTATTTTTTATGATTTGTACAATTAGTATTAAAGTATTTGTACCAGGAAAGCCCCCTGGACCACAGACCTCTGCTTTGGGCATTTCCAAAAATTCAAGAATTTTTTCGCATTTGGAATATGATCCAGATCTTGTACAAAATTTGATCACTGCTTCCTTTAACCAAGCACAAACCCATAAAACATTCCATTGAGGAGTTATTGCAAATACAGGCAAACAAAAACACAGACAAATAAACACACCATAAAACATCTCCTTGCGGAGTTGTTCATAATAAATATATAATCTATAATTTCATACTATATTATAACAGTAACATAGCTTGCAGCCTCACATTTTCATTTTTAAACTTACATTTATACTGTATATCATTTATTCTTTATGTAAGGTAGAACTATTACTATTTAATGTTAATTTCCAGTAGGCCTTAAAATGTTGTTATTTTCTGAACCATTCAGAAAGTGAAGGTTCGGTGAATATGTTTCACCAATAAGAAGATGTGCTGTCCAAAACGGTTTCCCAAGCAGGGCAAATGTCATGAAAGGAGTGAAAGTTATGCAACTTTGTATTGCTATTTATACTCTATGCAATATCTCCTTTACTATGTAACTCAAAGTGCTTTTGACTTATCCCGACTGCACAAGTACAGCCCATGCTGGCTTCTGACTGACATTCGCACTTACAATTCTTTGGACTAAGAATTCTTTGGACTGATATTGTAAATAGAACCCAATGACAAAAGATTGCCATTTCAAGTGATCATGTTAGCCACTATCAGCCTTTAACGTGGGATTGAACCCAAGTCCTTTCTGTCCCTAAGCGATCATGTTATCAGCTAGGCCTAGTGACAGATTAACTTGAGAGGCCAAAGTTAGGGGTTGTAGCTTCAGAAATTTATTCACAAATTAGCATTATGCACAGGTGTGGTAAAGATGAAATAAAAGAAGAGGACACATTAGAGCACCAACGGCACTAAAAGTCTATATCAAGCAATTTGTGGCTATACAACAAACTATGTCATCAATCTAAAGCCCCCTTCTCATCTCAGCGGTAGTGTAAAGCAGCGATTTGCGGTCAAAACTCACGGAAAGAGACAATCTTGAACTCGGAAACATACAACAGAGTTTGGCTTTACCTCGGTGTGAGGAGGTCAGAAGAGATTTTCAAGAACTAGACGGAAGTTTGGAACACTAGCAAAATTTCCATGGCAAGGACAAATGCAGGGAAGGTAGGTAAAGGTTGAAGGCGGAAGAATAAGATTTAAATAAGATGTTAGGAAGGTTGGAGATGGCTTTGCAACTGTCATTTGACGCCTATTGAAAACATGTATATGAGAAGGGGACATAAGTGTACAATAGATAATAATAAACGTTTGTACAACAGAAAAAAAATTCTGCAGGTCTTGAGTTAAATTAAAAAAAGAAAAACAACATATCCAGATTTGGGACAGTTGGACTTTGGGGTTTTCAATTAATCGGATTAAAATCTTTCTGCACTAAATTAACTATTGTAATCTGCAATTAAATTTGATTGACTCCGTTTGATTTCTTGAAGAAATAGGCCGAGTGAAAATGCTCCGAAAATCTTCTCATTAAATGAAATCATATTGTACAGTTTGTACATAAAGGTCAGGTAAGGAGACATTGGATAAAGAGACAAAGCAAACTGCAAGCTGACATATGATGTAATGCATATTTCATGAAGACATTATTCTAATAATGGATGACAAAGTATTTTGCAATCTAGTATACCCTCAGGTAAAGTTATGGTAATTACTATGTACCTGATCGGATTAAAGAGTCTGGCTCCTAATTAGCAAGATCAATAATGTCTGTATTTTGCAGAATTCTATCTTGTGTTAGCCATGTAGAATGTAGCATTCAGAGCAACCACTGCATTTAACTGTTAGAGTTGTCCAAAAGATAAATATCATAAGTAACAACAACAATTGTGCATTATATATATTTGACCTCCAACTTGTTATGGGTAAGCACCTAAGAGGCAATACTAATTAAGAGACCATTATACATTGCTTTAAGAAAGAGGAAACACTTAAGAATCTTTCTGAGGGAGGCTATAGAAGGGCAGTCCCGAATCACAGAATAAAAAAACAAAACTAAAAAAAACTAATCTCATCTCTAACATTGTATTTCAGGCCAGGGGTCAATTTCATGAAGGTTATTTAGCCTGCTCTCAGACTCAATTTTGAGACTTTTAGCTAAAAAATTCGACACTTAGTGGGTAATTGTGAGCTTGCCATGGAAGTGTTTCATGTTTTCAATAGTGGTGCCAAGGCATGATCGCTGTCAGTCCCCCACCCCAGGGAGGATTTTTGGAGAGGTGTGATGGTAACTTAAGCTTTGGTTACACCTGTTATAGGAATCCATCTTGGCCTAGAAACCTCTTGTATCCTTGGAAACAGCAGGTCACCCAATGGTCATTGGTCAGCCATTGTGTGACAATGCAGAATGGTGGGAAACAGTCATATTTGAAAATGAACTTGAGGAGTACAGATGTGTGCTCGAAAAATGTTAATATATGTTAATCACAAAGTATATGTGTTGTAAACTAGGTGAATAGGCAGAATTCATGTAAGTTTATAACTGAGACTGGTTAACTGAATAAGGTTTTGTGAAATGGAGTTGACTCCAAACTCAAATTAGATCAAACTATCAGATTATAGCCAGTGACTTGGCCTGAGACTCGGCTATGTCTGAGACCCTTTGTTTTTTTATCTCATAACTCAAAAATAGCATTAGAGATGCCCGTACCCCACAGCCTGGTGAAATAGTTTTCAACACCATGAGATATAGAAGCAGTGAAACAGTACAAGGACTGGGATACTTTCAGAGCAGTGTTCAATCAGTTCAATCAGTTGTCCAAGTGCTCAATCTCCGTATCTACGGATTCTAAGGCACACCATCCAGTTCGTAAGGAATAAATCATTTGTCAGTTGTATGAAGCTCCAAATAATATTTAAGTAGAGAAAATAACATCTAAGAGAAAGAAAATGTATGTAAAAATGAAGTATTAGAATAACACAATTCAGTTACAAGATGACAGAATTAAAGAGTACACTAAAAATTATAATGCACACCTACAACCCCTAAGGATGTCCCTACCAGCTATCAACTTCTTACAATGTATGGTTTCACAGATATCGCCTGGACAAAATTTCAAATCAAGGTCACACCATGACATTGCACACCTATAATCCCCAACCAATGTCCCTACCCAGTATTAACTTTCTACACCTTACGGTTTCCGAGATATAGCCCGGACAACATTTTATAGTTCAAGGTCACTACGGTAGGGCAAAGGTCACATCAATGTCACACCATGACATTGCACACCTACAACCCCCTGACCAATGTCCCTACCAAGTATCAACTTCCTACACCTTACAGTTTCGGACATATAGACTGGACAAAATTTTACAGGTGAAGGCACTATGGCAAGGTCAAAGGTCAAATCAAGGTCACACCATGACTTTGTACACCTACATCCCCTAACCAATGTCCCTATTAAATAACAACTTCCTACACCTTACAGTTTCCGAGGTATAGCTTGGACAAAATTTTATAGGTCTAGGTCACTACGGCAATGTTTAAGGTCACATCCAGGTCACACTATGACGCTGCACACCTACACCCCCTAACCAATGTCCCTACCAAGTATCAACTTCCTACACCTTACAGTTTCAAGGTATAGTCCGGACAAGATTTTATTGGTCAAAGTCACTACAGCAAGGTCAAAGGTCAAATCAAGGTAACATCGGGACGTTGCACAGTTACCTTTCCCAACCAATGTCCCTACCGAGTATCAACTTCCTACACATTACGGTTTCTGAGATATAGCCCAGGAAAGATTTTGAAGGTCGAGGTCACTACAGCAAGATCAAAGGTCAAATCAAGGTCACACTATGATGTTGCACACCTACACCCCTAGCCAATGTCCCTACTGAGTATCAACTTCCTACACCTTATGGTTTCTGAGGTATAGCCCGGACAAACTTTTTGCTGACTCTCGCCAGCCCGCCCATCCGGACACCATGGGTGAAAAAATACTCCGACAGCCATTAAAGGCTGTGGGGTAAAAACTATACTTTAGATAGGGACCATATTTACATTTTAACACAAGGTGGTGTCTGTGGCTCTGAACATACTCGCCCACAGCTGATCCCAATATTAAGTGGCCTAAAAGATGTGATGTTATGTTTAAAAACTTATTTTTAAATATTTTGTACATTCTCTGTTATAATTTCTGTAGCAAACCAGATCACAATCAGAGTTTGGGATAATGTGTTAATATCATCAGTTTCAAGAGCCCAAGTTTTCCAGTGAATTGACAAAACATTGGCCACTCTTCTCTTTTCATTCAAAGTTTATCATAGTCATGGCGCTGAGGGGAGTTGTTTACCTTTTCCTGGAGCGTTTGACAAATGTCAAGGTTAAGTACATCCTCACCTGTGTCCTCCCATCAGCAGCTTAACTGGACATCAATAACATGAGCTCCTTAAGAAGCTAACACAGGATGATCATGTGAAGTGGCTACAAAAAGATGGTTTTTGCAGTGGATGAATAATTGAATGGCGATGGGGAACAGAAAAAGCAGAAATATTCTGCAATTCTATATTCAGACAGTCATGACGCCATAGAGGAAGACCTACTTTGTCATCAGTAACAATATCAGTATAATCAGTAAAACCATTGTCTTTGTAATATGACTTTTACAGTGCCTAAGCTCTGGAAAATGTAGATTCTAAGGCGCAAGAAATTCACAAGTAAGCAAGAATAAAAAATGTCAGATATCCATGGGCATAGAAAGGGTGGGCAACTACGGAAAACAGCAAGAAACAGAAATAAAGATGGATAAGCCTTAGTAAACAGGTTGCACTTGATCTGAAGGACGTAAGACAGGTAGCAGATTGAACATCATCAGGCAACTCATTCAATATGTAATAGGTGCACCATAAGCAAAAGCTATGGTTCAAATGTTTCTTTAATAGGTGAATAAATACACAGAAAGATGGAACCTGCAAAAAACATACTGTCAGGTTTACAATCGAATATTCCAGTTCCAGCTCTAGCTCTCCCATGGCTTGTTAGATCCTGAAAGTGTGATTAAAGGCCAAGGTGCCCCAACAATGGGAGAATACACCCAGTCAAAATGATAAGGTATGAAGTGGTATATCTTCGTTCACAACAGAAAACAATGTGATTTGCAGTGATATTACTTTGGAAAATTCTTTACCTTTTACTGGATCACTATGTATAGTCTGCAGATAGCAATAGATATCCAGCTAAAATGAACACTACTTCTTATCTTATTTTACATATGTTCACTGGAATGAAGATTTAACTCTGCAAGCATGGTAGATTTGTTGATATTTTGTGATTGCTTTATACTTTGTTTTGAAAAGTATTTCTTAATTATTTTGGTCCATTACCTTTATATTCCAACAACCTAACAATTGTTTTTGTAAATTTCATATTCATTGTATATTTATACTCAGTCCAATATCTCCTTTACCATAAGTGTCCAAGTGCTATTTCATCCCTCTCTACTATACAATTACAACCCAAACTCTCTTGTGAGTGAGATTATAAGTTCATCCACGGATTAGCAGGTTTAGAATTTAATCACAGAGTGTCACCCCTGTGTGAGTTCCTGGCCCTGTCTGTTAAACTGGATGTTAAACCCCAACTATGACCTTTGACATTCCCTAAGTGAAAGACAAGGCTCAAGGATGGCCATTTATCAGCATCTCTGAGGTCCTCTAGTCTGCCATATTGAACAGGACCAAATGACAGAGGATCTCCATTGTAAGTGGTCATCCAAGCCATTATGTATGTGCCTGCACTTGGGTTAATCACGCGTCCTCTGTGTTCCATGAAAGTGTGCTATCCACTGTAACAGCCTCCTTAGGTCACATGAACGTTATAATTTATTTTTGTGTTATAATGTAATATGGCAAAACTTACAAATGTTGTCAGATATTGGAGAATATACACACAGAGTAGTTTTAGCATATGTTACAAAATCTCATTTATTTAAATCAAGATAACGGAGCATTTTGATTTTAAATAAAAGACAAAGAAAAAATAGGATGATGTGTTGTAATTTTGTGATAATTTTGCGTTATAATGCAATAAGGCAAAACCTACAAATGTTATCAGATATTTGAGAATATACACATAGAATAGTTTTAGTGTTGACTAAATCAAATCGATTAATCCAGGAAGTTTCGTGCATATGTTACAAAATCCCATTTATTAAAAACAAGATAACTCAGCATTTTCATTTGAAATAAAATACAAAGAAAAATAGAATTTTCTGGTGATTTAATATTTTGCCCCTTAAATGGTTTATGATGTTGCAGAGAAAGTCACACAGAATGTCTTATTCCTTTACAGATTCAATTTACATTTATTGTGTTTAATTATATTTTGTTGTTTTTAAATATTTTAGTCCATGTAGGTATTACTAGTTTATTCAGATAAAAATAACAACTAATAAACTCATCAGAGCTGGTTTAAACTCAATGGCCTTTATATATGTTTGTAAAGTTAAAAACCGGTCCAAAAATAAAATAAATAGTTTTAATTGCCTGCCACTGATATAGTAAAACATAACAACAAGCACACATGAGCCATAACTTAACACTGCCAATTTTAGTGAGATATTTTACAGCTAATAACCTCCATTGTTTAGTATATATAAATACCAGTTATTTCAACAAATTTTCAGGATTTTTTATATTGATGTTGTGTGAGTCATGAAAAGCCTAATATATAGATGTTTGCAAGAAAAAGTTCTTAAATAATAGGGAGGGTATCACAACAACACAAGTACTAGTTAATAATTCATGTCACCAGTTTAATAGGAAAATTTTGAATTTTTTTGTTAAGGCTTAAAGATATGTTTTCACCTGTGTTATCTGTCTGCTTGCTGGTAGAACTGTTGAAGCCTACCTCACATACTTAAATGTAATTGTCTGAACTTCTTTCCAGTTAAAATTAGGGAAAACCACCGTTTAACTTTTTAAAAATTTCCATGCATAAATAATGAAAGGAAACATCATTGACTTTTTGAGTCATGTAACTGGCTTGTGCGATGTCAATGCTCACTACTAGGGATACCCCAGGAAATGAAACTGTCTAATAGAAGTTTAGAGATCTTGTGCACGAGGTTTTGTACTTCCGCTACAATACAATCTGTTTATTCCCCTGTTCCACTGCCACTCAACTGCACACTAATGAACTCACTAGCACAATCTCATTGTTCATACTTACCAAGGATGTATTATAGGATGTATTACTTTCAAGGTTGTTTGTCTGCTTGTTTGTTAGCAAGATATTGGTTTGAACTTCTTGGGAAAAAATCAGAAGATGGGCCTTGGCCCAACTTACATCCCATTAAATAATAAGATTGATCTAGAGCACTGTTTGGATACAAAATAATCTGGATTTCCCCATTTACCTAATATTATGTGATCTCCAAGTTGTCTTGTTTGGCTTTTGAAGGCTGGGTGAAGGTCTTAACTAATATGGATGAAGATTAGATCAAGATTTGATCAAATTTAAGAAAAAAAGTTTTAAGTGAGCCAGTGGATTCAAATAGCAATTCACAAACCAAGGTTCACTTGAGCTGAAGAGATTCAACATCTGATCTGTTTTTATTATTCATCACAATTTTGAATAGAGTTCTTCATCACACAGGAAATAATTACTTAGTTGTAAAGCCCTCTTGGCCTCTGTGACTAATTAGAACATTGATCTTCTTCCCTGAGAAATCTCCTATTGTCTATATTTCATCCATCTTGCTCCAAAAGTTAATCCATCAAAGCTAAGATAAAATATTTTGTGAATACTAACCTAAGCTGATCTAAAAATCTGATTAAGGGTTGATTATTTTTCTCAAATTTGATCTCTATTGATTCATGAGGTTTTTAGCCAAATGTTAGGCTTAAGTTGGCAATATTGTATACAAAAGTTAAGCCTAAGGCTTGGCTAAGATCTTTGGTGAATGGAGGCCCTGGAGGGATAAAATGTGAACTGCCTTTCCCAGTTTACAAACATGATAAAAAACAATGTGACTAAATATTTACTCCAGTCATAAGTGCATTTTAACTTTTTAATTTTAATTTGGGTTTTATAATCAATTTTGTGGTTGCTTTAACTGATCTTGTCCCACTCTTCTGTTAAAATGGATTGATCTTTTCATAAGAGAATATTGGTTGTGTGAGTCCACTAATAATTGCTAATGATTAATTAGGAGTGGTTGGATAGGGATCAGCTCATAAGGTTGACCCTTTCAGTTGTGTGACCTTTTGCTACATGATGAATAATAAAAAAAGTTTTCTTAAGTCACGTTTAACACAATAATGTATGATGTCATAATTTTAGGAATAAACCATATAATCCTCAACCCTTCTGCCTTGTATATTTCCAACTATGACGTGAACTACATGCTTTTGTGTTAAAATGTACTATAAGAGTCATAGAAGAAACTTTCACTAAGTCTTCATTTTTAGGAAATTCACTAGAATTAATATTCACTAATGGCTACTTTTTACTTGAGATATAAATACTGATTTAAACATTCATTTGGAATTAATTTTCACTGTCCAAGTGTATTGGTTAACAAAGCTAAGATTAATGTCAGGTAAAAATTTAAACTTATACAGCATCATATATGCTGCAATTGACTAGAATGTAGACCTGAAAACAGAACAAAACAATAAAATAAAGCAAAGAAAGATACAGTGTCAACTGAGTGTCTTAAAACTACGCTATTATTGCCTTAGTTCACTAAAACTTCTGCCGTCATCTATAAGTTAACAGCAATAAGCTCCCTTGTCATATTGTCAACCACTAATATAAAAACCCATAAAAATATTGCACACAAATCCATTTGAAGGCTGGGGCAAGTCAAATATATCCTTTTATATCCTTAATACTTCATTGTTTCACAGCGGTCCGAGAATACACCCATGTCTATATCTGTCAGTTTATCCTTTCTAATGCATAGAACAAATAATCACACTCAGTGTGTCACTCAATATTTTCAAAGATCTGCCCGAATTACAGTAAGCATTCTGTATGACTTACATGAAAACCTCTGTTTTAATAGATATGCCCCATGCACACTACCGGTGGTACGTCCCACGGTTAGAGGTGTTACTCGGTGGTGATACCACCTCCAGGGATGCCACATACCTTTCGAGATTTAGTTGATCATTCACACTACATGGTTATAGGTGTTGGGGAAAACACTCCTGTCCTTCAACTACTGTCCGAGGTTTGTATATGACCTTGCGATAGAGTGCCCAAATGTCCATATACCTCCACTTACCTTACGTTGCCATGTTAAACCAAAACACGACCAACTCACCTTATATACACCGTGGACTACACTTTCTGTTACCGTAGCAAGAAAGTCATCTGAGCCTGCTTGCATTCATCCGCACATACCCATAGTACAAAAATCAGAAGCAGAAATTTTATAAACATTTTGAAACTTTCGTAGGACGTGCAAGGTAATGGATGTTTCGCCACTGTGTCAGAAGTCCGGATAAGAACCTGAAACAGAAGTTCAAGGACAGGGGCATTTTACCGAATGCTTTTAACTGCGGGACGTACAGTCTTTAGTGTGAATAGGGTATAACAAAATTGTAGAAGGAAGGGAAACTTTGTCCAGGGAATTTTTCGTTATTAATTTTTCCTCTGATCTCGTCTGGTCTTTAAAAATATGTCACAATGACATTGGAGACAACATACCAGAGAAGTGGGAGATATTTGACAAGTTTAACACATTCTTATCTTAATAAATTTCCAAGCCAAATTTTATTGTATTTCATTATCAATATTTGGTGTAATAAATCCTGTAAATTACACTAATACAACACAAAACAAGTAATTTAATTATTTTAAAAAAACTCACTTTTTAAAGCTATCACAACACAATTTAACTATCTAAAAGAAACTCACTTTTTCCTGATTCAAGACCACAAAGCATTACAGACTTAGATCATTGCAGGCATTACCAGTCCTTTTTTTCCTTAAAATGTACCGGTTACCGGTCTGATTTCAATGCATGAAGCTCTCCTGAAAGATTTAAATTGTTACTTTTGCTGTCAATATTACTGAAGATGGAGGTAAAGTGTGCCTTTATAATACACGAAGAATACTTTGTATAAAAATATAATGATAATCCTTTTACACACTCTTTAATCTGCATTTAACCTTATTTTTCTGAATCTTTCATTCTTTTTCACACATATGATCACGGGAAAAAATATAAAAAGTCCAGTGTGGTTGTTAAACTTATAGATGCTATATCTGTCACCAAAAGTAGAGCTGAAGCTGTCTATCGATAGCTACTTGATATTTGCTCAGTTCACAAGAAGGGACAAAAACGTCTTGACTCACCTGCATGTAATAATCTCTCCAACTAAAGGCACACAAAGTGAAAACTAAAATGTTATATTATCTGCGGGCGTGAAATACATTGGTCTACATTATTACATTTTTGACAAATGCACTGTTTTGATGCCATGAAGGATGGTAATTACATCAAAGGATGGATGTTGTCTTTTAGCCAACCTATTGTTATCTGACAGTTCCAAATATGATATCAGTTTGTCGCATCATTGCATTAGTTACAGAGTTAGAAAATATTGCAAGAGTGTTTTAGTAGGATTAATAGTTTCCAAAACAGAGATATATGTAACTTTAAGCTCTGTGGCGTATATCTGTTATGTATATTATAAGTGAATGATATACAATAAAGAGAAAACTTAATTCCGAAAATAGGGTGAAGATCCATAAAATATCAATACATTATCAATGACATACTAAAAACACAAATGTAGAGTGTAAATTCATTAATGTTAATACAATATGTATTAAAGAAATAACTAAGGGTCTAAAATAGAGTGGAGAGCCATATATATCTAAATACAGGATATTCCAAAGAGGTAAATGCAGGTGGAAAAATAGAGTGTAGAGCTAGAAAATGCAAACACAATATACACTTTAGAGAATTGAAAGTAGAGCATAGAACCACAATTGTCAATACAGTATGTACAAAACAGTTAACTAATGATCAAAACTAAAGTACAGAGCTGCAAATGTCAATAAACTATATTTTCGAGAGATAACATAAAATGACAAGTAGAATGTACAGGTATAAATGTCAATACATTATATTCTAATGAGACCTGTTAACCAAAAATGGAGTGTAGAGGAATGATTGAGAATACAGTATACATGCATTTCATTGTTATACACTTGGACGTTTAAAACAAAATCTCTGTGTCATAACAAACAGTCTTTCCCTGTGTGTTGGCAACACAAAGCTTATCAGTTTTCTTCAGTACGTAGAAAAAATACCCGTTCTTATTGTACTGCCATATTAGGTCATAACTCTTTGGTTCATTTTTCTGCCTTCAACTGCACATTTGGCAACATCATGTACTGTTGTGATGATAGAATTATAATCCTTCGGGGAGGTTACTGCGTCCAAAGGTGTTAAATGAAAACACTTTGATATTAGCCTTCTACCATAATCTTCGCGGGAACCTTATTCAGCTTGGAGTTACAGGACTATGTTTTACTTAATGGTTTCCCCTTACCATTTTTCATGAACTGTCCATGGGTTTGTGTAATTGTGTGTTTGCCAACAGGTTAACAGAATTATTATTATTATTGTTATTAGTGTTATTATTATTCATTATTTTATTTTTTTATTTTATTTAAAAATCCCATTATGTAGTTTCAGCAAATAAAAACCTTTGCTCCAATGAACATTCCTTTCACATCTACTCAAAATCTCAAGTAACATTTTTCAACGTTTTTCTTACCAATAATACTGTATACCAGACAAATCATCTGTGTTGAAGTTAAGTACTCACTTTTGCTTCCACAGAATAACCTACAAAATAAATCTTGAATGGGTATCGTAAACAGCATGTATCAGGACACCTATGTCCTATGTCTATGGAAACTCTATAAAACTCCCTATAATCTATCCCTACTCCAGCCATAATCGTCATGTTGGATAATTCGTCAGTTTATAGCTAATTCCAGCTGGACAAAGATCCTTTTCTATTGTCTTCTCATCAGCAGTAAGTGATTTTGACCTTATTACCACCCACACACCATCAAATTTATCAGTCATCTAGTAATTCAATTTTGTCAGGTAAAATGAGGTCCTTGGGGGAGCCTTTTTGTGTCCAGGAGTATTAAGTGTAACTGATATTCTTAGTTGTACTGCAATTTATCTCTTGTGAAAGCACTTTGGATCTTTTCCACACTAGGGCCAAGAAGATTGATTGACTTGGGACTAATGTTACTTTCTACACATTGCATATGTCTTATCACGATGGTTTAGTCAAGAGGGTGGAGGAAAAGAGTGCATACTAGTTGACCAAGTTTCTGAACTGAAACCAACAGCTAACAGGGGAAAGAATCACCAATTTTCTTGAGTCAGACTGGAGAAGTGGAAGTCGAGTGTGTTAACTTTTGAGTCAGTTAATTCCTTCTAAAACTGACGTTTCACATAACAATATGTGAGGTCATAAATTTGTATTAGCATAAAAAATGGTGCTGTTCTGTATTTGTGATTGACGGAAACACCCTGACGATTCTATATGTTGAGCTTTTCTGAATTTTATGTGTCCTCTGCAAAAACAAGGTAGGATAAAAATCTCTTACAAATAACTCGTACAGGATGCAATGAGCAGTGAATTTAGATGCCACTTTGGCCTAATGGGTAACATGCTCGCTCAGAAACACAGAGGGCGTGGGTTCAAACCCAAGTGGTGGCAGATACATAGTGGCTCAGATGACCACTAAAAATGGTAGCCTTCTGCCACCAGGTTCTAATTGGCAGGCTAAAGAACCTCAAGTATATTGATAGCTCCCTTGAGCTACTGTCTTTCACTTAGGAGAATGTCAGTCACTTGAGAGCTTGGGTTGTACTTCTGGAGTGGGGATGGCCTAATGGTGCTTTGAGTCCTGCAGTAAAATGAGATATTGTGCTGTGTATAAATATAAAATACAAGAGGCAAAGATTTAACAGAGGAACAGGGTACAAAAATGTTATGAACAACCTCTCTATTTACACTTTTTCCTCTTGAATCAAATACTTTTATATGATAAATGTAAAACTTTTATGAAAGCCATATCAAGATTTATGGCCCAGGGCCGATTTGTACATAACTTAAGGGTCATGTTTTCAAATAAGTGACACATTAATCACAGTTTTTTTCAGAGGTGAGTAAAAGATATAGATGTGAAACCAGAGAAGTAACAAAATTATCAATAGCAAAAAAAAATAACCGGTAAACAGTAATTCAGTAACAAAAACAGTACCTGTCAACTAAATTTTCTAACATTGTGCTATATTGCTTAATTTCACTCAAATTTATGTCATCGCTTGTCAGATTTCAGCAGTAAACTGCCGGTAATATTGTCAACAACCCTTAAAGTGACATCAAAATATTGCACCAAAATCCAGTTTAAGGCTGGGGCAAAATGCATCCTGATAGGCATTTCCCTAAAACTTTTTTTCTCAGGATTCAAAAACAAGATTATGTCAGCATATCCCTTTTCTGAATACTTCATACACATTTCATGTTAGCCTTACTTATTTGATTTATTGATCTGTAGAGATGTTGTAAATTCACTACACTAGAAAGTAGAGTTAACAGAATTTCGGTCTAGGATGGCCACTTAGTGATTCTAGCTTCGCCATGACTTAACCTAAACATCATGACCTCGCCATGATGTGCTGGGTTTACTTCTTGTATTCTGCCCTACTAGCTCAGTGCTGTGATTGTACGTATGATTGTTTTATTGTGTAAATTGTAATTGTAATATGGTGATTTTAAAATATATATATATATATTTTTAATTCAAAATTTAATACCTGCCTCTTTACAATCATTTTTAAGTGATATTTAAATAAAATTCTCAAACTTGTGTGTTTTATTCTCTTCATACTAACTCTTCAAGTTATCTAAAGAATTCATTTTATTTCCTTTGGTTTACACTACACCTCATGGTCTTGGCTTGAATCTTCAACTGTTCAATACACCCAATGTTGCCTGTTGCAATTAATACTGATTGTCTGGTATGCTGTTCATTAAATATAACTTCATTATTGAAAAAAAAATCATTTTGGTAACCAAATAAGATGTGGCATAATGTAATAATTATAATAATCCTTAAACACCATTCTGACAGTTTCAAATAAGTTTGATGTCCCAATAAATGCTCATTTGAATAAAAGTGGCTTTTGTAATAAGTTGCTTAATTGTATGAGCTGATAATTTCTGAACAAGTATAAAATTGCCCAGAATGGTTGAAACAGTTAAAAGCTATCGTGATGCAAATCCCAAATGTTGCTTTTTTTCTTTCTGGGGGTTTTCTTTCTTTTTCCTCAATTTTTTTTTTTTTTTTTTTTTTTTTTTTTGGGGGGGGGGGGGGGGCAGACTTTCTTGACGCTTTATCTTTAATGCTATGGTGTTAATAACAGCAGACCAAAAATAAAAGTGTGAACATACCGTAATGTATATATATAAATTTTTTTTGCGTGAGGTTTGGTTAAACTTGAACACATCATTATCTATAGGAGGGATTCCTCCCATGGATTTAGATTAATGTTTTGACAAGAGACAGAAAATATTGCTGCAACCATTAAATAGAGAGGATTATCTTTGAGCAAAATATACTGATGACATGTTAAGTAGGAAACTCTCCCAAATCTACAGTTTTTCCTTATTTTCTCGATCTTTTATTTTTTGTTCTATGATTGATCACAGATATAAAAAAAAATATGTCTGATTCTAAAGCTTATGGACATTGCAGTTGTTACAAAATGCATTACTCTATCAGTCTAGTGATACCTACTTACACTACAGTATTTTCTCATGTCATAAGAATTAAACAAAAGTCTACCTTGACCTTCATGTGATCTACTCTAAATTTAAATCTAAAGCAACACAAAGTGGAACTAAGAGTTATTTTTCTACAGGTGTGAAACGTAGATGTATTCATGTAACTACATTTTCTTTCAGGTGCATTCTTCATATGTCATCAAGTCATTATTGCTACATCTTTTACCAGGAGCCGATTTCACAAAGGGACTTAAGTCCAGATTTAGACTTAAATTTAAGACTTTGGTCTTAAATTTTGTCAAAAGAAGGTGGTATTAGACTTAACGGATTTCACAAAGCAGCTAAGTCCATGAAATTGCTAAGTCAGTGGACTTAACTTTAAGTCTGGGAGGTAGTGGGCTTAAATTTTGTAAAGAGGACTTAAATATAGCCGCCATAAACTTTTCTCCACTTCGAAATTTGAAATGACTGTAAATAAAGTATAATTAAACAGAACACCTCACTAAAGTAGCCTTATGAAGTTTATGTGTGGTAACAAGGTTTTCCATTTCAAAACAGCACTTTTCCTTAGATAAAATGCATTAAATGAAGGATATATGGCACCAATATTATATTTTGAATATATATAAAAGGTCACATGACACAGAAAACCACTGTGGTTATTTGATAAGCTTGGACTTAGCTAAGTCACCTTTGTGAAATCCATTTTAAGTCCAAGACCTAGCTAAGACTAAAGTATTAGATTTAAGTCCCTGACTTAGCCAATAAAGTGACTTAGTTTAAGTCCTTTAGTGAAACCCGCCCCAGGTGAAATATTTATAAAGTATGCTTGTGTCAAACCAATTGTCAATGTGTTATCTGATTGTATTAGTCACAGAATTATAAGATGTATGAGACTGCTGTATTATGATTTGAAGTCCTGGAGCAAAGCAAATCTGTATATGGCTTTTGACCATGTGGCTGATACCAATATTGCATATTTTTACACAATTATGTTAAATTTTACATTGATTTTCATATGGATATTGTAATAGTACACACCAAAGAGATAATTAAAAGTCAAAAGGTGAGTGTAGCATATAATGTCAATACAGTATTTGCTAAAGAGATTAGTGCAGGTTAAAAGCAGACCATATCAGCCATAAATGACAATATGGTATATTATAAAGAGATAACGAATGGTTAATGGAGTATAGAAGCAAGAATATCAAAACAGTATTTTCTAAAGAGATATCTAAAATTCAAGAGGAGAGTATGGTGGCACAATGGCAATACAGTGTATTCTAAAGAGATAACCAAAGATCAAAAGTAGAGTGTAAAGACCAAAATGCCAATACAGTATTTTCTAAAGAGACAACTTAAGTTCAATAGCAGAGTATGGTGCAAGAAATGACAATACAGTATATTCTTAACAGATAACTGAAGATCAGAAGTAGAGACATTTGTAGAGACAAGATGTCAATACAGTATTTTCTTAAGAGATAATGTAAGTCCAAAAGTAGAGTTTAGAGCTGTAAATGCCAATACAATTTATACCAAAGAGATAATTAAAGGTAAAAAGTAGAGTCTGGAGCCCTCTTTATCAATACATTTTATTCCAAAGGGATAACTTGAGGTTGAAAGGTAATATTTGAGCCACAAATGTCAATACAATATTACCGGAATTTATAAATACATAGCAAAAGCTATCCCCTTCAAATATAAAGCCTAAAATAACTGATTCCAATCTGCAAATCATTAGCCTCTTTTGTTTATCTTTTTCTGGCTGAGTCATTGACATTAAAAGAAGTTTCTCAGTTTTCTCTATTCTATGTGAAACAGTGTTTTTTGTGTTTCCAACTAAGAGGTTATCTGTTTTCTTCAGATTACCAGAAAAAAAAATCCATTCTCATGGTACTGTCATACTGTCTCATAATTCGTGGGTTCATTTATTCTATATTCAGTGGCACATTTCCCAATATCATGTGTGCTGTCCTGCTAAGAGAATATTATCCTTTAGGAAGGTAACTGCGCACAAAGGTGTTAAATGAAAGATGTTAGCTTGTGAATGTAATCTTCTTAGAAACCTTAGCTTTGGGTAAAAGCAAAATGTAAGAGGTTTCCCATTACCCTTTCTCATGAGTTTTCTGTGAGTTTAGTTTTATTTGTTGTGTGTTTTTCTGGTTGTTGAGAGGATATTTATTCTTACTGCAGACATATACATTATTTAGGTCTCATTTGTTAATGTTTTATCCTATAATCTCCCTAACTTATAGTGTTTATTTTCAAATGTGTTGGTTCTTTTAATTTTTTTGAGAACCAGTGTCAACTTTGGGACAAGATTTCTAAATATTGCGCATTCCAGTTGCTGCAATTTAGGCGATCAGTGTGGGAATAATTCCTTCTGCATAAAAAAATAATATTATCAAATATGAAGTCTTATATTTAATGTCCTTTTACACATTTATGATCATTTCAGAAAAAAACACTCAATACTACAGAACTGAGGACAAAGTGATCAATTTGGAACATTGTATAATTACTTGACCAGTTAGGTGTCTGCGGTGTAACTGCTCAAGTTTTAAAAACATTAACTTATTAAAATTATACCAATTGGATAAAGTATGTATTCTACAACTTTTCCCTGATATGTGATTTGAAGACTCCTTTCATTTTACAACGACTAATGTAAGGCAAGCCTTAAAGTATTTTATACCTATATGATTAAACTATTTATTTTCTGGAAATGAAACTAAATGTAGCTGTGATGAGATGATAATTGTTTTGATAACCTACACTAGTTATCACTTATTTAGCGTTTTTTCATCTGAACAGTTAATAACTGTTTTGTTAACCACTTATAAAATGTTCAACAGTTGTAACTTAAATAAACATACATGAATGCAAAAGTACAGTTTGGACTTAACATTATTCCAATAACTTGGAGTTATATTTTATCTTTGTTGGTGGGGCTTTTCTCTTCTGGAGCCTGGTGTAAAGTGAATGTCTGTTTAATAGAGAATGAATAGTGATGAATATCCCATTAGTATTGGTGATACATTTGCTCCAATAAATATTCCTTTAACTTATTGTAAAATAACATGACACAATATTATCTTTGTTGATTTCAGTATGGTATATCAGGCAATCTATCTCAGATTAAGCTATCAATCTTTGTTTCCATGGAACAGCCTTCAAAATATATCGATATTGAGACTTGCAAATGGCAGGTATTTCCTGGACTGTAAATATAACTTAGTAGTGTGGCATTATTAATAATGTTTGTTCAAATTTGACCCTTGGGGTCACTGGAATTATTAAATCTTTGGTCTGAACTCGAGGAACTGTATAAACATTCTTGCCATCCACACCTACACCTGGAAAAATAGTAGCCAATTAATTGTTGCTTTCAGATAATTCGGTGTTTTACTGCCTACTTCCAAAAAAGACAAAAAATCCTTTTCTATTGTTTTCCCATATCGGTAAATGATTTTGACCTTATTACCGCCTACACTATCAGATTCATCACCTATCTAGTAATTCAATTTTGGGAAGAAAAAATAAGACCCTGAAGGGAAGGTAATGTCTCTAGCAGTATAAAACATAGGTCTGATTCTTATTTATACCACCATCATGTCTGTTTAAGAATATTAGCTGATCTCCTCACTGGGATGTTACAGACTTGATTGATTTGGCTTTAATATCATGGTCAAGACATTCTATAGATTATACTAGAATGGATAGTTAATGAAATGGAGGCCATCAGAGTAAAGTAGTTGGTCAAGTATTTGAACCAGCAAACAACTACCATCTTTTCCACTTTGAGTCCGACCTTAGCGGTGGCAAACAGGTGGTTTTTACTCACTTTGCTGCCAAGCTGAAGGGACTCTGAAGAAGTGTGAATCATTTAACCCTTGCTTGTGAAAATTAATATCCGTGCTTCTTTCTGGCAAGGATTTTAACACAAACGTTTTTTTTTTTTTTTTGGTTAGATTAAATGTTATATTTTCAGATTCGCTCTTATATTTAATGTTATAAGTGAGTAGATCTATCTTAGCCCAATATTGATCTTTTCTTTGTCCAACAGTGGACAATTTACAAGCTTGAGATGATCACAAAAACTGAGCATCAATTACTTGACTTGGTCATTGTCTGGAGAGTTTTCGGCTCTGAATAGAGCTAATTTAATAGCCTGGTAACTGCCCCCTGTCTGGTTCAATTTGGGACTTTTTGATGGTTTGGGCATGAGGCAAAGTCTCAATGCTTGCATAATTGGCTTTAACATTTGTTTCAACTCTCTGAAACCACATTTTAAAAATCATGTAATATAGCAATAAAATTCACTGCAATTTTTAGTGATTTTATTAACTATGTCACACATAATATACAATATCAAGGTGTGACCTGATTCTTTAGATACATCAATTTGAAGGCTCTGTAGGAACTATTTTGCTAACATTGTGACTGGGCTTTACTTATGTTATTGGATTTCTTGCAAATACAAATCTAATGGATACATCCTAGCCTATATGTGGCCAGTGCAACATGCTTAATGTAAATATCAAAGATGTGACAATGCTATGAATATGAGGGTGTTTTAACGATTTCACTGTTACATATGCTCATACACTAGAAGTAAGCTGCGTTTGTTTCATTCTTTTGTAGATACAAATATACATACATGTAGATACATATATACATACATGCCAGAAGTAAAATTTAGTAGGGAAGTCATGACTCCAAATATTTCATACCGGCTAATTGCTAAGTACTATTTGTGTCAACACCGAATAACCGTCGAATTTATAAAACAACCAAAAATCTTTTAAGTTTCATATTGTAAAAGGCATTGAAAACGATAAATATGAGAAATAAAATGAAACTATATCTCCATAATCTGTAAAACTTAATACATTTGCTGCATTCCTGCAATTTTTGGTTCATTTGTATCAGACAGAAAGTGGGCGATATAAGAGGTATTTGGTATTTCAGGTTTTATAAGAATAATTAAACAATAAAGAATACATTGCTGTAGTTGGATTTTAACTTATTTTATGTGTCAATATGCACGTATTTGAAAGATTCAGACCTTCTGCCATCTTTTACTTTATTATAAGATATTATTTGTACTTCAAAAATATGATACCGAAAATAACACTATTCCTACCATCTTCAATTAGTTGGCCTGTCGTGACTTCCCTAAAATTTAGTAGAATTTTTGTTCCAAAACCAAAATTTACTCCTTTAAAGTGAGTAAGTCAGCTGTGTGTTTCCAATGTACTTCAGAAGTGACATAATTATGATTGGTTGTTGAAAAAGCTATGAAAACCTCCAAGTTGACATAATTGTGACAAATTCTACATACTCTCTAGAAATGATCAGTTTACAGAGGTCCAATATTTCACCTTCATTAGTTTAACTGATGAAATATGGCACATAAAACCCAAAATATGACCTTTGACCATTTTCATTAGGGCTGACCTTCAAAGACATCTTATCAGAGAACACTAAGTGACAAGACAAAATTTATTAGTGGGTGTTTCGGCGGTGAAGCATGTCTTGCTTAAATTGACAGATGTTGGTTCTTACAATATTACCAGTGTCTTAAGAAGTGGTAGCTTGTCTTTTTTATAGAGTTAATGAATATTATATTCATCACCAAGGCCATTTTGAGACAAAGCACTAATGCCGGAATTAATCAACTGTCTCTACTTGTGCAAGAGGACTCTAATGGAAAATAGTAGTTCATACTATCCATCTGTTCACATGCCAGAATGTTTTTTGGTGGATATTTGGGACCAATATCTCGCTCCAGATCCTCAGGCAGAGGTTTGTATTCCTTGGGGCATTTCTTGTTGTTTTTGTACTTCTGTTATTTATACTGATTACTTCTCTAAAATTGTCTATCATTATCTGCATCTCGCCTGAGCCACTTAGCGGAGAAGGAAAATAACCAATATAACAATATCAAGGTGTGTTTCGTTGGACATATTTCCTTTCATAAATGCCAAGCTGGCATGGAAGGTAGCTCAAATGCTCAATTCTGGCTGTTCCAAAATTGTATTTTTGAAAAGACAAACTCACAGGTTTTGGCCAAACATGAATAATAAGACCATACTCTGCTGGATTTGTTTTTCACGAAAAAAAAAACTGCAAAGAATTCTGATTTTCTCAAGATCTACATTTTAACAATTGTTCCAATTATATGTATCTATTCGTCATGTATTTATGCAAGTAATTTGGAAAAATGTAAGTAATAGATACTGTTATATATACTCAAATATATTTGTTGCATGATATATGTAAGTAAAAGTGTTAAGTAAAGTAATGCTCAGGTAGACAATGGGCAGTAGATACTAAAGTTTGTGAGAGAAATATTTTTCGATTGAAACAATATCTTGTGAGAAAATACAAAATACCATGAAGGGAAGTGCAATCACATGATGCACTGTAATTTAAAATCATGTATTACATCTTATTAAGTTCACAGTTTGATGTTTTTTTTTATAATTAAACCTTTATGTAGTGTTCCTCCTCACAGAGATAGCTATGTTCAAAAACACTGGTTGCAAAAGTAATTTTATTTAACTGTAATGGGATTTATTTTTGCATTTCTCCTGCTTTGTTGCATATGGCTGTATGCCTCAAATAGTTTTATTTAACTGTAGTGGAATTTTTTTGTATACCACTGTATACAAAAAGAAAAATAATACCAAAAAGGGTAAAAAAAATTCCTGCTGACCATTCAATTTGACTTGGAGTCAGTATCCCTTAATGGCCAAGTTTCATAATGTTCCAGTTACCATTTACAATACACAGTCAAAATTAAAGAATAAATTATATTTTGATACTGAATTCTCTATTAAAATTCACAATGCGGTATAGTTAAAAATCATGTTAATCATTTTATCCATTATCTCACTTGCGTCTGTGTCCCCCTAAATCAGCATGTAAGGGTGAGTGAGGGCTTTTGTTCTAATCTTACATACAGGGGATGCAAAAGGTAAACTTTGACCTCTGACATGAATATAACAACACTCAATCTGTTGAGCTACTTTTATTTAATGTTTTCATCTATCCTCAAACAATGTACAAAATGAACAAAACTACAATGGGGAAAAAGGAAGTACAATTGGAAGGAAGTTACAATGCAAAAACGGTTTACCTTCACCGAAGTATGTCTATGCACCCTGAAACACGCAATTTATTCATGGCAAGTTATTTTTAAATATATATTTTATTCATTTCTAAGTACTTTTGTGATGGACCGAAATCTGTAATATACGGTATATGTTGTTTACTTGCTAGCCTAAGGTCTTATTCATTGCTTAATTTCATAAGATGACAGAACAAAACAAACTAAGCAGTTTTTTCCATTTATTAATTTTTAATTGGGTTTATTGGCTCTTTCAACACATTGTAAGGTTATACTAAGATGGATAGTTTTAAGGGAAGGGGAACCAGTACGTACTAGTTGGTCAAGATTGTCTACTGAAAACTGCCATTCACTGGTAAGCACATTCTTCTGTAGGATATACATACGTTTATTTATTTATATAACAGCATATGACATGATCACTTGTTGTAAATGCTAGCTTAATATAAAGGCCAACATATTCATTTTTAGTAATATACCAATTCAGTAATATAACAATTATCAACAAACTATATCCTGCATGGTATATTACAGTTTGAGTGCTTAGATTCAAATATGTATTGTTCACATTATTAGAAAATGGAGAAGTCTAAATACCAATTATAAAGGACTTTGAAATATTGTTTTGCCACAGATTATCAAAAACTGTTATTTGCTTAACAACCTCAGTAATTTGTACATAATTATTTTGCAAAGTCTTACAAAAACTAGAACAGTTTCTTAGAACATGAACCTTGAGACACCTCCCATCTGAACCCATCCCCCAACCAAAGAAGCTTTATGTTACTTACTTTGTGACAATGTGTTAAAGGAAAAGCACTAAATGGCCTGTTTTTCCTCCACCTTGTAAAAGCTTCTAATTGGGTTTTATTTCCCTCTATGTCAATCTATTCTTCTCTCTTATGAGTTATTTTGGCTTTTGCCTTTTGACATTCCAAGAAAAAGACTTAATAGCTCTGTGTATTAGTGAATTAAGAGCTCCCCTGTACGTCATTGGGTGGGACGAAATATCCCAATGATGTAGTTTTTTGTGGTAGTTAACCCTCTACATTAACCTACTTAAGTATTTAGGTCATTATGCTTAGAGTTGTCAACGCCATTTACCAAGACTGTTTTATCATTAGGACATCCGATTATATCAGATATCTGTCAGATTTTGTCAGAATTTTTTTTCTGCATTTTTTTTATTTTTTCTCCCTTCATTTTCTACTTTTCCTCGTAACAGCAAAACAGTTCTAGATATTATCTTCTGGTTTTCTGAGAGCGTTTAGGATCAAGGGGGACAACTTTTTGTTTCCAAGATGGCCGCCACCCACTTTTAAAGCTTGTGTGCGCTCTTAGTCCAGATTGCTTGAACTGATTGACTTCAAACTTTGTACAGTCATTGATATTTCTCCTGGAAAGAAGTCTACTGATTTTGGTCAAAATTAATTGAAACCATGGCTGCCAGGGGCGATTTTGTAAAACACAACTATACCGATGCAAGGCTAGGTCATAAATGTCTTAAACATGTTCCGATTGAGTTCTTCCGACACGTTTTATCACATATAGAACATTTTGTGCCATATTACAAGAAGTATGACTCTTGTAATAAATTTTGACATTTTGCTGACTCAGCACTTGTCAACTCTTACAGAAAAATTACAGAAAAACTGTTCGAGAAATCATCTTCAGGTTTTCTGTGTTAGTTTCATGGTCAAAGGGGACAACTTCTAAAAAAATTTACATCCACCAACTTGTACCCAAGATGGCCGACACCTATTTCTAAAGCTTGTGTGCACTCTAATTCCAGATTGCTTTGACCGATTGTCTTCAAACTTTGTAAAACTATTGATATTCCTTATGGGACAAAGCCTTTTGATTTTGGGCAAAATTGTTTAAAAGACTTGACAGAGGCGATTTTGTAAACGCAAATTTACCAATGCGATGTTAATTACCACAAAGCTTCCTTCAAATGTCTCAAAAATGTTCCTACTAGGTTTTTCCAACATGTTTTATCCTATATAAAACATCTTTGCCACATTACAAAAATATAAAGGTTGTAATAAATTTTGACATTTTGCCCACTCAGCCCTTGTCACCCCTATAGCATGTCATTACGGCAAAACCATTAGACATACCAAGTTTAGGTTTCCTGTGTTCATCTTAGGGTGAAGGGGGTAGCTTTTGAAAAACAATTGTAGCCACCATCTTGTTTTTAGATGGCTGTGACCCAGTTTCAAAGCTTGTGTGTGCTCTAAGTCTATACTGCTTTCACTGATTGTCTTCAAACTTTGTATGGTCATTAATATAACTTATTATAGGAACCCTATTGATTTTGTGCAATGTTGATTATAAAGCATGGCCGCCAGAGGCAATTTTGTAAAATGCAACTTTACCAATGTGATACTAAAATACCACAAGGCTGGCTTCAAAAAGTCTGATATATGTTTACATTGTGTTTTTCTGACATGTTTGTCCAATATAGAAATTTTTTTGCCATATCATAAAAAATATGACTGTTGTAGTAATGAAAACTGACTTCTGCGTGTCTCTGTAGGATGTCCCAAGGCCTGCAGGCCTTTTTCTCTGCTTAATATTTTAATGTCATTGAGCATCCAGATCTCCAAAATACAAGATTTAAACATTTACAGCAAACTGAGGCATTGTATAGCATATTAATGCTCAGTGCAAAATCACTACAACGCTATTTGACCCTTTCCTGGCTACAAAATACAGCCAAAGTCTCATTGACTAACACTCCCCTAACTGAAAGTCAGAGGCCTAGGAATGATCATTTATCCATATTGCTGAAGTTCTTTAATCTGCCAGGGTGGATCAAATAACTGTTTAATTACTGTAAGAAAAAGCGTTATTGGATACAAAGCTAGGGTATATGTCCTGTTTAACTGTCAGAATCATCTTTCTGGGACAGACCTCAGCATAGACATTTGTAGAAGTTGAACCCACAAAGTTGATAGCTTGTGATTTGAAGCAAAACTTGTCCACACAGGACCCCACATTGATCAATGATAGACGTTCTATTTTTAATATAATGTAGACTATTGATATATTATGCTTTGTAAAGGTATTATTTGCAAAACTTCAAAATTTTCCCTAATTTTGAGCTATAGAACTAAATCTACAAAATCAACTTTCAGAATAGGCAAAAGGCTCATCTGTAAACTAATCACACTATGCCTCAAATCCAGAAATGCAGAAGCTAATGTGCAAATTACAATACACATAAACTATTTTTGTGTGTCAATCCTCACACTGAAGTACTACAGATCCATCCATTAAACAAATGATGAAAATATCTTAATGCTAAAAGGGTTTCTTACATTGATGGCACTGGATAATGCTAGTGCTAAAGGGAACATTTGAATTCAATGCATGGTCATCACCTGCAGTAGAATAGGATAAAAGATGTCAAGTGGAAATTGAGTGAAATTTCTTGTTTATTTCTCCTTTATGTGGTCAATACCATGGCCTGTGTTTACTTACTATATAAGTAATTTAATGGCACAAAATAAAAGCATATACATTTTTGTTCATAAAATGATCTGTACACTTACTAACAATAATTAATATAATAAGAAAACTTAAAACGGAAGCACAGACCTTTTTGCAGAAAGAGGGATCATCATATTAATTTCATATAGTGAGAACACCAAATCTCCCTGCATGTGTAACAGAGAAACATAACCTAGTTTATAAAAAATAAGTTCTTTGCTGCAAATCTATAGAGACATACTGACAGATAGGTACACTACGGTTTCAGATAGTTGGTTTTTGATAGAAAGAATATATCATAACAGAATGCAATAGATACTGTACGCTATCACAACAAGTAATATAAAAAATATGCGGAGGATATACTTATGCTACAATAACAGGAAAATATAGAAACCTTTCCGAAAAGTGGACATAAAAATGAAGTAGTAACAGACTTGTTTCGTGTCACAAATTTGACAGTTGGTAGACAATACCCACTCGATTACAGAGTCTTAATTACTTGATATTTCTTTCACCAGCCTCCTAATTTTCTGTCATTGTATGGCTTATGAAATTAATGTTGAACTAAAACCGAACGAATCAAACCTAACAAAATACATTTTTTTTGTAGAAGAGTGAAAAATGAAGAAAGAAATATTAATGGTAAGACACAGAGAAAAACTCACTGAATGATAAAGTGTTATTGAAGTACATAAATCAGCAGTTACTACAAGCAATTACTGCAGATTTGGAGACATATTTCTTTGTGTCTGAAAACTGCTCCCATCAATATGCCCAGGCTTTTTTTACATAAAACTGTGTCAAGTCCAAAAAGAATTGGCCCAGATATCCCCTTTCATTGTGGCTATGGATAGGATGTTTGTTTAAAACAAGGCCAAAGGTGTTTTGGTCCCCTAGCACAATCACAAAGCCATCAGAGACACAGGTAGTGCACTAGAATTTAACAAAGTCTGGTTACACAAAGAAATTCCAACTCAGTCACATCCCACAGCTGGTCTAGAACTCAAACGGTCACCCATCCAAGTACTAACGTAGCCCATTGCCGCTTAACCACAATTCATGAAAGTCCAGAGGAAAAAAAAGTGATCTGTAGAAGCGCGAGCTCTATCGAGGCTCATACTTAAAAAAGCTGTTACCTTGTAGTGTAGGGATTGTTATGAAAGATGATTGCAGTTTGTAACTGGTTGGAAAAACTGCCAATGTTTATCCCATTCATTATACCATTTCATCAGCATCTCGTGTTCATAGAATTAAAATATTGGTGAAATAGTCCCTGAATCCTACAGATACTACAGAGTATGACACAGTTATCATTTTGAAACAAAACCATTTTAACATCGGATGATTTCAAAGTAGCTATTCGGTTACAGGTTGCTCATTTGTTGTTTTGAAAATAATAGAACTTTACACCAATAGCCACACTGGGATCTTTCACATATCTTTAGGGTAATTTAGTGTTTTATCTGTCTACTTGATTTTGCAAGTAAATCTTAATTCCTATTTTATTAAGCTCTAGTAGTTGCCAAATTTTCCCTCCATCTTTCCATTTGGTTTTATTACCTTTGGGTCAGTTTTATTTCAGTTTGAATAAAAAAAAATCTACAGTTGTATATTTTCTAACCCTAAATAGACATCACTGCAATATTATGATATGATTTATTGAATTAACGAAAAAATTGTCTGCAGGAGAAGTAAATGTCTAGTTTGGAGTCAAGCTTTATTTTATTTCTTTATTTATGTATGCATTTCAATTGAAATTGTGGCGAACACCATTGTCCTCTAACATGAGTAAAACAAGAACTCACCTCTCATCGGAAACATTATATCCACCTTCAAAAACATCCAGTAAAGAAGAATGTGAGGAGGAGTTGGTCACATTCTGTGACATAATATTATTAAATAATATACTAAAGTAACAGACTAGTGTCCAAAATATAAGTACTCTAATATAAGTCATATTCAATCCTGCTGATGGGCACAGTCTCTCAATTTTCGCTAAAACTTTGAAATACAATCTCTTAAAGCCTCTTATTGTGTCCACAATATTCACAGAAAATTGTCAACCTTAACAGAAACAACTGCAGCTAGTAATACGTTAATCCAGTATGTATTTTCCATGTTATTTGCTCTAAGATAATTAAATATTATATATTTTACTCTAATAAATTCTCATTTTTAATTAATTGATATATTTCTGTATTGAATAGATGTATTAATCACAATATTAAAGAATAAATTATGGGAAGGAATCACCCTTCTTAACTCATCACAAACTTCACATATCAGTATTCTGTCCAGTGCTCATTTAGCTTGTTCACGATAACACAAATAAATATCTTCCAGTTAAATCTTCAAAAGTCAAACACAAGTAACTCCATTTACACAACTATCACTAAAATAAGTGATCAAGTAAGACACATTTGAAATATCCATCATACATCCATTTCTACTTAAACACAATACAGGCTGTGTACAATGCTTCCCTGTTCTAGTCATAAGATAGGTTTGTTTGAGTTTTTCTATCATTCATTAATGTCTTTTCTGGTCCCTTTAAAGCTGTTGCTCTGGCTGATATAGACAGTTTTCTAGGTCATCTCCCTTTGTGCCGCCTTTTTGCCACAAAGGGCTTGTTGAAATGGCTTTGCATGTGTTGTGTTTTTAATCTAGCAGGAGCAGGGTAGGACACAGACACTTGTCTTTGATCCTGCTTCAGATCTCCAATGATTTATTGCAGTAAAATTATGATCTCTTGTGATATTCCCCTGTGGCATTGTGTGGGTGACTCCTTGTATGTGTGTGTGTGTGTCGTCTCCCAAGACGTCTTCTCCGTGTAAACAATTAACGGGGAAAGGACCAAAGAAAGAGTGATTCTTATATGGGTACAGCTTTGGCTCAATTAGAGGTTGTCTGTATATACTGTTTTACCTCTTGTTTCACAAGAAATATCTTTGGCTGTGGTAAGGGCAATGTAGTTTAGCTGTCTTGTTGGTTAAGTTTACGCATAATCGGTCTTTTGTGAGAGTAGACCAGTAAAATGTATTTTTTTGTGTTAGTTTATTTGGTCAAAACATGCGGAAAAACACTTTTGATTATATCTACGAATGGATAAAATGCAAACAAAATTCATCCACGGTGATATATGATGTAAACTGTACAGAAAGTGAGTCATCATATGCACCTCCCACCTTCAGACCAGGAGAGGTACAGTCCAAAAGGCGACCCAGAGATGAAGAAGGTGATAACTTGAGATGGAGTGGGGACTCAGTAAACCCGCATACTATGTTAAAACTACTCACTAAACATCTAAAACTACTTTACTGATTATTTTCATGTACTGTGACTTGTGAACCTGGGGATAGTCCAGACAAACGTAGTTAGAACAGATTAAAATACTGTTAGAATAATGTAAAGTGGAAAACACATAAAATACTGTTTCCTTTTAAAAGTGCTAAAAAATATAACATATTTCAATTTGACTAATGCAGTGGCTGTATGAGCCTGCTGTACAATTGCACAACATTATAAATAAGAAATTGCCTTTCAATGACTGCCAACTTGGCAGCTATGACTACTTAGACTGAATCAGGTAAAGCCAAGCCATGCTACGACTGGGTTTACCTCCCTTGAATCAAGAAAATACTATATACAGTTATACTTTTATACTAAAAGGCTACCAACTCTGGCTCTGTCACTACTCGTAATGTTGGAGTAAGATCATGTTACATGTATGTTAACCACCCTCAAAACAAGATACTACTGCATGAATATACACTTGCCATATAATAGGTGATATATACAATCTAACCATCTAAATCTAAATTGGTGTCTAGGTTATTTGATCTACTGTATATCTGAATGACACAACACATTTAAGAAGGCACCAGACGCCAATCTGAACTTATCACCGAAGCAATAGGGTTCAGGGAGGGAGAGGTTCAAAAATAGTTCTTGGCTACCCCAATTCAATACAAAGAATGGCGTCAATTCTTGGCTTAGGGATGTTTACAGGAGAGGGGTGTAGTGATACCAAAATAAAGTGCCAGGAAACAAATTCGACTTTCCCAAACCTTATCATGATATTTCGATCTCATTGAAAAAAAATATCATTGAGATAAAAATTAGCCCCATGATTTCTAAAAAAACAAGAATTGTGCACTTTCCCCTCATGGATAAAATATTTGTTCACCTGGTGAAAAAAACAGGATCAACTTCTTAGGCACACCTTACTTTTGTTAGTTTTATTTGTCTCGCAGATTATGTAGTTTAGAGCCCTATAACTTTGATCGTACACTTATTTTTAAGCATCTAGTGATATCCGAATGTGGTTGATTTGATTGAGTATCCTATAAAGTATGGCTATAACTTCCACACTATCGGTTTTATTACACAGACCGCCGCTATCATATCAACTGCAGTGACAACTCTTGCGTCACATACAGAACACATCAAGGTGGCATATTGCCTCTTCCAAAAAGTTGTTGATGGGACTTTTGCCACTTCTGTTGGTATTTGTAGAGGGTAATAACATCCTCGAGTATGACTGTTGTATAAAAGCACTGACTTCCATCATAGGGGGTTTAATTTTCAATCAATGACTCAGTTATCAGCCCTGTAATTGTGAGTTCGACTCCATACTAGGCAAAACAGTACATACAGACAACCTCTAATTGAGCCAAAGCTGTACCCATATAAGAGTCACTCTTTCTTTGGTCCTTTCCCCGTTAATTGTTTACACGGAGAAGACGTCTTGGGAGAAGACACACACATACACACACATATGTGGCAAATACTGGCACTATGATAGTAGGATTCTAGCTGAAAAGTCAACATAATACACTGACATTTGCCTTTTTCCAGAACATGCAATGCTCCTGATATTCTTTTAACTGATGAAACTAATAATCATAAGTTTATAAACAGGTGCATGCATGTGTGTTACTGACAATCATTTTTGCCTAATGGCTGATTAAATAAAATAATATTGCAAAAATAACTATTCACTATCCACCATGATATAATCTCTGTATTCTGGGTTGTCATAGATATTTAATTAGTTTAAAATAGCAAGCATAAAATGTTATTTTCTGCTGCATTGGAAATGTTGAAAAATGAGGTTATGTGTAAAGCAATGTAAAACTGTACTGTACTGTACAGGTTTTCGGTACAGATATTGTCAATTCTTTCATATATACTGCCTGAAGTAAAGAAAAGTTTATACTCATTCCGAGTAAAATTTTAGCTCTCATCAGCTTATTTCCAAACACTCCTTGCCTTCCTATTAAAGTACAAAATGTATACCACAAAATAGGTTGGATGCTGTTATTATGAACTGAATAGACGAATGGACTGATAATTAGTTAAAAATGAGTCTCGTAGGAGACTAAACGTTACATGTTGGTGACCTGTCTGGCAATGGACTTACAACATAAAAGTGTATGTTACCAAATGTGGTACATTGAACAGCAACCATTAATTCAGAGTTTTGCTCAATCCTTGTTGTGGGAGAATGTGAGGATTAACCAACAGATATCAATCATATGCCTTTAAACATTGTCACTGTTTGAACTGTTGATTACTGTTACGGTCACGGGGCAAGCACAGTAGTAAATACCTGTTGCTTTGAAGTTGCAACAGGAAAAGACAAAAGGTTAACTTAACAAATTTATTTAACATTTAAAAATAATGATCACAGTCAATTGGTATGCTCTCAATAGTACATACAATGATACAATAATGAAACCTATCTGACCTGACCACTGTAACTGATAGTTAAGTTTGTCCACTATATCAGCAATCTGTCCTGTGGTCCGTCCTGTGATCTGTCCTGTGATCTCTCCAATGTCCACTAACACAGATATCTGTATCATGTGATCTGTTCAATGTTCGATAACATGAGATGTCCTTATTCTGTTATCCTCTTGATATCCAATTAGACAAAATGTCTGTATAAAGATATTCAGAGAGTTTGCACAACTGTACTGTCTGCTCCAAGATATGGACAATGTCCAAATGGAGTAAATCCACTCTGTTATATTAATGCACAATATCCAAAGTACAGCAAATCTATCCAGACAATGTATCCAGTTCACTCCAGTAAAAGTTCACAACAACACAAGTAGTTCATGTTCACTTGATATTAGTTCTAAGACACAAGTAGCTTTACTTATAGCCAGTGAATACTAAGTTCACTTGTGGTCAGATGTATAGTCCTTATATATCATTATGGAAGAGTGTAGAATGTTACAGAACCAACATGAAGTTAACATCAGTGACCAGATCAAGTGAGGAAGTTCTAGAACCTACAGGTAGCTTATAGGGTTTCCCCAAATCTATTAATAGCATCACTGGGGTTAGCCTAGAGGGATTCCCTCCAGTCTATAAATAGATCAATAAACGGTACCACATAACACAAAATCAATAACTCCCTTACTTTAAATGTTAATACATGCATATAAAGCTTAGATTAAATAATGCACAGACACAGTACCTATATATGTAACAATTATATATCATTTCACTTGCTTGTGGTATTTCACAAATAAATACTTTGTGGCTGTAATTCATAGTGCCTTGGCCATTGTTTTGAACCAAGCAACAACACAGTGAAAGGCTTTGTCGGGAATATGGACTAATATTTCTTCTAAATTCATTTTAAAATGTCACTTCGGACTCCGATAGGTCACCTTAACTTGTTCAAGTTAACAATGAGAAAGGTTTAATTTTATTTTAAGGTTGTTCTTTGTAGGTCTTAAGTTAAAACTGGTATTAACCAACCTAATTTTGTTGGATTGGGTATTTATTGTGTGTGCTTAACCCTTTCAACATCCATAGTGAAAAACTATTACCTCTGTCAAGGAGGGTAATTTTTGGCACCATTGGTCTATCTATCCTGAAAATAACTTGAAAAGTTATGGGCGCATTATAATGAAACTTTTAGAAAAGGTTGACTTGGCACAAGGAACACCAGATTGGATTTTATTTGTGACTCTGGTCACTGCTTGGATGCAATATCTTTCATCTTTCATCAATATCTTTCATCAGGTCCATTTTCAGTATATGTGCACATACTTCCATAATAAATTGTTTGTTTGTTTTAAATACAGGACAGTCCCACAATAGTGTCTGTAGATACCTAATTTTTATCAGGACCCTAGAAAACAAATTCCGGATACTGCCATCCAAAAGAAGAAGGACTAGGAGTTGAAACGAGCTGATTGGCAGAGGTCTGTACTCTCTGCACGCTTGTCTATTTGCCCATACAAATAAGTTATCTGTGAAAATGAAGGTTTTGCTTTGTTTTCACTTTCATTTTTCTCATTACCCACTCAATGTACATCTAGGAACATCTGGTCCCCGTCATTTCGAAAATTGTTTGAAGCCAAAGCTTATTTCACTACATATGTCTCAATGGGCTGACAATCCAGTAATGAGCACAAGCCATGGATTAATTTTTCACCACTGGCGTATGTATTCCATGAATTTTAGGTTGTTTGATGTCTGATTTTTAATAAAAGAACAAGCAAAGATACAATGTCTACAGACGTGTTAGCATCAATGCACTCTACTATTGCTTAACCGTTCTTAAACCTCTAGTAGCTTTCTTAAACCTCTATTAATATTTATTCATGATTCTATTCAATAATCTCTGAAGGGTCTGTTGGAGTATCATTTTGCTAATATATAACTATACCTCCATTATTTGATTTATGAGCCTTCTGAAAGCTCTGTTAATGTACCAGTGTTTATCCCATATGATATGTATTGGCCTACAGAAGTCTGCTTTAATATATTTATAGTTTGCCATACTTTGTAATGCAAGCAGTGATTGGTTTTGGAGAAGAAGGATTGCCTTATTTGGTCATTTACTTGCATATAAAGCTCTAGTGGGCAGTTGCCTTGACTACTGCATTTCTCTATTCGGAAGTCCAAATCCAGTGTCACAATATAACAGTGTGTCCCAAATAGCCTAGCCAGAATTTCAACAAACAGAACGAAATTGTTTAGAATCACACCTGTTCTTAAAGCTCTATACTGGTTGCCTTTTGAAACATGCTGCATTTTCAAAACTCACTGCTGTGAACAAGAACATCCACCCTGGTTTTGCAAAATATTTTAGTCCCCTATAACACCTATATATATATTTTAGTACCTATAACACAAGGCAGTTACAGCTGTGGATTTGTGACTCCAACTTTGCAGAGTGATCTCCCTGAGGACATCTGAACAGCAGTTTTTCTTCAGTCTTTCAGACAAAAATTCAAGACCCACCTCTTCAGTAAAACTTACCCTTGATAGCTCTTACGTCTCTAAGGCATCAATGGCATTTGCCTGATATGCCTCTAGGTTTAGATTTCTCCTTATCACTTTATGGTTCTGAAACCTTAGAGTCTGCCAGATGAGAGAGATTAAGTACAATTAAAGTACCTATTACATTACATAAGATCTCTGGAGAGGAAACTATTTGACGGGCCCAATGGTTACTGAAAGACAATTTATATATGGCATGGTTGCCAACATTGGGATATGCTCATATTCCATTGTGTCAAAAAGTTAAACATGGACATATTTCACTCAGACTGGGCAGTTAAAACGTTCGACATTTTATCACTTAGCTCATATCAGTGTGTCGTCATCGGCTCAAATCCAGCTCATAAGAACATCTGGGATACACTGAGGGCCTCTCCTACTCTAAACATAGCTATTGAAATGGATGTAAACTCTAACTTTGACTTGTTTTTTTCTTAAGTCAACACTTTGTTATTGGTGAGACTTCCCTTCATATTGAATATGTTCCACATTTTGGACATAATGGAGCCACACTTGTCACAGTTTTCTCTCTGAAAGTGTATTCCGCAGTCAGAAACAGTCATATGCTTCAAAAGGAGGACTAGCCATTAGAATAACTATCTGTCAGATACAGGAACCTTGGACTGGCCCACCCATCACAGGGCACTTCCTGGACGTAGGTATCTGTCTACTTTATTGCATCAGTTAAGACTTCTCACAGAGAAAGCAGAATGTAAATATTTTTTGTTTCTCTTTTATCAGTGAAGTTAATGCCTGTATTACAAATTTGTTTTTGTATTTATTAAAAAATATTGATTAATAAAACCAGTGCATATTATTTGGTCTTAAGGAAGTTTATGGGTTTGGTAGTGTGGTTGTTGATTCGGGTATATAGTTGGTTTCCGCACTTTGTAGAGGTCCTGCAATAGAGTAAGGTAGGCATTACCAGTTGTTCAACATTTTGGACTGAAAACTATCAAGTATGGGCAAGCAAATGCAACCTTTCTCACCATACCTTCTGGTTACATAGTGGGTAAAACAGTTAACTAATACCTTTTAGGTCGTGAATACCTATCACAATCCTTGACCGAGATGGTACTGCATTTTTGGCACGCTTATTAGACTAACACCTAATATTGACATGACAATGCTTCACAAAATAAGTTCAAATTCTGGCAAATCAAAACCAGAAATACAAAACTAAATCATTGTAAGGTGTATTTTCATTGGTTTGTGCAAATTTAGGGCATCAATTTCTGGTACAAAGAGATTGATGCATCTCCAGATATTTTGTCTTAGGTACAGTTACTGCCCTGGGTTATGGTGGGTAACACACTCTCCAAAATAACACAGAGGACCTAGGTTTCATCACAGGTCAGCTTGCTCTATGAGTCCCACAATAAAAGAGATAGTAGGCTGAGTATAAATTCAAAAATAAAAATACAGTTATACCTTATGCTTGTATATAAATCTGCACAATCAGTGCACTAAACTCTGGCTAGCTATTTGTGCATTTAATTGTCCAAACATTCTGATATTAGACCTTAAATAAAGATTGTCTGATTTTTCGTGGTAACCTGTGTCATTTCACTGAACTGCCCGTGGCAAAGCCACATCTAGCAATTGCTTTTTTGAAAGTTTGAATATAAAATTAAATGCACGAGTGTGCAAATGTAGATATACAAGTTAATGAATTGTATATATGGGTGAGCATTATTTTTATATCTAAGTGATATGTAGGAGTTACTCATTGGAATATTCAAATTAACAATTTTTGCCACAAAAAGATGGCAGCTGAAAGCTTCTCGAAAATTTTAGCTTATTTTTTGTATTCAAGTTATTAGCTGTAGTATGGACAATCAATCCCAGAAAAACATCAAGTGAGGTTCAAAAGTGTATCAGGAATATCACTAAAAATTATCAAAATTCTTTACTGGTACTGCATATTTTTTGTGTTTTTCATAAATAATACAGTTTTTCACTAATCATGTTAAGTATGTAGAGTTTATCGGAAGAGATATGTTAAGTTTCCAGATGCCCCTACCTCTTTCAAAATTTTGATTAACAATGACATATTTAACATAGAGTGAGCTGATTTGTAACCTGCCTTGATGTCGACACTTGATATAAGTAGCTGCTTCTTTAAAATGTTTCATGCTAAACAAAAATGCGCACACTGGTGGGGTGAAGAAGGAGTGGTATCACTTTACAGGGTATCGTTTTACTCGTTTTGAAATATGCACTACCCCCAAGGTTATAAAGCAAACAATTCAAATATGAGTTGATGTGATTGCACTGAATTGTTGAGTACCTCAACCATAAGGCCTTAAGTTTTACTCATTTTGAAATGTGAACTACACACAAGGTCATGAAGCGAGAAATTCAAATATGAGTTGATATGATCAAACCAAACTGTGTAACTGAGCCATAAGGTAATTTTCAATGACAGTTCCTCAGCACAGCTCACATGTTGAGCACTGTGAGCTGGATTAGAACCCAAGACAACAGGGACAAGAGCCAAGTAATTGCATAATAAACTTGTTAACCACACTGACACTGCTCAGAGTCTCTACGCTTGCTTTTGTTGATGTAGAACATGTATTTGAAAATATTAAAACAGGTTATTCCATTTTCCATATCTAAGGTTGTACCAGTACAGACCCCTAAAGAATCTCACTTGTAGCCAAGAGCAGCACTTGAACCCATGAGCTTAGGTGTAAACTACCAAATGTTAAGTTTGTTTACCACTTAACCACTGATGCCTATGGTTATGGTTTGCTGCTTGCTAATGAATAACAGATATCATGGGACTTTAGGGCTGACGAGTCCACAAAGGGACACTGAAATATGATGCAACAGTAGCTGGCAGCTGAAACTATGACCTAAATGTGACACCCCAGGTGACAGCTAGTTCCAAAGCTATTGCCACACATTACTCTCTGTCCATTCATCATATGGAGTACTTTTTTGGCTAGTATCCGGACTGGGATTTCTGTTTTGTCAAGGCAGCCAGAAAGTATAATTTACTCATAGAGTTCCGGTCAGTTTCAGTACCTTTGCTCATATTTAGTGGGGCAAATGATTTCAAAACAAATTCTTGTTTTAGTGTGACAAGCTCAAAGTCCCTAAACATAATCTACTCTAACCTGCCGAGATCATGATATTATAAGCAATAGCAACTAGTTTAGGGTTAAACTAAAGCTACAACTTTGATATTACAAGAAATATCACAGGTGACAAATTAACACTAATAAACCAAAGGAACGGTGGTACTGTTGTTAATGTTCAAATCCTGGTCAGACCTGAAGTAGGAAATAGACAGTTAATTACTATTGCCCGATAGTTTTTAAATATATAATCCTGACCAACTAGTATATACTGCTGTCAATTGGGCCACAGTGGCACACTGGTAACACAGGCCTCCCACCTCTGAGATCAAAGTTCAAACCCCGGCCCAACCTCAGGTGCAAAAGCTCGTAGTTGTTTCCCATTGGTTGGTTTATAGTACAGCAGGTTGACCAACTTTGTGCACAACTTTCCTCCACTCTTCTAGGGGCTATGGTGGTGCAGTGGTAACACACTCGCCTCCCACCTCTGAGGTCAGCAGTTCAAACCCTGGACATTATGTGGGGAAGTTACTAATGTGGTTGGCAGTTTACAGTACAGAACCTTGACCAACTATATGTACTGGTTTCCTCTGCCTACAAAGCTACCCATCGTATTATGACCTGTACAGTGTTGGAAGTGACGTAGAACCCCAAATAAATAAATAAATCCTCCCCTCTTGTAACTACCCATCACAATACTGATACAAAGATTCTAGCCATGATGTAAAACATTGAATAAATGATGTCTGCTATCCTGAATCCCCTCAACTTCCCCTCCTCATGTAACATACATAATGCATTGAAAAAATTAATAAACTTAAATCAATCCACAACAAAACAATTGACAAACAAGCAGTGCCTGATAGAACCCAGACCGTCATCCAGTTATTGTCAAAGTAATTCCTCAACAATTCTTGTGGTTTGATGTGGATCATCTTTTAGGACAAATAAATTAAAACAAAAGCAAAAGGTAGTGATTGCAATACCTTCGTCTTCAATGACACTGGTGTTATATTACAACTTACTTCTAGCTGATGGTAAAGTGCATTTGGAATACATTCAAAATATAATATTTCCAAGTCCAAAGTTCCAATTTCAGCGTTTTTGGTTGGTGTTTTAAAAAATGTGTGTTCGGTTATTTTGGTAGCCGAGTACATTGACCCCCAGCTTAAGAGTTCTGATTTCCAAGTTTTAGCTTCTGCAGTTTTATTTTTTAACATGTGAAGCTCTATTTTCTTGTCTAGGCCTTTTTTCAGCAAATTGCTCAAGAGTTTATGTGCTGTGATACCAGGATTGAAGTCAGACAGCTTACATGTTCTATCTAGTGGGGTTTTTTTTCAAAAAAAAATTCAAAACAGAAAAATTTAATTTAATTTTAACTGGCCCCATGAAATGCCTAAAAGGGCATTCTCAGCTAGGAATTACTTGAATTGACGAGTTTGTAGTCATGTTTAAGATACAGACTAACATCCATTGTTGATACATTTTAAAGATACCTTTTATCAGTGGTTTTGGCTGCAGTCACAATATCTAAAACAGTTCTGTGTGTCCTTCATGTTCCGATCATGGAAGATTCAAACTTTGGAGTGCATCATTCTACCCTTGGTCCCATGTTTTCTTACCGGTTACTGAAGTGTCTAGAAACTGGCATGATTCTAGATAGTTGTAATGTCTATACCCTGTTTTTATTGATTCTTTTTCTGTCTTCTCTACATGAGAAAAAATGAAAAGAGTAACAGCAAAAACCATTAAGATTACTATTGTGCTTACAGTATCCTAGCAGTCGGATGGCAAAACCCATGACAGTAGAATTGGGGTATAAATACTTTAAGCTTTCAGCCTTTTAAAGCCCATTTACTGGGATTTAACCAGCAGTATATACATTTAATTCCCAGATCAAATCCTAGACAAAAGCCAGGAATGCTTTTAATTTGGTCTGTTCATGCTGGCTTGGAGATTTTCTTTTTTTCAGATGAAAAGATTTCACTTCAGCAAAATATACTACCTAATGCCCCGATCACACTACAGGTAGTTTTCAGGCGGCTACAGACCAAAATAAAAGCTGAAGGCTGTACCTCCTGTAAAACCTACCAACACATCTTCATCTGGAGTTTTGCTAATCACAGGAGAATACTAAGAATGATTAGGCTAAGAAAAATCAGAAAAGATATTATAAAATTACATAAAATATATTGCAAAGATACGGTAGCCTTACACAGCAAGCATACATCTTTTCTGGGAAGATAGAAATATACAGAAAGACACAGAATGGGGATCAAAGGCAGTGAAAGAACTACGGAAACAGTACAATACCCTACAGTTACAGGCAGACATATGGAGTGATTTATGGTGCTGATATGGTACTGTAATGATACTTCCTATGGTAGGCAGAAATTTTGAACAGATAAAAACTTTTGTGTTGCCAGCCTTGGAAAGTAAATAAAGCAACATAACGCAAACTTTACTGACAGACGTCTTTCAGTAGATGGCAGAATGAGGTGTTACACAATAACATTTAAAAGTAGGTAATACTCTCTGTGATCAGGTGTTCTGTGATTAGATAAAATGGTTTACCTTTAACAAAAAGTCATACCATGATATATACTTCATTGAAACCAAATGAAAAATAAATGTCTTTACGTATCCTGGGGGTACACCCCCCTGGCCAAAAGGTGACCCAGTGCCAATTTGCACATTCTATATGTACCACATAAAATATGATTTTGTCTGAACGAAATACAACATTAAACTACATAAGATAATCAGTATGAATAAAATGTTTAATTATTGAACAAACTTACTTAAACCAAGTAGGAGAAAAGCCTCGTCTAATTTGTTTTTAAAGTCACACTGACTTACCATGCAAGGCAGATGTGTAACCAGCATTTAGCAGTGACTTCTGCTCTACCACGAACAAATGTCCTAACCAGTGTCTTAGATATCTCAATGTATGCTCATAACGTGTCTGGTAGTATTGAAGACAGGAAGCCCCTTAACAAGAGGCTGACATGCAAGTTAGTATCTTGACACAATATTTTCTTATGGAAAAACTGAGTACTTAGGTGTATTGGGAAAAGTAAATATTTTGACATTCACTGACATAGTTAATAACAAACACAGGTAAGAAAGGTAAGAAAGTATATATATTCACAGAATACTGAACTTAAAAATAGTACAACTAAGTTGCTCTTTTGAGTGGTTGGCCAGAGAAAGAAACAAAATGCAACAGTATTCAAAGTAAACTGACCACAGTTGGCATTAAAAAGATTTGAACCGAATGTCATTGCAGCTTAGGTCCAGCAAGCATACTTTGGAGTAGTTCTCTATTTACTAGGGGTACTTGACCCCATCTGACAAAATAATTTTCTTAAACCCTCATATCTCTGACTTCTAGGTCCATCAAGTGTACAAGACAAGATCCAGTTTGCGATTTTATTTTTACATGTTAGCACATAATATGTGTAAATGGTTAATATCAGAATGAAAGAGGATTTAAAATGTCAAGCAAAGAGATTTTAGAACCCCATAGGCTATACAACATATAAAATAAAAGACACAATAAGATTATACAACTAGATAAACAAAACTAAAGAAACATTTGAAGAATTATCTTTGATCATGTTTTAAAATGCAGCACAAATATCTCAAACATAAATGATTATATGAATAATTTATATCAATAAGTTATAAACCTTTTTATTTATCTCTCTCACACACATAGACACAAACATAACACCAGATATTGAATGTTTTTATAACAAATATTTATAAGGTACACGCCAAACAGAAGAAAATGCATTGGAAGATTAGGTGTTAATGATTTGGTGTTAAAATGAGTTAATGGGATAACCCTGTCGATATATCTTATGGTGAAATAAACTTATTTTGTCAATACCTAAGAAATTATATTTATTATAGGTATTATTCCATTAGCAATTAGCTAATTGAATAGCATGCATATTTTACTCATTCCCTTTCAGGGATATAATTTTGTGTTTCTCTTTATGCAAAACAGCTTATATATTCATATGATGTCTTTCTATGCCTGTTCATAGAACATGAATAATAATTTCCTCTCTTTGAATGAAGCAGAAGCTTCCTATCATGTCTATAGGTTGGACATATCCCAAACAAATAACCTTGGAACAGATAGCTCAAGTTAGAGATCAAATAATTGAAATTATTTGAGGTGGTTGTGCCATTAGCTATGTGGCTATTATATAAAACATTGATTAAGGAGCAGCTAGTATCTTGTAACAATTATTTAATACCTTATTACATCCGCGAGGTTATATTTTTGGTGTCTTTATTTGTCCCTCTGTATGTCTGTGTTTTGTGTTAACACTAAAGTAATGAATACATTTTACTGATTTTTTATATGTGAGTGGAGCCTGACCAAAGGAAGTAGTGATTACAGCATTTTAGATGTCGACCGATGTCTGTCCCTGGACTTTCCCTTCTTGGACTTAAGCGCATTAGAGGATTTGTATCAATTTTGCGTGCTATAAATCCTACTATGATTATTATTTATTATTACATTTTAGCAAAGATCAGGCTCATATTCTGGATATAAAAACCGCAAATTTCTAAAGGTCCATTTTTTATTGTATTTTTGATAGTGTCTTTCTAGTTCACATTTATCCAAAACTAATAAACAGATCTTCAAAAAGTATTTTATTTGGGCAGAACCTGGCCAATATGAAAAGAATTTACATTTTAGAAGATATCCAGGTCATAGTCTGGTTACAAAAAATCAGTAAAGGGTGCCCTAATGTCTGATCTGCCCTCTATGAGTTAGTTTCTAATTTTTAGTATCGCACAAGGAGAGCATGGTAGTGTACGAGCTCTGAGATCCTCCGCTCAATTCCGGGTGGGACCTGAATAAGGGAAAGCTGCTAGTTGCTTGCCAGTGTCCAAAGGTTAGCGATGTGGAATGGTGACCAACTAGTTTGCATTGCTCTCCTCCATTGCCTCAAATACACATGGTGATATGAACTATGCATTACTTTTAAAGAGACACTAAACCAAGATAGATCAAAAATGAAATCAATTAACTAGTCACATAAGCTGCTGCAAATAAATTAATTTTCTTAAATTTTCATAATGTATTTTTATTAATATTATGCCAAAAGTAACTGAGCTAGATAAAATTATTGAAAGCATAGTGTTACATATGTTTAGAGAGGGTAATGTGACTGATTATTACTTTTCACATTGTACTGTCTGTAATGACAAAGTCATAATTATACCATTCTGGAGATCAAGGGAATATCTTTCAATACTGTACTTTTATACATAAAGTAAAATATCGGGATCATTTCATTACTTAAGAAAATGAAAATCTTATGACATTGGTGACAAAGAAGTGTATGTATATTATATTGCTATTCAAAAATGAATTGAAAATTTTTCATTCAGAAAACAAGGTTTAAATAGTATCTCAGAACAAAGGCATTTGTCAGAGGTATATTCAAAGCAACCCATTTTGTTACAAGGAGATCAGAATTCTGGATAGGTATATTTTTTGGTGAACAGTTTTACTACCGAAATGAATAATGATTGATGGGACAATGGTCACGGTTGAACAAAGAAAACGTACTGTTAAGATACAGTAATACTACCGCAGCCAGACCACTTCGTCAGAGACACAGAACGATATAGAATAACACAGAAGTAGTAGGAAAGACAGCATAAGAGCTAGAGATTCGATAGGACACTCTGCAGTTTAGGCCAGTAACTGGAGGTGATTTTGATGCTGCCCAATGTGGGTGGAAATTTTTAACAATTCAAAACTTCTGTGTGAGTGTGTAGGCACGGAAAGCAAACTTTATTGACAGAAGCATGCAAATCATGGAGGAATGGGAAATGTTACAAAATACATAGTCACCTAACTGATGTATCTCAGTGCTTGAAACAGAGTGGGAAAATAGACATAATTGACAGTTTAAGGGAAATAAGTTAAGGTTGAAATTTAGAACAAATTAAACACAGGAACAGCCCATTACATTCATGGAGCCTAACAAACAGGTTCCTGTCATGTTCACGTCAAGCCATAATGGACAGAATCACATTGCATGCTAATCTAATTACAACCACTTAGCCTTCAGTATTTAGCAACAATACCTTGCATGTGTAGAAAGCTGATAAAAATTCTTGATTCTTAATTTAGTTTCTGTAGAGAGTACACCCTAAAAACGTTGAGGTGTCAGCAAACAATTACGACCATCATCCCATTCCCTTGCAACAGTGATTAATGTTACTTTCAGTATTTATTTGATGAAGAAAAAAAATGAAAAAAATGAATCTCTGTCTTGATTGGCTGGAGGCCATAAGAAGCAAACAGATCTACTCAGACAGTAGCCTTTCTCAAGCCCAAGAAAATGGTAAAAATTATTACCACATTTACAACTACATAACTAAATACGCTAGGGTTACCCCATTCCTATATAGTGTTCAATGGGTGACTGTTAGAGACAACTCTATGCTTAAGATGGCTACTCTTGTCTACAAGTTTCTCAATAGTGGTTATCCCAGCTACTTCAGTCCATTTCTGATCTCCTGTGGCAGCAAATACAACACAAGAGCAAGAAGTCTGGATGGAAATATTCTTGGACATTGCTCAGTTAAGTCCATCCTAGCAAATATCTAACAAGTAGTTTGGTCATGGCTTTGTTTTGATGCCCCTACCAGTGTTTTCTGCTCCCTCTGTGGCCTCCCTATGGAAGAAATTCAGATCTTACATATTTTACGCCTTTCCAATATGGTTGTGATCTAGCTGATGTTTCTGTGGTAGAGACAATTGCTATATCCATGGACTGATGCATTCTGGAATACTACTGATGGTTGTTGCCCCTAAGAGTTTGCATAAAACAGAAATGAAGTGTTATGAAAAGCCAGCAAAGAAAAGAATGGAATACTAAATTGTCTCCCAGAATAAACTCTCAATCCTGCCGATATAACAATTTATCAAAATATGGCATAGTATTTTAGCTCTCTGCGATGGTATAAAGAATGTTGTGTCATTGTCTTTCACCTAAATATTTTTCTCTTCACCTAAAAATTTAGCTTTAAACTAAATAACTTCTTGCATAAATCATGCCCGTAAAACTGCCTTTCTTGTTTTTCTTCCGAAACAGTAAGGGCCAGAATCACCCCTCCCAAACAAACCAGGTTCATCTACTCTGTCCCATCATTTGTGTGCAGAGAGATGAAAGGCAATATGTTATACTTAGCAGTGAAGTATGATCCCACTCCTAAGACAGAGTTTCCTTTAACCACTTAATGTTACACCACATATTGCTGCTAATGTCTGACCCAGTTATCTAGCATTCACATTTATCCAATGTCACGCTCCTATTTACCCCAATTACTTTCTAGTTCCCCCAAATTGGCTCCTGTTGTATCATGTATGAACTGCTTAATGTGATATATGCTTTAGAAACAGAAACAAAGATCTTTTTCTCCAATTCGACTGTCATAAGTGAGGGCTCCTGAACAACCCATGTATAAAGTCGGGAGCTAAAGCTCAAGCTCCTGTATAGACACGTAAGTGTGCTGCAAATATTGTTGAAAAATATGAACGCAGCCTGGTAGTGGGGTAGCAGAGATTTGCACTTGCAAACAATGTGTATTCTCCAAACAACAGTGTCACTTCTGGAAGATCAAAGAACAAATTGTGACTAACTACAGGTCGTACAGTGGGTTTATATACATGCAAGGTACACTTGAGTGTATCTTACAGTATGTCTAAATAATATAAATAATTGGGGAGAACCTACAACACTTGCAAGGAGAATGCACGTGTCCAAGTCTCTTGTAAGTTACCCTTGAGGCATGGATGCGTTTCTAGATATCTTGCGTGCACGCAGGGAAAATGTGCATGCCAATTTTCATTGCAGGGCCTGTGTGACCTTGATATTTTGTTGTAAAATCGCAAGTGTGACTTGAGGGTCCCTTGCAAATCAGGCGATTTTTCTCTGTAACCAGGACGTACGTGCACGTACGATGGGATGTAAGAGAGGCTTAAATGATGGAAGTCATTCAATTTATTATTTCACTGGTAATGAAGGTCTCGGAATTCTCACACATACTAAAGCTGTTCTTACATCCTACTCTATGGGCAGTTTTCACAGATTGGGTATAACATATATACACGTAAGTGTGCTATTAATATTGTTGAAAAATATGAGCCCAGACTGGTAGTGGAGTGCAAACAATGTGAATTCTCCGAACAAGAGTATCACTACTTGAATATCCAAGAATAGCTGTGACTAGGTACAGGCTTCACAGTGGGTTTATACACATGCAAGGTTCATGTGTATCATAGGGTACATGCAAATCATGTAAGTAAAATATGCAAGACACTTGTAGTCATGGGAAGCACCTACAATGCTAGCATGGGAAACAGACATGCCCAAGACTTCAGCGTGTCACTAAAGCCTCTCTAACATCCCATCGTACGTGCATGTACATTCTTGTTATAGAGAAAAATTGCCGGATTTGCAAGGCAAACTTAAGGTACACATGCAATTTTATAACAGAAAATCAGGGGTCGTGCATCCATTTCTGAAGGGTAACTTACGGGAGACTTGCACACGTGCATTTCCCTTGCAAGAGTTGCAAGATCTCCCCATTCACTTGCAGGGTTTGCAAGAGCAAATCTCTGCTACCCTACTACCAGGCTACGTTCATATTTTTCAACAATATTTGCAGCACACTTACGTGTGTATACACGTACGATGTGATGCAAGAGAAGTTTAAAGTCTCTCACAAATTTCCCTTGAGACATGGATGCGAATGTAGCCAGAAAATAAGTTGCATGCCAATTTTCATTGCAGGGTCTCTGCAAACTCGACATTCTGTTGTAAAATCATATGTGCAAATTTAGTGTCCCTTGCAAATTAGCCCATTTTTTGCTATAACCAGGACGAATGTGTACATATAATGGGGCGTAAGAGAGGCTTTTAAGACATGCTTGCAAAGATCCAGCTCCCCCACAGATTGGCCACGGCCATAAATTTCACAAACAATGTAGGGCCCATCTGTGTGATAATTCATAAGATGTAAGAGCAGTTTTAAAAACCTTTACAATTTTCTGTCCTGAGTTGTTAAAACCACTCTTTTTGGTTGTAAGTGATTCACATGCAATCTTTATGCTGCTATGGCTTATCTGTATGATGCTACAAATAATCTATTGGCAGCTACGATTGCCCTTGTTCACTCATCTCTCAAAAGGGCCAGAGAAATCTTAGCACATGAAAAGCTTACTCGGAGAGTCACCCAAGGTTTATCAGGCTTGGTATTGTGCCTTACCTTTATGCAAAATTTAACAGTCTTGAGAAGATTTTTTAAGATTTTTCTTTTTGACCACATAACTTATCATTTCACTTGGGACAAATTTTGTGTTCTGTAACTTTTCATACCTTCTTTCCACAGGATCAGTCAGAGTAAACTCTTGAGTTAAAAATTTGGGGAAGTTTTACAGTAAGACTTGACATTTGAAATAGGGAATAAACCAATTTTGTGGCTCAGACCATCAGAATTCAAGTCTAAATGGGCCAGTAGTTTGTTCTTGTGTCATATTTCTTGGCTTTTTCTATTATTTCAAGGCCAGAAATTCCATCTTTGTATTTTCAATCTGTATCTGCCACAGTCAAAGTACATAGAACTGTGTCACAGCATAGAATTTCATAAAATACTTCATTACACTTTTGATGTTATCCAACTTTAAACTCTATCTGTCTTTCGTGGAAGTGTGGACACGGCTTTAGTAATGTTGGAACATTTAATTATTAAACAGTAAGGGCATGTTACCATGGAAAGCTTGACAGCTTTTCGGACAAGTTGCTGCCTTTCTGGAGCAAATCGTATGCAACTAGTATACAGTTCCAAAAGTACACAACTGATTTAAGATGTTATTTGTTGTGTCTCTTAACTTTTGTACACTTACTGCTGTGAGTTTTCTATTAAGGTCAGCATATCTTGTAAGTCCCTTTTATCAACAAATTTTAAATGTCCTGTTTAGTTTTCAATGAAACAAGCACCTGCTGTTTTTTTTTCGTCAAGTATTGCTTTGACTATCACACTGTAGTTCTATCTGTTATCCTAAACCATAGAGAAGCTGTGATTGATAGCACTTATTGCGTCAAAAAAGTTGGAAGCCCCACGACATTGGCATGACAAGGGGTAGGATTACCTTTAATTCCCATAAAAAGAGCAGATTGTTGCTTCAAGACTTCACATTATCATCCCTCAGACAGTTGATTGATTGTGATAGTGAATCATAGCCTCAGATAGTACGATATAAATACCTCCAAATAGTTCTTAAGCATCCACCCAGTGGCAGGTTAAAGAACTTCAGGAACTTTGACAAATAGGCATCCTTGAGACTATGTCTGAATGCCAGTTGCTAGAGCTTGGACTGTACCTGAGCCGTCTGGATGGACCGGATAGCATTTTTGTACTGTAGTATTGGAGTATAAATATGCAATACAATAAAGGATCGGTCAAAGACAAATTTAAAAACTCAGCCAACCGATTTTGCTTATGAGAGAGTCTAGAGAAACCTTATTAACCACATTGACATCGAGAACTCGCAGCAATCCTCTCGGTTAGTATCTATGAGAAAAAAAGAGTGATTAAGTTTACAGAGCATTTTTAGGATTCAGAGTCTGGGTCAGTCTTAGGTTACATTCATTTAAAAATTAATTGGAGGTGTTGTATTTCATTATCCCTTTGGCTTATTAATTACTTGATTGAATGGCTTATTAATTACTTGATGAATTCTATATTTGGATGCCTGCACTCTTGGGTGTTATAATTATGTTATTGTAAATTAAGATGTTAGGTAATTTTTCAGAATGAGAGATTACATGATGGATGAAGCTCAAAATTATTCCAATGTATAAAATTAGAATGGAATGTTTCTGTTGAATTAAGTACTTTTTGTATTGATTCTACTGATATGTATTACAAGAATGTACCAGAAATAGGAATAAATCTTTTACCTGTTATTTACACGTAATTATGAGAAGACGATTCATTGACCATAGTTATGATTAGCTGTTATGATTAGTGACCAAAATTGTTTCAATACTTACATGTATTTTAAACGAAGATTAATATATGCGCTGTTACATGTTTTTCAGTGATAGCTTACAATACAGTAGGTTATTACAAATATATTGTCTATTCCTATAAATTTTATTAGAGAAGACTTATAGAACGAAAGCAAAGGGGGTACTTAAGACTTTCGGCATCATTCCTTTAATCATGACAGGTATGCGAGATAAATTATAAATTAAAAAAAAAACAAATTCCGAGTCAGATACATCCCATACCTGGTCTAGAACTCAGATGGTCACCCACTAAAGTACTAACATGGGCCATTACTGCTTAACTTTAGTGAGAAGACCAGTACTCATCATGTTAGGCCACAGGTGATGAAGGTCTGGTGAAAAGAGTGATCTCTAAAAACCCGAGCCTTTCTAGAGCTCATGTTTATTAGTAAAGTGTAAAGTTACAGTAATGCTATGGTTAAGATGCAACTGAAATGGAGAAAAAGAATTATACCGAGGAACACCGAAATAACAAGACAGCTACAGAAATGAAACCCTGCAGTTATGGCTGGTTTAGGGAAGTAACCATGATACCATCTATTGAAGGTGTAAATTTTGGACAGTTTAACACTTCTCTCTGTGGGTGAATGCTAAAAGCAAGGAATATCACGGCAGTATGAAAGGTTCTCTTTTTTCCCTTCCTGTGATGTTTAAAGCAAGTTTCATTGTTTATTTTGTGATAGGTAAACATCTTTTGTCATGTTCTATGTAGAAAGTGTTCTATACTACAATTGTTTGATGTACATCAAAGAAGTTCCGAGAGTATGATTTATGACACTTGACACAACCTGGTTCTGTTGTTAGCCCAGTAATTGCTTCAACATTTTGCCTGAAGATGTGACAATAGCAATAAGGTTGGGAAAATCTTGACCAGAATACCCAGGGGGTGCTTGATCTAATCAGTGAAGGTGGTATTCCCCAGAGCCTGAGTAGAATATCAATATGAATTAGTTGTCTCTGAAAATAATTCATACAGTAAAAAATGGACATTGTTTTGTGGGTATTGTACAGGGTGAAACACAGACAGTAACTTTTGCAGCAACCAGGGATTTTGTGGAGGACACTAATGCCTATATGCACATTTTGGTTTTATTCATTGTGATACAGTCCACTTGGTGTCTTGGTGGAACATCTTTGGCATCTTCCAGTATCCTCAACTCTCCCCTACAGGAAGCACCAATGACATTATACTGTCCTGTGATCTGTTTAACCTTTAAGCAAGGATAATCTGAGGTACTAGTTTTTTCAATCATCAGAAAAAGCCTTGTACTGGGAACAACATTATCTAGAGCGAAAGTAAATAGATTAAGGTGTGTTAGATTTAGTAGATTATACTTATGTATATACAAATGGTGTATGTAATATATAGCTTGTTGCTTGTGTTCTTAATCATATTACACCCCCAAAGTAGCAGATTAGGTTTAACATTTGAATTCTGTGTGGTATTATTTGCTGTATGTCAGCATGCACCCTGTATGTTGATAAACCTGTTTGAACAACTTTGGCGTTTAAACACTTTCTTCACTTCAGCTGTCGTGGGTTTGAATATTGCTTGCGAGAATTGCTGATGGTCTGTTCTTCTGTTATCTTGCTTGTTGGATTTATTTATTCATTCAGCGTTTTACGTTGCTTTCAACACTGTACAGGTGACATCACAACGGGTAGTTGGAAGGGCAGAGGAAACCAGTACATACAGTTCATCAGGGTTCTGTACTGTAAACTGCAGGCCAACGGCAAGCAACTACCAGCTTTCCCACTTCAGGTTGTGCTGGGAACAGAACCCTGGCCTCAGAGGTGGAATGCGAGAGTGTTACCACTCTGCCACCGTGGCCCTCTCTTGCTTGTTGGAAGGGACATACAACTGGAAAAAATTGTATGGTTAATTTGAACTGGCATTGATAATCAATGGATCGTGTGTTAGACTGAACAAATTTCAGGAACTTAAAAAAATACTTCTAATGATGCAAACATGTAGACAAGATGTATTCTTGCAACATCTACGTGCAACAAGTATGTATGCAAAACGTTTCATACATACATGTAGACAATACAACACCTCTCCACCAATGAGATGTCTAGAAATCGATTAATGAACCGCTTTTGGTAGACAAACGATCCTCAGGACATCAGCCTCTGATGAGACCTTCATCTCTTGGTGAAAAGGTGTAAATACAATTAATTTCACTACCTCGGCCAATATTTTTGAGACTTTCTCATTGTTGTACAAATACAAGATACTGCTAATTGTATATATACCATATTTTATTAAAATAGTATTGTTCACGAAATAGATGCTTATATGACCATAGCAAAGCATACATAATAAGACTTTATAGTGAGCTATAAAATCCACCCTTGCTGCCTGAAAAGGGAGGAATGTACAGTATTTAAGCCACCTTGGATCTCACTGTGATATTACATTTGGGGATTGCTGGGGGAACTAAAAGAATTATTGATGTACAGAGTGGTCACTGGTTAATTCATTTGTGAGTACCATTGTGTGTCATCTTCTATTCTCTGGTTACCAGAGAATTAACCTACACTTGTTAAGACATTCCACTGTGTCCAAACATAAAGCTGAAAACAAACCTTACCTGAAACAGACCCTTCTTCTGCAGCACAATAAAGATGATTCAAAGTTATGGTGAAGTGGTTCTATAGAAAGCCATGACAACACTGATATTTTCATTTGTATACAGATGTTTTAAACTGTAAAAAAGACGCTGAAAACAGAAGTCAGTTTGAGTCTATACTTACAGCGTCTTCTCGTGTTTTCTTGCAAAATAATATTGTTAATTGTAGCCAATAACCAATGCAATCAGCAAGAACAAAATGAGGCGCTAATTACATTTGGGATGCAGTGACAAGGGCAACTGCATTTAGCTATAGAATGTGATCTCTGTTCTTATTTCTCCACTGTAATTTCATTATGCCCCTTTCACACTATTCCAGACAAACAAATCTGTCTGGCACGGTGAAATGTGGTACATTAAAAAGTATAAGAAATGGTATACTTTTGCAAACCAAAAAGTAATTCTATTGTTTTAAGTTGTAAGGGTTACTACTGTATGTGGCTTTTACTAATCTTTCCTAGTTTCTCTTGGAATGTATTGGCAAGGGTCACTGTATTGGAAAGGTCAGTCTACCAGGTGACCACTGACAGACCAATATGATTACAGGATACAAAATCCATGCTGGACAACACTAAAAAATTTAATTGATCGATAATAAGGCTCCCTCAGGACTGATCTGCCCAGCACCTAGATGTCGGACGGAAAAGTGAAAATTTTTGCAGCGAAGCTCCCGGACCACAAGATTTGCTCCCCAAAATAATCCCAGCATTTTTTCTCTTAGTATTTTAGCATACATCTCAAATTGCCACAGAGGAAAATAAAGAAAAATGATTCAATCTGAAGCCAGTTTAGTTCGTTGATACAGAAAAAAAAATTTAAAAAGTATGTAGATAGTATTTCATGAAGAAATTGTATTTTCGCCCCTTACAAACCACTCAGGAATGTTGTTATTATTTCTTAAACAGACCTACAAATACAATGAATACGTCATAGAAAAAAATAGGGCTGCTCTTTCTTGTTTTCATTAATATCAATGCAGAGATAAATCTCCAGTTAAACATTCAATTTTAATATTTACTATTACTCTTAACTACTGAATTGTTTGACTCCTTTTTTGTATTTCTTAAACTATGGACGTATTTATTTATTGTCAAAGTGAAGTGGTAAATTGCATTAATTTGTGATAAAATTCATAGATATGTTAAGAATCTAGCCTTAAGTCACATAAATCTGTCACAGAGTAAGATATCTTGTAGTTGTAACAGATGATTCTCAGGTCCATATGTCTGGGGCCGGTTTCACGAAACCTCCTTAAGATAACGGACACCTTAAATTCAAAGATTCCTTGAATTTCTAACTCCTCAGTTTCACAAAGCCTCCTTCCTTAAAGGAGAATTTGAAAACTCCCTTAAATTTCTCAGAAGCTAGGGACCTACTTTAAATTTAAGGAAATGTCCTTAAAGGAATGTCTAATAACTTTAATGGACATTTGCTCCCTCCTTAAGTTTCAAGGAAGACCTTTGGTAAGGAGAAGTACAGGAAGCTTTATGAACCTTAATTTAAGTTGGCCCTACCAAAGGAAAAAAACTACCTTCCTTTACTAAAGGAGGTCATTTCAAAAGGAGGATTCAGGAAACCGGCCCTTGAGGTTGAATTTAATGACTATTTTCCTAAAGACAGTCCTAGACTTTGCTACGACCACAAGACATTAGACTGGCTAATATATTATTAGCCTTCAGGAGTCCACTTAAGGTACACCTTTTTCAGGATGTGTATCCACCATAACTCAGCTTTGCTGTTGATATAGAGTGCTACATGTGGCTGACCCATGACTGTCCTTAGGCTGACAAACTTTTGTCATATTAATATTATGACGAAACATTTCTTTCTCAAGCGAAACCAGTCTCTTCAGTTGTGGATAAGTTACAACTGATCCACAGGGGTACTAACACTTATCTTTTCAGTGCCCCAATCTTGACATCTTTGCTTGATTCAACCCGTCTTTCCATTTAAAAGGATCCAAGTGAACTTGTCCATTGAGAAGATTAATTGTGCAAGTCTGCCAATCACTCCCCAAACGTCTATGTTAATAGGAAGCCATAATCTGAGATAAAACTCACCAGGTAACTTTTTTTGTATTCCCTATGTTACGCACAACGTACAGTTTAATGGCCAAGTAAGTGTGTGATATTGCAAAATAATGGATTATTTACGATGTCCAAAGGGGACAGAGTCAACAATCCATTATTTTCTAATATTGGACACTCATGAAGCTATTAACCTATTTAAATTACACATCTTCCATAATTTGTAACTTTTAAGATGTCGCTCTTCATTTAAATATTTTAGGCAGGTATTTGGGGGTTTTTATGATCAATTTAGTTGAAATAAAAGCAAAAGGGCTTCCTTTTGTGGTCATAATCGCTGAGTCAACCAATTCAAACTCTTAAGCCAATAATTGGACTTATATGTCAACATCTGGTTGTAACTGTTCTGTATAACTTCTTAACATTAAATCCTGAAAGAAGCCTGAATAAGGAATTACAATTAGCATTTATAGCTTTCACAGTCGCTTCCTGCGTAAGATGGAGATGAATCTATCTCCTAAGATCCCTTAATTGTACAAACCAAGCCTTACAGAACTCCAATTTTTAACACTTTTGCAGGATGAAATAGATTACTGAGAATATTAACGGACAAGAAAGGCTTGAGTTTTTCATGATGCAACTTGGATCCAAAAATGATAAACTCTGTTTTATCAGGATTATGTTTCAACTTATTTGCTGATAAGCATTTTTACATCTTCTAAGCACCTATTCAGTCTAAAAAATGACTGGAAAAATGTTAAATCAAGATCAAGTCATAAAGTTGCACACCTACAACCGCCAGGCAATGTTCCTATTAAGTATCAACTGCCTACACCTTACAGTTTCCGAGATATAGCCGAAATAAGATTTAAAAGGTCAAGGTTACTACAGCAAGATCAAAGACCAAATCAAGGTCACACCATGATGATGCACACCTACCACCGCCATCCAATGTCCCTACCAAGTATCAACTTCCTACACCTTGCAGTTGGCGAGATATAGCCTAGACAAGATACTATAGGTCAAGGTCATGACAGCAAAGTCAAAGGTCAAATCAAAGTGACAACATGACGATGCACAGAAATGGGTGAGAAAATAATGGTCTAAAAGGTCCTATAGGAAGGGGAATCAACAGGTTTGTTTTCAAATTTATTCTTAACCAGGAAAGCCATGCCACCGCCAACACCATGCAACATTGGCTTATGACATAGCTTAAACAGTGCAGGAGTAACTGAGTGAAGGAAACTGTCAGTATCCTGTGGTCATATGTGAGTCTCCACCAATGCAAGTACGTCCAGGTCATTTGAAGTGATAGTGTCAACAGTCAATACTCAACAATGGATTCGTTTTTGTCCTACAAACTCTGGCCATCATTTTTAGATTTTTGTTGTTTCTGTACCTTTTTTGGTGGACATTTAATACAAAATTTGTAATGAATAAACCAGATAAAACAGTTTTCCATTCATAGAAAGATTACACACATGGAACTTTCAAATGGAATTTCAAAACACACTGTAATCAAACTGTATATTTTATTTTGTGTCTATTAGGCATTTGGTACATATTATTCTTAAAATAACAAAACTGATAAAATTGAACATTTTTTGATGAGAATATTTTGCAATAAAGTAAAATAAGCATCATCAAAGTATACTGCAATAGCTGCAATGAACTAAAATAAGCATTAAGTATATAGCAATAAAGTGCTAAGACATCATAAAACTATATTGCAATCAACTAAAATAACCATCAAGAAAGCAGGTTAAACTGCTGTTTGTACTCACAACATTATTGATAAACACATTTATCAACAAAAACAAAAAGATCTTTCCAATAAAACAAAATGTAACAAATTTTATTGTAATTTAACTTTTTGTAAGTTAAATACTTACCTTATCCTCACAAATGCTTACTTGGTTTTGTGGAGGCAAAACGCGGCGACCAACAAGAATATTTAAAAATTATTCTTGTTCGAGAGGTGAACCCCGTAGTTAGTGATAGGTGCGCATGCGCACAACACATTGTCGGTTGGACTTTGTCGAGAGATCCTCATTTAATTTTTGGTCCCCTATGAAAACAAACTTCTGAGGGGAGGAAGGGTGGGTCTGTCCTTGTGAGGATAAGGTAAGTATTTAACTTACAAAAAGTTAAATTACAATAAAATTTGTTACATTTTATTGCGTAAAATAGCCTTACCTTATCCTCACAAATGCTTGATTCCAACCATAACAGGAGGAGGGGTTTGTTTTGTAACCTCCCTGTTAATAGATTATGGGGTTCACCATGGAAGCATTTGATAGAGAGGATAAGATAAGCTTAAGTATGCTACAACAGAATTTTCCATTACTGTAAAATATCTGTAAAGATAAGTAATGATAGGTAACCTCATGAATATTCATGATGTACTGTTGTAGTTGACACTTGTCCCATGTAGCATAAAGTTGTCCTATATCTAAACCATCACCCATAACTGTGCGGTGGGGAATGGCTTCCTGGGTCCCTCGAGCTGGGAGCTGCCATCCAGCAAGAAGGCACCCCAAGCTGGCTTCTGTGATTTACAAAATACAGTCATGAGGCCATCTGCCACAGAAGAAGACATATGTCCATACAAGAAACTGGTATGGAAGGAAGAGTAAAGTATGTAAGCCATATGAAATACTCAAGAACATACTCAAAGCAATCACCTGCTGAGCAGAAACCACTGGGCCTAACTGTAATCTGTTTGGACTGTGGACTGCCAAGACACAGCTTAAAAGGTAGAAAATGTGTTGTGGCTCTTCCAATGGCAGGAGCCTAAAATCTGCTCTAGGGACACCCATCCTTGAATACTAAAGAAGCAGACATGGACCTAACATTATGGGCCTTAACCTGTAGGTCCTGTGTATCAAAATTGGATGACTGATAGCCAATAAGACAGACTCTCTGATCCAAGAAGAAGAGACAGCCTCTCATGAAATCTCTGTGAAAGCCTTCCTTAAAGGATATAAACAAGAGATTCTTTCCCTTCCTTAAAGCACTAGTTCTGTCTAGATAGTATCTAAGTGCTCTGACAGGGCATGAAGTCATATCCTCAGTCAAGTCTGAGCCCAAAAAAGGTTTAAGAGCTAGAATGACCACTGGTTAGAGCAAATCTGGGCAGTCAGAAGCCAACTGATCCTTTGCTAAGAAGGCAGGAGAAGGAGAAATAGTGATCTCCTTCCAGTGAGGTTTTGTGTCTGAGGGAAGAATATGTCCAAGCATGCACCTCCCCCCTCCTTTTGCAAGATGCCAAAGTCATCAGGAAAATAGTCTTGAAAGCCAAAATCTTACGACTTGCAACCTTCAAAGGTCAAAAGTCAAAGACAAAAGAACCAAAGCTAGGTCCCAAGAGGGAATACCCCTATTTGCAATGGGTTTGTCCCTGTGAAAGCTTACAAGAAGTCTATTCAAGTGTAAACTCTTGCTCCCTTCCTGGCCGAAATATCCCAAAGATTCGCTATTGCAGTTCTATAGCCAGCAATTGTGGCAGGATTCATCCTTTAGAGGCTCAAAAGGGGCCTTAGTCAAAGCCATGAGGACTAAAGACAGATCCCAGGCTTATCCAATAAAAGCTCGCAATAAGTCTGTTCAGATTCAAACATTTGCTAACCTCCTGGCCAAAATGATCAGCTATGGCAGCCCTATAGCCAGCAGTAGTGGCAGGCTTCAGATTCTAATAGCAAATAAGTGATTCAAAATTCTGCTGAGATAGTAGGCTCTGAGCTGACCACCTGATTCTGTTGGCACCAGAGTCCAAAAAATGGACCACCTTAACTCAGATTCTTCTAGATGAGGGTCTTTGAGGTGCCTTAATTCTATCTGTCACCTGCTCAGAGAATGATTCAAGTGATTCTGAGGTGTCTAGGTGCCAAAACATGCAGAATTAGATACATGAGATTCTGATGGAACTTCTCACTGAATGGTTGCTTAACTGATGAGGCCAGTGAGATAGAAGTAATGGAGGTTTGGTTGACAGATTCACTAGATCCCAAAACCAAAGCATTCTGGGCTACCCTGGTGCAACTACTATCATCTTGCACCTGTAGGTGTTCATTCCCTGTATCACTTTTGGTATGAGTGCTACAGGACAAAAGGCATAGCCGTCCAGACCCTCCCAGGAGATTTTCAATGCATCTATGTTCATAGCATTTGCATCTGGGACTGGTGAGACATAGATTGGTAGTTTGTGATCCAATTTGGTGGCAAACATGTCCACCATTGGTGTGTACTAGACTAAGCCAAATTAGACTGAATATTTGAGAATGAAGAGACCATTCTGTCTGAATTATTTGTCTTTCCTGGAGAGACTGTCGACTATGACATTGAGGCAACCCTGAATGTGTCTGGCTCTTATGAGTATGTTTCGAGGATTGCAGTAGGCCAAGATGCGCCAAACCAGGAGACACCGGTCCCAAGAGTGTGTTCCCTCTTGTTTGCTCAGATAACTGACTACAGTAGCATTGTGTGTTGCTATCAGAACCCTTTTGTCCAGAATTTGTTTTGAAAGCTCTTTTAAGGCCAGAAACACTGCCTTTAACTCAAGGACACTGATATGAAGCAATTTCTTGATCTGTCCAATTGCCACTGACTGTCATGTTTTCTAAATGAGCTCGCCAACCTTGATTTGATGCATTTGTGAAAATAAGGGTATTGTGTTCCTGTGGATGAAAAGGATAACCCATTTTTTAGATTTTTTGGATCTTCCACCACTGAAGATGACTTTTCAGAAAGTTTGAAACAGGAATCTTCAGGTCTAGTGACTGGGGATACTGCCAGTTTGTTTTTAGGTACCACTGGAAAGGGCGCATATGTAACCGACCCATTGGTACTGTCTTTTCTAGGGATGCTAGTACACCCATCAGGGACATACGAAACCTTGGGGTTGTTTGTGATGCGATCTCCATGTCCTGAACAGATTTTCTAGAATTTTCAACTTATTTTCGGTTGGAAAGACTTTTCCCTGTATCAACTCGAAATGGAAACCCAGAAAGTCGATTGTAGTTTTGAGCTCTGATTTTTCTAAAATTATCACAAAGCCGAGTTCTTGAATCGTATGGACGAGTTCTTTTGTCTGGAGCTGACACTGGTGTCTGGTATTTGCTCTTAACAACCAGTCGTCCAGGTATTGGTGAACTCAAATTCCGCGAGACTGACGAATGAGCTTTGCTTCTTTTACAATCCGCGTGAACGATAAGGGTGCAGTCGCCAACCGCAATGGCAGTACTTTGAGGTGATACGTTTGTTTGTCTACATGGAAACATAGCCAATGTTATGAATCTGGGTGTATGCGCACGTAAAAGAACGCATCTTTCAGGTCTATCGAAACTAGCCATTCACCTTAAGTGACCGAGTTTCTGGTTATCTGTGCTGTCTCCATCTTAAAAGTTGGAACTAGCAGGCATTTGTCCAGGACACTGAGATCTGTCACAGGGCGCTATTTATTGCCGGGTTCTGATACAAGAAATAGTCTGCTGTAAAATCTGGAGATGGTAAATTGTGCCTCTTTTGAAGCATTTTCGACACTCTTAGGTAGCCATGTTTTCCCTGTCTGTAACCGCTTTAAATTATGGGATGTACAGACATGGGCGGATTCGACTGGAATATTATTCGATAAGCCGTCTCACGATTTGCACAACCCTTGTATTAGGTATGGAGATCTGTCGAAACTGGCCATTAACCTTTTGTGACCGTGTTTGTTAATAAAAATCGTCGACTCCATTTCACAGCTTGGAGAGACGTATGCATATTCAGGACACAGAGATACCCACTGGCCAATGATATTGTAAGATGCAAGGAAAAAGACAGGAATGGCCATCTATCCATGCACTAACCTTGCCCAATGCTGATTAACTTCCTTGAATAGACTAAACTTCTTGTATAGGCTATCCGTACTTTATATTAATACAGCACACCACACACCAACGATCCATGTCATGAAGAAAGCAAATGTTTCCATCTAAAACAAGCAGCATTGTGTCAGATATGATAGAGGAAACTATTTTACTGAGAAGATACTGTGACTTGTAGTCTTTTTCAGAAGAAAGTGTGTGAAAATAAACATATTAAATGCAACACAATATTTTCAGCAACATGGCGGATTGTTTTCCTGTCTGTAGCACCTGCAGTAGAGCCACATGAAAGGGGAGTTTCGATTGGAGGGCTACATAGTACCCATTCAAAAACTGCACAACTCTGAGATGGCAATAATATTTTCACTTAAACCAGCTATTTATAGGTATTTCTACTACTACACCAGAATCCCCTATTTCATTGAGAAAATTGGTGGGAAAGCGTATGTATTATCTTCTCTATAATGAAGTAATAAATGGTCCACCAGCCAGTTGTAGAATAAAGACAAGGCAATGGAGGAAATTAACCATCTTGATGCCTGGTAAATAGGTTGAAAGCAAACGTTGGTAAACTTGTGCAGTAGATCTTGTAGAAAATGAAAGGTTACTGCTGCATTCTTTCATAAAAATCCACCAGGACTTCATGAAAGGGATTTGCCATTGGACGATCTGAAGTATATCTTTTCCTCCAAGATGAAGGGTCACCCTCTGTCTGTCTACCAAGTGGAGAGGCTACTAGCGTTCTGGAGGTTTAATTACTAACCCCAGAAAACGAATTCTAATCTGACCAGCTATCAAATCTAAATGACATCTGGTGTTGGAAAAGCAAACTCTAGTAGATCTTCTACTGCTAGCTGTTTTTCAATCGCAGCAGGCCTCTTAATGCTGCCATTTTCAGGAAAATGTGGCCAATTCAAAGACTTCTGTTGGAGATCCCTCATAAATGATGAGGTAGGTAGCTTGAACTAACAAATTGAAGAATCTTCTGTCGTAGATCCTCTACCAAAGACTGTTATACAGCCAAGGGGGATCTAAGAATGCTGTCATGGATTACTCAACCCTCAGCAAGAAATATTGTACTTCAGATCTGTAGAATAGGAAGTCTTAAACTTCTTTCTTCTTAGCACGAACTCTATGAAGTCTAAAAGAACGCATCTGCCGTCTAGGAATAGGGCAGAGTTGAAAAAGCTTCACGTGTTGCCTCCTCGACGACCAAAAATTGAATGAGGATCTCTCGACAAAGTCCAACCGACAATGTGTTGTGCGCATGCGCACCTATCACTAACTACGGGGTTCACCTCTCGAACAAGAATAATTTTTAAATATTCTTGTTGGTCGCCGCGTTTTGCCTCCACAAAACCAAGTAAGCATTTGTGAGGATAAGGTAAGGCTATTTTACGCAATAAAAAATATCACTTTCTTATACAGGTTTTTGTATTACACATTAAGAACAATCGAAAGTTTGGAATGACGCAAGCCCATATTATATTATTCCAGTCTCTATTCTACGGTAAAAATGCTCGATGTTATTTTCCAGTGGACTGAAAACCCGAGACTAAGATTTTGCAAATGCACTACACATTTGTATTTTGCCTAAAAACTAGGGATAGGTTGATAGCCCTGGTGACTCGGTATCAAGAGCATTTTACCGAAATGGAAATTGGAAATAAACTCTGAATATGAAGAAATTGCACACTTTTACCCCATATTTTTGTACATTTGAAGACTTTTATGGTGATTAGGCTGAGAGGCCATGTTTTGGTGTCATGAGTTTCACTTCCTATCAGTGGCCTATTCGACAGGAGATGAACTAAGATGCATCTTTTTTATGCTTTTTTTTCTTATTGAAACAACAAGGCCGAAAGGAGTTTCTGTCTACTGGCACAAGCTGCAAAGCCATCAGAAACACGAGTAGTGTACTGAGGTGGTTACCCATTCAGGTACTAACATAGCCCATTGCTGCTTAACTTCAGGGATGAGATAGGTATTTATCACACTATGCCACAATTCGTGAAAGTTGAGAGACAAAAAATATGAAAAAAGTGATCTCTAGAAGCGTGAGCCTCGCAAGAGCTCGTCCTAAAAAAATATACTACCGACCCATCCTTACTGAGAACCACTGTAATTTTTGCAATTGCATTGAATTTTTTCCATTGTCTTGACTGGATACCCCTTTGCAAATACATCGGATCTTTTCTTCACTGAAACCTAGATTTAATCTAATTCTAATCAACTTTTGTAGGCCTTACTGTAACTGAACAGCAAGTTCGAAAGAAATTCAAAGCTGACAGAAGAAAAGGATAAAAAAGTTGTGCCCTGTAAATGGTATTATGAAGGAAAATAACAAGGTAATTGTTTAAGTGTAAAAAATAGGTTAAAACATATTTAAAGAAATACTACAACTGCAATATCCTCGTTCGACCTTGAAGAAGGGGTCCAAGGTCAAATCTAACCACACAAATACATTCCCAGCCCATGATTTCCTATGGTTTACCATTCCAAACCTCTAGGACCAATTATAAATGAGTTATAAGCACTTTTAAGCTTGGCTGTCCTCATTTGACCTTGAAGGAGGGGTCCAAAGGTCAAATCTGACCATACCAAAAGATTCCGAGCCAATGATTTCCTATGGGATGGTTTACCATCCCAAATCTCTGTCACCAATAATAAGCGAGTTGTAGGTACTTTCAATTTTCGCTATCCTCATTTGACCTTGAAGGAGGGTTCCAAGGTCAAATCGGACCATATCAACAGATTCACAGCCCATGATTTCCTGTCTGTTTACCATCCCAAACCTCTGGGACCAATAATAAGCAAGTTATAAGCACTTTTAAGTTTGGCTATCCTTGTTTGACCTTGAAGGAGGGGTCATTGAAGGTCAAATCTGACCACACCAAAAGATTCCCACCCCATGATTTCCTACAGGTTGGTTTATTATCCCAAACCTCTAGGATCAATAATAAGGGTGATATAAGCACTTTTCATGACTGACAAAAAACACCTGTGGTGGCCATCTTGTTTCTCAAAATGAGGCCAAAAATATTTCCAGACAACATTTTATGGTTATTAATATATACTGCAAACTTAAGAAAGCTAGCTATAATATTTTTTTTCATCAGAGCAGTAATGGCGAAATCTCTCTCTACACACTGCGGCTATCCAGTGGATACAATGATTTACTCAACAGTGAGAACCTGAAAGTAGCTATTGCTCAGCTATGCCATGACATAGAGGTCTGCAATTTCACTATGTTATAGCTGACCAAAAATTCTGTGAATAACATATTTAACAAATTACTCTAAATGTTATAGTTTTCAAGTTACAACTGATTTACTCAACAGTGAGAACCTCAAAGGAACTATTACTCAGCTATGCAATGAGCTACATGTCTGAAATTTTACTATGTTATAGCTAACCCAAAAGTAGGTGAACAACATATTTAAGCAAACTACTGTAAATGCACAAGTTTTCAAGCTACAACTGATTTACTAAATAGTGAGAACCTGAAAATAGCTATTGCTATTAGGTGAATGACAGTTTTTTTTTCAAAATACTGTAAATGCAATAGTTTTCAAGTTACAGGTGGTTTACTGAACAGAAAGAACCTGAAAGTAGCTATTGCTCAGCTATGCAATGAGCTAAAGGTCTGCACTTTTACTATGTTATAGCTAACCCAAAAGTAAGTGAACAACATATTTAAGCAAACTACTGTAAATGCAATAGTTTTCAAGCTACAACTGATTTACTCAATAGTGAGAACCTGAAAATAGCTATTGCTCCGCTATGCCATGAGCTATAGGTCTGTAATTTCACTATGTTATAGCTGACCCAAAAGTAGGTGAACAATATATTTTAACAAAATACTCCAAATGCAATATTTTTCAAGTTATAGCTGATTTACTCAACAGTCAGTACCTGAGAATAGCTATTGCTCAGTTGTGCCACGAGCTATAGGTCTATAATTTCACTATGTTATAGCTGACCCAAAAGTAGCTGAATAACATATTTGCACAAATTTCAGTAAATGCAATAGTTTTCCAATTATAACTGATTTACTCAACAGTGAGAACTTCAAAGTAGCTATTACTCAGCTATGAAATGAGCCACAGGTCTGAAACTTCACTATATTATAGCTGACCCCAAAATAGGTGAATAACATATTGAAACAAAATACTCTAAATGCAATAGTTTTCAAGTTATAAGTGATTTACTCAACAGTGATAACCTAAAAGTAGCTATTACTCAGCTATGCCATGAGCTACAGGTCTGAAATTTTACTATGTTATAGCTGGCCCAAAAGTAGCTGAATAACATATTTATACGAAATTCTCTAAATGCAATAGTTTTTAAGTTACAAGTGATTTTACTCATGATGGAAGTCACTGAAAAGCCCAAAAGTAGCTATTACTCACTTAGCTATTGAGACAGACACCCAACTTACTCACCATATTGTAGCTATGAAAAAAGTAGCTGAATAACATATTTTAACAAAATGCTCTAAATGCAACACTTTTCAAGTTATAAGTGATTTACTCAACAGTGATAACCTAAAAGTAGCTATTACTCAGCTATGCCATGAGCTACAGGTCTGAAATTTTACTATGTTATAGCTGACCCAAAAGTAGCTGAATAACATATTTATACGAAATTCTCTAAATGCAATAGTTTTCAAGTTATAAGCGATTTACTCAACAGTGATAACCTAAAAGTAGCTATTACTCAGCTATGCCATGAGCTACAGGTCTGAAATTTCACTATGTTATAGCTGGCCCAAAAGTAGCTGAATAACATATTTATACGAAATTCTCTAAATGCAATAGTTTTTAAGTTACAAGTGATTTTACTCATAATGGAAGTTACTGAAAAGCCCAAAAGTAGCTATTACTCACTTAGCTATTGAGACAGACACCCAACTTACTCACCATATTGTAGCTATGAAAAAAGTAGCTGAACAACATATTTTCACAAAATGCTGTAAATGCAACACTTTTGAAGTTATAAGTGATTTAGTGCATGATTTCATGAATTTTAATGCATTAAAAATTATTAAAAAAATTTATTAAAAAAAAAGCAAGACAGATCCAGGTCTCATACTCACACAAAAGAATCTACCTCTGGCCTAGTACATATATGCAAGATATGAGAGAAATCCCTGCAATAGTCACTGAGAAAATTGTGATAAAAAGTTGAAATTTTCACACTTTTGGTGGGGGTACCCCCCTTGTAATGTCTCTAGCAAACAGACGAACAGACAGATTTGCATGCCTTGAACAATTTTTCATCCTCGATAGATAAGGTATCTTTTAAAAAAAACAGCATGTCTCTAGGCCTTGTAGTTTTGGAGAAGAAGTTGTTCACGCGTACGCGTACGCCCACGCCGCAGAGTGATGACATAATGTCAGCTGACTGACAAGTCAGCTGACATAAAAAGTACAGCAACAGAGTACAACTTCCAATTTAAAAAAACAAGAAAAACAAGGGTTACAAAAAATGCCAGCACCATGGTGATATAGTGTTAATGAAGAGATTATTGCAGATATGCTTTAATAAACAGGAATGTTTTAAATTTCTTTCAGAAAGAGGCAATATAGGAAGCGGGTCAAATATCATTACATAATTCATTCCAGTACTGTAGGTATATTAAAGCCAAAATGTGTTTAAATTGTTAGTCAAATCTCTACAAAATTACTGCATATTTAATAGTTTACTTTATAGGCACCGGTTAAACCTTTACGGAAGCATTAATTCTTTCAACATTTGATACTTTCATTGACTGAAAAACTAATTAAATTGTCACTATTGTTGTACATTATATAAATTATTTTCCTCTATGGAAGCCAATGAAATACACTTTTTTCATTTACATTGTACATTTTATATTTTCCTGGATAGACAGAAAAAAATAATTAAGCCTTAACAAATACATGCAACATTTGATATTTTCTGACTAAAATATTAGTTAAATCATAACATATGCTGAACCTTTGTACTTCCATGAATGAATCTCAGCTAACGTTAATATATACATTAAAGATGTTATACTTTCATGACTAAAACAATTAAAAATTTGCAAATACATTTAATATTTGACATATTCATGCCTGGGGAAATTTAACTTATATAATCCTGTTATATACATGTTCTAAACCCAATTGCTATGTATTGTTGCTTTGCTCTGGATTACATATATAGGTTGAATAATATGTTTAATGGTAAAAAGCCAACATGGGTGTTGTTAAATGAGTTATCTTACAACCGGAAAATTACCATGTGACATATTTGTCCTAACTACAGGGGAAATACAGACCAGGATGTATTTTTTTGTAAACACCGGCACCCCGGTACTATGGATAATTAGCGTCAATAACTTCCAGTTTTTCACTTATATCTCAGTGTTAGCTACAAATATGTATTATACATCATTAGAAAGGTCATTTTACAGCACTTCTGCTCGTGTGTGTTGCAGAAAAAATATATCACTCATGAAGATTAACAATATAATACTTGTGCTGCGCACTCGTATAATATTGTTATCTTCACTTGTGATATATTTTCCTGTATATGTCATTCGGGAAGTTTCCCTATTTTATCACAGGTAATGATACAAATCTACAGGATAAGGATGCTATTTGTTTTAGTTTTTGAGTGATAAAATAAGAAAAATATATACTTTGCAAGGGTCATTTTACATATATTATTCACTATTTTCTTTGAATTATAAGTAAAATATGTGTAAAAAATTTACTGCCAATACACATTTTTTGAAAATTGTTAAAAACTTTTATTCATATGGGTATTTATCTTACTCTCAGAGTTTTTCTTAGACAATGGCTGTATTCTAAGAAAATACTTATTCTAAGAATATGAATGACTGTGAAGACTCGTCCAGAGAATTATGTGTTATCATCTTGAGCCTTCTATAATACAGGTCTGGACTAATTTGCAAGAAAAAGCTATTATAGCAGATAAATTTTTAGTTGTCAATGTATCTCTCTATTAATGCTAAAATACACAAATTTAATAGATTTGATTTTCCCCCAATACTTTCCAAATCTTTATCATGAATACTTTTACTTTCCTTAATGTATGACAAATAACATTGTAAATACTTAAAAATTAAAGTAACTATATACTGCAAACAACAGAGTCATATCACAAATGTATATTAAGTTAGATAATACCCTTAAAGGTGAACATTATTCAGTTTGACAGTCTGAATGGTTAACTCACTATCATCACAAAAAACTACCGACTTTTGACAATTGAGCCCAATTTCGCAGTGAAGAAGAAACACAAGGAGTCACTGAATGTACACAAACCTGGTATGGGGATCTGTAACCCAGGTCAGTAACCCGGATATTTACACAAAATAACTAGAAGAATGTTTTTGCTAACAAAAACTAAGCGTCCCAAAAAGGTTCACCGCAATATAATATACAGTAGAAAAAGGTTTTTTGAAAATAAAAACATGCAGTGCTGAGAGAAGAAGTGAAAGTTAAGCAGACAGTGTGGAAGTTTATGCATTAACATGAAAGAAAAATTTAAGCTTTATTTTGTTTTCTATGGTTATAAATTGTGAAAAGTTAATTGAATAAATGCTCTGGCTCAGATTCCATAAAGCATTCAATACTTATAATAGGTTGAAAATTACACCATAAAACTACTTAATGAAAGAGTAACAGTGCTTTATAAATGCCATATACCTATTTACATTTTAGAAAAAGGCATAGTAAAATTTGAGCCTTTGGAAAGGCAAGAAGTTTATGACACAATGCTGTGACCACATCTATCCCAATGAGTAAATAAAAGGTCAATGTTCCCACAAGCCTATTTATATCTTATGAATAATGCTCATTTCTATTTAGATATAATTGAAAATCAGCTATTTTATGACCCCAGTTTGACCCATAAGGGATGGTCAGGGGGTAAATCTGACGGGCTATCTAGACTCTTCACATAAGGTTTCCCAAAACCTCTTAATATATTCTAAACTCTAAAAGCAAGAATAAAGGAGATATAAGGCAAAAACACAAAATCGGCTATCTTATCACCCCAGTTTGACCCATATGGGGGGATCCGGAGGTAAATCTGACCAGCTATCTAGACTCTTCACATATGGTTTCCCAATACCACTTAATACATTCTAAAGTTGTAAAAGCAAGAAAAAAAGTGATAAAAGGCAAAAACACAAAATAGGCGATTTTATGACACCAGTTTGACCCATAAGAAGGGGTCCAGGGGTAAATCTGACCAGCTATCTAGACTCTTCACATAAGGTTTCCCAATACCTCTTAATACTTTCTAAAGCTGTAAAAGAAAGAATAAAGGAGATAAAAGGCAAAAAAACCAAATCAGCTATTTTATGACCCCAGTTTGACCCATAAGCGGGGGGGGGGGGGGGGGGGGGGGTCTGGGGGTCTGGGAGTAAATCGGACCTGCTATCTTGACTCTTCACATATGGTTTCCCAATACCTCTTAATACATTCTAAAGCTGTAGAAGCAAGAATAAAGGAGATATAAGGGAAAAAGACGAAATTGGCTATTTTATGACCCCAGTTTGACCCCTACAGGGGGGTCGGAGGGGAAATTTGACTTGCTTTCTAGACTCTCCACATATGGTTTCCTACTACCTCCCAATACATTTTATGGCTCTAAATGCAATACTTAAGAAGATAATAGGGGGGTTCACATGAATTTTAAGCTTTCTGATTGGTACCTGTGAGAAAATCGCCTATAAATCGGTCACTTTTCATCGGATTGCTCCCAAAATCTAATCAGCTCGCGTTTTTGATAGTATGAACACATGTATGAAGTTACAAGCCTCTGCGGTCAGTAGATTTTCCTGAACTGCGACGACGGGCGCGTGTACCCGAAAAAACTATTTTTTGATCATGTGACCTTGATAAAGATGAAAGGTCAAATTTAAGCATGTGGAAAAATTTTCCCACGCTTCCAATAATAAGGGAGATATTCAAGGGAGACCATAATGCGACGGCGGCTGCCAGGAAAGTGACGCGAAACCAAATAAGCGCCCTTTTCAGGGACGCTTAATTACAGATTGCCACTACAGATACAGATTATCTTTAAGGAGAACATAAACCACAGCCAGACCATAGATTACATGGAAATATGGCCCTGATCTAATGTACAGTGGATTTGGTCCAAGTTGAAGTTGCAAAATGTCTGCCATTTACTTCTACTTATGGCAACTTCTAATTGTACTCACTTTTATAAAGATATGAAGTACTAAAGACATGATACAGTTAAATTATCTTGTTATTAACACATGACAATGTGAGATAACTCTACTAGGTAGTCTGTTTGATGTTTTGATTTAATAACACAATTTTGAGGAAGCAGGCACAGAAAAACAAAATGGTGCTATTTTGTCACATCTTTAAAATATTTTGACACTTCTGTACACACAAGATTTATAGGGTCTATTTATACCTTGTTATTCCCGTTGAAAAGTAACACTTTGTGCATCAAATTAGGTTCTAGTTATGACCATATTCTGTACAGCAAACTTCCAGTTTTCCTTGTATTTTTCACTAATAATTATTGGGACTTAGAAACTACTTCTACGTATGGCAATATTCTACTTATGATAGTTCCACATACACCAAATCTAGTGTATATGGTTTTCGAGCTATTTATATAGACAAGCAAACAGACAAATGGATGCCATTACAACATCCTAACCCATCCCCTTTGAGATGTTAGTGTAACAAAAGAAACACTACATTCCTTTCAGAAATAAACCTTCTCAAGTATTAATGAACATAATAAATCAAAGATTGTCAATTCGTGTACTTCTGAGTTGGACCTAATGCTTCTTACAAGTGCTGAGATGTTAGGATTCACCAAGATCTGACTCCCTTTGAAGATCTAGCTGTTGTCGCTTCTGAAAAAGGGTACATAGACTCATATAATATTGAAACGGCAGCACCAATGATGAAATGTCACCTCTCTCATGAGTGAACTAGCAAAAAGTTGGGGATGGACAGTTACTAGAATGAAAATCCAACCAATATTAAAAAAATAGCATCAGAGATGCCCGTACCCCACAGCCTGGGGAAATAGTTTTCAACACCATGAGATATAGAAGTAGTGAACCAGTACACAGATTAGGATATTTTCAGAGCAGTGTCAGTGTCCAAATAATGTTTAAAGATTAAGTATTAAAACAAGACAATTCAGTAAACTAAAAATTCTGAAGCTTTAAGACTTCTCCCATTTTGATTTTCATTTGTATGGTTGAATTATGGTTTGGATGTTTTGAATATTACCCATACATACAGATGTGACAATACATGCTTTTATGTGGTTGGTTCAAAACCTGTGGCTCACTTGATGCAATACCATCTGTTACAATGGGAAGTTACAAAAGAAAAACGGTTAATCAATTCTAATATGACTTTAACAGTGTTTAAATCTACATCAAAAGACACCCAAAGGTGCAACAACAAAGATTCAAGTAAAAAGATGTAAGAGAGATATAAGAGAGATAAAATAGTATCAGATATCCTCGTAGAGACATAAAATAGCATCGGATATGCAAGATCAAAGGTCAAATCCAGGTCACATATAACCCTTGACAAATGTCCCTAGCAAGTATCAACTTCCTACACCTTACGGTTTCTGAGATACAGGCCAGACAAACTTCTACCCATCCGAACATCATGGGTGAAAAAAATACCTCGACAGCCCTTAAGGGCTGTGGGTAAAAAGATACATGACCTGAATTAAATTACTCAAATTTTAGTATATAGCACCAGGATACAAATTGTGGTTGAATTAAAAAAATCTATAGTTAACAAATATGACATAATCATTAAAATATGAAAAAAAATATGTAGCGAAACACACATTTTATAAGGTAAGGTAACAGGTAGTCATATTAGATAGTCAAATTTGACCTAACATTAGCTTTTAATGGAGCTAATTTACATTGTAAAGAAATACTAGAAAATTCCGAGTGATAATACAAGATTGGTGGTGGGTGATTACTGAGGCAAAGTACATGTAAATATATCTTGTAAAATACATACCTTCATACTATTCTACACAAAGGGAAAGGGGCAGTAAACACTAGATAACACAAAAACGTGCACAGAATAATGCCATTCACCAATATTTTGCTGTTACACATTTGCAAGTTTTTAAAGTACTGGGGATGTATTCACACAGAAGAATCAAGCTGAGCCAAAATCATAATTAAAGTATACAGAAACTGGCTCAGTTAATCTTTGAATCACAAAGTGTAGTTGATCTCAGGGATCAAGAAGATTGTTACTAATATTGTATTTAAAATGCATTCTTTAAATTGAATTACACGTGGTGGAACAACTGCTGTTTATAACAAGTGACATACATAAATTTGCCAGGTGCCAGGTTTCAAACCCAGAGCTCACAACTGACTGGTTTGGGTACTGATTATGCAGCTGGTATTCAAATCTGGCCCATTCAACAAGGTCAGACCATGCTGTACAACAGTTCCAGTTTAATTGACATAAGCAATACACTGTCTGCCGGCAGAGATAGTCCACACACAGATTTACCAGTTAGAGCAAGTAACATTACGTAAATTCACTGTAAGTTCGTTGTCAACATCCATGCTAAACTTTATGAATTCTAAAATTGTTCTGTCTAGCAGGCCTTCAAGAGTGTAGTCACTGCCAGAGTGGCTGGTGATCTCACTTGCTATGGTAACTTCCTAAAATTTTCTTTGTTGACTATCACACTTGACCACTGCAGCTTTACTCATTAAATTGCCGGGACAATGATTACTAATGGATTTGATTTGATTTAATTGGGTTTAATATTGTATTGTTGTCAACATATTGTATAGGTTATATCACAGCAGGTACTTTTAAAGGCAGAAGAAACCAGTACATAGGGGTTGGTAAAAAAACTTCACTGTAAAAACTACTGGGCATCAGTAAGCAACAACCAACTTTCCCATATAGGGTCTGAGGTTTAAACCATAGACCTCAGACATGGGAGGTAGTGTGTTACTCTCTACACCACCGAGCCTTCACAATTACTAATGGAAAGTACATCATCTTACTGTTCAGCTACACAATGGTCAATGTTGGGTTTTGATATTCCTTTTGTACTGTAGTTGTAGGATTCTTGCTGGTATTTGTACTCAATGCATTATCTCAAAGTGCCGTGTAACATATAATAGCTGCACAAGTATAGCCCAAGCTATAGTGAGTGACATACTCCTAACATAGGCTCAGGTATAACCATTGTTCAACATCCCTTTAGCTTGTCACTGGGAGCTAGGGCACAATGACAGAGGACCAGCAACTAATAAAAGTGGTTATCCAAGTCACTATGTGGTACAGCCTGTACCTGGAATCAACCCAATAAGCCACTATTTTTGTATTTGTATTTATACTCAATGCAATATCTCCATGTACTACAGAAAAGCGCTATATGACCCATCCGACTTCAAAAGTACAGCCCAAGCTCTCAAGTTACTGACATTCCCCTAACTGAAAGACAGAAGCTCAAAGATGGCCATTTGTCAAAATCCTTGAGGTTCTTGAGCCTACCACTGGAGATTGGACCCAATGACAGAGGACTGCCATTTCAAGTGGTCATCTGAGCCACTATGTATCTGCCTGTACCTGGGTTGGAACCCACATCCTCTGTCTTCCTAGTTTAGTGTGTTGCCCACTAGTGGCAGATGTGGTCATATTGGATGAGGTAATTATGATTTCTTGAATATTTTCATCAGCTGGATTCGAAGCCACAGCTACAGAAATAGATCTGCATGGTTATTTGCCAAACTCATAATCTTAATGAGAACAAATACAACATCCTCATGCAAGGTCAAATAAGTTCAACCTTTTTTTTAAATTAACAAAAAATAATATGAAAGGCAAAATGTACAGCATATTCAGATAAATCCAAAACATGCAAAAGAAATACTATTTTTAGCATTGCAAAATGTATACTTAAAACATAAATAGATGTCACCAATAAGAATCATGTGTTCAGCCAGAGCAAGGAAATAGATATAGGTTCCAGGTAACAAACATATAATGCAGCTGATTTGAGGAATGAATTGAATTCATATTTCGCTAAAAGTGTGTGATCATTTACACTATCTTTAAATAATTCATCAGTTTTTACCAGGGCTTTAAACTATGTCTAGTATTTTCAAGTCAATAAGTACTTCATCCTCTGGTCATGCCCGACCCACATAAAAAAATATAAAAAATTCCCAATCATTACTTTTTGAATAGTGAACACAGACAGAGAAACAAGCAGACAAATAAACACAACCAAAAACATAATATCCTGCTGGAATAAATAAGCTTAAAAGAAAAAGAAACATGCAAGTTCATTCGAAATAATGTAATACTTGTTCCCATTGGTCAGAAATTCATCCAAATCCATTGGCTGTATTGATTGAAATAGATACCATAAATCAAGGATATAGAAAAACATAATATCATAACTTATTTATGTGAATGAACCGAGCTAGTTAATGCCACAATTTTAACAGGTATTAGTATGATTGTACACAATATAGGAATTAAGTTAATTGCCTTATTATATATGTGATCATATAATCAAATATATTTTTAAATATCTAACACTGGTACAGTACTATTTTCCAACTGTTAATATTCATTGGCCTGACGGATGAATATATAAATTTACTGAAAAAACATGCTATTTTACATTTCTGAACCAGTTACTGTAGAACCTAAAATCAAGACGTCCAAATAAAAATAGAAAAGATTAAAAGATAGAAGAAAAATATAAAGAGGGGAATATATTTTTAGTTATAAGGTTAATTATCAACACTCTGTAAAATGTGCATAATTAGGAAGATATTAATTTACATAAAAAATCTTGATAAATTATCAATGAGAGCACACTGAAACACATCATTTGATTGTTTGTATTGAAAAATGAAAAACCAAATACTGTTTGAAAATCTTTGGCCACGAATGAGTGCATTATTGAAGTAAATCTCATTCTTGGTCCTTGAAAGAGCACATTTTCAAAGTAAAATTATTTTTGGCCCATGAATGAGGACATTTTAGAGGGTACCATGTAATCTTCGTCAATAAAAAAATACACGTTTGCACAAATAGAATACAAATATAGAAATCAGAAAAAAATATTCTGAATTTTAGGCAGATAACAGCCACTGGTGAAGGTAACATGAAAATACCTGGGATTCCAAAACATTTGCAAAAGAAGCTGTACTTGAGGGAACACAAACCTACTGACTGGGGCCAGAAACAAGATATTCAGAAAATTCCCCCAAAATTCTGTGGACCTTACTTATCTTCATGGAGGAAATGGCCAGCTGCAAACCCCACATTGTGTGATGTGACAGTTTTTGAGTTATGGAGCAGATATTGTCAATAAAAGGGGTTTCGGTCTACTAGCGTGACTGCAAAGCCATTAGAGATACGAGTAGCGCACTGAGCCGGTCACCCATCCAAGTACTAACAAAGCCCATTGCCGCTTAACTTCAGTAATGAGACAGGTACCCATCACACTATGCCACAATTCATGAAAGTCAGGAGACAAAAAAAAAGATCTCTAGAAGCGTGAACCTCATTACAGTTCATGCTTAATAACCCCTCCCAAAATTCTGGAGGGTCGATCGGTACCATCCTTGAGGAGTATTTGTCCAAACTATATTGTTGGGGTAGAGTGGTGGTTTCTAGTGGACTCCAGCAGTGCCTGACGGCCTAAAGAATTTCGAGGTTTGTTTCCATTTGGCAGTTTTACTCAAATTCTTGACCATTACAGTATTAGGCGACAGGCAGACCCCCAACTTGTGTGAAAATATGACCCTGATAAAATGTATAGTTAGCAAGTTATGCATGTACGTAAACCAAAAAAATGAACACAATTACAATACCCTAGTTTCTCCACTTCAGGAGAAGAGAGCAACTGGATCACTGATGAGGTCTTATTGATACAAGTTGACTTACTTTGACAGACCTTGTGAAAGGTCAATTCATGGGGACATTATGGCAAAGTGGTACTGAACTGAAACCACATGAATATATGATTTCCTCTCTGAAGGTATTTTTGAATCTGAGTGCCTGTACCATAACTTGTGTGGACAATATGCATTTTTCTGAGAGAACACCATAAAAAATAAAAAATTAAAAAATTCACGGACTTGTGGGCAAGTCCTCTGACTTCTGATGATTTAATCAAGTGTTTAATAACTAAGAAAGAAGCAAGCAACATGTACGCTGCAGGTGGAATCTTCACTGATTTTCAAATGTTAAAAAAATTAAAAAATTTACAACACACTGGCACTAATTTGGTTAATTTTATTGTAATTGGAATTTTTATAAATAAAAATACTTACATAATCCAAACAGAAGCTTACGTGACATACCGTTCGGTCAAGGACACAGACAATGTGTCTCGCCATTTTTTTATCTTAATGTACACACGTAAACCCCAGCGGGCACCTGCTGGAGGTTATATCTCCACTGTAAGTTGTCATTCTAATTTTGACCCTACCCCTCAGAAGATGGTAGAGGGGAGGAGGGTGGGACTCTCCCTGTTGGGATTATGTAAGTATTTTTATTTATAAAAATTCCAATTACAATAAAATTAACCAATTTTATTGCATAAAAACGTACTTACATAATCCCAACAGAAGCTTGAATGCAGCCCTGAGGTCCATGGTGGGTAGACTTCTGAGGACTGTCAAGTGCTATAGGAGAGTTCTTTAGGTATACAGTTACAAAAAAATGCATACACAATATGTTATACTACAAACACTGTAATATACTACATATATAAATACTAGTATCATTATTACTGTCATAGTCATTACAAGTAATGTTAAAGTGAAAAGTAATTGTAATAAAGTAGCTGTAAAGTACTCACCCACTTATGAAAGCAGCATGCTGTACTGTACATCAAATAATATGTATGAAACCCTCCACCTTGTCTATACAGTAGTGCAGGGGTCAAAGGTCAGCTGTGCCCAGTTGAATAAAACTCCAACAGTCAGAGTGCAGCTGTCCCTCAAGCCAAGCAGCCATAACATGAAGTCTTATCCATATTCTTGTTCCAAAAATCAAAGTCCTAGTACATTCCAGTCCAAATCCATACATCCTGAAAACATAAAGACTGATTATATTATTAAGTCTCAATTGTTCACTACATGCTGTGCAGACACAATGGGACCTAACTTAAAGATATCATCATTTTCCCAGCAAATATCCTTCAAATAAAAGTTTGTAAAGGTATTGTGGGATTTCCAGTAACAGGAGCTCAAGACCTGCTCTAAGGAGATACCTCCTTTAAATGCAAGTGATGCAGCCATAGCTCTAACATCATGAGCTCTAACCTGAGTGACCTGTTGATCAGCCGTATCTGAAGACTGATAGCAAGTTTGAATGGTGTGTTTGATCCACTGGGAAATGGTTATTCTTGTGATATCCTTAGAATAACCCTCCCTAAGGGATACAAAGAGCAGGGCCTTGCCCTTTCTCATGGATTTGGTCTTCTCTAAATAGACCTTGAGGGCCCTAACTGGACAAAGTGACTTGTCCTCCACCAGTGAGCTGTCCAACATGGTAGTAAGGGCTGGTATCACTACTGGCTTAATGGAATCAGGGCCATCCGAAGCCAATTGGTTTTTAGCCAGGAAGGCCGGAGAAGGAGAGACAGTAACTTCTGACCAATTTCTCCTTGAAGAGACAGAAGAGTGAGTCCATGCATGTATCTCACTCCTTCTTTTACCTGAGGCTAAAGCCAACAGGAACACTGTCTTGTAAGTTAGCCACTTCAAAGGAGCCTCTGACAATGGCTCAAAGGGAGGTTTTGTCAAACCTAAGAGGACCAATGAGAGGTCCCATGTAGGTATGGACCTATTTGGTTTAGGTCTATCCCTGGTGAAGCTGGCAATAAGTCTATTCAGTTCTAGACTTTTTGAAATGAATTCACCCTGTGAACCCAAAGCATCAGCAATTGCTGTTCTGTAACCAGTGATTGTAGCTGGCTTGAGATTTTTGACTGTGAACAGGTAGTTTAAAAATTCTGCTACCTGGGGAACAGCTGTTGAGGTGATGTCCACCTTATTCTCTGTACACCATTGCCCATAAATGGTCCACCTTGATTGATAGACTTTTCTTGAGGATTCCCTCTGAGGTGCCTTAATTCTTTCTGCCACCTCAGATGAGAATCTTCCAGAATTGGATTCCTGGAATCCAGAAGCCACACATGTAGATTCAGGTACTCCACGTTGTTGTGGAACCTGTTGGAATGTGGTTGTTTCAGTAATGTCTTCCAATGAGGGAGCTGTAGAGGTACCCTGGTCGAGAGATCCACCAGATCCCAGAACCATGACATACCTGGCCACCCTGGAGCCAGTACTATCATCCTGCATGGGTATGTTACTACTTTTTGAATTACTTGTGGCAGGATGGCTACTGGACAGAAGACATAGCCATCTAGGCCTTCCCAACAGATATTCAATGCATCTATTTTCCAAGCCTTTCTGTCTGGGACAGGAGATACATAGATTGGAAGTTTGTAATTTAGATGAGTTGCAAATAGATCTACCATTGGTGTGTGCCAAACTTTGCAAATTTGGTTGAATATCTGTTGGTGAAGTGACCACTCCGTCTGTATGACCTTGTCCCTTCGTGATAGAGAGTCTGCTATGACATTTAGGGATCCAGGTACGTGTCTTGCCCTTATCTGGATTCTTCTGGAATTTGTGAATGCAAGAATTCTCCAGATAAGAGCACACATTTCTATGGAATGTGTGCCTCCTTCTTTGTTCAGATAAGATATTACTGTGCTGTTGTCTGAACAAATGAGCACTGTTTGACCTTGTAAGTGTTCCTGAAAGCCCTTTAGGGCTAGAAGAACAGCTTTTAGCTCCAATACATTGATGTGGAGCTGGGCTTCCTTGTTTGACCAGAGACCACTTAACACTATCTCGTTTAAGTGAGCTCCCCAGCCTTTTTGTGAGGCATCTGTAAACACCAGTGTGTTGTGTACCTGAGGATGGATAGGAGCACCTGCCATGAGATTTTTGATATCCTCCCACCACTTTAGGTGCTTCAGGAAATTTCCTGTTACTGGAATCCTTATGTCTAATGACTGGGGAAACTTCCAGTGCGACTTTAGGTACCACTGGAAAGGTCTCATGTGTAGCCTTCCTAGTGGCACTGTTTTTTCCAAGGAAGCTAAAGTCCCTATGAGCGACATGAGCTTTCTTGGAGTCAAAACTAATGACTTTCTGATGGAAATAGTCTGAGCGTTTAGCCGATCGAGTTTCTACTGGGTTGGGAACACTAGACCCCTCTGAAGGTCGAAATGATAGCCCAGAAAATCCAGTTTTTGCGTGGGTATCAATTCCGATTTTTGAAAATTGATAAGCCAGCCTAGTTCTTGGACCAATTGAACTAACTTTTCCGAATCTTTGAGACACTGATCTTTTGATGGTGACCGAAGAAGCCAGTCGTCCAGATATTGATGGATTCTGAGGTTCCTGGCTTGAGCTATGAGTTTGACCTCTTTGACAATGCGAGTGAACTCTAGGGGAGCTGTCGCGACACCAAAAGGAAGAGCTTGAAACTGAAAAACCCCTTTTTTGGTCTGAAATCTCAGATATTTTTGAGATTGTGGATGTATTGGAACATGGAAATAAGTGTCTGTGAGGTCTATCGAGATGACCCACTCCCCTTTTCGAATCGATTTCCTGATAGATTCGGCTGTTTCCATCTTGAATGTCGGTACATGTAAATGAAGGTTTAACATACTTAGATCTATTACTGGTCTCGAACGATTCATGGGTTTTGGAACCAGAAAAAGTCTGCTGTAATATCCCAGAGTAGTGAGTTTTTTGACAGGAACTATCACCTTTTTTGTAAGCATGGCCTGAACTGCCTCTTGGAGGGCGCCATCTTTGTTTTTGTTGTGATATTCGCTCAAAATGAACGGAATTTTCGACAATTTTGGAAGAAACTGGAAGTCTAGGCGATAGCCATGTTGCAGTAAACTTACTACTCTGGGATGGGCGTGGTTTTTTAACCATACCTGCCAAAAAGTCCGCAATCTTGCCCCTGGGAAGTCATTTCCTCTTTCCACCTCTGCCTCCTCGCGATGCGCGCGCAGAGAAGTGGCCATAGGTTGAATTTTGCTGCGTTCCTTTGTCACGAAACGACCTGGTATTCTCCTGAGATTTTGGATGTGAAGACTTCCGGAAATCGAAGCTCTTGACAGACTCTCTGTAGGACTTGGGTTCAGAATCCTTCATAATGGAGAGTCTTTTGATCATGTTATCCTCAACATGGGATAGGATATCTGAATTAAACACCTCCTGCTGGTCAAAATGATCAGTACGCAAGTTTGCCAAGTCCTTAGGACCTAATTTTGAGCTGCAGTCCTTCAATAAGCTGTCCCTCCTTGCAAGTAGCATATTGCAGGCCAGAGTCATATTCTGTTTCAGGACTGTATCCAGAGCTATTTCTAAGGAAGATGTGACAGAAGCCTGGAGCTGAGAGTATTTGATCATGAGATCTGCAGATTCCCTGATGGTTTCCAGATCTTCTGAACATTTGATCTCAGTAGCTAACTCCTGGATCCTATTGTTGAGTTCCTCAATAGCCATTTTAAACCACACAACATGGCCCAGGATTTGAACATTTTCTCTGCAAACTGTCTCCTGCACAATAAACTGCTTGGAAGGTACAGAGATTGAAGATGACAAAGACTTTACTTTAGCTATGTTGAAGTATGAGTCAGGAAGTTTAGGAGCTTTCAGAGGAGTATTTTGAGGAGAGGTGGTGTAATAAATCATGTCAGGCCTCTCAAAGGCCAAAAACTGTCCCTGAGATAGAGATTCAGAGCTGGACTTGTCTTTTACTGTGGTTCCAGAGGCCTTTCTGAATCTATAGTCCCACATGGACTGTATATCTTGAACAGGAGGTAAAGCCAAATTCTGTTTTCTGACCACCTGCTTTGAAGGTTTCTTAGAGAATGCAGAGGGAGCCACAAGGCACTCTACTTGTGGTACCTCTAAATCCAACAGATTCCTGATGGCATTGAGCATTTCCACATAGGAGGGATCTAACTCCTGGGAATGAGTGTCTGTATCCCCCTGAGGAGACCTGGATCTATGGCGTTTCGTAGCAGGTAAAGATGATTCCTCATCAAATAATTCCCCCTCTGAGGGGACTGGTCTGCTCTGGGAGGCAGGGGCACACATACCCTGCTCCTGAGAGTGAGGAAGAGCTGTTTTGGAAGATGTAGGTTTATCCCTGCGCTTGAACTCCTCAAATTGAGAAGCCAGGGAAGATAACTGAGAATTCATAGCCTTTAACATCTCCTGAAGAGATGAATCAGGAGTAGAAGTGGAGGAAGTTGAGGACTTTGAAGGAGTTGGCTCATCCAACAGCGAATCATCAAACTTCTCAGCAACTTTACTTTTTGAAGATTTCTTTCTATGAGGAATTTTCAAAGCACCAGCACAAATAGTACAGTCAGTTTCCTTACCAATCACACACTTATCCTTGCCTTTCTTGTCGTTTCTGCATTTCAAACAGGCCTGATGGTTGTCCCAAGGCAACATATCACCTGCGCAAATGGAGTATTTCCTTTGTTTTTCGGACATGGTAAATATCTTTGAAGATCCGAAAAAAACGCGTGTGTACTTGACGGCGGTCAAAATAAGAATGACAACTTACAGTGGAGATATAACCTCCAGCAGGTGCCCGCTTGGGTTTACGTGTGTACATTAAGAGAAAAAAATGGCGAGACACATTGTCTGTGTCCTTGACCGAACGGTAGGTCACGTAAGCTTCTGTTGGGATTATGTAAGTACGTTTTTATGCAATAAAAAGTCATTTTCTACTATTAAGTTTCATGATATTTAAACTTTTATTATCCACCACGTGACGTATTTGCCCTAAATATGGGGAAATACAGACCGGGATGTATTTTTTTTGTATACACCGGCGAGCCGTACTATGGATGAGTATTAACAACCTTCCGTCTTTTCAACAATATCTCGGAAAATATGTAACTTACAAATATGTATAATATATCATTAGAAAGGTGTTCTTACAACGCTTCTGCTCATGTGAATTACATAAAAATCCATGCAGAAATGATTGAGATATTGCAAGTTAAAGATTTAAGCTTTTATATTCAAAAGATTGCCTGTGCTTTTTGACAGCCTTTTCACATTCTCTCATTAAATATTCATGCTATTTAACCCATAAATCATACAAAATGGTGGATAATGAAAGTAAAACATCCCTCATAACAGACATATACAGAAAAAATATATCACTCATGAAGATTAATAATATAATACTTGTGCTTCACACTTGTATAATATTGTTATCTTCATTCGTGATATATTTTTCCCGTATATATCATTTGGGAAGTTTTCCTACTTTATTGTCCAAGCTCAGGTTGTACTTAAATTCCGTTGTAAATTTGTCCATTCCAACTGGAAATAAATTCGAATTTTTACAAAAGTTACTAATACAGGTTTTCACTGAGGATTAGCTTCTAAACAGAGATTTATGCAGGCTTTTATTTTCAGTACCCAGTAAACGTTTAAGTTACAGTTATTTATATTATAAGTAAATGCAGAGTGAAAATTTGCACCAAGTTGGGCACACTTACTTCAGTGGTGAGTATAAAAATACGGCCTTCCACTTTTGGTGCCACAGCACAAGGAAGAGCCTCTCTCTCAACTTCTTGCCTTGTGTTCTGTCGACTAGAAGCAATATCAAAACAACAGTCTACTGCACAATTATACAACCATGATATACAGTAGTTTGATTTGAAAGATTTACAGTATATTGCACCAAGTTGATGGGAGTATCCTGTAAGGTGCCGGTTGTGGAAAAAGGGATGGTGTAGTTACAATATGGTCAAAATTAAAAGCCACATAGCCACACCATCATCATCATCATCATCTTTTTTCTAATTTTCTTTTGTATATATGTCTTCCTGCGAGAAGGCTTTACAATAATCTTTTTTGATTTTGCCCAATTGCATTAATAAAATATTGTTTATGAAAAATTAAAACATCAGTCAGCAGGCAGACAGGGTTATGGTAGTGGGAAGCCAAGTGTGAAAAGGTGTGTCTGCAGTTTGTGTTTGAAAGAAGCTGGTGAACTTACCAGGCCTGGGACGAATTCTTTCAAAAGTATTCGAATACGAATACTTTTCATTTCCATGAATACGAATATGAATACGAATACATCAGTTTCAAAAGTATTCGAATACGAATACGAATACTTTTTGAAAAGTATTTGAATACATTTACGAATACATTTATGAATACATTTTAACTAAACCCCAATTCATACAATCATTTTTAATAAATATTAATAATTTTACCTTTCTGAATAAATTATACAAACATGAAAGCACAATTCAGTAAATGATGGTTCAGATTCATATTTGACAAGAATTAATTTTTGCTCCAAGATCTGAATATTCAGTCTAATAAACATGAGCTACTCAAAAGAGGTTTTTTTTTTGAAAAGGAAATCATAGTGCCCTAAACATCTTGTATTTAACTGAGATAGCCATTGTTTTGGAAATCTTTATGATGGGATTACTACTACAACAAGACTGTCACAATAGGTGTCACCTAAGTTTGCCTAAGAATTACCCATATATGACCAATGACACTGGTATTGAAACACATACAAGTTAATCCCCTATTGTAGCAAAGGCAAACACAGTTGTCATTTTAAGGTAGGTAGCTTGGTGTTTATAATTTCATGAATTTTATAATAACATAACACTACATTATGAAAACCAATGTGGATTAAAACACACATGATGTCATTTATCAATATAAAAGTTAAACACAGACTGATTGCATTTATGAGATGTAAGAGAAAAAGCTATAATCCTCACTATTTTGTTCCAACATGACACTGTCATTATTATGGTATATATTATTTACTGACTAAAAGTATTTATTAAATATGTCTTGTTAGTTTTCTTAAGCACATAATGATAGACAGCCAAATTTCATATTTATATCTAAAACTTGTCAGTACAGGGTGAAAAAAATCAACAAAAACTGAAAAATATTAAATGTATTCATAAAAGTATTCATGAATACGAGTACTTTTGAAATGTATTCGAATACGAATACTTTGCATTTTTCACAAAAGTATTCGAATACGAATATGAATACTTTAAAAAATGTATTCGAATACTTATGAATACGAATACATTTTGCCCAGGCCTGGAACTTACTGCATGTAGTAATCCATTCCACTTGAATGGTAGAATGATAATTGTGTAATGAATAATATTCACTCACTTATACTAATTTCTGGACAAAACCCCACTTTTAAAATTATTTTAAAAATTTGAAGATGTTAAGGGGGGTGTTTTTAAATGTTAAGTTAAATCTTAAGTTTGAATTGATTCAGTGGTACTAACTACTCAGGCTTTTATGATTAAAGGAACAGTTAAATTTGAAGTGGGCTTTGTATTCAGTGGTAGTAGCTACTCAGTTGCAATCGTCAGTTAATCTTGTTAGATCAATCTGTGTAGATAAATGTGGGCAGGTATGGTAAGTAATCATTGTCTTCTAGATTTCATTATATTGCTGACAAATTCTGTGATATCTTATGACAAATGTGGGATATTAGGATATAAAGTGCTTAGAAATTTTGTGATATGTGGTGATACTTGTGAGACATTAGGATATTAGAAAGTGCATGACAAATGCTTACAAATTTTGTAATATTTTGTGAAAACTGTAGGACATTAGGATATTAGGAAGTGCATGACAAAACTAGGCAACCTATTAGGAACTTTTTACTGCCATTTACTGCGTGGCATTGGACTCTGACTGTAGTTTGAAGGTGTTGGACAGTGTGTTTGATGAAAATTAATATAACTGACCAAAGCAATTATGTATTTTGCTTAATATAATGTGCTTAAATATTAGTGCTTAAATATAATGTGGTTTTGCATTATGTTCGTCATACAAATGTCTATCAGTGTCTATTTTTGTCATGACTTTGTATTTGTATCAATTAAAACTCTGCACATAATAAATATTTTGTTTTTTCATGAAGAGTGGGGTTTTGTCCTCATTCTTATTTATCTGAGTGGGGTTGTGTCTGAGTGGGGTTTTGCCCGATGGGGTTTGGTCTGAGTGGGGTTATGCCCAGTGGGGTTTTGTCCGTTTACCCGGGTGAATATGTCACCTGTAGATGCAGTTGAAGAACTTCAAATTTCTTTCCTAAGATACTGGGTGGTGAAAGAGTCAATACATGTGCCTTTTATCTACAAGGTGATGGGTTTCAGTCTGTCATTGCCTTAAGTTGAAAAATTGTTAGTTGCTTACCATTAATAAACTATGGTTGGCAGTCAGAATCCTATTAATAACTTATTATGTAAATATTCCCTGCATAAAATCACAAATGTCAATCAAAGAATTAGGCTCCGCCGATAAATTAAAATGTGCAGATGCATCATGATTTATGTGAAACCATGTGTGCAGAAAATATAAGAATACCTTTAAGACTATGACAAAAGTATTGACATATTTCTCCCCAAGAGACAAACAAGAGGAGAGTGCCCGTGAACGGGCACTGTGTCAGCTGACTGAGTGTTTTTGATTTGTGAAGGTGATAATGAGAGGAAAGCATAATTATCAGGGAGTGCTGTACAGAAGTACAGTAAATGGTAATTGAACAGCATGTTTGAAAGAAATTCCGAAGCTGACAGAAGAAAAGGACAAAAAAGTTGTGCCCTGCAAATGGTATTATGAAGGAAAGTAACAAGGTCACTGTTTAAGTCTAAAAAGTAGGTTAAAACATATTTAAAGAAATACTGTAAATGCAATATCCTCGTTCCACCTTGAAGAAGGGGTTCAAGGTCAAATCCAACCACACAAAAACATTCCCAGCCCATCATTTCCTATAGGTTGGTTTACCATCCCAAACCTCTAGGACCAATAATAAGCGAGTTATAAGCACTTTTAAGTTTGGCTGTCCTCATTTGACCTAGAAGGAGGGGTCCAAAGGTCAAATCTGACCACACCAAAAGAATCCCAGCCCATGATTTCCTATATGTTGGTTTACCATCCCAAACTTCTAAGACCATTAATAAGCGAGTTATAAGCACTTTTAAGTTTGGCTATCCTCGTTTGACCTTGAAGGCAGGGTCCAAGGTCAAATCTGACCACACCAAAAGATTCCTAGCCCATGATTTCCTATAGGATGGTTTACCATCCCAAACCTCTAGGACCAATAATAAGCGAGTTATAGGCACTTTTAAGTTTCGTTATCCTTGTTTGACCTTGAAGGAGGGGTCCAAGTCAAATCCGACCACACCAAAAGATTCCCAGTCCATTATTTCCTGTAGGTTGGTTTACCATCCCAAACCTCTAGGACCAATAACAAGAGAGCTATAAGCACTTTTAAGTTTGGCTATCCTCAATTGACCTTGAAGGAGGAATCCAAGGTCAAATCTGACCACACCAAAAGAATCCCAGCCCATGATTTCCTATATGTTGGTTTACCATCCCAAACTTCTAAGACCATTAATAAGCGAGTTATAGGCACTTTTAAGTTTGGCTATCCTCGTTTGACCTTGAAGGCAGGGTCCAAGGTCAAATCCGACCACACCAAAAGATTCCTAGCCCATGATTTTCTATAGGTAGGTTTTCCATTCCAAATCTCTAGGACCAATAATAAGTGAGTTATAAGCACTTTTTAGTTTGGGTATCCTCGTTTGACCTTGAAGGAGGGGTCCAAGGTCAAATCGGACCACATCAACAGATTCCCAGCCCATGATTTCCTATATGTCTGTTTACTATCCCAAACATCTAGGACCAATAATAAGCGAGTTATAAGCACTTTCAAGTTTGGCTATCCTTGTTTGACCTTGAAGGAGGGGTCAAAGGTCAAATCTGACCACACCAAAAGATTCACAGCCCATGATTTCCCACAGGTTGGTTTACCATCCCAAACCTCTAGGACCAATAATAAGAGAGATATAAGCACTTTTCATGACTGATAAAGAAACACCTGTGGTGGCCATCTTGTTTTTCAAAATGAGGCCAAAAATATGCCCAGGCAACATTTTATGGTTATTAATATATCCTGCAAACTTGAGAAGGCTAGCTATAATATTTTTTTTTCGTTAGAGCAGTAATGGTGAAATCTCTCTACACACTGCGGCTATCCAGTGGATACAATGATTTACTCAACAGTGAGAACCTGAAAGTAGCTATTGCTCAGCTATGCCATGACATACAGGTCTGAAATTTCACTATGTTATAGCTGACCAAAAATTACGTGAATAACATATTTAAACAAAATACTCTAAATGCAATAGTTTTCAAGTTACAACTGATTTACTCAATAGTGATAACCTCAAAGTAGCTATTACTCAGCTATGCAATGAGCTACATGTCTGAATTTTTACTATGTTATAGCTGACCCAAAAGTAGGTGAACAACATATTTAAGCAAAATACTGTAAATGCAATAGTTTTCAAGTTACAACTGATTTACTCAATAGTGAGAACCTGAAAATAGCTATTGCTCAGCTATGCCATGAGTTATAGGTCTGTAATTTCACTATGTTATAGCTGACCCAAAAGTAGGTGAACAACATATTTTAACAAAATACTCCAAATGCAATATTTTTCAAGTTACAACTGATTTACTCAACAGTCAGTACCTGAAAATAGCTATTGGTCAGTTGTGCCATGAGCTACAGGTCTGTAATTTCACTATGTTATAGCTGACCCAAAAGTAGGTGAACAACATATTTTAACAAAATACTCCAAATGCAATATTTTTCAAGTTACAACTGATTTACTCAACAGGCAGTACCTGAAAATAGCTATTGCTCAGTTGTGCCATGAGCTACAGGTCTGTAATTTCACTATGTTATAGCTGACCCAAAAGTAGCTGAATAACATATTTACACAAATTTCTGTAAATGCAATAGTTTTCCAATTGCAACTGATTTACTCAACAGTGAGAACTTCAAAGTAGCTATTACTCAGCTATGCAATGAGCCACAGGTGTGGAACTTCACTATGTTATAGCTGACCCCAAAATAGGTGAACAACATATTGAAACAAAATACTCTAAATGCAATAGTTTTCAAGTTATAAGTGATTTACTCAACAGTGATAACCTAAAAGTAGCTATTACTCAGCTATGCCATGAGCTACAGGTCTGAAATTTTACTATGTTATAGCTGACCCAAAAGTAGCTGAATAACATATTTATACGAAATTCTCTAAATGCAATAGTTTTCAAGTTACAAGTGATTTTACTCATGATGGAAGTTACTGAAAAGCCCAAAAGTAGCTATTACTCACTTAGCTATTGCGACAGACATCCAAGTTACTCACCATGTTGTAGCTCTGAAAAAAGTAGCTGAATAACATATTTTAACAAAATGCTCTAAATGCAACACTTTTCAAGTTATAAGTGATTTAGTGCATGATTTCATGAATTTTAATGCATTAAAAATTATTAAAAAAATTTATTAAAAAAAAAATAAGACAGATCCAGGTCTCACACTCACACAAGAGAATCTACCTCTGGCCTAGTACATATATGCAAGATATGAGAGAAATCCCTGCAATAGTCACTGAGAAAATTGTGATAAAGTGTTGAAATTTTCACACTTTTGGTGGGGTTACCTCCCTTATAATGTCTCTAGCAAACAGATGAACAGACAGATTTGCATGCCTTGAACAATTTTTCATCCTCGATAGATAAGGTATCTTTTAAAAAAAACCAGCATGTCTCTAGGCCTTGTAGTTTTGGAGGAGAAGATGTTCACGCGGACGCGGACGCGTACGCCCACGCCCCAGAGTGATGACATAAAAAGACAAAAATCTTAATTTTGAACCTAAGCCCTGGCTAAGACCTTTCAAGAATACGGGACCTGGTATCAAAGGACTAGGCAACATGAGGGAAAACAATGATGGCCTGTCCCAAATGACAACGCTGTTAAAAAGGGTTGAAAAGCCTTTGACCAGAATTATGTTATCTTTAACTTTATGAAGCAAGTGGTTAATGATTATGGTATTATGTCTCTTTGCTCTCACTTCTGAGGTTACAGGTTCAAACCTAGCTCAAGGCAATTAGTGGTCTCCACTGAAAGGCTGCCGATATGACCTTGTTTCCATGAAATGGAGACCCAAAACTACACCAAATTGGTATTTGAGTTGTATTTTTCATCATTTAAATCTTGTGAAGTAAATGCATCTGAAATACCTAAAGGCTGCCCTCCTGCGTTTTCGCATGTTTGTTATAATCTTTGAGATGACACCAAAACTCTTATCAGAAATGCCAAGCACATTGGAGGTGGTCTCTTCCTCTGCCTCTTCCTGTTGTTCTTTGTTAGCGGATTCTTCTTTGTCTCCATTCTCTTCCTTTTCATTAAGTGCATCTTTTAATTTCACCAGAGCTTTCATCCTGCATTGAAAATGTCCAGAAAATAAATACAAGAACAATCCAAACGGGTCTTACTGCATATATGTAATCTACATAATCTGCACATATCCCTTAATTAACCCTTGCATGACTTAAAGGGTTACATGTTGCAGTTAACTTTAAAAACAAATGCATTTGTATTTTACATACACCAGTAACACTCCCATTTGTGCTAACTTTTTTCATTATAAAACTCTTATCTCATTGTAGCATACTATTACGCTTTTGTTTTTTTGTTTTTTTTTGGGGGGGGGAGAAGCACCCACTAACAGGAAGTGAATTTATACTTCATGAAAACAATACATGGCAGTTAGGGGGTCAGAAAAAAATGTAATAGTCTTAACATCTACTAAAATATGGGATACAATTTTTCCCTTTTCTTCAGATTTAGTGTAAGTTTGCATTATTTAAGTTTTCCCACAGTTACGTGTGCGAACAATTGAGATGACAGTTGAAAAGGGGGGATTACAGTATTCAACTGAAATGGTGTTGATAGTGAGATACTGGTGCCACCAAATCGTCCCAGGCCTTTTAGAAAACTGACCCCTGGCTGTTAAAAAGCATGCAAACACTCACATTTAACCTTTGGCCCTAACCTACCTATTTATAGCAAGTATGGCCTGATGATGAGCATACTTTAGCTTCTTCTCCCCTCTACACACCTTCACACTAGCAAAGTGGTTTTTAATAATGGAATGTAACACTGGCCCTTCTTCATAACTGACCTAAAAATATAAGAAATTGAAAATAGCATCAGAGATGCCCATACCCCACAGCCCGGAGAAAAAAATTTTTGACACCATGAGATATAGAAGAAGTGAAACACCAAAAAAATTGGGAGACTTTTGGAGCAAAAAGGGTCAGTTAAATAAAGGTCCAAATAATTTTTTAAGTAGAGAAAATAATGTTTAAGAGAGAGAAAATGTAAGTTAAGATAAAGTATTAAAACAAGGCAATTCAACAGCAAGATAACAGCAATAACTAGAGGATCGCTTGCTAAAAAAAAATAATGGTTTTGCACAGCAAAAACAAAGCATCCCAAAAAGGATATAAAGGTGATTTCTAAAGTATTAAGAAAATGTTCTGCTTATAGCCTTATACTGTTGTGATGGCTAGATCCTGATGGATACTATGCAGGGATGGTCTAAGGGTCAAAATTTTGTTGAAGTCGTTCTATCTAGCACGGTTTTCAAGATATAAGCAGGCATCCCAGTGAATTTTAAGGGAGAAAAAAGCTTTTTTAATAGAAAAAAAGGTTTTAAATCTGAAAAAAAAGGTTTTTTCCTATTAATATTGCACTCATATTGTTTTGATATTACAGCTCTAAAAGATTCATTTATTTATGAGTTGTAAGGCCTTAAGTATAACTTTTGAAAGAGAAAGTCTGAGCTTACCTTCTACCAATAACTACTAAATTGTGTCAACTCAACGCCAACAAAAGTAGACAGGTCATCTCTCACACCACAGACAATAATTGGGTCTTTTTGTAGCAACCACTTAGTTTGATTCACAAGTATTATAAATCACTTTTCAGCTCAGTTTATGAAAGTTTAGAAGCTATTAGATCAAAATAGGAATTTTTTTTACATAAACAGACAATCAGTCACTTTCCAAACAATCAAAATAGATGGAAAATGTGGAAAAATAAGTTCCCAGGTAGGATCATATTGGGTTTTAAAAATTGTCTAAATGTCAACTAACTTTGACTTTGCCATATTTGAATAGAAACAAATGTGCCCAGGTGAGATTTTAGCTGGGTAAGCTGCCTTAAAGTGCCAAAAATATTATGAAATGGATCCCAGTGGGAATCTTTAGAGACTTTAAGGTGACCTTAAAATTTAAATTACAGGACTAAAATTTTCCCCAGAGGTAATGTGTACAAGTTATATCTAGTACAGTTTGAGGCTGGTCAGACTTTGTATTTCAAAATCACAAAACAGAATTTGTGAGAAAAACAAGCAATTATAAAGTGCCCGTGAACTGGCTCTGTGTCAGCTGACTGTGTGTTTTGAATTTCAGAGTAGAAGAGAAAGAAGAAAAGGATACAAAAGTTATGCCCTGCAAATGGCATTCAGAGGTAAAGTACAAAGTTAACTGTTCTGATGAAAAACATATTTTAAAAAAACACTGTAAATGCAATAGTGTTCATGTTACAACTGGTTACTCAACAGTAAGAATCTCAAATTACTTTTGCTCAGCTATGCAATGAGCTACAGGTCCGCGATTTTACTATGTTATAGCTGACCCAAAAGAAGGCGAATAACTTATTTAAAGAAATTCTCTAAATGCAATAACTTTGAAGTTACAATTGATTTACTCAACAGTGAAAATCTGAAAGTAGCTATTGCTCAGCTATACAGTGAGCTACAGGACTGCAATTTCCCTCTGTTGTAGGTGACCCATAAATAGGTGAATAACATATTTAAACAAAATTCTCTAAATGAATATAGTTTTCAAGTTTCAACTGATTTACTCAACAGTGAGAACCTGAAACTAGCTATTACTAAGCTATGCCATGACATACAGGTCTGCAATTTCCCTATGTTGTAGGTGACCCATAAGTAGGTGAATAACATATTTAAACAAAATTCTCTAAATGAATATAGTTTTTAAGCTTTAACTGAGAGAACCTGAAAGTAGCTATTACTAAGCTATGCCATGACATACAGGTCTGCAATTTCACTATGTTATAGCTGACCCAAAAGTAGGTGAACAACATATTAACAGAAAAAACTTTAAATGCAATATTTTTCAAGTTACAACTGATTTACTTAACAGTGAGAATATGAAAGTAGCTTTTGCTCAGCTATGCCATGAGCCACACGTCTGCAATTTCACTATGTTATAGCTGACCTGTAAGTAGGTAAATAACATAAAATTAAAAATACCATCAGAGATGCCCGTACCCCACAGCATGGGGAAAAAGTTTTCAACACCAAGAAATATAGAAGAAGTGAAACAGTACAAAGACCTGGATACTTTCAGAGCAGTGTCAGTTATTATAAAGCTCCAAATAATGTTTAAGTAGAGAAAATAACATCTAAGAGAAAGAAAATATATGTAAAACTAGACTAAGGACGCATCTGTGGCCAGATGCTGGATGTATCCACCGACAAAGGCCAACTAACATAGTTTAGAAGATAAACAGCATTTTTCGTTAATAAGCAAGCTGAAAGCACTTTTAAGTTTGGTTACCCTTATTTGACCCTGTAGCAGGGGCCCAAGGTGAAGTCTGACCTGATCAAAAGATTTGCAGCCCATGATTTCCTATAAGTCGTTTTCACATTGCAAACCTCTAGGACCAATAATAAGCAGGAGGGGCCCAAGGTCAAATCTGACCACATGAAAAGATTTGCAGCCCATGACTTCCTATAAGTTGTTTTCATATTAATGAGTTATTTGAGAAATACTGGCTATCTGCAATACTTCTGCAATAATTCGCATTTACTCATTTTGAGTAGGTGAATAATTAGCTACGGGTCTGAAACTTCACCAAGTGAAAGCTCTCTCAAAAGTAGGCGAATGAGTTATTTGAGAAAAATTGGCTACCTACAATACTTTTAGAGATAATTCGAATTTACTCATTTTCAGTAGGTGAGTAATTACCTACGGGTCTGGAACTTCACCACGTGAAAGCTGTCCCAAAAGTAGATGAATGAGTTATTTGATAAAAATTGGATATCTGCAATACTTTTAGAGATAATTAGTATTTACTCATTTTGAGTAGGTGAATAATTAGCTACAGGTCTGAAACTTCAGCAAGTGAAAGGTCTCCCAAAAGTAGGTGAAGGAGTTATTTGACAAAAATTGGCTATCTGGAATACTTTTAGAGATAATTTGCATTTACTCATTTTCAGTAGGTGAGTAATTACCTACGGGTCTGAAACTTCACCAAGTGAAAGCTCTCCCAAAAGTAGGTGGATGAGTTATTTGAGAAAAATTTGCTATCTGCAATACTTTTAGAGAAAATGCAGAATTACTCATTTTTAGTAGGCAAGTAATTTAGCCACAGGCCTAATTTAGACATAAAGCCTACCAATAGAATACTGTGGTGCACCCTCTAATATACCTTGCAAACTTGAGAAGGCTAGGTATAATATTTTTTTTGATAGAGCGGTAATGGTGAAATCTCACTACACACTGCGGCTATCCAGTGGATACAATGATTTACTCAACAGTGAGAACCTGAAAGTAGATATTGGTAAGCTATGCCATGACATAGAGGTCTGCAATTTCACTCTGTTATAGCTGACCAAAAATTATGTGAATAACATATTTAAACAAAATACTGTAAATGTAATAGTTTTCACGTTATAACTGATTTACTCAACAGTGATAACCTCAAAGTAGCTATTACTCAGCTATGCAATGAGCTACATGTCTGAATTTTTTCTATGTTATAGCTGACCCAAAATTAGGTGAACAACATATTTAAGCAAAATACTGTAAATGCAATAGTTTTCAAGTTACAACTGATTTACTCAATAGTGAGAACCTGAAAATAGCTATTGCTCGGCTATGCCATGAGCTATAAGTCTGTAATTTCACGACGTTATAGCTGACCCAAAAGTAGGTGAACAACATATTTTAACAAAATACTCCAAATGCACTATTTTTCAAGTTACAAGTCATTTACTCAACAGTCAGTACCTGAAAATAGCTATTGCTCAGTTGTGCCATGAGCTACAGGTCTGTAATTTCACTATGTTATAGCTGACCCAAAAGTAGCTGAATAACATATTTACACAAATTTCTGTAAATGCAATAGTTTTCCAATTACAACTGATTTATTCAACAGTGTGAACTTCAAAGTAGCTATTACTCAGCTATGCAATGAGCCACAGGTCTGGAACTTCACTATGTTATAGCTGACTCCGAAATAGGTGAATAACATATTGAAACAAAATACTCTAAATGTAATACTTTTGAAGTTATAAGTAATTTACTCAACAGTGATAACCTAAAAGTAGCTATTACTCAGCTATGCCATGAGCTACAGGTCTGAAATTTTACTATGTTATAGCTGACCCAAAAATAGCTGAATAACATGTTGAAACAAATGCTACATATATTGGACACTATATTAGTACATTGTATATTACATATATTAGGCACCATATTAGTGCATTGTTTAATTTAAGCTTTATGTTTATACATTGTCATAAAAGATAATTGTGTTGTTGGTTCTTTTTGTGTGTTGACATTTAAAGTAAGGGAGTTATTGATTTTTGTGTTTTAGTGTTTATTGATCTGTTCACAGACTGGGGGAAATCCCCCCCTCAGTGGTTATGTTAGATTTGGGGAAACCCAATTGCCAGTAGTTTCTAGAACTTCCTCATTTGGCCTAGATGGCTCAAGCTTCTTTTGAGTTGGTTCTATACAATTCCAGAGGAATCTGTGAATGTATATAAGGAATGTACATCTGACCACAAGTGAACTTTGTATTCGCTGGCTATAAGGAGAGCTATTGTGTTTTGGAATATAATATAACTTGTGTTGCTGTGAACTTTTACTGGAGTGAACTAGATACATTGTCTGGACAGATTTATTGCACTTTGGATATTTTTGGATATTGTACAGTTATATAACAGAGAGTGGATTTACTGCATTTTGGACATTGTCCATATCTTGCAGCAGACAGTACAATTGTGTTAACTCTCTAAAAATCTCCAGACAGACATTCTGTGTGACTGGATATATAAAGAATAGCAGGACAAGAACCTTTTGTGTTGTTGAGTGTGAGACAGGTCACAAGATATAGATATCCGTGTGTGAGTGAACATTGGACAGATCACAGGACAGACCACAGGACATTGGATAGACCACAGAATATACTACAGGACGGATTACGGAACAGATTGCTGGATACGGCGGATAAACTTAACTCATAATCTCTGTGGTCAGGTCAGTTAGATCTTATTATTGTATTAGTGTGTTTGGTTAAGAGCATACCAGTTGACTGTAATCATTATTGTTGACTATTAAATAAATTTGTTAAGTTTAACTTTTTGCTTTTTCTGTTACAACTTAAAGACAACCGGTAATTGCTACCGTGCTTGCCCGTGACCGTAACACAAAATACTCTAAATGCAACAGTTTTCAAGTTACAAGTGATTTTACTGATGATGGAAGTTACTGAAAAGCCCAAAAGTAGCTATTACTCACTTAGCTATTGAGACAGACACCCAAGTTACTCACCATGTTATAGCTATGAAAAAAGTATCTGAATAACATATTTTAACAAAATGCTCTAAATGCAACACTTTTCAAGTTATAAGTGATTTAGTGCATGATTTCATGAATTTTAATGCATTTTAGACATTTTTGTCTACCAGAGGCCTAATTTAGACATAAAGCCTACCAAAAAGATAGGGTGGCGAGTCCTCTAGCATACCAAGCCACCTGCCAAATATGAAAGAAATCTGGAAAGAAATGTGGACTGTAGGTCGCTAACAAGCAATATTCCACATTTTAGACATTTTTGTCTACCACAGGCCTAATTTAGACATAAAGCCTACCAAAAAGATAGGGTGGCGAGTCCTCTACCATATCAAGCCACCTGCCAAATATGAAAGAAATCCGGAAAGAAATGTGGACTGTAGGTCGCTAACAAGAAATCTCTGCAGACGCGGACGAGGGCGAGGACGACGACGATGATGAATCCATAGTATCCCCGCTTCGCGTCGGGGATACAATTAAAGTGTTAAAACAAGAAAATCCAATAGCAAGATGACAACATTAATCAGTATACTCAAACTTATGAAGCTGTAAAATTTATTAATTGGAGAATAGCTGTCAATGGAAATAGCACAATTATGTAAAAGTGCATCTAATAATCAGTTGCAGCAATCCATATATCTTTGTCATAAGAGAAAAATGTTTCAAATATGGCAGGTGAACATACTTTGGCAGAGTCAAATTTAAACGTCACACCATGATGCACACCTACACCCCCAACCAATATTACTACCAAGTGTCAACCTTCTACACCTTATGGAATCCAAGAAAGAGCCCGGACAAGATTTTAAAACTTATGGTCACTATGACAAGTTCAAAGGTCAAATCAAGGTCATACCATGACTTTGCACACCTACAACCGCTAATTAATGTCCCTTCAAAGTATCAACTTCCTACACCTTACGGTTGCCGAGATACAGCCCGGACAATATTTTAAAGGTTAAGGTCACTACAGCAAGGTCAAAGGTCAAATCAAGGTCACACCATAGTGTTGCACACCTACACCCTCCAACCAATGTCCCTACCAAGTATCAGTTTCCTACACCTTACAATTTCAGAGATACAGCCCAGACAAACTTTTTCCCACCACCTGAACACCCGACCACCCGCCTGCCGGCCCATCCGGACACCATGGGTGGAAACAATACCCTGAGAGCCCTTATTCGCTGTCGAGTAAAAATCATAAAAAGTCACCCGAATTGGGTCTTTATGCGCATCATACAATATCAACTTAAGGCCTTGACTTTTGGCACATGAAAAAGTCTGGCCAAACTTGCCATTTCCAAGTTACAAGTCAAAGTATGTGAAAATGCAGAAAAATATCCTCCACATGGTTATGGTTAAAATAGGGCACACCTTGAAAACCAGTTACAACCACATATCAAATCTAAATTGGATCTGTCAACCCAATTTGGAGATACTGGGAGTTTAAGGTCACCGTACAATACAGCACACCCCGAGTGCTCCACAAGTTACATCCACATTTTAATTTTTAATTTTAATTTAATCTGTCAAGCCATTTTTGAGATACTGTCTGGAGATGAAAGTGTGATGACGATGCTGACACTACAGGAAAGAGGACAAAGCAATCGCTATATGCCACCCAATATAAATGCTGGTGACACAAAAATGTAGAAAAATATATAAGTGAGGTATTTAATAGGCCTAAACACAATTTTTACCAAAATTCTTAATTTTTCAACATATGTAAGAAGAATATATTAATGTGCTCTCAGATAAATTTTAGCTACACTGTTTGTGACCTAGGGGGCTTTAAGTGGCCGAAGGTCAATTTCTGACCTTAAGGAGGCTATAACCTCTGTATTATTGGGAGATTAAGATCATCTTAAAATATGGTTCATTTCTAAATTCTATACATGTGTGTGCAAAGTTTTAATGAAATCCATGAAAGTGTTTTAGAGTTATTGCGCACACATGACAAATGGGAATATAACAAATATACATGTACACCTTCCTACATTTTAGGCTTTCTTGGAGACTGATTACTGCTGTTTCAGAGTGTTAACTCCTCTCAGACCAAGCATTTTTGTTGGTATCACAATGTCAACTTCACTCAATGTTTGGTCTAATCAGAAGTAAAACAGTCTGAAACACTCACTTAGTGCTATATACACATTAAATGTATGCAGAATAAAATTAAATTTTTATCGACAAATGTGACTGTTGGGGAAAAAAAGGTTTTAGCTTGAAAAAAAGGTTAAAAAAGTTTTTTTCAGCAAAAAAAGGCTAAAACCTTTTTAAAAGGTTCCCCGGGATGCCTGTATAAGCATTTTTGTGTTTTACGATTTTTGCAAAAAATTGGAAAATTCAAAATGGCCGCCAAATTTGGCGAGACAAAAACTTTTTGAAAATTGGGATGGCTACTCCGGAGATATACCCTGTGGGTTATAAAAGTCGTCGAAATCGCCCTATCTAGCACTGTTTTCAAGATACAAGCATTTTTATGTTTTGCAATTTTTGCAAAAAATTCAAAAATTTAAAATGGCTGCAATTTTTGACGAGACAAAAGTATTTTGAAAATTAGGATGGCTACTCTAAAAAGATACCCTGTGGGTCAAAACTTTCGTCGAAATCGCTCTATCTCACACGGTTTATGAGATATAAGCATTTTTGTGTTTTGCAAGTTTTTGCAAAAAATTTTAAAATTCAGAATAGCCACCATTTTGGATGAGACAAAATTGCTCTATCTAGCACGGTTTTCGAGATACAGGCATTTTTGTGTTTTCCTTATTTGGAAAATTTGTAATGATTAATTAATCTTTAAATACTCGGCCATTTCTTAACCAATCTAAGGATTTTCAGATTTAACAGAATGAATATATTTGTTTCAGGTGAATAGATAAAATCCCTTTCCAGTATAGATTATTACTTAGAGCTATTGTCACAAATAAATATCTTTATTTTTGTAAACTATCTCAAACAGATAAATGCTATTTTTGTGAAGTCAATACTGAAACAATCGAGTATCTTTTTTGGGACTGCTCAATAGTTAAAAATTTTTGGTTCAAAGTTTTTGAAAAGTTTAAGGATGTATTAAATGTCTCTGAAATTTTAAAAGATGAAAATTTTCTTTTAGGATATAAAGGCGAAGAAAATATACAATCATTTATTAATTATTATCAAACAATACATACATGCCACGAAGTGTTTAGAACACACATTACACACTGATTCAGTCTTGCATAAAATTGAATATCACATTAAAATGGAGAATGTAATAGCAATGAGAACAGACATATCAATTGATCTATATTATAAGAAATGGAGAATTATATTGAGTAGTTTACAAACTAATTAAAACTTTGAAATATAAGTTGTAGTTTTTTTTTGATTTTTTTTTTTTTATGGTTTTGGTGGGTAGTTCTAATTTTATCATGTATTCTTTGTAGTATTTTTTTTTCCTGAATTAAAAAAAAAAGTTTATTTCCTTGTTACGCAACCAATGGAGTTTAGTTTATGTGTAATTTTTAACAAAGTAAACGCATCCTGCGAGATGTGACTAACTGTAAAAGCCACAGAAAGAGGTTTTTTTTGGAACCCCTTTTACTCCTTTTGGTGGTGGTGTTTTTTTTTTGTTTTTTTTTCCCGTTTTTGAAAAGGGGGAATAAACTATTTAAAATAAAAAGATAAAATCCCTTTCAAGTTATCATCCGGACAAGCTTACCCTTCAAAAAAACACATTTTTGGTCATGTGACCTCTCTGATTGGTCAAAATGTCACTGCAGCATATCCCCAAAAATTCCCTAGGGCTACTGCATACACCTGCCAAATTTGAAAAGAACCCGCGCAACAGTCACAGAGTTATAAGGAAAACAAAACGCCGAGCCGGCGGAGCCTGATTTCCTCCTATACACAAACAAGGGACGCTTAATTAGTAAACTAAAAACTATGAAGCTGTAAAATTTATTAATTGAAGTATGGCTGTCAATGGAAAGGGCACAATTAAGTACATATAATAATCAGCAGAACAATTCATATAACTTTGTGATAAAAGAAATACATCTGATATGTGGGAGGTGAAAACACTTTGGCAGAGAGAAGGTTTGAAGGTCATACCATGACTTAGCTTACCTACACTCCCCAACAAATGACACATCTAAAATCAGTTTTTGTATAGGTTCCTTCAGGAAGGGCAAAGATCAAACCAAGGCCACACTATGACGTGTCACACCTACACTACCACTACTACGTATCAATTTCCTGCACCTTACAGTCTCCCAAGATATTGCATGGACGAGATCTTAAAGGTCAAAGTCACTATGGCAGGATCAAAGATCTAAATTGAGGTCACACCAAAACAATGCACACCTACAGCCCCTACTTAATGTTCCTACCAAGTATCAACTTCCTACCCTTTACGGTTTCTGAGATATCGGCCAGACAAGATTTTGAAGTTCAAGGTCTCTACGGCAGGGTCAAAGGTCAAATCAAGATCACACCATGACACACAACTACACTCCCTAATCAATGTCCCTACCAAGTATCAACTTCTTACACCTTACATTTTCTGAGATATAGGCCAGCCGGACACGATTTTAAAGGTCAAGGTTACTACCTCAAGGTCACCAGAGAGGCGAGGGTAGCCAACCTCCCATCGGGTCTGTACATTTAGTTTCATACACAGTATGAATATTTTTTGATGAACATAACAATTTATAATAATTTTTAGGCAAGAGCTATTTATTTTGTATGCACTTACAATTATATTGCATACTTGTTCTTTTTTACAATCTGAATTTGATTTATACTCTAATCCATTCTGACAATGTGATACAATGAACAAGAGACAGAAGACTGCCTTTTTTAACCACAAAAAATACCAACATATTTTTAATTGGTTCCATCTACTTATCGGTTTATATTTTACCCTCTGAAAATATTTAATAGAAGTGCCCATTCTTTATCAAATGTTTCTTGCTCAAAGTTTAACTTTGATACTTGTCTTTGCTCTTCGTAAACATGTTTTGCTTTTCGTTTGATCTCTTCTATCATTAATTTTGAACTACTTCTTGACTTTGTGAAAATATAACTTTTTGTCAAAAGAATAATGGCATTGATTGGACGGGAGTTTACTGGGTTTAGGTACCCCAATAAAATATCTGATGCTGTAAATTTGATAGGTATGTTTGTTGTGTCGGTAATCCATTCTTCAACTTCATTCCAAAAGTCCTTAACTTTGTTACAGTGTACAAAGAGATGAACTAAGGATTCTGGTAACTCCATACAAAAAGGAACATGTTGGGGACAGAATTATTCCCATGTTGTACAGTGATTTACGGGTGCCTAAAATTCTATGAATAATTTTATATTGGAACCAGATAAGATAATTGTCCTGTGTGGTGTAGAAACACTTTCTAAAAATATTTTTCCATTCAAATGGTTCAGTATGATTGTTTAGCCTTACAGTTTCCAAGGTATAGCATGGCAAGATTTTAAATGTCAAGGTCACTACGAAAAGGTCAAAGGTCAAATTAAGGACCCACTATAACACTGCAAACCTACAGCCCCCATCCAATGTTCCTTCCAAATATCAACTTCCTACCGCTTGCGGTTTCTGAGATATAGGCTGGAAATATTTTCAAGTTCGAGGTCACTTCTTCAAGTTAAAAAAAGGTCAAATCAAGGTCACACTATGACATTTTACACCTACAACCCCAACCAATGTCCCTAGTAAGTATCAACTTTCTACCCCTTACAGTTTCTCCGATACAGCCCAGACAAACTTTTCCTGCTACCCACCCTCCCCTCCAGACACCATGGGTGAAAGTAATACCAGCACAGCCCTTAAAGGCTCTGGGGCAAAAATCAAATTCACCGGCTCCAAGTAAAACTCAGAGTAGAGTTCTAAATTGGGTTGATCACAAATAACTTTGTTAAAATATTTAGAATCTGGTCTTTTATCATCCACTAGAAGCCTTATTTTCTCTAAATAGGGTGAAATACAGACATGTACATAATTTTAATATTTCCCAAGGCCACTTCGTGTGAAGGATTTGATTACAAAATCATCAAAAAGTGCCAATTTTTTTCGATAATATTTCATTAATTAGGCAAGCTACAAATGTGTCATATATATTATCAATAACACTAGAAATTTTTAACAGTATATCATGGAAAACATGGACAATTTCAGTAAAAATTATTTTTTAATCTCTGTTTGAACGTTATTTTTAAGCAGCACAAATACTAATTATATTTTATAATTGACCAGTGACATTTAATGTGTGATTAATACAGAATATCTGAAACATCTAAAATATAACCTACAACTGCAGGGCATTCATCAAACAGATCATAGCCATCTTTTCCCATGGCAAGGAAGTCGGTCACAGCCAATGTGTACTTCTGAAAATAATGCAAAAACATATGGTTGTAATCTAAATAACTTAGTACATACAAGTATTTAAAAAAAAAGATAATCATAATGTTGATTATTTGGTTTGGCTTTTAAACTGCATATTCACACTATGACACATTTCACTTACTGAGATAAAACTTTGCAATTTCATACACTATGTGACTGCCAATTCACATGCCATAGGAGCTATGATTCTGAGGTAGCAAAAACTAGACACACGATTATAACATAACTTTTATACAAGAATGTCTACATACTTAATAATATGTTGTTCAATAAGTTTGGTATTAAGTCTGACCAGGTCCCATATTCATAATCTGCCTATTGAATGTATTTACTATGTCACAGTTCAGGCATTGAAAGTATGTGTTTTGCCCAATCCAATTTTCTCCTGCCCACTTCATGAAATGTAAAAATAGAGTTGTTGATTTCTTGAAATGGAGTAATACCATGTATGAAACATAAAGTACCATGCATGAAAGTATTTTATTGCTTGATTGTTACTATAAACACCAATTCCCAATTTATTTTTCAACTGTTTATACAAAAAATTGCAAATTTAATAAGTAAATTAAATTTTTATAAGTTAATACCCTATCCAATGGACAATATGCTAAACCGGTCGGCGCAGACCGGCCCGCCAAACGTCAGAAAAAGACGTCCTGTGTTTCCACCGGCTGGCCGGTCCATAGTACTGTGCACTCCCCAGATGGCGCCTAGTACTTCCTTCCTGTCTAGACAACCTGATGTCATAGCATCTTTTTCGTTGTCTAAACCTCTTAGACCCCTAGTAAGCTGATAGCGGGGTTGGTGGGAGGGTCTTGTGTGTCCATTGGATAGGGTATTAACTTATAAAAATTTAATTTACTTATTAAATTTGCAATTTTATTGCGTTAATACATCCTATCCAATGGACAATATGATGAATAACTACCGCTTGGTCGGCGGGTAAGTTACTAGGGACTTATGTGAACTCACAAATGATAATAAATTTTAACCTACGTTCTAGGCTGACTTCGTCATGAGACCTATAGGCCCAGGCCTGGATTGACCTTAAGGTCAGGAAACCCTATAAGGCCTTGGTCGGTTGCCAACAGCCGGTTACCCGGGTCTGTACCGACGTCGCCCCCCCCCCCCACTTTTAACAGACCTGCTCTGAGGTAGGGGGAAGAGAGGGATGAGTTCAGTCCCAGAATGTCAATAAACCTCCCAAAGGAAGCACATCACATTTTTACTATGTACATGTAGAAAATGTTTGTACTATGTACATCTATACAAATCTCCTCAATCTAAGGGCCACCTGTGGATCTGCTGAGCAGCCACTACCGAGCCCAATTGGTAAAGCTCCGAGTCAGCCCAAGCCACACCCTTCAGATAGAACTGTGTGAGGGTATTATGTGACTTCAGTGGCAGGCTGACAAGATTGGATCTAATGAGACTCTCGACTGGAAGACCTTAGGAGCAGCAAAGGCCCTGACATCATGGGTTTTAACCTGATGTAAAGAGTGGGCCTCCTGGTCAGAGAGCTCATAACATAGGATCACAGTCTGCTTGATCTAAGAGGAGATAGAGGCAGATGTCTTGTCGGAACCTTTCTTAAAGGAGACAAAACAACCACCACCTTATTCTACTTGAGGTCTGAGGTCCTGTCCAAATAGTAGCGCAATGCTCTAGCCGGAAAAAAGGGGACCAGTCAGACTTGAGGGATCTATCCAGAGACGGGGGCCAGGGTTGTTATAACCACTGGGGCCACACTGTCTGGACCCTCCTGACCAGCTGATTCTTGGATAGAAAGCTGGGTAATGGATACAGGGACACTGTTGACCAACTGGATTCATGGATTGGTGTCTAATGTTTTTGTTTTGCCAAGCATGAATCTCACTTCTGTGTTTGCCCGACCCAAGGGCCAAGAAGAATACCGTCTTGAAGGTCAAATGCTTCAAGAAGGCCTCCTTGATTGGTTCAAATGGAGCCTTATTCAGTTGGTGCAAAACCAGTGAGAGGTTCCAGGAGGGTATGCCCCTCCTGCCTTTGGGTCTGTCTTTGTGGAAACTATCCAGATGAGCGAGATTTTGTCCTTGCTGATGTTGAAGGGTGAATTTCCCGGTTTATCAGCAATGGCTGAATTGTAACCATCAATGGTGCTGGGCTGTATCTTCCTGTCCTTATAAGGTACATAAGGAAGTCAGCAACTGACTTTACAGGAGTACCCTGAGGTCCACCTGATTAGTGATGCACCACTTGTAACAATGGTCCACTTTGCCTCATAGACTGATCTGGTTGATCCCCTTTGAGGAGCCTCAATTCTTGCTGCCAGCAAAGCCCTGCTCCTCGAATGCTGAGGCTCCAGGAGCCAAGCATCGAGATTAAGATTTGTCAGATTTCTGTGAGGGATCTGATTGAATGGTTGTGTCAACAGGTTGGGCAGATTGGGCAGGCTCAGTGGGATTTGGCTGGACATGGCCACTGGATCCCAAAACCAAGGCATGATGGGCCACCCCGGAGCAATCAGAATGATTCTCTTGCATGGGGAGTCCTGCAACATCACTGCTTTGCCCAATATGGCTGACAGTGGGAAGGTGTATGCTTCCTGATCCTACCATGGCAAACTGAGCGCATTCACTGCTGTAACCAGGGGATCCGGTACCGGTGACACAAACAAGGGCAACTTGTTGTTGAACCTCGTGGCAAATAGATCTAGTTGAGGCCGGTGCCACCTGTTGCATATTGCTTGGAAGACCTCCTGAAGGAGAGACCACTCTGTTTGGGTGGTCTGGTCTAGCCTGGATAGCTTGTCTGCGACCACACTCAGCCAGCCTGTGTCGGGCTTTTATAGTTACTTGATTTCTGGCGCACCAGGTCAAGATTCTCCATAGTAAAGCATAAAGTGGGCCCGACCTCATGCCTCCTTCCCTGTTTATGTATGACACCACTGTGGTGTTGTCTGTCTCTACAAGTACTATCTTGTGCATACAGAGGTCTTGGAACTCTTGTAAGGCTAGGAAGACTGCCTGGAGTTCTAGGTAATTGATATGCAACTTGCTTTCCAGGAGGGACTAGGTGCCTCCTGCAGTGTGTTCGTTTAAGTGAGCACCCCACCCTGCTTTTGATGAATCTGTAAAATTTGCAGATCATGTTTAATTTGGGTGTAATGGTTGGCCTGTAAGGACATTGTCCTCTTGCAACCACCCTTGTAAATGTGGGTGCAACACCTTGGTATTGGAATCACCTTTTCTAGTGACTCTGGTACCCTCCAGTTGTTTTTGAGATGCCACTGTATGGGTCTCCTATGAAGTCGGTCTAGGTGAATTTGCTTTCCTGTGGCTGTTAGTAAACCTATCCGACATGAACTGCTGGACCGGACAAGCCAGTAGTGACAGTATTTGTAGTATGATAGTTCTGCCAACGGTCTGGTGTCGGTCGGACCCGACCGGCCCCGAGGTCGGACTGGTAACCTACAAAATCGAAGATCTGCTTGGGTTCCAGTTCCGACTTTTCCAAATTCACCAGCCAACCTAGTTTTGGCATATTTTCAACAGATGTTGAGTATGTTGGAGACCAGCTTGTTGGGATGCAGCTCTCACCAACCTGTCATCTAGGTACTGGTGGATTTTATATCCTTTTAAAAATATACAAGGCCATCAGTTTCACCTCCTTGTTATTACAGTGAACAGTGAGCTTTGAATAGGTATGTCCAACCCTGGACATGAAATCTCAGATATTTCCTGGACTGTTCCTGTAATGGTATATGGAAGTAGGTATCCTTGAAAAACTACAGAGGTAACCCACTCCCCTTGTTGGAGGAAGGTTAATCTGATGGTTTCCAGTGTCTCCATTTTTTTATGTGCTGATGTAATGTTTGTGACAGGTGGTTCCTGTGGTGATTGACATAGCAGCTTATGATGTTCAGGGTCCTTGTCAAGCCTGGTCTGGTCTGGAAAGGGGGGTGTGTGGCCCTCCTTCTAAATTGTACTACCTGGGGACCAGCTCCCAAGGCTTCAGATGAGTTTAGTTTAGTTTACAACCCTTGGTAGACTGATAAACATTAAGGATTAACAGGAAGGTTAATCTGATGGTTTCCAGTGTCTCTTTTTTTTTATATGCTGATGTAATGTTTGTGACAGGTGGTTCCTGTGGTGATTGACATAGCAGCTTATGATGTTCAGGGTCCTTGTCAAGCCTGGTCTGGTCTGGAAAGGGGGGTGTGTGGCCCTCCTTCTAAATTGTACTACCTGGGGACCAGCTCCCAAGGCTTCAAATGAGTTTAGTTTAGTTTACAACCCTTGGTAGACTGATAAACATTTACTGTCCCTCTGGACCCTGGTCCGACCTGGTGACAGTGATACCTGTTAACAGTTTACTTGTTCTTGCTGTGGTCCAGCCCGGGTGGGGCTGACACAATTCATATTACATAGACTCTTGACCCTAGACCAGCCGCCTGTAAGGTGGAGTACGTAAACATTGTCATTCGCATGATGGCTGACCCCTGACCGGACACAATGAAAATTGTCCGATTGTGAACCACATTTTCTCTTGCTGTTCAGAAGACCCATTTGATTTCTATGTAACCAGCAATTTTGGCCACAACAATTGTCTGTAGCCCATAGTACTCTGTAACCAGTAAAACTGGCAGGCTAGGCTGACCATTGAATTTAGTTACTGGTCTACTAACCAGGTAGCCCCCAAGTGGTCTGCCGGTCGGTTCCGGTCCTTTGAAACCAGTATGAAAAAAGGGCCAGACAGCAATTGCACCTGATAGCAGGTCGGTAGTCTCTGTAACTGGTTGGTGTGAAGCAAAAACTGCTCACTGAAAACTGTATAGCTAGAAACTGCTTGGTGACCTCTGTAACCAGATGAAGCAGTTTCTGTGCAGGAAAAAACTTCCTGTCAGGGACTACACATTATTAGGCCCAACATCAGGCTTAGGCCGGTGAATAGGCTGCTGATGAGGAGTGGTTAGCTGGTAGGAGACCTTTGGGTTGGTGACTCTTAGTGCTGGTAGCTGGCTAATATGAAGTGAGCTGTTCAGTGCAGGGTGTGTGGCCGGTACCTGGTCAGTACACTCTGTAACCAGTTGACGAAACTGTACAAGGCTGTGTGGCCGGTACCCTGCCGGTACACTGTAACCAGTTGTTAAAGCCACTGTATAAGGCTGTGTAGCCGGTCGGTACACTGTAACCAGTTGTAGAAGTAACTGTACAAGGCCGTTTTTGAAGCTTGTGTACAAGGTAGTGTACAAGGCTGTGTAGCCGGCTGGTACACTGTAACCAGTCGTTGAAGTAAATGAACTATCTTGTGTTGAAATTCAGCTTACTGCACTTTTCCTCCATTAATTAAAATATTTCTTTGAACGCACGTCTTATTTGTAGATTTGACAGTTGCTGGGAAAGCCCTTGTGAGCTATATTTAGAACCGATTGTTAGTCGGTGTGTCACGTGACCAGCTTGTTGGTCAGAGGGAGAACGTGATTGGCTGATTGGAGATGACGATCAGCTTCGTGACCTGGTCGGTGAATCACGTGACCAGCTTCGGATCTTCCGACCATTTCCGACCTTCTTCGGTAAATCATGTGATTAACTTCGTGACCTGGTCGGTGAAAACACGTGACCAGCTTCGTGATTCGGAAGGACACGCGATTGGCTAACTGGAGATGACATCAGTATTCGCGTTCTTTGTGTGATGCTTTACCGGCAACTTTACAGTCCACAAAACCCCACTACCAACAACAAGGCCGGGTCTGCAAGGCAGGGACTGGAATCACAGTAGACGTGAGTTCTGAAAGAACGCACTTCAGACCTCCGTGGTCAGTGAAAACACGTGACCTGCTTTGTGATTGGCTGACTGGATATGATGTCAGAGGTCGCGTTCTTTGAGCTGGCCGGTCGGCTGATGCTTTTAAAGCAGAGAAGCCTGGACCAGTGTGCTCTGTAGATGAAATTCCTGGCCGGTCTGAAGTCGGTTCTTCTTCTCAGCCGGCTGTACACTCAAACCAGTTTCCTGGCCATCCACTGCCCTTATTACCGACACAAGTGCCGGGTCCACAAGGGTGGGACTGAGAGTGAAAAAGTTCCTTCTATGTAGAGGTCGGTTGAAGAAATCTGAAGAATTCACCTCCTGCTTCTGATGAAAAAATACTAGGTAGGCTGGTGTGACTGATGCTTTACAGCAGAGAAGTCTGTACCAGTGCGCTCTGATGAAGAATGCACCTTCATAAGGGGAATTCCCTCTATATACAGTGTTCAAAACTACGTAGACTGAAGTTTCCCGTGATTTGCATTTGTAGTAATAGAAAAGACGTTCTATGGTGACTGTAGCTGGAAGGTTACAGAAGGTACATTCAAAAAGACACGGATAAAAATACCTTGTAAGTAGTATATCCATTTTATTTCCTTTAATATTGTCGATCTGCCCCTAATAACACAATGGTTAAAGGGAGGAAACTAGCAAATGGCTGCCTTCATAATTCAAATTTCTCGTCGCTTACTGCCCTATCATCAACACTAAATTGAGTCAGCTAGGGAGCGTTTCCAGCAGATTTCTTGATGTATATCCGTGCTTGATATGTAGGTAACACTTTTACAATAAATTATTTGCAAATAAGGTAGAAAATCCGTCATAATGCTCACTTTTCCTTAAAATATCTGGAGATTGTTGAAAACACGTCTGCACAGTACACGCGCCAAACGAAAAAGATGCTATGACGTCAGGTTGTCTAGACAGGAAGGAAGTACGAGGCGCCATCTGGGGAGTGCACAGTACTACGGACCGGCCAGCCAGTGGAAACACAGGACGTCTTTTTCTGACGTTTGGCGGGCCGGTCTGCGCCGACCGGTTTAGCATATTGTCCATTGGATAGGATGTATTAACGCAATAAAAAACATATTTTACCACAGAATGTGATTATCAGAGTGCTAGACTAATGTAATAACAAGGAACATATTTCACACAATCAAAATTAATTCATACAAATTATTTTTACTGAAGCATCAAATAAACATTCAAACACACATTTATTGTCTATGAACAGTATTAGAATAGTGTCTTCAGTGCTTTTGATTTACAAATCAATGTATATTTGTCTTGTTATTTATCGATATCGTCACAGGATTTGTGACTATGACAAGTACAACCTACTTTGACCACACATGTGACCTAGTTACCAGATGTGATGAATGTGACTACTGTGTAAAACTCTTCTGTACAGGTTTTAGGAAAATAGACAACAAGTATGGTCAAAGAACCAGCTAAAAGTATGTAGCCACAGAATCCAATCAAACTCACACCTCAGGTTCTGGCTCAATGTAAATTTGATAAATTAAAGATGCCCTTTCATTTCATACATTCACATCTACCCCACTGGGTTGGGTTTAAGACATGCTATTTTTATATTGTATTGAAAAGATATTCCGCTTATACTACATAATGTTTTTCATATTTTAAATGCATTTAAACAACTAGAAAAATGTATATATATTTCAAACAATTTGTACAGAAAAAAAAACGCTTTTCGTCTGCCTTTCTTTGAACCTTAATCTATGAAATAACATAGTTCCAATGTTTCTAACATGTATGTAGACTTTCTGTAGATATAATATGCAAAAACACCTTCTTAAGGTGTTGCCAAAGTATTACTTCATCTATGCATGAAAATTATATTTCCATGTATAACATTGCCTAATTCATGAAATGGTTAAGCCACAGTTGAATAAATTGTACATTATTCATAATAGGCATGTTAGCTGCCCATTTCATGAAATGGGCAAAATTCACGCCTATTTCATAGAATGGGCAATTTTGTGGATTGGGCGTAACATATACCTTTTATAATAATCTACTTCCAATACAAGATATACAGTAACATATGCATGCCATACCTTTTCTAGGTCAAGATCTTCTCCCTGAACTTTGACATATTTACTTTCAACCCTCTCCATTGGTGGAAGGGTCGGGTCAAATCCAAAGGTCATTCCAGCAACCTGCGGAAACCTTCCTTCAAATGATGGATAAGCTGACACTCCGACCTCTAATGCCTGTAGCAACTGTTTCCCTGTGGAAATATCAGGCTTGCAATGTGGTACTGCATTGTAGAGTAAGAAATCTAAAATTCGCCAGGAACCTAAAATTCGCCATCTCTAAAACCTTAGTTAATTTTATGAAGAAAATGATGTTTTTGTCCAAAAATTGGTATTTTTCAGTTCAAAAAGCCTTAATTTACTATACAGTCAACAAATCTCACCACAATTCATTTATTTTATTAGTATTTTCACATGCGGCGAATTTCAGATATGTGGCGAATTTGATATTTCTTACTCTATTTATATTCACAGCAATATCTCCTGAACTACAAAACTCAAAGTGCTATTTGTCCCACACTGGCTGCGAAATTAAAGCCCAAACTCTAGTAACTGACATTCCCCTTTAGTTACTTAAAGACAGTCTTGGGAACAACTACTTAATAATATCAACATCTCTGATGTTCTTTTACCTGCTACTGGAAATAAGGACCCATTGACAGGGGACTGCAATGTTACGTGGTCGTCCAAGCCACCATGTATTTAAGTTTTCATCCAAGCTGCTATGTCAAAAGAACACCATATTTGCACAGGTTCTTTCATTATCCACCCGCTATTTTGGGATTAATAATACTAATGAATGTTTTTTTCACAACATTTTTCTGATAAGTTTGCTAACAAATGGTTTGCTCCCACTTGAAATGTTCAAAGTGCCATATCTCCCTTCTTATGTGATGAATTTTGATCAAACAAAAAGGAGAATAAGAAGCTTGAAAGTATCTTTACAATGGCATGTAGAAGATATAGGTACATTAAGGTAATTTTAAAATATTTTCAAAAACAACAAATTGGTAAAAATATTAACTAAAACTAATAATGCCATTTATAGGATTTTAGATGAATAATAATGACAAATGCAGATCTAACAATAATAGTAACTAGACCTATTGCATTGGAGAACCGATGCAAATTGTATCCACCAGAAGAAAACTCACCAAAGCCATTCTAACATCGCTTAACCTTGCAAGGAGAAGCCCAAGGTGAAATCTGACCATATCAAAAGATTCTTAGACCATGATTTCCTATAGGTTGGTGTGACACTGCAAACCTCTAGGAATACGAATAAGCAAGATATAAACACTAATTTTGGCAATCCTCATTTGACCTTGAAAGAGGGGCCAAAGGTCAAATCCGATCACACCAAAAGATTCCCAGCCCATGACATCCTAGATTTTGGTTTACCATTCCAAAGCTCTAGGACCAATAATAAGCAAGTTATAAGCACTTTTAAGTTTGGCTATCCTCATTTGACCTTGAAGGAGGGTCCAAGGTCAAATCCGACCACAGCAATAGATTCCCAGCACATGATTTTGTGTACTATCCTCATTTGACCTTGAAACCTCTAGGACCAATAATAAGCGAGTTATAAACACTTTTAAGTTTGGCTATGCTTGTTTGACCTAGAAGAAGAGGCCCAAGGTTAAATCTGACCACACCAAAAGATTCCTAGCCCATGATTTCCTATAGGTTGGTTTACCATCCCAAACCTCTAGGACCAATAATAAGCGAGTTTTAAGCACTTTTATGTTTCGTTATGCTCGTTTGACCTTGAAGGAGGGACCCAAGGTCAAATCCGACCACAGCAATAGATTCCCAGACCATGATTTCCTACAGGTTGGTTTACCATCCCAAACCTCTAGGACCGATAATAAGCGAGTTATAAGCACTGTTAAGTTTGGCTATGCTCATTTGACCTTGAAGGAGGGGTCCAAGGTCAAATCCGACCACACCAAAAGATTCCCAGCCCATGATTTCCAATAGGTTGGTTTACCATCCCAAACCTCTAGGACCAATAATAAGCGAGTTATAAGCACTTTTAAGTTTGACTATCCTCGTTTGACCTTGAAGGAGGGGTCCAAGGTCAAATCCGACCACACCAAAAGATTCCCAGGCCATGATTTCCTATAGGTTGGTTTACCATCCCAAACCTCTAGGACCAATAATAAGCGAGTTATAAGCACTTTTAAGTTTGGCTATCCTCATTTGACCTTGAAGGAGGGGTCCAAGGTCAAATCCGACCACACCAAAAGATTCCCAGCCCATGATTTGCTATAGGTTGGTTTACCATCCCAAACCTCTAGGACCAACAATAAGGGAGATATAAGCACTTTTCATGACTGCAAAGAAATGCCTGTGGCGGCCATCTTGTTTTTCAAAATGAGGCCAAAATATTCCCAGTCAAGATTTTATAATGGGGAACATATCCTGCGAATTTGAGATCTCTACCTATAATACCCTTTGCTCTAGAGGGCCACCAAAAGTCCTTGTTTAAAGTCGAAAAACGCCCGTGGCGGCCATCTTGTTTTTCAAAATGAGGCCAAAAATATTCCCAGGCAAGATTTTATAGCTATGAATATATCCTGCAAATTTGAGAAGGCTAGCTATAATATTTTTTTTGTTAGAGCGGTAACGGTGAATTCTCTCTTCACACTACGGCGGCGGCGTAACAAAGTCAAATCCATAGTATCTACCGGATGCTATCCGGTGGATACAATTATGTGATCTTGTATGGGCATTATAGGTAGTAATGATTGAAGGCATGCCTGTAAAAACATATAATGCCCTAAAAAAACCATAATTGTACTATTAATTCAGCTTATGGCAGAATGTAAAATTAGCGAGGCATGTGATGATATGATCTCAGCTGATAAAAAGGGGGAAATTAAATCACAACATTGGCCTTTTGCAGAGACCATTTTGGTCAATCATAATAGTCTTAATTCTTTATGTTTTAAACTGGATTTTCATCTGACAATTGATTCATTTATCATTAGTGACATGTGTTTACAGTAAATGTACACAATGAATCCATTGATCAAAAACACACTAACGACCGGAGGCTTATGTGTCATTTTAATTACAGAACAAATTAAATAACGACTGTGTGGATAAGCAAAATCTTCAAACACTAGAGAGGTTTAGTACTAGAGAGGTTTGAAAAGGCATGTAACATTAAATGATTTCTGTAAGAGATAAGTTACGTTTAAAGTGGATGTGTTTATCATATTAGGGTTTAGCAATATGTCAATATAAAGGAATGAAGGTCCACGTAGTTTCTTAGATGTACTACAAAACAAGCATGCTTTGTAAATATGCCTCTTGTATGTATATGGCAAAATATTGTGAACTGAAACTTTACTAAAATATGATGTACATATTTATTTCCCTGTGGGGCTGTAACATATTTATTTGTATCATGTAGTTTTTTAATAAAATAGATAGGGGTGAGTGAACGTAAGGAGGTCACCCTTTACGTATAAAACGTAACCTAATAAACTCCAAAAACACTAAAAGTCACCTGATACACATCTACTGCTGACGTAAATAAGTTTGCGTTTACGTTCTGACACCCAAAACATAACACTAAACCTCTCTATTAACTCACAGATTCAAGTTTAATAGTTTCAAAATTCATTTATTGCACTTAGACTAATACTCGCATGGAACACTCACAGATAAGATGTTAATAGTAAGTATTTTGCAAGCTCATCTTGCAATTAACAAGAGTGCCATTTATCAGGTATAAATGTCCTATTATAATGCACATACCTGTTACCTCTAACACACCCACTGAACCACCAAATGGCAGAATACTGACTAAGTCTTTGGTTTTAAATGCTCCCTGACAATGGATCATGTCTGACCTCAATGTACCGGCATTAAGCAGGGCACAATCAGCCTTTGTTGAGTTCAGCATGATATCACTGATGAAGTTACCTGAAAAAAACATGAATGTGAACATCCAGCTGGAATAAACATACGCATGTCAACAGTGAAGCTGTGATTTGAGAAATTCTAAACTTTTGGCAATCTGTGTCTTTTAAAATTACCTAGAAAATGCATCAGTGTAAGCCAGACAGGATAAGGTGAAGCGTAACAAAATTATATACCCTCATACCACATTGGAAATGTCTATGGAAAATATTTTCAAGTTCTTGCATCTGAAATGAAATCTCTGTCGAAGATATAAGGCCTTTTTAGCAAGTGATGGCGATGGCACATGCCTGTGCTAAAGCCTTAAGCATACCAGAAATATTCTACTATTATTAACTTACTTTGATATTTTCAATAATAGAAAAATCAAAGGGTATTGAAAGTGACAGGATATATTCACTACTATAAAATTATCTAAATCTCACACATAAGTTTATCTTTGTGAAATGTCTCACAATATTTCAAATGTATCTTCCACTTGAAAGTGCCTACCAGATCATAGCTTGTGTCAAAACCAGGATTAAATTTGTAATGCTCAATACTCACCAAGATTTGTTTCTTTTGTTCTAACCTCAGAAAACCTGCCTTCTAAGTCCACATCCACTTCACCCAGTACTTTATTCATCCTTTCAACTAGCTTTTCTACAATAAAACAAGCATTCTGACGCATGCATTTATCTCCCGCCGTATAAATAAGATGTACTAAAGATAGTGGAATATAAATTTTCTTGTGAGATGGAGGCACATGTAGAAGTGACAAGTTTAATGTTTGATTGCAATACTTTTAAAGACAAAAGGCATTGATTCATTTTAGTAGCTATTACTCTGCCATCCAAAGAGCTACAGTTCTACAACTTTAATATGCAGTAGATCACCCAAAAGTAGGTGAATGACTTATTTAGAAGAAATTGCCTACCTGTAATACTTTTACAGATAAAAGACATTTACTCATTTTAGTAGCTATTACTCAGCTATCCAAAGAGCTACAGTTTTGCAACTTCACTATGTGGTAGATCACCCAAAAGTAGTTGAATGACTTATTTAGAAGGAATTGCCTACCTGTAATACTTTTAGAGATAAAAGACATGTACTCATTTTAGTAGCTATTACTCAGCTATCCAAAGAGCTACAGTTCTGCAACTTCACTATGTGGTAGATCACCCACAAGTAGGTGAATGACTTATTTAGAAGGAATTGCCTACCTGTAATACTTTTAGAGATAAAAGACATTTACTCATTTCAGTAGCTATTACTCAGCTATCCAAAGAGCTACAGTTCTGCAACTTCAGTATGTGGTAGATCACCCAAAAGTATGTGAATGACTTATTAGAACTAGACCAAGGACGCATCTGTGGCCAGATGCAAAATGTATCCACCGGCAAAGGCAAAAGTAGCTATTACCCAGCCATAGCATGAGCTAGAAGTCTGAAATTTTTATTATGTTATAGCTGACCCAAAAGTAGGTGAATAATATATTTGCACAAAATTCTCTAAATCCAATAGTTTTCACGTTACAATTGATTTTACTCATGATGGAAGTTAGTAAAAAGTCCAAAAGTAGCTATTACTCACTTAGCTATTGAGATAGACACCCAAGTTACTCACCATGTTGTTGCTATTGAAAAAGTAGGTGAATATCATATTTTAACAAAATGCTCTAAATGCAATACTTTTCAAGTTATAAATGATGTAGTGTTGAGTAAGAACTTCAAAGTAGCTATTACTCAGCTATGCTATGAGCCACAGGTCTGGAACTTAACTATGTTATAGCTGCTTCAAAATAGGTGAATAACATATTGCAACTAAATAATGTAAATGCAAGAGTATTCAAGTTATAAGTGATTTACCCAACAGTGATAACCTAAAAGTAGCTATTACTCAGCTATGCAATGAGCTACAGGTCTGAAATTTTACTGTTATAGCTGACCCAAAAGTAGATGAATAACATATTTGCATAAAATTCTGTAAATACAACAGTTTTCAAGTTACAAGTGATTTTACTCATGATGGAAGTTAGTGAAAAATCCAAAAGTAGCTATTACTCACTTAGCTATTGAGATAGACACCCAAGTTACTCACCATGCTGTAGCTATGGAAAAAGTAGCTGAATAACATATTTTAACAAAGTGCTCTAAATGCAATAATTTTCAAGTTATAATTGATTTAGGGCATGATTTCATTACTTTTAATGAATAAAAAATTATTTTAAAAAGTCATAAAAAAACTTTAGCATGTGAAAGCTCTCCAAAATGTAGGTGAATGAGTTATTTGAGAAATACTGGCTATCTGCAATACTTTTAGACATAATTAGCATGTACTCATTTTGAGTAGGTGAGTAATTAACTATGGGTCTGAAACTTCAAGCGAAAGCTCTCCCAAAGGAAGGTGAATGAGTTAGTTGAGAAAAATTGGCTATCTGCAGTACTTTTAGAGATAATTCGCATTAACTCATTTTGAGTAGGTGAGTAATTAGCTATGGGTCTGAAACTTCACCATGTGAAAGCTCTTCCAAAAGTTGGTGAATGAGTTATTTGAGAAAAATTGGCTATCTGCAGTACCTTTAGAGATAATTCATATTTACTCATTTGAGTAGGTGAGTAATTAGCTGTGGGTCTAAAACTTCACCAAGTGAAAGCTCTTCCCAAAGTAGGTGAATGAGTTATTTGAGAAAAATTGGCTATCTGCAATACTTTTACAGATAATTAGCATTAACTCATTTTGATTAGGTGAGTAATTAGCTATGGGTCTGAAACTTCACCAAGTGAAAGCTCTTCCAAAAGTAGGTGAATGAGTTATTTGAGAAAAATTGGCTATCTGCAGTACTTTTAGAGATAATTCGCATTTACTCATTTTGAGGTGAATAATTAGCTATGGGTGTGAAACTTCACCATGTGAAAGCTCTTCCAAAAGTTGGTGAATGAGTTATTTGAGAAAAATTGGCTATCTGCAGTACTTTTAGAGATAATTCATATTTACTCCTTTTGAGTAGGTGAGTAATTAGCTATGGGTCTAAAACTTCACCAAGTGAAAGCTCTTCCCAAAGTAGGTGAATGAGTTATTTGAGAAAAATTGGCTATCTGCAATACTTTCAGAGATAATTAGCATTTACTCTTTTTGATTAGGTGAGTAATTAGCTACAGGTCTGAAACTTCACCAAGTGAAAGCTCTCCCAAAAGTAGGTGAATGAGTTATTTGAGAAAAATTGGCTATCTGCAATACTTTTAGAGATAATTCACATTTACTCATTTTGAGTAGGTGAGTAATTAGCTATGGGTCTGAAATTCACCATGTGAAAGCTCTTCCAAAAGTTGGTGAATCAGTTAGTTGAGAAAAATTGGCTATCTGCAGTACTTTTAGAGATAATTCGTATTTACTCATTTTGAGCATGTGAGTAATTAGCTATGGGTCTGAAACTTTACCAAGTGAAAGCTCTTCCCAAAGTAGGTCAATGAGTTATTTGAGAAAAATTGGCTATCTGCAGTACTTTTAGATATAATTCACATTTACTCATTTTGAGTAGGTGAGTAATTAGCTATGGGTCTGAAACTTCACCAAGTGAAAGCTCTCCCAAAAGTAGGTGAATGAGGTATTTGAGAAAAATTGGCTATCTGCAGTACTTTTAGAGATAATTCGCATTTACTCATTTTGAGTAGGTGAGTAATAAGCTATGGGTCTGAAACTTCACCAAGTGAAAGCTCTTCCAAAAGTAGGTGAATGAGTTATCTGAGAAAAATTGGCTATCTGCAATACTTTTAGAGATAATTAGCATTCACTCATTTTGAGTAGGTGAATAATTAGCTATGGGTCTGAAACTTCACGGAGTGAAAGCTCTCCCAACAGTAGGTGAATGAGTTATTTGAGAAAAATTGGCTATCTGCAGTACTTTTAGATATAATTCACATTTACTCATTTTGAGTAGGTGAGTAATTAGCTATGGGTCTGAAACTTCACCAAGTGAAAGCTCTCCCAAAAGTAGGTGAATGAGGTATTTGAGAAAAATTGGCTATCTGCAGTACTTTTAGAGATAATTCGCATTTACTCATTTTGAGTAGGTGAGTAATAAGCTATGGGTCTGAAACTTCAACAAGTGAATGCTCTTCCAAAAGTAGGTGAATGAGTTATCTGAGAAAAATTGGCTATCTGCAATACTTTTAGAGATAATTAGCATTTACTCATTTTGAGTCGGTGAATAATTAGCTATGGGTCTGAAACTTTACCAAGTGAAAGCTCTCCCAAAAGTAGGTGAATGAGGTATTTGAGAAAAATTGGCTCTCTGCAATACTTTTAGAGATAATTAGCATTTACTCATTTTAAGTAGGTGAGTAATTAGCTATGGGTCTGAAACTTTACCATGTGAAATTGAAAATTTCATGTTTCAACAGAAACCCTTCTACTACACTGTGGGTCCAAAACTTGCTCGAAATCGCTCTGACAGTTTCAGAGATATTTGCCATTTTTCATTTTCCGCAAAAATTCAAGATGGCCACCAAAAGTTGTAAACTTTGAAATTTGAAACTTTACTATGTGATAGCTTACCAAAAAGTAGATGGACAACATATTTGAAAAGATTTCCCTAACTTTAATACTTTTGAAGATATTTGACATTTACTTCTTCTGTTATTTAGCTACAAATGAGAAAATAGTTATTACTCACTTAAGGCATGCAACAGAACCCCAAACTATGGACCATCTTATAGCTAAGGACAAAGTAGCTGAACAACATATTTTAGGAAAACACTGTAACTGCAATAATTTTGGAGTTACAATGGCTTTACTCAACAGTCAGAATTTCAAAGTAGCTATTACTCAGCTATCCAAGGTGCAACAGGTCTGAAACTTTACTATGTGATAGCTTACCAAAAAGTAGATGGATAACATATAGAAAAGATTTCTGTAACTCTAATACTTTTAAAGATATTTGACATTTACTCCTCCTGTTATTTAGCTACAAATGAGAAAATAGCTATTACTCACTTATGGCATGCAATAGAACCCTAAACTATGTACCATCTTACAGCTAAGGACAAAGTAGCTGAACAACATATTTTAGGAAAACACTCTAACTGCAATAGTTTTGGAGTTACAATGGCTTTACTCAACAGTCAGAATTTCAAAGTAGCTATTACTCAGCTATCCAAGGTGCAACAGGTCTGAAACTTTACCATGTGATAGCTTACCAAAAAGTAGATGGATAACATATTTGAAAAGATTTCCCTGACTTTAATACTTTTGAAGATATTTGACATTTACTCCTTTTGTTATTTAGCTACAAATGAGAAAATAGCTATTACTCACTTATGGCATGCAATAGAACCCTAAACTATATACCATCTTATAGCTAAGGACAAAGTAGCTGAACAACATATTTTAGGAAAACAGTCTAACTGCAATAATTTTGGAGTTACAATGGCTTTACTCAACAGTTAGAATTTCAAAGTAGCTATTACTCAGCTATCCAAGGTGCAACAGGTCTGAAACTTTACTATGTGATAGCTTACCAAAAAGTAGATGAATAACATATATGAAAAGATTTCCCTAACTTTAATACTTTTGAAGATATTTGACATTTACTTCTTCTGTTATTTAGCTACAAATGAGAAAATAGCTATTACTCACTTACGGCATGCAATAGAACCCCAAACTATGTACCATCTTATAGCTAAGGACAAAGTAGCTGAACAACATATTTTAGGGAAACACTCTAACTGCAATGGTTTTGGAGTTACAATGGCTTTACTCAACAATCAGAATTTCAAAGTAGCTATTACTCAGCTATCCAAGGTGCAACAGGTCTGAAACTTTACTATGTGATAGCTTACCAAAAAGTAGATGAACAACATATTTGAAAAGATTTCCCTAACTGTAATACTTTTGAAGATATTTGACATTTACTTCTGTTATTTAGCTACAAATGAGAAAATAGCTATTAATCACTAATGGCATGCAATAGAACCCCAAACTATGTACCATCTTATAGCTAAGGAAAAAGTAGCTGAACAACATATTTTAGGGAAACACTCTAACTGCAATGGTTTTGGAGTTACAATGGCTTTACTCAACAATCAGAATTTCAAAGTAGCTATTGCTCAGCTATCCAAGGTGCAACAGGTCTGAAACTTTACTATGTGATAGCTTACCAAAAAGTAGATGAACAACATATTTGAAAACATTTTTGTAACTCTAATACTTTGGAAGATATTTGACATTTACTCCTTTTGTTATTTAGCTACAAATGAGAAAATAGCTATTACTCACTTATGGCATGCAATGGGACCCCAAACTATGTACCATCTTATAGCTAAGGACAAAGTAGCTGAACAACATATTTGAAGAAAAAGTTGTTTCTGCAATAGTTTTTGAGTTATGAGCCCTTTACTCCAAGTAGCTAAGATAGCTATTACTCACTTATCGTTAGGCCTAAGTCCATAAAACCAAAAAAATTTTCGAGGGCGTGAAAATTCATTGGGACAATTAATTTACAAAAAATCTGTAGCTGTAGTAGTTTTGGAGGAATCTGCGTGACTAACTAACGCACACACGCACGCACGCACGCACGCACACACAGGCATCATTTCATAATCTCCGTCCCGGGCTAAAGCCCGGCGGGAGATAAATAACACCACTGAAGCTGTCAGAGAAATACAAGTAATGTATTATGTACATTTTGTCACAATGAAAAAAAGAACCACACTTCTGGATAAAATCTTTTTGGACATTGGTGCTTGGAGATGACAACTACTGTTGAATGTAATATAAAACCCCAAAATTTGAAATTTTACCAAACTCAGTATGTAAATAGCATTAATTTAGAATTTAACCTATTTTTCATTGAGAACTTAAGCAATTATAACCTCAGCTAGTGAAAGGAATGCAAGATATTGTTCAACCTTTAAATAATCATCATAATTGCACATTGCATTTTTCTGTACTATTGCCAAGATTCTTGACCTTGGCCCCTAAATAGACACAAGTGAATATTGTATTGGTCTTCACCAGTGATAAAAATCATTGACTTTCAACCTTTGAAAAGTCACCATTGTGGATTGTATTTGTCTACATTAATGAAAAAATTTTCGACCTTTGAATATTCATCATTGGATATTGTTTTTGTCTTCACCAGTGATAAAATCCTTAACCTGTGACCTCTGAATAGTCACAACTGTACAATGTATTTACCTTCAGCAGTGATAAAATTATTGACCTCTGACTACACACTGTTGGGTATTGTAGTTGCCTGTACTTATGACATAGTTGCAACCCCTGTAATCTGTTTCAAGGTATTGGCCTCTTGCACCAAAACATCATCATTAACTGTATATTAGAGTTTCATAGGAAATCCAAGTACCTGAAAAGGACTCCACAATTTCTTTGACTCTTTCATCTTCATCAAAGGTTTTGTCAATGACAATCTGGTCTATATCAACATCTACTTTGCCATCAGCTTTAAAGTCCAGGGTGATATGCCCCAGGAACCTGAAGTCTGTCCCACTTTTAATCACATATTTACCATTGACCTGAAAATAAATGTGTCATTCGTACTTTATACTTTTTTTTCTGGTCCAATTTCTGGTCTAAATATTCTGAATGTCATACATGTAGTTTGCTGTGTGAAAATATTCACAGACACTTTATTTCTTTAAAATGAGTGCACAAAAAATTTCAAATGTTACGGCAACAAAATTATTGTACAGCTTTTATAATAGACTGAAAAATAAACCAAAATAAATATGTCCTAAATAGTGGGTCACACAATAACACCCAACTCCCATCTGCCTGTGTGGTGTAAGTTGACCAGTTCCTGACTTATCACTGAAGTTAAGCATCACTAGGCTTGGTCAGTACTTGGATGGGTTACCATTGGAGTTCTAGGCTAGGTGTGGGCAAAAACATAGTGATTTGGATGATCACTTAAATGGTAGTCCTGTTTCAATAAACTGAAACTAGGTACTAGGTGTGACATTAAATAAATCAATCAAAACCAACCAAACTCACAGAGACCATATTGACAAAAGGAATTAGGAAAAAATGAGTAAGAAATTAGATTAAATATGAAGTCTTTCATGGTAAATTTAAGCTATTTTTTCACTCATCTTTCACTAATCCATTTTGTAAATACAGCACCAGGTCTTAGGTTCAAATCCCTGCCCAAATCTGAAGTGGGAAAGTTGGTAGTAGCTTGCTGTTGTCTGATGTCTTTCAGTACAGATTCTTGTGCAACAGTATACACTTGTTTCCTCTATCCTTGGACTACACAGGTACAGTTGGTAACACTCTACTTGCACAAGTTGGGTCCTGGGTTCAAATCCCATCTCATATCTAAAGTGGGAAGCATGCCAGCATTGCCTGATGAGTATGAATGCATAAAATCTTAATCAATTAGTATACACAGCTTTACTGTATACTCTCGCCAGATAACTGTGAATCATGGTGTATCCACTAAATTTCAATATTTTTTCCATGACTTCTCCACGACTCAAGCGTTAATATTAAGGACCTTTTACATGCTTTGTGGCATGAAAGAGACATGTACCTAGGCCACAAGCTTACACTGAGGCCACGAGCTCATGCCGGTTTTGCCCTTGAGAACCACTCGCAAGGTTCCAGTCAGTGCAGGAAGATGTGGAAGACACCAAAATTTGATCTCATTACATAAATGTATCCTTGCATTGAAATGCTGGATTGAAAAAAAGAAACGACGTTTCATGAAAGGATGCCGTTTAATTTCCATGACTTTTCATGAATTTTCCAAAACCTGGAGTCAATTTCCATGACTTTTCCAGGCCTGGAAAAAGAAAATGGAATTCCATGACTTTTCCAGGTTTTCCATGACTGGATACACCCTATATGATCTTAAGAATAGGTATGAAAGTAATACTAACCCTAAATCAATAAACTGATCAATCTTTGTCATAAAACATTAAAGGAAAAGAGAATTTGACACTAAAATATGTTTACCTGCTTGTAATTAAAGTCATGGTCATGGCCTCCCAGAACCAGATCTATGCCATCAACTTCCTGCGCAAGCCGCTCATCATTGGGCCAGCGCATGTGTGTCAGTGCTATCACATAGTCAGCACCCTGAAAGACAATATAAATCATAGACTATTTATTTAGTACAAAAGGGGTTTGTCTTATGCCAGATCAAGAAGCTATTTGCCTGATATATACTCTTAATGGGATTATATATTTCGATCTACTTGGGTAAGAAGTGGTCTCATCAGAGGCTGAGGGGTTGTTTTGTCTGACCCTTAAAGGTGCCAAAAATGGCTCCGGCAAGCTCCAAATTTATCTGAAGCACCACACAATAGCCAGATTATTTATTATATTTTATATATAATGTAATCCTTTGAAAGTGGAGTTTTTGGTATTTATTCATACCAAATGTTTTCATTGTCCTTTGAGTGTGCATCTTTAAGGTGGTTGCCATGGAAACCTTAACTCATATCCACTCAGTCCCATTGCCCCCTACAGACTTAGGGTGGTTGGGAGATGGTTATGGCATACCAATTTAGTTGTAATTGTCAGATTGTTCTTGTACATATTTTTCTGTATTTGCTACATTATGTATAAAGAAAATAAAATTATTAAAAGCCCGGGTTTCTTTTTATTTAAACAAACTAGTTGTTGAACCAAAACATGAAACCTGATGTGCTCAGGTTGATTTCTGATTAAAATGTGACCTTTAAAATAGTAGCCACTGATGGTAACTAGGAAACTAAGGCATATGAACTGGTTACTTTGTAACTTTACCAGTAGGTGTCTGTGACGTAATTTGCCACAAGAGTGACGTAATTTGATGTTATTTACATCACAACATTATGTTTCAAACCATATGGTGTGATTACACAATGTGTAATACAATCCAATATACAAACAAAAACAGTGAAGGGTGGTATAGCGACACCAACTTTACAATAAGAGGAAAGTTATTACATATATTATTGTGTAATATTATTACTGTTACTATTTATTTAGTGTATATACAATTAGGCCAAAACAGATGTGTCAAGGCAACATAGCCACCAGGAATATATCAAGAAATCCAAGAATATAAATTATTACCATTTGTCATTGTCATAAGCTTTATAAAATTGAGGTAATACCTAGAAATAAGTACTACTACATAATCTACTACACATACTACTACACATACTACTACACTTTCACAAGCCCAATACCATTAGGACAGTTTACAAGTGAGTCACTGAAATAAAAAAATCAACACCCTGAATGATGTCAAGACATCAAAGAATATGTTTACATTGTCAAGAGCTTCATATCATAAGGATAGAGTCCTAAGAGTTACCCTGGTAGATGTCAAAAAATTGAATAATATACATGTATTTACATTTTCATAAATTAAAATATCAATTATAATTTTAAATATAAAATTAGGTGTAAGTTACCATTATCATATAATCAGAATCTCATTAGATACTAAGATATCAGACAATATATTTGAACTACGTAACCACATTGGATTTAATCCATGAGGACATTTTGTATTATACTAAGACTAAGGTCAGTGCTATATCACATAGGCAACACCCTGGAAGATATCAAGAAGTCTATTTTGGGAAACTATTCCTCCATTTTTGTTTGAAAATATTCAGTTGAATTCAATAGGATCTTCTTGTTCAACATGTTCTGCTGCTGATAAAAACAAATAAAAATGATATAAATGAAGATTAGCTACAAAATGAAGGGAATTCTAGATTTTTAGGATTTTTGGAAATAAAGATTGTAACTTAACATGGAACCAGGCCTTGGGGTGTTCTATACAATACAAAACCTGGGTTTTCATCATCCTGTACGCACCTCATCCCTCAATTCTTGAGCCAAGCTTCTACCTAGTGTGACAAAGTCTATGTATGTGACATCATCCGAGTCAACAGAAGACAGAGTGGCTATCCAGTCATTTTCTACCAGTCCAATAAAACCTATCTGCAATAAGAAAGAAATGGCCACTATTAAATAATTTTACTTCTGGAAAGTAACTGAAACCGGATGGATAAACAGTTATACTTAATTAATTACACATAACCGCAAAAAGCATTTGGCCTAAATGATACACGTAGTCACTGTACATTGTACACTTGAAAAATTTTTTACACAATAAATATTTTAACCATACAATAGGACCTCTGACATGTATTTCTGTGTTTTCTATTAGGTAGATGCTTACATTTGGTCTTGATTAACTGATTTGCTGTTTGCAATATATGACCTCTCTGGAGAGACAGGAAATACTGAAAACATCAGATGCATATGCACCCTGAATGTAACATTACTAACAATATCAGAGATCTTAAGGTGCCAGAAAAGTACAAAATTCATGCACATCATTGCGCAATTTGCGGATAAAACTTTTACTTTTCCATGGTGCTTTACATGGTGATGACTCACGTCATGTCTGGCTAATTGATTATGGATTTCTGCTTTTCTGTATGACATGCCTAAGAGTCTGTCTCTAGCATAGAGATTAAAGGCTAGATTTTTATATTTTAAAGATGATTTTATTGAAAACTTTTACTCAGAGCAGTATCCCAGATAGCATTCCGCCGTCGGACCGACGTTGGCTGTTGGTTGCAAGGTCGGCAGATTTTGCCGACGTTGGGCCGACGTTGGGCCGACGTAGGCTTGCCAACCACTACTCGAGTAAGATTTCTCAATATTTTGCCGACGTTGGGCCGACGTTGGGCCAACGGCGGATTTTTGTTCAAGATGGCGGCGAGCAATAATAGGGGATTTGGGGAAACTTAGAAAAAAATTATTTATTATGGTATGTCTAAAAATCATATTTCAGTGAGCCCAAAAATTTTAAGCAACCATTTAATAATTTTAGACATAAAAATATTATTTTCATTATAAATTCGCACTAAAAAAGTTGTTTATGAACATATCTGATTGGCTGATGCTATACATATAAAAATATTTTTACCGTTGGCTTGCCGACGTTGGGCCAACGTTGGCCCGACGGTCAAAAAGCCGTTGGCCCAACGTCGGCAGCCAACGTCGGACCGACGGATGTGCTGACGTTGGGCCAACGTCGGTCCGACGGCGGTATGCTATCTGGGATCTCCTAATATACTACAGGATTCAAGGCCCCATTGAACCCATCCTGATTACACCAGTACTGTCCAAACTATCATGTGACTGACATTTACATGACTGACAGACAGAAGTTCTAAAGAATTACTATTTATCTACATCCCTCGGGTTCTTTAGCCTGTCAATGGGGGTAAGACCCAATGATGGAGAACTGTAACTGCCATTTCTTCTGTGGCCCAAAGTGAGTGCGTTATTCACTGAGCCACAGTGATAGACAATCTATACACAACATGCTTCAAATTTATATATATATGTTTAGGTGAAAATTCCTTATATAAAGAAATCACATAAAGTACTGTAAAACTCTATATGATGTGATATACACAATATAACAGCTTGACGGTTCAACAACATTGGTGCCAAATGAATCTTACGTCTTAGGTCATAAAAATTCAACCATGCACACTACCTTTTTCCCATCCCACTCCATCATATGTGTTGGTTTCCCTTCTGCTAAAGGTTTCCCAGTGAAGTTGTCAAGTACGTTGCTGAGTAGCCAGGGGAACTTGGTTTCACCAGCAAGTTTAACAGTTTTGTCCACACCAAAGTCTTGATAAAACAAAATGTACATTACAATAACTGAAGGGACTTATAATTGTATCAGAATAGAATATAAACTGCACCAAGGATTCACTGTGGCATGATGAAAGAAGTATCCCAAGGAAAAGGAGGGACCAATACTGGAGCATTGCTTTGCAAAAGAATGACGATTGTTTTTGCATAGCAACAAGGCAGAAAGGGGTTTTGGTCTACTAGTGTACGAACGTGGATTCGTCGTCGTATTTCTGATTCTCGCAAATGAGCGATATTCAACTAATATACATAAAACACTGACCGTTTGTGTGCAGATATTCCTGTAAATTATGTACTTTAATATCTGTTGTCTTTATGTCATTTTGTAATATGATTCAGTGTGTTAACGGTAATTGTTGATTCAATGTGACTCTGTATAAAGTATTAAAAGGTAAGTTGTCTTTCCAAAGTCTTGGGGATGACTAAAGTTTAGTCCAATGAGAGGCCTTGTTACTTCTCTGATTTGAGTAATTCTGTTCTGTCTCCGATTCCACTATGTAAGGGCCGGCATTTCTTCAGTTCAGTGCTAGACTGGTAGATGCAATATCTGTGCTGGACATTTTGAGGGAACCACTTGGCTGACACACCATGAACTCAGTCACAGGGTAAAACATGTAGTTAAGGGGTAAAACCTGCTGATTTATTTAAGGATTGATATGAAATAGTTTGTTTCTCTTGCAGGGTGAAACCTGTTAAAACTGATAGTTTAGGTTTGATAATTTATTTTACAGGGTCAAACCTGTGACTTTAATTTTATTTGCAGGTTTGGTCCTTTGGTTAGGACATGTAAATTATTCCAGTATCTTGTCTGAATTTCAGGGTGAAACCTGGTTTGTACAAAGTATTTTTATGTTTTGATTTACAGGGTAAAGCTGAGGCTCTGTGATGTTTTTGTAGTGAATTAATGTTATTGACAGAATGAATCCTGAGGTTCTGTGAGGTTGCACAGCGGATTCATGTCATTGATAGAATGAATCCTGAGGTTCTGTGAGGTTGCACAGTGGATTCATGTCATTTACAGGGTGAAACCTGAGGTCATTTATAGGGTGAAACCTGAGGTCATGTACAGGGTGAAACCTGAAGGCTATGTTGGTATATGATTTGTTTCAACTAAGATAAAAGCAACCGTCTATGATGACTGAGTAAGGATGAACTCTGTTTTTCCAGTTAGGATCCAAAGCTGCAGCATTGTATTCAAGCTAAAGGTCTGAAGTTGTTACAAAGCGAGGTTAATGTTAATATTTGATTTTATTATCAGCAGTATTGTATGTTTCAGTCCAGCCCCAACTTAGTTGGTCACTGTATGATATTTACACTACCACTTATGTTTAATAAACTTGCATAGTTTCCAGAAATATCCCTCTGTGTGTTTTTCTGAGCTGCAAAGCCATCAGAGACACAGGTAGTACACTGAAGCAGTCACCCATCCTAGTACTAACGTAGCCCATTGCTGCTTAACTTCAGTGAAGAGACAGATACCCATCACGCTATGCCACAATTCATGAACATTTGGAAAGTGAAAAAGATGAAAAAAGAGTGACCTCTAGATGTGCAAGATGTGCGAACTCAGGCTTAAAAATCAACTAGCCAAGGAAGGAGCTAAAAGTTTGGCCCCCAGATATTATCCTAGCACTGACCTCAATCTTAGAGAGATCCTTGAAGTTTGCATGTTTTTGTATTCTACAAAGAGATTTTTTGGAAAAGAACAAGCAGGAGACTTTCCACATACCATCCAGGACAAATATTTTGCCCAAAGTGATATACCACGCACCGTTCTGAGAAAAATGCATTTTCACATTTTATGCAGAATAGCAGCTAAAAAGGCGGGAGAAATATTGTTTGGAAAAATGTAAACATGACCATGCTACAGGCCTCTGAGCTAAAAAATAACTAAAATCATTTTCATCATTAAGAAAAACTGTAATATGTAATTAATTGTTAGTAAGTCAGCCAAATTTCAAAGATATAAGTGAAGTGCTTTTTAAGTTGTCATCTGGACAAGCACACCCCTTAAAACTTTTTTGATGATCGTCATCCAGATCGGGATAAAAAATAGAGGGTTTGTGCATTCTCAGCCACTGATAATTGTCAAGCCTCAAGCTTGTTGTCCGAGAAACTGGTTTGTCAGTATTTCCATTTCTGTGGGTTCCTTTATTATCTCCCTCCTGCGGCTGAAGACCGTGGTTGGGAGATTATAAACGCCTTCTGTACGCGCGTGCATGAGTGTGTCCGTCCGACCGTCCGTCACGTTTTTCCATAAACGTTAACATCTCATTTATTTATAAAGATATCCAAATTTGCAGGGAATGTTTATGGCTGTGGAAACCTGTCTCTGCAAAATTTTGGCCTCATTTTGAAAAACAAAATGGCCGCCAATATTAGCTAATATTTTGAAAATCATAAAGATGCTCTAAATCTTGAAATATTCCAGCTAGCTTCATCAAATTTGCACAAAAGCTATATGGTTGGAAGAGCTAGCCTGATAGTAATTTTGACCTAGTTTAAAAACAAAATGGCCACCACATCACATGTTTAATATCAAATGGAGTTATCTCCCCTAATATTGCTGCTAGAGGTTCGGAATGTGAAAAAAACTTGTAGTAAGTCATGGTCTGGGAATCTTTTCCAGGTGTTGAATCTGACTTGTGACCCCTGCTTCAAGATTAAATGGGGTTGTCACACTAAAACATCCTTATTTCTCCCTTATTATTGGTGCTATGGCTCCAGAATGTAAAGGTAGGCCATGAATAGTCCTGGCCTGCAAATGTTTTGCCTGAGAAAAATTTTGGCCTTACTTTAAAAAACTATATGGCCGCCATAACCAATCATTTCAAAATGATTAAGATGCTCTATAACTTGAAATATTGCAGCTAGGTTAATCAAATATGCACAAAAGATATATGGCTAAGAAAATTAGCCTGATAGTAATCTGGCCTAGTTCTGAACACAAAATGGCTGTCATATCACATGTTTAATGTTAAATGGGATTATCCTATTAAAACAGCATTATATATCCCTTATCATAGCTACTAAGGGTTCCAAATATGAAAACAACTTAAAGGAAGTAATGGCCTAGGATCCTTTTCCAATTGCCGACTTTTACCTTTGATCCCTTCTTCAATATCTATTGGGGTAATCTTACTACAAAGGCCTTATATCTCCATTGGTTGTCCCATTATTTCTGATTCTAAGGCAGGAGATAACCGCTGTAGCAGCGGTCATGTTTGTTTATGTTTTTTGTTGTTTAATTAATGTTTTTTTGCTAAATAGAGTTTTATTTCCTTATCTAATTTCCTTTCATAACCCAGTGATCAATCTATCAGTATTTAATGAGTCATTTCATAATAAACCACTTTGATTTGATATTTTTCCATTTATTTACACAGCTGTTGTCTCTTTGTGTCTTTCCATGATGTATAATCCAGTACGCCCAGGAATACTATTTTGTTAGTAGCATCAGTAATGAGGTATACAATACCGCATCCCCTGACAAATATTGCATATAACCTTATAATACCTACTTCAGGTGGGATCACATTTGCCCAACAGTGTATACAAAATCTTAACAAACGGTTCTTCAATTCAACCATTAGCATTAGCTGTCCATTGTGATAAGATGAATAGAATGTGTTGAAAGATACATTAAACTCCATTACCATGTCTACTTACAGTTTTCTTTGATGTGCCAAAGCCATTTTGTTTATACATCTAGCTAGTATTACAATGTTACAAGATGATTTTTTTGTGATGTAAGATGTTTACACATTGGCCTTAATTGCTTGGTGGTTCCTATTACGAAGGATGTATGGTTTATTAAACAAATGACAAAGTTCATCTGCAGGTATATTTATTGTCATGCCTATAACTTGTGCACATGAACAAATCCAATGATAGCACTTGTACCTGAAATCAAACATAATAAGTACACATTTTTCATCATAACTAAATGAGACATTGAGGTGGTCTGTTTACCACTTCCTTGTAAAGAGAAAGAGCCTAAGACATAACCCATCTCGTCACCATGATCCTCACAGTTTCAAATCACCAGTGAGGTAAACTGCAGAATACAAATTGGTCAAGGTCAAAGGTTAAATCAAGGCCACACCATGATGTTGCACACCTACAACCCCTAAACAATGCCCCCACTAAAAGTCACTTTCCTACACCTTATGGTTTCCGAGATATAGCCCGGACTAGATTTTATAGGTCAAGGTCACTACAACAAGGTCAAATCATGGTCACACAATGACGTTGCACAGCTACACTCCCTAACCAATATTGCCACTAAGTATCAACTTCCTACACCTTATGGTTTCCGAGATATAGCCCCGACTAGATTTTATAGGTCAAGATTACTTCAGCAAGGTCAAAGGTCAAATCATGGTCATACTATGATGGTACACACCTACACTCCCTAACCAATGTCCCAACCAAGTATGAACTTCCTACACCTCAAATTTTCCGAGATATAGCCGGGACAAGGTTTTATAGGTCAAGGTCACTATAGCAAGGTCAACGAAAAATCAATTTTAGACACCTACACCTCCCAAACAGATGTCCCTACCAAGCATCAACTTCCTACACCTTACGGCTTCCGAGATACAGCGTTCAAAACTCACGCTGGTCTGTTGTGTTTTATGAATGAGCCCTTGCAAATTACATCACCATGTTAGTTCTTTGACATGGGCAATTGAACTAACATATCTGTGATGTATGGAAAGAGATACCCAATTTTAAATATTCTTTACAAAATAACCAAGTATTGATTGGATTCCAATCTGAACACATAAAAGAACTAGCATTGCCGTACTTTGTATAAAGTGCCCCAGTAGTATTAAGTTGAAGGTTTTTTGAAGATACAGCACTTTGAACTTGAGTAAATTTTTCTGTTTGAAACTTGCCAACATATTCATTTATTTTACATGCATTTTTATCATGTAAAGTTACGAAATCTAAAATTCACCACATATCTGAAATTCGCCACATGTGGAAATACTAATAAAATAAATGAATTGAGGTGAGATTTGTTGAATGTACAGTAAATTAAGGCTTTTTGAACTGAAAAAATACCAATTTTAAGATAAAACATAATTTTCTTCATAAAATTAGCTAAGGTTTTAGAGGTGGCGAATTTTAGATTCCTGGTGAATTTTAGATTTCTTACTCTACATTTTCCATGATCAGAAATGAGATTGACCAAAGTTCACATGAAATCAAAATTTGAAACTCAAAGCAACATTATGTTAAACTGTATTTGCTCTCTCGGAGAAAATCTGTTCGGTATTATTTCCTTTTTCAGAACTTATATGCATGAATTATAAAGACATAGACTAAGTATAAAATTACTTTTGTCACAGAACAGCAATAACACCTGCTTTTTGCCATCAAAAATGGAAACTATATTCAAGTTTGCATATATTGTAAAATTTCAGTGCACAATTTACATTTTTTTTAAATTAAATTTTTTTTTGCTTTTATGTGTGTTATTTCACCTAATAACTCATAATATGAACCCTGGAGACTTACACTGATCAATGATCAGCTTGAACTAATTGAACATGGGATCCTAGTTTCAAAAATCTCAACTAACTTGACTCAATAGTAGTAATTCAATGAAATGTTGAAATTCACTGGCAAGCAATATTCAGTAGCAAGCATATATTTTTACTTGGATTTTATAGATACTGGTATTGACATGTTGTTAACAATTTAAAATTTTAGTGACTGTAACAATGATTTTCTCTACTCAGATGTCCAGTGTGATATGATAAACATGATTAAATGTTCACAATCTAATGGGGTGTTTTTTTCACTTTTAGTTTCAAGAGGTACCTCCCAATTTGTAGGAATGATTTACAATACAGATTAATGCCTATTATAACCTTGAATCTATAATTAAAAAATGGTTGGAAGCTCAACATTGCTGATTCTAACAGCACAGATTTTTTTTATTTGTGGCCACACAGTAATTTTTACGTTTGGGCATGTTACATTTTACTTTCCTTATGTTACATTTTGAGTAAAATCTGAATATTTACAACTTCATGCAGCTTGCCAAAACAGCCTGTGTTCAGAATCTCACAGAAATTTGAAATTACGTTAGATTTTAACACATAAATATTGGACCAGGAACTTTTCTTTTGGGCTATTAAGTTTTACTTTCACCACTAACTATTTTTGCTAAGCTGTAAACGCTGCCGAGATATAGAGCGAACAAGACTTAATAGGCTAAAATGACTATGGCAAGGTCAAAGATCAAATCATGGTCACACCTACAACCCCCAACCAATTTCCCTACCAAGTATCAACTTCCTACACCTTAGAGATTCTGAGATACAGCCCCGACTAACTTATCCCCCCACCAGCCTGCCAGTCCACCCGGACTCCATGGGTGAAAACAATACCCTGACGGGCTGTTAGCTAATAACTGAATTTAAATATTGAGTTATGGTAATATCAGTTGGAGCATTTTGTTGTACACACTGACAATACCTACTAATCCAATAAGAAGTTTGAGAATTCTTGAAACTAAACAATAAATCAATTTGCAATGTTATTGGCCTCTGTGGACCAGGTATATAACAGCTGTTTCAATTGTATTGTCAGACTGGTTACATGTGTATGGATTCCTCAAAGTATATTATTTTATTCATTTATTACAGTGACATGTACCTACAATGCCCAACCCACAAAGGCTTACATATCACTTTTAGTACAAACCATGGTATGACTTGTTGGAAAGCAGTATGATAACATAGGAACACATGCCTACTGTTTATAATTATAGATTTTAATCAAAAGAAAACAAGGCATACCAAAATCGTGATTCCCATACACTGCCAAGTCTACATCTAGTTCATTCAACACAGCCACCATTTGTTTTCCATTGAAGACAGAGCTCACTGAAATGTCATAAAGATAAAAGCTGATTGCAGACTCATAAACAGGTTGTGGTATTTCCACAGTTGTCTCTCTTTACGGTGATAAAATGCTGCACTTCCCCAGTAGTCACATATATCTAAGCCACATCTATATGACAGTTAAAATGGAAATAAACTGTGTAAACTTTATTGTCTGAAGGCTGGAGTCCCTTATTTGAAGTTATTTTGTGACTAAATTGGCAATAATATTTAAGCAAAAGTAGCCTATTTCTATGATAAAAGGGTGTTCACTGTTTTTCATCAATAATTTTAATTTACCATTTTTTTTATAAAATTTGTTTTGAGAATACATCATTAAAACACATTCACACAATGTAACATCTTACACAATGTTCCTTTTATGAACTCCTGCAAAATGTTCAGAAATGCATTTTCATCAAGAAAGCAGCTCCATATTTTTTTAATTATCAATGTTTCAAGATAATTCTTCATTTTTGTCAATTATCTCTAAACTCCCATCTCTTTTGACCCATGAGTTAATCTTTTATTTTTTCACATATGAGGCAACCACTTCAAAACAAAATGTGCACAAAACTGGACTGGGTAGCTGTTGAATAATAGCAGAGCCAAATCCGTATACCCAAGTTTTAGTTGTAATGAACTGGAAGTATCACTAATCCAAATATTGTGGCTGATGTAATCAAGTTTATCAAAAAATAATAGCAAATATAAAAATAAGAAAAGTTATGTTTAAAAAGAATATTTTGTGGACAAAACTGGTTTAAAAATTTCTTCAAATCATTAGGTTTCATTAACAGTTTAGAAGTGCTCATGGGACTAAAAAGCTGGATTCAAAATATTTCTACATTTTAAATTTTATATTAACTATTGGAAAACATTACATAAGCTATTGTAAAAGAAACAACATTTTGTTTCCTTTTGTGATATATTTACATGTTATTGAGGATGAAAATATATATATGCAAAGACAAAGTGTCAGAACAAGGCACTTCAGTAGAAAGATGACTGTATTAATTAGTAGACTACAAGCTATGAAGCTCTACACTATGTCAGTTGAAATGTAGCTGTCAAATGAACACAATATGGTAACAATTGCAGCAATTCATTTATATATGTAACAGGCAAAATATGTTTCAATTATACCATCCTTGTTATATCTTATGGTTTCCAAGATATAACCCGGACAAGATTTCAAAGGTCAAGGTGACTATGGGAAGGTCAAAGGTCAAGTGCACAACTGCACAGTTGCATGGCTAACTATAATGATATTAATTTTTGATCACATAATAAATAAACTTTCTAGGGCAATTTCTTTAACTATTGGTTAATTTTGTTATGAGTGCACAGAATATTAGATAAATGCTTACACCAAGGTGGTAGGCAGAAAATGACCAAACAGTGTTTTGAGAAAAATATACAAACAAGATCCTGGTCTGTCATTCACACAGAAACTACTACTACCACTCTACTGTTCCTGCACCAGATTTCTGTAAAATCCTTACCTAGGCAGAAAGAAAATGGATAAAAATTGCTGTAATTCTGACTAAAAAGTATCTCACTTTGATGAATTGTGGACAATACAATAATGGACAGATGTGGATCCAATATGTAAAGCCTGAGTGTAATAAGTACAGGAATGACTCAGGCTTCAATGCGGGGCTGCATATCTATATTGCAAGAATTAACTTAAATCCAGGTACTCACAACTTACTGTGAACCAGTGGGATAGTACCAGTAAAGCAAATATGACAGCCAATGAAAGCAGATTTATCAAAAATTTAATCTCAAATATCCATGATAATAAGCAAAGTCATGTGGAAAAACAAAAGTTGGAAATCTAACCACATGTTACATATTACCCATGTTATTTGTGGAAATAAACAACACAAAGTAATAGTTTTACCTGTAGCCACTTGTTAAAATGAGTTTGTACTGAGCTTTTCAACAGATTCAGCTTTTTCTCAAGCCCCCCTAGACAACCTGTCACCACCAAAATAAGCAATCATGTAAAACAATAAGCAGTTCTATGGGTGCAGTGTTTACTGTGCATTTTTATGTACCGATGCAAATGGCATACTCAAAGTAAAACTAGAGGATCGCTTGCAAAAAAAAAGATAATGTTTTTGCATAGCAAAAACAAAGCGTCCCGAAAAGGATATAAAGGTGAGTGCTAAAGTATTAAGAAAATGCTTCGTTTCTAGCCTTATACTGTTGTGGCAACCAAAGTCAGCGCAGTCTGCTCTATCTAGCACGGTTTTCACGATATAAGCATTTTTGTGTTTTGCAAAAAATAAAAAAATTAAAAATGTCTGCTATATTTGGCGAGACAAAAATATTTTGAAAATTGGCATGGCTACTCTGCAGAGATACCCAGCAGGTCCCAAATTTTGTTGAGTTCGCTCCATATAGCACAGTTTTCGAGATATAAGCATTTTTGTGTTTTGCAAAAACTTTGAAAATTCAAAATGGCCACCATTTTTGGGGAGACAAAAATTTTTGTCAAGACCACTGCCGTGGTGTGTATCTCCCGCCGAGCATTAAAGCAGAAGAAATAGCTTTTCCGAGATATTCACAATTTTTCATTTTCGTGTGTGAAAGGTCTTCCAAAAGTAGGTGAATGAGTTATTTGAGAAAAATTGGCTATCTGCAATACTATTAAGAGATAATTCACATTTACTCATTTTGAGTAGGTGAATAATTATCTATGGGTCTGAAACTTCACCAAGTGAAAGCTCTCCCAAAAGTAGGTGAATGAGTTATTTGAGAAAAATTGGCTATCTGCAATACTTTTAGAGATAATTCGCATTTACTCATTTTGAGTAGGTGAGTAATTAGCTATGGGTCTGAAACTTCACCATATGAAAGCTCTCCCACAAGTAGATGAATGAGTATTTGATAAAAATTGGGTATCCGCAATACTTTTACAGACAATTAGCATTTACTCATTTTGAGTAGGTGAATAAATAGCTATGGGTCTGAAACTTCACAGAGTGAAAGCTCTCCCAAAAGTAGGTGAATGAGTTATTTGAGAAAAATTGGCTATCTGCAATACTTTTAGAGATAATTCACATTTTCTCATTTTGAGTAGGTGAATAAATAGCTATGGGTCTGAAACTTCACAAAGTGAAAGCTGTGCCAAAAGTAGGTGAATGAGTTATTTGAGAAAAATTGGCTATCTGCAATACTTTTAGAGATAATTCGCATTTACTCATTTTGAGTAGGTGAGTAATTAGCTATGGGTCTGAAACTTCACCAAGTGAAAGCTCTCCCAAAAGTAGGTGAATGAGTTATTTGAGAAAAATTGGCTATCTGCAATACTTTTAGAGATAATTCGCATTTACTCATTTTGAGTAGACGAGTAATTAGCTATGGGTCTGAAACTTCACCAAGTGAAAGCTCTCCCAAAGGTAGGTGAATGATTAATTTGAGAAAAATTGGCTATCTGCAATACTTTTCGAGATAATTCGCATTTACTCATTTTGAGTAGGTGAATAAATAGCTATGGGTCTGAAACTTCACCAAGTGAAAGCTGTGCCAAAAGTAGGTGAATGAGTTATTTGAGAAAAATTGGCTATCTGCAATACTTTTACAGATAATTCGCATTTACTCATTTTGAGTAGGTGAGTAATTAGCTATGGGTCTGAAACTTCACAGAGTGAAAGCTCTCCCAAAAGTAGGTGAATGAGTTATTTGACAAAAATTGGCTATCTGCAATACTTTTAGAGATAATTCGCATTTACTCATTTTGAGTAGACGAGTAATTAGCTATGGGTCTGAAACTTCACCAAGTGAAAGCTCTCCCGAAAGTAGGTGAATGAGTTATTTGAGAAAAATTGGCTATCTGCAATACTTTTAGAGATAATTCGCATTTACTCATTTTGAGTAGGTGAGTAATTAGCTATGGGTCTGAAACTTCACAGAGTGAAAGCTCTCCCAAAAGTAGGTGAATGAGTTATTTGACAAAAATTGGCTATCTGCAATACTTTTAGAGATAATTCGCATTTACTCATTTTGAGTAGACGAGTAATTAGCTATGGGTCTGAAACTTCACCAAGTGAAAGCTCTCCCGAAAGTAGGTGAATGAGTTATTTGAGAAAAATTGGCTATCTGCAATACTTTTAGAGATAATTCGCATTTACTCATTTTGAGTAGGTGAGTAATTAGCTATGGGTCTGAAACTTCACCAAGTGAAAGCTCTCCCAAAAGTAGGTGAATGAGTTATTTGAGAAAAATTGGCTATCTGCAATACTTTTAGAGATAATTCGCATTTACTCATTTTGAGTAGGTGAGTAATTAGCTAAGGGTCTGAAACTTCACCAAGTGAAAGCTCTCCCAAAAGTAGGTGAATGAGTTATTTGAGAAAAATTGGCTATCTGCAATACTTTTAGAGATAATTCGCATTTACTCATTTTGAGTAGACGAGTAATTAGCTATGAGTCTGAAACTTCACCAAGTGAAAGCTCTCCCAAAAGTAGGTGAATGATTAATTTGAGAAAAATTGGCTATCTGCAATACTTTTCGAGATAATTCGCATTTACTCATTTTGAGTAGGTGAGTAATTAGCTATGGGTCTGAAACTTCACCAAGTGAAAGCTCTCCCAAAAGTAGGTGAATGAGTTATTTGAGAAAAATTGGCTATCTGCAATACTTTTAGAGATAATTTGCATTTACTCATTTTGAGTAGGTGAGTAATTAGCTATGGGTCTGAAACTTCACAGAGTGAAAGCTCTCCCAAAAGTAGGTGAATGAGTTATTTGAGAAAAATTGGCTATCTGCAATACTTTTAGAGATAATTCGCATTTACTCATTTTGAGTAGACGAGTAATTAGCTATGGGTCTGAAACTTCACCAAGTGAAAGCTCTCCCAAAAGTAGGTGAATGAGTTATTTGAGAAAAATTGGCTATCTGCAATACTTTTAGAGATAATTTGCATTTACTCATTTTGAGTAGGTGAGTAATTAGCTATGGGTCTGAAACTTCACCAAGTGAAAGCTCTCCCAAAAGTAGGTGAATGAGTTATTTGATAAAAATTGGCTATCTGCAATACTTTTAGAGATAATTTGCATTTACTCATTTTGAGTAGGTGAGTAATTAGCTATGGGTCTGAAACTTCACAGAGTGAAAGCTCTCCCAAAAGTAGGTGAATGAGTTATTTGAGAAAAATTGGCTATCTGCAATACTTTTAGAGATAATTCGCATTTACTCATTTTGAGTAGGTGAGTAATTAGCTATGGGTCTGAAACTTCACCAAGTGAAAGCTCTCCCAAAAGTAGGTGAGATACCATGCGGGTCAAAAATTTCGTCGAAATCGCTCTATCTAGCAGGGTTTTTGAGATATAAGCATTTTTATGTTTTGCAATTTTTGCGAAAAATTCAAAAATTCAAAATGGCCGCCATTTTTGGCGAGACAAAATTTTTTTGAAAATTGGCATGGCTACTCTGCAGATATACCCTGTGGGTCAAAAATTTCGTCGAAATCGCTCTATCTAGCAGGGTTTTCGAGATATAACCATTTTTATGTTTTGCAATTTTTGCGAAAAATTCGAAAATTCAAAATGGCCGCCATTTTTGGCGAGACAAAATTTTTTTTCAAAATTGGGATAACTACTCTGCAGAGATACCCTGAGGGTCAAAAATTTCGTCGAAATCGCTCTATCTAGCACGGTTTTCGAGATATAAGCATTTTTGTGTTTTGCAATTTTTGCGAAAATTTCGAAAATTCAAAATGGCCGCCATTTTTGGCGAGACAAAAATTTTTTGAAAATTGGGAAAAGTACTCCGCAGAGATATCCTGCGGGTCAAAAATTTTGTCGAAATTGCTCTATCTAGCACGGTTTTTGAGATATAAGCATTTTTGTGTTTTGCAATTTTTGCGAAAATTTCTAAAATTCAAAATGGCCGCCATTTTGGGCGAGACAAAAATTTTTTGAAAATTGGGAAAACTACTCCGCAGAGATACCCTGTGGGTCAAAAATTTCGTCGAAATCGCTCTATCTAGCACGGTTTTCGAGATATAAGCATTTTTGTGTTTTCCTTATTTGGAAAATTCGTAATGATTAATTAATCATTAATTACTCGGCCATTTCTTGACCAATCAATGCCAAAATCTAATGATTTCCAGATTTTAATAGAATGAATGTATTTGCCAAGTTTCAGGTGAATTGATAAAATTCCTTTCAAGTTATCATCCGGACAAGCTTCCCCATCGAAAAAAGACATTTTTGGTCATGTGACCTCTCTGATTGGTTGAAATGTCACTGCAGCATATTCAAAAAAATTCCCCAGGGCTACTGCCTAAACCTGCCAAATTTGAAAAGAATCCGCCTAACGGTTACAGAGTTATAAGGAAAACAAAATGCGGAGCCGGCGGAGCCGGCGGAGCCGGCGGAGCCGCCGGAGCCGGCGGAGCCGGCGGAGCCAGAAGCTCTCCCATACACAAACAAGCGTCCCTTGCGGGACGCTTAATAAACAAGACCACTGCCGCGGTGTGTATCTCCCGCCGAGCATTAAATAGCCCAGACAAGATTTTATAGGTCAAGGTCACTACGGCCAGGTCAAGGGTCAAATCAAGGTCAGACCATGACGTTGCACACCTACATCCCCTAACCAATGTTCCTACCAAGTATCAGCTTCCTACACCTTACGGTTTCCAAGATATAGCTTGGACAAGATCTTCAAACTCAAGGTCACTGCGGCAAGGTCAAAGGTCAAATCAGGGTCAGACCATGACGTTGCACACCTACACATCCTAACGAATGTCCCTACCAAGTACCAACTCCCTACACCTTACGGTTTGTGAGATACAGTCTGGACAAACTTTTTCCCGCCGCCCGCCCGCCCATCCGGACACCATGGGCTGTCGGGTAAAAAATAGATGAACAACATGGGTCAAAAATTCGCTCGAAACTCTATCTCTTACAGTTTGCAAGATATTTGTGATTTTTCACATTTTCACTAAAAGTAGCAATAAAGTAGCCATTACTCACTTGTACACTGAGCAACAGTTGTGAAACTTAAATATGTTACAGTTCACAAAAAAGTAGATGAACAACATATTTGAGAAAAATTGTGTAGCTGCAATACTTTTGAAGATATAAGCCATTTACTCATTACGGTTATCATTAAAAATTGACAAAGTAGCTATTACTCACTTAGCTATGGAGATACACTTTCAAACTACTGACCATGTTGTAGCTGTGGAGAAAGTAGTTGAACAACATATTGGAACAAAATACTGTAAATGTAATAGTGTAGAAGTTATAAACCATATAATTATATTAGGTAAAGTGCTATTACTCACTCAAATGTAGGCCAAAGGTCACCAAACCCAGTACAATATGAATAGGATACTCTTGTACTCCCCTGTGGATCAAAAATTCGCTCGAAATTGCTCTATCTCTTACAGTTTGCGAGATATTTGTGATTTTTCACATTTTCACTAAAAGTAGCAATAAAGTAGCTATTACTCACTTGTACATTGAGCAACAGTTGTGAAACTTAAACATGTTACAGTTCACAAAAAGTAGATGAACAACATATTTGAGAAAAATTGTGTAGCCACAATACTTTTGAAGATATAAGCCATTTACTCATTACGGTTATCATTAAAAATTGACAAAGTAGCTATTACTCACTTAGCTATGGAGATACATTTCCAGACTACTGACCATGTTGTAGCTGTGGAGAAAGTAGTTGAACAACATATTGGAACAAAATACTCTAAATGCAATAGTTTGAGAGTTATAAGCCATATAATTATATTAGGTAAAGGTGCTATTACTCAGTCAAAAGTAGGTCAAAGTTCACCAAACCCAACAGCATAGGATACCGTTGTACTACCCTGTGGCTCAAAAATTTGCTCTAAATTGCTCTATCTCTTATGGTTTGTGAGATATTTATGATTTTTCACATTTTCACTAAACATAGCGTATATAATTAGCTACGGGTCTGAAACCTCACCAAGTGAAAGCTCTCCCAAAAGTAGGTGAATGAGTTATTTGAGAAAAATTGGCTATGTGCAATACTTTTAGAGATAATTCGCATTTACTCATTTTGAGTAGGTGAGTAATTACCTACGGGTCTGAAACTTCACCAATGAAAGCTCTCCCAAAAGTAGATGAATGAGTTATTTGATAAAAAATGGGTATCCGCAATACTTTTAGAGATAATTAGCATTTACTCATTTTGAGTAGGTGAATAATTAACTACGGGCCTGAAACTTCAGCAAGTGAAAGCTCTCACAAAAGTAGATGAATGAGTTATTTGAGAAAAATTGGCTATCTGCAATACTTTTAGAGATAATTCGCATTTACTCATTTTGAGTACGTGAATAATTAGCTATGGGTCTGAAACTTCACCAAGTGAAAGCTCTTCCAAAAGTAGGTGAATGAGTTATTAGATAAAAATGGGGTATCCACAATACTTTTAGAGATAATTAGCATTTACTCATTTTGAGTAGGTGAATAATTAGGTACAGGTCTGAAACTTCACCAAGTGAAAGCTCTCCCCAAAGTAGGTGAATGAGTTATTCGAGAAAAATTGGCTATCTGCAATACTTTCAGAGATAATTCGCATTTACTCATTTTGAGTAGGTGAGTAATTAGCTATGGGTCTGAAACTTCACCATGCAAAAGCTCTCTCAAAAATAGATGAATCAAAAACTGGGTATCCGCAATAGTTTTAGAGATAATTAGCATTTACCCATTTTGAGTAGGTGAATAATTAGCTACGGGTCTGAAACTTCACCAAGTGAAATTTCTCCCAAAAGTAGGTGAATGAGTTATTTGAGAAAAATTGGCTATCCGCAATACTTATAGAGATAATTTGCATTTACTCATTTTGAGTAGGTGAGTAATTAGCTATGGCTCTGAAACTTCACCATGCAAAAGCTCTCTCAAAAATAGATGAATCAAAAACTGGGTCTCCGCAATAGTTTTTGAGATAATTAGCATTTACCCATTTTGAGTAGGTGAATAATTAGCTATGGGTCTGAAACTTCACCAAGTGAAATTTCTCCCAAAAGTAGGTGAATGAGTTATTTGAGAAAAATTGGCTATCCGCAATACTTATAGAGATAATTTGCATTTACTCATTTTGAGTAGGTGAGTAATTAGCTATGGCTCTGAAACTTCACCATGTGAAAGCTCTTCCAAAAGTAGGTGAATGAGTTATTTGAGAAAAATTGGCTATCTGCAATACTTTTAAGAGATAATTTGCATTTACTCATTTTGAGTAGGTGAGTAATTATCTACGGGTCTGAAACTTCACCATGTGAAAGCTCTCCCAAAAGTAGATGAATGAGTTATTAGATAAAAATTGGGTATCCGCAATACTTTTAGAGATAATTAGCATAAACTCATTTTGAGTAGGTGAATAATTAGGTACAGGTCTGAAACCTCACCACGTGAAAGCTCTCCCAAAAGTAGGTGAATGAGTTATTTGACAAAAATTGGCCATCTGCAATACTTTTAGAGATAATTCGCATTTACTCATTTTGAGTAGGTGAGTAATTATCTACGGGTCTGAAACTTTACCATGTGAAAGCTCTCCCCAAAGTAGATGAATGAGTTATTTGAGAAAAATTGGGTATCCGCAATACTTTTGTAGATAATTAGCATTTACTCATTTTGCTCTTATGGTTTGTGAAATATTTGTGATTTTTCACATTTTCACTAAAAGTAGAAATAAAGTAGCCATTACTCACTTGTACATTGAGCAACAGTTGTGAAACTTCAATATGTTACAGTTCACAAAAAAGTAGATGAACAACATATTTGAGAGAAATTATGTAACTGCAATACTTTTGAAGATATAAGCCATTTACTCATTACGGTTATCATTAAAAATTGACAAAGTAGCTATTACTCACTTAGCTATGGAGATACACTTCCAGACTACTGACCATGTTGTAGCTGTGGAGAAAGTAGCTGAACAACATATTGCAACAAAATACTCTAAATGCAATAGTTTGAGAGTTATAATCCATATAATTATATTAGGTAAAAGTGCTATTACTCACTCAAAAGTAGGCCAAAGTTCACCAAACCCCCAAAAAATTGAAGAGCGTAAAAATTCATTAGGACAAGTAATTTACCAAAAATGTGTAACTGTAGTAGTTTCAGAGAAAACTGCGTGACCCACGCACGCATACAGGTTTATGGTGTAGACCGAGGACGCTGGTTTTTTACTATCCAACCGAGGACATCTTTATTTTTGTGTTTAAACATCAGATTTTGATTGGTATGCATAAAATGAATTATTTTATATCATCCCATGTATTTAAATCTGAGAAAAATCTTATTTTCTAGAAGGTGGTTTTTTACAAGACAACTGAGGACACACTTAGTTGTATGTTTACTATCCAACTGAGGACCATAAGTATATAGGAATTAATGCATAAGATTGAGGACGCACATTTCAAAAATGATCCGTCAAACTGAGGACACACTTAGTTGTACTCTCACCAGCAACCTGAGGACGCACAGGTAGAGAACTTAACACACATGATAGAGGACACACACTTTATGTATGATCCGTCAAACTGAGGACACACTAAGTTATATATTTAATAGCAAACTGAGGACACACAAGTACAGGAATTAATACCCATGATAGAGGACACACGATCTGTCAAACTGAGGACACACTTAGTTATGTATTAAAGCCAACTGAGGACACACAAGTATAGGAATTAATACATGTGATAGAGGACACATATTTTACATGATTGTGTTCTGCCAATCTGAGGACACACCATATGATGGTACATTTGCCACCAAACTGAGGACACACATATATGAATCTATATGACAGAGGACATACATTTACAAGATGATCTGTCAAACAGTCAATGATCCTAACAATATCAATGATTAAATTTACTTGATAAGATTTGTAGCTGATAACATATGCCACTGTTTATTTGAAATCATTTACAAAATATACAAGGCCACTGCCGCAGCAGTTATCTCCCAATTTAGAATCAGTAATAATGGAGAACTAAAGGAAATATAATAATAAGGCCTTTGTAGAAAGATAACCCAACTTGACATTGAAAAAGGGGTCAAAAGTAAAAGTCAGCAGTTGGAAAAGTCTCAGGCCATGACTTCCTTTAAGTTGTTTTAAGGCCTTTTTAATAGGATAATCCCATTTAACATTGAACATCTGATATGATGGCCATTTCGTTTTCGAAACTAGGCCAAATTACTATCAGGCTAACTTTCCTAGCCTTATATCTTTTGTGGAAATTTGATTAACCTAGCTGCGATATTTCCATTTTTATAGCATCTTAATGATTTTGAAATAATCAGCTATGGTGGCCATTTTGTTTTTCAAAATAAGGCCAAACTTTTTCTCAAAAACATTTGCAGGCCAGGATTTTTCATGGTCTATCTTTATATTCTAAAGCCATAGCACCAATAAAAAGGGAGAAATAAGGGCGTTTTAGTGTAATGACCCAATTTAACCTTGAAGCAGGGGTCAAAGGTCAAATTCAACACCTGGAAAAGATTCCCAGACCATGACTTCCTACAAGTTGTTTTCACATTCCGAACCTCTAGGAGCAATTTTAGGGGAGATATAAGGCCTTTTTAATAGGATAACCCTGTTTGACATAAAACATGCGATATGGTGGCCATTTTGTTTTTTGAACTAGGCCAAAATTACTACCAGGATAGCTTTTCTAGCCATATAGCTTGTGTGCAAATTTGATGACACTAGCTGGAATATTTCAAGATTTAGAGCACCTTTATGATTTTCAAACAATTAGCGATGGCAGCCACTTTGTTTTTCAAAATGAGGCTAAAATTTTGCACAGACACGTTTTCATAGCCATAAACATTCCCTGCAAATTTGGTGAAGATATCTTTATAAATGAATGAGATATTAAGGTTTATGGAAAAACGTGAAGGACAACCTCACGGACGCAGGCAGGAGATAAAAATAGTTTGGGATTTATCTTACAAAATAGAGAGCACATAATTGTTAATTTATCAGATCAAATGGGAGAAACACATTTCGGGATCAGTAATATCAAATAGTGGATGCATAATTTCTGTATAATAATAAAATACCAAATAGAGATATATAATAACAAGAGTGTCCACGCATTTTATTCAATGTACACCATCCAATAGACTAGATATTGCGCCTCGATGCAGTGTATCCCCGGACGGGACATGGTTGAAGCGTGACATACAGAGTATTATGGTTGACACAAATATACCCCTGTGGGGAGGGGGCATAAGTGTTTATGGGAGCAACTTGTACTGACACTAAGTAAGCAAAATGTTTCGAGATATAAGCACTTTTAAGTTTGGGTATCCTTGTTTGACCTTGAAGGAGGGGTCCAAGGTCAAATCTGACCACATAAAAAGATTGCCGGCCCATGATTTCCTGTAAGTTGGTTTGCCATCCCAAACCTGTATGACCAATAATAGCTGAGTTACGAGCACTTTTAAGTTTGGCTATCCTCGTTTGACCTTGAAGGAGGGGTCCAAGGTCAAATCTGACCACACCAGAAGATTCCCAGCCCATGATTTCCTATAGGATGGTTTCACATTGCAAACCTCTAGGACCAATAATAAGGGAGATATAGGCACTTTTAAAGTCCGCTATGTGGGCTACTTCGGCACTCCGTGGATGACCTTGAATTAAGAGCTTCAAGGTCAAATGTGTGCAAGGTTGTAGAGGACATGTATATCTGTTATACATATCACCTATGAAGAGATTTAACCTTCTACCTATGAGAAACAGCCAGTAGAAAAATGTAGATTATTTTTAAAGCAATGCCCGTGGCGACCATCTTGTTTTTCAGAATGAGGCTATTTTCAGTCCCAGAGAAGCTTACCCCCCAATGAAGATATCCTGCAAATTTGGTGAACCTAGCTGGTGTAGTTTTCCTCTTAGAGCGTTAATGCCGAAAATCTCTCTACGCGCGGTAGCGGCGTAGCGAACGCTAAACCAAAGTAATAATCCGCCGGATGCTTCCGGTGGATACAATTATCTGGCAGCCCGGATCCAGATGGTCCAGACAGTTATCCAGATCACTCCCAAAATCTAATCACTTGTTCCTTGTCCCATTTTGGACATTTCCTGAAAATTTCATCAAAATCCATCCATAACTTTTTGAGTTATCTGTCTTTCAAAATTACATTTCATGGATGCAGAAGATCCAGAGGGTGGTCCGGATCACTCCCAAAATTTAATCATTTTTGCCTTTTACCTTTTCAGACATATCCTTAAAATTTCATCAAAATCTGTCCATAAGTTTTTGAGTTATCTTGTTCTTGATACAAACACATTTAAGGTGCCTCAAATTATTGTTTTTCATTAAGAATTTGATTTAAATAACCTGCACAAAGGAGTATTCCTACTTCATCTTAATTATGGAAAAGCCACATAACTGACAGACAAAAACATATTCAACTCTTTCTTGTGTTAAGTTATTTTACTTTTGCATAGCCCATATTCTTGTTATTTCTGTCTCCCTATCTTTTAAAAAACCTAGCAAATTCATAAATATGTTAATTTCATATTATTCCTTGAATAAGTTGGTATGGAATTATCTACATTATAGAGCATCCATCAATTTTAAATGAAACAAGTATTAATATTTGTCATTTTCATCACATACTCAACACTAAAGGCCAATTTAGATTTTGAAAGAATAAATCTGCTTACTTAGTTTAATTATATTTATTAATTTATATATCAATTCAACCACTAAATTGAGGATAAATTATGCATATATCTATTCTGATATTTTCCACATACCTGGTGTTTAAGACATGTTGTCTACAATCTGTTTTTAATCATTTATTATTAAAAAGAAATCGAAAAACAAGTTTTGGTACAATAATTATGAGATCAATATACTAACTTTAGTTGTCCCTCATATAAATATATAGCAATATCTCTGTGCATTATTTAGAGATGAAAAATTCAAAATATCCAATTTAAGCACACAGTTGGCATTTTAATACCAATATGAGGACATAGGTGTCCAAGTATTAACCTGTATAACTGAGGACATCACTAAAATTCTGTGCAGGAATTTTTATGTACAACTGAGGACATGGAGGGTGCTTGGGTTTTTATGGAGGAACTGAGGACATGCAGTGCATGGAGAATATTAACAGCTTTTAATAAATTCCTCTAACTCCATACATATGTGCTAGGTGTTTTACAGTCTAACTGAGGACATATCTCAGAATTCAATGAAATTTGAGAAAAGGTTATTTAGTGCTTACTTATTGGATTTCTAACAAGATTCTAACTGAGGACGTCCTCGGTTGGCAGTGCGTCCTCGGTTAGAAGGTGTGCAACCAGGGTCATGTCCTCAGTTTAAATGCATAAACAAGAACACGCACACACGCACGCACGCACGTACGTACACACATGGTGCAAATTATAATCTCCCGCCAGCGAGCCGGGCGGGAGATAAAAACTTCAGCCTGCAAAAGGGCTTAAACCATGTTGTGAATTTTTCAAAATTTTAGACTTATGACAAAGACAAAGTCTTTAGTTTAAAAAAAAAACTCAATACCCAAAATGAGTCCTTCCATGAATCTAGCCCCTGGCTAATTAATATAGTATAACTTGAGCAAAATATATTACAAATTTTCTGTACACTTACTTATAGAAGGGTTGAAAGCATCTCCACTGAAGATAACCATTGGGTTGAGATGTTTCCTTGATTTCAGTGCTGTGGCAAATCTTGCAGCACCCCCAACTGGTTCCTGAATAAATGAAAATCATTTTTGTTGCAATGTTGTGGATTACATCTGTATTAACAGCCAAGGTTATATCATGGTCTACATTCACTAACATAATGACATTTTCATTCTTAGAATTACTCTTATTCATCAAGTCTTGTAGAAAACCGCCATTTTCAGAAAATAATTTTAGAACAAGAAAAATATCTGAGATACAAATTTTTATAGTAAATTGAGTTTTGACCATTTTTAGAATTCTCGAAATCAAATAAAATTTCAAATTGGAAGCATTGCAGTTTGGAAACCATGTAGTTGTTGATAAGTATAAAGGTACAGTCTGGACTAAGACCGGATAGGAAATACTCCTTTATGAAAATGGGAATTCTGGCTATGTTTTCATTTATACAAGTTGAACTTCCAATGTCCACTCATTTTATGACACAACTAATCTTTTTATGAAACACTGCCGAGTGATCTTGTGCCACTAGATGATATGTCTTTTGCATCTCCAAATTCATCTGCCGAGCTTGCACAGAGTGATCAAACCTTGGTGCTATGAGGTTTCGCTGAATCAAGGTGATCGGGAGAGCTTGCTAAAAATCTGTCTGTTTGTTGTTTCATGACATACCTTTGTCAGTCAAAATGCAAAAGGAGTTTATTAGTGACTCACAATTTTTCCGCCATATTTTCCATTCACTGATTTTAAAATTGGCCACATCATACAATAATTCACAACTGTGGATGTTGGGTATAAACAGCGATGGGGTCAATATAATTTTATTTAAAGCTTTTGAAATCCTGTTTTAAAGTATTTGAAAGTGCTTCACATAGACTAAAGAGAAAGGTATTTGCTTTTGAATACAATGAATAAAGAATTTTGAAATTCTGGAATACTTTTCTAATACTTTCAAATGCATTCAATTACTATCTCTTCATTTTATGAATTTAAAATGATGGTCCTCAAATGTTTAGTTTATAAATATATATTAAACCTCAAGAATTTAGAAGATTGAGATATATTTTTTGTTTAACATTACATTCAACAGCCAGGGTCATATTGCGATGGGTAGTTTATGGGTGGAGGAACTAGTGCATACTAGGTGGTCACGATTCAGCACTGTAAACCAACAGGCATCAGCAAGTAACTGCCAACTTTCCAACATGAAGTGCCCGGGCTGAGATTCAAACTGTTGACGTCAGGTGTTGAAGGCGAGCACTCTAACTACTACACTACAAAGCCCCTCCCCCCCTCAAGAATTTAGAAAGGTGAAATGATATTACACCAAGAAATAATTCTTGGTAAACTGTTTGTATTTTCAGTTTAGGGTCTGTTTAAATGTGTACCTTATTACTCTGTTGTCACACATTTTGGTGGGGATAGCCAGTACTTATCATTAAGGCTCTCAACATTCTATTTTCAAAACACACCTGGAATATTTTAGTTTGAACAATTAGAACGTATTTGTATTTAATTACATTTTCATGCATTTGACTCTATCCATGTGTATAACCTTTCTCTTTTCTCTCACCTTATCTCGGGATTCAATGTTGTACACATCATTGAAGTGCAGAATTGTAATTTTCTTCTCTTCAGTCATCATGCACTCTGGAATATGAAATAATGTTGTTTGCATTATTCATTATTAAACAGTGAAAAGGTAGCTTATATTCATATGACCCAGACTCTATTAATAATCGGACCTTCGGTTATTGCAAAAATATCAATTTTATCAACTTTACCAATACAAAAAGATGCACTACGTGTATCATTTTAGGTTAGCTCATGATGAGGGCTTACATTATGTTGCCACAAAAACTAGAACCACTTAAATAAGATTAAAACATTTATCAACACCCTACAGTATCATATTTAAGTTACAAAGTATGAGGGTGCAATGAATTCATATTAATGATATTTGAAAATAGTTCAGGTCATTGTAATGAGGTAAATTTATATATAATCTTTTCTTCAAGATCATGATTTATATTTTAATGAATTGAATGCGACTGGTAAGTAAAATATTGGAACAGTTGATTATTTATCACTTGACATAATTGCCTAAATAGAGGAATCTGCATACCAGAACATATTATTCTGTGTCCTCAGAGCCACTTAAAGCCTATGCACACATACGCGGTGCAGGAGAGCGCGTTACGATTTTTTACAGCCTGCTCAGCAGGCACATTTTCCTTTACCTTGCACATTTGGGCAATTTTTCCTCAGCGGTTTGCAGTAAATTGACAAAATGTTGTTAAGCTACAGCAAAAGTGACTAGAATAGTTAAAATAATCACACATAATTAAACATCCAATACACCACAGTACATTTCCACGATCACCATTTCAACAGCTAGCCTACCTTTACACACATTTAATTTCTCCACAATGAAGAGCCTTTGCCCTTGACCAGTGTCCCTTTTATAATATTGGTGATTACACCCCCTCTCATATCCCAAACTGTACATCCCTTTCTCCATTATAACTACATGTTTTCTGTAAAGCCTTTTCTCCATAGTCCTCCCATCTCCCTGGCATCAATGATATTGACAATATGCAGCTAGCATCTTAGATTGTGTCTTATGATAGATACAAGTTGGTGTTTTACGTCCCATTCAACAGCCAGGTTCATATTGGGACAGGTTCTCTGCACTACCACTTGTGTGGGACTCGAACCACACAGAGGTGACAGCCTGTGATTAGATGCCAAACTAGCTAACTACTAGGCTACTGATTACCTTGTGTACCTTATGATAGAGATTAAGTGCTACAAAAGCACTTATTACATTAGATTTTATTACTCAAACACAATATATCACACTCCCTGCTTTGTCAGATAATAGAGGCTCTATTGTGGAACATTCTAGAGGTGAAACTGCCTTGAACAGATTTAATCCTAAAGTGTATTTTAGTAAAATCCAATGATGAAGTATCCCAACATGAGTTTTAAAAAATATCGATCTGGTCCTAGTGATGAAAGGTTCACAAATATTAAATTATATTCATTTTTTCAATTATATCATAGTTGTGAGTCTGATAAAATAAATAGATTTTCTCTCTGCACTATTTGTTGTATCTATCAATCATTTTTCAAAGTTAACTCCATTGGAATTTGCCAATACTGACCTAAAAATGCCCCCATGCCTTACTTTAAGCTTGTTTGGCTTGCAGAATTACATTAAATAATTCCTGAGGAAGTGCAAAAGCACTTGCATGTTTGCCCTGTGGTGAAATACGCTTGAATAGTACATTATTATAAAGTTTACTTAAAGTATACAATGAAACACTCAAACTGTAGTAAACTGCATCTTTTAGAATTGAAATATTGAGTAATTGTATAAAGAAACACAAACACATTTACCACCTTGTCTAGATTATAATAACATAGCAGTTAATTCACATACAAAAAAGGTAAAAAGGTATTTAAGCCAAAACTTAGCCTCAAACCTAATTAGTTTTCTCAAATCAAAGATTTACCTTGGACTCACTGTTTGCCTAAGCTGGCAATAGACTCAGAATATAAATTTTTAAGTGAAATTTTCTCTTAAATATAAGTTTGCAAGTTAGTTTTAATTAAGTTTTTAGGGTAATTTCTCTCACAAGGGTTACATGTACATATATCTCAAAATTTTGACTGACAGGTGCCTCAGTTAACATATGTTTTGTGAATTACTTTTTAAGTTTATGCCAAGAGTTGACACACCTTTTGTGAATTTCTCCTCTAGTCAGATATCAATTGATATTCATAAAGGAAACCTGTGTGCTATTATTATGAGCAAGCACTGTAAGAGTCTTCAAAATGCCTTACATTATTGCAACATTTCATCAAACGGATGGTACATTTAAAACTGTGTATTACATTACATTTTTGTTACCTATAACCTTGCACAAGGCTTTTAAATTTCCTTTCAATATTTCTTCAACTGAAATGTTATTTTTAGTCTCCATATAACTGTCCCCGGGAATCATCAATTACTCTAACTCTTTTGGTAAGACATACAATAATAACACCAACTTCAATTTTATTTCATAACTTTGAAACATTAAGGTTGAAATAAAGTATTTTTATGGTTTATATTTGGATAGCATGAAACCAATGGAGATAGCACAGTTAGGCATAAGTACATATAATTAATCAGTTTCAGCAATCAATATACTTTTCTGATTGGAGAAATATGTCTCAAATATGGCAGTAGAAAACATTCCGGCAGAACCAAGGCCAAAGGTCACACAAAGTTCACAAAATGATGTTGCACACCTATATCCTATAGGCAATCTACTTGCCAAGTAACACTCCCTCTCATACCCCAAACTGTACATCCCTGTTATTATTTATGATTATGTAGCCTGGACATGATTTTAAAGGTCAGGGTCACTATGGCAAGGTCAAAGGTCAAATCAAGGTCACACTAAGACATAGCATGCCTGCAACCCCAATCAATGTCCCTGTCAAATATTAACTTCCAACTCCTTATGATTTCCAAGATATATTCTGGTCAAGATTTTAAAGTCAAGCTCACTACAACAAGGTCAAAGGTCAAATCATTATGTCACACAATGAGATTACACACCTACACTCCCAACCAATGTCCCTGCCAAGTATCAACTTTCTACACACCTACGGTTTCCACAATGTATTAGTACCATGGACAATGTACTACATTGTCGGTATGCTTTTGTCCAATGAATATATTGGAAAAAATAGATAGATTATTATTTAAATTCTTATGGGAAAATAAACCAGCAAAAATAAAAAGAAATACAATAACTGCTACTTACACAATGGGTGGGCTCAAAATGCCTGATATTTTTGCAATCAATGTAGTATCTAAAATAAAATGGATAAAACAATTATTCATAGAACCACAGGGTAAATGGCAATGTTTAACCTGGTTTTTATTAAATATAGCCTTTAGCAAACTGAGAAATAAGTTACCACCAACACAAAGTTTTAAGTGTCTCACCCCTTTTCATAGACAGGTTTTTGATTGTTGGGTACAATTTCATGGGATTCCTCCAAAATCATGTGAGGAAATCATTAATGAATTTATTTTTAATAATAAACTTATATGTTGTGGAGATAAACCTTTACAATCCGTCGAACTTAGAATACAGGAAATTGACACCCACAATTTAGTAATAGGAGATATATTATCTAAAGATGGTTGTTTTCTGTCTTTCGAAGAGTTTACTACTAAAGCTAATTTAAACATAGACATATTGTCATATAACAAGACAATTGACTCAATACCAAGAACTTGGAAAAATACAGTCAAAAACAAACCTTTACCAAATATTATAAGAAGTGTAACCCCACTCATTCCAGTTAGAGGTAAATTAACAGAAATTTCCCATTTAAAGAATAAAGTATTATACTGGATAACCTTGAATGATAAGTTACAGGTGTCATCATCTGTGGAAAGATGGATAGAAATATATCCTTTTCTCGAAGTAGCTGCCTGGGGAAAAATATTTCACATGGTTCACTATATAGTAACAGAACCGTATCTTCAATCTTTCCAATACAAAATCATAAATAGATTAACAAACTGTAATTTAAATCTATATACATGGAAAGTAAAAAATTCTTCAAAATGTGATTTTTGTGAATTAACAGATACAATAGAGCATCACTTTTTTGTGTGTGGGTTAAGTAAACAATTTTGGGAGGAATTACGGAGATGGGTGAACAAAGTGTTAAATATAAAGGATAGAGAATATACTGTTTGTGAAGTACTTTTCGGTTATGGAGTAAATGAAAAAAAATTAAGCTCTATTAATATGATTCAAAACTTTCTAATTTTGTTAGGGAAATGGTATATCAATATCTCAAAAACAAATGGAAAACCATTGGTTTTTAATGAATATCTGCTTTTGCTTAAATCAAAGTCTAAAATATATTTAAAACTCCCAGACTACTCTGATAATGCTGAAGGAGTTAATAATGATATTAAAGGATATCTTAAAGCTATTGCAAGCAATATATAGTATACAAATACGGTTGGAGTCTCTGAAAAACAACTGATGTTACAAGTTTTTTTTTTGAAGTGCATTAGATATTTTTTAAGAAGTGTATTTAATGAATACCACTATGTGTTTTTGTTTTGTGAATGTTTTGTTGTAGTGCCATGTAGTTATGTCTCTGTGAATTGTCAATAACCATGTCATTAGTGTATAATAAAAAAATTTAAAAAAAAAAGTACCATGGACAAGATGTTAAAGGTCAAGGTTGCTACCACAATATTAAAGTTCAAATCAAGTTTGAATGATAATATTGCATGTCGACACTTCCAGCCAATGTCCCTACCAAGTACGAACTTCCTATACCGCATAGATTCTGAGATACAGAACAAACCACAATTTTCCCACTGCCCACCTGTCTGACTGACCTTAACCAAATTCCCACCCTGTAGGACTCAATAGTAAAATCAATACCCACATAGCCTATTAAGGCTGCGGGGTAAAAAAACATATTTTTTTTCAGAAGTAATTTGTTGTTTCTTTTTATTTGCAATCAGTAATGATCTCCTGGTGGCTGTAGCTGGGATCTCATGATGATCAAATACCTTCTGTGTTCATACATTTGATTTTAAATAAGCCTTTATGTGCTACTCATTGAATGTTTATGGCTCTGAACACATGTCTGTAAAATGTTTAGCTTCATCTTGTAAATGAAAACGGCCACAATAACCGATTGTTTAGAAATCATTAAGACGGTCTAAAACTTAAAATATTGCCTGGAAATCACAGCCTGTGAATCTTTTGCAAGTGTTAAATTTGACCTTTGACCCCTGCTTCAAGGCCACTCTCTTATTATTAATCCTTGGGCTGTGAACCTTGTTCAGGTCACACTACTTCCACTTTTAATTCACACCCAGTGGTAGATAACTACTGTGGCAGTGGTCTTGATTTGCATGCATGAAAGTGTTGGTCCATGATTTTGTCATTGTTACAATACTAACTCATTAAACCACTGAAATTGGCATTGGTTTTGCAATCATTTTTAGCCTCCTCATTCAGAATGTACGCAAAGTAACATACATTAAATTGGAATAGAAAAATTACACAAAGTTAAACAGATCATGAAATAAATAGCTTTTCCAACAATTACTGTTACATTTTCAAAAGTTTAATCTGACATACTATTACATCACACTTGATTCTAATCTATTACTTTTCTATAACTTCAACTATGTACTGTATTTACAGTTCTAACAACCCCCATTACCAAATATTAAGGGTGTTACAATGAATAAGGGGATTATGGGAATCTTGCTTCAGTCCACTTCAGAAATTATAGAGTCAATATTTACCTGGATTAATCCTGATTTTGAGTGTTCACATCTAATACCCTACCTGTTTCATTCCAGGTCGGCCCTACTAAATTCACTAGTCTGAATGCCAGGTAAGTCACTGGACAAACTTTTATATCTCCTGTTTAGTATATATCTTTTATCCCTTTTTAACTTTTCTCCATTATTTTCCTTACAGAGTGATTTTCTATAGATAATATACTCTTAAACCTGCTCATATTATAAATAAATCATCAATGTGACACTTGGCCTTATTTATACTGTCATCTACTAATTAACTCAAGCACCAGATAAAACTGGAGTCAGACAGTGAGTAGCAAAGGGATCAATATTAATATTGATGAATATAGCAAACCTCCTATCTGAATTATGTTTACAGTGTCAATTATACAAAGTTCAAAGTTAGTGTTTGTTATCTCACTCAACAGCAAGGGTCATATGGGGACAGGCTCTCGCATTGCCACTTATGGGGTTCAAACCCAAACAGCTTCTTATAAGATGCCAATCATGCTAACCACTAGGCCACTGACAACCTCTTGTGTCAATCTTTAACCTTCTCATTTAAAATAACATGTTTTGGAGTAACGCTTTATCAAAAGTCAGTTTAAAACAGAACTTTCAAATACATCTCTCTTTTGAACTTGAAAATCTGTAATTAGAAAGTTATATGTCTATAAACTAGACACTAGGCTGAAGTAATACCTGAAGTAGAAGACCAGACTGCTGGTTTTTATAGCCATCAGTTAAGGGGGTGTGCGCTTAATGGAGCATGTTAGCTAGTCTGAAGTGGCTGCTGAACCGTGATTATTGGTATGCCAGACTTATGAGCTATGGATCCGCGATCCGTATTAGGGTTCAATAATATTAATTTTGTACAAGAGTTTGACACAATACTCAACCAGAAACAACAAAATATTCTAATTCTATCCTTCATCAGCAAATTGGGTCAATTTGAGGAACAAAATTTTGTCAAACTTGCTAAGTCTGACTGCTTGAAAAATCAAAGCTTTTACAACTATTCACAGTTAATTCTTGCTAGACATTTCAGTTATATTCAGTACCTTTGTAAAGTATATTACCTCATGTTGAAATTAACTTGAGTTAATTGTGTTTTTTTCTTGTAATGTATCAATAAATGTCTGTTAATATACATTTATGCTTCTAGGTTGCTTTAAATCACAGTCCAATAATGGTAATAAAGGACTATAAACAAACAATTAAATAAGACTGCAAAGCAAATAGATGACTAGTTTGTAGGTCTAATGAACCAATAACTATGCTACTTCTTTATTTGAGTGACATGTGTTATACATGAACAGTTTATATACGCAAGTAACTAGATGGGGCAAGCTCGGCACCAACATATCCCCAGATAGGTCATCATTTACGCAACATGTTTTGACTGGGTATTTTCCATGACACCCTTTTTTGTCACATAACTTTGAGGAAAACTTACCCACCTATTTAAGAACTTGAGTAATTCAATTTCAAATATTTTTATTTTGCAAAGCAAAATTGTATCCCCACATGACAGATATGACTCCAGGAACTTTGCTCACAAGAACTTTGCCCAATGTAAATTCTACTCAAAGGACCTTTGCCCACAAAAACTTTGGCCACAATGATCTTTACAGGGTGGATATTTTTCCTACTGCATAGACAATTTTTTCATCACATCATTATTTTGTGTAAAGCTCCTTCCCTGTAAAAATATGGTGAGCAAAGGTCCCGCAGGCAAGAGTCCTGGTGGACAAAGGTCCATACACAAGTTTATCTGTTTCTATATTTCCAATATATTAGTGGATAGATGAAATATTATCAGACAAATACATGCTTAGATCCAAACAGATTAAGATATGCTTTTACAATTGTGTTTTTTTTCTTTATAATTTCAAATGTATCCTTCTAAGCCTTTTACAAAGTAAATTAAAGTTGGTTTCATGGTTTCACTTATAACATGGCTACTGTCGCAGCAGTTATCTCCTGCCTTAGTATCAGTAACATATGAAAAATAAAGGCAATATAAGGCTGTTGTAGTAAGATAACCCCACTTGACACTGAAGGAGGGGTCAAAGGTCAAAGTCGGCAACTGGCAAAGATTCCCAGGCCATGACTTCTTATAAGTTTTCACACTCCAAACCCCTAGTACCAATGATAAGGGAGATATAAGGCCTTTTTAATAGGATAATCCCATTTGACATTAAACATGTGATATGAGGGCCATTTTTTTTTTAAATTAGACCAAAATTACTGTCACACTAACTTTCCTAGCCATATATCTTTTGTAAAAAATTGATTAACCTACCTGCAATATTTCTATTTCTATTATTTCTATTGCGGGTATTTTGTTTTTCAAAATGAGGCCAAAATTGTTCACAGGCAAAACATTTGCAGGCCAGGACTTCCCATGTGCTATTTTTACATTCTGAAGCCCTAACACCAATAATAAGTGAGATATAAGGATGTTTTAATATGATCACCCCATTTAACCTTAAAGCAGGGGTCAAAAGTCAAATTCAACACTTGGGAAATATTCCCAGGCCTTGACTTCTTACAAAGTGTTTTCACATCCCAAACTGACCTAGGAGCAATGGTAAGGGAGATATAAGGCATTTTAATAGAATAACCCCATTTGACATTAAACATGTGATATGGTGACCATTTTGTTTTTAGAACAAAGTCAAAATTACTATCAGGCTAGCTTTTCTAGCCATATATCTTTTGTGCAAATTGATGAAGCTGGCTGGAATATTTAGAGCACCTTTATGATTTTCAAACAATGGGCTATGGCGGCCATTTTGATTTTCAAAATGAGGCCAAAATTTTGCACAGACAGGTTTTCATAGCCATAAACATTCCCTGCGAATTTGGTGAAGACATCTTTATAAATGAATGAGATGTTAAGGTTTATGTAAAAACGTGATGAACGGACGGAAGGACGGACGCATGCACGGATAGAAGGTGTTTTATAATCTCCCAACCAGGCCCTTCATTTTCATGGTCTGTTTACATTCTGAAGCCGTAGCACCAATAATAAGGGAGAAATAATGAAATTTTAGTATGATGACCCCATTCAACCTTGAAGCAGGGGTCAAAGGTCAAATTCAACACCTGGAAAAGATTCCCAGGCCATGACTTCCTATAAGTTGTTTTCACATTCTGAACCTCTAGGAGCAATATTAGGGCAGATATAAGGCCTTTTTAATGGGATAACCCCATTTGACATTAAACATGTGATATGGCGGCCATTTTGTTTTTAGAACAAAGTCAAACTTACTGTCAGGCTAGCTTTTCTAGCCATAAATCTCTTGTACAAATTTGATGAAGCTGGCTGGAATATTTCAAGATTTAGAACACAACAAGAGGAGAGTGCCCGTGAACGGGCACTGTGTCAGCTGACTGAGTGTTTTTGATTTGTGAAGGTGATTAGAGGACAGAATAATTATCAGGAAAAGGGCTGTACAGAAATACAGTAAATGGTAACTGAACAGCAAGTTCGAAAGAAATTCCGAAGCTGACAGAAGGATAAAAAAGTTGTGCCCTGTAAATGGTATTATGAAGGAAAATAACAAGGTAATTGTTTAAGTGTAAAAAATAGGTTAAAACATATTTAAAGAAATACTACAAATGCAATATCCTCGTTCGACCTTGAAGAAGGGGTCCAAGGTCAAATCTAACCACACAAATACATTCCCAGCCCATGATTTCCTATGGTTTACCATTCCAAACCTCTAGGACCAATTATAAATGAGTTATAAGCACTTTTAAGCTTGGCTGTCCTCATTTGACCTTGAAGGAGGGGTCCAAAGGTCAAATCTGACCATACCAAAAGATTCCGAGCCAATGATTTCCTATGGGATGGTAAACCATCCCATATCTCTGTCACCAATAATAAGCGAGTTGTAGGCACTTTCAATTTTCGCTATCCTCATTTGACCTTGAAGGAGGGTTCCAAAGTCAAATCGGACCATATCAACAGATTCACAGCCCATGATTTCCTGTCTGTTTACCATCCCAAACCTCTGGGACCAATAATAAGCGAGTTATAAGCACTTTTAAGTTTGGCTATCCTTGTTTGACCTTGAAGGAGGGGTCATTGAAGGTCAAATCTGACCACACCAAAAGATTCCCACCCCATGATTTCCTACAGGTTGGTTTATCATCCCAAACCTCTAGGATCAATAATAAGGGAGATATAAGCACTTTTCATGACTGACAAAAAACACCTGTGGCGGCCATCTTGTTTCTCAAAATGAGGCCAAAAATATTCCCAGACAACATTTTATGGTTATTAATATATACTGCAAACTTAAGAAAGCTAGCTATAATATTTTTTTTCATCAGAGCAGTAATGGTGAAATCTCTCTCTACACACTGCGGCTATCCAGTGGATACAATGATTTACTCAACAGTGAGAACCTGAAAGTAGCTATTGCTCAGCTAATAATGCCATGACATAGAGGTCTGCAATTTCACTATGTTATAGCTGACCAAAAATTCTGTGAATAACATATTTAACAAATTACTCTAAATGTAATAGTTTTCAAGTTACAACTGATTTACTCAACAGTGAGAACCTCAAAGGAACTATTACTCAGCTATGCAATGAGCTACATGTCTGAAATTTTACTATGTTATAGCTAACCCAAAAGTAGGTGAACAACATATTTAAGCAAACTACTGTAAATGCAATAGTTTTCAAGCTACAACTGATTTACTCAATAGTGAGAACCTGAAAATAGCTATTGCTCCGCTATGCCATGAGCTATAGGTCTGTAATTTCACTATGTTATAGCTGACTCAAAAGTAGGTGAACAATATATTTTAACAAAATACTCCAAATGCAATATTTTTCAAGTTATAGCTGATTTACTCAACAGTCAGTACCTGAGAATAGCTATTGCTCAGTTGTGCCATGAGCTATAGGTCTATAATTTCACTATGTTATAGCTGACCCAAAAGGAGCTGAATAACATATTTGCACAAATTTCTGTAAATGCAATAGTTTTCCAATTATAACTGATTTACTCAACAGTGAGAACTTCAAAGTAGCTATTACTCAGCTATGAAATGAGCCACAGGTCTGAAACTTCACCATGTTATAGCTGACCCCAAAATAGGTGAATAACATATTGAAACAAAATACTCTAAATGCAATAGTTTTCAAGTTATAAGTGATTTACTCAACAGTGATAACCTAAAAGTAGCTATTACTCAGCTATGCCATGAGCTACAGGTCTGAAATTTTACTATGTTATAGCTGGCCCAAAAGTAGCTGAATAACATATTTATACAAAATTCTCTAAATGCAATAGTTTTTAAGTTACAAGTGATTTTACTCATGATGGAAGTTACTGAAAAGCCCAAAAGTAGCTATTACTCACTTAGCTATTGAGACAGACACCCAACTTACTCACCATATTGTAGCTATAAAAAAAGTAGCTGAATAACATATTTTAACAAAATGCTCTAAATGCAACACTTTTCAAGTTAAAGCGATTTACTCAACAGTGATAACCTAAAAGTAGCTATTACTCAGCTATGCCATGAGCTACAGGTCTGAAATTTTACTATGTTATAGCTGACCCAAAAGTAGCTGAATAACATATTTATAGGAAATTCTCTAAATGCAATAGTTTTCAAGTTATAAGCGATTTACTCAACAGTGATAACCTAAAAGTAGCTATTACTCAGCTATGCCATGAGCTACAGGTCTGAAATTTTACTATGTTATAGCTGGCCCAAAAGTAGCTGAATAACATATTTATACGAAATTCTCTAAATGCAATAGTTTTTAAGTTACAAGTGATTTTACTCATAATGGAAGTTACTGAAAAGCCCAAAAGTAGCTATTACTCACTTAGCTATTGAGACAGACACCCAACTTACTCACCATATTGTAGCTATGAAAAAAGTAGCTGAACAACATATTTTCACAAAATGCTGTAAATGCAACACTTTTGAAGTTATAAGTGATTTAGTGCATGATTTCATGAATTTTAATGCATTAAAAATTATTAAAAAAAATTATTTAAAAAAAAGTAAGACAGATCCAGGTCTCATATTCACACAAGATAATCTACCTCTGGCCTAGTACATATATGCAAGATATGAGAGAAATCCCTGCAATAGTCACTGAGAAAATTGTGATAAAAAGTTGAAATTTTCACACTTTTGGTGGGGGTACCCCCCTTGTAATGTCTCTAGCAAACAGACGAACAGACAGATTTGCATGCCTTGAACAATTTTTCATCCTCGATAGATAAGGTATCTTTTAAAAAAAACAGCATGTCTCTAGGCCTTGTAGTTTTGGAGAAGAAGTTGTTCACGTGGACGCGGACGCGTACGCCCACGCCGCAGAGTGATGACATAATGTCAGCTAACTGACAAGTCAGCTGACATAAAAAAATTTATGATTTTCAAAAAATTAGCTATGGTGGCCATTTTGTTTTTCAAAATGAGGCCAAAATTTTGCACAGACAGGTTTTCATTCCCTGCAAATTTGGTGAAGATATCTTTATAAATGAATGAGATATTAAGGTATATGTAAAAATGTGACAAACGGACGGACAGACACATGGACGGAAGGCCTTTTGTAATCTCCCGACCATGGCCTTTGACCGAAGGCGGAAGATAACAAACACTCTAACATATATAAACAGGGTAATAAAAAAACTTGCCCCAAAAAGCTTAGTTAATCATATCAGCAACAAAAGAATCAAATATATGAATAGTCCAACAGGAAAATTCTACCTCCAGATAAATTGTTAAAGCCACAGGAATAGAACTCCGAAAACAGTATTGTGTAAAGTACTTAAAATTGGGATTTATAAATGTCTGATTATCAACTGAAATAAGTCACAACAGAAGGAGCTGTGTCAAAATTAACTGAGGCAAGTTGAATAATACTGGGTTAGTTTAGAAGGGCTAAAAATCCCCCATGTTTACTACAAGGAGAAAAAAATTCTTTTAACATTGGTACTTAAAAGCTCACCAGAAAATAACAATGTAACTCTTGCCTACTTTAATATAAGTAAGTAGAGGGATAAAAACACCAAAATTATTTCTTAAAAAGCTTATGATAGCCATAACATCATTAATATTCAAATTTTAAATAGACAGGCCTTCCTTTGAAAAATTTTAATGTCCAGTTAGAAGGCAAAATATGTGAAAAATGTAGCAGAAAAGTCACCCAATGGGCCCAATACGCAAGTTAAATGTCAACTTAAAGCCTTGATTTTTGGCGTATATAAAACAAACATATAAATATATTCCCAGATGAGATTTCAGGTAAATCAGACACACACTTCGACAACTACAGGTCTTAAAAAGTGATAAAAGTTCATAAATTGAGTCCCTGTGGGCTCTTTTAAAGACATTCAAATGATTCTGGCTTAAGCTACAGGTCTAGATTTTCTAACAAAACTGTCATATAGGAGTTACATCTAACACAGCTCAAGACTTGTCAAACTTGCCATTTCAAAATTAGTGGGCAAAATATGTTGAAAAATGTTGGAAAAAGGTCACTCAGGTGGGGCATTTATGGGCCTCATGCACAGGCCAAATGTTTACTTAAAGCCAATAATCTTTGGAAAAGAACATAATAATATATTCCAAGATGAGACTTCAGCTCTATGAGCGACATAATTCAACAGTTACAGGGCTTAGACATGGCAAATAGTCCATAAATTAGGTCTCTGTGGGCATTTTAGAGTCTTTGAAGTGACCTTGGGATTTAAACTACAGACCGTCCAGGGACACAGACAAGTTCATACAGGAATTATATGTAATACAGTTTTAAACTTGCCACACTTACCATTTCCAAATTACAGGGAAAAATATATGAAAAATGTTAAAAAAGGACACTCTGGTGGGTGTTTATGGCGCTCATAGACAGGTTAAATGTCTACTTAAAGCCTTGATTTTTGGCACATGTAAAAATAACATATTAATATATTCCCATATGAGATTTTAGCTCTCTCAGTCACATAGTTTGACAGCCATATGGCTTAAAAGTTGCAAAGGTTCAAACACTGGGTCTCTGATGGCCTTTTAGATACCTCAATATGGCCTTAATATTACTGTTCCAGACTTTATATTTGTCACACACAATGATTACATATAGTATTCAAATCTAATAGAGTTTGAGGCTTCTCAGACTTACCATTTGCAAGTTACAAGGCAAAATATATGAAAAATGTCGAAAAAGGGTCACTCGGGTGGGTGTTTATGGTTCTTTAACACAGGTTAATTGTGTATATAAAGCCTTGACTTCTGGCACATGTAAAAAGAACACATTAATACATTCCCAGATGAGATTTCAGCTCTATTAGTCACACAGTTTGACGGCCATATGGCTTAAAAGTTAAAACAGGCAAAAAGTCCATAAATTGGGCCTCTGTGGGCATTTTAGAGACTTCAATGTGACTTTAAAATTAAAAGCTTCAGACTTCAAATTTTCCACACACAAAGAATACTTGTAGAATTTATACCTATGACAGTTTGAGACTTCTTGGCCATACCATTTCTAAGTTACAGCTCAAAATATGTGAAAAATGTTAAAAAAGGGTCACTAGGGTCAGTGTTGATGGTCCTCGTACATACGTTAAAAGTCTATTAAAGGTCTAGATTTTTGGGCACATGTAAGAACATATTAATATTCCCAGATGATATTTCACCTAGATGAGAGACATAGTTTAAAAGCTTACAGGGCTTGAGAGTGGTAAAAAGCCCAAATATTGGGTCTCTGTGGGCAACTTTTAGACCTTAAGGTGACCTTATAGTTAAAGCGACAGCCGTTAAATTTTTCACAGACAAAGATTTAAGATTACATATTAAAGTTATACGTAGTACAGTTTGAGACTCATCAAAATTACCATAACATTCACAAATGAATATTTTACAGATAAATAAACACAGCAATTACATTTAATGATCACTGCCATTTACATACATACTGTTACACAAAGAAGAGGTCCTCAGTAGACCAGTTGTTAGTAAGTTTGCCATCTAATCACAAGCTGCTACCTCCACATGTGGGTCCCACTCACAAAAATGGCAATGCTAATACCCCTTTCACACTACATCCGATATGACCCACAGTAGTAGGCATTAGTCAAAACACCCCTGTCCTTCAACTACTGTCTGACGTCCATATGCGAGGTTGTGACATAGAGGCGAAATGTTCGATTCCTTGAGTGTCCCACAGAATTTTTAAAAGGTTAAAAATATCCGTTTCTGACTGTGACGTTAGTCACCGCCAATCACTGCCCCTTGTCAGTACTACCACCGTGTCTTTATATGTGTGTCTCTGCCCCTGTCTGTCCATTTCATTGACATTCTGCAGATATATTTTTAAATGGTAACTGAAAGCATGGTCCACGATTGATGTAAGGTTGAGATTCGGGCCTCATTTCCACAGCATGTGTTCATCCGACAGCTATCGAAGGTGAGTTGAAGTTAATGGAGAATGTCTCTTGATGACCAAGATTTGTAGTACTGTCATTCTACTGTTATAGACAGTTACAAACCATGTCGCTTTCAATGGCCATTCGATTCAAACCTTACAAACACCACAAATCTCGGAAAATATGAGGTATCCGGAGAGGTGGTTGGGCTGCTGAGTAAAACCTCCAACCGCAAGACATACCACCTGCAGTGTAAATGGGGCATAAGGATGGTTCAAATATGACACTGTTGCTGCTCTGGGATGCAAATATCCCAACTTTGACTTCACTAAAAAACTGTGGTATACTCTATCTCACTCTATAAACACCCCCACCCTGTTAAACCCGTAGCCCCTCCACTAGTTTTTTGTATACTTTCTGTTGTGGAATCCACATATGTAAATTTTTACCATAACGATTCTTATTCCTGGGCTCCGAAAAGATATGTTTTGGTAAATCCCCATTCAAATAGGCAATAACAGTAAGTGAAGATCTAACTATACTGTAGTGAATGAGATTTTCGGCAATATTCGGCAATTTTTGCCTATTTTGGGGGATGCGTGATCGTTGTGATCTCTCTCAGCTTTCCATGGTTTAGTATCGGCTTAGAATGCCCATTAGGTATTTTGTAGCACTTAGTAGACACATGGATCTCGTGATAGGAAAAATATCTTTCATTGGGCTGTTTTTGACCACACACAGGGATGAGTAAGAGAGCGATTGCAGGATGTGGGTGAGCACATGGTAAGCTTTCTGTTTGGATCAGGACTTTGGGGGAGAAGGACTGCTTTCAGTGTTAGTTATGAAATCTTAAAATATCATCATGTAATTTGAGCAATCATGTCCAATTTGATTGAGTTATGAAAAACATATCGATATTAAGGATTCATCTCATAAGTTTTATAAATTAAATTTAATATTTTCCTTGTTAGGTTAAGGTACTTTTGAAATTTATAGTTTGAACTAATTAGTGTGGGGCCATGTGTCACATGGATTGGCCAGTCTATGTGATGTATTGATCCTCTTTGGGCATTTACAATCATACTTGACCAGCCTGTCAGAAAAAGGTTTTTGATTTCATTCATTATCATCTTTCATTATAAATACCATGGGATATATTTGGTCTGTTTGTTTTGAGTTTTCCCTATTTCATCCTGGGCAGGGACTTTTGTCCATGTGCAGGTGGACAAACATGGTATTTAATCATAATTGCTGACAGGCTGCTGCACAACTGTTGGGTATTTTGACTCCCAGTGATGGGACACATTGGGACTAATGGACTATGGAATACTGGGCATTCACACTATGAAATGAACATGGGTTGACACAGATTGAACCAGACTGGAGACTAGTCTGAACACTCACAATCCGGGTTGACAAGGGTAAATTTCAACTCCACTCAAGAGGTGGATTGAAACAGATTGACTCAACCCCCTTTGTAGTGTGAACCCTCTCAATCCGGGTTGACAAGGGTTGAGTGTGTTTGTACTGTAATTATTTGATTTACTGCCTAGACACAATTGCTGCACTTAATATTTATGTTTATAGCTCAGTCCTTTGTAAACAGGAACCTAATTAACACATAGGCCAGGAGAGTTTGCAGTATGATTTCTGTATGATTGCAATTTGGTATAAAATGAATATTTGTAATTTATGTAGGATGATCCAATATAACATACTTTTTGATTAATTATAAAAGCTTGAAAAGGTATTTATCTGAATGATATCTAATAGAAAATTGGGATCTTTTATAATTTTAGCAATGTAGAAAAAATAAGTGTAATTTAAACAATTTACATGCATTACATTAAGCTAAATTTAGAGGCTTTACTGTATCTAGTTTTGAAACTTTTCAATCCAGATTAAACTCTGTAGTGTGGACACTCAACCCGGATTGAGATTAATCTGCCCCAATCTGCTTCAACCCTCAATCCTTGTCAACACGGATTGTAGTGTGAACAGGGTGAAAGATGCCTTGAACAGCCACAGGACTATGGTTGGGAACCCATGGAGAGGTCTGACTTCTTAAGTAGGCCACTGAAGGATGTGGAGTTCTGCAGGTCTTTGAATACCCTGCACCTGTTCAACAGGTCAACTTTCATTGATCACACTCATTCATTTCACCTGAGCTAGATTCTCTCAAGTCCATGAGGCAAAATTCATAGGTTGAGGTTTGAGGTTCAGATTTGGGTGGTGAGATTTCAGACAGCTGAGTCCCAGTTTGTTTGTCTACTGAGTCAGTTGAAATTTCCCTACCTTAGCTGACAGGGTTGTAACATATTGTGGGTTTTTGGGAGGTTCAGGTATATTTTTGGTTTAGTTTACAGGGAGTTAAAATATGGGTTAAATAGCTTAAATGTTCAGTAATTCTGGGTATAGATATGGCAGGTTAGTTGTTTATGTATTAATGTTAGTCATTTCCAAGCCATGTGGTTTATATTTTGTATTGATTGTATTGGGATAATATTGGCCATGCCATGTTAGTTTGATAAAATATTTATTTTAACTGTAACTTCTGTTTTCACCTGCACTTTCACATTCATTTGATAAATTAGTACACTTGGTGAAGCAGTATTATTACAGCTGATGAAATGTAATTTAAGTATTTGATAATCAAACTATATTACATTGATCAAATAATCTCTGAATGTAAAATATTTAATTAACTGGCCTTGATAAAATTTCTCAAAGAAGTTTGTGTGACACTTGTGCTGTCGAAATTTGTCAGTTCAGGTCAAGTTCAGACTTTAATCTGGCTAATTTCTGAACCAGTCTGGTAAATATGTTTCTGTATTTGTTAATTATATTATTTTATAAAGGGGTAATAAAAGTTTGATAACTTCGCCTATTTCTTAATATTTATGGTTCTGGTTCCTCTATTTTCTTTTATATTTAATTTAACACACACTCTTCATTGCTCTCTGTTTGCCTGTTTCGTGTGTATTAATTAATACTGAGGTTTTGGTTCTTTCATTTTCCTTATGAATCATTATGTAATGTATTACACATTCTTAATAACTCTCTGTTTCTATAATTTGATTTGTCTTAACTATTTTATCAGGTTTGCCAGTTCTGTGTTCATCCTATTTTCTATAATTATATGTGCACATATGTTGAGTGTGTATTTTCTCGATTTCATTACTGTATACATGCTATTTTAAAACATCAGTAAGTTTTATAATTTTACATTTTATGTTTCATTACATGTGTTGTGAGTCATAGCCATTTCAGTTACAGTTTAGGGTCAAATCTAAGAACTTGGGCAGCAAAGGTTTCATCTTGCTCATGTTCTCCTACTCTACAGTATTTGTCTTTACCAGGCAATTTGTGACCTATGAATTGAATCTTGGGTCAGATCTAGGGTACATACAATAGTTTGACCTTTACATTGTCAGAGTAACTTTGTTTTGATGGTTTGGTTGAGCCATAATTCAACTTCGTGGCAGTCTACCTTGTGACAAATGGTCTGAGCCTTCTGGTCAAAATATTAAACTGATAAGGACTTAAGATTTTGAACAAATTTTGAGAGAATTAGATGTGATATGGGGAGGGATCTGGTGTGACAGGAGCCCCATTCTGAATGACAACCCATGGGGGTCTCCTGCTTTGTAGAGTGTGGGGTCAAAACACCCATCCTTGGAAAACAAGCCATCCCCCACGCAGACAAGGCGGAGACGGGCCAAGGCCGGGGGTCCGTCTCGCCACAATACATGGCAGTTTTGTTTTAGAGATCACTACAGAGACTTAAAATCTACAAAAAATATGGGATAAAAGTATGCATTGTCTTCAGATTGTGGGTTTGTTTCCAATATTTTAAATCAACTGATCGGCAGTTAAGATACTAGTTGTATAAAATATCAGTAAACTACAGTGTATAGTTTTTTATGGTTTTATATAAATATTATAAGAAACTTAAAAACCACAGTAAACTGTATAGTATTCAGACCATGATCCTGATAAATCCAAAAATGTAATCACTTAATTCTTCCTGTGGCCAGACTGTACCTATAAAATCAATTTGATGAAGATCCACTCATTACTTCAGGACCTGGACCTATATTCACAAAGATTCTTCGAATTTTTCTTAGAATTAAACTTAAGCCTAACAAAAATTCTATGCTAAGAATTTTCTTATTCTTAGAATAAAAACCTGTTCATAAAATAATTCTTAGCTAAGAATAATTCTAAGAATAGAAGTAAAAAGAAATATATGCAATTATTAGCATTTTTCTTGGACTAAGTGTAATTCTAAGAAAAATTCTAAGAATCTTTGTGAATACAGATCTTGGCATATGTGAACAGAAAGTTAGAAATTTTTGAAATAATATAAAGAGGCTGCATTTCATTACAGTACACACAATGGACAACTTAATATTATCACAGTGTAAAATTTAGTAGTCTTAGGAAAAAGATAAGCTTAAGCCAACCCCCTAGTTCTACAGCTAAAATGTATTCCAGATGACAGATAACAGGGGGATACAAAATCAAAAGGAACATACAGGACATAATGACAGATGTTTTACAATAGGCATTACATAAAAAAAGACATAATTTAGAAGCAATATGAAATCAACACAAACTACGAAGAAAACAAGACTATTCAAAGAACTAGATTCACTAATTATACATTTTAGCTGTAGAACTAAGGGGTTGACTTAAGCTTATCTGATTCCTAAAAATACTAAATTTTACACTGTGACAATATGTACTCTCTGTTCTGGATGTCGATTTGCAGTCACTTGCTGCACTATTATCACTAAAGCAACTATTTTTCTTTAGTTAAGCATGCTATGTTCCAGTCTTAGATTTACATCAAATTCTTAGAATAGTCTAAGAATGAGAGTTTTGTGAATAGCAAATTTGTATTCTTAGAAAAATTCTAAGAATAAAAACCAGTCTTAGAAAAATTCTAAGAATAAGTGCGATTCTAAGAATAAGAATCTTTGTGACTAGGAAGATTAATTCTTATTCTTAGAATTTTTCTGAGAAAAACGACAATTCTAAGAAATATTCTAAGAATAAGAGTAATTCTAAGAATAAGAATCTTTGTGAATACAGGCCTTGGAGTAGAGTCTATCAAAAAGCCAAAGTCACTGAAAATACATTGAAAATGAGTACTTCCTGAAAACAGAATGAAAATTTGGGATTTGTTGTTTCCAAAAATTTAATCGGAAGTACATAGCCAACATGTAATTACAGTAGTTATACGTATATGTAATCTACAAATACATATCCAACCTGTAATAACTGAAGTTATACACAAAGAATCCATATTTTAACGAGCTATTATATAAAAAATCTAGACCACATACCTTGTTGGGTGAATTTTATTCCAAAAAGCAATTCACTGCATTTTTCTTCAGATACTTGAGTATTTTACACTGTATTATAATTAAGCTCCTTGTTAGTAGTACCCATTGTCATAAAAGGAGCACAGTTGCCAAATAAGGTAATCTGATAAAACAAAGTAAACACATACATACTGCAGTATGCATATTCCACATATCTAAACAGACATACACACTAGTATCTTCCTGGGGATATTTTATCAGGAAAGAAAAATAGTACAGTATTTTCCCAAATGACATTTTTTATCACCGGTGTCAGTTAAGTTTTCCTCATAAACTGAAAACTAAACTGATTGTTTTTTACACAAGGATTTTCTAATTGAAAGACCTGTACTGTATATCTGTGCAAATCTGACACTGTTTGAGGAACTCTGGTTTAGTTTGACAACACAAACAAGTGGTTCCAGCTAATACATTTTAAATATATTAGCCTTTGGCAAAAGAAAAACTTGAATGTAGCTTTTATCATGCATAAATTATTTCACTGTGTATCCAGCTTTTGTATAGACGAGATTTATATGACATACTCATAACAATTGGTTTGTACAGCGCGGCATTTCCTTTTTATATTCACTGAACATTAATACTGCCAGGGTACTTGTGTAGTTAAACTGGTGCCCCAAATAAACTATTGATATTTTGGCAGATCCTACCCTACCTACCCCCCACACGGGGAGAATTTACATATTGGGTTACCCCTACAATGTACTATAGTTTGCAAGACATTTTCGACTAGAAATGTAATACAAATGTAGGTTTAACTTCTAGTTCCTCTGTCGGATTAACTGTTACATATTTCCACGCTTTCTTGTAAATTATATGAACACTACAATATTTTATGAAGATACGAATGACACAAAATCTCCAAATGAATAAAAACGTCATCGTACATACCGTAGGTTTTATATCAACAACGCTCTCTTGCAAGGATTCTGCAATAATAACGTGCTCGTATAATATTTCATAGCAGTTTCCCTGGTATTTTGGTTTTAACATTTTTGCAAGACTTTTACCCTCTGGGACAGGCCCTTAGCGAATCTCACATATTGTCATTGGCTGAATGGGAACCCATAGAGATTAGAGTCAAGGGATTAAATCCCAGATAACATTCCACTGGTGGCCCAACGACGTATGGTTGGCACCTTTTGCCACAGTTGGGCCATCGTTGGCCCACAGGTGTCCATTGGTTGCATCATCAACAACTAGCCACCGTTGGGCCAACAGTTGCTTTCCAACCCATCTTCAGACTGCATATGTGTGTAGAATTTACCACCGATGGGCTAACAGTGGATTTTTGTTGAGATGGCAGTGAGCAACAATAAGGGATTTCTACAGAGCCCAGGAAGGGCCATAGAACTGTTTCGTTATCATATTTTTATCTTGATACTACGAGTTAGCAAGTCTTTACCACAAGATACGAAGTCGTTCCCACCACTTAGTAAGTCATGGTAATCAGATACTAAGTTGTGGTAATGAGATACTAAGTCGTGGGTTATGGTATATCATCTCAGGACTCCCATCCACCATTGTTAATGTGCCACTGATTACATCATTGGTCATGTTACTTATCACTGATTCCTTCAGCTTAAATCTGCCCAAAATCTGCCAATCATCTGCCTTTTCCTCAAATGGCCACATAAGTTTAGGCTGCAATCTGATTGGCTGGTGCTATTTCGGAATTTCAACCAGCATATTGCCACCGGTAGGCGAACGTTGGCCAAAAGGACAAAAAGAGGGTGCCCTCCAGTAGGCCAATGGATTTGCTGCTGTTGTCCTACCGTTGGGGCCCGAGTGGACTGTTATCTGGGATAATAGGCCTCATTGACCAATTGGCGAGGAGGGCATCTGCATAATGTTAAGAGTGCATATTTATTGCTCCATATTAATGAAAGTTCTTTAAAACCATTTTGCTGTTTGAATTATAATGTTATGTAATCATATTGTGTATGTTTTTACCTTTGTCTAATTACTGGAAATATACCACTGTCAGATTAACAAAAATATATTTTATTTTCCTCAATCTAAACCTAATCTTAGGTTTCTCACTTAACCTTCAGCTATAGACTTTACATAGACTGTTTTCATTTCAATTTAAGTCTGTTTTGATGTTGATTTTTGAATGTTTTCCTCATTTCATCAGAGTGTTTATTTTTAAGCATTTGCAGGAGTATAACCTGGCAGGAACATCCTATATTTTATTTATTGTTCACTATTATCTGCCTTTGACCTACTGAAAAGTGGGATATACAAACCGAACATTTATCTTCTGTGTTGCCCGGTGTAGCGCAAAATAATGCATCCCCTAAAAAGTGTGTGGGGATGCATTATTTTGCAAGGAGGCTTGTGATATTTTGTATCCCCTTGCAAAATAATGTATCCCCTTGCAAAATAGTGTATCCCCTTGCAAAAAAGTGTATCCCCTTTGCAAAATAATGCATCCCCTGGGCAAGTGAACTATCCCCTAACTATATTATATGCTGTTTGTGCATTTTATTATTAAATAATAATATAAGTTATGTTTAAGTACAAGCTAAAGAGACTATTTAAAATAATATTTATATGTTATATTCAAGTACAAGCTAAAGAGTATATTAAAAGGAGTTGACACCTAAAAGTGTGGGATGGATTTGGGTTATTTTGCTTTGTATGTGTAATGGATATTATTTATATAACATTTTATGTATCATATCCCCATCTACGTGCTTTTTTAGCTATGGGTAACATCTCTGATTTAATTTTATTAAGTTCTAAAATTTACTTGTGATTATATTATATTTCTTAAGTTCTAAAATCTTCTCCTGATTATATTTAATATATGAGTGAATTCAACAATGTGAATTATTTATTCACTACCCATTTACCATAGTTTACCTACAATTAGGAAGACTATGTATAAGATTAAAAGTAAATAAATACATGTAAGATCTTACAGAATAAGCTATTGTTCCGCCCAAAAGTAACACATCAGGCCAACAAGGATTAAATATAATGAACTAATCACCTGTAAAGACAACACCAAACCAGCATGAAGAGAATTGCTTCCTATCAGCATAGACATAGGGACATAAGGCCTGTGATGATTAGTTAGTTATTAGTTCAGTCGTTATTGCAGCCGCCCAAGATATATATATGAAGATGTAAATGATAATGCCAAGTTGGGAATACTAATTTATTAAAATCTATGAAGTTAGGGTTACATGTATTTACAATAGGAAATAAGAAACTAGGGGACCAAAACCCCACACTGTTACAATACAAAGGCTAAACAGCCGAAATACACAAAACTAAAAACAATAAAATGATGGGTTAAGAGGTAGGGGGGGGGGAATTAAAACTGTTAACTTGTTTCTTTGCTTGTTACAGAAACACTACCGACGGAGTAGCTGAGAGGCTTGTTTATATAAGGTGGAAGGACTGTGACAAGGACAATGATTGGAGGACTTGTGTGACCGGCTCTGATTGGTCCAACCAGGGAAGGACGAGTCCAAATGGGACGGACGAGTACAAAACGACTGAAAGCCAATCACAGGGGGTGATTGCTCCTACAGTCGTTATTGCAGCCGCCCAAGATATATATATGAAGATGTAAATGATAATGCCAAGTTGGGAATACTAATTTATTAAAATCTATGAAGTTAGGGTTACATGTATTTACAATAGGAAATAAGAAACTAGGGGACCAAAACCCCAGCCCAACTAGCATTATTGTAGGGAATTAGCAAGATGTTGAAAAAGAAGAGGAACCTGAAGGGCTTGGGAAGTGTTGTCTGAGATATAGGACCAAACTGCATCACTATTCCAAACCCCGTGATTTTTGATGTTGTGGAGTGGGATATTGGAGTCAAAGGCTAAGGTGGCCCCCGACCTACGAAAGGTGTGGAAACCAAAACCCAACAAGGGAAGGTCCATCAACTTCAATATGGTAGCTAAACGTTTTCTAAGGAGAGATTGGGTGAGAAGAGAGCCATCCTAGAAAACCAATAGAGGAGCTGGGGGGGGAAGTGACACTAATCTAAGGAGAGTTGTAACTGACTGTGTAGGACAAAGTAGTGGGTCCCGAACCACAGGGAGCTTGATTGTATGGGTCTTCTCGGGTGCCTGTATGTTTTTGGCCCATTTCAAGTTGAAGTGCACACCAGGGGGGGCCAGGACCACATCTTGTCGCTGAAAGTGTTTATGAACAGAAAAGGATTTGGTAAAAGGGGGGGCCACGTTAGAAATGCGCAGGAACCCATAAAAGCCCAATAGAAAGGCCAACCTGTAAGTAAGTGGGTTGTCAAAAGAGTCACATAAGTAAGAAATGTGACGGATTTAGTGAAAGGAGAAAACCCCTTTAGGGGAGGGCTGTTTTGTTATGGAAAACTTAATGCCTCTCAGCATGTGTCTAATAAGTGGGGACTCAAACACCATGGAAGACCAACCATAAGAATCAAATGCAAACTTTAGTGCGGACACATAATTCACAATCACTCTCGAGGATATACCACTTGTGGCTAAAAATTCAAGAAACAACAACACACTTGTGACTTCATCTAAAACTGTCAAACCTCGTGAGATTACAAATGCTAAATATAGTCTAAATTGCCTCTCGTACTGCTTTCTCGTGTGAGGTTGCAAAGAGTGACATGATCTGGCCAATGCGTGATCCAGGGACGCCTGTAAACTTGGTTTCAACACTACAAAGAGATGATAACACTTGAGGTGATAAAACGTCCCACTGTAAATCACCCAATTTATGAAACTGTTTGCGGGATAATGCATCCGCCACCACATTATTTTTACCCTGAATGTGGGATACCCTCAAATCTATGTTATATCTGCCACTGTGGCCTAGCGGGTAACACACTTGTCTAGGAACTCAGAGGACGTGGGTTCAATCCCAGGTACAGGCAGATACATAGTGGCTCGGATGACCACTTAAAATGGCGGTCCTCTGTCATTGGGTCCTATCCCCAGTGGCAGGTTAAAGAACCTCAAGGACGTTGATAAATGGTCATCCTTGAGCCTCTATCTTCCAGTTAGGGGAATGTCAGTTACTTGTGATTTGGGGCTGTACCTGCACAGTCGGATTGGTAAATAGCGCTTTGAGTCCTGTAGTATATGGAGATATTGCGCTGAGTATAAATACATAATAATAATAATAATAATAATATTTAGCCGTGAGATGCCAGATTCTTTGTATGCATATATTCAGAAACTTATCTCTAGTTTTACCTGTGTTACACACGTATACCGCACCTTCATTGTCACATCTCACAGCTATCACTTTATCCTGCCATAAGTGTGCCCACATTTGTAACGCTACTACAATATTGAACATTTCAGCCTGTGTAATTGGGACGAGACCTTGAATGAGATCTGGCAAGGGAAGAGAATAAGCGCGTGAACCCCATACCCCCCCCCCACGTGAGTGAGGGTAGCATCCACGTGAACTGTGTGTTGTACAGGTATTCTCGAGAAGACTCTGATACCGTTAAAGGTTTGCAGAAAGTTTATAAACCACCAAATGTCCAGGTAAAATTCTGTGGGAGGATTAATTTTCCTACAGTCGTGATGTGACCTATATACCTGGAGAATACGATTGAGAAATATGCGCGCCCCTTTCACACAACGAGATATGTACAGTAGTTTCCCTAATAGAGATTGCAGATCTCGTTTCGTGATAACGGGGTTAACAAAGACGTTAACACATTCTGAGTATATCTCGTCTAACTTCTCGTTCTCAATACTGAATGTTTGTTCATTCACGTCCACCACAATGCCCATGATAGACAAATGAGTACAAGGGGGATGTACCTTTTTAGGGTTAATTGGGAGACCTATTTCCGTTAAAACTTGGACCAAGGCGTCAAAACATGCTTGTGCCTTGTCCTTATGGCAGCAAGCGTATATATCATCAATATAATTGTATATTGTGAAACCTCGTTTTGCCAGTATGTAACGTATGAGGTCTGTAATTCTCTCAAATATGGCTGTGCCATGGACTGCCCCGAAGGCTAGGTTTTTGTCCAGGAAAAACTTCCCCTTCCAGCAGATGCCCAGATGTAGGGCGTCTCCTGGATCAATGCGGACATTTCGAAAGGCCCGCGAGATATCCACTTTTAGCAAACGTGCGTCTTTACCTAAAGCCACGAGAGTTGGGATTAACGCTTCAAGTCGGGGCAATTTAAGAGTAAATGGGGAGCCATCATAGCGTTCCTTATTCGTGGCTCTGTTGACTGAAAAGTCCCCAAACGAGAGGTCCAAAATGACTCTTCGACCCGGGCCTTTAGGGCGTGTCATGAGGGGTGACCAAGTAAAGTTTCTGTGAGGTGGGTGGTCAAAAGGGCCTAATAGGGCACCATAGTTGATCTCGGCACCAATATACTCGTCAATTGCTTGTGGGAATTGCTTGGCCGATGTATGGTTTTCAGTTGCATTATTCTTAATGTCTCTACCTTTATTAATACCCAAAGGAAAGCCAAATCTGAGATAGTCCAGCAGTATTTGATCATTGTAATCATGGATTTCTTTTTCAATGTATTTTAGGTTAAAAGAGGAAGGCAGTGGTACCCGCATACCCTTATAATTGGGAACTCCCGAGGCTTCAACTGCACTTGCTAGGTCAAGATATTCCCGGGGGTCAGCTATATTCACTGGTGCTTTCACAGGTAAGGCAAGACAAGACGTACTTTCAGTTATAAAACCAATATTACTATCAAAACTGTCTTTATTCACAGTGTTAACAGTGGGAGACCAGCTCTCCTGGTGTGACCTGTGGACATGTACTTTCTCTTTTACAACACGTGACCCACTCCGGTCACCACCCCAAAGTGAGTTAACTGACTGAACTTTAACTAACGGACAACCAATAAAATGTAATACTTTCTTGTCCCGTAAATTACCATAGGGACCAAAACTGTGTAAATTACAAATTTTCATATAAGATGTACAACACTGCCAACACTCCCAATAGGGAATCAATGAGGGAGGGCCCTCACATAACCCACCACCCAGACAACTGTTTATATGATTATGACAATGAAAGGTACGATACTTATGCTAATCAGAGGGTTTTTTCTTGTTCATACACTCTAATTCTGTATGTCCATTGTTACGTTTCAATGTTCGGAAGCAGTACATACATATGTGTCTAAATAACGTCCCCCCTGAGGCGTCCAGATGGTCTGCAGAGTGAGGGCACGACCCCTCGTTATACCATTTACACGCTATTCGTTTCAACGTACCACTATTCTGTGTTGGTGTCCCTGGCCTGGGGGACATCGTTACTGATCCGCTGAACACTGCGGATTGTGAGAAAGTTAGTCGATTATCCGCCAATTGCCTGGTACAATCCCAAGTGAGAGTTCCGTCTTCCAACTTGTGCATGGAGGTGGCAAAAGCCCCCCTGGCAATAGGCCATGACAAGTTTTCCGCGAGTTTAATGGTCTCGTTTAATTCTGTCAACATGCATCTAGCTACCTGCGGGTCCTGCGTGTCCCTGACGTTATTGAGGAAGCCAATGACGAATTGGCCCATGGTTAAATCATCGTATGCTGGTCTTTTTCTGTTTGTCCCTACCAAACACGATTCGTTGGGCCATCTCATGTGTGTAGGCCCACAAGGGGTGTCGGCAGTGTTATACCTCCCTGATTTCTTTCTAAGCACATTACCCTGACTCAATTCCGTCTTCATCCTTGTTTCTAATAGGGCGACCCTTTCCTCCACCAATTGTTGAATGATGGGATTGTTTCGCAGAGATTCAATGGACTGCTGCTGTACCACCAGCGGGTTGTTGGCTGTTCCTGCGTCTGCGTAAGTAATTTGACTAGCCATCTCTGCTTGTACAGGTGCCTGCACTTGAACCGGGTTACCATATTGATCCGTGAAACTCAGTACATTATGATTAAAGTCTGTCTTTGTCTGTGCCACTGCTCCAGGTAAGTTCATAACTGCCACTGCCTCCCACGTGGGGTTACTGTCTGTAGGTTTACTAACTGTGGCAGTCACCCTAGGCAACGGATTCTTTGTCACGTGTTTTGTTTGTAACTGGGGTGGTTCCTTAAACAATGAAGCCACGCCAAGTTCACTGTCCTTCACTTGCTTCTTATGACGTGCTGGAGTGGCTGCAGGTCTCACAGCCACTGCAGTATCCGCAAACACCTTAGCAAATGTCGTCCCGTCTTTAGCTTGTACCACTTCACGTTCTGGAGAGGTGAAGGGGGGTTTATCGTCGTCATCTGAGATTTCAATTCTGTGAATTTTTTCTCGTGAACGAGATTTCCTTGTAATAGAAGTCCCACTGCGCGAGATCTCACCAGGCGTAGCAAACCCCGAGATTCTTTGCTCCATTGCCATTAGTTTTTCGCTAAACGAGTTCATTGTTGATAACATGGTTTCAAGCATTTTATCCTGCGTTGAAGTCTCGCCCGTTCCCTTGCCTTTAGGTGTTCTCTTAACGGGAGTCTCCTTACTAGAATCTCGTTTATCGTCCTTTATCACTTTAGGTCTATCACATTTCGAGCCGACCGGCTTCTCATGGTCACCTCCACACTTCTTACACGATAAAATGTTCCGCTCAGCCATAACACTGCTGGCCATGAACATCCATAAAATGGTACATAAAATAGTAAAATAGTCCAGAACTGTCCAATTTAAAATAAAATTAAAACTGTTAACTTGTTTCTTTGCTTGTTACAGAAACACTACCGACGGAGTAGCTGAGAGGCTTGTTTATATAAGGTGGAAGGACTGTGACAAGGACAATGATTGGAGGACTTGTGTGACCGGCTCTGATTGGTCCAACCAGGGAAGGACGAGTCCAAATGGGACGGACGAGTACAAAACGACTGAAAGCCAATCACAGGGGGTGATTGCTCCTAAATTGGATTTACTCAGGCTGTATGTTGCTGGGTCCCCTGCAGTCTCAACAGGAAGCCATGCCTTTTATGTTGATTTTCTCAATGTCTTAGCTGATTAATAAGCTGATTACAATTAAACTTTAGTGCCCTCTAGTCAGTAAGTATTTGGCTGAACAATAGAGGGGGTAAATATGATCAAACAATTTAGAGAAGTTGGAGTCATTAAATCCTACACTTAAATTACAGAACTTGCATTTATTTAGTTTGATATTACTCTTTTATACAACTTTAGCTTTCTGTGATAATATTCAAGATAAATACCTTTAATGTTAGATGTCTAATCTAATTGCCCATAGTTTGTAAAAGATTAACACATAATTTATATTGTGCTGAATTCACTCATGTGCTGAATATTCATTATATATACAATGATAATATAATTTTTAAAATGCTGTAAAATTAGATTATACATGTGCCTTGATTAATACAGGATTAGAAGGCAATATATCTATTTGAAGAGTGATTATCATATTATTGATTTAATGACTCTAATGATTAGCTAAGGCCACATTAAGTCAATTTCAATCAGCATATTAAAACACCTCACCCCTATTATTCATATCTTGTGAGACAATACCTTTGATTAAGACAAGGGGATACACTTTTTTGATGGGGATACACTTTTTGTTGCAATATTCTGCACCCCCTAATCCCCCTATTGTTTGGGATGCAAAATGTTGCACAAAAATAATGCATCCCCAAAAAGATCAAAGGAGGGGATACACTATTTATGGGGATGCATTATCTCGCATTACACCGGCACCACTTACTGTGCATAATTAGCATTAAAAATTCATCAACAAGTGCTGTTTTTTTGTAAATATTTCAATACGTGTACAAGCTACAAATACGTTTTATACATCATTAGAAAGTCACTGTTACAGAACTTCTGCTCGATCTTCTGTTGTATTAAAATCACTGAAGGAATAGGCAATCTCAACTTAAAAATTGAACTTCTAATATTCACTGTTGCCACTGGTTTAACCTTGTAGTGAATATTTTACTTTTATTTATACTTACAAAATGGCGGATATTAAAAGTAAAACACTCCTCATTAGACATATGGAAAAGTTTATCACTCATAACAATATAATAATCATGCTAAATGCTTCTATAATATTTTTATCTTCATTCATGACAGATTTTTTCGTATAAGTCATTCAGAAAGCTTTCCTGTATCTGTATACCCCTACCATCATTCACGTCCTGGATTGTTAGGTTTCTATATGTTATAAGTGGTATTGATGTAGATATTGCTTGATAGTTTTTAACCCCAGCCCATAAAGTCTGGGGTCACAGTTGTCCCCTGTGCCGTTCGGGCGCCGGCAGCGGGCATAAAGCTTGTGGGTTTCCACAGCCTAAACCCCTGCACAGATTTTCACCAAATTTTCGGGATTTTCTTGTTATCCCAAGAGGATCTAGAGCTGATTAGGTTTTGGTGGGTATCCGGATACCACTGTTGCCATGGCAACACTTTTAAGATTTTCGGGTCTTAAAGTTTGTGTGTGTTCCACAGACAAAACCTATGCAAGGATTTTCACCAAATTTTCAGGATATGTTTACCCCAAGAGGATCTACAGCTCATTAGGTTTTGGGGGTATCTGGCAGCAGCTGTTGCCATGGCAACACTTTAAAATTTTGGGGTCTTAAAGTTTCTTCTCAAATCTTTGATATTTTCTGTAACCTAAACTATTGCAGCCTAGCTTCATCAGATTTGAACAAAATGTAAATGGATAGGAAAGCTTGCCTGAGACTAATTGTGTTCTTGTTTTGGAAACAAAATGACCACCATATGACATCTTCAATGCCAAATAGGAGGGTCATCATATCAAAAGGGCCTTATATCTCCCTTATAATTGCTTCTAGGGCTACAAAATATGAAAACTACTTGTAAGAAAACATGGCTTGTGAATCTTTTGTGGAACATTTCATGGGTTCTCTGTACTTCTTACAACAGAAGTTGTTCCTAAGATTTTCCCAAATCTCAATGTTGTTGGACATTTAGCTGTACCTGCGGGCTGGGGTTCTTGCCTGCCGAGGCTGGCTAATTTTAGTCTTTGAATTAAGTCAGTAAGAATCCTAAGGGTTATTTTAGTGTTTATTCAGTCGTAAGAGGGATGTAATACTCAGTTACTAAGGCCTCACTCACCTAGGCAGACGGTGGTTGGCTTATGCATATGTGCTATCCATAGTTCTTCTTTTTCTTAATCCCGAAAGTACTTGTATTTTTCGAACATATTAAAAACTTTTTTGCTCTTTCTGAAACTGAAATTGAAACTGAAATTTGAAACAATAAAAGAATGTTTTTACCATTATGTTCAGATCCAAAACCAGACTAGCGTTAGAAATCAAGGAACTTGCTCAAATTTTGTTTCATGCAGCAGCTGCTAATATATTACACTGTACGGGCACATCGTGGACACTAAAACAGTGTGTGTGTGTGGGGGGGGGGGCAAGGTGACGTAGTGGTAACACACTCACCTCTGAGATCAGAGTTTGTATCCGGCCCTGACCTCATGTGAGAAACCTGGTAGTTGGTTGCTTTTGGTTGGCAGTTTCCAGTACAGAACCTGGGCTGACTGTGTCTACTGGTTCCCTCTGCCCTTCATCAGCAAGGTGACAGTTGGTGATATGGTCTCACATGACACATTGGTGAAATGTTATCTGGATTTTGCATGTCCTGCGATACCAAAGGTTGACAGTATTTCTTACTGCAGGTATCATAAAATCAACATGCATATCTTTTGGGAGGATCTTGCACATACATCCTCTGTCACGTCTCCTACTAACACGACTGCTGACTTGAATGATCAGTATATTAGTGACCTTGGTGGTTTGTTAGACAAGCATGCACTATTGATTTGTCAAAGAGCTAAGAAAACATCCGCTGGATGTCTGATTCATATGTTAGGGCCAAATCTATTAAGGGTCAATTTGTTTTAGACCCATGAATATAGCAGTCCCCAGACCATATATTTTTATATCTTTTAAATCCTTTTCTATCCAATGAGTACCCGGAAGGCAAAGAATATTTGCATCTTTTTGTGTGAAATATCCCAAAACGTCAGTTCTTTTTTGTTTATTTTGTAGTCCTTGGCAGTTCGCAGACAACACCTTTATTTTATTACCTGACACTATTTGTGAGGTGGTGTTGAACACTCCCTAGAATATGGGAAGGTGACATCTTGGGTGCCACCTTATTCAGTGGTATTGCTAGGTGTGTTCTTGTGTATCCCCTCATTGGTTACCTTTGACCTAGTTATACAGATTCTTTCCCGCTTTTTCTTACATAATTCACTTTAAAATTAAAAGTCAAGAAGGCAGGACGCCATTTTACTGTGTTAAACTTCATTTCTCAGAACTTTTATGTCTGGGAGTTGTGTGGATTTTAGTATTATGATGAACTTAATATCTCAGAATCTCTATGTAGGAGAATCGTGTGGATTTTAATCTTATTTTATAAAGGAACCTATTGTCTCATTGTTCATGAAATATAAGCTGTTCTGTGAAATGGACTATAAACGTGAATAGGACTAGTGAATTTGAAAGTCTGTGGAAGCCAGGATGTCCTGCTGATTTGAGTCTTCGAGACAACCTCATGCTTGCTTGCCTACGTGCTAAGGGACGTGACGTGTTTCAGAGTAATCAATATAAATTCACCAATACCCAATCATGGTCAAAACATTTGACTGTAACAATTGTGGGGGTAATCACCCTAGACCAATTAACCGAAACTGCAAAGTGGGTAAAGAGGAACCAAGTGTGACAATGGACGTGAACTCTCAAATACTACATGAACTCAAGAACCTTAATGCTAGAATGACAACTATGGAGCAGAAAGTGCATTCTTTGGACGAGCAGAGCTCGCCAGCAAGGTCTTCCAGATCCACAGTAAGTAAGGAACCAGCGGACGAGCAGGAAGAAGAACTCATCCTTCCCACGATCAGCAGCTTGCGTTCTTCACGACGAATCCAAGAGGAAGTGGATGACAGAATCAAGGAACTGCAGATGATTTCGCAAAAAGGCAAGTGTAAATCCCAACGTGGAGGTTCTGAGACTGTGTTTGTCAAAAAAGAAATACCATGGCCACAAAATTATATTTTAGGAGGCAGTTCAAAAACTAGGATTTCCTATGATAATCTGTCCATTAGTCAATGGGTTTCAGGCTTTGCCTCTATTGTTAGAGATGAAAAAGATCTCAATGTTAAACAATGTATGTTCGATTACTTGACAGAAATTATGGATGATAGTCATGACTTTGGGTGGAAAACAGCAAAAGGGGCCCACGCGGTACTCCTCTGTAGGATGGAGGAGGGTCGAGTTACATGGCAAGATACGGACAAAATTGATAGGATAAGGAGGGCACATGCCCAAAAAGTCTACCAAGGGGCCTCGGGTTCAAACTCCAGAAAAACTCATGGTAAAGATGCCTCCACCCCATGTAGGTATTTTCAAAAGGGTAGTTGCTCACAAAAAGGTGACCATGATAATAATGGTCACTTATATTTGCATGTGTGTAGTAGATGCTTTGAAAACGGGAAAAAATTCCCCCATTCCCTTAAAGATTGCAGAAATGGTCCAAAAAACGAATAGTAGTAAAATGTCGTAATAATAAGAGTAAACGTGTGTATGGGAGAACTGTTGTAAATAGTAATGTAAATATTGCCAGTGAAAGTAAACATTGGAAAACCGATTGGTTAAAATACTGTGGCACTTCTTATGCAAATGTTGTCAAGAAAAACATGAGTAGAAAAACATGTAACAGAAAACCACGCTGGGGTGACAAAGTCGTCAGTGGTGCAGTGGTTAACACTAACTCTACTAGGGTTTGAAACAAATCTCACACCACATGTGTACAAAACCCAACTTTGAACCTCCAGTGATAAAAGTCTCAGATGTGGCCAAACCATTACGACAAAAACGTGTGGCTAACAGTGAAACTTCAGCATGCCAGGCACCAATTTCTATGCACAATAGATTCAATATTTTATCGCATATTGATACTTCTGACACTGATCAATCACATGTATTGAAAACCAGTAATGGTAAACAATTCGTACAAAGTTTTTGTAAAAACTCGGGTACTTGTACATCAGAACACATGGTGGAAAAAGTAAACAAACCAACAGGTGAGTTAAACAAAATGAACACATCAGGTGCTGTACAAACTGTGGTATCACGTCTAAAAAATCACTGTGGCAATGATTTGAGTGATACAAATCATAAGCGTGATGTTATTATCATTGAAACTGAGGATAAATATGATTTGGAACTGAGATTTCGTCCCAAACATAGGTAAAAAATTAGTGAAGCTAAACATATCACAACCTTCCTAAACTGGGATAAACAAGTCAACGATAAGTATGGCTTCATTCCTTTAGGAGATCTCACACTTCCCAGTACAGATAAAGACAACCCCGGTATTGACGACATAGTGAGTTCACATAAGAACACGAAGGCTGGTGGAAGCCACAACTTCTTGGGGGCTCAAATACGCATTGAATCTCAACTAAATTATGCAGCATGGAAAAGATATTTGACAGAATACTGGGACAAGCAATTGTGTTATCTAATCAAATATGGCTTCACTCTAGATTTCAATGCTAATAACCCTTTAAAACATGAATGTAATAACCATAGTTCAGCCACTCTTCATTCAGAGGATGTTAAAGCATATATTGCTGAAGAAAAACAATTCAAAGCCATCTATGGTCCCTATAAACAGAATCCATTCAACAACATGCATTTTTCCCCATTTTTGACTCGTGAAAAACCTGGAGCCCCACATAGAAGGGTCATTGTGGACCTTAGTTATCCCCAGGGATATTCTGATAACGATGGGGTAACTAATGATGTATATTTGGACACCCCTTTTCTTTTGACCTTACCCACAATTGATACAATAACCCAAAAAGTTAAAGAAAATGGCAAGAGATCATTATTATATAAGATAGAGCTGAGTAGAGCGTTCCGTCATGTTAAAATCGACCCCAAGGACTATAATCTGTTAGGTCTTTCTTCAGATGACATTTATTTTGACTCCTGTCTGCCTTTTGGCTTCAAATTTGGTTCTGCAATTTTTTAGAAACTCAGCGATGCTGTCAGGTATATAATGAGCAGATTTGGCTTCCAAGTGACCAATTATATTGATGATATAATTGGTCACTCTGTGGCAAGTAAGGCAGAAAAATCTTTCGACACTCTCCACAAATTGCTCACAGAATTAGGTTTTGACATAAGCTACAAAAAGGTAGTTTCGCCGGCCACCAAAGTAGTATGCCTGGGGGTCGAAATCGATACTGAAAAATTTACTCTTTCCATCACAAAAAAACAAAATTGAGGAGATAATATCCTTATGTAAAAAATGGATGGATAAAACACACTGCTCTAAGAAAGAATTGCAGTCTTTGCTAGGCAAATTATTATATATTACCAAATGTGTCAAATCGTCTCGATTTTTTGTAAATAGAATGTTGGAATTGCTCAGAATAGCTGGCAAACGAGAAAAAATTGTTATCACTGCCGAATTTCGATGTGACCTAAACTGGTTTGAGCAGTTCTCTCAAAAATTCAATGGAAATGCATTCTTTTCTCACATACCGGTCAAACACGACATTGAGTTGGATGCATGCTTGCAAGGGTTAGGCGCAAGATGGGGAAACTTGGTGTATGTTGTGGCTTTGCCACTTGGCTACAAACAAATGTCCATAGTCCACCTGGAGATGCTTAACATAATGGTCACCATTCAAACTTGGGGTCAATTTTGGGCTGGTCAAAAAATATGTATACATTGTGACAACCAGGCAGTGGTATGCGTACTTACAACTGGCAAAACCAAAGATTCAATACTGGCTGCCATTGCAAGAAATATTCTAATGGAAATTTCCCAAATTGACATAAACCTAAAAACAGTGCATATTAAAGGCAAATGCAATCAGGTAGCTGACAGTCTATCAAGGTGGTTTTTGGACAGAAATTGTCAAAAAATTGTGTATGAAGCCATTAGTAACCCAATATGGAGCCATGTGCCCATAGAAAGACTAAACATTGATTGGAAAATATAATTTACAGGTGTCCCCAAGCAGCTGACAAGATTATCACACAGAGCATCAATTCGGTTAGGCTCGTCACTGGCACAGTCTACGACCTCTCCCTATGACCAAAAATTCAGAATGTTTTTATCATTCTGCTGCTTTGCCTCTGTAGCTCTATCTCAAATCTCTACCCAAGTTATTCTCTCGTTCTTAGAATTTTTAGTACACAATAACACCTCCTCCTCTTCAGTCTTAAATTATGTTTCAGCAATCAAATCCTCATTGCTCAGATTTGGCATTAATCTTACTTGTTTTCAAGATCATAGGTTAAAGATGTATAACAAATCCTTGCTGAGATCAAAACCCCTTAATCCTCACATAAAAACAATTATAGATATTCCCATGCTCACAAGAATTGCTCAGCATTGCAATTTTATACATATGGGTTATGTATTCAAAGCCTCCTTCCTCCTGTCCTTCTTTACTTTCCTCAGAATCTCAAATTTAGTGCCACATTCTATTTCCTCATATGACCCCCTCAAGCAGTTGGCCAGAGGTGATATCATTTTTACACCCCCAGGCGCCCATGTCATCATTAAATGGTCTAAAACCCTCCAGTCTCCTGATAAGATAAAAGTTTTAAAAATTCCCTCTCTAGGTGCATCTCCTCTCTGCCCAGTGGCTGCATTAAAAACACTATTAAAATCTTCCCCCAAAGGAAAAAATCTTCCCCTCTTTCAGATCCAATGCTTTGGTAAGTGGGTGCCCCTTACTGACACCAGGCTAAGAAAACAATTGTCAAACATTCTCAGGTTTTTAAAACTCCAGGATAAAAATATCACATTTCACTCCTTCCGGCATTCAGGTGCCACGTGGGTGTTCAATTCGAATATTCCAATGCACCATATCCAGAGTCATGGCACCTGGACGTCGGAGGCAGTCTGGGCTTATATTACCCAGGACCACAATGCTTCTGACTTAGTAGCCCGAACCTTCCAAACTACTTTGTCCTACTGACCTACACATACTTGGCACTTGGGGCATCTTGTCATCATAGTCTGTACTACTATTCATGTTACAGTATAAGTTAATTTTTCATGTCATTGTTTTACAACGGTAATAGCTAAAAAATTGTTATCTTTTGATTCATCTTCTTATCAGTAATATTATGCAATGACCAGTAATAATAACTGTAACTGTAACTGCTGTGTGTCATATGCAGAATAAAGTTTGAAATTCTGCATAGCAGTAGTGTATGTGCTCATTGTTTTACAATGCTCACATGTATGACTAATCAAAGCTTAACATGTAGAGTTACGTTAAGGCCACCCTAGTGTTGTATAGTGTAAATTAAGATAAAGTGGCCTTAAGTCAAATATGTAAATATTTTCTAGAAATACTTAACATAGAATAAACTAATAAATCCCCAAGATGTGTCTTCTCACTGTCTTAGTAAACTGATAGGCACAGGCCACTGTGGGAAGGTGACATCTTGGGTGCCACCTTATTCAGTGGTATTGCTAGGTGTTTTTTTGTGTATCCCCTCATTGGTTACCTTTGACCTAGTTGTACAGATTCTTTCCCGCTTTTTCTTACATAATTCACTTTAAAATTAAAAGTCAAGAAGGCAGGACGCCATTTTACTGTGTTAAACTTCATTTCCCCTCTCCCACCCCTGAATGGCCTACACTAACATTATAGTTGAAGTTTCAGATACGGCGAGTGTGGGAGCATGTACACAAAGTGTCGCAACTATGTATGGGCTAAAAGAATTCATCTAAGAATCTGGGCTCTGCGATGCTTCAACTCCTCCACTTCCAATGATATCTCACTCTGTCTCACCCTGTGTGATATCTGACACAGTGTTTTGGTGGGGTGGCCAACGTGTACAGAGAATCAGCTGCATTCACTGTCAGTCTTCAGAAGGTCATCTTGCCTGCTCGCATTCTCTTTTCCAGCCCCAGGTGATAGTCTCCCGTCAGCATCTGTCATCACTGTGAGGGGTCGTCAGTGGTGTAGTGTGGGGTGTTCTATCTTAGTGACACAATATTCCTGTAAAGCTAGTTTGCAGAGTCTCAATAGTATAAAATGTAAATAATCTGGTTTTTGTTCATTGGCGAGCTGGTGGTTGATCTTCCATGCAAATGCTGTGGTTAAGCAGTGTTTAAATATGGTGTCTTCTAGTAACAGAAATATATTATCCTGTATACAATCGAATATCATCATTCTGATCAGTTAGTGTGACCTTCATTTAGGTCAATCTTGCTTGAAAAATGTGGTTCATAATGTAGAATGATGATTATCAGTGGCAAATAAAATATAATGAGTTTAATGATCAGTTTTAATGCAGCTATTCAAGTTTGAAGTTTCAAGCTAATCTAAAAATGCAAAGTTTAGGTCATCTCAGTTGAGTAATTGCTGCTGTTATGAGTATCATATATATTAGCATGGCTTGCTCAGTAAAATATAAGCACTGTCATGATTACAAGTATTATCCAATCATATTTTGGCTAGTAATCTATCCAACATAATGTCACGTTAACGCTTATACATGTCTACTAAAGCTAGAAGGTCGTAACTACTCAAGTTCTGGACTTCCTCGGCAGCTTTCCAAATTCTAAAATATTGCTTATAGAATTGGGCGTCAGCCAAAGTAAGTAAGGTCGTATTAAAGTGTGAGCAGAATAAGGGGTCATATTGCTTGATCACGTAAGGTGTAAACAGTAGTGAGCTAGATGCTTTGGCCCCCAATTTTAGTTACTATGTGTTCATATTTTGCTTTTAGTATATTGTATTTTGTGTAATGTCTAAGGTACATTTTAAATGTCTCATTGATGTCGTGAGGATTGCATAAGTATTGTTATTGTGTAAAGTAACGTGTATTAGTCATATCAGGCAATTGTTTTGCTAAATCTTATATTATTTTACTTTGTTATTGTACTTAAATTCTTTCACTTTAGTAACTTTTAGTCTTTTAGTTAACTTCTTTTAATCTTTTACTGTCTGTACAGCAGACGGTTATGGGGCATCTTGTCATCATAGTCTGTACTACTATTCATGTTACAGTATAAATTAATTTTTCATGTCATTGTTTTACAACGCTAATAACTAAAAAATTGTTATCTTTTGATTCATCTTCTTATCAGTAATATTATGTAATGACCAGTAATAATAACTGTAACTGTAACTGCTGTGTGTCATATGCAGAATAAAGTTTGAAATTCTGCATAGCAGTAGTGTATGTGCTCATTGTTTTACAATGCACACATGTATGACTAATCAAAGCTTAACATGTAGAGTTACGTTAAGGCCACCCTAGTGTTGTAGTGTAAATTAAGATAAGGTGGCCTTAAGTCAAATATGTAAATATTTTCTAGAAATACTTAACATAGAATAAACTAATAAATCCCCAAGATGCGTCTTCTCACTGTCTTAGTAAACTGATAGGCACAGGCCACTGTGACATATTCTTGATGCTATACTAAAATGAACGAAACACTTTGTGTCTATGATTTTGTATTCGAACCATTCTAAATTGCTAATATACCAATAATATATATGAGGGAAAAGAGGGGCACATGGGTAAGGGGTGCCATGAGAGGGCATATGCTTCATACAAACATATTAATGCCTGCTGGGTGGAGTGTAGGGAATGCCCAAATGTAATATAATTCTTGGCTTCTGCGCCTATTTGTGGTATTTCGGTTTGATAGATCCCCCATCCAATGTAAAATGGTGAACTCCATATGTTTCACAGAATGGTCTTTCTGGGTGAAATGTCTGGAGACAGGATTGGACTTTTCAGAAGAAAATTTCTGGACACTAGTATGGTGTTCATACATTCTGTTTCTGAAGGGTCTCTTGGTTTCACCAATGTATTGGTGGCCACATTTTTTACAATTTATGATGTAAATCAGGTTAGTAAGTTCACAGGCAACTTTGTGTTTAACAGGCATGTTTTTGCATTTAAACACTTGATTAGAGTGAAAGCTAGTAATCTGATCAACTTTCTTGATTCTAGGACAGTAGGTGCATTTACCTAATCTTGTACAGATAGGTATATGTACTGCTTTGTTGGGTTCAGTACTAGGTTTCAAGGGGTATGATATAGTGCTACTGGTAAGAATGTCCCTGAGATTGGGCAGGCGTCTGAAACCAATCATTGGTTTTGTACTAAAAATCTGAGTGAGTTCCTCAGTATTTTGGATAATATTCCAATTGTTTCTAACTAGGGGCCCAATTTCTGGGTTCCTTGGATTGAACTGAGTGACCATGACTGGTGAGTCCTTTGTTTCTTTTGAGACTGTTTGAAGTAATTCATCCTGATTAAATTTCCTAGCCCTATTGTAATGCCTTTTGAGGCTTTGGAATGGGTACCCTCTGTTAAGGCAGAAACCAGTGAGTTTTTTGGCGTTTGCCTCAAAGTCACTGTCCAGAGTGCAAATCCTTCTGAGTATAAGGTACTGGCCATATGGTCCTTTGGTGAGGACACTTTGGGGATGGGCTGAGCTGTATTCCAAATACAGATGAGTGTCTGTAGGCTTATTGAATAGGGTTGTGATGAGCCCTCTGTTTGAGTCAAATTTGACAGTTGTGTCAAGGAAGTCAATGTGAGTGTAGCTCATTTCATGGGTGAATTTGATGCAAGGAGTTTAAGTATTCAATGAAGGTTTTCAAAGATTCTTCTCCATGTGTCCACACCATAAAACAGTCATCAATAAACCGTTTCCAGGTGAGGGGCTTCAATGGGAAGCCAGCTAGTGCTTTAATCTCAAACCTATCCATAAACAGGTTGGCATAGTTAGGTGCTAGAAATGTGCCCATAGCTGTGCCACCAGTTTGTAGATAGTGATCCCCATTGAAGGTGAAGTTCATACTGTGGAGAACTAGTTTGAGGAAGTCCAGTATGAACGACGCTATAGGGGTTTTACTAGGGTCACTTCTCAATTTTTCAGCAACAGCCAAGATACCTTCATTGTTAGGTATATTGGTGTAGAGAGAGGAGACATCTAATGTGCATAAAATGGCTCCTTCAGGGATGGGTCCTAAGTCTTTGATCTTTCTGATGAAGTCTTGGGTGTCCCTAATGTAGGACTTAGTTTTTGGAACATACTCTTTAATATGCTCATCTACCAGCTTGCTAATTCTGCTAGTAGGGTGGTTTACCGAACTACATATAGGTCTGCCTGGGACTCCTTTTTTGTGGATTTTAGGTACCTTGCCTCAGTACAATCTACTGGGTTAAGGTGGTCAAAGTTTTTGTCTGAGATTAGGCCCTTTTGTTGCATTAATGTAAGTGTCTTGGTTACATTTCTGGCTATCTCTTGGGTTGAGTCATGACTCAATTTTGTGTAAAATTGGGTATCGCTTAATTGTCTATACCCTTCTCTCAGGTAATCAGTGGTGTTCATGACAACCACAGCAGAACCTTTGTCAGCTTTCTGAATAACAATTTCAGGGTTATCTGAGAGTTCTTTAAGGCTAGACATTTGTTCCCTTGTCAGGTTAGGTTTCCTGGCATGCCTGGTGTTACTGTTTAGAAGGCCAATCTTGAATGATCTTTGAAAGATGTCCAGAGACTGATGGACTCTGGATGGCTTCCAAGTACTTTTATTCACAAATTTGTTGTGAATTTTTTGATAGGGATTAGTTTGTTCATCCATTTTCAGCCATGAAATTAATTAGGTCGATTTCATGTTCTGATAAATGATCAAATTGTTGATTGTCATTATAAAAATGAGATTTAAGGCACAATCTCCTGTGAAATTCCTTAAAGTCAGTCCAAATTTTTACCTTATTTGGGGGACCAGGTGTGGGGCAAAAAGTAAGTCCTTTTGAAGGGCCTGTACTTGGCTTTCTGATAGAGTGATGTCAGACAGGTTGATCACTGTATGACCAATATGACTGTCCATAGTTTTTCCTTTAGGGAGGATGCCAGGTGGGGCAATTTTGGCCTCATCCTGAATGCGTTTAAGAATATCATTAAAATTTGAAGTTGCCATCATTTAATTGTGGAACTTCAAATAGGGTGAGATAGTTTCTATAGAGGTGAGAAATTCCTATCCGCTTTGAGCCTCTATTTTTTAGAGGCTCATCCGCTTAGAGCCTCTTTTTAGAGGCTCAGCCGTTTTTTAGCCTATGGTGCAGCTAAAAGTAGGTGTAAGGTAAATAAACACAAGACCCAAGGTGGGGTAGAGGTCCAGTAAGAAGCAATAGTTAATAACATTTTTATTAACATGAAGTTTTATTCAATGTATAAATAAAATGCACTTGGTGAAATGATGATCAACAGAAGAATAAAAGTATATTTAGATTTATTCTGGATTAATCTGGAGAGTCCATTTAACAACAGGTTGAGTTGTTTATTAGGATTCTGTGGTCTTCTTCCTTGCTTGGCCTTCTTGTTAGGTCTAGCGGGTTTCTTCTGCTGTTGAAGGTTTGGCTTCATTTTCTTCTGCAGAGTAGAAGGAGCTGCTGACTGGAACTTAGCTGTCAGGGAATCCTTGATTTCCTTAAACTGAGCTTGGTCAAGAAGTGTTTCAAGCTCAGCCAGAGTCCCTTGGATTTCACCTTTTACCCCTGAGTATTTGCGGTTCATTTCTTCAGTCCAAAGCAAGGTAAGGTCTCTCTTGCATTTTGAAGTGAGGTCCACCCATTTTTGTTTAAATGATGCATCTGAGCTCTCAGGTGGGGAGCTTCTGAAGTTACTCGGTGGGGTAAGTTACCACTCTTCAGGCTGTTTTTAACTGAATGGAGGTTGGTAGCCAGGTTGAGTTTTTTCCTGTAGAGGTTCTTCGCCCTAAGGTAAAGGGGCTTAGCAGCAGGAGGGTAGTGTCCTCAACTGTCTGGAGAGGTGGCTGGAGACATCACTCTCTTTCTCTTCATGCCCTTTCCTCTGGTAGAGACAGGGTCTTTAAGCTTGTTGACTACATCCTGCAGTAGAGAGGTTGTTTCACTGCTCACACTGGTAGTGGGAATAGGTGTGCCACTAGTAGGAGTGTTGAAAGCACTAGAATCCTGAACTTCCAGATTCTGGATGTTGGCAGACAAGGCTGTATCACTTGCACTCATGATTACCCAGTGAAAAATAAGAATAATTGAGATATGTGCAGTGACAATAGCAGTTACCCAATAGTCCTGCCTTATATTAACCAAGAGTTATTTGGTAATATTTCAAAATTATTTGTAATTTATCATCAGAGGCTGAAGATTTCAGCCTAATTTGCCCTTAAGGTGCAAAATCCCTATCCACTTTGAGCCGTCAGATACATCCGGTTTTGAACTGATTCAGCCTGCTATAGGAGGCTCAGGAGGATAAAATCCCAAAATATGATATTTTTAGTATTATTACAATATTTTTGTAAATAATGGTCCAAAAATAAAAAAGTACGGGTAATAGGTGTCTTAAGGACTGATAAGAACACAAATGAAACCGAAAAATGGTTTCAAATTATAATAAACTATTCACACCTGATTATGGTTTTAATGGTATGAATATTAGCTGCCTGTTGAGGCCTTAAATTGCCCTTAAGAGACAATGGTGGTGATATGGGTCAATAATCATCCACTGGTTTAAGTTGATACCTAATGCTATTCTGATTATGCCAGAAAAAGTGATGCTCAAGTGAGACCTTGATTGTACTAAAGACAAATGCCCCTGTTTGCAGGTCACTGTTTGGAGAGTTTGGCGTAAACAGGCACTCTATTGCGTGTGCGTGATTGCATTACAGGTCAGTTTTGGAGACCTGTGGTCTCAAAGTACTTGGACTTGATTGTAGTGGATGTAGATACAGAACCTGATTGATTTTATTTATGATCAATCAGTTGGTCATAATAAAGAGACCCAATGATAAGAGGTGTGTTATGTGTATTTTTTCAATAGAGAATATGTGGAATTTGACGTGAATTCCAGCAAAATTACTCCTTGAAAAATGTGATGGGTACTTTAGGATTGTGCATATTTGGAAACTTTCTAAGTCTCTCAGAACTATGATTTTAGGATATTATTTTAATCCCCCATTTTGTGATGAGATGAAATAAAAAACTCGCTGAAAACTTGAAGAGATTTAATGGTCTCCAATAGTAAAGTGTCATAAAATGAGAACACAGGAAACAACTTACATATGTAATACAAGTAATCCTGGTGTAGGATAAACAGTGCATAAGAGAGTAGTGAATATGGGCAAGATAAATGTGAATAAGGTAAAGAGCACAATTATAGTCCCGGTGGAGTAATACTCCCACAAATGTTATCCAGGTAGTCCATGAGCTGGAAATTAGGAGACAATGTTCTGTTCACTACACCCCACTCAGGTTGAGTGGGTGTAAGGTGTGGGGGAGTGGATCTTCTTCCATATACGGCCCCTGGTAGGAGATGGCTTCAGGGAGATTCATCCTCTGTCTCTCCTCCTGATAAGAACTGGTGTAGTATCTGGGGAGGTCCCATCCAGGTGTTCTGGGGGGGGGGGGGGGGGGTTGTCAGGTGAGTCCCATCCTTGGTATCCCTGGTGTGGTGACACCATCTTGCAGTGGGGTGAATTTCCACCATCAATAAGTGGTCTGCCCTCTTGAGTCATCTTGTCTTTCCTGAAGACAGGAGTAGTGTTAGTGCCAATGGAGTGAGGCTGCCTTATGGGTGGTAAGGCACAAGTATCAGTCTGAGTACAGACACTCACTTGCATCATGGAGGTACTTGAAGGGACAGCATTAGATGGTGCCAAATAGGAGCCAGGTAGCGGTGCTTCAATGGGGATATCCTCCAGACTATTGAGGAATAAATCCACATCATCCCAGTCATTTGTTGGAGATGAGTTGCTGAGGTCCAGAACTGGTGATTGTTCAGTTGAGACACAATCGGCAATCTGGCTGAAAGTCCTTGAATTGCTGGAAGTTTTATGAGCCTGTTTGAGGTGTCTGGTGAGGTACTCCCTCCTTTTAAACTCTTTTTCACATAGGTTACATTTATGCAGTTTGTGCATATGTGCAGAGTCCATATGTCTTTTCAGGTTGCACTTGTGACTATAAGTCTGGTGGCAAATAACACACTTGAACTAGGTGATTTAAGAGCACAAAATATTGATATAGTCTGGTGTCTAAATATCCAGAGCAAGTAGTGAATAATATCACTTAAATATCACTAGTTCACACAAGCGTAAATAATGTATATCCACAAAATGATGTCAATATATAGTCAGTATTTTTTGTAACACTGGAGATAACTAGTCAAAACACTAATGGTATCACATCCAACTATTGGTAAGAAGTGATTTAAATTCAGCCCAGTGATGGTGAGGTAATGGGTAACCTAGGTACTAGTGATGTCACATAGTACTTAAGGTGAGTCACAATGACATTGAATGACGTCATGAGGTCATTCACGTCAATTGTAATAATGACGTCATACACTAGACTTCTCCCTATAAATTCAGCCTTTGTAATGAAGTGCCCAATATGAAAATAAGGGAAAAGAGGGGCACATGGGTAAGGGGTGCCATGAGAGGGCATATGCTTCATACAAACATATTAATGCCTGCTGGGTGGAGTGTAGGGAATGCCCAAATGTAATATAATTCTTGGCTTCTGCACCTATTTGTGGTATTTAGGTTTGATAGATCCCCCATCCAATGTAAAATGGTGAATGGTCTTTCTGGGTGAAATGTCTGGAGACAGGAGTGGACTTTTCAGAAGAAAATTTCTGGACACTAGTATGGTGTTCATACATTCTGTTTCTGAAGGGTCTCTTGGTTTCACCAATGTATTTTTTACAATTTATGATGTAAATCAGGTTAGTAAGTTCACAGGTAACTTTGTGTTTAACAGGCATGTTTTTGCATTTAAACACTTGATTAGAGTGAAAGCTAGTAATCTGATCAACTTTCTTGATTCTAGGACAGTAGGTGCATTTACCTAATCTTGTGCAGATAGGTATATGTACTGCTTTGTTGGGTTCAGTACTAGGTTTCAAGGGGTATGATATAGTGCTACTGGTAAGAATGTCCCTGAGATTGGGCAGGCATCTGAAACCAATCAGTGGTTTTGTACTGAAAATCTGAGTGAGTTCCTCAGTATTTTGGATAATATTCCAATTGTTTCTAACTAGGGACCCAATTTCTGGGTTCCTTGGATTGAACTGAATGACCCTAACTGGTGAGTCCTTTGTTTCTTTTGAGACTGTTTGAAGTAATTCATCCTGATTAAATTTCCTAGCCCTATTGTAATGCCTTTTGAGGCTTTGGAATGGGTACCCTCTATTAAGGTAGAAACCAGTGATTTTTTTGGCGTTTGCCTCAAAGTCACTGTCCAGAGTGCAAATCCTTCTGAGTCTAAGGTACTGGCCATATGGTCCTTTGGTGAGGACACTTTGGGGATGGGCTGAGCTGTATTCCAAATACAGATGAGTGTCTGTAGGCTTATTGAATAGGGTTGTGATGAGCCCTCTGTTTGAGTCAAATTTGACAGTTGTGTCAAGGAAGTCAATGTGAGTGTAGCTCTTTCATGGGTGAATTTGATAGTTGGGTGCAAGGAGTTTAAGTATTCAATGAAGGTTTTCAAAGATTCTTCTCCATGTGTCCACACCATAAAACAGTCATCAATAAACCGTTTCCAGGTGAGGGGCTTCAATGGAAAGCCAGCTAGTGCTTTAGTCTCAAACCTATCCATAAACAGGTTGGCATAGTTAGGTGCTAGAAATGTGCCCATAGCTGTGCCACCAGTTTGTAGATAGTGATCCCCATTGAAGGTGAAGTTCATACTGTGGAGAACTAGTTTGAGTAAGTCCAGTATGAACGATGCTATAGGGGTTTTACTAGGGTCACTTCTCAATTTCAAAGCAACAGCCAAGATACCTTCATTGTTAGGTATATTGGTGTAGAGAGAGGAGACATCTAATGTGCATAAAATGGCTCCTTCAGGGATGGGTCCTAAGTCTTTGATCTTTCTGATGAAGTCTTGGGTGTCCCTAATGTAGGACTTAGTTTTTGGAACATACTCTTTAATATGCTCATCTACCAGCTTGCTAAGTCTGCTAGTAGGGTGGTTTACCAAACTACATATAGGTCTGCCTGGGACTCCTTTTTTGTGGATTTTAGGTAGCATATAAAACCTTGCCTCAGTACAATCTACTGCGTTAAGGTGGTCAAAGTTTTTGTCTGAGATTAGGCCCTTTTGTTGCATTAATGTACGTGTCTTGGTTACATTTCTTGCTATCTCTTGGGTTGAGTCATGACTCAGTTTTGTGTAAAATTGGGTATCGCTTAATTGTCTATACCCTTCTCTCAGGTAATCAGTGGTGTTCATGACAACCACAGCAGAACCTTTGTCAGCTTTCTGGATAACAATTTCAGGGTTATCTGAGAGTCCTTTAAGGCTAGACATTTGTTCCCTTGTCAGGTTAGGTTTCCTGGCATGCCTGGTGTTACTGTTTAGAAGGCCAATCTTGAATGATCTTTGAAAGATGTCCAGAGACTGATGGATTCTGGATGGCTTCCAAGTACTTTTATTCACAAATTTGTTGTGAATTTTTTGATAGGGATTAGTTTGTTCATCCATGTTTTCAGCCATGAAATTAATTAGGTCGATTTCATGTTCTGATAAATGATCAAATGGTTGATTGTCATTATAAAAATGAGATTTAAGGCACAATCTCCTGTGAAATTCCTTAAAGTCAGTCCAAATTTTTGCCTTATTTGGGGGACCAGGTGTGGGGCAAAAAGTAAGTCCCTTTTGAAGGGCCTGTACTTGGCTTTCTGTTAGAGTGATGTCAGACAGGTTGATGACTGTATGACAAATATGACTGTCCATAGTTTTTCCTTTAGGGAGGATGCCAGGTGGGGCAATTTTGGCCTCATCCTGAATGCGTTTAAGAATATCATTAAAATTTGAAGTTGCCATCATGTAATTGTGGAACTTCAAATAGGGTGAGATAGTTTCTATAGAGGTGAGAAATTCCTATCCGCTTTGAGCCTCTATTTTTTAGAGGCTCATCCGCTTAGAGCCTCTTTTTAGAGGCTCAGCCGTTTTTTAGCCTATGGTGCAGCTAAAAGTAGGTGTAAGGTAAATAAACACAAGACCCAAGGTGGGGTAGAGGTCCAGTAAGAAGCAATAGTTAATAACATTTTTATTAACATGAAGTTTTATTCAATGTATAAATAAAATGCACTTGGTGAAATGATGATCAACAGAAGAATAAAAGTATATTTAGATTTATTCTGGATTAATCTGGAGAGTCCATTTAACAACAGGTTGAGTTGTTTATTAGGATTCTGTGGTCTTCTTCCTTGCTTGGCCTTCTTGTTAGGTCTAGCAGGTTTCTTCTGCTGTTGAAGGTTTGGCTTCATTTTCTTCTGCAGAGTAGAAGGAGCTGCTGACTGGAACTTAGCTGTCAGGGAATCCTTGATTTCCTTAAACTGAGCTTGGTCAAGAAGTGTTTCAAGCTCAGCCAGAGTCCCTTGGATTTCACCTTTTACCCCTGAGTATTTGCGGTTCATTTCTTCAGTCCAAAGCAAGGTAAGGTCTCTCTTGCATTTTGAAGTGAGGTCCACCCATTTTTGTTTAAATGATGCATCTGAGCTCTCAGGTGGGGAGCTTCTGAAGTTACTCGGTGGGGTAAGTTACCACTCTTCAGGCTGTTTTTAACTGAATGGAGGTTGGTAGCCAGGTTGAGTTTTTTCCTGTAGAGGTTCTTCGCCCTAAGGTAAAGGGGCTTAGCAGCAGGAGGGTAGTGTCCTCAACTGTCTGGAGAGGTGGCTGGAGACATCACTCTCTTTCTCTTCATGCCCTTTCCTCTGGTAGAGACAGGGTCTTTAAGCTTGTTGACTACATCCTGCAGTAGAGAGGTTGTTTCACTGCTCACACTGGTAGTGGGAATAGGTGTGCCACTAGTAGGAGTGTTGAAAGCACTAGAATCCTGAACTTCCAGATTCTGGATGTTGGCAGACAAGGCTGTATCACTTGCACTCATGATTACCCAGTGAAAAATAAGAATAATTGAGATATGTGCAGTGACAATAGCAGTTACCCAATAGTCCTGCCTTATATTAACCAAGAGTTATTTGGTAATATTTCAAAATTATTTGTAATTTATCATCAGAGGCTGAAGATTTCAGCCTAATTTGCCCTTAAGGTGCAAAATCCCTATCCACTTTGAGCCGTCAGATACATCCGGTTTTGAACTGATTCAGCCTGCTATAGGAGGCTCAGGAGGATAAAATCCCAAAATATGATATTTTTAGTATTATTACAATATTTTTGTAAATAATGGTCCAAAAATAAAAAAGTACGGGTAATAGGTGTCTTAAGGACTGATAAGAACACAAATGAAACCGAAAAATGGTTTCAAATTATAATAAACTATTCACACCTGATTATGGTTTTAATGGTATGAATATTAGCTGCCTGTTGAGGCCTTAAATTGCCCTTAAGAGACAATGGTGGTGATATGGGTCAATAATCATCCACTGGTTTAAGTTGATACCTAATGCTATTCTGATTATGCCAGAAAAAGTGATGCTCAAGTGAGACCTTGATTGTACTAAAGACAAATGCCCCTGTTTGCAGGTCACTGTTTGGAGAGTTTGGCGTAAACAGGCACTCTATTGCGTGTGCGTGATTGCATTACAGGTCAGTTTTGGAGACCTGTGGTCTCAAAGTACTTGGACTTGATTGTAGTGGATGTAGATACAGAACCTGATTGATTTTATTTATGATCAATCAGTTGGTCATAATAAAGAGACCCAATGATAAGAGGTGTGTTATGTGTATTTTTTCAATAGAGAATATGTGGAATTTGACGTGAATTCCAGCAAAATTACTCCTTGAAAAATGTGATGGGTACTTTAGGATTGTGCATATTTGGAAACTTTCTAAGTCTCTCAGAACTATGATTTTAGGATATTATTTTAATCCCCCATTTTGTGATGAGATGAAATAAAAAACTCGCTGAAAACTTGAAGAGATTTAATGGTCTCCAATAGTAAAGTGTCATAAAATGAGAACACAGGAAACAACTTACATATGTAATACAAGTAATCCTGGTGTAGGATAAACAGTGCATAAGAGAGTAGTGAATATGGGCAAGATAAATGTGAATAAGGTAAAGAGCACAATTATAGTCCCGGTGGAGTAATACTCCCACAAATGTTATCCAGGTAGTCCATGAGCTGGAAATTAGGAGACAATGTTCTGTTCACTACACCCCACTCAGGTTGAGTGGGTGTAAGGTGTGGGGGAGTGGATCTTCTTCCATATACGGCCCCTGGTAGGAGATGGCTTCAGGGAGATTCATCCTCTGTCTCTCCTCCTGATAAGAACTGGTGTAGTATCTGGGGAGGTCCCATCCAGGTGTTCTGGGGGGGGGGGGGGGGGGTTGTCAGGTGAGTCCCATCCTTGGTATCCCTGGTGTGGTGACACCATCTTGCAGTGGGGTGAATTTCCACCATCAATAAGTGGTCTGCCCTCTTGAGTCATCTTGTCTTTCCTGAAGACAGGAGTAGTGTTAGTGCCAATGGAGTGAGGCTGCCTTATGGGTGGTAAGGCACAAGTATCAGTCTGAGTACAGACACTCACTTGCATCATGGAGGTACTTGAAGGGACAGCATTAGATGGTGCCAAATAGGAGCCAGGTAGCGGTGCTTCAATGGGGATATCCTCCAGACTATTGAGGAATAAATCCACATCATCCCAGTCATTTGTTGGAGATGAGTTGCTGAGGTCCAGAACTGGTGATTGTTCAGTTGAGACACAATCGGCAATCTGGCTGAAAGTCCTTGAATTGCTGGAAGTTTTATGAGCCTGTTTGAGGTGTCTGGTGAGGTACTCCCTCCTTTTAAACTCTTTTTCACATAGGTTACATTTATGCAGTTTGTGCATATGTGCAGAGTCCATATGTCTTTTCAGGTTGCACTTGTGACTATAAGTCTGGTGGCAAATAACACACTTGAACTAGGTGATTTAAGAGCACAAAATATTGATATAGTCTGGTGTCTAAATATCTAGAGCAAGTAGTGAATAATATCACTTAAATATCACTAGTTCACACAAGCGTAAATAATGTATATCCACAAAATGATGTCAATATATAGTCAGTATTTTTTGTAACACTGGAGATAACTAGTCAAAACACTAATGGTATCACATCCAACTATTGGTAAGAAGTGATTTAAATTCAGCCCAGTGATGGTGAGGTAATGGGTAACCTAGGTACTAGTGATGTCACATAGTACTTAAGGTGAGTCACAATGACATTGAATGACGTCATGAGGTCATTCACGTCAATTGTAATAATGACGTCATACACTAGACTTCTCCCTATAAATTCAGCCTTTGTAATGAAGTGCCCAATATGAAAATAAGGGAAAAGAGGGGCACATGGGTAAGGGGTGCCATGAGAGGGCATATGCTTCATACAAACATATTAATGCCTGCTGGGTGGAGTGTAGGGAATGCCCAAATGTAATATAATTCTTGGCTTCTGCACCTATTTGTGGTATTTAGGTTTGATAGATCCCCCATCCAATGTAAAATGGTGAATGGTCTTTCTGGGTGAAATGTCTGGAGACAGGAGTGGACTTTTCAGAAGAAAATTTCTGGACACTAGTATGGTGTTCATACATTCTGTTTCTGAAGGGTCTCTTGGTTTCACCAATGTATTTTTTACAATTTATGATGTAAATCAGGTTAGTAAGTTCACAGGTAACTTTGTGTTTAACAGGCATGTTTTTGCATTTAAACACTTGATTAGAGTGAAAGCTAGTAATCTGATCAACTTTCTTGATTCTAGGACAGTAGGTGCATTTACCTAATCTTGTGCAGATAGGTATATGTACTGCTTTGTTGGGTTCAGTACTAGGTTTCAAGGGGTATGATATAGTGCTACTGGTAAGAATGTCCCTGAGATTGGGCAGGCATCTGAAACCAATCAGTGGTTTTGTACTGAAAATCTGAGTGAGTTCCTCAGTATTTTGGATAATATTCCAATTGTTTCTAACTAGGGACCCAATTTCTGGGTTCCTTGGATTGAACTGAATGACCCTAACTGGTGAGTCCTTTGTTTCTTTTGAGACTGTTTGAAGTAATTCATCCTGATTAAATTTCCTAGCCCTATTGTAATGCCTTTTGAGGCTTTGGAATGGGTACCCTCTATTAAGGTAGAAACCAGTGATTTTTTTGGCGTTTGCCTCAAAGTCACTGTCCAGAGTGCAAATCCTTCTGAGTCTAAGGTACTGGCCATATGGTCCTTTGGTGAGGACACTTTGGGGATGGGCTGAGCTGTATTCCAAATACAGATGAGTGTCTGTAGGCTTATTGAATAGGGTTGTGATGAGCCCTCTGTTTGAGTCAAATTTGACAGTTGTGTCAAGGAAGTCAATGTGAGTGTAGCTCTTTCATGGGTGAATTTGATAGTTGGGTGCAAGGAGTTTAAGTATTCAATGAAGGTTTTCAAAGATTCTTCTCCATGTGTCCACACCATAAAACAGTCATCAATAAACCGTTTCCAGGTGAGGGGCTTCAATGGGAAGCCAGCTAGTGCTTTAGTCTCAAACCTATCCATAAACAGGTTGGCATAGTTAGGTGCTAGAAATGTGCCCATAGCTGTGCCACCAGTTTGTAGATAGTGATCCCCATTGAAGGTGAAGTTCATACTGTGGAGAACTAGTTTGAGTAAGTCCAGTATGAATGACGCTATAGGGGTTTTACTAGGGTCACTTCTCAATTTCAAAGCAACAGCCAAGATACCTTCATTGTTAGGTATATTGGTGTAGAGAGAGGAGACATCTAATGTGCATAAAATGGCTCCTTCAGGGATGGGTCCTAAGTCTTTGATCTTTCTGATGAAGTCTTGGGTGTCCCTAATGTAGGACTTAGTTTTTGGAACATACTCTTTAATATGCTCATCTACCAGCTTGCTAAGTCTGCTAGTAGGGTGGTTTACCAAACTACATATAGGTCTGCCTGGGACTCCTTTTTTGTGGATTTTAGGTAGCATATAAAACCTTGCCTCAGTACAATCTACTGCGTTAAGGTGGTCAAAGTTTTTGTCTGAGATTAGGCCCTTTTGTTGCATTAATGTACGTGTCTTGGTTACATTTCTTGCTATCTCTTGGGTTGAGTCATGACTCAGTTTTGTGTAAAATTGGGTATCGCTTAATTGTCTATACCCTTCTCTCAGGTAATCAGTGGTGTTCATGACAACCACAGCAGAACCTTTGTCAGCTTTCTGGATAACAATTTCAGGGTTATCTGAGAGTTCTTTAAGGCTAGACATTTGTTCCCTTGTCAGGTTAGGTTTCCTGGCATGCCTGGTGTTACTGTTTAGAAGGCCAATCTTGAATGATCTTTGAAAGATGTCCAGAGACTGATGGATTCTGGATGGCTTCCAAGTACTTTTATTCACAAATTTGTTGTGAATTTTTTGATAGGGATTAGTTTGTTCATCCATGTTTTCAGCCATGAAATTAATTAGGTCGATTTCATGTTCTGATAAATGATCAAATGGTTGATTGTCATTATAAAAATGAGATTTAAGGCACAATCTCCTGTGAAATTCCTTAAAGTCAGTCCAAATTTTTGCCTTATTTGGGGGACCAGGTGTGGGGCAAAAAGTAAGTCCCTTTTGAAGGGCCTGTACTTGGCTTTCTGTTAGAGTGATGTCAGACAGGTTGATGACTGTATGACAAATATGACTGTCCATAGTTTTTCCTTTAGGGAGGATGCCAGGTGGGGCAATTTTGGCCTCATCCTGAATGCGTTTAAGAATATCATTAAAATTTGAAGTTGCCATCATGTAATTGTGGAACTTCAAATAGGGTGAGATAGTTTCTATAGAGGTGAGAAATTCCTATCCGCTTTGAGCCTCTATTTTTTAGAGGCTCATCTGCTTAGAGCCTCTTTTTAGAGGCTCAGCCGTTTTTTAGCCTATGGTGCAGCTAAAAGTAGGTGTAAGGTAAATAAACACAAGACCCAAGGTGGGGTAGAGGTCCAGTAAGAAGCAATAGTTAATAACATTTTTGTTAACATGAAGTTTTATTCAATGTATAAATAAAATACACTTGGTGAAATGATGATCAACAGAAGAATAAAAGTCTATTTAGATTTATTCTGGATTAATCTGGAGAGTCCATTTAACAACAGGTTGAGTTGTTTATTAGGATTCTGTAGTCTTCTTCCCTGCTTGGCCTTCTTGTTAGGTCTAGCGGGTTTCTTCTGCTGTTGAAGGTTTGGCTTCATTTTCTTCTGCAGAGTAGAAGGAGCTGCTGACTGGAACTTAGCTGTCAGGGAATCCTTGATTTCCTTAAACTGAGCTTGGTCAAGAAGTGTTTCAAGCTCAGCCAGAGTCCCTTGGATTTCACCTTTTACCCCTGAGTATTTGTGGTTCATTTCTTCAGTCCAAAGCAAGGTAAGGTCTCTCTTGCATTTTGAAGTGAGGTCCACCCATTTTTGTTTAAATGATGCATCTGAGCTCTCAGGTGGGGAGCTTCTGAAGTTACTCTGTGGGAAGAAGTTACCACTCTTCAGGCTGTTTTTAACTGAATGGAGGTTGGTAGCCAGGTTGAGTTTTTTCCTGTAGAGGTTCTTCGCCTTAAGGTAAAGGGGCTTAGCAGCAGGAGGATAGTGTCCTCGGCTGTCTGGAGAGGTGGCTGGAGACATCACTCTCTTTCTCTTTATGCCCTTTCCTCTGGTAGAGACAGGGTCTTTAAACTTGTTGACTACATCCTGCAGTAGAGAGGTTGTTTCACTGCTCACACTGGTAGTGGGAATAGGTGTGCCACTAGTAGGAGTGTTGAAAGCACTAGAATACTGAACTTCTAGATTCTGGATGTTGGCAGACAAGGCTGTATCACTTGCACTCATGATTACCCAGTGAAAACTAAGAATAATTGAGATATGTGCAGTGACAATAGCAGTTACCCAATAGTCCTGCCTTATATCAACCAAGAGTTATTTGGTAATATTTCAAAATTATTTGTAATTTATCATCAGAGGCTGAAGATTTCATCCTATTTTGCCCTTAAGGTGCAAAATCCCTATCCGCTTTGAGCCGTCAGATACATTAGGTTTTGAGCGGATTGAGCCTCCTATAGGAGGCTCAGGAGGATAAAATCCCAAAATATGATATTTTTAGTATTATTACAATATTTTTGTAAATAATGGTCCAAAATTAAAATAGTAAGGGTAATAGGAGTCTTAAGGACTGATAAGAACACAAATGAAACCGAAAAATGTCATACCATTAAAACCATAATCAGGTGTGAATAGTTTATATAATTTGAAACCATTTTTCGGTTTCATTTGTGTTCTTATCAGTCCTTAATATAAGGCAGGACTATTGGGTAACTGCTATTGTCACTGCACATATCTCAATTATTCTTATTTTTCACTGGGTAATCATGAGTGCAAGTGATACAGCCTTGTCTGCCAACATCCAGAATCTGGAAGTTCAGGATTCTAGTGCTTTCAACACTCCTACTAGTGGCACACCTATTCCCACTACCAGTGTGAGCAGTGAAACAACCTCTCTACTGCAGGATGTAGTCAACAAGCTTAAAGACCCTGTCTCTACCAGAGGAAAGGGCATGAAGAGAAAGAGAGTGATGTCTCCAGCCACCTCTCCAGACAGTTGAGGACACTACCCTCCTGCTGCTAAGCCCCTTTACCTTAGGGCGAAGAACCTCTACAGGAAAAAACTCAACCTGGCTACCAACCTCCATTCAGTTAAAAACAGCCTGAAGAGTGGTAACTTCCTCCCACAGAGTAACTTCAGAAGCTCCCCACCTGAGAGCTCAGATGCATCATTTAAACAAAAATGGGTGGACCTCACTTCAAAATGCAAGAGAGACCTTACCTTGCTTTGGACTGAAGAAATGAACCGCAAATACTCAGGGGTAAAAGATGAAATCCAAGGGACTCTGGCTGAGCTTGAAACACTTCTTGACCAAGCTCAGTTTAAGGAAATCAAGGATTCCCTGACAGCTAAGTTCCAGTCAGCAGCTCCTTCTACTCTGCAGAAGAAAATGAAGCCAAACCTTCAACAGCAGAAGAAACCCGCTAGACCTAACAAGAAGGCCAAGCAGGGAAGAAGACCACAGAATCCTAATAAACAACTCAACCTGTTGTTAAATGGACTCTCCAGATTAATCCAGAATAAATCTAAATAGACTTTTATTCTTCTGTTGATCATCATTTCACCAAGTGTATTTTATTTATACATTGAATAAAACTTCATGTTAATAAAAATGTTATTAACTAATGCTTCTTACTGGACCTCTACCCCACCTTGGGTCTTGTGTTTATTTACCTTACACCTACTTTTAGCTGCACCATAGGCTAAAAAACGGCTGAGCCTCTAAAAAGAGGCTCTAAGCAGATGAGCCTCTAAAAAATAGAGGCTCAAAGCGGATAGGAATTTCTCACCTCTATAGAAACTATCTCACCCTATTTGAAGTTCCACAATTACATGATGGCAACTTCAAATTTTAATGATATTCTTAAACGCATTCAGGATGAGGCCAAAATTGCCCCACCTGGCATCCTCCCTAAAGGAAAAACTATGGACATCAACCTGTCTGACATCACTCTAACAGAAAGCCAAGTACAGGCCCTTCAAAAGGGACTTACTTTTTGCCCCACACCTGGTCCCCCAAATAAGGCAAAAATTTGGACTGACTTTAAGGAATTTCACAGGAGATTGTGCCTTAAATCTCATTTTTATAATGACAATCAACAATTTGATCATTTATCAGAACATGAAATCGACCTAATTAATTTCATGGCTGAAAACATGGATGAACAAACTAATCCCTATCAAAAAATTCACAACAAATTTGTGAATAAAAGTACTTGGAAGCCATCCAGAGTCCATCAGTCTCTGGACATCTTTCAAAGATCATTCAAGATTGGCCTTCTAAACAGTAACACCAGGCATGCCAGGAAACCTAACCTGACAAGGGAACAAATGTCTAGCCTTAAAGAACTCTCAGATAACCCTGAAATTGTTATCCAGAAAGCTGACAAAGGTTCTGCTGTGGTTGTCATGAACACCACTGATTACCTGACAGAAGAGTATAGACAATTAAGCGATACCCAATTTTACACAAAATTGAGTCATGACTCAACCCAAGAGATAGCCAGAAATGTAACCAAGACACTCACATTAATGCAACAAAGGGGCCTAATCTCAGACAAAAACTTTGACCACCTTAACCCAGTAGATTGTACTGAGGCAAGGTTTTATATGCTACCTAAAATCCACAAAAAAGGAGTCCCAGGCAGACCTATATGTAGTTCGGTAAACCACCCTACTAGCAGAATTAGCAAGCTGGTAGATGAGCATATTAAAGAGTATGTTCCAAAAACTAAGTCCTACATTAGGGACACCCAAGACTTCATCAGAATGATCAAAGACTTAGGACCCATCCCTGAAGGAGCCATTTTATGCACATTAGATGTCTCCTCTCTCTACACCAATATACCTAACAATGAAGGTATCTTGGCTGTTGCTGAGAAATTGAGAAGTGACCCTAGTAAAACCCCTATAGCGTCGTTCATACTGGACTTACTCAAACTAGTTCTCCACAGTATGAACTTCACCTTCAATGGGGATCACTATCTACAAACTGGTGGCACAGCTATGGGCACATCTCTAGCACCTAACTATGCCAACCTGTTTATGGATAGGTTTGAGACTAAAGCACTAGCTGGCTTCCCATTGAAGCCCCTCACCTGGAAACGGTTTATTGATGACTGTTTTATGGTGTGGACACATGGAGAAGAATCTTTGAAAACCTTCATTGAATACTTAAACTCCTTGCACCCAACTATCAAATTCACCCATGAAATGAGCTACACTCACATTGACTTCCTTGACACAACTGTCAAATTTGACTCAAACAGAGGGCTCATCACAACCCTATTCAATAAGCCTACAGACACTCATCTGTATTTGGAATACAGCTCAGCCCATCCCCAAAGTGTCCTCACCAAAGGACCATATGGCCAGTACCTTATACTCAGAAGGATTTGCACTCTGGACAGTGACTTTGAGGCAAACGCCAAAAAACTCACTGGTTTCTACCTTAATAGAGGGTACCCATTCCAAAGCCTCAAAAGGCATTACAATAGGGCTAGGAAATTTAATCAGGATGAATTACTTCAAACAGTCTCAAAAGAAACAAAGGACTCACCAATCATGGTCACTCAGTTCAATCCAAGGAACCCAGAAATTGGGTCCCTAGTTAGAAACAATTGAAATATTATCCAAAATACTGAGGAACTCACGCAGATTTTCAGTACAAAACCACTGATTGGTTTCAGACGCCTGCCCAATCTCAGGGACATTCTTACCAGTAGCACTATATCATACCCCTGGAAACCTAGTACTGAACCCAACAAAGCAGTACATATACCTATCTGTACAAGATTAGGTAAATGCACCTACTGTCCTAGAATCAAGAAAGTTGATCAGATTACTAGCTTTCACTCTAATCAAGTGTTTAAATGCAAAAACATGCCTGTTAAACACAAAGTTGCCTGTGAACTTACTAACCTGATTTACATCATAAATTGTAAAAAATGTGGCCACCAATACATTGGTGAAACCAAGAGACCCTTCAGAAACAGAATGTATGAACACCATACTAGTGTCCAGAAATTTTCTTCTGAAAAGTCCACTCCTGTCTCCAGACATTTCACCCAGAAAGACCATTCTGTGAAACATATGGAGTTCACCATTTTACATTGGATGGGGGATCTATCAAACCCAAATACCACAAATAGGTGCAGAAGCCAAGAATTATATTACATTTGGGCATTCCCTACACTCCATCCAGCAGGCATTAATATGTTTGTATGAAGCATATGCCCTCTCATGGCACCCCTTACCCATGTGCCCCTCTTTTCACTTATTTTCATATTGGGCACTTCATTACAAAGGCTGAGTTTATAGGGAGACGTCTAATGTATGACGTCATTATTACAATTGACGTGAATGACCTCATGACGTCATTCAATGTCATTGTGACTCACCTTAAGTACTATGTGACATCACTAGTACCTAGGTTACCCATTACCTCATCATCACTGGGCTGAATTTAAATCACTTCTTACCAATAGTTGGATGTGATACCATTAGTGTTTTGACTAGTTATCTCCAGTGTTACAAAAAAATACTGACTATATATTGACATCATTTTGTGGATATACATTATTTACACTTGTGTGAACTAGTGATATTTAAGTGATATTATTCACTACTTGCTCTGGATATTTAGACACCAGACTATATCAATATTTTGTGCTCTTAAATCACCTATTATGTGGTTCTCGTGTGTGTCATTTGCCACCAGACTTATAGTCACAAGTGCAACCTGAAAAGACATATGGACTCTGCACATATGCACAAACTGCATAAATGTAACCTATGTGAAAAAGAGTTTAAAAGGAGGGAGTACCTCACCAGACACCTCAAACAGGCTCATAAAACTTCCAGCAATTCAAGGACTTTCAGCCAGATTGCCGATTGTGTCTCAACTGAACAATCACCAGTTCTGGACCTCAGCAACTCATCTCCAACAAATGACTGGGATGATGTGGATTTATTCCTCAATAGTCTGGAGGATATCCCCATTGAAGCACCACTACCTGGCTCCTATTTGGCACCATCTAATGCTGTCCCTTCAAGTACCTCCATGATGCAAGTGAGTGTCTGTACTCAGACTGATACTTGTGCCTTACCACCCATAAGGCAGCCTCACTCCATTGGCACTAACACTACTCCTGTCTTCAGGAAAGACAAGATGACTCAAGAGGGCAGACCACTTATTGATGGTGGAAATTCACCCCACTGCAAGATGGTGTCACCACACCAGGGATACCAAGGATGGGACTCACCTGACAAAAACCCCCCCAGAACACCTGGATGGGACCTCCCCAGAAACTACACCAGTTCTTATCAGGAGGAGAGACAGAGGATGAATCTCCCTGAAGCCATCTCCTACCAGGGGCCGTACATGGAAGAAGATCCACTCCCCCCACACCTTACACCCAATCAACCTGAGTGGGGTGTAGTGAACAGAACATTGTCTCCTAATTTCCAGCTCATGGACTACCTGGAAAACATTTGTGGGAGTATTACTCCACCGGGACTATAATTGTGCTCTTTACCTTATTCACATTTATCTTGCCCATATTCACCACTCTCTTATGCACTGTTTATCCTACACCAGGATTACTTGTATTACATATGTAAGTTGTTTCCTGTGTTCTCATTTTATGACACTTTACTATTGGAGACCATTAAATCTCTTCAAGTTTTCAGCGAGTTCTTACTTTGACAGACCACCTTGTCTCCTCAAAGTCAAGTTTTCATTTTTTCTTTGATATATTTTTTCAAAGATCCAAAAATTATTTTTATTTCATCTCATCACAAAATGGGGGATTAAAATGATATCCTAAAATCATAGTTCTGAGAGACTTAGAAAGTTTCCAAATATGCACAATCCTAAAGTACCCATCACATTTTTCAAGGAGTAATTTTGCTGGAATTCACATTAAATTCCACATATTCTCTATTGAAAAAATACACTTAACACACCTCTTATCATTGGGTCTCTTTATTATGACCAACTGATTGATCATAAATAAAATCAATCAGGTTCTGTATCTACATCTACTACAATCAAGTCCAAGTACTTTGAGACCACAGATCTCCAAAACTGACCTGTAATGCAATCACGCACACGCAATAGAGTGCCTGTTTATGCCAAACTCTCCAAACAGTGACCTGCAAACAGGGGCATTTGTCTTTAGTACAATCAAGGTCTCACTTGAGCATCACTTTTTCTGGCATAATCAGAATAGCATTAGGTATCAACTTAAACCAGTGGATGATTATTGACCCATATCACCACCATTGTCTTTTAAGGGCAATTTAAGGCCTCAACAGGCAGCTAATATTCATACCATTAAAACCATAATCAGGTGTGAATAGTTTATTATAATTTGAAACCATTTTTCGGTTTCATTTGTGTTCTTATCAGTCCTTAAGACACCTATTACCCTTACTATTTTATTTTTGGACCATTATTTACAAAAATATTGTAATAATAGTAAAAATATCATATTTTGGGATTTTATCCTCCTGAGCCTCCTATAGGAGGCCCAATCCGCTCAAAACCGGATGTATCTGACGGCTCAAAGCGGATAGGGATTTTGCACCTTAAGGGCAAAATAGGATGAAATCTTCAGCCTCTGATGATAAATTACAAATAATTTTGAAATATTACCAAATAACTCTTGGTTAATATAAGGCAGGACTATTGGGTAACTGCTATTGTCACTGCACATATCTCAATTATTCCAATAATATATATGCTTTAACCATTGCAAAATAGATTTGAGGGAACTTTCATTACTAGCTATGTACAAATGTGCACTGTACTCCTCACTTATTTGCATGATAAATGATAGCAGTTTAAGATATGATAACAACAAATGAAATTTTGTCAAATTAAAAAAAGTCATGTTGTACCCAGTAAAGGAGGTAATGTGCTATTTATGGGGTTACTACAGAGCATGAAATCTTACAAAAGTACCATAAGGCTTACAACTCAGACGATGTTTATAAAAAGTAAATTGAGGCTATATCTTTTTGTTTGAGAAAAGAAAACCCCTGAAGCTTTGAAAAATAAACTGTTGTACTTAACTAATTTAATATTAACCATTAAGTAAATTATTTAGTCTATATTAACTGAGTCCTAATGTCACATTCTTAAACTCTAGAGATTTGGTCAGAACCCAGCCCTTAAGAAGTCTTTAGAGTATGAGGTATATATTATATAAAATATAAACAGTATATCTTTTTATCATATGGTGATCTCTGAAATTTGCCCGTTAGTTAACTTGCAATGACTGTAGCTTACACTACATTTTGTCAACAGTGACAATTTTTACACCAGAACATGAAACTAGGCACTTCTTAACCCATTGCAGCAGGGCTGATTAACATTTTAAACAAATAAATACAGTATAAGTAAGATGCACATATGACAGGGAATTGACATGCATGACAGATCTGTGGATAGTATAACTAAAAGCAAAATCTTTTTGTTACACATATGTAGACAATATTAGTAAGATACACATACAATTGGGACATTACGTAATACTGCGCATATAAGTATAGTAAGGATAGTATAAGCAAAATGCACATAAGATAGACATATTTACTTGTGGAACACCTATATAGGCAGTATATGTAAAGATACACATAAGATCAGCATATTTACTTGTCTAGCACACCTGGGGAAATTATAACTCAGATGCAGGTAAGAAAGTCATGTTAACTATATAGTATAGGGACAGTATAACTAAGATACACATAAGAACGGGATATTTACATGTATAATATCACTTCACACTACTTTGTTGGGACCAACCTAGTTATAGATTAACATTGGATGTTTAACATTGGTGTATTAATCTTTTAATGTTGTTTTAACAAGAATAAACCCAAAGATTGTTAATTAAATTATGACATTTTCTTGATTGCTTTGCCCCAAAAGTGATACTTTTCTCAAAATAGATCCAGTATTAAAGGGATGTTATTATTATTATTGGAGGTGTTAACGTTAAAGCTATACGAAATACTCTTTTTGTTATTGAGGTTCAAAGCCAAAAAAATAAAAATCACCAAAATTAGACCCATAAACTGATTAACGCTTCTATATCTTATCATTTCATACCAAGGTCCTCAAGTTCCTCTTGGGACTGTAATGGGAGATTGAAACGTCAGTGTAAATTCCCACTCCCCTCCACACACAAACACACAGCCACCCCACCCCACCCCTAACCTTCTGCCCACAAAGCAGCCCAGTTATTGCACTGGTATATATACTATGACCCAAAAGACACAACAGCCATGGATTTCTACACTTGAACTATTTTACTGGCCTTGCCTTTTCTCAGAAAGGTACAGAGTGACATGCCTTGATTAAGCGGGTTTGTATTGTATGCTTCCATGGACACTGATTTATGAGTGGTGTATGGCTATATCCATGTTTTTCTCATTGTAATTAGACCTCTAAACCATAGCCGTACACAAGCACTGCCCTTATATCTAAATTGGATACTGATGCAGGTAGGTGATTTCATAAATGGAAGGATCTAATGAGCGGATACTCGAGTGATGGGGGTACAGGTGGGGGTAGGGTGTTAGTCATTGATATAAGTAATTTAACCTGTTGAGACACAGAGTTCAACATTCTCCCTTTCTTGAAATTTTAAACTATCTTATAAATCATTTTACTGTTTATACAGTAGCATAATAAAATTGGATTTCTTGCAGTTTTTCTCTATAGTAGAGGGCTGCAGAGTCTTTTGCTTAAATAAATTTATTTCAGTTTCTTATGTCCTCCATTTTTGCTGTTTTTTGTAGAAGTATTGCTAAGTTATGAGCCTAGTAGCTACCTTCAGTAAATTGATTATAGCTCCAAAGCCACTGCATTTAGAGCATTTTGCAATAAAATGTTCCTCCGCTACTTTCTCTACACTTACAAGATGGCACCTGTTTCAGAGATCTACTTCAATAGGTAAGTGGGTAATAGCTATTTTTTTACTTTTCACAGTGAGCCAAATATGTTATTTAGCTACTTTTTGATGTTCTTTGTCATGGCTAATTTTTCTGTTTGTACCTCCATAGGTAACAGAATAATAGCTACTTTAATATTTTGTAATGTAAAGCTTGCAACACAGTTATAGGTTAGTAAACACAGTTTGGTGACGGTGGTATCTTTTATGTGAATTAGTTTGGCTTAGTTTCTTGTGTCCTCCGTGGTTTTGTTGCGATGTAGATCTAGGACAATAGCTAAGTGAGCAATAAAGCCAGTAGCTACTTTGAGTAAATTGCTCCATTTCACAAACAATATGTTGTTTGCCTACTTTCTGTGTGCCTACAAGATGGTATCTGTTTTACCTACTTTCTGTGTGCCTACAAGATGGTATCTGTTTTAGAAATCTACATGAATAGCTTAGTGAGTTGTAGCTATTTTCTTAGCAGTGTCCCAGTGAACATTACATACGTTTGTAAATGTTTATAAACATTGACAGCGTTTGTCCATTAAGCATCAACACTTTATAGACTTAAAACAACCAAATTGGTCAAACTATGGATATTTCAAGGATTTTTCAACATTTACCTTTCATCACTAAATGTTTAAAAAACATTTATTGAAGTGGTGCTAAATGTTTTATTACACAGATAAATATTTTAAAGATATGGTGAAATTATAAGAGATATTATATGAGATAAAATTTAAAAAGATATGTTTTTTAATATTTTTTAATCAAACTATATACTTAAATAAATGTGCACATTTATTTTAATTTGTATTAAACAGCTGTAATGTTTTAATAGATTAACAATTACAATTAAATATGCTGGCATAAGCTTCCCACTTCCAATAGTCTTGTTATCTTTAAAACTTTTATTATTTTAGGCTATTTACCACTAAAACTGATATTGTTTAAACCAGGCACAGCGGTTTTATTTACAATGAAAGTTACATTTAATTATGTATATCAACATTTGTAAATATCAATTTACATAAGGTATTTCTTATATCATTAAGGAATATAAATATACCCTGACATAGATATACATTTAGTAAATTAAATATTGCTATTTAATTTTTTTTTTTCAAAATTGTAATTGGTGTTTAATTTGTTTGTGTTAATGTTATCAATGAAACTGAATTTGGATCATTCTTTACAGGAATATATCTTGCAATGTTAATATATGTATTTCTTTTTCATTGTCTCTGGATAACAAATACTGTACTGGTTTCAATTTCAAATAAAAATTATTATTGTAAACAGACAATAATAAACTTAGCTTAACCATACTATTTCATATGCAACATTTTAATATTTCTTCCACAATATTCTAGTTTGGTGTTAAATGTTAATAAACATTTGTAAAAACTGTCCAAAACATATTTGTAAAGAACGTTGATGTACAGCAATGAACATAAAGAGACCAAATATACCAACCTTGTTTTGAATTTGGATGCTGATGTCATCATGGTCGTTGGCCATTTTGTTTTGAGATTGAGAAAAAATGCTGGTAAGTGTATCCATTTATATCTCAGTTTATATATCCAATCAGTTAAACCACACTAGTTTTTAAGTAAGGGGTATTATTATAGAATCACAAGGACTGGTAAATAGTATATTGAATTTGTTTTAATGTAGGCAGTCTTTACAAGGAACACTGAATTTTAAGGCAGGAATCGCATTACTGAAAAGACAAAGGTTAAACATGACAAAGGTATGAGACCTGAATGTTTTATGAGGTCAGCTTTGACCTTTTAACCTTCCTTCAAGGTCACTTTTGGTTTTTGATACTTTTAACGCCCTGTATCTCCTGATTTATTGGTCATACTATGTGAATACCTCTTATAAGAAATCATGTGACCTGAATCTTTCCGTGATGTGAGATTGGACCTTGGACCCCTCTTTCAAGGCCCAGTGTGGTCCTTTATAATGATATATACCGGTACATTGTCCAATATGTCCTTTCCTACTGCTTCTTGGTTTGGAATGTGGGGACAGCTTAAAGGTTATGTGGGCATAATCTTTTGAAAGGGCCAAATATAACTATTTTGGAAAATATACTCAGTAGTAAAGATATCTGAGGTGGCTTAACATTTGTTTACAGAATTGCTGAGTTCTCTAATGTTACACAATGTTCCATTCGAGTATGCACCTTGTTGATATGTAATGTCTAGCTATCTTCAATCCCATGTAGTTTTTATTGTTTCTGTTTTGGCTGTATATACCTCTGTCTGTGTTATTACATATTTAGTCACATAACTGAAACCAGATGTGCCTGAAAATGAAACAGATACTTTTCTATATTAATTTATGAGTAACCACTTACAATAACACAATGTAATTTGTCGGGTATTGTTTTTATATTGATTTAGGGTGGACTGTTTTTCAGTTACATGTCAAAGAGTGCTTTGGAAAGACCCCATACACATAAGATGGCTCACATTGCCGCTACTGCAGGAAGACCAAAAAGACAACCAGAGCACCAGGGTTGTAAGAATTTCTTCACATAATAATGTTTACTAGATAGACTACTTAAGTGTAAAACACTAGGAAACTGTATAAATTGATTATTCAGATAGCAGGATTTTACAAATAGAGGTTTTTGAAAATATATGTGTAATATAAAGTATCTCACTGAAACAAATATGTATGGATCAATCTTAGCATAACCAGTGATTGTAATGCCTTGATATAAAGTAGAACCTCGATTATCCGGCCTTCTATTATCCGAATCTCCGGATTAACTGAACCGAAATCATGTCTCCCTACATATAATGCATGGTGAAGCGTGAGCGATAATACAAGATTTTACACAGTCTCGGAAACGATGAATTGCAGTGCTTTGTAAAACGTACCATTCACAGAGACGCCTAACTTCTTTCATGTTTATAACCATTGTTACAATAGTGGAGGGATTAATTCAATTACACAAACCCGCTACACAACTTCTTTGATAATGCGCCAATCAATGAAAGCGTGTTCGATTGGCTTTCGCAATTTATAATCTCCCGGAGTAGGTTCACAGACTGACAACGTGTATCAAAAGAAAAGACGTCAACAATGCATTACCAACCAAACACACATATCACTGAAGGCGTGTTCGCTTTGGGTTTTACAATAAATAATCTCCCGGACTTTTTCAAATGACAAAATGCATAACGATGTTTATATAAAACTAAAACGTCCACAATGCATGTACCAACCGAACACAACCATTTCAAGTCCGCGTAATATTTTAAATAAAAATGAAAATATCCACAGACATGGAGTAAATAAATGACAATTTTATAAGGTCTATATTTAGAGCATAAATTGATGTTTCTTCAATTATCGCCCACTCGGTAACCTATAGACGGTGAATTTCAGTTTCCTTCATCTATCCGAACCCCCCGATTATCCGGCCGGATTGTATGTCTCCCACTGGGTTTGGATAATCGAGGTTCTACTGTATATATATATATATATATATTAAATTAACAAATAAGACACTCTAGTTTATACAACGTATGTGTGCTTTTGAGATATAAATCCATATGGTTGTGAGGGGCCACGGTGGCAGAGTGGTAACACTCTCACCTCCCACCTCTGAGGCCGGGGTTCGATTCCCGGCACGGCCTCAAGTAGGAAAGCTGGTACTTGCTTGTTGTTGGTTGGCAGTTTACAGTACAGAAGCCTAACGAACTGTATGTACTGGTTTCCTCTGTCCTTCCAACTACCCGTCGTGATATGACCTGTACAGTGTTGAAAGCGACGTAAAACCCCAAATAAATAAACATATGGTTGTGATCAGAATAAAGTGATTTGAACTGATACAATTTCTTTTAATTCCTCATTTCGGAGGTATACCAGTGTTTGAAATATATTTAGCACAGGTTTGGGGAAGAAAATTTAAATACGAAATGTGTTACTGATTGTTTGAAGGCATCAATGATTGTCTTACATACCAAGGCATCAGTAAAAGGAAGCTTGCAAAAATGTGAAAAAAGTCATTAACATTGAGTTAATAAACTTCAATAAAATAGATATTGAAAGATCTTGATGAACTGGCATCATTGATAACTTGCTATAACGTATATTAAGCATGTTTGTCACACCAATATACGTAAACATTTCTCATATTAGCAATATTGAGAAATGTTTGTGAATTTAGCATTAAACTATGTTGACAATATCAATATTAACAAAAGTTTATGAAATTTGGATTGATTATACACTAACATTAACAATTATTAATAAACATAGGAACATGTTAAATTTATCAACAATCAAAAACATTGAAATTATCAACATGAATAATATTGATAAACATTTGAATCAAAATGATGTATCTGTTTTCATTTTTAAACCAAATATCAATGTTGACAGAATTAATATAACAAATGTTTATGAAATTAGCTTGAATAATACACTTACATTAACAGAGGTTAATAAACGTTTTAACATTTAAAATTTATTAACATTCAAAAACGTTGAAATTACCAACATTGATAAATGTGGAAATCACCAACATTTAACAATGTTAGTAACGCTAACATTAATAAATGTTTCCATAAAAACATGCCTGTTTTCATTTTTAAACCTAATATCAACCATTTAACGTGTATATTCATCAACGTTTATCTACATATGAAACTCTCACTGGGGAGGAAAATGAGTAAATCACTTTTTATTTGTAACTGTTACAGTTACAATGAAAATATGTTGTTCAGCGACTTTACTTACTATTATAGATAACTTTATTGCTCAATTTTAAAACATTTAATTCAAAATAACCCATTTGATGATGCACATTCTAAAGCTGTGATACTTTTGATCTTACTTTTCCAAGCCATTGGAATGCCTGACAGAATAGAATTATATATTTGATCTCCTAGATTACAAATGAACTCTAATTCAATTTCTTTTTACTTTAATATTTGACATGTTTATTTAGTTGCCCATTTCGTGATCAGGACTTATGGTTTTAAATTAAACCAATTAAAATGTATTTATTGTAAATCTGTTTTTCATTACAATGTCCTGTATAACTTTGTGGGCACCAGTATAAAACTTTTACCACAATTCTATGATCTGACCATCTAATTTTGACAAACTTGAAGGAAATTTGCAGCACAAAGCTTATGCAATAAAACACTTTTGGTGTCACCACCATCTATGTTAGGGAGCATATATGGATTGCCTTGATCTTTAGTGACATCATCGTCACCTGTGGCCATTGTCGTCACACTTAATTTCCAGTTAGTATCTTTAAAATGGCTTGACAGATTAAATTCAGATTCTGATTAAATTTCAGATGTAACTGGTAATCAAGGTATGCTGTTTTAAGCACACCTTAAACTCTCAGTGGTAACATAATTAAGCTTCCCTTGAAAAAGGGACGCTTATTTGTTTCCACCCCAAGTTTTCAGGTTGCTGTGGCATTGACATCTCTCTTGAATATCTTCCTTCATATTAGGTCTATCAAAATGATATTTGGAAGTTATCTTATATATGTGCGGAAAAGGTTTTGACTGGCATAAATTTGACCTTTGACCTTTATTAAGGTCACATGATCCAAAACATTTTTTTCTTGTACATACGTTTTACCAGAATTTCTCAGAAAGTATCTTTCTCACATTAAAAGCCAGATGTCAGTCGATTTTGAAATCATTCGAAACATAATTGATTGTTTGAAGGGTGATTGATTATTGGTTGAGCATAAAAAGGCTCAATATCATTTGGAATATGACACGTGGGTGTATAGGTTAAAAAAGGTAACCTCTTGTCAGGGCTACCTTAAAAGCACTCAAATCAGGCGCCTTTCCTATTCTGTGTTCAAGTTGGAAAGATAGTTACAATGTCAAATATTTCCTTTATTATTGGGTTTAGAGCTTGGGAAACCACGGGCTGGGAGTCTAAAGAGCTTGTCGGAGCCCCCCCCCCCCCCCCCCCCCCCCTCAGACAAGGATGGACTACTCTGGAATGCTATACAACTTCATTGTATCCATTGATTGTTTGATCGTGTGGATACTTTGGTTAAGCATTCGCTGTGTTGTCACCACCACGCATAGAGAGATTTTTGATGTTATTATTAGTGCCAGTATGTGAAACAAACCTACAGGAAATCATGGGCTGGGAGTCTTCTGATGTGGTCAGATTTGACCGTGGGCCCCTGCTTTAAGGTCAAACGAGGAATGCCTCACTTATTATTGGTCCTAGAGGTTTGCATTGTCAAGCCAACCTATTGCAAATCATGGCCTGGGAATCTTCTGACTTGGTTGAATTTAACCTTTGGTCCCCACTTTAAAGGTCAAACGAGGACAGACAAACTTAAAAGTGCTTATAACTCTATTATTATTGGTTCTAGAGTTTGGCAATGTCAAAGCAATGTATTGGTAATCATGGGCTGAGAGTCTTCTGATGTGGTCCAGTCTAACCTCGGGCCCTTTCTTATTAATCTTTTATCATGGGTCCTTTAGCATGTCACATAAAATTTCAAGCTATAGGGATGCCTCGTTTTTGTGTGAAAAAAAACTTTTGTCCAGTAATTTTCTATCTATGTTTTTTTTTTCATTTCCGGATAGTATATAAAAAACGCCTTGACAGATTTAATTCAATTTTTGGCATGATTTTAACTAGTTCCAAAGAATTGCTCTAACTTATCGTGACCTTAAACTCTGATGCATAAAGTAATTATATCCTGTTGAATGGTTGTATATTTTGGAAGAATATACTAAAAATAGCTCCACAGATGTCATTCAAATTTATAATAGTATAAAAGATTAAGATACTTAATTACTATGCACTTAACACTGTGAAATTCTAAGCATATTTAAGTTGTGAATGTAAAAACCTTGAACAGAACCCGCATGAGAGATCAAGTTTAATTTCCTCACAGTTGCAAACTAACATTGAGTTTAAGGTTAATAATGTTTTTGGGTTTTTGGAGACTTTTTATTGAGTTTCAATATCAATATGTACATATATCTAGACCAAAGAAAAATTTCTTTTTGTAAGGTTACATTAAAATGGGGACTTTTTAAACTTGTGAATTTAAGGTTGCAACAGTTTTGTGTCAGCAGCAGCAATGTTTTAGCGTTTGCCAGGAGAGACATGGTTTTTATTATTTCGATTTTAAAATTTTAATTCTGCCATAGAAACTGCTCTGGACTTGCTTCATTTTATTGTTATGATATCTTCTGGAAAATTATCAAACCCCAATAAATTATAAGCCTGTAGTACCCAGATATTGGTTATAACTGTTGTTTATCATTGAATGGGTATTATCGCCCACCTGATAATTCCCGCGGTCCCACTTCCAATGTTTTATACAACAACCAAACCAAGTTTATTACATGTAAAATATATATATAATTATATATGATAAATAATTTTATATTTGGCTGCCAATTCACATTTTCTGTCTGCTGTTAAAATTTTTTATATGTTCAATACATATGCACTACTGCTGGACAGATAATATCAACACAGTTTTGTCAGATTTTGATTTTATCCAAGATGTGTCAACACCTACACACATACAAGGACATATCCTTGATGTGATATGTACTAGTAAATCCCCCACTTAATCAGTTTGTCATTATGTAAAGGATCGCATATCAGACCACCTGGCTGTCTTTGTTACCACAACATTTCCAGTCAAAAATTCTTGCCGAGTAAAATGCTCAAAAATCAGAAAACTTGGCAAGATAAATAAATGTGCATTCATATCTGATATTGCAAATTCTGAGCTTATCCAGGCTCATTACAAAACAGCTAGTTTGTTATCACACCAGCTCATTACAAAACAGCTAGTTTGTTACCAATATTTTCATACCCTTAGGAACTTACGTGACAAGCACACACCTATACAGGAATGCACAACTACATGTCAATAAATGGTTCATAAATAGCGAGATTTCAGCAGCAAAGAGATACAAAAGCACACTCAAAATGGAGTGGCCAAGTACTCTGCCATAAATCATAGTAGGTATAGAGCGGCAGTGAACCACTTCAAAAGACTCTTGGAATGTGCGATAACCAAATACTATAGTAACATGGTTAGGAAAAATGAGGATAACCCAAGGCCTTGTGGAATTCCACAAGTCCTCCATAGATCACTAAAAATTGTAATTCCAGATTATACTACTATCAACAATCTAACCTACACTTTTGGCAAGTATGTTGCAGACAAAATTGCTAAACTAAGATCTGGATTATTGTCTACTGATGCCGATGCCCCAGTCCCAGGTTCCTCCAAAAATAAGTTGGTTTCTTTCCGACCCATGTCAGAGGATGAAGTTCTCAAAATCATTAAGTCCACAATGTATCCAGAGAGAGGGTCACATGATTCAGATTTGGTTAGAACACAGTTAATCAGTCTCTGGATTATTGACTTTTTTATGTGGTAAAGGTTTTGTATATGGTGTACTTTTTGGATAATCTAGTTTTGTATATTCTCAGGACCCTATTGTGTGAGTTACAGACATTTATAACTTGTATTTTGCTTATTATTTGTAGTTTAAAAATTCCATCTATATTTTAGATTATTCATGTACTTTTATACTTGAATGAATCACAATACTTCCTTTCAAAGTTAATTTGTATTTCTCTGGGAGTGTTCCACTCTGTTAATTACCTTGTTGTGTTTTGTTGGTATAAATCTAGTAAATTAACTTTGTTTACTGAGTCTTACACAAATTGATTGTTAATCTTGTGTGCTTTCTAAGGCTTTTCATTTAGCAGACAAAAGCTTTCTATGTTGGCAAGGTCACTAACTCACTAAATTGTTATGCTGTTTATGTGGTCTTGGTGTATCTTTCATCATTCTGACAGCTCATTTAGTACCCTTTAAAGGTTTTGTTTTGTAGAGTAAAATTTCAGTGTTGAGATAATCACACATTCTTTAAATTGGTAACTAATTATGTATGTATTTATCTTGTGACACACTTTGACATTCCTGTCCAGGGTTTGACACTTTGGATTAAATTAAACATCTTTAGCCTTTTTTATGTTAATTTCTTTTATAGTTACATAATTTAACCCTTGATAGCTTATTATCTATTTCTAGGATTCTAGTATCTGTCATATTATAAACCTATCACCAGGGTACCCTAGTTACTTTTGTAGGATCCCCTTATTGTTGCAAAGTTCCTAGATTAATCTTTGAACTGATACCGACTTGGTGAAAAAAGTGGATGTCTATTGTCTCTTTTCTTTTAAACCACAAATTACTTGTGCTAAAATGTCAATGGTACATTCTCAATTCTCTGCTGATGCAGTAGAACCTGTCTTCTTCAAGAGCAAAGACTTTAGTAGCAATAGACAGGAATCTTTGAGACCTTATGATGTCTGTGTTGCAGTGTCAAATATTGTAGGCCAGAACAATGTTGAAGGTGCCCAAAACATCAACTATATTTGGAGAGTTTATACTAGTTCAAGGGAAAGTTGTGTCAATCTTCTCTTGAGAGGGTCACTAACAATTAAAGGTAGACAGGTCAACTTATATGACAAGAACCCCAGCCTTTTGTACAATCAGTCGGACAACATTGAGCGTGTTACTGTGAAAGACCTCCCACTCTCTGTTGCCAACACTGAAGTGGAAGCCTATCTCTTTGGCAAAGAGATAGCTACAGTTTCTGCTGTTAAATACTCCAAAACAAGAGATGATAATGGGGATCTAACAAACTTCAAAACAGGTGATCGCTTTGTGTTTGTAAAGGGCTCGGTTTTACCACTATTGCCAAGAAAAGATGATATTGCAGATTTCAAATGTCGTATTTTCCACGATGGACAATTCAAACTGAACTGCAAAGTTTGTAATACTGTGGGTCATCTTGATGGTGATGAGGACTGCCCCTCCAAGAACACAGGGCCATCAGTTATCCCCTTTCACTCTCACAATAATGTTCTGTCCAATTTCTATCCCTTCAAAATTGAGGTAGACAATCAAGTTTTCAACTCAGTGGAGCATGGATATCAGTATTACCAAGCTTGTGCCGCAGGAATGCATGACTTGGCTAATGAAATTAAAAAAGCACCACATGCAGGAAAATCTAAGGGTCTTAGCAAAAGGATTCCTTCAGAATTTTGTGAGAACTGGGAAAAGATAAATACAGACAAGATGAAAGAATTAATAACTGCTAAAGTTACCCAAGTGCCAGAATTTGAACAAGCCCTGTTTGAATCTGCAGAATGTGTGTTTGCTGAGGCTACCCCAGATAAGTTTTCGGCTAGTGGACTTTCTGGTGAGACTATATGTAAAACGCACCCAGACTCCTGGCCTGGCTTAAATATGCTTGGAAAGCTGTTGATGGATATAAGAGACAACTTTCTTTTTGATCAATCTGGAGCAGAAAATGATGAGGATGTCTTGAATGTAGAGAGCTCAACACCTGACTCCCTCTTTCAGGAAGAGTTCCCCCCTTGATAGTGCTGGAGATCATAATAAGGCATCTACGGGCAAGGACATACTCAGCAAGACTAATGTCACAGATACAAAAGCAACCTCTTCTACCAGTGCTACTTCTTCACAACCTGGAGCAAAGAACCTTCCTAAACTGATTTTAAAAACTTTGACTGAAACTACCAGGGCAAACGCTCCGAAAAAGGAATCCTCTAACAGACAATCAAAACCGGAGAAAAGGAAACCATCAAAAACCCCTGAAAAGGAAAAATTGAATAAGCTGAAAAAGTTTATAAGTAAAAAGTAAATAACCTCAGTGGTGGCACAGATTTGATGCCATAGCCTTTGATAATCTTTAAAAAGTGGCTTGAAATGGTAAAATAACCTGTTGTAGTCTAAACGTTTGAGGACTTAGAAATGATAAAAAAAGAAATGTCGTGTTACATTAGACTGAAAAAAAGTCCTTTAATGCAATATTTTTGCAAGAAATTTCATACCTGATAGTCTTTTTGAAAATTCTATACAGCATGTAGGAAAAGTTTATCAAAGTCTATCGAATTCTAATCACAGTAAAGGAGTGGCGATTATTTTAACAAACAACTTTTCTGAGTATAGTATGATTGATAAACAAACAGATGAAGAGGGTAGAATAGTTCTTTTAAATAGCGATATATGTACAGCACCAACGCCGGATCACAAGGCAGTACATACAACTTTAGATATACTAAAAATAGTCGAGGCAGGGGACTTTGGAAGCTTAACAATGCTATACTTGATGAAGATGATTATAAAGTATTGATACAACAGCTTATTGATGAAACTAAGGCAGAGTATTTTAGACATATTCCCAACCAGAAATTATTTGATTTAATTAAACTAAGAATAAAGGAGCAAACAAATTTGTTACTGTGTGAAACGATCCAAATATTTAAAATGTGAAAACAATTATTTAGAAAAAGCACTAGAAAATTTAGATAATAAATTACAATTATCCACTGGTATGGGGTTAAAAATTGAATTGCAAGAAAAACAAAACTTGATTAAAAAGAAACTTGACAAAAAATTCTATGATATCACACCTGCTGCTTTTGTAAGGTCTGGAAGTAAATGGATAGAGCAGGGCGAAAAAAGTACATCCTATTTTCTAAATCTTCAAAAAACCCGTCAAAACAATAACAGAATCATAAAATTAATTGACATCAATAGTAAAAGACAATACAATTCAGATAAAGATATTTTAAGACATTGTGCATCCTTCTACTCCAAACTATATACAAGTAATAACCCACGACAGGATCATATTGATGAATATTTGGCCGAACTCCAGCATTTACCTTTGTTATCAGATAAAGATCAGTTAATCTGCGAGGGTAAAGTAAGTATTTTAGAATGTGAACAAGCTCTAAAATGTATGAAAAATAACAAGTCACCAGGATATGATGGACTGACAGTGGAGTTTTATAAAACTTTTTGGCAAGACTTATCCGATTTGATGATAAACTCTTTTAATGAATCCTTTCATGATGGCAAGCTCTCTGAAATGCAAAATACATCGGTGCTTTCATTGATTCACAAGAAAAATGAATGCACTTATTTAAAAAACTACAGGCCGATCAGTCTGACAAATGTAGATTATCGTATTCTAGCTTTTGCCCTGTCAATGCGCCTACAAAAAGTTATTACAAAAAAATCTCAACAGAGCAAACTGGATACATTAAAAACGGTTCATTGGTACAAATATCAGAGCTATACTTGATGTATGTGAAAATATTGAAGCCAATAATTCTGCCGGAATACTCCTTCTTTTAGACTTTGAAAAAGCCTTTGACAGTGTGGAATGGACTTTCTTATTTTCTACTCTAAAAAAATTCAACTTTGGCAAGTTCATTCAATGGATAAAATTTTTGTATATAGGACCAAAAGCCATCATAAAAAATAATGGATACCTGTCAAATAAAATTAAGATTAAACGTGGGATAAGACAGGGCTGTCCAGTGTCTGCCTTACTTTTTACTTTAGTAATAGAGATATTGTCATATAAAATACATAATGACACTTCACTGCATGGTGTAGTTGCAAAAGTAGGCCCAAAAAGTCTTGAATATAAATCGTTTCAGTATGCAGATGACATAAGTATATTTCTTCAAAGTGATTCTGATTTGCAAAAAGTACTTGAGCTTATTTCAAAATTTACTGAAGTAGCTGGACCAAAATTGAACAAGTCAATAACAGAAGGTATATGGCTAGGTCATTATAAGGACAGACAAAGAAACTGTAATGTAGCGGGCATAAAATGGCCAACTGAGCCAGTGAGATGTCTAGGAATATATATTGGAAATGATAAAAAAGAATGCAACAAATAAAATTGGGACAAAAAACTAGAAAACATAAAGATAAAATTATCTTCTTGACAAAAGAGAAAACTTACCCTTTTTGGGAAAGTCACTGTTATAAAATCATTATTGATACCCCAATTATTATTTTCTGCACATTTTTTAGACATACTAATTGGATATATTAAAGACGTTAACAATTTTTTTACAAGTTTTTATGGAATAGTCATGACAGAATAAAAAGAAATACATTAATTGCTGATATTAATGAAGGAGGTATACAAATGGTAGATATTGAATCACAATTTGAAGCACTCAAGGCCTCCTGGGTTGTAAAATTGATAAATTCAAATGAGTCTTGGGTATTTTTAGGAAATATATATCTGAATTTACTTGAAAACCACAATATTCTTAGGCTAAATTTCACTGAGAAAAGCCATTTTCCTCTACTACAAAAATTACCTCCTTTCTATCAAGATGTAATTACTGCTTTTAATAAGTCAAAAATTTGTCCTTTACTGTTAACTAAAGATGAACTGCTGCAACAGGTTATATGGGGCAACAGACACCTGACATATTGGTCCAAAGAGCTCAAACATAAAGTAACACCGTATTTCAAAGAATGGGTACTTGCAGGAATTACGCATGTGCAAGATATCAAATTTATAAATGGGAAAATAGATTGTGATTATATATATGAAAAGGTGAAAAACAAAAGAAATATATTTCATGAAATAAGTATTCTCAACAAAGTATTAGTGCCATTTAAGGATAAGATTGGTATGCACACAACTGTTTCATGAAGCAACAATATCTTCCTTCTCTACAAGCTGAATAAAATAATTTTGCAAATAAATGATAAAAATCAAATTTTTTTAATAAAAATATCATTACACAAAAAATTGAAATTCCTTTCCAAGAGAATTACTGGAAGAAAACATTAGAAAGTGAGAATTTAAAAATTAACATAATATATTCCAATAAAATTAAACACATTAAAGATACTAAAATTGCTGAATTCAATTACAAGGTACTACATTGTATTCTGCCCTGTTTTGATAATTTAAAAAAGTGGAAAATTTTAGAATATGGCTTGTGTCCTCTCTGTCATATCAAACATGATATTGTACTCTTGCTTTTTTCTTGTGTCAAAGCAAAAGAAATATGGAAACATGTTGGTATGATTTTTGATATAAATATAACACTCTACAATATTGTTGGTGTTTCAAACATCAGCCCCAATTTTAATTGGTTCTTATCTTTTCTATGTTATTGTATATACAAAGAGTGGCTATGTCACTCTACAGACCTATGTATTTGGTGTAATGTCAATGTATTAAGTTATGTAAAATAATGTGTAGAAATTCAAAAGGTATTTATAGAAATTTAGACAATGATTTTGCCGATATTGTAAAATGTTTGAAAGATTTACTTTCATGGTCAAATAAATGAATGATTGATTGCCATATGACGAAAACAGTTTGTCCATCAATATATTTTTAAATGTATATGCCTTCAGTGATAATTACTTTATAAAAATTCCTTGATTCTTTATAGACAACTGTGTTCCATAAATAAATTGTTAGTGTTTAGTGATCTACTTGCAATCTTAATGAATCTAAGTCACGTGACCATTCTATACGTCCACTTGCATTTATAGAAGGCATGTGACAACTAAATTCTGATGGTGAAAAAAAAAATAAGTCCACACCAAATTAATCACATAACTTGGATCCAATCCCAACATCACTGGTCCTTGATTGTATCAGTGAACTCCTATTGCAAATATTGTGGACATCCTGTTTCAAGACTGCACATGTCACACCTTTGTTAAAAAGCTGGTCTTCATAGAAACACTCAAGAACTATGGAGCAGTTTCCAACCTCAGCTACATTTCCAAAATTATAGAGAAAGCTGTGGATAAACAAATAAATGAGCACATTGTTCATGAGAGTATATCTAATGAAAATCAGTCTACATACAGAGCTTTTGACTCAAGTGAGATGGCATTGCTAAAAATGCAAAATGACATTGCCACCTCAATGGAAAAGGGTATAACTGTTGGATTAGTCCTTCTGGTGTAATCTACAGCATTCCATACAATAGACCACTCAATCCTATTCAACTGCCTTCGGCATTGGTATGGCATTGATGGGGTTGTGCTTAAGTGGGTTCAGTCATACCTCAACTTAAGGAAACAGCAGATCAAAGTATATGGACATCTTTCAGATGCTTTTTTCCCATAAGGGGTTCCTCAGGGCTCAGTCCAGGCCCCACTCCTTTTTACCCTATATACAGACCCTCTCAGTTCAGTCATATCTAAATTCAAGTACCACTGAACTGGCAAATTGCCTTGAGACCGTCCAGGCATGGATGGGAAACAATAATCTTAAATTAAATCCTGACAAGATGGAATTCATAGTGATTAGTGATGATCAAATCAGAAGTCATCTTTCCCAGTAAGTTTTCATACTGTTAGGCATATACTGTCAGACTAGAAAGAGTTCAAAATGCCTTATATTGCATTGTGTGCAAACTAAATCAATTTAGTATGGATGCTGACCTCTTTATATTATATTTACTTTTCTTTTACAGTGTTTTGGATAACATATTAAATTATGTGTAACAGACTTTAAACACATATAAAACCCAGACAGGTGACCCTTCCATTGTCTCAACTGTCTATTATTTTTGTATAATGGAGAGTTAACACTACATTATTTTCTAACAGTGGATTATGGTTAAGTTCAATGGCCAGCCTGCCAAGAACAAAAGGGTACTTAGGATTTGCCATTCATCCTCAGCACAATGCATTAAATATTGATATGTCTTCACAACTTCTTTCATATTAATTAGTTCAGTGGGTACATTTACAAAGTCTTTTCAATTCTGAATGACATTCAGTGTTCATAGAAAAATACCTCATGGGAAAATGCTACCTTGAAAAAATAGCTCCTGACAAATACCAGATAAGCAATTTAATTTGTAAAGTTATAAAGATATTCTTTAATTATTTGCATTTCTTTACAATTTCACTTTACAATAATCTTCTGTAAATGTAATCAAAGGAGCAGCTAACTTTCAAACAAACTCAACTGTGAAAAATCTAACCCGGCATAGTGATACTAAATGAAAAGGAGTGTTTCTAGTGCCTCAAAATTGACTCAAGTAAAATGAGAAAAAAAAGTAGGAGCAAAAATGCAGTTCTGAAATGTATTACTGCTGGGTTTAAATTTCATTTAAATTTTCAATGTTTTTAGGTTCAAAACAAAGATTTTAATTTATCTTATTACAGTTTGTTATATACTTCTAAAATTATACACTGTTTGTGGTTGAAATGAATTTTGTTCTTAATGTTGTGGATTAATTTTCTTAGGAAGTATTACTGAAATACAAAATGTGGAGTAGGCATTGTTTCTATGAAGCTTTTTTCCTGGAGACAATCTTTCCAGGAGGCATTTTTCCTTGATTCCAAATTAAGAGACAAAGAAGCACACAAAATAAAAATCTTGAGAACCTAGACAGAACCTACTTGGACCTCTTAAATTGCACTGACTTACATTAAGTGTATTGGTAAGACAAATTTTTATGATATTTGGACAATATTGTGGTAGTAAAAAGTGGAATTAATAATGTACACATATCTGGATCAAAAAGATCTTTATTGTAATGATATTATTAAACCTGATAGAAACTAGTTTAATATTACAACATTTTAAATTATTACATCCACTCTGCTGAATATGAACATATTATTTTGGCTTACAAAACCTATACACAGAGTTTATCCAATATTTTCAAGATATATTTGTTGCAAGGGCAACTAGACGAGTAGTGATTATATTTCATGGCTGTTGCTATGGCAACAGTTTTTTTCTGTTTGTTAACCCCAGGCTGCAAAGGCTTGGGTTATAGTCATCCCATGTGCTATCTGGGTTTCATTTATTTCTGGCTGCAGCAGCAGTCTGCATAAAGCTTCTCAGTAATCCAAAGCCTAAACCCATGCATAGATTTTTTCAGGGTATGTTTACCCCCAGACGATCTAGAGCTGATAAGGTTTAGGGGGTATCTGGCATCAGCTTTGTCTATTCTATTTCTGATTAATAATAATTGGACTTTTATAGTGCTTAATATCCCCTATTCAAAGGGGAGTCTAAGGTGCAACAATTCCAAAGGTAGTCAACCAAGTTCATTATCCAGCAAAGAGGTCAAGCACCAAAGAGAATGTCAGGGACTGAGTAAGATTAAGGTGGGTATGTCTTGGCTAACAGGTAGGTTTTCAAGTGCTTTCTAAAAGAGGTTAGAGAGGGGGATGTGAAAATCTCATCAGGGAGAGCGTTCCAAACAATGGGGGCATCAAAGAAAAACTATACCCAAACTGTTTAACAGATTTATGAATAGAGGGTTGGAACTTTGGAATGACAAGGAAATTACCACCACTCTGACTGCACCTGGTACTGTAAAAACTGATGTAGGAAGAGATATATGGAGCAAAATACTTGGGGAAAACTTGTAAGAAGAAACTTTAAACAAGGGATGTTCAACAGGAAGCCAATGCAATTTCTTAAGCACAGGAGTTATACTACTGTATATACTGGTGTTTGATAAGATTCTAACTGCATATTTTCGATGCACTGTAATCTACGAAAGTTGAACTTAGAGAGACTCCTTTAAAGTGAGTTACAGTAATCCAGTTGACTACTAGCAAGTGCATTGGTCCCAAGTACAAAGCATCATGAGTAAGAAACCACATGACATGTCTAAAGTCACAGGGTTGCACAAAACAGCTTTTGTAGACCTTCTGAACCTGTTTGGACAAGGGAAAATAAGAATTGAACTACACATCCAAATTCTTGACTGACTCAGCAGGGCAGAGAGGACTACTAAAGATGGTAGTTGGGAAATATGATTTCAAATGATCCCTCTGTCTTTTTTAACCAAATACAATAATCTTAGTCTTATCTGGATTCAGTTTAAGTTTACTGGTTGATATCCACTCTTTTACGTCTTCTGGGCACCTGTTCAACCTGTTCAACTGGTCAAGACAGATGGACAATGTAAACAATAAAGGGGCCGAGACAGAACCTTGGGGCACACCAAATAGTAGTTCACAAAGATCAGATAGAGGTAAACCATTTTTTATTAACTGATACCCCTCATATAGGTAGGAATTAAACCATTTCAGAACAGAACCCTTTAACTCCAAACCAGGAATGAAGACAACTAAGAAGAGTGGAATGACCAATGGTGTCAAACACTGTCGAGAGGTCCAGTGATATCAAGGCAGTAGGTTCGTCTTTTGACAAAGTAACACTCTTGGCTCCCACCTCTGAGGTGGGGGGTTCAGTTCCCGGCCCTACCTGAAGTGGGAAAGCTGGTTATTGCTTGCCGTTGGTCAGCAGTTACAAAACCTTGACGAACTGTATGTACTGGCTTCCTCTGCCCTTGCAACTACCCGTTGGATATGACCTGTACAGTGTTGAAAGCGATGTAAAACCCTCCAAAAATAAATAAATAAGTAATTTTTTTTTTATTTATACATTTTTATTTGTTTTGGTTAAACATATACACATAACGTATACACATGTACATATATAAACAAATAAAAGAGAACAGAATACATGGGACCTAATAATCCATAAAAAAAAATTAAACCATGAACCCATGAACAGAAAATAAAAGCTGGTGCAAATGATATTCCTCAGCATATGGATATTTAAAATAAACTTGTCATTTAAGTTACATGTTGTCTTTTTTTTTACTCTGTGTTAGCCAGCTGTGTATGCACTAGATCTTTAAACAGAGTCCATTTCCTCAAGAAAGTGGGCAATTGTGAATTTATAGTGGCTAAAAACTCTTGCTCTTTATATATCTGGTGTTATGTATGGGAAAAGGCCGTAATATTCAAGGATGATCCTTTTAGTGTTACCTGGAAAATATAGTCCTTTATTAAAAGTAATAATATATTAAGGGCATCAGAATGATTGCTAAACTGGATTATCCCCAACAAAACCTCCTGAATGGTGAAACGACATGTAATACCTGTTAGGGGCTCAATCCATCTATCACCATTTAACAGAAATTCTTTAACTTTGGCACAATGAAAGAAAAGGTGTTCAATAGTTTCCTCAGATAACCCACAGTTTCTACAAAGGTTAGTTTCTGTTTTAGACATTGTAAAGAGTAGGCTTCTAGTGCCAAGGATTTTATGGATTATTCGATACTGTAGCCAAATAAGGTCATTATCTTTAATTGAATTAAAGCAAATGGTGAATATTTTTTTCCATTCCGCATGGGAAATTTCCTTTGAGAGTGCCCTTGGCCATTTCCTCTGATAGTCTTCGAGGTTCTTTATATTTGCTCTCTCTACTAATAATTTGTAAAATATTTTGGTCCCTTTTCAATTCTTACTTAATAATCCTGTCAGAGTAGGTTGGATCGGCTTAAAAACTGGTCCAGTAATCTTGAATTTTTTTAAATAATTTGTCAAGCTTGTCTTTAATCTGTAGTAATCCAGGAAGCTACAATGGTGACGAAAGAACTGTACCAGAACATCACAGGATAAAATTTGACCATCCATATTACAAACATCTGTTATCAATATACAACCATTTACGTACATATTTTTCTGAAAAAAATGGACTTTGAGATGTGTGGGTTGTACCACAAAGGCATATTCATTGGTTTGCTAATAGTAGTTACTTCTAATATTTGTTGCCAACTGGTTAGAAGATCATAATAAAATTTATTCCTTACATTTTTCTTCAAATTCTGATGCCATAGTGAGCCCATGTCAAAAAAATTTTTTTTGCTACCTATGTTATATTCAGTTAAGGTTGACCATTGTGAACCACTATCAGCAAAACATCGTTTTAACCAGGTTAGTTGTAAGGCTTCTATGAATGTTTGCAAATTTATCATTTTTAGACCTCCCTGGTGATAAGGTTTATTAATTGTTGTACATTTTATTTTATCCGGCTTGTTGTTCCAAATAAATTTATAGAACATAGAATTGATTTTCTTAATGTCTGATGCAGGAGGCTTTGGTAGGACAGTAAAAAGATGGATGAATTTTGGCAATATTAGTGTTTTGAGAATGTTAATCCTACCAAATGGAGTGGTATATCTCTGGTTCCAAAAATTCAACCTCTTTGGTATTTCGTCAACGATCAGACTGTAGTTCAAATTTGGAATAGCTACTAGGTCTGTAGAAAAATTCACCCCCAATAAATTAAATGCGGTTGAGCCCCACCTTAATTTTTTGTCAATATTTAGTATATAATAAGTAAATAAATAGGTAAATAAATAATTAAATCTGGACAAGGATAGGTGAACTTCATCTTTCATGGATAGAAGAGGTGTCTCAGTCAAGTTACCTGTTTTTTGCTGATTGGAATGGATTGTCTAAGTTATGGACATGGATATGTTCTAACAGTTGCTTAGCAACCACTTGTTCAACCAATTTTTATATGAAACTAAGGCTAAATACATCAGTAAATCAGTAAACACACCAGTTTTGAAACCATCAAGGAGAAAACCCTCAATGAGTGAGCAGTTTTTTGTAATTAATGGTAGTAGTATATCATTACACTCCTTAGTGGAGAATGTGGGCCATGGATCTAGCAAGATTTTGTAAGTGAGTTTCTGATTATTTTATCAACAGCAACTTCAAAAACTTGAGTGAAGGCAGTATTTTTGGAGGATCAGAAGGAGGGTAAACACACTTTTCAGTGCCAGAGGGGACAAGAGTATCTCTCCTAAACCCATATACATGGCAACACTTTTCCAGATATATTTACACCAAGAGGATCTTGATCTGATCAAGTTTTGGATGTATCTTGCACAAATTGTTGCTATGGTAACACTATGAATTGTTTTCAGTCATAAAGTTTGTGGGTATTCCAGAGCCTAAGCCAATGCATGGATTTTCAGGATTTCAGGATCTATGAACCCCAAGAGGATCTAGAGCTGATTTGATTTTGGAGGGTATCTGGTAATAGTTGTTGCCATGACAACACTTTAATAATATTTCAGTTGGTTAAACTGAAAAATGAGTGCTATTGAACCAATGTTACTACAGTTGCATCTCCCAACGGCCCGGAGCCATGGTTGAGAGATTACAAAATACATGGGGTGTTTAGTGTTAGTGTGTACATACATGCATGTGTGTGTTTGTCACATTTATAAATCAACCTTTATATCTCATGAAGATATCTTCACCAAATTTGTATAGAATATTTATTGTTGCGAAAACATATCTGCAAATTTTTTTATCCTCATAAAAACATGGCTGTCATAGCCAATTTTTGAAAATCATTAAAATGTTCTAAAACTTATTAAAAATATTTCAGCCAATTTCATAAGATTTGTACAAAATATAAATGGCTTGAAAAGGTTGCATAAGAGTAATTGTGGCCTTTGTTTTGAAAACAAAATGGCAGTCACATCTCATCTTTAATGCCAAATGAAGGTCATATTTTCAAAAAGGCCTAATCTCTCCCTTACCATTGGTCCTTGGGGTATAGAATAAAAAAACACATACAGAAAATCATGGTCTGTAAATCTTTTTGCAAGTGTCAAATTTGACCTCAGACCGCTGCCTAAAGGTCATGTAGGGTCATCATGCTAAAAAGACCTTATATCTTCCGTATAATTGGTTCTGAGGCTTCAATTATGAAAATATCTTGTAAGAAGTCATGGTCTGTGAATCTTACATCTGACAACATCTCGTGGGTTCTGTATACTTCTTACTACTGAAGTTGTTCCTAAGATTTTTCCAAATCTCAGTGTTGTTGCCCATAAAGATGTACCTGTGGGTGGGGTTCTTGCCTGCTGAGGCTAGCTATCTTTACTTGAAATTTCTTGGGTGCTTACATTCATAAGCAGTGCAGAGATATTAACCAAATTGTCAAGATATATTTGTTGCAAAGGGAACTGTGGCTAATAATTGGTAACAAGTGTTGCCATGGCAATATTTTTGTCTGTTTGCAATGGCAGCACATTTTTCTGTTTCTTTGACATAAAATATTTTTATGGGTTCTTTGTATTCTAAAGCCCTGCATGGACTAATATTAATTAACCTTTTGGCAATATCTGACAACATGTGTTGTCATGGCAGCACTTATTTGTGTTTGTTGAGCTTATATTTTTGTAGTTTCTTTGCATTCCAAACCCCACCATGAATTAGTGCTGATTAGTTTTTTGGCACTACCTGGCAATTAATAAAAAAAACCTGCAGGTTAAGACAACCCTACACCCCGCAAGATTATAAAATGGTGTCACTTATTTGCAGTCCTACAAAATGGGGGACAATAGATGATCCCTTCTTTCCTGCATGAAGTCAGACAAGACAGGATCTCATCTTATCTTATCTGCCACTGTGGCCTAGCGGGTAACACACTTGTCTAGGAACTCAGAGGACGTGGGTTCAATCCCAGGTACAGGCAGATACATAGTGGCTCGGATGGCCACTTAAAATGGCTGTCCTCTGTCATTGGGTCCTATCCCCAGTGACAGATTAAAGAACCTCAAGGACATTGATAAATGGTCATCCTTGAGCCTCTATCTTCCAGTTAGGGGAATGTCAGTTACTTGTGAGTTGGGGCTGTACCTGTACAGCCGGATTGGTTAAATAGCGCTTTGAGTCCTGTAGTATATGGAGATATTGCGATATTGAGTATAAATACATAATAATAATAATCTTGCACAATACATTAACTTTAATGAATATATGACAAGCAATTTAAGAGTAAGTTGCCAAAGTGACATATAGTAAAATTGTAAGTGGTAAGTGATAGCTTTGTACAGTTATGCATATCTATGTGTGTGTATCTGTCTGCCCGTGTGCATTAGTCAAAACCTATGCATTGGATCTGTGTTATATTTTACAATAAGGTGGAGCTTTACAATGGCTTTTTCCTTCTCAAGTAAACCATTTATATCCAGCCATCATAATGATAGTGCTTTTGAAATTATTTTGGGTCTCCAATTTGATCTCATTCTTATTTGCTCAACATATGTATATGTATGTACATTAATCTGAATTTTGGAACTTAAAATCAAGCAAATTTATCAGTACAGTATGGACAAAATGTCTTTATCCCACAATCAGAATATCTGTGACATTTTGGAGAAATTTGTAAATTTCCACTGCCAAAAACAGTTGTTAGAAGAAACACATCTATTGTCAAATCTATATCTTTCATGTAGCCACCTTAGTTTACAGCTTGTGTACCTCTTAGCATATACCTCATAGAATGAACTTATGAATGAATATTTGTTTAATTGCTGCTTATAATGCTTTTCTAGAGATAATGAAGGTGGTGAAAAGTAAATCAGAACTCCTGGAGGTCTACAATGAGCTTTTGAAGCGACAGCAACAGCAGGTAGTCAATTGCATTATGTTAAACCACAGTCACATGTCCATTACAGCAGAAACAATTAAAATTTACCTTTTTGAGTGATAAAATTTAAAAAAAACTACACAAGGGTTATTCTCTGTTATCTACGAACATTTGAAAAATAATAATATCATTTTGATCTAAATAATTCTTCAGCTTTACTTGTTTATGACAACTCCTCTGTAAAAACATGTCCATGGTATGAATTTTTTTTAACTTTGCAATTTCTGCATTGATTTCATGTAACAACTTTAATTAATAAAACATATTCATCGATGAAGGTGGTGTTAAAGGTATAGGTACTTTGGAAATCCCTAGGAAAAATCGGCTGTTCTTTCAGGAAATCATTCCCTAGATAATAAACTAAAACTTATTACATGGTCTTTTTTCCCTGTATAATGTTAAATATGGCATGTGGTGGATAATTTATTTCTAAAGTTTCAAGATGTAACATTCTGTATGAAAAAGGATGTCCCTCCTATGATAATGTAGGACAGAAGACGAGTGAGGTAGTAACTCATTGAATTTTGATATCTAAAGTTATGTGTTCAAATCTCACTGTTCAGATGTCCTTCAAGCTCATACTACAAAGAGAGGGGCCACGGTGGCAGAGTGGTAACACTCTTGCCTCAAACCTCTGAGGCCGGGGTTCGATTCCCGGCACGGCCTCAAGTGGGAAAGCTGGTAGTTGCTTGTCGTTGGTCGGCAGTTTATAGTACAGAACCCTAACAAACTGTATGTACTGGTTGGTTTCCTCTGCCCTTCCAACTACCCGTCGTGATATGACCTGTACAGTGTTGAAAGCGACGTAAAACCCCAATTCAATTTAAAAAAAAACATACTACAAAGAGGGGCATCAAATGAAAATTTTTGCCAAAGTACTTTTTCAGATTTGTGCACCAAAGACAATAACTATGTTACCTTCACATAATTCCAAAAGAATTGCTGCACCCTTTGTTGTTTGTACACAATATTACAGTAAGGTATGGGATAAAGGTAGTTGTTTACCAGAATCAAATTACGGAAATGAAGAATTGTTCAACAGGCAACCACTGTAGATCTTTCAGAGAAGGTGTTTTTTGTTTGTTGTGATTATACTTGGCTGCACTTTTTGATATTGAATTTAGACAGCGTTCTGAAAAGAGAGTCAAAGTGACTACCCACAAAAGTGGTGCACGCCATTGCGAGTTCATGTGTGAGGCATTTCCTAATATGTCTGAGAGAAAGTATTTGAGTGAAGGAGCCCCAACAAACATTCTAAGACGTCAGGTTCAGCTCATATACTGGACTCTGTGTGCACCATACAGCAGCATGCACAGGTCATACAAAGTACAATTAACATTGATTGACCTAGATACAAAGTACTGGTCTCTGTGTACTCAAACAACAACATGCACAGGTCAAACAAGGCATAATTAACCTTGATTAACCTAAACTATTGTAGTGCTGTACAACAAAACTCAAACCATGAGGGGAGCCATGAAAGAAGTGTGAAATTATCTACATAACTGATTGATGCTGACACATCAAGTAACACCAAGATGGTGTGCTCACTATTGCATTAGAGGATTTTTTGAGATATGTCATTCACCTACTTTTGGGGTCAGCTATAACATATGAAAATTGCAGATCTGTCACTCATTGCATAGCTGAGCAAGAGCTATTTTGAGATTCTCACTGTTGAATAAATCACTTGTAACTTGATAACTATTGCATTTAGAGTATTTTGTTGAAATATGTTATTCATCTACTTTGGAGTCAGCTATAACATGGTAATATTGCAGATCAGTAACTCATAACATAGCTGAACAATAGCTATTTCAAGGGTCTCACTGTTGAGTAAATCACTTGTAACTGAAAAACTATTGCATTTAGAATATTTTGTTGAAATATATTATTCATCTACTTTTGGGTTAGCTATAACATGGTAATATTGCAGACCTGTAAATCATTCCATAGATGAGCAATAGCTATTTTGAGATTCTCACTGTTGTGTAAATCATTTGTAACTTCAAAACTGTTGCAACTGTTGGGTCACTTATAACATAGTAAAATCTTACACCTGTCACTCATTGCGTAACTGATCAATAGCTATTTTGAGATTGTCACTTTTGAGTAGATCCCCTTTAACTTTAAAATTAGAGCATATTAGAGTACTTTGTCAAATATGTCATTCACCTACTTTTGGGTCAGCCATCACAGTAAGACTGCAGACCTGTAGCTGATTGCATAGCTGAGCAATAGTTTTAGCTACACTACAAGACCAATGGCAGCCTTCTAAAGGTCGAATTTGAGGTATTACTTTTGGTATGAATCGAAAATAACAATATTTTGAAAACTGGTAGAGATATAGCAATTTTGAGCAAATCATATATTACCTGTAAAAAATTTTATTTTCCAAATTCCAGCCACCAGCTTGACTTTTGCTGGAACTTGAAAATACTGTCTATCTCGAAATCTGTTAGACTCTTAGAGCCTATCTTAAAAACTGCTAGAGATAGAACAATTTTGAGTAAATTTTGGACCTTTTGGGTACTAAACACCCTGGATATAGTGCCTATAAAATGTTTAATTATCCAAATTCCGTCGGTCATCTTGAATTTTTCTGGAAATTGAAAATGTCGATTATCTTGAAAAGCATTAGAGATTTAGCAAATTAGATCAAATTTTGGATCCCTTTGGGTGTAGACTCTTATGAAAAAAAGGATTATTTTCAGAATGCCTACTGCCATCTTAAATTATGTCGGAAATTCAAAATGTTCATAATCGCTAAAACTTTTAGAGATAGAGTGATTTGAGGAAATTTAGAACCTTTGGGTCCTATAGACTGTTGTATATAATGCCTTAAAAATTTGGCTTTCTGATAAAATTTCTGATATCTGACTGCCATCTTGAATTTTTTGCCAGTAATTGAAAATGTCAATAAACTCAAAGAAAGTTAGCAAATAGCGTGACTTTGAGCAAAATTGTGACCCTGTGGGTATTACACACCCTGTGTGTAATGACTATGAAAAAGGTTTGATTTTCTGAATTCCCTATGGGCACCATAGCCTCTGGAGATAATGCCTGTGGATAAAAGTTTTAATTTTCCTAATTCTTGCCGATATCTTGAATTTTAGTTGTGAAGACAAATGTCTCATTTCAGTATGACTGAATTCTCTATATGTTACATTATTCCATCTTAAAATACGAGAGATCAACAATCTGTGTGACCAGCAGACACGCAGTTGTGTGTGAAACCTTTAAGGGTGTATAACGCATCAGGGTTTACATTCTCATTGCCTCATCTAGGAGGGTCCAGTTCTGACCAATGACAAGTAATGTAGCTTGTTTAAGAGTAGTACGATGATCAGAGTAAAACAAACTGGCAATCGGATGACTAGTGTTTTGAATAACATATTCATATATCACATTGCAATCAGCTGATTGAGCCACAAAATCATGGTATGTAAAGGTAGAATGAAAATGAGAGCCACAAGCAAGATGCATATCATAATCATTGCCACTAAAATTGAAGTTAAATTAAGAATCTTCACATCTTTCGTCCATAAGCTTACACCTTATGTGCAAGTTGTTAATTTTTCTCTTAATTACTGACAGTTTAGCTTTGGGGTCTTCAAGAACAATAACCTTTCCTTGCTTAGTGAAGCATTTCACTTCAGGGTGAGGAGCTTTTTCACGCCTCTTGAAATATTGGTCACCAGTTTGCCTGTACTGGTCATGATTCATCTTATCTATACAGGCCACATTGTAATAGTACATGGAGATAAATGTTGAGTAGCCATGGGTTGGGAAGCCTGAGTGTACATGTGAGTAACATGGGCAGATCTTAATTGGTTAACTGACCATGACATTGCTTGTCACAATAGCAAATGCCCCTGTTCCATGCAGCCAGCATGTTATGCCATAGCAGTGATGAGGAATTCCTTATCATATATATCATCTGATGCAAAACTGGACACATGGTTTTAACATCTTGAATTTGGAAGGCTAACTGTGGGTGAAGACTTACTATGGGTGAAGACATTTTTTTTGCCAGTTGTGGCTGGCCTTTCCTTGAGAATGCTGAAATTAGTAAATTTAAAAAAAATCAAAGCCATAACTGGAATCTTGTGTAAATGAATTCCTGTAAACAAAATTCTTAAGATACTTCATTAAAAGCTACCCCTCCAGGTGACACCATACATCCAGGCTAATAGAGGATAGTCCCATGACTGTGAGAGGATCAGTGTTGTGCCGTATAAAAAGTCACAAAAAATTTCATCCAATTTTTACAACAGAGTAGCCTGTCATATTTGCCTTTCTGATGAACTATGTGTGCTGACTTACAAAGCTGATTATGGCTACTCACAGACTGAAAGAAGGACCCCTTGAATCACTGTTGAGAAAGTTGCTATATTTGCAGAATGAAGTGACAATTTTGGGATTGCTAAACAGTGCGATCAGTGGTTATTGGAACTACGAAGTGGTCTTAGACAACTGGCCAAACTTCTCAGCTTTAATTGCCAGACCCTTGCAGCTACACCCCAGAAGTACAAAGGTTAGCTCACAATAAAAATATTCGTTGACAAGAACTTTTTGACACATGAACATAGACATAATCATTATGCATTAATCATCTTTCCAATTCTTATTTATTAATGATTAACATTGCACATGATGCTCAAAGCTTTGGAAAGATTGATACTGAAAAAATAAAATTTTTCACAAGGCATGGAGTTTAGTTTTTTTGTTTATTGGCTTCAATAGTGAAAAGTAATTCACATTGAATTTGAAATCTGTATTGATATATCAAGTAAACACTAGCTGTCAGACAAAATTAATTCTTGTGAATTTCTTAAAATTGTGAATTAGCAATATTTTTGAATAGCTAAAATTTCTACAATACTGACAAAGCTTCTCGATAGACTTATTGCAGATGAAGGCTACCTACTTTTTCAGATTCAACCCATGTTTCCCATAATATGCTTTTGAAGTCATGACCTTCCACACATTTTGATAGTAAAGACACATGAGGATAAAGTTAATTATGGATGCCTGGATGTATTAGACAAACATCTTTGCATTTCAGTACCTCAGACATTTAAAGTCAACATATCTACTTATTTGTTTTTGCCATTCATATTAATTTTATTTTACAGTCATATTGAGCTTTCATTATTAAATATAGTTACAATCTAATGTGTTCCACCACACGACTAAGCTTCCCGATTAAGGGTTTTTGGAATTCGGTTTCAAATATTTGCTTAGTCCCAGATGTCCTGTAAGGGTCGGTAGTTGTCGGTTGTGGCCGTGAGAGAAATCAAACATATTCGATATTTCTCTAGACTCAAACCGATTCCTATTTCCCACCGTCAACAAAATGTCCAGTCCCAGTCTTTCTCAGGCCTCCTCAGACCCAAATTTACACAATCCTATGTTGTCCTGCGTCCTGCGACCCTTAGTCCCAGACCTTCGTACCTTAGTCCCAGGAAGACTGTTTGGCAGTCCCCGACTCATAACTGATCTTTGAAGTTTCATGTGTGTGAAAGGGAATCGGTCACATTAGTCCCGGGAAGCCTCAGACCGTCTCAGGTGTCCTGGGACTAAGAAATCTGGGTCTGGGACTAAGCCCCGACTAAGAGAATCCGACCCTAACCGATCCAAGCCGGCGTCCTCAGGCCGCTTGGGACAACACAAATTTAGTCCGCGACGGTCTGAGGATGCCCCAGGAGGCCTGGGACTAAGAGCCGATTAAGAGCCGACTGTTTTCCGTGCGTTGGAAATTAAAATGAGGCAATAAGGGGGTCTGGGACTATATAAGCGGCCACGCACACATTCTCGTTGTTACTGACTGGTTGGCTACTGAGAGATGTGTGTCTCTGTTTTGTAGGGCTTTTCAGTTTTTTAAATATCATATAATACTTGAGGTTAAGGCAAATTTTACAGTTAGGAGACACATTTCCTTTTTTACTTTTTTTATTGCTATTGACTGGAGTTATGAGGAAAGAGAAAGGAGGGAAAAGAGGAAAGAAGAAGATGGATGAGAGGCAAGAGGAGAGGGAGAAGGAAAGTGGAGAGGTGGATGAAAGAATTGAGGAAAGGACGGAGGAGGGTACAGAGGAGGGTACACAAGAGACTGAGGAGCGATTGGAACTCACTGAGGAAGCATGCGAAGAAGCAGAGAGGTGTGAGGAGGATTTAGAGAGTCACTCGGCAGCCAAGACAGCCAGGGTCTGTTCAACTTTCACTGACAGCCAAGAAACTGCAATTGTGGAGTTTGTGAAGGAGCATCCAGGGCTTTATGACAAGGAACATGCAAGTTTCCACGACAGACAGAAGAAGGAGGCTCTCTGGGCAGAAATCTCTGCAGAACTGAAGCTCCAGCCCTTTGATGTCAGAAGATGGTTCGAATCCCAGGGAACATGTTATGGCAAGCTGTCAATACTACAATCTGGCCAAGCCCCAAGAGAGATGACCAAGAGACAGTCCTGGGTCTACCACCAGATGGGTTTCCTTAAGACACATATCAGACGAAAGGGGGTTCCAGGCCAGTCCAAATACCAGCAAGCAGGACGAAACTCGTGGGTCTACTACTGATACAGAACACCTCGAGTCCAGTGTCTTCAGGGAGAGTAGGAGTCAACCTATGTTCACATCTGCACCAGTTTCAACAGACTCCAAGATACTCGAGCACTTTGACCAAATGAGGACATTGATCTCACGTTTCCTGCAGCAGAAGTAAGACAGGCAGCCCTTCTTTGACTACGTGGCATCAGAGGCTTAAAAGATGACCCAAGAGGAATTTGAGGACCTTAAGGGTAGAATTATTAGAGATATTGAAAGCATTAAGAGCAACCGCAGACGTCAGCCACTATTACCATGGAGTCCCAGAGGGTCGGGATACTGCCAACAACCACTCAACAGGCATCTACTTTCACCCAAGCAGCCTCAGCAGCAGCAGCAGCCGCAACTCTTCACTATCACCAATACAGCACTGCCTCAACAGCAGCAGCCTCCTCAGTAGCCATCCAGTCAGGATGGGTCTTTGACCTGCCAGACCCTTTTCAGGGCCACCCAAATATTCCAAAAAACAATTATTCAGCTGCAAGTTATTCCAATTCCCTTCCCAAAACATAACAGTTCAGTACAAATACTTATCACAAAAAAAAAATAAAATAAAAAGTCCAACTCATACACCACCCCAAACATGAAACAAATAACCCATGGTACCACATATAACAAAAAAGGCCACATAGAAAAAAAATAAAATAAATAAACTCCCAATATGGCCAATAATCAGCCCATTTTTAGCTTAAAATCCATGGGATTGGTTAAAATCTTTAATAAAAGAGTCCAACACTTACACCATCCCTAGAGTTAAAAGGCATTATCACATACTTACCAACCCACAAACACACAAACCCAATACCAAACCTAACCCCCAACTAACCAACACACAAACCAAATACCAAACATAACCACCAACCAAGAAACAGACAAACCCAATAGCAAACAGAACCCAAACCAAAGAACTGACAAACTATTTTGAAAACATAACCCCCCATCATTGTAAAGAAAACCAGTTTGGTGGTTATATTTCCTAAACATTTGTGAAGTGGAGTAAAACATTTTAATTTTAAGATTTCCAGGAAAACATTTCTGTTTCAAATATTTCCCCCCCAAAAAACCAAATGTAAGTAAAATTAGGATGTAGGACTAGGATGCCAAAAGCATTCTCAACAACTCTCCTGCCCCTTGATATTCTGTAGTTGGCAATCCTTTCCTCTCTGGTTAACATCCTTCTGGTTTCATGAGCCAGGTCTTCAGGTCTTCGTCTGCCCGAATGAAGTAGGGGACATCTCTACCCCCCTGGGTTATAGGAGCTGGGCCAGGGAAGCCTATCCTACCATCCTCAATCCCCCTCTTCAGCTGACAGGCATTAAATATCTGGGCATCTGAGCAAGATCCAGCTGTACCAGCATCCACCCATCTGAATTTGTACTGCCCATCTACCAAGGCCAACATTACTATGGAAAAGAACCCCTTGTAGTTGTGGTACAGGGCTCCAGCGTTCTTGGGTTTCTTCATGGCCACATGCTTGCCATCAAGGGCACGCAGGGCATGTGGAACATTCCACCTGATCCTGCATTCCCTTTCCAGTTCTTTCCACTCATCTGGAGTTGTAGGACATCTGAGGCACTCTCTGGTAAACTCATCCTGGATTGCCCTGCTGAAGACTTCTGGTAGAAACTTGGAAATGGTGGATCTGTCAACCCTGAACTGACAGGATAATGATGTGTATGACTCTCCAGTGGCCAGATATCTGATGGTGAGGGCTAACTTCTCCCCAACACTTATTGGAGCTCTGTAGTTGGTGGCCTGCCTGGCTAGAAGTGGTTCCAGTCTGGTCTTTATCATTTCAAAGAATTCTGGGAACATCCTCATGTAGTTGGTGAATCCTGGAATATCTGTGGCATACAGTTCAGCCATAATGTTGTGGTAGGCCCCCCCTCTCCTATCTCTGCAGTAGCCATGGCCTGACCCACATGTTGTGCCTTCTTCTAGGTCTCTGTATGGCTGGAGGTGGTGGAGGTGCTGCCTGTGGTGGTTGCTGTGGTCGATGTAGAAATAGGAAATACATCATTATTTGTAACTGAATAAAAACTAAAAAAGCCTTAAGTTGTTGCTGAAACTGTCTTCCATTAAAAGGTGGCATCCTGCTGTGTTCCTATAAAAGTAATGATAATTAGATCGTGGAATTTATATATATATACCCAGAAAATCCAGCTTTCTTGCAAAACAAGAATCGGTGATCGTGGTCTGGGGAAGACTGGGGAAGCCTGAGGACGCTGGGACTTAATCAGGGGTTAGTCGGGGCTTCGTCCCAGGAGGCCTGGGACCCAGTCAGTATGTGTACGACAGGATCATGGTTGAAACCGACCAGAAAACTGGCTTAATCGGTTCTTAGTCCCAGACCAGTCGGGGGCCGTCTGGGGCCTTCTCAGGCTTCCTGAGGCCGATCTGTACTTAATCCCAGGCTTTGATACCGATCCAGTATTCCCGCCCATTTTACCATTTTCTTAACCGACTGTCCATGATTAAGGGTCACTGACAGGATCGGGCCTTAGTCCTTTGGTGGAACAGGGGCATAAAACAGAAAATATTTCATGGTTTGATTTCAGTTCAGAGAGGTCCACGCTTATGGAAATATCGAGACACTGAGGCAACTATTGCTTTGTAAGGAATTGCTTCCATGGAGCGGATGCATGACATTTAACGGTACAAAATAATATTAAACATAACTGTCTCTTGTTACTTGTCACTGGGAATCTGTGTTTCTATGAATATAATATTCAGCTGTCTATATTCACAACACAATGTACATGACTTAAAAGCCTTACCCTACAGACTGAGTAACATTTATTCTGCATTATGTAGCGCTGCATATCATATATTTGAAAATATTTTGTTGATTATTTAAGCTATTAATATTTTATAAGCATTGTTAAAACATTTTACAGAACGTCTTTGTGCATAGTTTAATGGTTTAACACTCGAAAAGACAAAACACAATCCCCATCCTTAAATTATGAAATATACACTACTCGGCTACTTTTCCTAATATCATTGGCCTCATGAGTTCCATATGATCCAAAAGTAACTTTTGCAGGTTCATTTCCTGCAAATAACAGTTTTGGAAAAACTTTGTAAACCTGCCACTAACTCAGATGCCAAACTAAAATGTACATAGTGGTGAGGTGAAGGGGGGGGGGGGGGGGGGGGTCATTTTTAAACATGTACTATCAAGAAATGACGTTCTTTATGGAACATAATGACTGGGTAGTGAAGCTTGTTAACAGGCCTTTACTGGTACAGTTGTTAAGTTTCAGTTTTGTAATATCAGTTTATATTAGTCGATCAAGATTCTGCATACAGCTAAAAGACACCAGTGTTGCAGGAAACATATTAAAAAAAGGCTGTCCTTTCAAAATCGTCCTCTGTATCTGCAGAAATCAGCAAGTTATTTGTTGATAGACAATGGATTACAGCACAGGTTGATCTGTAACTAGCATCCATTATTTTCCTGCACTCTCATAACACATTTTGTGATTACCCATTTAAGTGTGTTGAAAAAGATATTTAATCAAATGAAACACTTCTATGTTTAATAGTATGTGGAAAAGGGATAAAGAGTGTTCTTGGTGAAGTTGGAAGAAAATTTGGGGCCTCAATAGTGCCTGGCGATTGTGATTTTCAGTACTATGTGCCAAAAGACAAGGATGCATTTTTGAATGCAAACCTGTAAGTATTAGATTCATTATAGTCAAATTGTGCTCACCATGATCAAGTGCAGTATTCAATATTTTGAGTGTAGATCTATTCATTTGAAGCCAACCCATTATGGCCATTACACAGTTTTTTTTGGTTTCTAGAAATGTTCCTAAATATACATGTTAATGTTAGCTGTTAGGAATAAATCCTGTGGCTTTGTTTTTTTCTTCCATGTCTTTTTAGCAAAGATTTATTGCCAAATGGCTATCGAGTGGGCCCTATTGAAGACAGGCATCTGGGCTACATTCGAAAAATTCTGAAGCACCATAAAACTGTACATTCTGGTGAATTGTCTGATAAAACACAAGAAATATTGCTGAGGAAATCTTTCACGGCCTGCCTTTACAATACAGATGACAAACCCGTCACTTGGGCTTTTTTTGACTTGTCTGGAGAGTTAGTGGATGGATTTACAGATCCAGTTTATCGAGGACGAGGTTTTAGCAAAATTATGAATATATTCATGGAACAAGAAGGTCACAGACTTGGTCAACCACATATCCATAGGCTAATTGCCACTGACAACATGGCTGCACAGTTGGCAATGAAATCATTCTTGAAGCCTTTGCCACAGATCATGTTAACTTTTGATTATGTGCCACATACTAAATGTAAATATTGACCAAGATTTTCTCTCATTGGAGATAAGACCACAGCATCCTGGTGGTGGAGGAACTCTGTGCGTACTGGTTGATCAATAACATTTAATTAGTAATGTTTGGCAGTTTGATTGACAAGCATTTTGTGGTAAGTTGTTTCAAATATTTAAAAATGGGATATCCATAGCATTCTGTGCAGTAAGAGTAGATAGTGTTACAAATGACTAGCAAATTTTGAAACTTACTGGTCTGAATAATTGTTATAAAAGGTTTAATATTTTTAAATATTTATTGCTTTTTAATGAAAATGGAGCTATTTTGTTTATGGCCTTCATCTTTAGCCATATTGGAGTTTTAAACTTTCACCGTAACACCACCTCAAGATTGTTGAAAACGTGGTTATAAAGTTGCTTTTACCAAATATTCAAGAGTTTTGCACAGGCTTAGTGACTGTGACATATTTTCGGAATGTTTCTGATTTTACTTCCCCTTTTCCAGCAGGTTATTGTAATTTATATTTTAATAATGTTGCTGTGCCCGCATGTACATTGCCTGTTTTGTGAAATAAATTTTGTTTATATTTCCATACTACGATAGAGTGACAACAAATAGTATATTTGGCAAACCATGTGAAAATTTTTAAATGTTTCAAAGCCAGAAGCAAGCAAAAATAAAGGAAAACCAGTGATGAGTTACGGGAATCACAAAATGAGACAAAAATAAGCGTGAATGAAATTTCAAGATAGTTGGCAGAAAGAGTTTGCCTGGCTATTTTATGATGAGACACAAGTCTTGTTTTCCTTTCAAGCAAAAGCCAATGTGAGGTTGAACAGTCCACCAGTATATCCAAATAAATTGCAGCCCTTTCATGACTGATGCTTGCAAAAATTTCAAGCAAAATGTTCTCAAAGGCCATTAAGAATATGAGGTTCATAAAATAATCCAGAGTAAGTTTGACAGGAAGATTGGATTGGCTGGAACAGCATATTAATGCTTATATGTGCATTGAGTTCATGAACAAAACAATATGTAACAAATTTGACAACTCTTTAGGTATGTCCAGGCAGGCGTTTTACTGATTTAAGTTGATAAATAATATGTCAGAAAATCAAGAGTAATTCTTAGTCAAACTTACAGGACTGTCAAATCCTATGAGGCATTTACCAACTCCATGGCAAATGTGAAGTGTAAATAAATGGAGCAGCTCGATGAATACACTTGTAGTACAGATGAGTCTGTAAAAGAAAATGAAATTGTGTATGTATGATTTTGTGTGAATGTTACGACTCACACATTTTGCAGAACTAACCATAGCTGACCTAGCGGATGCAATAATTTTTTTTTTTTTTGGGGGGTGGGTGGGGGGGGGGGGGGCATGAACCAAAGCTTTGCTTTGCATTTTAAAAGCACTGGCGAGGGTGAACGTCATGTATTGTCATATCCACAAGAATTGGTGAGACTAGGTGGATTGCAGGTTTTGCACGTTTTTGATGGTGTTACTGAAAATCCTTGCACAAAATCTAAAGCTATCATGATTATGAGACAAGAAGCTTTTGGTGATAGTGTAATGGTCACTTTGAACTGGTTTACAAAGTGGCAACTGGAGTGTCTAATATGAACTCAAACTCTATGAAACTGCTTTCAGGCCTGTAAAGTTTTTGTCAAAAAAGCCCTTTGCAGTGAAGTTATCTGAAGAGGGCCACAGAAACCTGTCTTCTTGATTCCTTTGTTGTAACCACAAGAATTGATGGGACCAGGTGGATTGCCCATACTGTCTTGGCAAAAGCAAAAAAATTGGCAGACAGACCCTCCTTTGGATATGCATATATAAATCAGGTGATTATAGTTTTATTGGACAATTTGACAGAGTGTCATTTCGAAATTTTGTTAAGGCCAGTGGTTATCTTAACCCCCGAAATATTGGAAAGTGTCATTGCCTTGACTCTTGGGAAGGAACCTGATGTAATAATGCCATGACATAAAGAATGGTATCTGGCGTAGTCTGAAAAGTTGCATTTGGGTAAACTCACCAAACGCCACTCCATGCTGCAGTGTAAAATGCTTCCTTCCATTTAATAGCAAACTGCATGACGATTTGCTTTAATCCTTAGGTTACAACACACTACTAGACAGCACAAACAGCATCAGTAGTGGCAAATTTTAATAAAGAATTGTGATTATCAAACAAATCTCTGTTTGCATGAGTGTTAAAAGTATCTCCGTACTTATCTTCATCTTTATATCATCTTTAGGGGGCGTTAAAAGAATCATGAGGGACTATGCCCCTGGCCTAAGCAAGGCTCTGAGATTTATATGTGCCTCATCTCTTGGAGTGAAGTGGTTGACAAAGGTAGCATAAATAAGTTTAAACTGAGTGTCACCGAAAAGGAGAACCTGCAAAAATAAAGTATTGAATAGTGGGCTTATTCCAATACTCTGCCAAATGATAGTTGGGGACCAGAATTTTTGAGACCTAAAGGCATAAGATTGAGAACTTTCCCATAGTTTGGTACCCTCAATTCTCTGATTTTGTGAAACAGCTGAACATATTGCTTAACGGAATAAACATAACAATGGGACATATCAGGACCAATGAATTTGAACTGGGTGTTATCACGAGTTATGTGACCCCTGTTTTTATCTAACAAAAAGTATTCAGATGTTCACAATATGTTATTCTATTGTGGTGACAGTAATTCATAATTAAGTTATATTTCACTCTTATTTCACTCTTACCAAGCCGAATACCTTCCTACAAGAACTACAATTATGGATGATTCTTAGTAAATTGAATCTCAACCCTAATAAAACTGAATTTATTGTTATTGTTTCTAAGGCTTAACATCAGAAACTCTCCTCTCATTTTCCTGTCAATATACTTCGGAAGTTTTCTCTACCCTGCTGACATTGTCAAAAACCTTGGTGGTTAGTTTGATACTGACTCTTTCTCAGAATCTGGAAGGAAGACGTGTAAAACCTGCTTTCTCCAGATTCATGACCTTTATACAATTAGATGGTATCTTACTCAAGAAGTGGCTGTTCTTGTTGCAAAAGGCCTTGGTTAGTGGTCATCTGGACTCTGTTTAGACGTTTGTCATGTATGTCTATGGTACAGCCATCATAAAGCGACTCCACTGACTGCCTGCCAATTACCTCTGTATACTCAAAACTGCAACATTGGTTCACAGTTTAACACATTGGTTCTTCTAGCTATTTTGACCATCCTTTTCTCTGATCAGTTGCTCCTATAGTACCAGGAATAGTCATCCTGATCATCAATACCTGACGGTTCCTCCTTTCCACTCACTCTGCAAATCAGTCAAACACTTTGGCTTTTGACCTTTATATTATTAAGTTCCTTTTTAATGCAATATTCTTTTAAAATTCCTTGTGACCTTTACCTCCCTTACAACACTAAGATACACGATATCAAAAAGAGGTTGTCTGCAAATAAGTTGAAGCTAAACCTAGACAAACTGAATTCATTATTTTTGGTTCAAAAACACAACGTGAAAAACTCAACAAATATTTTCCAGTAAATTTTCTTGGTAATTTCCTCTCTCCTGCAGAGTTGCTCAGAAACCTTGGTAAATGGTTTGATACTAATTTTTACTTTTTGAAGCATGTCCAAAATATCTCAAAGTCCTGTTTTGCTCAAATCCGTGAACTTTAGCATCTCAAAGGATATCAGACATGTCATGCTGCTCTTATGGCTGAGAATGCTTTGGTTGGGAGTTAACATGACTACTATATTTCCTTGTTTAAGAGTCTCAGAGCTCTTGTTCTTTGTAAGCTGCAATGTGTTCAGAATAGTCTGGCAAGAATCGCTACCAACACCACAATGGACTCACACATCACACCTGTTGGTTGCCTATTGGACACTGAGAGTTCCTTTACAGGTGTACAAGTTCCTAGATAGTAGTCATCCAAAATGCTTTGTACCTTTCCATAAACCTAGACAAATTATTTTTATAGCACACACAAACACCAAGCTGATGGTTTGTTCTTTGAGGTCACACACTTTGCCCCTTCAGTATATAAGTCTACTAAGCATTTTGGCCTCAGCTTTGCTTATGATGTTCTAGAGATTTGAAATGATTTGCCTGGTGATGTACATTCAGCCACTTCTATCCACTCATTCAGAAAGAAGCTCAAAGCCTATCTCTTTGCACAAGCATATCCACCATAATTGCTGCTTTTCCTGGTATGTCTCCATGGTGCTGACCCCTGCATATGTCTCAGGTTAATGATTATAGTTCTCTACATCTTCTGTTTGGTGCGCCTAGAGTATGTTTTTAGATGGTGATTAGGCGCAATACAAATACTATTACAATATGTTGAACAGTAGTTGTAATTAACGCTCGATGATAGGAGAGGGTTATTGTGATCAGTTTGCTTCTGTCTGTTTGTCTGTCTGTGCACCGTTCCTCCCTTATAACTCAAAAACTATAACACCAATCGAGCTCAAATTTGGTGGGCAGATATTTCATGGGGTACAGACGGATTCTTCCAAATTTGGTGTAATTTGTGTGAAAATTAAAGTCAGGAGAGAGTTTTTCTTATTTTTAATTGGGAATACACGGTGAGACTGCTTCTCTTCATCACATATTTTGCTTTCTGGTGATGTCATTACTCAGTGATGTCACAATGCAATTGTCATTGTGAGGTCACAAACCTAGCTTGTGATACTTGCTGTCTTTAATTAGAAATATTTCTTCTCATTTTATGTTTTGAAATTCACATAAAGATAATAAAGAGAGGGGCGGTATAGTAATTATTTTAATAAACTATTATTTCTGTTTTATTTTCTCTTTTTTTTTCAATTCCTTGACAGTCGATCACAAAAGATTACCATGCATGATTTTCACCAAGAAGTGACCTTTATGCAATATTTTCACCTCCACCAGCAGTTTATGTTTTTGTTTGCTAATTGTTTGCCTATTTGTTTGGGTTTTTGTGTGTGTGTGTGTTTAGATTACTCCAAAACCAATGAACAGATCTTTATTAAAAATTTGTGGGTAGAACCTGATGGAAGGAAGAAGTTACTAAAAGATCTGGATCTTATTATGGATACAAAAAAATCATGAATTCTCAGAGGTCCCTTTTTCAATGTATTTTTAATGACTTTAGCTTTCTACTTGATATTTCAATGAAGATTTACATGTTTGGTTTTATTTTATTGTCTTCCTTACAATACTTTATATCACTTAAGAGACTGGTTATATGGAGTCGAGCGTTTTGCTCTCCCTGAGTGCATCTTGTTATTAATGTATCAAAGGTTTTTCAAATAGATTGTTGCTGATTGTGCCTACAAGTCATACCAAAGTAATGTCTGAGAAATTGAGAATTAGTGAAATTTTCTTCTTGCCAAAATTGTTACAATATGTACAAACCCCTTGGGACTTGTTTCAGATAAAGACTACATACTTTTTCAGATTATTTGTAGTAATCAACCCATATTTCCTAAGATGTGCTTTTGAAGCTGTGACCTTGTATGTATTCTGATAGTAAAGAAACATAAAGAAATATTTAATTATGGATATCTGAATATGTCAGATAAGGACTTTGACGTTTCAGTACTACAACCATTAAAGTCAACATATTACTTATTTATTTTTGTAATTAATATCTTTACAGTCATATGGGGCTTTCATTTCTAATAAAACCACAGTTAGCTCAGAAACAGTGCAAGATAGTACCATGTGGACGAAAATATTTTGCTCACAGGATATATGCAGAGTCATCTGACAGGTTTTTCCAAAAATCTTTTTTTTCTGTTATTTTTGGCGGTCATTTGGACGAAACTTTAGCCACCAGGATATACGCACTGTCATCTGGCACTTTTTGCCAAAAAAAATTCCCACACTTTTTTCAGCCATCTTTAATTTCTGCATAAAATATGATAACACATTTATCTCGGAAGCAGTGTGCGATAGCAATTTGGACAAAATGATGCAAAAAATAGAGAGATTTGGACCAAATTGATGGTCCACAGGGTTATACACATTTGAGTAATTTGACAGGTTTTTCTAAAAATCGTTTTCCTTCCATTTTCGGCAGTCATCTTGAAAGGTAACAATTCCCTTTTTCGAAAATGGTGTAAGATAGAGCGATTTGTACCAAATTTATGGTCCACATGATATATGCAGAGTCATTTTCCCGCCAAGATGTTTTGGTGGCCATCTTGAATTTTTGCAAACCCCTTCCAGTTGTAAATGACGAATCAGATTTGCTGGGTAGTTCTCCAAGATTATCTGATTGGACTAGGGTTAAATCTCCTTTGATTTGTTTATGTGTGTCTTGATCCAAACCTAGTTTAAAATGTGAAGTATTTAGGTTCAAATTCAATTGATTATACTTTACTTTATATCCTACTCTTGGACAATATTTTGAGTCGCAGGCTAATGCACTACATTAAGATATCAGGGTTGAAGTTTAATTTCCATAGGGATGACATTCATTCAACTTTAAGTGTTAGTATTTGTGAATTTGTTTATGGATTTGGGTAATATGTGTGAGCGGAAATTGTCTAAACTGTGGGGTGTGGGGTTTGGATCTGAACAACAGCTCAAATGCATAAATTAATATAGTGGTCCACAATTAGATCCTGTTGCTCCTTTGCTAGTCTGGATAGATTTTCATCTCACTCCCCATAGTGCCTGACAGTAGCTGCTCATTTGGTTCTGTGGATCATCTTCAGGATTTCGCTGAACAGACACCCCAAGATACTACTTCATGAAATTATGCAGGATCAACTTAAGAGAGCAATATTTGTGGCCACATATCTCGAGCCTGCTGTAGTGTGGGCTGGAGAACTCTAAGGTGATGCGCTAGGATCTCAAATGCATTTTCAACCAACCTTCTGCCCCTTGAGATTCTGTAGTTATAGATCTTCTCATTTCTATGCTATGCTATTCTGTAATTTTATGGCACTTAATCTCTGCCGGGCAGACTCTAAGGCACAACTTCAAAATCCAATTAAAAATTATCTATCCATAGCCGTTTGCCCAGTCCAGTACCACAGAGATAGAGTGTATGCTAAGTTGGGAATGCCTTTTTGATGCCAGGTGAGAGTCGGGGTAGAATGGACCTCATCAGGCAAATTGTTCCAAACTGTGGGAGCATCAAAATCAAAGCTGTGGCCAAAGTGGTTTTTTTATTTATGTACAGATGAAGAGCACTGAGGAACCTCCAAGAACCTTTTATCTGGACAGTTGTATCTTGTACTATATCTTCCACAATGAGTAGACAAAAGGGAGTCAAAGCAACTGGGATGACCACTGTGAAGAAACTTGTAAACTAGAGTGGCAGTTTTGAAGATACAGCGAAATTCAACTGGGACCCAATGGAGTCACTTGAGAATAGGAGATGTCTGTGTGTATTTGTTACAGTTTGTGACAATCCAAGCAAGTGTGTTTTGAAAACACTGCAGTTTGCCTATGTTGAGACTGGACGGACTCCTGAAGAGGGACTTTACTTTATGTTCATTTCAAATGACAAGTAGACTTTCTTTGCTGCATTGGCAGGAAACTGGTAAATCCTGCCAATTTAACTTGGAGTCATGCATTATTTGCTGTTTGGATGTTTCAACATCAGAACTTTGAGATAGCTTGTGTATTTCTCAAGTCTTAACCATGACAGTTATCTGTCATAATGCGATTTTATTTGGGTTGATCATAGAGGAAGACACATAAAGTCAGATAATAAACCAATGTGGTGATCATGGTTGTTTATTGAACTGCCATGACCATGAGAGATCGCGAATCCACGTCTTCTTTATTTTGTAAATTATTTGTCTGGCAATTACTTCCAATGCTTTAATATTGAAGGTATTTTGTCTTTTTATTCTAAAATAAGATTGTTAGGAGACAAATCCACCATATTGTCTTCTGATTTCTCGCATGTTATATCAAGAGTGATCAGCCATTGCTGGTGACGTCATCACTTTTTCTGTATACACCAGCCGGAGTTTATATTTGCTGGAAGTGATTTGTAGGTGCAGTTGGGCTGCTTCAGTGGCTGAGTACTGCATTGTGGAATGTATTTTGTGTCATGCACCTACCGAATAGGCACCAAATGTTCTCTATATAAGGGACGGAAATTGAATCATTCTTCAGTGTAATGAGCCGCTGTAACGGAAAGGTTCACTCATTGATTCTGACTTTTACTGATACTTATTCATATGTTATCTGGTTTGCTTTGTCTATTTTCGGATCCAGTTGCATTAAATGATATCTTCTATCTTATTAAAAGTTTAGAGAAACTCTCAATAAATTTTGTTTGGTAGTTTATTAATATTCTGTCATTTTGACAGATGGGGGTGTTTCCCTCCCATTTGTGTACAAACAAATGCTTGTAATGGGGTCATTTCATGCTGTGGTTATGTAACAATGCTGGAGTAAATATTATTCCAACAGATAAAAATTATTTATTAGTAATAATCTACACTGTACAATAACATAAACTAAAATCTAACAATAATACTAAGACATTACTAAAATACTAAATTAAAACTAACCACTAAGAAAGTTGGTGTTAATACTGACTGTACAAATGCAAGCAACATGTTGAGGTTACTAAGTTACTAACATTACTAAAATTAGTAATACTTTACTTTGCCACTAATTAAAACCCACAAGTCAGCCAGGCTTTTTACAATCCTTCCTGGACTACATGTAACACAGAGATTACTAAGAGGGGATTGTTAATGGTGGTTGGGTTTAAGTGTGATATGATTTACCCCTGAATATGTGTAACAATACATGTAAACACGGGGGAGGGGGGGGGGGGGGTCGGAGGGAGAATTTTCAAATATTCCACGTCTGATCACTTCCAAGTTCCACAGTAAACAAAATAAGGCGCCAAACTGTGGTCATGTGACTAGCTTCCCAACCTAGCAATCACTTAAGGTAGGTCTATAAGTACTGCCATAACTTCTGGCTTGAGAGGCTAAGCCCCTAATAGGCCAAGCCAACATTATCTCATGGTTGTGATATTTCCATTCTGACTGATAGCTGGAGTATTTTTGGTGATTGGTGATAGTTTGGATGCATTATTTGATTGAATATGGGAGTGCTATTATTTTGACTGATACCTGCAGTACTTTTGGTAATGTACATTTGATTTCTGTTACACAGTATATATATTATATATAAATACATGTTTATTTAAAATAAACACACATTTAAAATTATGTTATTACTTGTTCTTTACAATTTTTAACTTACAAAAAATAAAAAAATATCATCAGCTGGGTCTATTGGCAGAGGCGTCAATAATTACAACTCTTTTGGTGATCTTGCCAATCTAAAGCTGATAACTAGTGACCTGCCAACTTGAACACAACGCAAACTAACTACTTTTGAACTGCAAATTTAGTTATTTGGCGCAGGGTCGTTACACTAGCCAAGTGACCATATGTTGTACAGAATATGCAACTTAGTTTTTTTTTCAAAAGATAGTATTGTACCAATTTTCCAAGAATTATAATGACACAATTCAAGGGATTTGAAAAAAAAACACATGAAGTGATGGAAGTGAAGTCCCCTGCTAGAAATGACATTTTGAGAAATAACACATTGCGCCATCTTGATGATCTTGAAAATCGTGAATTTTTTTCTGCCCACACTTGAGAAGGGAGTCCAGAGTGATCAAGTCAGGGAGTAGAGCTGAAATTCAGGCAATTATAGTTTCTAACACCAGTAAGTGCTTATCTGAATCATAGAGAAAAAGCCATCTAATCTATTGCCCTGCAATGTATCCTACTCAAATCGCCCTCCCCCAGAATATAAGTGAGTACTATTTAACAGAAGCCATGGGTTTAATCTAATTTAAAATCCACTCAACGCTTATAAAAGACTTAACTACTTGTCATAGCAATGTGATTAAACAAAGTCATTGGAAGTAGAAATAATATGTACTAACATAAAACACTTAAACAGTAATGGCACAGTCATAATTTTCCTTGTGGTCATATTTCTTTTGACCTCGATGACCTCATTCTAATAGCTACAAAAAGAGGCCCTCGTATCTGTGTAGCACATATTGAAGAAAAGGTGTGCACTAGCTTTTACATACTGGTAGGTCATCACAAACAAAAAGTCAAATACATAACATGGCAATTTGGTACATGCTTAAAATTACCACAGAATATAGTAAGCAATGAAATAAACTGATTGGGGAATCCTGATATAAAATTACAACTTAGAAACTCTATATTCTGATAGTTGATTATGTCGCAATTGTCACAGTGGTTTTATTAAGAAATGTTTTTACTTTTGCAGTGTTATTATTATAATTATTATATTATAATAGCTATTCATCTGTTGCTTTGCATATCATACCCACAAAGGGGAGCTTGGTTAACAAAAGTAGTGATCAATGGAATAGTCAAGAGATGATCTAGGTCAGAAACCCATGGTTAAGGGTGTGGTCCGAGGGAAGAGTGTTAAGTAGGTAAGCTTAAGTTAAATAGATAAGTCTTAAGATGTCTCCTAAAGGATGTGACAGAGGGTCTCAGTTCCTCAAGGTCAGACCAAGTGACACAACCAAGTGACCACTAGGGTCAAAATCAAAGATGCATTGCGGGTTAATATATATATTTATTATCATTAAACAACAATGAAGCCACACTACAGATTATTTACAATTCATGAAACAATTAAGTCTGGCACAGGGTCACCTTAAATTTAAGTCGAATTTAAGGGGGCTTAAATTGATTTTGATATAAGGTCAAGTTAGTTGAAGGAGGTAAAAGAACCTCATACAGATTTGAAGAAATAAGATTACATACTGAAGGTGGGCCTGTGCCAGAAATAAAAGATATACTAGTATTTAAAATGTTAAAATGGTGACATGGTAAAGTTTTAAAATTTTTACTGAATTGGATTTAACCAGCCACACCAGGGTATACTAGCAAATGACATGACTAATTATAATTGATTCACTGTGTGGTATGTTTACATGCTATGAACAACCCATAATATATAAGTTTGACACCAAGGTTAGATCCTTGGGTTCAAAGGTCACTAAAACAGGGTCCAAGCTCACTAATGCTTGACAATGAATGACCCTTCAATGTAGAACCTCTAGCATTTGATGACATTATAATGTGATTTAAAAATTTTGAATATAGTATATACATAACATCATGCCCTGAATTGGATTTAACCAGCCAAACCCCAGCAGTAGGAGTAGAATTAGAGACCAGACAACTTATTTTTAAACATCTCAGCCACTTGATCCCCAGCATTGGCATCATCTGTGATATACCTCCACACACAGTCCGACGTCCAGGTGCCATGTCTCTGTATGTTTTGCAAGTTGACATTATTGTTGAAAGCAAAAGTAGCACCCGAACGCCGGAATGTGTGTAGAGTAAAGCCAGTGCCCTGCAAACCCAACCTTGATAAAATTAAAGAAAAATGCCTCTTGACCTTAGAATCAGTAAGTGAGGTCCAAATTGAATTCTGCTTATATTGGAACAATGGAAGATTTGAACCCTTAGGAGTCAGTGTTAAGAGGTTGGAGATGGCACAAACTGGACACAGTGGAGAGCCAGCAATTCTAGGTACAGAAATAAGTTTCACTTGATTGTTGTTTTGCATGGTCTTGGACCATTTGACCAGGATGATAATTTTTCCTGGTTTGAAGATTATGTCCCCCCTTGCTAAATGTCTAAGTGGGGAAAAACCAGTACATGAATGTGGAACAAAATTTGATAACCGTAGAAAAGAGAAAAAACTGAGTAAATAAAGACCTTTAAAAATCTGCCCCATATATGTGAGGTCACATTGTGATACAATTTCCTTGAGAAGTTTGACATCGATTATTTTGTTCAGTTTAACCTGGAGAGGGGCATGTAACTGAACTGCTTTTTGATAGTACTTGAGCCTGTGGTCACTAAAGCAGGCCACATCCAGACCAAATACTAAATTTACTTTTGATGGCTGATAAGTAGTTAGCCGTTTGAGGGTGCTTTACCCCATTATAGTATAGACACTCCAAAAAACATAGGAGGTGGAATACATTCACCTGAGGTACTGCCCAGCCCATGAACACAGTGAAGGCCAGGAAGGTGGAAAATAGGGTAGCATAAGCCCTCTTGGTGGAATCTGCAAATGCATTTGACTGTCAGGAGGTGGCAAGCTTGATGAGACAGGCCTCTGCAGGAGATCAGGCTGCAAAATCATGAATAATAAACTATATAGATTCATCAGTACACAACAATTCTTCATTTACAGCAACCCATGTAACATGGTGAATCAATTCCTGTAATTTTTGAAAATTGTTACATGTAATAAACCATCTAGACAGCAGGTCAGCGACTGTGTTACATCTTCCTGCTACATGTACTACCTGTAAATTAATGTTACATGCACTGAGCCACAAAAATATGTTCCTGGCAATCTTACAAAGAAATTCATCCCTTGCTTTACCAGTGTTGAGTACTGAAACTACAGCTTGGTTGTCACAATGAATTAGTACCCTGTGGCCTGCCCATTGGGAGTGCCACACTTTTAAGGCTACCAGAATATTAATCATTTCTAACGAGGCAATATTAATATTTTGCCAAGCCTTTGGCAATGGCAAGGCATAGACTTGTGCCTCATAAATAGCCCCCAGGCCAGTTGTACACGCATCTAGGTAGACATTTCTATTAGGAGTATACTGAAAATACGTTACACCATTATACACTGGGAGGAAAGTATTGAACCACTGTAAATCTCGTTTAAAGCTTTCAGTAAGTGTGATTTTTGTATTATCGTAATTTTCTCTGAGTAATTTTTACATCCTGTTTAGGAAAAAACAAGAGTACTTAATGCACTTAGTAACATAGAGTAATGAACCCAATAACGACTGCAGGTCCTTTTTAGCACAGTAGTTTTTTGCAGCCCTTTGAGAGCACATCTGCTTGATAACTTGTAATTTTTCAGTAGGAATGGAGATGGTAAGTGTTTCTGTGTCAACTAATATACCTAAGCATACTACTTGTGAGATGGGAGGTACCAATTTCTTACTACTAACAGTGAGACCAAGTTCTTGTAACAGTGCCTGTAATCGAGTGTAGGAATCGTTTATTTTTGATGGTAAAGACACACATAGAAAATCATCTATATAATTCCATATTTTGTGACCTTCTGAGGTCATAATAAACCGGACTGCGTCGGATATACGTTGAAAAATTGCGGATCCGTGCTTAAATCCGAACGGCAGCGACCGATCGATAGAGTAATTCTCCCAGTGAAGGCCTAACAGATCCAGGTCTCCTGGGTCTATGGGAACATGGCGAAAGGCTCTACTGATGTCTACTTTGAAAATTTTACATCCTTTGCCAAGGACAAAGTCCACATCCAAATATCGATCAGAATGAACACTTGAATTTACAGACTGCCCCTTGGGCCAGCTAAGATCGATAATCACTCTCCTCTTGTCAGAACTCGATTTGTCTCGTGTGATGAATGGGCTTGTATGCAATTGTTCAATTGGGGGGTCCTTAAACGGCCCCAACATGGCCCCATGATTCATTTCATCTGTAAGGTAAACATCGACATGAGAGGGATACTGTAATGCACTTTTGTGATTAATTTTTTCACTTTGGATGTTATGACACCAATTATAATCCAGAGGGAAGCCATATTTGATTAATAGTGGAAGTTGCCAATCCCAATAGTCTTGGAGATAGGACTTCCACTTCACAAAATTCAATTGTGAGTGAACAGGCATTTGTAAACCCTGTTCTGCCATCATGACATAATAATTTATGCAAAGCTAGAATATTTGTGCATACAGAGTTAGAATTTTCATCCTGGATGCGGTTGCGTAACCCATAGATGGGAATGAAGCCAAAGAATTGTTTATTTTGTTCCAAAAATTTTTTATTTTCTGTGGCCCCTCTAGCCAATCGCAAGCGATCACTTTTGCATGTAATATTGATTTCTAAAGAGTATTTGTCTCCGGAAAGCATACCAGAGTTGAAATTATCGCCTGCAGTGCCCTCCATGGGACACTTGCTCAAACCTGTACAAGGAAGCATTTGGTCTACGGTAGTAGGTGTTTTGTGGTGATTTAGGTAGTTAGTATTTGTGTTATTCGTTTCGCATTCGTGAAGCAGTTCCGGCATGGCCCCTCCAGTGAATAAATGCACAACATTCTTACCTTTATTCACCGTTCGCTTCTGTTTTTTGACATTCACAGTCTTACTTGTGTAACGTTGTCTGTCACCCTTTACATCCACAACAGCACTAGAATCACATTTGTCAACAATACAATCTTCTACAGGCAAAGCTTCAAACCGATTGTGACTACAAATACTAACACTACTACTACAATACTGTTTGCTACGTGAATTATTCACTCTTGACTGATTTCCAGAAGGACAAAGTCGTGGTTCTGTGTACACACCACTGTTACCACTCTTCAAACCTGTTTTCAGCGTTTGATTACCATACCATTTGACACTTGTGCCCTGAGATATTTTGCCTTTTGGTTTACTGGCCATGTGGTCACAGGTTCGAGTATGAGACTGTGAAGTCTTTTTGACAACATCAGAAAACAATACATTTGGTTTAGTAAATCTATACATTGAAATTAGTCTTTGTACATTTTCTACATCTAACAATTGCGTATCATGAAAGTTAGTATTATACACGCATCTATCTTTGTATCTGTCGTTATGTACACTTTTCATAGTATTTTTATTAACCACTGCACCACTGCAGTGGTTACCTAGTTTTTTGCTGGTATCTTTTGTGTGCAACTTTTTGTGGTGTGGGTTCCATTACAGTTCTCACACACATAAAATTGGCCTGCTGTTTTATGATGAGTAGGGAATCTACAAGTACCTTCCTGGAAGTACTTGCAGATCATGGAACTCTTGTTGTATGTAGTGTTTGATTTTTTAGAAACCGTGGCAGAGGTTTGAACCCCAGTAACGTGTCTTTGGGCATGAGCCCTACGAAATCGGTCCACCTTATCCGTTTCAACCCATGAGACCCTATCTGCTTCCATATTTGTAAGTAATATAGCATGGCAGGCTTTAGCTGAGCCCCACGAAAAATCTGATGCATCTTCCATCAGATTAGCTAAGTAATCAAGCATAGCCGAGCGAGATTGTTCGGATTTTTCTTCCTGTATACATCTCACAAAGCCTGATACCCATTGGGTGATACTCAGATCGTCGTAGGTGGGTCGAGTCTTTTGATTGCCTGTGAGAATAAAATTTTGGGGCCAATCTACAGATTTTTTGACAAAAATGTCACCAGGTCCCCCATGTTGAGACTTCACTCTACCTTTGGTAGTTGATTCGTTAAGTGTACGCAACTCTGCCAAGCGCTTTTCCACCTCACATTGCACAGATTCGTTACTCCTCAAAAATTCAATTGAGGGGACCACACTTTGATCAATATTCGCTTCCGTAACATTACTGTCAAGAACCGTGATACTGTGATTGGAAACCGTGGCAGTGCCATGTTGGCCTCGAGAGGTAGAAGGAAGTGGACTTACGTGTGAGCTACCCGGTTCCAGTGCAGCCTCGGTACGCCGCACCCTCCTGTCCATCAACTCCATTTGTTCCCCTATTTGCTGCAATTTATTCAAAATCTGATCCGAAACTGCAGGACTATCGGATGTAGAGGAGGATGCGGCTACCTCACTAGTACTGGAAAAGGACTCACCTGCCAACTTCATTTGACATTTCTTTCCAACTGGCCGCTCGTGTTCCTTCTGGCATTTAGAGCAATGAAAATTTTTCAGCATTTTTATTTTGATCTGAGCTAGGTAAAACAAGTAAAATAGAAACTAAAATGAATTGTAAAATAAAATATAAGATCGATGCTCAGATCAAAAACATGTAACTTCTTCAACTTTCAAGTGAGTGTGGCGCCAATATTAAACAAAGGCTGGCTTTTATAGTAAAATTATTTAAGCATGACCACCCATAATGCAATATTCTGGTCTGGTCCCAGAACTGAGACCTCTGCCCCGTATCTGGTCACAGGCCCAGTTTCTAATGTGGAAAAGAAGACAGTTCGAGAGGGATGGGGCATAGTGACTGAAGGACTTAAAAATACCTGTGTGATCTGTGTTGTTTTGGTTACAGGAGGGGATATGAAAGAACTTAGGATTTTAGGCTCATATGTCTACCATTTGAGGCGTACGGGTGGATTATTTCACTGAGGTATTCTGGTTGGCCATGTTTTAGAAGTTTGTATGTGATAAGGCCTATTTTAAATTAAACCCTGTCCTTAATCATAAGCCAAAGAAGTGCTTTTAATTTTGTGTGATATGGGAAAACTTGGAAGAACAAGCGACAAATCTGCAGGGAGAGATTTGAATAGACTTCGATCGTCTGAACTCAATGTCAGTGAATAATACAAATGAGCAATTGATGCAGTCTAATCTACTACTGACTAAACACTTGCCAAATAGATTGATGTTTTATGGTGTAAGAGGTGAAAAATTCCATAAACGTCTGTTGTATATACTCTGTTAGATTTTGTGACTAGTGACACATGGTCCAAGAGCGACAAGCTGGTGTTGAAAACAACTCCAAAAGTTTCGGCATTTTATTCCAATGACACCTAGTTTCCAATAATATTCATAAGAAAAAGAGGAAGGTGTTGTTTTTGATTGTTTTATTAAGAGTTTTTCTTCATACACAAATGTATAGTTAATTTGTGCTTTGTTGATGTGTTTTCTTACAAATAAAGTTCACAATTCTCCATAGTATAATGAAACCAGGTGATGTGTAACTTTCAGTTGCAAATTAAAATATGCACATCAAAATATATTGGATATCAGTTCAAAATTTGGAAAATGTACACTCAACTTACAACAATATGTGAAATACTGATGGCCTGTCCCAATATGACCCAAGCTGGTAATGATATGGTCACACCTCTTCCTTACAGTCGCATCTGTATGTAATTACCTTCCACTTGATGAGCTTGTTCTTATGGATTCAGAGAAAAAAAACAGGCGAGCTGCAAAGCTATCAGAGACATGAATAGTGCACTGAAGTGGTCACCCATCTCAGTACTAACTTAGCCCATTGCCGTTTAACTTCAATAAAGAGACAGGCACTCATACATTATGCTAAAATTCATAAAAGTGATCCCTAGAAACAGGAGCCTTGCTAGAGCTGGCACTTAAAAATATCCATACCATTGCTGTCTAAACATTTTGACTGGTGTTGAATGACAAAGAATGCATCTTACTCGAATATGACACTGTTCAAACATCATCAAACCACAAGTGAAGGAAGATGAGACCATTTTATTGTAGAAATAATCCATGAGTGATCATGGTTTTACACGGCATTTAACCATGGCACTTCCGGTAATAATTTTACGAAGCCGAAGGCTGAGTAAACTATCCGGAAGTGACATGGTTAAATGGCGTGTAAAACCATGAGCATGAGTGGATTATTACTATTCTAACATGACATTTAAGCTTATTTTTGAGGCTTTTTAAATTTTTTTTTAAATTTTTGCAAGGAATAAATTGTTTCACGTAGATTTGTTTACATTGTGGTGACCTTAGCAACCGGCTGTTCCATCCATTGTAGCTTTATGTGGGTGTTCCACCACACGACTAAGGCTCCCGATTAAGGGTTTTTGAGGGTCGGTTTTAAATATTTGCTTAGTCCCAGACCTTCTGTAAGGGTCGTTTGTTGTCGGTTGGGGCCGTGTGAAAAATCAAACATGTTTGATATTTCACACGACTACAACCGATTCATATTTCCCGCCGTCAACAAAATGTCCAGTCCCAGGCGTCCTCAGGCCTCCTCACACCCAAATTTACACAGTCGTGTGTTGTCCCAGGCCGTCTGCGACCCTTAGTCCCAGACCTCCCTAGCTTAGTCCCAGGAGGCCAGTTGTTAATCCCAGACTCAAATATGATGCGTATGAATTTCATGCGTGTGAAAGTGGGTCGGTTGCATTAGTCCCCGAAAGCCTCAGACTGTCTGCGGTGTCCTGGGACCCAAAAATCAAGGTCTGGGACTAAGAACTGACTAAGGGTAACCGACCCTAACCGATCCAAACCGGCCTCCCCAGGACGCCTGGGACCACGCATTTTCAGTCTGCGGCGGCCTGAGGACGCCCCAGGAGGCCTGGGACTAACAACCAATTAGGAACCGACTGTTTTCCGCGTGTCTGAAATGAAATCGAGGCAATGAGGGGGTCTGGGACTATATAAGCGACCGCGCACACATTGTCGTTGTTACTGACTGTTTGGCTACTGAGAGACGTGTGTCACAGATTTGTAGGGGTTTTCAGGTTTTATTTTATATTTTATATACTTGAGCTTAGGGCAAATTTCACAGTTAGGAGACACATTTTACTATTTTTTTATTATTTTGTCGACTGGATTATGAGGAAAGAGAAAGGAGGGAAGAGAGGAAGGAAAAAGATGGATGAGAGGGAGAAGGAAAGTCAAGTAGAGGAGAGGAGTGAAGTTATTACAGAAGAAGGAACTGAGAGGAGAGAGGAGGAGGAGATTCAGGAAGAGCCAGCTATTGGGGAAGCTGTGGCAGAAGAAGAAGAGAGGTGTGAGGAAGATCCGGAGTGCCATTCTTCAGCCAAGAGAGCCAGGGTGTGTGCCACTTTTACAGACAGCCAGGAAGTTTCCATTGTGGAATTTGTAAAGCTGCACCCTGAACTGTATGACAAGGAACATTCATGTTTCCACGACAGGACCAGAAGAGAGGCTCTCTGGGCAGAAATATCTGCAGAACTGAAGCTCCAGCCCTTTGATGTGAGACGTTGGTTCGAGTCCCAGCGAACCCGTTATGGGAAGCTGTCTAAGCTCCAATCTGGCCAAGCCCCGAGGGAGATGACCAAGAGACATTCCTGGGTCTACCAACAGATGGGTTTTCTTAAAACCCACATCAGACGAAAGGGGGCCAATAGAAGTTCAGGTTTTGAGGCCAGTCCAAATACCAGCAGGCAGGACGAATCACGTGGCTTAACTACTGATACAGAACACCTCGAGTCCAGTGTCCTGAGGGAGAGGAGTCAGTCCATCATTACATCAACGCCCGTTTCAACTACAGACTCCAAGATTCTCGAACACTTTGAGCAGATGAGGACACTTATCTCAGGTTTTCTGCATCAGAAGTCAGACAGAAGGTCTGAAATGAAATCGCGTGTCTGAAATGAAATCGAGGCAATGAGGGGGTCTGGGACTATATAAGCGACCGCGCACACATTGCCGTTGTTACTGACTGTTTGGCTACTGAGAGACGTGTGTCACAGATTTGTAGGGGTTTTCAGTTTTTATTTTATATTTTATATACTTGAGCTTAGGGCAAATTTCACAGTTAGGAGACACATTTTACTATTTTTTTATTATTTTGTCGACTGGATTATGAGGAAAGAGAAAGGAGGGAAGAGAGGAAGGAAAAAGATGGATGAGAGGGAGAAGGAAAGTCAAGTAGAGGAGAGGAGTGAAGTTATTACAGAAGAAGGAACTGAGAGGAGAGAGGAGGAGGAGATTCAGGAAGATCCAGCTATTGGGGAAGCTGTGGCAGAAGAAGAAGAGAGGTGTGAGGAAGATCCGGAGTGCCATTCTTCAGCCAAGAGAGCCAGGGTGTGTGCCACTTTTACAGACAGCCAGGAAGTTTCCATTGTGGAATTTGTAAAGCTGCACCCTGAACTGTATGACAAGGAACATTCATGTTTCCACGACAGGACCAGAAGAGAGGCTCTCTGGGCAGAAATATCTGCAGAACTGAAGCTCCAGCCCTTTGATGTGAGACGTTGGTTCGAGTCCCAGCGAACCCGTTATGGGAAGCTGTCTAAGCTCCAATCTGGCCAAGCCCCGAGGGAGATGACCAAGAGACATTCCTGGGTCTACCAACAGATGGGTTTTCTTAAAACCCACATCAGACGAAAGGGGGCCAATAGAAGTTCAGGTTTTGAGGCCAGTCCAAATACCAGCAGGCAGGACGAATCACGTGGCTTAACTACTGATACAGAACACCTCGAGTCCAGTGTCCTGAGGGAGAGGAGTCAGTCCATCATTACATCAACGCCCGTTTCAACTACAGACTCCAAGATTCTCGAACACTTTGAGCAGATGAGGACACTTATCTCAGGTTTTCTGCATCAGAAGTCAGACAGAAGGCAGCCCTTCTTTGACTACGTGGCATCAGAGGCCAAAAAGATGACTCAAGAAGAATTTGAAGAATTAAAGGGCAAGATATTTAGAGACATCAAAACTATTAAGAGTAACTGCAGACGTCAGCCATTGCCCAGAAGATCAGCCACTGTTACCACGGAGTCCCAGAGGGTTGGCCTACTGCCAACAACCACTCCACAGGCATCTAGTTCCACTCAAGCAGCAGCTAGCAGCAGTTTTGTGTACTATACACCAAGCCCCATTGGCTTCAGCAACCCTACATCTGTCCTAACTGTACAGGACGAAGGGAGCAGACACAATCTGAGTGGAATCTTGAGCCAGCTACCAGATCTGACATCAACACAGATCGTCGAGCAGCCTCAGCAGCAGCAACAACCGCAGCAGCAGCTCTTTACTATCACCACTTCAGCACCGCCTCAACAGCAGCCTCCTCAGTAGCCATCCAGTCAGGGTGGGTCTTTGAACTGCCAGGCCCTTTTCAGGGCCACCAAATCTTCCAAAAACAATTATTCAGCTACATGTTATTCCAATTCCCCTCCCAAAACAAAAAAGTTCAGTACAAATACTTATCACAAGAAAAAAAAAGTTCAAGTCCAACACCTACACCACCCCAAACATGAAACAAATAACCCATGGTACCACACATAACAAAAAAGGCCACATAAAAAAATTTAAAATAACTCCCAATATGGCCATTAATCAGCCCATTTTTAGAATAAAATTCATGGGATAGTTTAAAATCTGTAATTGAAAAGTCCAACACTTACACCTTCCCTAGAGTTAAAAGTCATTATTACATACTTGCCAACCCACAAACAGAAAGGGTAAGAAACCCAACATCCAACTACCAATAATAAACCCAACCCCAGTAACCACCAACCAAGAAACACAAAAACCCAAAATTAAGTAGAACCCATGCCAACAAACTGACAAACTATTTTGCAAACACAATCCCCCATTATTGAAAGCAAAACTAGTTCCATGGTTATATTTCCCACATTTTTGTGATTAGAAGTGAAGATTTAAAATTGAATATTTCCATAAAAACATTTCTGCTACAAATAAATTTCCAAGCCATGAACAAAAAAAATTGGTGAAATTATGATGTGGATTTCAAAATATATAAAAAAATAATTCAATTTAGGATATTATGTGCGACTTTGTGTTTGGCTTTTGTTTAACAGTGGGTTTGTCTGTTTGTTGGGTGAGTAAGTTGTGTTTGTCTGTTTGTCCGTCTGAACAAGTTATGTTTGGCATGGGGTTTGTCTGTTTGTCCGTCTGTACAAGTTATGTTTGGCATGGGGTTTGTCTGTTTGTCCGTCTGTACAAGTTATGTTTGGCATGGGGTTTGTCTGTTTGTCCGTCTGAACAAGTTATGTTTGGCATGGGGTTTGTCTGTTTGTCCATCTGTACAAGTTATGTTTGGCATGGGGTTTGTCCGTCTGTAGCAAACATAGCTGATTAATTGTTTTTGGAATAATTGGTAGTCCTGAAAAGGACTGTTATAGTTAGTCCTGAAAAGGACTGTTTACTGCAGCAGGACTTATATTCTGCCATCTTGCCAGGCCACTGCTCCCTCATTGTTGAAGTAGTCCTTCAGGTAATCCCTCTGTCTCTTGGCTTCTCTGGCAGGGTTTCTGTCTTGGCCACCACCAGCAGCACCCCCAATCAATCCACAATCATCAGGTACATCATCATCATCGTCCTCCCCAGGCTGCTGACCACCAGGTTGACCTTGATACTGGCTTCTGAGTATGTTGTGTAGAACAACACAGGTCAAGACCACTTCCCTGACTGTTGCTGGGGGTAGTTCAATGGTTGTCCTCATCACCCTGAATCTTGACACAAGGATGCCAAAAGCGTTCTCCACCACTCTTCTGCCCCTTGAAATTCTATAATTGGCAATCCTTTCCTCTCTGGTTAACATCCTTCTGCCATAGGGTTTCATGAGCCAGGTCTTCAGGGCAAAAGCATCATCTGCCAGGATGAAGTAGGGGACATCTCTCCCACCCTGGGTTATAGGAGCTGGGTCAGGGAACCCTATCCTGCCATCCTCAATCCTCCTCTTCAGCTGAGAGGCATTAAATATCTGGCCATCCGAGCAGGATCCTTCAGTACCCACATCCACCCATCTAAACTTGTACTGTCCATCTACCAGGGCCAACATCACAATGGAAAAGAACCCCTTGTAGTTGTGGTAGAGGGCTCCAGTGTTCTTGGACTTCTTCAGGGCCACATGCTTCCCATCCAGAGCTCCCAGGGCATGTGGAACATTCCACCTGATCCTGAATTCCCTCTCCAGTTCTTTCCACTGATCTGGGGTAGTAGGACACTTCAGGTACTCCCTGGTGAACTCATCCTGGATGGCCCTGCAGACCTCTGGTATAAACTTGGAGATGGTGGATCTTCCAACCCTGAACTGACAGGACAATGATGTGTAGGACTCTCCAGTGGCCAGATATCTGATGGTGAGGGCTAACTTCTCCCCAACACTGATTGGTGCTCTGTAGTTGGTGGCCTGCCTGGCTAGGTGTGGTTCCAGTCTGGTCTTAATCATTTCAAAAAATTCTGGGGTCATCCTCATGTAGTTGGTGAATCCTGGAATGTCTGTGGCATACAGATCAGCCATAATGTTGTGGTAGGCCCCCCTCCCCTCTCTCTGCATTAGCCATGGCCTGACCCACTTGTTGTGCCTTCTTCTAGGTCTCTGTATGGGTGCTGGTGGTGCTGGTGGTGGTTGCTGTGGTCGACGTAAGAAATGGAAATACATGATTATTTGTAACTGAATAAAAACCAAAAAAGCCCTAAGTTGTTGTTGAATCTGTCTTCCATTAAAAGGTGGCATCCTGCTGTGTTCCTAGAAAAGCAATGATGATTAGATCGCGAATTTTATATATGTATACCCAGAAAATCCAGCAACTTTGGAAAACAATAATCGGGGATCCTGGTCTGGGGAAGACTGAGGAGGCCTGAGGACGCCTGAGGACGCCGGTAGTTAATCGTGGGTTAGTCGGCTCTTAGTCCCAGGAGGCCTGAGGCGTCCTGGGACCCAGTCGGTATGTGTACGACAGGATCATGGTTGAAACCGACCTGAAAACTGGCTTAATTAGTCGGTTCTTAGTCCCAGACCAGTCGGGGACTGTCTGGGGCCGCCTGAGGCGTCCTGAGGCGTCCTGGGGACGATCTGTTCTTAATCCCAGACTTCAGTACCGACCCAGTATTCCCGCCCATTTTTGTCTTTTTTCCACCGACTGTGCACGATTAAGGGTCCCAGACAGGATCGGGGCTTAATCTTTTGGTGGAACAGGGGCATTAATTTGATACAAAATATGTACAAAAATATATAAATCACCATAAAATATCACTATAAAATAAAATATAATAAAATCTGACACTACTTCACACTACAAAATTTGACATTATAAAATTTGTAAAAAATATGAACGCAGGATGGAAGGGCAGTGCGATTGTTGCAGGATAATTGTGTGCGCATAGAACTCAAAACTAGTTTCTGCGCAGGTCGTCATGTTAGAATGTAACACATGACTCCAATAAGGAAACGTGTGACTTAGGTACTACATGAATGTAAAAGCAAAACCCTGTCTTTGAACATGCAAAAGTACTAAAGAAGTATTTGAAATAGGTTTTGTATTTTGCTTCCACACAAAAGAGTCCTTTGTTATACATCACATGACCTGTTTTTATTGTATATAGTGGAGCCTCTTTATCATGGATGATTCGTGTGAACAATAGGCAAATTTTCATTAATATCTCAGTTTTTATGTTACCTACAAGTATGTATTATATATCATTAGAAAGGCCTTTTTACAGTGTTTCTGGCCATTTTTTGTTGCATAAAATCGATGCAGAAATGGTTGAGACATTGCAAGTTAATGCTTGAATATATTATCATCACTAGTGTTCCTTCATATATGGCAATCTTTTTCGTCTTCTCTCTTCAAATATGGATTTATTTAGCTCCCAAGTTAGACAAAATGGTGGGTTTTAAAAGTAAAACACCCCTCTTAGACATATATAGAAAATATATATCACTCATGAAGATTAACAATATCATAACGTGTTATGCACTCATATAATATTGTTATCTTCATTTGTGATATTATTTGATAAGTTTTCCTATTTTATATAAGTCTATATCAGAGCTATTTTAATAGCAATGCAGTTTAACAATTATTCATTGACTTTTGAAAAATTAAAGCGAGAGCTTTACTGGGTATATAATGTTAGGGAAATGGGATTTCCATGTATTCCCTGATCAGAAAAATAAAGTGACAATTATCTGGTATTTATTTAAAACAATAATTTATTATGTAATAAGTTTTACATCTGTTTTTATATGTGTGTATATAAATAACAGATTGAAAGAACTTTAAAAGGCTTTTTTGTTTAAATACTCAATGCCATGATATTGTAGGCAACTAATTAGATTTTGATAAAGTGAAATACATTTCTCTCACTGATAACCTGTGATTTCGGAAACTATCTGCAAGATAGATTTTGTCTTGTGATGGAAGAGCTTAGGATTATTTGGCTACTTCTTAGTATTATAATTTTCAGAGTGATTTCCCTTCCCTTTTACCTCCACCAGGAGGTTATGTTTTGTATTCATTTGTTTGTCTCTTTGTACTCACAAATACTTTAAATCTAATTATAAAGACCGGAAGTGCGCAGACTACACAAAACAATGCAGTGCGCATATTTTTGCGTATATTTATCTGAGGCGATAAATGGGGCTCGTCCATTATCCGCCGGAAGTACCGGAGGTCATAAAGTACTCACCCTCGGACTTTATATCTACATGAATGGATTTGTATGGAATTTTTACGTGGGTAAGACCTGGCCAAAAGAAGAAGTCATTAAACTTTGAGAAAAATCCATGTCATCTTCTGGATACAAAAGAACCCGGAATTTTCAAAGTACTTTCAATGACCCCTGGTTGACATTACTCCAAAATTAATGAGTGGATCTTTAATGCGGATAAGGCCTGGCAGAAAGGAAAATGGATTTCATTCAGAAAATATCTGCATCATGTTGTGAATACAAATATCCCCGTGGTGGAGGTCTGTGCTTTCTAGTTTACCCTTTCTTTTATTATATTTGCTCGCATAACCAATGGTATGCCAGTAGAGTGAAATATATATCTACTTCCTCAATGTTATGTGCACAAGATACTTGAAAACATGCATGGTGGTGACAAAAACTTTCCATAAAAAATGTTGACAATGACTAACATGATATTGTACAGTTAAGGGCCAAAGATTTATTTTAAATGAGGTTTAAATTAAAAAATATATATATTGGAAAGAATCTACTTAAACATTTATGTAAGTTGGTACATGTTACATAAATTATACATTGACTATATGTACAAATCATATGGAAAGTTTTATTTATTGGCCAAATCAGCACTCAAATTTAATGACTTTTTATGGATCAATGGCCTATGTAGATTTGTATGGACGTTTTTTTTTATTTCATAGATTAGTTGAAGCGCTTCTGGAAACCACTCTTTTATTGTTTAGTTACTGGCTTTTCCAATGCTATAGACATGTAGTAAAAGAAGAAATTTTAGCTGGAAGATAATTTTGCTAATTTCATATTTTCAGATATTGAGTGGAATTAATTTTCAATAATGGCTAGTTTCTACTAAAGAGTTTGCTACAGATTTAAATTTCTCTAGGAATTAATTTTTATGCTCAAGCTAGTTAGCTGCAATAGCTAAATTAATGCTTGGTAAAAATTTCCACTTACACAGCATGCAGCATTAAAATATTGGGTGAATGGTGTGTTTAGTGAATGTTATACAATGTAAAATGTATTTACTTTTCCACATGTCTATAATAAATAAAAATATCTACATTATCTCTTGGTATACACTTGTGTTATTGGTTGGCAAATGTGCTATTATGGTGTATTGCCAAGTCATTATTTGTAGTAACTTAGTCATACTCTACGGATAAGTGGCACAATGTACCCACATTTAGTCAAAGTTAAGGTTTACATTCCTGTTTAACAGCTACGGTTATAAGGGACTTATACACTTCATTTACCACTTGTGGAAGTCCAACACCCAAAGAGATAACACAATGTTTTTATGGCAGTGATAATTAAGTATAGTCACCAAAATAGAATAATTACTACATGCACAATATAAAACTACTTTGTGATAGCCTTTTACAAAGGTAAATGTTTACTTAGCTATAAATATATATATTCCTTTCTGAATACTATCCATTAGAAAAAAAAACTCAGAAAGCGCAAAACTCCACTAAACAGCTCATTGGTACCCCTATTATCCAACAGAGAGGGCAAACAATCACTAGGCCACTGGTGTTCTTACCCACATAATGAGATGAATCTCTAGAGTGTGGGAACTTTCATAACCTCTTGATCACCTTTTGAGTGGCCTACATTTTGCCGGAATTTGTGTCTCTCCTTGATCTGTCATGGTTATTTTCCAGTCACAACTTTCCTTACGGTTGTATTTGTGTATGTTTATTTTCAATGGATTACTAAGGAACACTAAAGAATTCCTTGCAACAGCAAAGACTGAGCATATAAGGTAGAAATAGCACCATTTAGAAACATTCCCAACCTTTCCTAACAACATAAGAACCTTCAAGGATGCAGCACAAATGGTAACATGTGAAAACTGTACCAGATTAATTTGTTCAGACATCAATATTGGGGGTGGCCAATGATAGGGTCAAATACCTTTCCTAAATGCATACTCTTTTCACGAAAATAGCCCAGAAATCTGCATAAATGTCTCTGGACCTTCATTTTTTTCTTACTTAATTGTTTGGGAGCACCATTCAGCAAAGTGGAACAGGGGTTTACAGATCCATAAATAATGGATATTTTTTCCCTATTTTTTTCTTATTTGGCATTTTCTCTTTGGCGCCAACCTCTGTTTATGTCGCTGGGTTTTTAATTTATGTTTTATGCCTGCGACTATGCACCAAAGAATTTGTCTTCACGGTAGATATATTCAGTGTTATTATTGTTCCATTAGAATAAAAGTTTTGTAACAGACATAAGCTACCTCTTCTTTGAATATTTTCTTTGCAACATTAAGCCTATTTTCTATTAAATTACAAATAAAATCTGTGCAGGAGTTGTCATTTCTTACAATATATCTAAAAAAATAAACAAACAAAAAATAACCAACTAGGTGTTTTCATAGGTTCTCCATTAGTTCCCTATTGAATATTTCTCTGTGTTTAAGACTACCTAACCGGTGTATAAGTTTCTACAAAGTGGTTATCCTAAATATTTTGGGTCGGGGACGTGGTCCCAGCTTGTCTGTTTGCCTTTACGACTTGTCTGTTTGATATGTGGCTTGTCTGTTAGGGGTTTAGGGCTTGTGGTACTTCTTCCGCAACTAATCATGAGAAAAAGGTCCCTGACTCTATGTCTGGTCTGTGTACCCTCTTGTCAGGGGATTCATAATCGACTCATTAATTGACCCACATTAAGTTAATCTATAACCAACTGGATGCATCGGAGAAATATCTCAAACTTTTCAAGAAACTCTCAGAAAATTTGTTTAAGCAACTCCAGCATCAATCAGAAAGTTCCACGAACCTATCTTAAACCGACCTCAAACTACGCCTATGGATCGAGAATGTTTTTATTTTTTTCCAATCTGGAGATAAGTTTATGGTCAGATCGTAATAATTGAACACCCCCACTGTTCAAGATTCTGTAATATAGACCATTAATCTAAATCTTTCCTCATTTGAGGCACAATCCACAATATCAGATTATGATGTGAGAACTTGTGAGACGAAAGACCATTATATCTGGTTTAATAGGTAAGGTTATATCAGAATAGGTCTCATGGAGTAAACCCTACACATTCTCATTTGGTGGGTTTGAACCCGTGACCACAGACTTGATAGCCAAGTGAATTAAGGCCGCACTAGTGTTTGCAGAAGTAAGGTCTGTCAGCGGGTTTGAACCCCCTTGAAATATGTAAAGGGGCTTCAACAGTGACTCCAAAGCAACATTCACAGATTAAAATGTTGAACGTCCTGCACTGAATTGAGATAAATCCAATATTATAATACTAAATATACTATTTCACCACCTTCTGTTATTGATGATGTAAAATATTGCTTAAAAACCTATTTAACTTTTCCGGAAACAAAATTTATATGAAATAACTTTGTAATTAAAGGTATGTAAACAAAATTAGATGATAATGACATATTGCACATATTGAATAAGTGCTCACAAATGAAGCTGGAGAAATATATTTTTGACACTAGTGTTATATTTTTTTTTAGAAAAAAGAACTATATGCTAAAAACAATTGCAATGTTTTTCCATGAGGGTGCATGCTTCTGGAACCCCTCTCCTACATATGAACCCCTTCCTCCGAGGCCTCTGACAGATGGCCGACCACTTTTATATTATTTTATACACCACCCAATATATATTTGACCTAAATACTAAGACATAAAACTGGCTAATTTTTTATTTATTTATTTATTTTTTGATTTTATTTATTTTTTGATTTTTGTTTTATTTTTTTATTTATTTATTTTTTTTTTTTTGGGGGGGGGGGGGGGGGGTGTATTCTGGTATGTCTCCCTTATAGGTGAAATACACTAAACCACAAAAGAATCAATAAACGGAGTTGAACAGGTTGGTCTGAAGATGCTTCTTAGGGGATAATTCTGAGGGACTTGTTCCTATATGAAAAAGAAAAAAAAGTTTCAAAATGCTGTTACATAATGATTGAGATCTTTTACAAAAAATGGTACACAAAGGTGTGCTGGTTATCCATGATATAGAATTTTGTATGCAATCAGTCTGACTTTGATCTGTACCCTGCATGTAACAATGGAGGTTTTCAATTTTGTGGGGTGAAATGGGAATGCCTGGATGATTGAAATCGGTCCTATCGTGGACCATATCTTGATAACCAATTCTAATGCGTAAACAACTGCCAGTCTTTTTCATATGTATTTCATCAAGGATGTAAGTAACAAATATGCTATAAATACCACATCCATTGTGGCCTAGCGGACAACACACTGGCCTAGGTTTGAATTCAGGTACATAGTCGTTCAGATGACCAATTTAAATTGCAATCCTCTGTCTATAGAAGAGGTCCTCAGTGGCCTAGTGGTTAGAAAGTTTGGCATCTAATCATAGGCTGTCACCTCTGTGGGTTCGAGTCCCACAAGTGACAATTCTGAGGACCTGTCCAAATATGACCCTGGCTGTTGAACGGGACGTAAAACCCCAACTTTGACTTTGACTTTGTCTGTCTATAGAACACCATTGACGTACAAAAATTGTCATCCTTCAGAGGTTATCTTCATTCCGCTGAATATCAGTTATTAGAGATCTTGGTCTGTACTTGTGCAGCCGTGTTGGGTGAAAGAGGCGAATTTGGAGTCCTGTAACAAAGGATATGTTGCACAGACATAAATACATACTAATTCTAATTCTAATTCGACTTTTATAGCTCTTAATTTCCACTGAGTAGTGGACTCTAAGGCACAACAAGACAATAGCAATATGCAAAATTCAAAGTCCAGGGACAGAAATAGGTCAGCACCACAGAGAAGCCATAAGAGAAAATGAGCTAAGGAGGATACTACAAATAAAATCATAAGAAAGGTATTTCACCGAACATCTGTTTGTTTTTGTAGAAATAAAATCTTTGAAGAAATGGTGGAGAATTCTTACGCCATAAATCAAAGCTTCTATATTCACTTTGTGATTTTGGATAAGTCTCATGACTAGTTTCTGGAATGATTGGTGTAATATCCTCACGTATGTCAGTTCTATTAATACCTGGGCTTCCGGGGATTCCCCTTTAGCTCAGCTGGTTAAAGAGCTAGACTTGTGTTTATTTCTGTGTGTAATGAGAAGGCTGTGAGTTCGAGACACAGCAGAACCAATCAATAATCTCTCCCTTCCCACTACATTGGGCAATATGGACTTATTTTACTTAATTCTGCAGCAAAATAGTGTATTGTAAAAGTAAACCACCCATCTTGGTCAACATTTTAAATTTCATTTGTGAAGAAATAAAACACAAACATATTATTCAAACTGAGATTGCACTGATTTATCTCACCTTGTGATGAAATAGGAAAACTTTCCGAATGACAAAGAAAATACTGCAAATGTAGAAATTTAAACAAGAAAAAATTCAACCATTTTTTTATTTTTTAAAATATTCACAAGGTACGAATGAAAGGGCTTGTGTACTTTTGGTTGTGGATCTTTCTGAAACATTCCACATCATTTTTGAGAAGGAGCATTTGATGCAGTTTGGTGGGATTTCATATTCGGGTATGATACTTTCAACATAATACTGAACACAACATGCTTTCAGCACCATTTTTAAATGTGGGAAAAATCTCTCACAAATGCGAGCAGTAATAAACTCCGCATGCAGGAGGTGTCAGTGGGATAGATATAATAGATGGCCAAGTCCTCAACATGCAACAGTCAGATATGAGGTCTTTTCGGAGCCATAAGTACAAGGTCGTGCAGTTGAAACAACCACATGGAAAGGTGTGACCTGGGCATTAAAACCTCAACTTTACTCTGGAATCACCAGGGACAGTAGAAAATGCTTATTCATAAGGTGTCGATAAGGAAAACCATACTTAAAAAATCTTGACTTTATTATAGTTCTTATGTCTTACATATTTTTGAGCCAATGAAAGAAACCCAGACTGATATTCATAGATTATTATACAAGCCATACAGCATGTAAGACGAGATACAAAAAAAATGCTTTAACATTTCAAGTGTCTGTCTCAAACATTGACAAGACTCTATTATGATATGTTAATGCCTAATGGAGCTGTTCCACTGCCACAAATTGTTTGGGAAGCTGTGATTCTTGCACAATTACCTCTCTGTCTTGTGCATCACTCCCAGCATCCTCCAGAACATGAAAAAGACTAAATAATGCATTTCAATGGGAAGGAATGTGTTTCTCCATGATCTGGCTAATAATGGCCCAGTGGCACCTTTCCTGTAGAGTTATATTTGTAAATATTTGTTTTCTGCTTCATGGCCTCATTCTAATGGCTGACCTTGTATCTGAGTAGTACATATTGAAGGACAAGCCACCTCAAAACTCCATCTCCCCTCCTTCACCTCCCCAGTGTGTATATTTCTGTTAAAGTACATGAGGGCTTCAGAGAGGGTTTTCATCTAACCTTTGAAAACTAATCATTTGTTGAAAACCCAGGACACCATACCCAAATGTGAATCATGCATCCTCTAAAACTACAAAGTGGACCGACCCCCCAACCTAAAGTAGAGGAACCTATATGGTAGGGACTCGAATAAGGAAAGTGTAACTTTTCTTAACACAGCCTGGAAAGAATAAAGCACAAATGATAATATTTAGGAACTGCTCAACAACATTATGTATTGCCAGTGATATCAGCAGGTATGATTGGCAGGGCCGAACACAGCCCCTTTTCGCTCAAACATACATCATTCTCCTTAAAATAGTCCTGTTAACTCTACTTAAAGGTTTATGAAGATATTCCCGAGTTGAATGTATTCTTACGCAAGATTAAGCCTTTTTTAAACTGCAAAAATTCTACCCAGGAGTTGTCAGTTTTTACAACAAAGCTAAAAAAACAATACTTAAAATTATTTATATTTTTCAAAATACTTAAGTAAAGGATCACAGACTCCATGCTTATATTTAAATATATGCTTTGGCATATAATTGCTACTTTCCATGTGTAAAGTTCATACGAATTGCTAAGAATGAACCTTATAAGCCACTGACATAAATGCTGAACTTCCTTGTTAAATATGCATAAAATAGCTTATTTACATAGTGTAGCATTTTAATCCATTCTTTTTCTATATATAATGCTTGTAGATAGGGACGCAATATATTTCCATCTGTCCATATGAATTATGCTATTTTAATTTGTGTAGAATTTTTGGCCAAATCACTCTTCTGCGGTGCAAAGGGCACGTTTTGTCTCCAGTTAGAGTACACAAACCAATTTTATAAACAGAATCATCAGTGCATTTTTGACAATGTTTCATTTAAAATAAATTGTAATGTAAATAGAAAAGTGTATCAATTTTTAAATATCCAAATATTTATCAAATTATGATGCATTATGTATAAGGAATAACAAACAAGGTAATAAGATTAAGATATATTTCTTGTTCAAGAACTGAATTTCACTGTAGTTTTAACAATGTATTTCACCAACATAATTTAGATCTATAATTAGCGTTGAATAAAACTTCCCTTTAATGTTGTCCCTTCAATAATGGAAGCCACACCATAACCATAGATGCCTTAAAAGAGATTAAGTCCCTCTGAAAGACTATGATGAAATCCAATTAGGGACTAGCTGGCCTTTTAATTGTTTCTGACAACAATTCTTTGATCAAGTAGCCAGTACCTACATTAAGTCATAAATCTACCAGAAAATGGCAAAATATTAAGCCTTGATTGAAATAAAATAAGGCGGCCACTTACTATTAATCTCTGTTTAACAATAGATTCTTCAAGAATACAAGCAGACTTGTGTGGATGTAAATCATACTGTCTTAAACGATAAGGTAAAATTTCTGCTGAATGAAAGTACAGTTAAAATATGTTAAAATTTAGAAATTTTAATTAATTTCTCAAAATTGTATTTATTTAAAATAAGACAAACACTTTTTGTGTATCAGTCACATAAAATAGTGAAATGTTAAATTATCTTAGTAGCTGTGGGATTGAAAATAATGTAAGCTTAAATGAAATATCTACAGAAAACACATATCTAATTTTTTTTTTAAATAAATACTTAAAAGCCCAGTGCTATTCTTTTCAACATGTTTGCATGTAATGTACTCTAAAATGAAGGATGCTTAGTATGTTCTAATAGTCATCATAATAGAGTAAACTGTTCCAATATAATGTACAGTTTGGTTTACCATTTAATATCATATAGTTACAACCAGTGAATATCAAAGTTTCATTTCACATATTTACTGAAAGTCAAACCAAAATTTTAGGGAATACGCGTATTTACTGACCAAATCAGTAAATACCTGTATTTACTGAAATTTTCAGTAAATTATTTCACATATTTACTGTAACATATATACTGCTTATGAGTGCAATGATGAAAAGGGCTTTACAATTTTTGAATCCAGGCAATTCTCCGGATTACCACCTAAATTTAATCATCTGTTACTTGTGTCTGGATTTCCTGATTTTGTCATCAAAATCCATCTATAATATTATGTTTTCAAGCACAAAAAATTGTTACATAAAGCAGAGTGGTAACACTCTTGCCTCCCACCTCTGAGGCGGAGGTTCTATTCCCAGCATGGCCTCAAGTGGGAAAGCTGGTAGTTGCTAGACGTTAGTCGGCAGTTTACAGTACAGAACCCTAATGAACTGTATGTACTGGTTTCCTCTGGCCTTCCAACTACCCATCGTGATATGACCTATACAGTGTTGAAAGCGACGTAAAACCCCAAATAAATAAATAAATTCAACTAAACTGGATATAGTACTACTCTAGATTGACGATCAAAGGGTAGAAAATTTGAAACATATGTGATACAATACTATGTCACTAAAATTTTTGCATAAAACAGATAAACCACATACAAAATAGAACAGCGGAGGATAATACCTGTTTTAAAATTGGGGTATCTAATCAGAAAAGTGTGAGCCGTACTTTATCATAGTGAATTTTCTTCTGTGCATTGGTTTGAAAGCCATTTTCTTATTTGGACACACAGATCAGGAATAATTTAATACCAGCTGAAATATTTATAGCAGTATATGTAGTATATTAACGTCCTTGTACACATTTAAGAAGAAAGTTTTAACTTTATTATTTGTTTAAAAATGGAATTTAAAGTCAAGATTATTTAAGGAAACAAATTACTTTAAACAGAAAAGTGCAAAATGGCAATACATTTTGTATTCTTGCTTGGGTGTATTTTATCTCTGCAAGTGTTTTTCCTCGATCTATCTCAGTCATCGGATTTGTGTGTATTTGGAACAGATCCTGAATGTTTTTACCAGTGTCATTGCCAGTTTTCTAACTGCAGTGTTCAACATGATCCGAACTGTAAACTTTGTTATGAATTAACTGGAATTTGCATCAGAGATCCACATGCATGTAAGTTTGATACACTTCTAGATGACATTTATTATACAAGATACTGGAGGGGAGAAGCTTGTCAGAAAGGTAATATAGCAGCTGGAAAACTTTACAGTGTGGAAGGTTCATTCCTAAATCTTGACCCACATGTTGGTGGTGCGTCTGATGGAACTTTGAACTGGTATGTTGCCTTTTATATCTCAGCAGCAAAACATGTGGCAGTTCTTCATCTGGAAGGAACATACATGGTTGAATTTATCGATATATTCCTTGTCAGTGAAGACCTACCAATCGCAGACCTTTTGCGATTCATCACAGTGAAACTGACCCAGGAAAATGGATCATTTAGCGAATGTGTTTATAATTCTAATCCAACCTTTGAAAACAGATTAAAACAACTGAACCCTGCTACCATAGAGAGGCTGCAATGGCAATGTGATTCCCCAAGCATTGGAACTCAGTTAGAAGTCATTATGCAAGGTCAAGGATTTTCTATCTATGAAGTTCATGTCTATGAAATAGTGATAGTTGGGCACAGATTTGCTGATGTTAATACCACAAACTGCTTGAAGATAGAGGGGGATTCAGAAATCAACTGGTGTAGTGAATGCCAGAATACATTGCCACCAGAATGTAAGCAGGGTTGCCCTGATACTTTCACTGGAATAAACTGTAAAGATGTTATCCAAACCACAGTTATCACCACAGAACTAGAGGGTAGGTATTCAGTGCTGCCCTTATAAATTGTAATTTGCTGCAACTCATTACAAGACTTGGCGTCACTCTACATACACAATGTCTCATTCATTTCCATACTTTATCTGAAGTATAAATTTACGCTTTGTTAAAATCATTTAAAGTAACTTTTTGAAGACTAAGTGACTCTCCTTTCGAATTTTGTCTTAAGTAAATGTTTACATATCAATGAGTCACAATGAATATATTATAGAGTATGGGTCACATGTATTAGCTGTTGGGTTCAGTAAAAACCTAAATTAAGCAAAAAAAAATCTTAGATAGAAGGAATGACCAAACATCTTGAGATTTTTTCAATAAAAGTTAGTCTTAAAATTATCTATTTCATTATTTTGAATCTGAATTCAGACATATGAATAACTACAAGCAATATATTCATAGAATATAAATAATCATGTTATTGGGAGCATATTTTCACAGCTATGCATTTAAATGCTATAGTTTTAATTTCAAAATCTAAGGTCGCCAAAGATGTGCACAAGTTTATATTTATTCAATTAGCTCAGATCTCTATTTTCAAGCTCTCAAATCCAGAAAATCTTCACATATGGACAGGAACTACCATTGAAAAAAGGAGGAAGGATGATATTTCTCAGATATATATATATATATATATATGTATATTTTTTTTCTTTTATAGAGACAAGTACTGACACAGTTTACTCCACCACAGACAAAGATGTGACAACCACCTTAACTACCAGTCTTCCAGCAGATACAACTTCAGTAACAGCTCCAACCACCAGTTTACCAGTGAAACTAGCAGTGACATCAGAAACTGAACCAAATCCAGGAAGTAACACTGATGGCCTTATCTTTGTAGCTATTGGCATTGTAGTTGGGCTTCTTTTGTGCATATGTGGAATTCTGGTTGTTGTATTAATATACTACCGGAATAAAAAGAAAACAAAAAGAAAACTAGCCAAATTTACTATGGACAATGTGGCAAAGACAACATATGAAGAAGAAGAAACATATGATGAACTGGATGACAAAAAAATGGATGAGAAGTCCACTAATAAGAGTTCAGACAACACAGGGCCAGCTACTGAACCTCTTCATTCAGGAATTCCAAATGAATACCTTGATATAAATGGCTTGCCCAGGAAGTCTCTGCAAGATGATTATCTCTCCACAAAATGTGCTGAAGTGATCAAGGGTGTTGAAAACAGTGGAAGGAATATTGACAATATATATCTTCATATGACTGATAGTGAAAATCTTTTAAATGCAGATAAAGGTAAAGGCAGAAAAGATGGTTACCTTACCCCACTGGAGGTGACAAACCTATACGTTGGTACAGTACCGAGTTGTGAAAATGGCAAATGGGAAAACAATCCTGCATCAGAAACACAGGGCAGCAAGGGAACCAAGGATGGAGTGAAAGGTGAGGGGATGGAACGTCAAAATGATTACCTTGGCACAATTGATTTACCTGAAGTACCTGTACGAGATGAGGTCAAAAATTGCATGGAATATGACAGAATGAAGACTGACAATGACAATGTTGAGCAACTTGATGATAAAAAACTTGAAGATTCAGATGACGGTAAAGATAAAAACGATGGTTACCTTTCTCCTATTGATCTTGCAAAAGCAAACTATGATAATGTATCAAGTTTTGAAAACAACTTTGCTGTCAAAAGACTATGCACAGAAGAAATTAATGATGAACTCACAGATGGAGAGAAAATGAGTGATCCACCTATGAATGACCTTGCCACAAAACAGGGTGATGGCCTAGATATACAAGAACAGGGAAATAGAATCGTTCAACATGATATTGACAATAACCCATATATGTCCCAGAAACAACAAAATCCAGCAATAATCTGTATGAAGGACTAGAATTCCACAAGACATGTGATCTAAATTCACAAGGAACTAACAGCTTAGAAAAAGAGATTGATGGATATAAAAGATGGGATGATGGCAAAAAATCTTGGTGTGAAGGGAAATCAGCAAACATCTACAATGAAGTAAGTTAAGAGACGGTCATGGGAACACCCTTTTTAGAGCATTAGTTACAGTAGTAGAACTGACATTAAGAATTTAATGTGGGAAATTCATATGCCAATGATAGAGCAGCAATAATGGTATCAGAATTAGGAGCCTGAGTACTTTAAATCATCATTGGACAGATCGTCAGTTGATCATTCCAGTATTATGCAAAACACTATTATCTTTTTATGTTTTTGCTGAATTTTTGTGTTCTTTAAGTTAACATGCCAAAGGAATTTTTAAAAAAATGTTTTACCATAATAAAATTGACTGATTTAATCAACCATGTTCAATTTTTGTTTGATATTAATAAGAACCTATTTGATCTTGTTCTCAAATATGTTAAACCAGTAAATAAAAACTTGTGTTGAAATATAAATCTTGGTGCAGCTTATAGTTTGTAGATGAACTTATAGTTTGTAGATGTATGTTTTGGTAATATTGCACCACTGTATCAATGTATCTTTAATTATCTGAATAACATTGCAAGACCCTTAGATTGGCCAAACGCTTTATGTCCATGCATAATCCCTGTCATAAACGATGCCAAGTTTAATGTGGTTAACAAAGTGACTAGTTAAACTGCATCAACTAATGATCAATAGCAGTATGATAGAGCAATTGTCAATGGAAGTGAAAAGATAGAAAATCTATTAATGACCTAGTCACACTTTTCCTTATAGCCATATCTGTACTTAGTTGTTTTCTGCTTTATGACTTTGTTTTTTATGGCTCAAAAAGCCTTATATTTGAGTACTACATCTTCACGATTTAACAAATACAGTCCAGCATTTGCAGAGTTGTGTGTTATGCCAATGAGGATGTCCTACTCAAATGCCAATCCCAATGACGGCATCCTTCCAAGATATGAAGCATACTCTAGTTAGGAAAGGTGTGAACTTGGCATTACATCTATTTGTGGGTCTTAACAAAGGAATGGTATACTGGGAATGTTGGGAATTTGACCCATACCCCCCCCCCCCTAAAATGATATAAATATTGCAATAAAGCTGATCAGGAATCCGAATTTGAAAATTAAAACTTGGAAGCTGTATGTTTGATAATTAATTGCAGTTCAATTTGTCCCACTTTTTTCACTCAAAAATTATATTCTGGCCACTTAAAATTCCTCTACATTTTTTTCCTTCTTTATTTTCAGTATAGTTATTATTATTATTATCTGCTCCAAGACAAAAGCTGGTAATGGTAGGGGTACAACTTTCCTTACAGTTGTAACCCTATACATTTACTTTTGCCCTGACTACCCAGTCTTTATGTCTCTGATAACAGAACCTCATATCTGGGTTTACACGTTGAAGAGCGAGCCTTCCTAAATATGTATCCTGCTTACCAGAAATACATTCTGAGTTGTCTTGAATGCTAACAAAGACATCCTATCCAAATATGAAGTGGATTGAGTTCGGTTGAAAGAGAACTGAAGGTAGAAGAGTTCATTCACTTGTAGCTCTTGTCTCCAGTAAGGAAAGATGTAACCAAGGTATTACATGGATTTTAAGCTCAACTTTATCTTTGAAGTAGCAAAGAATTAAGTCTTTGTAATAGTTTTTGTATTTTATTTCCATGAAAGTGGTCTTTTATGTAAATCTTAAACTATTTTAATAGTAATTGTAGTTGATAACTATTGACTTTGATCTGCAAATTATACTTAAGATTTAATCACTATATAATCTTTGGGAAATGTGATTTTTATGTATTGTCTGATTAGAAGAATGAAGAGACTCTTCATTTAGCTTGGAAATTGTCAGTTATTGTTTGATATTTCTGTAACCTGTAATATTTAATAATGTAAAAGACTTTTTATCTATTTGTATATATGTGTATACAAACAGTTTGAGACAGCTGAAGAGTCCTTCTTGTAAAAACTAATCTTGCCTTTCATATTGTTTATAGACAACTACCTGGTTTTTGATAAGCTGAAATCACTTTCTCTTACTGATGAAATGTGTGATATGAAATATTTGCAGGATAGATTCTGTTTATCATTTATGTGTTTGGTTTGCATTCATTCATTTTATTTCTTTGTCCACATTCATGATCACTCCAAAAGTAATTCACTTGTAAAACTTTTTATGTGGGCAAGGTTTGACCAAAGCAAGAAGTGATTAATGTTATGGTAAGATCCAGGTCATATTCTTGATACACAAAACATATCTCCAAGTATCAAAGGCAACACTCTTTCTCTGGTTTTTTTGCCTATTAATATTTTTATAGGTTCTTTACTTTCCATACCCTTGCACAGATTGGAGTTGATTCGTTTTTCGGTAACACCTGGCAACAAGTGTTGCCATGGCAACACTATTTATGTTTCTTGGGCTTAAAATATTTTTTTGCGGTTCTTTGCATTCTAAACCCCTGCATGTTGATTAGGTTTTCAACCATATTTAATTTTTATGTGGGTATGGCCAGACACAAGGAAGAAGTGGTTACATTTGTGAAATATCCACATCATATTCTGGATACAAAAACTTCCCAAAATTTTAGAAACACCCCCTGGTGGAGATCTGCACTCTATGAGTGCTTTCTAGTTGACACTGTTTTGCATTTTACATCATTATTTTGTTCACTTGACATGGTATGCCAGGAGAGTGAAGTATATATATCAACTTCTTTAACCCTTATACTTATGCATAAGGCACATGAAAACATATTCTGTGTAATGACGAAAAAATGTTGACAATGATTAACCTAACATTGATCACTTTGGTACCAAAGGTTCTAAATGAGTTTTAAACAAAAGTTGTTTGGAAAGCATCCAGTCTGTTAAATGTGGTAAAATATTTATGTAAATACTTTTAGTCCAGTTAATACAGTGGCTACATGTACAAAAAATTGGAAGGCTTTATTGAAGGCTTTATTTCTTTCCCAACTCTACAGCTAACTAACACAATAACAAGTAGTTTTAAAATGCTATGTAAAAGTTAACAACCTTCTATGGATAAATGACCACTGTAAATTTGTATGGATGATTTTTCTCTTCAAATTGTATTGAAATATGTAACGCTGTGCTAGAACCCATTCTTCTACTGTTCGTTTGCTGGTTTTTCATTCAAGTGCTACAGGTACATTCTGTAAAGGTAGAAAATTTAGCCAGAAGAAAGTTTAATGGTATAGTTTAACATTTCCATCGGAATATATTTTCAATAATGGTTAGTTTCCACTTACGAGGTAGATGCAGATTAAAACTTTCATGAGGAATTTTCAGTGTCCAACTCATCAGCTAAAATTGAAACAATTAATGCCAAATGAAATTGCCACTTATACAGTATACACAGTTGACATATGAGCTTCATAGTGGGCTTAGTGAATGTTATACAATGTCATATATATTTCATTTATACCCTTGTATATAATAAATAAAATATCTGTACATTATCATTTCGTATACACCTATTTTACTGGTTTGCTAATTTGCTATTTTGATGTATTGCCAAGTCATTATAATGGGGGTGTTTCTAAAATTTTGGAAAGTTTTTGTACTGAAAAATACTTGTTCACACTTTATAGAATATTTTCTCTTGAGTTCATCACAATGTTCAATTAACAAAATATTATTGGATAGAGGATACCCCAGTAATGGTTACAAGATTTAAAAACCCAAATATCAAAAAATTAATTTATTCCAACTGAAATATAATTGAACATTGTCATGAACTTAAGGAAGCCCTTGATAGGATTTAGAAGTATACCTAATCTCAAGGATATATTAACAAGAAACAAAATATATTATCCACGTAAAGAGGTAATAAACAAATTTGAAAATCCAAAGGTTTGCACTACATTAATGAAATGCACCTACTGTCCCAGATAGAGCAAAATCAGTAGGTTCAAAAGTCACCACACAGGCAACACGCATAAATGTGCCAAAATCTATGTTAATATCATGTGAAATTAGCAATATTATATACTTAAGAGAATGCATTATATGTGGCAAACAATATATTGGTGAAACAAATAAAGTGTGAACTTATTGCAAGTGTAAAAAAAACAAAACAAAAAAAACCACATTTATGACACCAGTATATAAACATTTCCACATAGAAGATCACTCATACACAAATACGAAGTTTAGTGTGATAGAATGGTTAGGCACTGAGATGAACCCAAAAATCCAAATTAAGTGCAGAGCAAAAGAATTGGAATTTATTTGGGATGTGCCAACTGTTAACCCAATTGACATCAACCAATTAGTGTAATTAAATTCCTCCAATTGGTATAGATGGTGCCCCTATGCCCCTATACCCCCTTATGTGCCCCCCTAAACATACATTTATATCATTCACATTGCTTCTGATTTCCACACGTGCATTCATTGCATCTAGAATTTGAAACCGTTGTTTTAACAGTAGGGCAAAACCAAAAAAGATATTCTACAGTTTCAACACTTTCTTTACAAAACCTGCATTTGTTGCTTTCTACCAAACTACACCTAGCTAAAAATTTTGGTTGGCATTGTTCTAAGCAAAATGTGATACTGGAAAGCCCTCAATGATGTCTCTAGCACAGTATTATAATTTTTTGACAGAGCTTCAACTAAGCTGCTTCTTTAATATCTGTTCCTAGGATTTCAGCCCATTTGGCTTCTTTCCCTTTGCAATACTTGACTAATGACCTCATTTTTATATGCCCATTTAGGGGGCCACGGTGGCAGAGTGGTAACACTCTCGCCTCCCACCTCTGCGGCCGGGGTTCGATCCCCGTCATGGTCGTAAGTGGGAAAGCTGGTAGTTGCTTGCCGTTGGTCGGCAGTTTACAGTACAGAACCCTAGCGAACTATATGTACTGGTTTCCTCTGCCCTTCCAACTACCCGTCGTGATATGACCTGTACAGTGTTGAAAGCGACGTAAAACCCCAAATAAATAAAAATAAATAAATAAATAAATATATGCCCATTTACTACAATGTTTTTGTTGCAGAAGTGTTTGTAATAAAGATTGTTTCATTTGACAATCCTTTAATTTTCCTTCATTACATTTCATCCACTGTATTGGTATTTCATCAGTCATGCCATAGAAATCTATGAAGTTTATTGCCATATCATATGTTTCTATAAATTCATAGTAACTTAGAAGCTGCCCAGTGTTTGGCAACATATCATTTACATATACAACACCTTTATGCATCAGTTCTCTTGACCTTCTGTCTAAATTCTTAATTTTCATGAAAAAGGTTTCCCATAGAGGGTATGTTCTACCATCCACATTTTAGCCGAAATGTGATTTTAAAATACTCCAAATTTTGAGAACATCCTTCCAAAATGGGTTTAAACACATTTCTATCTTTTTCGTTATTGATTGTTGGTCTAATTTCAAAGGTAAGTTTTTGGTATTTTTTGGTTTTGCAAACTACAATCTGTGGTCATAATCCTTTTTAACCATGATAGCTTCTGTTATGTTTATGAGTTTTGAACCACCATCTGTTATATCCTTTTCTAATTACTTTTCGTTTATTTTAACAGTACTTTTTTCCACAGGAAGTCGTGAAACCCTTTTCAATAGCACCAAGAATGAAATTGTGGGGTGTCAGTAACATTGTAAATAAATTCACTAACTTGTTTAAAGCTCGAGATTTTAATACATTAATTCTCAAGATTATGGACAATTTGAACTTACTGTACAATTTGACTTATTTGTTATCAAAGTTTAAGTGAATAATTTTTTCTTGTTTTACATCGAAAGTGATTCCAAGGAGCTCAAACTGATTTACCCAATTAAGTTAGTAATGCATTTGCAACATTGCCCTGTCACTTTCATCACCTAATCATACTGGTAGAGTTTTTTTCATATTTATCTTGAGCCCTGAATAATCATAAAATAACCCTATTGCTGCTGCCATCAGTTCTACTACAATAAAAAAGGTATGGACTCACGTGAAGATAATTTGATGCTGGAAGTTACACTCACTCTAGGAAAACCTATGCCAGTTGATCACTTAGTGTTTGTGGCCCAGTGCAATGGAACAGACTGCCACACAACATTAGGAGTCATATCACATTTCTAAAGTTACTTAACACTGATCGAATTACAATAGAATATAATGAGTAAAATTATGCCAATTATGTACAATTCTAATTCTAGAAAAATAACTTCATGCACACTATACAAGTGTTTTCTGACAGCCTTTTAGAAAGGCAAATATTTATTTATCTATATATATACATTCCACTATCTCTTAACAGTCTCCACAAGAAAAACATTTTGAGAGCAAAGACCTCCGCCAAGCAGCTTATTTCCACCCCTGTTGTTTCCTACAGAGGTGACAGTCTGCGATTACATGCCAAATATGCAACGGCTAGGCAACTGAAAACTTCAGTCCCCAAAATCCCCCCCAACAACAGAAAACAAGCCAGAAGGATTACAGCTTTATTAAATATACAAAACATTAGTATGTAAAATAATAATAAAATACAATACCTACTAATACTTATTTGCCCCTCTTTAATGTTTACACAATACTTTATGTTATCACATACACAATAACTATCATATGTTAAGATGGTCTTACTAAAAGTTCATCAGAACTAAACAAAAAGTTAATATCCATGTCTGATAATGTCATGTGTTATTAATTTTTAACTTGTCCTTTATCTTCTGATAAAAGCATATTCACTTAATTTTGCAGTTATATATAGATACATACTTAAAACTACCACTTTATTGGGTCTGTCATTTCATACCTAAGTATTGGGTGCTACTAGAAGGAAAACACTTACAGTGAAGTCTTTTTGTAATGGATATATACATGTCTCACAGACAGCATGTATATCAGAAAATGTGATATATGTCATTTTTTCTTGGAGTAATGTTTATTTGTTTAAATAATCCTCAGACCAATTATTTGGGTCTGGCCCAATAATTAAATTGGGTCCGACCCAATATTTATCTATACTTTCATACATATCAATTATGGGGTCTTTCTAAAATATTTTTCATAAAGCAAATTTCAAATGTCTAACATTTCCGTTCATAAATTTGCACATTATGGCATATTGTATAGAGATAAAAATGGCATATTGTATAAAGATAAAATATAATAATTCTTGTGTCAAGTTATTGCATTTTTATTATTCCTACTAAACACAAAACATTGGACCATAGATGGCAAGTGTTGGCTCTAAATAAAAAATAATGAGTGACCTTGACAGCATCCAAATACTCAAGAAGGTAACATACTTAACTAAATGCTGTACTTATTAATTCTGTTATTCTGAAGATATATATGTTTATTGGGTCCTAAAGGATATTCTATTTAATTATTGGGTCCTAAACAGCAATATATAACTTTATTGGGTCTTCCATCAAATTTCTATTAAATGTATTATAACCAAGATCTGCCATTGACATTTCATATTCAAACATTTATTTGAAAAAAGCAAATTTCACCAGAGTTCCACAAATAAAAATGTTTGTTTCCTCTTCTGAACTTTGGCACCAAGTGTTGGCATTTTTATTAAGCCTACTGAACACAAAGCATTGGATCACAGATAGTATTATATCTTAAATCAAAAGAAATGAAGGACCTGTTATGCTGAAGATATACATGTTTATTGGGTCCTTGTGGACATTCCACACAATTATTGGGTCCTGAAATGCAATATATAACATTGGGTCTTAAGCAAATGTTTATTTAACTTATTATATAATCAAGATCTGTTACTGAAATTTCATATCCAAACATTTGTATGAAAAGGTAGCATTAGGCAGAGGTCTGCACTCTCCAAGTGCCTTTCTCTAGTTACTTCTGTTATGCTGAAGATATACATGTTTATTGGGTCCTTGTGAATATCATACACAATTATTGGGGCCTAAAATTCAATATATGACATTATTGGGTCTTAAGAAAATTTTTTATTTAACTTATTATATAACCAAAATCTGTCACTGAAATATCATATCCAAACATTTATTTGAAAAGGTACCATTAGGCAGAGGTCTGCGCTCTCCGAGTGCCTTTTTTTAGTTACTTCTGTTATGTTGAAGATATACATGTTTATTGGGTCCTTGTGGATATTCTACACAACTATTGGGTCCTAAAAGGTAATATATAACATTATTGGGTCTTAAACAAATTTTATATTTTAAATTATTATATAATCAAAATATGTCACTGAAATTTTATGTCCAAACATTTATTTGAAAAGGTAGCATTAGGCAGAGGTCTGTGCTCTCAGAGTGCCTTTTTATAGTTACTTCTGTTATGCTGAAGATATATATGTTTATTGGGTCCTTATGGATATTATACACAATTATTGGGGCCTAAAATTCAATATATAACATTATTGGGTCTTAGCAAATTTTTTATTAAACTTATTATATAATCAAAATCTGTCACTGAAAATTCATATCCAAGCATTTATTTGAAAGGGTAGCATTAGGCAGAGGTCTGCGCTCTCCGAGTGCCTTTTTCTAATTAGTTCTGTTATGCTGAAGATATACATGTTTATTGGGTCCTTGTGGATATTCTACATAAATATTGGGTCCAAATAACAATTAACTTTTCAAGCATGTTCTTCTTTAATGCTGTTAATAAGCACAGAGAAGACCGATAATTCAACCCCCACACAATATGGTTGCAGCCAGGTTGTTCATTTTTTATGGCAGCTGACTAATGTCAGTCAGCTGGCATAATGAGATCACCCTGCGTTGTCTGCGTCCGCGTCCGTGTATGCATGACAATCTTCTTCTCTGAAACCTCCTCTGTTAAAGGCATGCAGATCTGTCTGTTTGTTCTCCAAAGCCCAAAGTGTCTAAATTTCAACACAATTTTACACTTTGCTCAGTGACTATTGAAGGGATTTGTCTGCAATTTTGCTTATATGTACTATAGCACAAGTAGATTCTTGTGTTCGAGTTTCAGCCCTGTATTTTCAGCAAATTTTTCAAAATATTTTGAGTCATTTACGTCATACATATATTACAGGGGCAAGAAAAGTGTCATAATATGGAGAATGAGTTCATTGCAAGTTGTGGATTTTTTTTGCTGAGGTGAGCAGTTTCTATTTAAAGAATAGAAGCCCAGTTACTGTTCTTGCTTCCAGGACTTTATGTCGGTATAACTGACTGTCACCACCACTACTGCCGCCACCACCACCAATGGACACACTATAGTCTCTGTTAGATAATTCCTTTGGCTTTGCAAAAATATTCCTTCCTATGATTTTAAAAAACTATAGGGGCGGGAAATTTTTTTGGCCTACTTTAAGGAGACCTTTAACTGAACTTAAGGTCACCTTATTTATCAACAACAATTCATCATTGCTTTTTGGAAAAATTCATTGGCACTAGTGCTATAAAAATTTTACAGAGACATTCTAGAACTTAATCTGCACGTCGGTCAAATGGCCAGCTGGGGGCATTTAATTAAAAAAAACATGTGGTACTTTATCTGTATCTCAAAAATGGTTAGGATTTAGGCATTTTGTTAGAATAAGTTATTTAGCTATTTTTTGATGTTCTTTTATATGCTAAAAGTTTAAACCATCTGCCTCCAACTTTAAGGTCACCTCAATATCAAAATTGGTGTTTTACGCCCATAAGCTCCCTTAAACTGTACTCTTCTGCAACCAAACTTGTTCCACATATTAAAGCTTCCTAAATAATATCTTTATTTCTTGTGACCTTAAACTCAAACTAACAATAAAGCTTTGGCCGCTTTAAAAATTTATTCAGCTACTCTTTTATATTCTTTCAAAATCTGAAGTTTTATCCACTGTTTTTGATTTTAAGGTCACCTCAATGTCAAAAATGGTGATAAACCCTCTTAGGTCCCTTAAACATAATTTTCTTTAACCAAACATGCCACAAATGTTAAGATTTCCTGAAAGAATATTGTTACTTTATTCAGACCATAAACTATGAAATAATTATAAAGCTTTTGCAACCTTCTTTGCTTTAAATCTCTCAGTATCTTTACGTTGATTAGTTTGAAACTTAACAAGGTGGTAGGATAAACCTATGCTAAGTTGCTATCAATATTGGGCTATCTGAAAAAACAAGATCATTGCTATGGCCGCCATCTTGAAAATTCTGTTTCTGGACTGTAACTTGAAGATGCTTCTGCTGATAATTTGAAGCTTAAGACAGTGGTAGGGCACCTCCCAAGGTAGATTGTTCTTGAAATTGGTACCACTTTAAAAACCAAGATGGCCTTCATGGCCGTGTCTGGACTCTAACTCAAAAACACTTCAGCTGATCGATTTGAAACTTAACAGGCTGCTAGGACAGCACCTTGACTGGGTTGTTTTCAAAATTGGTGCCAATTCCAAAAAATAAGATGGCTGAAATAACACCCATCTTGAAATCCTTTTCCTGGACTCTACCTCAAAGATGCTTCTGCCAATTGATTTAAAACTTAACAGGGCAGTAGGAAACCACCTAGACTAGGTTGATTTTGAAATTGGTACTATTTGTGAAATCAAGATAGCCACCATCTTGAAATTCCATTTCTGGACTGTAACTTAAGGATGCTCCAGCCAATCAATTTGAAACTTGAGAAATTGTAGGACACCATTATGACCTCAGCTAGGTTACCTTTGAAGTAACTTCAAAACTTAGTTGGTAATATTTGGAGAAACAAAATGGCTGCCATGGCCACAATCTTGAAATTCTTTTTTTGGATTCTAACTCGAAGATATTCAACTGATCAATTTAAAGCTTTGCAGTGCGGTTGGACATCACCTGAAGACACCATCAGCGGAGGATGGAAGTGTCATATGGAAAAACAAATCTATTTGAGCACCAGGTACTTGAGCACTAAGTCAGCTGACACAGAGTCCGTTCAAGAGCACTGATTTCTTGTTCCAGAGAAGTATGTTTCATGGTTGTGCAAAAGTCTTGAAAATTAGAAGTAAATAGGTTAAGAAATAGAAATATTAACTCATTTTAGGTCCTCTAGCTTAGATCCAGAAAACGTTATTTTTAACAGACTGAGATACTTTAAATTAGTTAGAAACAGGAAAAGCAGGACTCTCATATTCAATTTGACCCCTCCTAACACTTCTCACAGCTATGTACTCAGTACACACTAGTTCAGGATGCTTGTAATAAATATTTGTGCTCATAAAGTATTTATGATTTCTGATCTTTACATTCAATTGTTGAAATTGAGTAATAGGCCTAGAGTTCAACACACATTTTCGGCTCTCAGAGACCAACAAACATTCACAATTTTGATGTGTTATTAGGATGACAACTGGTCTTAGCATGGTTATATTTTCATGTCTACCGTATTGCAGTAAAGTACATGATTATTCTTAACACAGTTATTTTCATGTACCAGTAAGTATATAAAAACATGTAATTAATGTAAAGAAGCCTTTGTCACTTCTATAACCTAAAGAACATATAAATTATCCAATAGGGATACGCATACATAATTTCCAACATTACTGCAAAAAAACTATAAATTTTGAATCTATATACGCATTATTGTCCTGATAATTGATTATTAATACCAGAGTAATACATGTAAACAGTCTTATTTTACATTGACTAACTTTAATATGGTTAACAAAATAAATGTTTTACTTAAAAATTTAACTTTTATTGGCAAATCCTCAAAAATATACATGGGGTCATTTATGACCTCACACGGTATGAATAGGTTGTAAAATATGTCGGTATGAATAGGGTTAAGTTTCCGGTCACTTAGCCAGTAAACTTAGAATAAAACCACTGATCAAAACCAAAGTACAGTCTGATTTCCTAACATCCCTTACATATTTAATGAATTAACTTTCTCATTTGTGAATCAATTGCCATATAAATGAAGAAGAGGTTTGGTGGAAACTGTGGAAAAAACAACAGGTTTGCATTCTTAAGCAAGGAGGTGACACAAGCAGTCTTGAAAGTGGGTGGGAAACTGCCCTCCTGAAGGGATTAGTTCAAAATATTTGCAATCGGGGTTCACTGATAAAATCAGAGACCAGTAAACTAGGCATTGGTTCTAAGTCGTGTGATTTATTTGGTGTTCACTTGATAATTTTGAGAATTTCTTCCCCGTGAATGATTTACCATGTTAGTTAAACAATTTTGTCTGCAAAGTAATTTCCTGAGGGAGTTCAACAAGGCTTTAGGATTGTCCTCAATTTTACTGATAGTATTTCTGAGTAGTAAATAAGTTTGGCCCTCACCTTTGAGGTCCTGGGTTTGAGTCCAGCTCATGGCATTCAACAAATATAACATAAAACTACAACTTTGACCACTGGAGAAGCCACTTTGCACATTTTCAATGTTTTGTAACATCTTTAAGAGCGAACTGTAGCATGGCTCGAGCTTCTAGAGATCACTTTTTTCCGGTCTTTTTTTAAATTGTTTTTCTCCGGACTTTCATGAATTGTGGCATAGCATGATGAGTACCTGTCTCATCACTGAAGTTAAGCAGCAATGGGCTACAATAGTACTTGGATGGGTGACCACCTCAGTGCACTACTTGTGTCTCTGATGGCTTTATGGCTCACTCTAGTAGACTGAAACCCTTTTGCCTTTCTGTGTCCAGTGAGTTAAATGTTTACCATAATGTGCATGCATCTTTACAGTACCTTTTATGCAGGAAATTATAGTGATTGAGTATTATCACATGTGACACACAAATAAAATATCTATCTCTCTATCTCCCCATCTATCTATCTATCTCCTGTCATTGTTCTCCCCCCAAAATAATTCTCTTCTGTCCCCAAACTATAGCTAGAGGTTTGTAACTGGGTTTCATAGAGGCTACAGCAGTCTGCCTCTGTTTAAACTGTTATCTGTATCTGCTGTCGCCACCACCTTGGGCATACATAGCCTTACTTTACTTTTGGAGTAATAGCAACTAGAAATCAAAAGTCATTAAATTTTTTTTGAAGATATTTTTGCATTTAGAATATCATCTGGATCTTTTTCATTTCGCCAGGTCCTATTGACATAAAAATGTTGCAGTTCATAATTTAGACAAAAAATATATCATGCTTGAGCTAATGTGTGTTAAAATAAAAGGGACACATTTGTGAAAGATATCCTGTTTTCAAAAATTTTCAAAGTATTATCTTGACTCCAAAATTCTTCTCTCTCATGTAATTATTTTACAAAATGACATTTACAAGAAAAGTTTTTTCTGGATATAGTACAGTGAACTGTGATATATTTTACAGAAAAGCCAAATGAGAAATTTTTCTGCTTATACTTTAGCCCAGTATGAGACAGTTTTCTGAACTAAGTGGTGCTCCAGGGCTTAGTCACCCTTTGGTGTTTACACACAAATATTATTCCTTGGTGTTTTTAATCTTCCCCGGTATTTAGGTCAATCACAGCATTAAAATTCTTTTGGCACACTGTTGATCTATGTTTCCAATATCATGTAAAACTCAATATTATAAAAACGTTGGACATATTCATCCACTTAGAGGGTCAAAACATACTACTACAGAATATTGATGGTTTGTTTCACAAAAGAGATGATAAGAGTAATGAGTGGAACACAGATTTTATTGTGATTATTTTGTATGCCCAAACATCTTAACATGGCTAACATATTTTTGATCACTGATTCCTATCCTAGATTTCCTTCACGGTCAGTAAAAATCTTAGTTAAGTTAAAGTTTTATTACTTAAAGGCGTATGTGTATCACAATATCGGTTAGAATCAGTTCAGCATCAACACCTTTCGTTGGTTCTCAGAAAGTTTTATCAAACTGTTTTGGAAATGTGAAAGTACAGCAGTTGTTAGAAAATAAACTGTTATGGGTATATAATTGGAACTAAAGAATTTTTCACAGAGAAAATAGATATATATATACAATCAAAATGAAGTCTTCAATTAATTTTAATTATATTAAAAGACAAATCCGTGTTATTTGTAACATCAATGTGATTGTTAGAGTCGGTGGATTAAAATTCCTTGCTTATTACATTCAGAAAAGTAAAGAAACTTCTGAAATATTGTAGGAAATATTTTCGTCTCACAACATTTTGTAATATAGGTACATGGCCTTATTTTCACACAAAATGGGCTTATATTCAGAAGACTTATTTTCAGTAAACTACTTTAATAGTTTGTGTGTGGTAGACAGATATTTACCCATACAATGGTGTATTATAAGGAATGAACTTAAGCTAGCACTCATGCGAATAAAAGCACCACAAGTGTCTGAAATTGCAAAACATTCTTTTGAGCTGACAGCTCTTATTTGTGCATATGAAAAATATGTCAGAACATTTTCTTTAATAAGTCATTGTGCTGTAGATGAAGACCATCAGAAAAGCTCTAATGTATGGACTTTTTCAGGGGCTTTCTTGCAAAACACAATTTGTTAGTTATTTTACTTCTTTGGTAAACTCAGTGATTATTTTGAAGAAATGCCTGATAAGTAGATGTAATCGAATATATATGAAAATATTATTGACTATATAACATAATAAAAAAATATAATGGACTATTTAACAGAATAAAACATTACATGAAAACTAATCATTTTACACGTATGTATAAGTTCTGGTATTGCATAAAGAAAAAGAGCACTCGGAGAGCGCAGACCTCCACCACAGGATCTCAATCCGGATCACTCCCAATGGATTCAGACAGTGATCCAGATCACTTCCAAAATCTAGTCACTTGTTCCTTGTCCCATTTAGGACATATTCTGAAAAATCATAAAATCCGTCCAAAACTTTTCGAGTTAAATTGAATATGACGGCCCTGCTTTTTCCGTTTTTGACTAATTTAAAGTATTCAATTATGTTAAAAATAGCATTTTCTGCACCTAAACCCCAATATAGTTCAACTGAGTTAAAATTTTTATTTCTTAATCTATTCACTTCCAATTGTCAGGACTTTTGCACACCCATAAAACATACCTCTCTGCAAAAAATCATCAATCTGGTCACAACCATATTCAGTGGGGGTAGAATTATGTGTCACTCCTGTGCTTATTAACATTGTTACAGAAGAATGTGCGGGAAATGTCAAAAATTTTCACTTATAAGTTAGATAAGCAATATTCTCCCAGGTTCCTTGTATCTATAATTCAAACTGTCAGTGAAATTATCAGGTCTCTGGGATTGTTGGTTGGTCTCTGAGAGCCGAAAACATGTGTTCAATTCTAGGTCATATCACTAATTGAATATGAAGATCAGAAATCATAAATACTTCATGAATAAATAAATATTTATTACAAGAATCTTGAACTAGTATGTACTGAGTGCATAGCGCTGAGAAATGCTAGGAGAGGTGAAATTGAATATGAGGGTTCATCTCTTTCTGTTTTTGAGTAATTTAAAGTATTTGATTATGTTAAAAATAGCATTTTCTGGGCATGAGCCCCAATATAGTTCAACGGAGAGAAAATTTTTATTTCTTATTGAGTGGGGGTAGAATTATGCAATTCTATTCTTATTATCAGCATTAAAGAAGAATATGCGGGAAATGTCAAATTTTTTTTGTCTTAAAAGTTAGAAAATCAATATTCTTCTTGCTTCATTGTATCTATAATTCAAACTTTCAGTGAAATTTTCAGGTCTCTGGGAATGTTGGTTGGTCTCTGAGAGCTGAAAAACGTGTGTTGAATTCTAGGCCTATTACTCAATTTCAACAATTGAATGTAAAGATCAGAAATCATAAATACTTTATGAGCACAAATATTTATTACAAGCATTCTGCACCAATGTGTGCTGAGTACACAGGAGGGCTCAAATTGAATATGAGGGTTCATCTTTTTCTGTTTTTGACTAATTTAAAGTATTCGATTATGTTAAAAACAGCATTTTCTGGACCAAAGCCCCAATATAGTTCAGCTGAGTTAAAATTTTTATTTCTTAATCTATTCACTTCTAATTTGCAGGACTTTTGCACACCCACAAAGCATACTTCTCTGCAAAAAATCATCAACCTGGCTACAAACATATTGAGTCGGGGTAGAATTATGTGTCACTTTGGTCATTATAATCAGCATTCAAGAAGAATATGCGGGAAATGTCAAATTTTTTTGTCTTAAAAGTTAGAAAAGCAATATTCTTCCAGGTTTATTGTATCTATAATTCAAACTTTCAGTGAAATTTTCAGGTCTCTGGGATTGTTGGTTGGTCTTTGAGAGCCGAAAACATGTGTTGAGCTCTAGGCCTATTACTCAATTTCAACAATTGAATGTAAAGATCAGAAATCATAAATACTTTATGAGCACAAATATTTATTACAAGCATCCTGAACTAGTGTGTACTGAGTACATAGCTGTGAGAAGTGTTAGGAGGGGTCAAATTGAATATGAGGGCACTGCTTTTTCTGTTTTTGACTAATTTAAAGTATTCGATTATGTTAAAAATAGCATTTTCTGGACCTAAGCCCCAATATAGTTCAACGGAGTTAAAATTTTTATTTCTTAATCTATTCACTTCTAATTTGCAGGACTTTTGCACAACCATAAAACATATCTCTCTGCAAAAAATCATTAACCTGGCCACAACCATATTCAGTGGGGGTAGAATTATGTGTCACTTCTGTGCTTATTATCAGCATTCAAGAAGAATATGTGAGAAATGTCAAAATTTTTTTGTCTTAAAAGTTACTTAAGTATTATTCTCCCAGGTTCATTGTATCTATAATTCAAACTTTCAGTGAAATTTTCAGGTCTCTGGGATGTTGGTTGGTCTCTGAGAGCCGAAAACGTGTGTTGAATTCTAGGCCTATTACTCAATTTCAACAATTGAATGTTAAAATCAGAAATCAGAAATACTTTATGAGCACTAATATTTATTACAAGCATCCTGCACCAATGTGTACTGAGTACATAGCTGTGAGAAATGTTAGGAGGGGTCAAACTGAATATGAGGGTTCATCTTTTTCTGGTTTTGACTAATTTAAAGTATTTGATTATGTTAAAAACAGCATTTTCTGGACATAAGCCCCAAATATAGTTCAACAGAGTTAAAATTTTTATTTCTTAATCTATTCACTTCTAATTTGCAGGACTTTTGCACACCTATAAAACATACTTCTCTGCAAAAAATCATCAACCTGGCTGCAACCATATTCAGTGGGGGTAGAATTATGTCACTTCTGTGCTTATTATCAGCATTAAAGAAGAATATGCGGGAAAGATCTAATTTTTTTGTCTTAAAAGTTACTTAAGCATTATTCTCCCAGGTTCATTGTATCTATAATTCAAACTTTCAGTGAAATTTTCAGGTCCCTGGGATTGTTGGTTGGGCTCTGAGAGCCAAAAACGTGTGTTGAACTCTAGGCCTATTACTCAATTTCCACAAATGAATGTAAAGATCAGAAATCATAAATACCTTATGGGCACAAATATTTATTACAAGCATCCTGAACTAGTGTGTACTGAGTACATAGCTGTGAGAAGTGTTAGGAGGGGTTAAATTTAACATGAGGGCCCTTTTTTATGTTTTTGACTAATTTAAAGTATTCGATTATGTTAAAATAGCATTTTCTGGACCTAAGCCCCGATATAGTTCAACGGAGTTAAAATTTTTATTTCTTAATCTATTCACTTCTAATTTGCAGGACCTTTGCACACCTATAAAACATACTTCTCTGCTAAAAATGATCAACCTGGCCACAACCATATTCAGTGGGGGTAGAATTATGTGTCACTTCTGTGCTTATTATCAGCATTCAAGAAGAATATGCGAGAAATGTCAAATTTTTTTTGTCTTAAAAGTTACTTAAGCATTATTCTCCCAGGTTCATTGTATCTATAATTCAAACTGTCGGTGAAATTTTCAGGTCTCTTGGATTGTTGGTTGGTCTCTGACAGCCGAATATGTGTGTTCAATTCTAGGGCATATCACTGAGTTTCAATAATTGAATGTGAAGATCAGAAATCATAAATACTTCATGAATAAATAAATATTTATTACAAGAATTCTGAACTAGTATATAGTGAGTACATAGCTCTGAGAAGTGCTAGGAGGGGTGAAATTGAATATGAGGGTTCATCTTTTTCTGTTTTTGACTAATTTAAAGTATTTGATTATGTTAAAAATAGCATTTTCTGGGTATGAGCCCCAATTTAGTTCAACGGAGATAAAATTTTTATTTCTTAATCTATTCACTTCTCATTTGCAGGACTTTTGCACACCCATAAACATACTTCTCTGCAAAAAATCATCAACCTGGCTACAACCATATTGAGGGGGGGTAGAATTATGTGTCACTTCTGTGTTTATTATCAGCATTAAAGAAGAATATGCGTGAAATGTCAAATTTTTTTTGTCTTAAAAGTTAGAAAAGCAATATTCTCCTTGGTTCATTGTATCTATATATATAGGTGCCATGGTGGCAGAGTGGTAACACTCTTGCCTCTCACCTCTGAGGCCGGGGTTCGATTCCCGGCATGGCCTCAAGTGGGAAAGCTGGTAGTTGCTTGCTGTTGGTCGGCAGTACAGTACAGAACCCAACGAACTGTATGTACTGGTTTTCTCTGCCCTTTCAACTACCCGTCGTGATATGACCTGTACAGTGTTGAAAGCGACGTAAAACCCCAAATAAACAAATAAAGAAATCATTGTATCTATAATTCAAACTTTCAGTGAAATTTTCTGGTCTCTGGGAATGTTGCTTGGTGTCTGAGACACAAAAACATGTGTTGAATTCTAGGACTATTACTCAATTTCAACAATTGAATGTAAAGATCAGAAATCATAAATACTTTATGAGCAAATAAATATTTATTACAAGCATCCTGCACCAATGTGCACCGAGTACATAGCTGTGAGAAGAAGCCCCAAGCTGGATAACTGATGAGTATAGAACTGCCAAGTGCATGAGAAGGCAGTTTGAGCATGCCTGGAGAAGAGACAAATCCCCTGAAAATCGTTCCCGTCTTCGACGGCAGATAAACAGATGTAACCACATCCTAAATAGAAACAAGGGGTGTTTCTATCGTGATCTAGTCAGTGAAAATTGCGGCGATAGCAAGAGGTTATGGCATGCACTAAACAGAACATTGAGTCGGTCAAATTCTACTGTCCTCCCATCCTTTGATGATGAAAAATCTTTAGCAAACAGATTTGGTTCGTTTTTCATTGATAAAATTAAAAAGATTCGAGACACCTTTAAATACACCCGATCTCAGGTTCTTCATCCAGACAAGGAGCCGCCGACTTTCTGTTCCTTTCAAGCTGTCACTGAGACTGAAGTCCTTAAGTTTATCAAGGAATCCCCTTCTAAAACTTGCTCCCTTGATCCATGCCCCACTCACATTGTGAAACAATGTATTAACATTCTTCTCCCTTCATTGACTAAACTAGTTAACTTGTCCCTCAAAAACAGCATTTTCCCTAATCCTTTCAAACAGGCTATTGTCACTCCCCTCCTCAAAAAGTCCACCCTTTCAAAAGAGGATTTGAAGAGCTACCGACCAGTGTCCGGTCTTAGCTTCTTGTCAAAATTGGTCGAGCGAATTGTGGCTGCCCAAATTAGATCTCATATGGATTCTCATGATCTTGGTAATACTTTCCAGTCAGCCTACAAGGTGGGGCACTCGACAGAAACTGCCTTGTTGTGCATCAAAAATGAGATTCACTTATCTCTGTCCAAGGGCATGCCTACAGCACTAGTGCTACTCGACCTGTCTGCGGCATTTGATACTATCGATCATGACACACTCCTATCCTGTCTGTCGTCTAGATTTGGTTTTGCTGGATCGGCATTAAAATGGTTTAGATCCTATCTCCAGGATCGTTTTCAGTCAGTCAAGATTGGTTCTAGTCTTTCGAATTTGTTCAAATTGAAGTTTGGAGTCCCCCAAGGTTCTGTCTTAGGTCCCCTTCTGTTTTCCCTCTACACAACACCTCTTGGTCAAGTCATCAGAAAATATACCGGAGTCCGTTACCACTTCTATGCGGACGACACTCAGTTGTTCATTCACTTATCCCCTGATGATAGTCTCAAGTCTTTTGACCGTCTTAAATCATGTTTGAATGATATTCAGGTCTGGATGTCTGAAAACAAACTCAAGCTAAATCCTGATAAAACAGAATTTATAGTCTTCGGTGCCAAAGACAGACACAAATGGCTCAGTGACTCACTACCTGTCAATATCCTGGGTAATTGCCTCTCTCCCGCAGATGTTGTACGCAATCTGGGTGTTCTGTTTGATGCCAAGTTTTGTTTCACCAATCACGTAAATTCTGTTATCAAATCCTGCTTTATCAGCCTCAGGGACCTTCATCGTATCAGGAGGTTTCTTTCTGTAGATACATCAGTGGTGATTGCAAATGCTCTGGTCAGTAGTCGTTTGGATTATTGCAACTCTCTTTTTCGCAGTTTGTCATCCCGAAACACTACAAGGCTCCAATATGTTCAAAATGCGCTTGCACGGTTTGTCACTGGTGCTTCAAAGTACACTCACATTACATCCACCCTTAGGACACTCCATTGGCTACCCGTTAGACAACGTATTATCTTCAAAACCCTAGTTTTGGTCTATAAGTACCTCACCACTGGCCAGCCTAAGTATTTTGCACCATATCTCCCCTTGTACAAATCTGCCGTGAATACAAGACATTCCAATCCCAAAAATTTGTTCCTTCTGGTTCCCTCTTACTGTCCTTCCATCCATAAATCAAAGGTCCATTTTAACAATAGTTTCTCATATGATGCCCCTAAGTTATGGAATGATCTTCCATATGATATACGCAGCGCTCCAAATCTCTCCAGTTTCAAAAGTCGACTCAAAACCTACCTATTTCAGAAATCATTCCCACCATAGCTTCTTACTACCGAACACCGGACCGCCTCCCTGGCAACGACTCGGAACATGTCTAATGTCTCATGATTTATGCCTTACGGATTGGATGGTGTGCCTTAGAATCCGTTGATATGGAGATTAAGCACCTGGACAACTGATTGATTGATTGATTGATTAGGAGGGGTCAAACTGAATATGAGGGTTCATCTTTTTCTGTTTTCGACTAATTTAAAGTATTTGATTATGTTAAAAGCAGCATTTTCTGGACATAAGCCCCAATATAGTTCAACAGAGTTAAAAAATTTTCTTCTTAATCTATTCACTTCTTATTTGCAGGACTTTTGCACACCCATAAAGCATACTTCTTTACAAAATTCAGCAACCTGGCTACAACCATATTCAGTGGGGGTAGAATTATGTGTCACTTCTGTGCTTATTATCAGCATTCAAGAAGAATATGCGGGAAATGTCAATTTTTTTTTTGTCTTAAATTTAGAAAAGCAATATTCTCTTAAGTTCATTGTATCTATAATTCAAACTGTTTGTGAAATTTTCAGGTCTCTTGGATTGTTGGTTGGTCTCTGAGAGCCAAAAACGTGTGTTGAATTCTAGGCATATTACTCAATTTCAACAATTGAATGTAAAGATCAGAAATCATAAATATTTGTGCTCATAAAATATTGTGCTCAAGAATCCTGAACTATTTTGTACAGAGTACATAGCTGCTGGAAAATTTCTTCTTAATGTATAATTGTAGCCGCACACATTGTTGAAGACTGTTCAAAATATGGAAAAACAGTATAAAGGGTATGCTTTCCAATATTCAAACATTTGATTTTAATAAATCATTTAGCGGTACTTTCCCTAAAATTTCTGTTTCCTCACTGTTTTGTACTAAAATAAATTCTTATTTTGTGAGTCTTCTATTATCTGGAAAATCTCACTCCTAGCAAGTTTGGCTATTGGAGTCTCAAGTGTATCAGGAAAAACAAGCAAGAAACTGCATGATGCTTTTTTCCCTGTGTGTAGTGTTTCACAAATAAATATGGCCTGTAACTAAATTGTTGTGTACAAATAATGAAAGCAGTTTATATATTTTGGCATGGTTATATGAATTAGTCTCTTGTACAATAAATTATTTGAATAAAGGAGACTGGGATGATAACTAAAGGTGCACATATTATGTATTTAAGAATAGTTAACACACCACACATTTGTTAAACTATAAGTCATTTTGAAAAGTTTTCCTTTGTATTGTTAGATAAAAGAGAAAAGGATTGGAAAGTGTGTACTTAACCCCCAGCAGAAAAACAAGCCCTGAGATTACTGTTACTTGGCAGACCCTTTGATAAACTTCCCTCCAAAACCAGCCTCAATATACATGTATCTAACATTAAGTTCTTCCTTAGCTAAAATATATTTATGCCTCTTTATTTCTTTTTCTAATGAAGCATTTATCAATTGATCATTTTTGTAAATGATTATATGTATATATATTTAATAGATCCATGCAGTTTATATCAATTATACACTGATGCAATTAAATAGGCAAACATTAAAATAAGGCTATTTAAGTACCTCAAAAATCTATTAAGCTCTTTTCTGAGTAAGTGTCAATCACCCTGGGATAGAAGCTTGATTGGCTAAAAGTTATATATATATATATAAAGTAACTACATTTCCCACCACTAGGTGGCTACAAGTAAGAAATTAGATTAAAATGACCCAATAATTAGTTTTAACAGTTACACTTAATCATAATCAGTATTAATAACTGAGACGAAATATGCACCTTTAACTATTGGGTCTTTCTAATTATTGGGTCTAGACCCAATAGTTAGGTGAAGACCCAATAGTGTGAGTCTGAGAGTTACATTTGACCCAATAAATAGGTGTTTATAAAACTATATATATATATATATATACTCCTGGATTCATCATTAGGTAGACACTTCAGTGTAAATACACCACCTTAGGTAGACATTTTACTTAAGTAGACATTTTCGTGTCTACGTAATATTTAGATCTCTGAAAAATTATTTTGGAGTGACTTAAAAGTAACAAGTGCAGTTTTATCCTGTTCTTTGGTAGCTATAGTTTGAATAAAATTAATTTGTATTTCAAATTTTTCTGAAGTAAAGCAACAATAACAGCCCAAAGTTTTGAAGTGTATATTTTCCTTAAATAGACAGTGTGTAAAAACCTCACTTAGGTAGACACAAATTAAATTTAAAATATTTAAAAAGTTTATAGTGTATATGCAAATTATATTTATACTGTGGGATAAAGGATCTTTGAAAGCATCATTTAAACTTTGTTTTAAGTTTTTCCCACCATGAATAAAAAAATTAGAAGACATATACATTTTGAACTAAATGTCTGCATGTGTACATTGTACTTGTGTACTCATATATAGCTGCAACATTACATTCATGCATAATACATTTTCTTGTTTCATCTAATTGGCAAAAGAAAGATGTCATATGGCCTCTAATTGCATATTGATTAAGATAAGCATATTATGAAGAACTTAAAATTGTACACAAGCATGCTAGAAATATCCATTCACCCTGAATTACATGTGAATGTTGCTGCTCAGTATGTTATTTGTAAGACATCTTATATGCAGGTTCCAGTTTACTTATCTATAAATGAGCATTCTGCATATAATAATTCCCAATTTAGGTAGTTGTCTCTGAAAACACACCCAATTATTAAGCATTTCATATGGCATGAAAACTATACTTTGATTTTCCAGTATAACTTAATTAGTGATTTTTTTCCTCCATGGATTTTACCTCTCTATGTCTTAATTAAACATATTTTATGTCCAATTTTCAATTAAAATAGCAAAAGACAAGCATTTTGCACATAATAATGAACAATTTGGTGCTTGTTTAGTTAAAATCACTAAGATATCTAGTATTTTACAAGGATTTTATTACAACTGTTGATTTCCCATTATTTTTTTATTTGGCGATTTTGCCATAGGTGTTCATGATCTTAATTTTAAAATATCTAACCTCAATTTTCCAGTATAATTATCTACAAACGAGCATTCTTCATAAAATAATGAGCCATTTGGTGTTTCTTTCATAAAAACATCCAAATAGTAAGTATATTACACGGGTTTTAACAAAGCCTTTGATTTTTCAGTGTTAATAAATTAGGCAATTTTTATGCTGATATGGGTGGTCATCATCTTAATTTTAAGATTATTATATCTTTATTATTCAACATTTGACAAGTAGTTTAAAATAGCCTTTGATTTCCAAGTATTAGTTACTTGGATGATTTTTTCCATGAGTTTTGCTGCTCAATATCTTAATTTTACTATAGCTTACCTCAATTTTCTAGCTTAATTATCTATAAACGAGCATTCCACATAAAATAGTGAGCAATTTGTCATCTACCTATTTCTGAAAAATCAAAGGCGTTTTTAAAAAAAAATGCCTGTAAAATGTTCAACAATTAAGCAATTTTAATGAGACAAACCCTGAAGTGCTTATTATCATGTATAGAATGCTCATCGGTAGATAATTAAACTGGAATCTCAACATAAGATATTTTAAAATCAAAATATTGAGTAGTCACACCAACAGAAAAAACACTCAAATAAATAACACTGGGAAATCAAAGTTTTTTTTAAAATACCTGCAAAATGCTCAATATTTAAACAATTTAAATGAGAAAAACACCAAAGTGCTCAATATTATGTGGATAATGCTTGTTTGTAGACAATTAAACTGGAAACATAAGAAAATTGAAAATTAAGATTTTGAGCCACAATATTCACAGAAAAAATGACCTAATTAAGTCATACTTCACATCCCAATACTTTTAAGTGTGGCTACCCTCATTCGACCTTGAAGAAAGGGTCCAAGGTCAAATCTGATAACATCAGAAGACTTCCAGTGCATGATTACCTATAGGTCAGTTTCATAGCCCAAAACTCTAGGAACAATAATAACCAAGTTTTTAGCACTTTTTAAAGTTTGACTACACTTGTCTGACCTTGAAGGAGGGGCCCAAGTCAAATCTGACTGTATCAGAAGAATTCCAACTCATGATTTTCTATACGTTGATTTCAAATCCCAAACCTCTAGGATCAATAATAAGTAAGTTATAAGCACTTTTAAGTTTGGGTATCCTCATTTGACCTCTGAGAAGGGCGCCAAGGTCCAATCTGAACACATCAGAAACGTCTGTGGCAGCCATCTTGTTTTTCAAAATGATTCCAAAACATTCACAGGTAAGATTTTGTAATGATGAATATATCCTGCAAATTCGATAACTCTATCTATAATACCTTCGCTTTTAGAGGGGAAATGTAAAAATCTCTATACACTGGGGTTGGGTACCCATGCGCAATCCATAGTATCCAGTGGATGAAATTCTGTGGGTACAAATAATAGCCTTTGATTTCCAAGTATTATTTAAATAGGCAATTTTCTTTGATGAGTATCGCAGTTTATTATCTTAGCTTTAAGATATCTTTAGTTTCGAGTTTAGATTTCTGCAGACGAGCATTCTGTACAAAACAACAAGCAATTTGCTGTTTATCGCGTTAAAAGTTCCAATTTCTGAGCATTTGACAGGAATTTTAAACCAGCCTTTGATTTTCTAGTATTTATGGAGCCCAGGAAGGGACATAGAACTGTTTTCCACTATAATTTTCGTACCTTGTTACAGCAAGTTAACAAGTCATTACCATAGGATACTATCGTCATTTCCATATGTTAGTAGGTCATGGTAATGAGATACTAAGTTATGAATATGAGATGCTAAATCATGGGAATGAGATACTAACTTGTGGCAACAAGCTACTAAGTGGTTACAACAAGACAGTAAATCCTTCTTTTTCAGTCATACCCATCCCTTACTAACTCATTCTCACCACTTACTAACTCATTCCCACCACTTACTAAGTCGTTACCATCACTTACTAAGTTGTTCTCACTTACTAATTCCCACCAGTTACAAAGTCATTCCCACCACTAAGTCGTCACACTACTTATTAACACATTATCACCACTTGATAACTTGTTTCCACCAATTATTAACTCATTCCTACCACTTACGAACTACCACAAGACAGTAAATCCTTGTACTTTCAGTCATATTCATCCCTTACTAACTTGTTCTCCCACTTAATAACTTATTCCTGCCACTTCCTAAGTCATTTCCACAACTTAGTAAGTCGTTCCCACCTATTATTAACTCATTCCCACCACTTATTAATTCATTCCAACCACTTACTAAGTTGTTGGGACAAGATACTAAGTGGCAAGTACAAGACAGTAAGTCCTTGTGTTTTTGTCATACCCATCCCTAACTAACTCATTCCCCCACTTACTAACTTATTCCCGCCCCTTACTAAGTCATTCCTACAACTTACTGAGTTGTTCCCACTTACTAACTCGTTCCCACCACTTACTAACTCGTTCCCACCACTTACAAAGTCGTTTCCACCACTTACTAAGTTGTTCCTACCACTAAGTATGTCATACCCATCACTTACTAAGTCATTCCCACCACTTACTCAGTCATTCCTACCACTTAATAAGTTGTTCCCACCAATTATTAACTCATTTCCACCACTTGCTAACTTGGTCCTACAACTTGTTAACTCATTTCCACCACTTACTAAGTCATCCCCACCACTTAATAAGTCATTCCCACCAATGATTAACTCATTCCCACCACTTACTAACTCATTCCAACCACTTACTAAGTTGTTGGAACAAGATACTAAGTGGCTACCACAAGACAGTAAATCCTTGTGCTTTCAGTCATACTCATCCCTTACTAACTTGTTCTCCCACTTAATAACTTATTCCCGCCACTTACTAAGTCATTTCCACAACTTACTAAGTCATTCCCACCTATTATTAACTCATTCCCACCACTTACTAATTCATTCCAACCACTTACTAAGTTGTTGGAACAAGATACTAAGTGATTACCACAAGACAGGTAATCCTTGTATTTTCAGTCATACCCATCCCTTACTAACTCATTTTCCCACTTACTAACTTATTCCCGCCACTTACTAAGTTGTTCCCACAACTTACGAAATTGTTCCTACTTACTAACTCGTTCCCACCACTTACAAAGTTGTTTCCACCAGTTAATAAGTTGTTACAAGCACTACGTAAGTCATACCCATCACTTACTAAGTCGTTCCCACCACTTAATAAGTCAGTCCCACCAGTTATTAACTCATTCCCACCACTTGCTCACTTGACCCCAGCACTTGTTAACTTGTTCCTACCACTTACTAACTCATTCCAACCACTTACTAACTCGTTCCCATCACTTGTTAAGTCATTCCCACCAGTTAAAAGTTGTTACCATAAGATATTATGTTGTTCTGTTAAGATTAGTGTGGTATGACATACAAAGAAATTGCTGGTACATTGGTATTGAAGCATGATTTAACTTTTGGGAATGACTTAGTATCTTGTGATGCTAATTTGCTAACTCTTGGGAATGAAATAGTAGCTTGTGGTAACAACTTACTAACTTGGGACAACAACTTACTCTCTTGTGGGAACGACTTTCTATCTTGTGCGAAGAACTTACTATCATGTGGGAAGGACTTTCTATATTGTGGGAATGAGTTACTGTCTCATGGTAACGAGATAAAAAATCATAGGAAAACTGTTGTATGTCCCTTCCTGGGTTCTCTAGTTTTCCTATAATTACTTTTCTCATTACCATGATATAGTAACTCATTCCCACAAGATAGTATGTTGTTCCCACAAGATACTAAGTCATTATAAAAGATAATAAGTTGTTCCCATAAGTAAGTAAGTTGTTAGCACAAGATACTAAGACGTTCCCACAAGTTATCAAGTCATTACCACAAGATACTTAGTTGTTCCCTCGAGATCTTTCTTTCCATATCATACCTAATTGACCTTGAGGGAACAACATAAAATCTTGTGGTAACAACTTTTTAACTTGTGGGAATGACATAATAAGTGGTGGAAATGAGTTAATAAGTGGTGGAAATGAGGTAGCAAGTGGAGGGAATGACTTACCAAGTGGTGGGAACGAGTTAGCAAGTGGTTAGAACAAGTTAATAAGTGGTGGGAATGACTTGAGAAGTGGTGAGGTCAAATAAGTAAATGGTGATAATGAGTTAGTAAGTGTGAAAACACAAGGTTTTACTATCTTGTGATAACCAATTGGTATCTTGTTCCCATAAGTTAGTATCTTGTTCCCATAAGTCAGTAGCTCATTCCCATGACTTAGTATCTCATTACCACAACTTATTACTTGAGGGGAATGACTTAGTATATTGTGGTAACAAACTTATTCCCACGAGACAGCAAGTCATTCCCAATAAGTTACTAAGTCATGCTATGATGCCAATGTACAGGCTATTTCTTTCAATATCAAACCTAACTGACCTTGAAGGAACAACATCAAATCTTGTGGTAACAACTTTTTCATGGTGGGAATGATATAATAAGTGGTAGGAATGAGTTCATAAATAGTGGGAACAAGTTAGCAAGTGGTGAGAATGATTGAGCAAGTGGTTGGAACAAGTTAATGGGGAACAAGTGGTGGGAACCAGTCCATAAGTGGTGGCAATGAGTTAGTAAGGGGTGGATATGAATGAAAACACAAAAATTTACAACCTTGTGGTAACCAATTAGTATCTTGTTCCCACAAGTTAGTATCCCACTACCACAAGTTAGCATCTTATTACCACCACTTACTAAGTTGGGGGAATGACTTAATATCTTGTATTAACAATGTGCCAACTCAATCTCATTACCACCACTTATTAAGTATGGGGACAACTTAGTATCTTGTGGTAACAATATGCTAACGTGAGGGAATGATATAATATGTAATATGTCAAGGTAACGACTTCATAACTTGTGTAACAAGATAAAAAAATGAAACAAAAACAGTTCTATATCCCTTCCTGGGCTCCTTAAGTATTAAGTTATTGGAAACCTAAAGGCTATTTAAAAATTCATATGAAATGCACAATAATTAGAAATTTTAACAAGACAAACACCAATTTGCTTAATGTTACATACAGAACATGCAGAAAAATAAACTAGATATATTTAGTGGAATTTGCCCCTCAATATTTTATTTTCAAGGTATCGTTTACAAAGTTTCCTGTTAAATTATCTATAGACAGACACTCTACACACAATAATGAACAATTTGGTGGTTGTCTAATTAAAATAGAGCAAACTTTAAGCATTTAACAGGGATCTAACAAAGACTTTGACTTTCCAGTGTTTTCCAGTGGGGACGCTTGTTTGTGTATAGGAGGACATCAGGCTCCGCCGGCTCCGCGTTTTGTTTTCCTGATAACTCTGTGACTGTTGGGTGGATTCTTTTCAAATTTGGCAGCTGTATGCAGTAGCCCTGGGGAATTTTTTGGAATATGCTGCAGTGACATTTCGACCAATCGGAGAGGTCACATGGCCAAAAATGTGTTTTTCAAAAGGGTGTGCTTGTCTGGATGATAACTTAAAAAGTGCTTCGCCTATTCACATAAAATTTGGCAAATAGGTTTGTTATATAGATGTCTGGAAATCATTAACTTTTGGAAGTGATCCAATACAAAATGGCCTACTTATTAACAATTTGCTAAATGTCACAATTTTTCTTAACGCTGAAAACCCAAAAACGCATTTATCTCGGAAACGGAGTGAGATAGAGCGATTTCGATGAAATCTTTGACCCACAGGGTAGCTGCAGAGACTACTGGTGACTTTTCTCAATAAATGATTTCCCACCACTTTTGGCGGCCATCTTGAATTTCTGCGTTAAATGCAAAAATGCATTTATCTCAGAAACGGACCGAGATAGAGCGATTTCAATGAAATTTTTGTCCCACAGAGTAGCTGCAGAGACGACTGGCGAATTTTCTCAAAAATCGTTTTCCCACCACTTTTGGCAGCCATCTTGAATTTCTGCATTAAATGCAAAACTTATTTCTCTCGGAAATGGAGCAAGATAGATTAATTTCGACAAAATTTTTGACCCACAGGGTATCTACAGAGTCAACTGGTGACTTTTCGCAAAAGTGTTTTCCTGTCACTTTTGGCAGCCATCTTGAATTTCTGTGTTAAATGCAAAAAACCACTTATTTTAGAAACGGAGCAAGATAGAGTGATTTCGACAAAATTTTTGACACATAGGGTAACTGCAGAGTCTACTGGCGACTTTTCTCAAAAATCGTTTTCCCACCACTTTTGGCGGTCATCTTGAATTTCTGCGTTAAACGCAAAAACCCGTTTATCTCAGCACAAAGTGAAATAGAGCAATTTCTATGAAATTGTTGACCCGCTGGGTATGTGGCGAGTCTACTGGTGACTTTTGCAAAAAAACTTTTTCCCGGCCACTTCACATCTTGATTTTATGCGTAAAACGCAAAAACATGTTTATCTCGGAAATGGAGCGAGATAGAAGCAATTTTCAATGCAATTTTTGACATGCAGGGTATCTGCAGTGTCTACTGGAAACTTTTTGCAAAACTTGTTTTCCTGCCACTTTTGTCGGCATTTTCTGTGTTTAACACAAAAACCTGCTTATTTTGGAAATGGAGCGAGATAGAGCAATTTCGACGTAATTTTTGACCCGCAGGATATCTGCAGAGTCTACTGGCGATTTTTCCCAAAAATCGTTTTCCCACCACTTTTTGTGGCCATTTTGAATTTCTGCATAAAATGCAAATAAATAAATAAATGAACCAACCAGATTCATCTAGGAAATCTTGTATTTTGTCATAAATGGAAAAATATAGTAAACACAACAGGAAGAAAGTAATTTCTACAAACTGATTAATACACATTGGAACGCTTTGTTTGTGCTGTACAAAAATAATTTCTTTTTCTCTGATCTTATGAAGCAATCCTCTAGTTTTCAATTGGATGTTGGTGCTCAATATATTACTTTTAAGATATCTTATGTTAGGTTTCCAGATTAATTATCTGTAAACGAACATTTTACATATAATAATGAATAATTTGATGGATGTTTTAATAAATCTATCAGATATTGAGCAGTTTACAGGGCTTATAACATAACCTTGGATTTCCCAGTGTTTTTCAACGGGGCGATTTTGCCGTAGATTTACTCCCTCAATATCTTACTTTTAAGATATTTTATGTTTGGTTTCCAGTTCAATTAGTTATAGATGGGCATTTTATATATAATAATGAGCTATTTGTTGGTTGTCTTATTACAATAAAACAAATATCAAGCATTTTACAGTGACTTTAATAAAGCTCTTATTTCCCAGTGTTGCTTAATTGGGCGATTTTTTCTGTGGATGTTGGTGTTCAATATAATACTTTTAAGATATCTTATCTTAGGTTTCCAGATTAATTATTGATAAAAAAGCATTCCACACATAATGATAAACAAGTGGTGGTTGTTTTATTCAAATAAAGCAAATATTAAGCATTTTTCAGGGATTTTCACATAGCCTTTGATTCTCCAGTATAACTTAATTGGACAAATTTTTCCATGGATGTTGTGTTAAAGGGCTTTTAAGATAACCTTGGATTTACAAGTGTTTTCCAATGGGGTAATTTTTATATCGATTTAGTTCCCAGTATCTTACTTTAAAGATATCTTATGTTAGCTTTCTAGTTTAATTATCTATAAACGAGTATTCTTTGCATTATAATGAACAGTTTGATGGTGATTAAGATCTCTCAAATAGTAAGAATTTAACAGCCTTTTTAACAGAGCTTATAATTTAATAGTTATTTTCAATTGGGAGATTTTTTCTTTTGATTTCCACAAGCAAGCATCTCATTCCCATAACTTAGTATCTCATAACCACAACTTAGTATCTCATTACCACAACTTACTAAGTCTGGTAACAAGATAAAAAATAAGATAATATCCCTTCCTGGGCTGCGTAAGTATTAGTTCATTGGGAAATCAAAGGCTATTTCAAAATTCCTATCAAATGCTCAATAATTAGGAAAATCTAACAACACAATCACCAATTTGCTTGATGTTTCATACAGAATACTTGTCTAAACTAAACTAAACTGGATTTTTTTCCGTGGAATTTGCCCCTCAATATTTTACTTTCGAGGTATCTTATACAAAGTTCCAAGTTAAATTATCTATACATGGGCATGCTAAACATAATAATGAACAATGTGGTGGCTGTCTCATTAAAATAAAGCAAATATTAAGCATTTAACAGGGATTTTAACAAAGCCTTTTATTTCCCAGGATTTTACAATGGGACAAGTTTTTGAGTAGATTTAGCCCCTGAATATCTTAATTTTAATATGTCTTATGTTAGGTTTCCAGTGTAAGTATCTATACACGAGTATTCTACACATCATAATGAACAGTTTGGTGGTGATCTCATTAAAATATCTCAACTATTATGAATTTCACAGTCTTTTTAAAAGAGCTTATAATTTACTAGTTATTTTCAATTGGGCGATTTATCAGTGGATTTAGTCCCCAAATATCTTGCTTTTAAGATATCTTATGATAGGTTTCTAATTTAATTATCTATAGATCAGCATTCTACATATAATAATGTATAATTTGGTGGTTGTCTTATTAAAATCAAGCAAATATTAAGCATTTTACAGTGACTTTAATAAAGCCCTTATTTCAGAGTGTTACTTAATTGGGCGATTTTTTCTGTGAATGTTAGTGTTCAATATCTTACATTTAAGAAATCTTATGTTAGCTTTCCCGCTTAATTTTTGATCGACAGGCATTGTACACATAACAATGATAAACAAGTGATGGTTGTCTTATAACACATATCAAGCAAATATTAAACATTTTACAGGGATTTTAACAAAGCCTTTGATTCTTCAGTATAACCTAATTAGGCGATTTTTTCCATGGATGTTGGTGTTCAATATCTTACTTTAGACATATATTATGTTGGGTTTCAGGATTAATTATCTACAGGCGAACATTGTACACATAATAAGGAACAATGTGGTGGCTGTTTTAATAAAATCTATCAAATATTAAGCATTTTACAGGGCTTATAACATAACCTTGGATTTCCCAGTGTTTTGCAATGGGGCGATTTATTTTGTAGATTGATTCCTTAATATCCTATTTTTAAGATATCTTATGTTAGGTTACCAGTTTAATTATCTGTTTATGAATAAATGAATATTCTTCTCATTATAATGAACAGTTTGGCGGTGATCTCATTAACATCTCTCAGCTATCAAGAATTTAACAGTAGTCTTTTTAAAAGAAGTTATTATTTACTAGTTATTTTCAATTGGGCGATTTTTCCCATGAATTTAGTACCTAAATATCCTTTAGTACCTTTTATGTCAGGTTACCAGTTTGTTATCTATAGACGAGAGTTCTACACATGATAATGGACAATTTGGTGGTTGTCTTATTAAAATTTTAATATATCTAATATTAATGTTCCATTTTAATTATTTACAATAAAACACTGTACACATATTAATGAGCAATTTGACGTTGATATTATTAACATTGCCTAATTATTGATGATTTGATAAGCATTTTAAAAATGATATAAATTGACTGTAACTTTAGCCAGAAAATCCAGTTTGTATATTTACATTGTTATTCAAAGGAAGTTTCAGTAAATACATGGAATAGCTAAATAAAACAGAGGAGGTACATTGAGATATGCAGAATGCATACAGAGAACTCAGTGTTAGAGATAAGAACTAATTACACCACAGCATGTGTTAAACAAGCATAACTGTGTTCTCATTGTGGAAGTCTAAAGGTTGTTTGTTTATGGCATGTGCCAGGAGTGGGGTAATTAGACTTCCAAAAGGCTTATGAGAAATAAGATATATAAAAGTGAATTTAATTTGAAATCATGTAAAATGATTCTTCCATCTAAAATATTTTCAAGTTACCTGAAATTATATTAAGACATAATTATTAAAGTTACTAGTGTCAGTTATTGACAATTAAACCTTAGTCTTGGGTAATACAATATCATAAAATGATAGCCCTGAAGAAGGCTAATGTACATTATGTTGGGTGTTTATAAGCAATACCCCCTTTTGGGGTTGCGGTTCAGTCGCATTAGACTAATCCACGTTAAATAAACTCACCCTCTTGGATCTAGCCAATCAGAGTCCTTCTTCTGGGGTTAGCCAATCACAAGCCTCTTACTATTCCCTCATGGTGGCTGAGTCAGCTTCTCTCTCAGTTATAATTTGAAGTCTGAAAGAGCAACACATATTTTACAAAGAAGTTGTTTTTAATTTATGAACTTGTTTGGACATTGGGATATTCTGCTATATTCTATAATGGCGACCAACGTCGCGACTGATGCACTACCGAAACCTGGAATGACATTTTGTAAGAAATGCTCTTTGGAGCATGAGAAGCCAGTTGGGAATAAGTGTGAGCGCAGCAAGCAGGTTGCAAAAGAAACTGAGAAACGAGATTCAAGCCGCGAGAGTCTCCCCGTTAAGAAAACGCCGAAAGGAAAAGTTGGAGAGTCACAGGATAAAATGTTAGACTTAGTTTTGAACACGATGACAAATGTGACTGAGAAGTTGTCTGCCATGGATGATAGAATTACTGGCCTGGCTTCACGTATTGATGCTACTCCTGCTAAAGCATCAACCAGGAAATCTCGTCCGTGAGAACAGTCTAAACGTAGAGGAGTTATAGACGCAGAGGAAGCTTTGTTTGCTTCACCAACGGGAGCCCCACTTATTCAAGAAGGGGGAACTTCATATGCTCATGTATTTCCTGATACCGCCGTGGCAGTGAAAACTATATCAACACCTGCTAGACCAAAGAAGCAGAAGCATGCATTGGATTTAGGCCTTACACCTCTCAATTATCAACCGGCTGTGACAACACAAGTTACTTCCACAATCACTGCTCTGACTCAGGGGAACTTTGCTACTGGGACTTGTACTCAAACTAGTGTTACAACCGAGATGGCACCTCAAGAGAGCAGTACACAGCAGAATGTAAACGCGAGTTTAGTTACAGAGGAAGTCACTGTCCAGGATCATAACCAGAACGTTGTTTACGGTCACGTTGACCAGTTTGCAAACTTGGTACGTGTGCAAGGCCCTATAGACAGTACAGAGTCATGCGATGTATTTGTGCCTGCAACGGAAAGAAATGTGGTGAGTAATCCAGTGAACCCACCAACGTTAGACACACTACGTTCCAATCCACTCATCCAACAATTGGTGGAAGAGTGCATGGCAGCATTGGAAGCGAAGATGAAACTAGAGATCCAAGGAGGTATGCAGAGACGACGTAAGAATGGCAGATACAATGTGGCTGATACCCCGCATGTTACCCCGCATCTATGTTGGCCCAATGAAGCGTGTGTCATAGGGATGGCTAGAAAGCGAGTCACATTTGACGGGCTTTCATTAGGACAGTTTGTAATTGGATTTGTTAATAATGTGATGGACACGCAACATCCCCCCACTATGAAACACATGCTTACAGAGCTTGTGGAGACGGTAAAGCTTGCCGAGAATATATCATGGCCTATTTCAAGGGGGGCATTCGCCGCGTCAATGCTTAAAATTGAAGATGAAAGCATTGCTTGGAGTGATACACGCACACTAGCCGATCAACGGCTCACTTACTCTCAGTCTGCAGTTTTTGCTGGATCAACCACCATGTCGCCACGTGTTCACCCTACTGCGGGAAATGGAACTATCAAGAAAATCACTTGTAAGTGGTACAATGAGGGCACTTGTCCTCATTCAGCCAACCACTTAGAAACTTCAGGAACAACTTTATTTAAACATGTATGCCTTTATTGCTTCAAGACGTTAAAGCAGAGTAACGCGCATGTAGAAGGCGATTGTTTCAACAGGAAGAAAGTGATCGAGTAGGCCAGGGGAGACTGTGACTGTATTCTAAATCAGACAGTAATGAACAATAATTATCAACAATGTAAAACATTTGCTCTGTCTAAAATTGGTGTTGGGTTTGACAATAAGGGGTTCTCCCCATGTATTTCTGCGGCTAGGTTTCCGCCACATGTATCTGCTAACTTATGTCGTTTGTTTTATTTACATAGTCTTGGTCCTTACAGTAATATGAGGGACCGTTTTGTACAAAGTTTTGTGGGTACACCATGTTTTCGCTTTGATGCTCAAACTTGTTTTAACACGGATTGTTGCACACAGTTTAATGTGAAGGTGAGAGCTAAAACTTGTAAGGATATCACTAGTCCTAACAATGATAGTGAGGTTCAAAGTAATTTTAATGCTGAAATCTCGTTGGGTGTTTATAACGAGATTTTAACCGACGAGATTGAAAGTTCAGTAGATTCTCATGATGGTAAAGGCAATGACATAGATGCATTAATAGAGTGTAATAAACCAGTGAATTTCAATTATACATTGGGTTTTGTTACGACTCCATCTAAGAATTTTATTGCGCCTCATAGCACACCTATTGACATGAATGACTGTCAGGCTTACCTGGAATTAGTGTCTGATGTATTGTCATCTGGTCGTCCTAATTATCGTTCCGTCCGTGTTCCCTTACAATCAGTCTTCAACTGGGAGTACCTACAACAACACATAAGTTCATATCATGATAGCAAGTTGATTGACTACCTTATGTTTGGGTTCCCACTGGGTATTGGAGACCGGACCCAGATTGAAACTAATGCAACACAAAACCATCAGTCTGCCTTGGCATATGAAAGCGAAATTGATGCTTTCTTCCAGAAAGAACTGGAACACAAAGCATTATTTGGCCCATTTGATAAAAAGCCTCATGCAGCTTTCACTTGGTCCCCCCTCATGTCTCGTCCGAAGGGCACAGGTAGGAGAGTAATTTTGGACCTGTCATACGGAGAGAACTCTGTTAATAATCATACTATGAGAGATGTGTATGATGGAGCCCCATTTAAACTATCTTTGCCATCTTTAGATGATCTTCTCCCTACTTTACAGTCATTGGGTGAGAATGCTCGAATCTTTAAGGTGGACATCTCACAAGCTTTCAGGACTGTACCCGTGGATCCGGGGGATGCTATACATTTAGGTATGAAATGGCGTGATAAGTTCTATGTTGACAAATTTTTAGCCTTTGGGGCAGTCCATGGAACGGCCATTTTTCAGCGCATCACTGATTTTATAAGATTTATCTTGGCACAACAGGGCTTTGTGGTGTTCAACTACATAGACGATATATACGCATGTTGTCATTTTGACAGAGCAAGGGGTGCGTTTGAAGCTTTGAATGAGGTTATACGTGAAGTAGGTTTGCCAATTAATCCACAAAAAGTTTTTGCTCCAACCATTGAGCTTTCGATTATGGGAATCGTTATAAATGTGAAGAAAGGCACGTTTAGTATTGAAGAAGGTAAACTGAGTGAGATCTATGATCTATGTGAACAAGCGTTCTTGCGAGATTACATGGTGAAGTGTGACTTCCAATCCTTGCTAGGAAAACTGTTGTATATTGCGAGATGCGTGAAGGCTTCCAGGGTATTTCTCAATAGAATCTTGATGGCTTTTAAAGCTCAGTCAGCGCAAGACAGAATAAAGTTAGATCAAGGTACATATGAGAGCCTAGCATGGTTCCTAAACTTTATGAAACAGTTTAACGGTGTAGTGCACTTTAATAAACCAGCCGTTCAACATCATGTGTACATTGATGCAAGTCTCACGGGCTTAGGGGGAGTATGGGGATCTTGGGTATACTCTACTCGCGTACCAACAAACGTGATAGGTGAGAGAGCGATTACACAGTACGAGATGTACAACATCTTGTTAGCAGTACGTTTGTGGGCCACTGATTTCGCTGATAGAGTAATTTGTGTGCATTGTGATAATGAGACTGCAGTCACAGTCTGTAACACAGGCAAGACACGTGATCCATTTTTAGACTTGTGTTTACGTCATTTAACAATGGTGTGTGCCTCGTTTAACATTGATTTGAGAGTTCAACACATTAGGGGAAAAGTCAATACTGTGGCAGACGCTTTATCACGGGGAAAATTTGATCAATTGGATAAAGTCTCGTGGGAGGTTATTAATGTGAGTTTGTATCCTGTGTTTTAGATATTCCGACTGGTATGAACACACTTTTGCAACAAGCACTGGGAACAGTTAATCAAGGCTTGAGGCCTTACACGAGAGCACAATATTTGAGACAGTTTAAGACTTTCTTGGCGTTTATACAATACCACAAATGCACGAGCATTGATTCACAATCTACAGTGTTATGTTTTCTTCAGTTTTTAGTGAGTAATAGTTTGTCTTTCAGAGTCATCAATAACTATGTATTAGCATTGAAGTATTTCTTCATGAGATATAGATGGAGTGATTCTGTGTTTGCGAGTTCACTCATCAAGAGATTATTAAGAGGGATACAATATTCTAGTGTACATAAACCACGACCCAGAGGTCTATTCTCACTGTCCCAGATTATGGAGATATCACAGTTGTGCCATTCCTATGAAAGTACCCTGACGTATAGAACAGCTTATCTCATGGCTTTTTATGGCTTGTTTCGCATTTCAAATCTCGCACCAACTACTTCGTGTGGCTTTGATGCTAATAGGCATTTGTTACGCTCAGATGTGAAATTTGCATACCCGGGTGTGCATGTACGTGTTAAATGGGCTAAAAACATACAAGCCCCAGAAAAGCAGCATTGGGTGAGGTTGCCAATGGTTCAGAATTCTGATATGTGTCCAGTCTGGGCTATTTCTGCACTATTACAAAAGTTTCGTCTAAAAGACTCTAACCCTTTGCTTATACTGGATGATTATCAGTTGCTACTGCAATCTCATTTAAGATCACATTTGGCCATTTTTCTTAGGGCTATGGGATTGCTGCTGGAAGGTCACGGGTATCACACTTTTCGTAGGTTGGCAGCTACTATAGCTTATGATGCGAATGCCTCACTTACAGCCATAAAGGTTCATGGGTTGTGGCATAGTGATGCCATATGGTCTTATATCTCAGATAATACTTCTCAGGCCCTTCAAGTCCCCCTTACATTTCAACGTCTTATCAACAATCTACAATAAATGTTGTCTGGGGTTTGGGCTATTCTCATTTGTGTTCACAACCTTGTTTTGTTACTTCTTGTTTATTATGTAAAAGTACATCCTTGTTATTGTCAGTCTCATTAGAAAGTTTCACGAGATCTTGGTGATTGTGATACTCATATGCAAATCTTGTATAGGAAGTCCCGCGAGATATTATTACTTATATATGCTTAACAAATGTAGTGACTAATAAATGGTAGTGCCCAAATCTCATATCTTTGAATACGTGTAATAATGCGACTGTATAAGCAATACCCCCTTTTGGGGTTGCAGTTCAGTCGCATTAGACTAATCCACGTTAAATAAACTCACCCTCTTGGATCTAGCCAATCAGAGTCCTTCTTCTGGGGTTAGCCAATCACAAGCCTCTTACTATTCCCTCATGGTGGCTGAGTCAGCTTCTCTCTCAGTTATAATTTGAAGTCTGAAAGAGCAACACGTATTTTACAAACCCACCCTAACCCATCCCTTATTTATAGGTTTTAGTCTATTTTTAGTGTTTTATGGGGCTATTCTCATTTGTGTTCACAACCTTGTTTTGTTACTTCTTGTTTATTATGTAAAAGTACATCCTTGTTATTGTCAGTCTCGTTAGAAAGTTTCACGAGATCTTGGTGATTGTGATACTCATATGCAAATCTCGTATAGGAAGTCCCGCGAGATATTATTACTTATATATGCTTAACAAATGTAGTGACTAATAAATGGTAGTGCCCAAATCTCATATCTTTGAATACGTGTAATAATGCGACTGTGTTAGACATTTAGAATGCATGGACAATAGAGAAGAAGATAGAGAAAACAAGTTTGTAAAATATACACACTCTCTGACAAGCTGACATTTTGGCATTTCTTATATTATGTACAAAATTTATCTGACACCAAACACAAATATTGGTTTAGATCTATAGTGTACACTTGTTTAAAATGCCTGTCAAATGCTCAATAATTACCAATTTTAAAATCAAGCAAACATTAAGCATTTTACAGGAATTTTAACAAAGCCCTTGATTTCCCAGTGTTACTTAATAGGGCGAATTTTCTGTGGATGTTGGTGTTCAATATCTTACTTTTAAGATATCTTATCTTAAGTTTCCATATTAACTATCTATAAATGAGTATTCTACACATTATCATGAACAATGTGGTGGTTGTCTTATTGAAATCAAGCAAATATTAAGCATTTTACAAGAATTTTAACAAAGCCCTTGATTTCCAAGTGTTACTTAAATGGGCGATTTTTTCCATGGATATTGGTGTTTAATATCTTACTTTTAGGATATCTAATGTTAGGTTTCCAGTTTATTTATCTATAAACGAGTATTCTACACATAATAATGGACAATTTGGTGGTTGTCTTATTAAAATCAAGCAAATATTAAACATTTTACATGGATTTTAGCAAAGCCTTTGATTTCCCACTGTCACGAAAACGGGCGATTTTTTACATAGAATTAGTCCCTCAATATCTTACTTTTAAGTTATCTTATGTCAATTTCCAGTTTAATTATCTATATACAAGTATTCTAGATATAATAATGAACAATTTGGTGGTTGTCTTATTGAAATCAAGCAAATATTAAGCATTTTACAAGAATTTTAACAAAGCCCTTGATTTCCAAGTGTTACTGAATTGGGAGATTTTTTCTGTGGATATTGATGTTTAATATCTTACTTTTAGGATATCTAATGTTAGGTTTCCAGTTTAATTATCTATAAACGAGTATTCTATACATAATAATGGACAATTTGGTGGTTGTCTTATTAAAATCAAGCAAATATTAAGCATTTTACAGGGATTTTAACAAATCCTTTGATTTCCCACTGTCACTTAAATGGGCGATTTTATACATAGAATTAGTCCCTCAATATCTTACTTTCAAGCTATCTTATGTCAAGTTTCCAGTTTAATTATCTATATACAAGTATTCTACATATAATAATGAACAATATGGTGGTTGTCTTATTAAAATCAAGCGAACATGAAGCATTTTACAGGGATTTTAACAAATCCCTTGATTTCCAAGTGATTTTTTTACATAGACTTAGTCCCTTAATATCTTACTTTTAAGATATCTTATGTCAGGTTTCCAGTTTAATTATCTATGTACAAGTATTTTAAATATAATAATGGACAACATGGTGGTTGTCTTATTAAAATCAAGCAAATATTAAGTATTTTACAGGGATTTTAACAAAGCCTTTGATTTCCCACTGTCACTTAAATGGGCGATTTTTTACATAGAATTAGTCCCTCAATATCTTGCTTTTAAGATATCTTATGTCAGGTTTCCAGTTTAATTATCTATATACAAGTATTCTACATATAATAATGGACAACATGGTGGTTGTCTTATTAAAATCAAGCAAACATGAAGCATTTTACAGGGATTTTAACAAATCCCTTGATTTCCCAGTGTTACTTAATTGGGCGATTTTTTTACATAGCTTTAGTCCCTCGATATGTTACTTTTAAGATATCTTATGTCAGAGTCTACTGCTGACCTGTCCAAAAAATCATTTCCCACCACTTTGGCAGCCATCTTGAATTTCTGCATGAAACGCAAAAACTTTGTCTCCGAAACCGAGAGAGCTAGAGCGATTTTGGCGGTGGATACTTTGGTTTAGCGTTCACTACACCGCCGCCGCTGCCGCGCGTAGAGAGATTTTCGGCATTAACGCTCTAAGAGGATATCTTCATTAGGGGTAAGCTTCGCTGGGACTGAAAATAGCCTCATTCTGAAAAACAACATGGCCGCTGCGGGCATTTTTTTGAAAATAATCTACATTTTTCTGCTGGCTGTTTCTCATAGGTAGAAGGTTCAATCTCTTCATAGGTGATATGTATAACAGATAAACATGTCCTCTACAACTTTGCATACATTTGACTTTGAAGCTCTTAATTCAAGGTCATCCACGGAGTGCCAAAGTAACCAACATAGTGGACTTTAAAAGTGCCTATATCTCATTTATTATTGGTCCTAGAGGTTTGCAATGTGAAACTAACCTATAGGAAATCATGTGCTGCGAATCTTCTGATGTTGTCAGATTAGACCTTGGACCCCTCCTTCGAGGTCAAACGAGTATAGCCAAACTTCAAAGTAGGGCTGCGAACGAGTACTCGAGCCTCGATAGATGAGTCGATCTTGGCCAGTACTCGAGTCCATTTTAAGTACTTGGTTTCTCGCGAGGTATTGTATTATCGCCGGCATAATGAAAAGTTTGTGTAAAATATGCTACATTTCAGCATTTCCGTCACATACTATCAATTAAAGTTGTCTTTTTCGCTTAAAACGTATAATTTACTCCAGATTCTATAATATCTGGTGAAATAGAAGACATTTTTCTTCAAAAGTTTCATTTCCGGAATCGACTATTTGTTTACAGAAGACTTCTAATGATGGGTACTAAATCTCGCGGGTTACTCGAATTCGGGCCGGTTGTCAGAAGGCGAGTATTCGAAGTTGTTTTTTAGCACCCATCCTAGCCCTCCTTAAAAGTGCTTATAACTTGCTTATTATTGGTCCTAAAGATTTGGGATGGTAAACCAACATATAGAACATAATGGGCTGGGAATCTTCTTTTGTGGTCGGATTTGACCTTGGGCTCCTCCTTCAAGGTCAAACAAAGATAGCCAAACTTAAAACTGCTTATAACTCACTTATTATTGTTCCTAGAGGTCTGGGATGATAAACCAACCTATAGGAAATCATGGGCTGGGAATCTTCTGGTGTGGTCAGATTTGACCTTGGGCCCCTCCTTCAAGGTCAAATGAGGATAGTCAAACTTAAAAGTGCTTATAACTCACTTATTATTTGTCCTAGAGGTTTGGGATGGTAAACCAAGCTATAGGAAATCATGGGCTGGGAATCTTTTAGTGTTGTTATATTTGACCTTAGACCCCTTGTTCAAGGTCAAACGAAGACAGCGAAACCTAAAAGTGCTTATAATTCACTTAGTATTGGTCCTAGAGGTTTGGGATGGTAAACCAACATCTTGGAAATCATTGGCTGGGAATCTTCTGGTGTGGTCGGATTTGACCTTGGGCCCCTCCTTCAAGGTCAAACGAAGATAGTCAAACTAAAAAGTGCTTATAACTCACTTATTATTAATGCTAGAGGTTTTGGATGATAAACCAACCTATAGGAAATCATGGGCTGGGAATCTTTTGGTTGGGTCAGATTTGACCTTGGGCCGCTCCTTCAAGGTCAAACGAGGATAGCCAAACTAAAAAGTGCTTATAACTCACTTATTATTAATGCTAGAGGTTTGGGATGGTAAACCAACATATAGGAAATCATGGGCTGGAAATCTTTTCGTGTGGTCAGATTTGACCTTGGGCCCCTCCTTCCAGGTTAAATGAGGATAACCACAGTTAATAGTGTTTATAACTCACTTATTATTAGATTATTGGTCCTAGAGGTTTGGGATGGTAAACCAACCTATAGGAAATCATGAGCTGGGAGTCTTTTGGTGTGGTTGGATTTGACCTTGGACCCCTCCTTCAAGGTCAAATGAGGATAGCCAAACTTAAAAGTGCTTATATCTTGCTTGTTATTGATCCTAGAGATTTACAATGCGAAACTCGAAACTCAACTCATATGAAATCTTGGGCTTGGAATCTTCTGATGTTAGAATTGACCTTTGGCCCCTCCTTGAAGGTCAAATGATGGTTCACTGGCTTTGGTCTAATTCTACTGTCGACTTTTCACTGAAATCATTTTCCTGCCTCTTTTGGTGGCCATCTTCAATTTCTGTGTAAAACGTGTTTATCTTGGAAACCGAGAGAGCTAGAGTGATTTCGACAAAATTTTTGATCCCAGGGGATCTGCAGATTCTACTGGCGAGGTTTTGCCAAAATCGTTTTCCCTCCACTTTTGGTGGCCATCTTGAATTTATGCGTAAAACGCAAAAACGTGTTTACCTTGGAAATGGAGAGAGCTAGAGCGATTTTGGTGAAGTTTTTGACCCACAATGTAGCTGCAGAGACTACCAGAGAGTTTTCGCCAAATTGTTTTCCCGCCACTTTTGGCGGTCATCTTTAATTTCTGTGTAAAATGCAAAAACGTATTTATCTTGGAAATGGAGAGAGCTAGAGCGATTTTGATGAAGTTTTTGACCCACAATGTAGCTGCAGAGTTTACCAGTGACTTTTTGCCTAATCGTTTTCCCGCCACTTTTAGCGGCCATCTTCAATGTCTGCGTAAAATGCAAAGACAAGTTTATCTTGGAAATGGAGCAAGTTAGAGTGATTTCGACAAAACTTTTCTCATGCAGGAATATCTGCATAGACTACTAGTGAGTTTTCGCCGAAATCCTTCTCCTGCCACTTTTGACGGCCATCTTGAATTTCCTCATAAAATGTAAAAATGCCTTTATCTTGGAAACAGAGAGAGCTAGAGCGATTTCGACAAAATTTTTAATCCACAGAGCTTCTGCAGATTCTATTGGCGACTTCTCGCCAAAATCGTTTTCCCACCACTTTTGTCGGCCATCTTCAATTTCTGCGACACAACACAAAAGCGTGTTTATCTCAGAAATGGAGTGAGCTAAAGTGATTTGAACTTCTGCATAAATAGCAAAAACACATTTATTTCGGAAACGGAGCGTGGCTCAGCTAGAGCAATTTCGACGAAATTTTTGACCCGGAGGGTATTTGGAGAAGCTATTGGCGACTTTTCCCAAAAATTGTTATCCCACCACTTTTCTCGGCCATCTTTAATTTCTGCATTAAACGCAAAAAATTGTTATCCCGCCACTTTTGGTGGCCATATTGAATTTCTATGTAAAACACAAAACATGGTTATCTCAGAAGCAGAGCGAGCTAGAGCAATTTAGACAAAATTTTTGACCCACAGATATCTGGAGAGCCTATTGGCGACTGTTCCCAAAAATTGTTATCCTGCCACATTTTTGGCCATGTTTAATTTCTGTGTTAAACACAAAAAATTATTATTCCGTCACTTTTGGTGGCCATCTTGAATTTATGTGTAAAACATAAAAACATGGTTATCTCAGAAACGGACCGAGCTAGAGCAATTTTGACGAAAGTTTTGACCCACAGCATATCTGCAGAGGCTAGCGGCGACTTGTCACCAAAATTGTTTTCCTGCCACTTTTGGTGGCCATCTTGAATTTCTGCAATGAAACACAAAAATTTGTTTATCTCAGAAATGGGGCAAGCTAGAGGGATTTTGACAAAATTTTTTATTTTTAAATTTCTGCTCAAATTGCAAATACATGGTTGTCTCGGAAAAGGAGTGAGTTAGAGTAATTTTGACCCATAGGGTATCTGGAGAGTCTACTGGCGACTTTTTCCAAAAATCATTATGCCGCCACATTTGGCAGCCATGTTTAACTTCTGCATAAAACACAAAAACATTTTTATCTTGGAAACAGAGAGAACTAGACTGATTTCGACCAAATTTTGATCCACAGGGTATATGCAGACTCTAATGATGACTTTTTGCAAAAATTGTTTTCCTGCTACTTTTGGCGGCCATCTCGAATTTCTGTGTTTTCCTGCCACTTTTGTCTGCCATCTTGAATTTCTGCGTAAAACGCAAAAAAGGGGTTTATCTCAGAAACGGAGCTAGCTAGAGAGATTTCAACTAAATTTTTAAACCACACTGTATGTGCAGATTCTACTGGCGAGTTTTCGCAGAAATCGTTTTCCTACCACTTTTGGCAGCCATCTTGAATTTTTGCATAAAACATGTTTATCTCAGAAACGGAGTGAGTTAGAGTGATTTCAACTAATTTTTTTACCTGAAGGGTGTGTGCAAAGTCTACTGGGATTTTTTGCCAAAATCGTTTTCCTGCCACTTTTGGCGGCCATCTTGAATTACTTCATAAAATGTAAAACATGTTTATAACAGAAAAAGAGCGAGGTAGAGGGATTTTGATGAAATTTTTGATTTTGGAATTTCTGCGTAAAATGCAAAAAAATGTGTTTATATCAGAAACGGAGCAAGCTAGCGTGATTTTGACAGAATTTTTGATCCACAGGGTATCTGCAGAGTCTACTGGCAAGTTTTTGCAAAACTTGTTTCAAGCCACTTTTGGCACCATCTTGAATTTCTGAGTAAAATGCAAAAACATGTTTATCTAGGAAACGGAGTGAACTAGAGCAATTTCGACAAAATTTTTGACCCACAGGGTATTATAAAGTGTACTAGCGAGTTTTTGTAAAAATTGTTTTCCACCACTTTTGACTGCCATCTTGAATTTCTGTGTAAAACACTAATATGCATTTATAATTTTTCTTAATGCTGAAAATGCAAAAAATGTGCTTATCTCGGAACTGGTGTGAACTAGAGTGATTTCAACAAAATTTTTGAGCGTGTTTATCACGGAAACAGAGCGAGCTAGAGCAATTTCAACAAAATTTTTGACCTGCAGGATATCTGCACGGTTTACTCGGAGTTTTTGCCCAAATTGTTTTCCTGCCACTTTCGGTGGCCATCTTGAATTACTGTGCAAAATGCAAAAATGTGTTTATCTCAATAACAGTGCCAGCTAGAGAGATTTCGACAAAATGTTTGATCTGCAGGGTATATACAGTCTCTACTGGTGGGTTTTTGCATAAATCGTTCTCCTACCACTTTTGGTGGCCGTCTTGAATTTCTACATTAAATGCAAAAACGCATTTATCTTGGCAATGGAGAAAATTTTGACCCACAGGGTATCTGCAGATTGTACTGGCAACTTTTCGCCAAAATCGTTTTGCTGCCACTTTTGGCGACCATTTTGAATTTCTGCATAAAATGCAAAAATGTGTTTATCTTGGAAACAGAGAGAGCTAGAGCGATATCAATTGAGCGATTTTTAAAATAATTTCTAATGCATTAAAATTCATGAAATCATGCACTAAATCACTTATAACTTGAAAAGTATTGTATTTAGAGCATTTTCTTAAAATATGTTATTCTGTTTCTATAGCTACAACATTGTGAGTAATTTGGGAGTCTATCCCAATAGCTAAGTGAGTAATAGCTACTTTCTGACTTTTTGGATTCTTGGCTCTTACTTGAAGACGTTTCCTTCTATCATCTGTGTATCTGTGCATCTCTCCAGCAACATTTTGACAAACTTAAGTGGACACTTAGTGTATATCTTAGGATGTAAGAATCTAACTTAAGTGGACATCGTGTATATATTTTAGGATGTAAAAACCCAACTTAAGTAAACATTTAGTGTATATCTTAGGATGTAAAACCCCAACTTAAGTGGACATCTTGTATATATTTTAAGTGTAAAATCCCAACTTGAGTGGACATTTAGTGTATATATTTGGAGGTAAAACCTCAACTTAAGTGGACATTTAGTGTATATCTTTGGAGGTAAAACTCCAACTTAAGTGGACATCTTGTGTATATTTTAGGATGTAAAATCCCAACTTAAGTGGACATTTAGTGTATATATTAGGAGGTAAAAACCCAACTTAAGTGGACATTTGGTGTGTATCTTTGGAGGTAAAACCCCAACTTAAGTGGACATCTTGTGTATATTTTAGGATGTAAAAATTCAGCTTAAATGGGCATTTAGTGTATATCGTAGGATGTAAAATCCCAACTTTTGTGTACACCATACATGCATTGTAAATATACATAACATAAATAGTTGGCATAAAACTTAGCAAGTAGTACCTTTCATGGAAATTTATTATTCAATTATTATCTAAGTAAAACTAAGCAGAGAAAACTGTTGCAAGAATCCTAAAAAAATATCCAAGTTAAACCAATTTTAGGAAGTATAGATACATGCATTTAAGTCTGAAAACAAAACATTTCAATTCTTTTTTTTCAAAAAACCAAAAGGATTTCTATTTTCAACCTGAATATTTATGTAGAAGTCAGAACTTTTCACTTGAATATGAGATGGCTGTTTTCAAAGGAAGCTTAAGTTGTGTTGAACCAGACTTAATAATTGTCACTTGTGCACTGAATCTGTGAAAAAATAAAGCTATAACTACATACAGAATGCTATGTATTTTTATACAAAGGGCCATAGATTTAGAATAAATACAAAAGCAATTATTTTTGGATCATTTTATCTGATTTCCAATTCATATTTCTACACATTAAAATGTCTACTTAATGTGGCTGTTTTTACACCACTTAAGGGGACAGTCTACTTAATGATGATTTTGATCGGGTAAAACATTAAGTAGACATTTTTAGGTAGACACTTGAGTTATATATTTTATTTCAAACTAAAAGCATTGCATGGATATATATTTAAAATCCTCATTCAAAACATAAGAAATTTTTAAAATCTCAAGTTATTATCATTAAAAATGAAAGATATAGGTTAGTGTCGACTTAAGCTGGGTTTTTACACACTGTCTACTCAATGATGAATAAAGTGTAATATATACATGATTCAGAATACATAAAAGTTGCCCTAAAATTGAATACTGTATGTAAACGTTAAGTGTTAACTTGTGCAGTATTAACTGATTATATAACTTCTTATTTATCATTAACTTAATATCAAAGTTATACACATAACACAAAATATTCATAAAGTTGCAATAAAGTTAACCATAATGTAAACATACAATTTACCCCTAGACCATGTTAACCAGAGAAGACACCTCAAGTCCAACCTGTAGGAAAACAAAGAAGCATTTATAGCAATATTTATAGCACCAGATTCTTGATGTGTCTGAATATACCTCCACATCCAATCCGACGTCCAGTTGCCATAATCTTTAATCCCTTTGGTAGGAGCATGTGCCCTGTAATCCAGGGTGGCACCTGAATGCAAGAAAGCATGGAAGATATAGTAACTTTTAGGGAGATGCATTTTAACATTAATATGTGACAACATTTTCCTAACTCTTGTATCTGTCATGATCTGCCACCCTTGGGCGGTGTAACATTGGATTAAAGGCTCCATATTACCTGTGGCATATAACTCTGCAATCTTTCAAAGTGGTAAGGACAAATCAAAAGTGCCCTTAATATGGGCAGAATTATAACTTTAACACTATCCCTATGTTTGTCAAAAAAATATCCCTTCAGTGAAATGCCTTGTGGGGTCAAACTCCCCGATTGCATTTGGAGCAAGTTTGATAAGCAAAAAAGCCAAAATATGCTGTGAGGAAAATAGCTTAGGTCTTAGACATGCTTCCACCTTAACAGCAATCAACAAGTATTGACAAAGTGGGAACATCCATTATGTTTTTCTTTGAAACCATAAGAGGCCTATTAACCTTAATAGACCTAATGAAATATTTGACCTGTGGGTGGTCTAATTGGGTCATGTGGCAAGCTATATGTTATGAATATTGCTTTTAATGCAGAAACATAATTCACAACTGATACATTACTTTGAAACAAGAAAAGACACTACAGTGAAAACAAAAACTCGGAGCAAATGGCTGTAGCATTGCCTGGTCTTGGCAGAAACGCAGTGTGGAATCTGGATCTGACACAGACTCTCAGATCCTGACACAAAGCAGCTTTTACAACACCAAGTGTAGTATCTACTAAACACCAATACAAATTTACATTCAATTCTAATTCTTTGATATCAATATTTAGCCAAATTGCATCTGGAACTAAGCACTTGTGTTTAACCAAATTACTGGGGGAGTTCTGCCACCTAGAAAGCAGGTCTGCCATTCTGTTGTTTTGACCAAGGACATGTGCATATTGCAAGTTAAGCAAGCATCCAGCTCAATGACACATTCAACTGGTCTGTGGTCAAACATAGACGTGCAATTGTTTTGGTCCAAAATGTTTTAAAGCAACTGAGATCTCTCATGTAGTCATCTGTAAAAAGTATTTTACTAGGATTTTGTGCATTCCTTAAAACCTCCTGCTTCCTCCAGTTGACAAAATACTTGGCTGGTTTGGCACATTTAATGATGTATAAGAGTAAACCTACAAAAGATTGAAGCTGACACTTAACCTGTGCTAATTTCTCAGCCCGAATTAAAACAATGCCAGTTACCATGTCAACTAAAAACCAAGTCATACACCTTAAGTTCCAGGCTGAACTGGGTTATTACTACTAATTCAGAGTTACAATTTATGGATGGCATCATATAAAGTGTCAAGCAAGCGTTTTACATTACTAGGAGTGCCAAAACCAAGAATGCTGGCAGACATTGGGGATGATCTGCAAGCTGCATAATAATGTGCTTTTCCATGTCATATCCGTAATTATTGGCAAGTAAATTGGTGTCATAATGTACTCTTACATGTTGGTTGATGTTGTTATTGAACTGTTTTAAAACTAAAATAAAAAAGGAGAAGTAGAAATAAAAAATGCTAAATCCCAGCAGTTTTTCATTTATCCATATCTTTGGGGGCCCTTGGGGAATTTGCGGGCAGACATTTGGGTGGTCTGCATGCTCATTCCTCAAGGATCCTTTAGTAAATTATTTTAGCATCAACCATGGTGTCGAGTTGTTAGACTGTCTCTGATTGGCTAGTCCTTGCCCTTCATGAACTTGAATTTTGAAAGGGTCACTTTCAAATTGATGACAGGCACACATCAAAAATTTTAATTCTTTTAGTGTTTTTTGTTTATATTGCATGTTTTAAGTTTTGTACATAGCTGTGGCATGTCAACTAGATGGAAGCCGTATGACTTGAGATCTGGAAGAAAGACAGCAGTGCAAATTCCAGTGCTTTTTACACTGTCGATGGTAGCAAGATTAAAAACAAATCTAAGATTTCAAAAGCTTCCAGTTCAAGGTGTCGTAATGTTGACGCTTCGTTAGAAGACAAGTCACAACTTGACCAGTGTATCTCATTATGTGTCATGTCATGCATTAATGTCATCCTGTTTATTGATTTGACCCGAGATTTGATCTGACAAGCTACTTCGGATACGCTGGATATTTCAAAGATGAGATTCTTGTGATCATAACTTGCTGATATACAAAAGACATTTAAGGAATTCAGGCTATTTGATATCAATGTTCAATATTGAGTGCAGTCAGGCATGACAGAAAAGAATTAGTGAATATGCAGAGTGTTTGAGGGCACATTTTCTAAACATATCCTAAAGAGGCATACCATGAAAGGCTTTTAAAAGTGCAAGTTTCAATACAAGACTGACTCGTGTGCAATAATCAAATGCTGTGATACTTTACACCAAAAAGGCTGTTTGGATATCTTTATGTGTGGAGTGAACATTTTGATAATCTATTTATAGTACATGAGTGGTCTAAAAATTAGGGCATAGTGGTCAAAACAATCTTGTGATGCTTTTACACTATAAAGAAGTAAGTACAGTATTGATAAAATTATTTAAAGAATATTTCTAGATTATGAAAGAAAGTGTTCCCTGATAGGGTATAGTAATCCGAACAACTTTGTGGTACTTTTACACTATAAAGAAAATGACTTCTGGTATGCCACTGAATAAAAGACCCTGTTCTGAAATGCTGTTTTCTCCAGAAGGGCAAACTGTGATGGATAAGTCTTCACTATGTGATTTACTTTCAACAATGTTGGATGAGAAATTTAAAGACCATCTATTGCCAGTGAAAGAGGATATATCAGCTTCATAGTATCTTTGAAAAAAGGCAACAAGAAAATTGCCAAAAGTTTGATTGCTTTCAGGCAACAATTACAAGCTGAAAATAATATTTTGAAAGATAAACTCAACAAATTAGAAACCTTCCAAAGGACAAATAATCTTAGATTGGTAGGAATCAGTGAAACTCAAGGAGAAACCCTAGAAATGAGGGTGTTAGCATTGTTTGATGGCCTTTTAACCAGAGCTTACCAGTTTGACAGTCATACTTTAGAGAGAGTACATCGCCTTGGGCCATACAGAAAGGGATATATCAGACCAGTAGTTTTGAGATTTGCAAACTATAAAGATAAACTCTCTGTCCTTGAAATGAGGAAATCTTTGAAAGACAAACACAATATCTTACTTTTCGATGATCTTCCAAAGGATCTTGATGAAAAACAAAGAAAGCTCAGTCCTGTCTTTAAAGCTCTGAAACATCTACAGTTATCTGCAGAAAATGATACAGTGAAAGATGTTAAATTAAAAACTGGTCAACTTGTTTTAAATGGAGAATATTACAATGTAGAAGAGCTGCATAGATTGCCAGAGGAAGTCGGCCTAGATCGACTGTTCACAAAAACCCAGAATGATGTGACAGCCTTTTTTAGAAGTTATAGCAGATTTTCAAATCACTTCAAATGTAATTTTGTGGTTAATGGAGTTCTGTAAAGTAGCATGGAACAATACATCATGGCAGAGAAGGCAAGGCTTTTTGGAGACACTCAAACATTGGACAAAATTATGGATACTGATGAACCAGAGGTAATTAAACGGTATGGTCATAACATAAAAACTTTAAAAGATCGGACTGGATGTGTGACATAGAAGCAGTGTTGACAAAAGGTTTAACAGCCAAATTCGGACAAAATGAGGACCTTCGCGAGCTTCTGAAATCAACAGGTACTAACACTCTAGCTGAGGCTAACCCAAATGACAAGGTTTATGGAATTGGTTTAAGCTTACAAGACTCCAGAGTCTTCAACAAGAATGAATGGTCAGGACAAAACAGACTTGGAAAAGCACTCATGATTGTTCGTGACTCGTTATAATATGTGAATGAGTATATCTGCTTATAGCCATAACAGAGAAGTATTTCTCAATAAATATGGAAATATTAGTTACTTTAAAATAAGTTTATTGTTTAAAGAATAAATATTATTAAACTAACAGTTTACCGAAGTAGGTGTGTTTTTACTATTTAAAACAAATATTAAACTAAGTATCTCTAAATAGTCATAAATTTGAAAAGTAAAGGAATATAATAAATAGAGTCTTCTTAAAACATGTGTTACCTAACGCCTTGATGGTTGATAATGATGATTATTTTACAGTAACTATACTTTTTTCTTTTTTGCAATGTTTGTTATTACTGATTAACTGAAGATAGATAATACTTATTACTGAAGGAATATAATAAATACAGTCTTCTTAAAACACATTGATGGTTGATACTGATGATTATTTTACAGTAACTATACTTTTTCTTTTTTGCAATGGTTCTTATTACTGATTAAACAAAAGTCTTTTTGTGTTAGCTTTCATGATGCAATATCAAGTATTAGCAGCTTTTTGTATCTTTTTATCTACTTCTGTATAAATGCAGACTTTAATAGTCTGCCCTATATAACATATTTGATTTTAATATGTTTCAAAATGTTGGACATCTCTGTTTTGTTGCTATAATTTCAACTCCAAAATTCAAGGGTATCAGTAATAATATTAAGTAGTTTAATATAAAGAATTTTTGTTTGATGTCTTGATTTCTAAATTACAAATTAAATTTAAAATTATCAGGACACCACTATTTTGATTGTATTTAATATGCAAGGTATATTCAATATTAAATATGAATAGAAATATCTTGGATACCTGTGTAATTAGGTATTATGCAATGTCAACTATTGGCAGTTTTTCGTATTGTTGGTATCATCTTCTGCATAAATATAACTATTATAGGAATATAATAAATACAGTCTTCTTAAAACACATTGATGGTTGATACTGATGATTATTTTACAGTAACTATACTTTTTCTTTTTTGCAATGGTTCTTATTACTGATTAAACAAAAGTCTTTTTGTGTTAGCTTTCATGATGCAATATCAAGTATTAGCAGCTTTTTGTATCTTTTTATCTACTTCTGTATAAATGCAGACTTTAATAGTCTGCCCTATATAACATAGTTGATTATAATATGTTTCAAAATGTTGGACATCGCTGTTTTGTTGCTATAATTTCAACTCCAAAATTCAAGGGTATCAGTAATAATATTAAGTAGTTTAATATAAAGAATTTTTGTTTGATGTCTTGATTTCTAAATTACAAATTAAATTTAAAATTATCAGGACACCACTATTTTGATTGTATTTAATATGCAAGGTATATTCAATATTAAATATGAATAGAAATATCTTGGATACCTGTGTAATTAGGTATTATGCAATGTCAACTATTGGCAGTTTTTCGTATTGTTGGTATCATCTTCTGCATAAATATAACTTACATAAGATACTTGATATATAATTTGATTATAAATAAAAAGGTTTTTTTCTCTCTCTTTTTAAAATGTTGTATATTCATGTTTTGTTGTTATTTTTTAATGTCATTATTCAAATGTATTAATAACGATTCTTTCAGTACTTTATGGTAAAGAATGTTTGCTTGATGTCTTGATCTTTACGCCACAAACTCAATTAAAATCTAACAGGAAACCATTTGTGAAAATACCTTCTAAATGGACTGTATTTATAATAATTCTTTTTTTCCATTACAGTTGATATTGTCTCCTTTTTGTTGGTATTATGATATATTAATTATGCCAAAAATCAGCAGTTAACAATTTAGTAGTAAATATTTTGCATGATAATAACCTCAAAAAGTGTTTAAAAAGGTTGTATTAATTATAAAAACTACTGATTTTGTTTTATATAAAGGGTGGATATTGTCTCGTTTTGTCTGCACCATGACATGTTATTATGATTCATGCTAAAATTCAGTATTTAACAATCTATAATTCAAAACCACTTTAAATTACTTTCTATAGTAATGAGTAACTAGCTAATATTTACAACAGTAATTTATATAATACTGACAGTTAAGCTGGTGAAAATTGATCTTTGGTCAAAATTTAAGTTTAAACCGTACTGGCTTTGGTACAATGTTATATTATTACTTACCTAGAAGTTAAGTCAACAACAATATATTTAGGACAGATAAGGGTTGATTACGGAGTGCTTAGTAATCAGGATCATGGCTAGGGGAATTCACACAAATTGGTTAATGCCAATGGGAGCCAGAGAGTGTAGTTTGAAAATCCATGACAACTCAATGCGCCTTCGTTTGGAAGTCATGCACGTTTCAAACTTTGGTGTACACCACTCCAGCAGGGTGAACTGCATATGTTTGTGGTTATGTCCTTCACTTTTGAAGTGTCTGGAGACTGGTGTTTCTTGTCCATCCTTTAGGACTGTAGCTTTGTGTTCATACATCCTCTTCCTAAGTGCCCTTGAGGTTTCTCCTACATAGTGTTTGTTGCACTTAGTACAGGTAATCAGATATATGACATTACTTAGTTCACATGTGACTTGTTTTGGTAAGTTTATTGGTTTGTGTGACTTTTTGGTGAAGTTACAAATGATTGCTGATCTGTTCTTGATCAGGGGGCAATATGTACATTTGCCTAATCTGGTGCAGATTGGTACATGTTGTGAAGTAGATGTATTATCTAGGGGTGGGTATACTGTGGTTGAGCTTGTGAGCATATCTCTTAGATTTGGGAGTCTTCTAAATCCTACTATTGGTTTGGTAGTAAAGATTGGCCCACAGTCTGGACTGTTAGAAATAATGTTCCAGTTTTTGTGGATTATTTCTTTAATGTTTGGATTGGAGGGATTATAGTTGGTAACCATTACTGGAGTGGTAGTCGGGTTTTTCTCCTTTACGTCCAGTAATTCCTCTTGAGTAAATTTTGAGGCTCTTTTAAGATGTTTTTTAAAAGCTTTTTCTGGGTAGCCTCGTTTCAGATAATATGTGATCAATTTATCTGATTGCTCATAAAAGTCAGTGTCATATGTGCAGATCCTTCTTAGTCTTAAGAACTGTCCATATGGTCCCTTTGTTTTGCATGGGGCATGGTGGGAAGAGGTGTAATGTAGGTATAGGTGGGTATCTGTTGGTTTTTCATACAGTGTGGTGTATAAATTCCCTTCCTCATTAATTTTGACAGTAGTGTCCAGAAAGTTGATACTGGAGTTGCTAACTTCATGTGTAAATTTAATTGTTGGGTGGAGTTTATTGAGGTAGGTAATAAATTTGTTTAAGTTATCCTCCCCATGTGTCCATATCATGAAGATGTCGTCAATAAATATTAACCATAGTGATGGTTTGAGTGGCCAATTTTCTAGTGCTTTTGTCTCAAAGCGATCCATAAATAGGTTGGCATAGTTTGGTGCTACGCCTGTCCCCATAGCTGTGCCTCCTATTTGGAGGTAGTGGTCGTTATTGAAGTTGAAGCTCATAGAATGTAAAACTAACTCTAATAGTTTTAGTAAATGTGGACCTATTTTTTGTTTTTCAGGGTCTGCTCTCAGGTGATCGGCGATTGCCAGGATTCCTTCTCTGTTGGGAATGTTAGTGTAGAGGGAGCTTACGTCTAATGTGACCAAGAGGGCACCTTCCGGAGTGGTGCCTAATTGTTTCAATCTGCTGATCAAGTGTTGGGTGTCTCTCACATAGGATTTTGTTTTTGGAACATATTTCTTGATATGTTCATCCACAAATTTACTAATGTTAGAAGTGGGATGGTTAATAGAGCTACAAATTGGCCTACCTGGAATTTTCTTTTTGTGAATTTTAGGTAGTAAATAGAATTTTGCCTCTTTTGGTTCTTTGACATTTAGGTATTCAAAATTTTTCTCAGTAATTAGATTGAGTGACCTCATTGTAGTCAGTTGTGTCGCTATTTTTCTGAAATGTCAGATGTTATGTCAGTTGGTATTTTTTGGTAGAATTGTTCATCTGATAGTTGCCTATATCCTTCTTTTAAGTAATCTGTAGTGTTCATTACTACTACTGCTGACCCCTTATCAGCCTTTTTGATGATAATGTTGGGGTTATCTTTGAGTTTTTTGAGTCCTATTCTTTCCTGTTTGGTCAAGTTATTGTAATGTCTCTTCTTAACCCTGCTTTTGAGGATTTCTTGTTTGACTGACCTTTGAAACAAATCTAGAGTTCTGTTGGGTGGATTTGGTTTCCAGTTCGATTCTGGTCTAAATTTTTGTTGTAATTCCGTGTTTAATTCCTCCTCTGTTTTGTCAGTGGTGGGTTTTTCATTGGCATTATTATTCATAAAGTCAATGATGCTTTGGCTAATCCCAGTGGGGTTTTCATACTCTTTGTCCCTACTGAAAAATTTCATCATCTTCTGTGGAATTCCTTAAAATCGAGCCATATTTGGGATTTATCAGGGGGTCCTGGGGTGGGGCAAAAGGTTAAACCTTTCTCTAGCGCTTTAACCTGTTCTTCATCTAATGCAGTGTTAGAGATGTTAATTACAGTATGCCCAATGTAACTTTCAAACCTGGTGTCTTTTGGTAATATACCCGGTTGTGATGATTTTGCCTCTTGTTTTAAGGCGTCAAGTATTGTTTTATCCTCAATGCTGGACATTGTGGTAGATGACTAGTGCCGTAGTAGTCCTAGTTAGTTTAGGAGGAATTAGAGCCTTAAGGTAGGTTTTGCTTATTTGGGTTGTACCTGTAGTGGTACCAGTGGTTTGCCGGTTCTTTAAACCAGTGGTTTTGCCGGTTAAAGAGCCAGAGGTTATATAATGAAACCAGTATTAGTTCGATAGTGGTTATTTATTGAATCTAAAAATAACATATAGTAAATATGCTCAAATATGTGGTTATATTGAACTTATTGCTTAAGTAGAGTTCTAAGAGTGGTAATAAGATTGTCCAGTTTTGGATCAACTCTTTGCTTTTTGTTTTGTCTGGGGTTTCTAGGTCCCTGGTTAGTCCTACGGCGGGCAGGTTTTGTTTCTCTTTGAACTCTGAACTGGTTTTGTTTTTGTTCCATAAGAGTTGGGGCCATTTGCTTGAATTTGTTGGTGAGGGAGTCCTTGATTTCCTGAAATTGTTGTTGGTTCAGGAGGGTTTCAAGTTTAGCTAGTTCTTTGGCTATGGCCGCCTTCGTCCTGCTGTAGGTGCTCTGCAAGTCTTCTATCAGTGCCAGGATAAGGTCAGTTTTACATTTTCTGATGGTCCTGGACCAAGCGTCTTTCAGTACTGGATTTCTTGTGCTATTAATGTTGAATTTGAAATCAACACTTGATGGGTATTGATTTTTGCTAAGTTTCCCTTCCATCACTTTAATTGAGGATGCCAGGGATAGCTTCTTTTTGTGTAGACCTTTAAGCTTAAGGCAAATTGGTTTGGCTTGGGAAGGGTATTGGTCCCTCGCGTCCACATATTTTTCTTTATTGGGTGGTTCTCCTCTGTCTGGAGAGTCCAGGCGTTTCCTTTTATTTGGATTGTCCTTCTTGGATAAAGATTGACCAAGTTTGGCTTTGACTTCATTGAGGGTTTTTAATGTCTCTTCTGAAATCCTGTTGTTAGGGATGAGGGTATCATAACCACTGGCAGGTTCTGAGGCTATGTTGACATGAGACATGGCATTGCAGAATTCAGTTTGACTAGCAGTAGTGGAAGGAGCACTCATAGCGAAAACTAAAAAAATCTGCTTCCTGCTAATTGGCAAACTGTGGTAAATAAAGTGATTATTTTGCCTGATATAATTTACTGTATGCAAATTGTATTTCGACTGTAGGAAGATTATATCAGTCTCATCAGAGGCATATGAAAAATCCTGGTCCTGGGTCCCTGAAGTACTTTTTTGAGAATTGGGGGGGTACCACTGGTGCTAACCAGTTGTTAGCTGGTTCAGGACCGGCATATGCCTGGTATGGGTTTGGGAACCACTGGTACAGCCGGTTCTGCTGGTTCTGTTGGGCAGGACCATAGAAACCCATTTTTTAAAAAAGTTTTTTGTTTAAAATTGGGTTTTATGGGTGTTAACTGTCTATGTATCCTATATTATTAGTTGATGGTGAGTATGCGTAATTCATTACCTAGCTTTTAAGTTAAGCTTATTTAAAGGTTATCCATCAAATATAGATGCAGTTTTATTTATTATGATTTTTTCTATATGCTTATAATATTGTATGTATGACCATTGTATATATGTCATAGATCAATAAAAATGCATAAAACCGTTTGGGTATTTTTTAGCGTTTATCATAATAAATTCAATATTATATACATAGTTATTTTTGTAATATTTTTGAAAAAAATAAAGTAAATATTAGTATATACTGGCTACAATAGGTAGGTATTTATACAGTTCCAAGTAGTGTTTTTTTAGAAATTCAAAATTTTGTGGTTGAATAAGACCAGGCTCCACTTGGTGGTGGTGCTGGGAGGAACAACTTCCTGGGTGATGTGACTAACACGGGTCTTGTCCTCTTCCTGCTACAGATGGCCTCATAAGTCTCATTGTCTATAGTAAGACTTGTGGGTTTTCTGACGTGACTGTTGTCTGATCTTGGCGCAGATGTAACTTTAATTTCTGGGTTTGTGAATTTATTTGGTGGTTTTATTTTCACAAAGTCAGAGGGGCTTTTCGGTTTTAGTTCACTGTTAAGCTTGGCCTTCCATTTTTGATGGTTGGTAGATCCTGGGAGGGGCATTCTGGAGCGGTCCTCTCTGGATGTTATCGGGTTATTGTATCCAATGTTTAGGCTGCGCACTGCATCCTCTCTGATGTAGTTTTGTCTTAGAGAGATTAGATGATCTTCTCTAGTGCAGGAGTTACAGGAGTGTTCATCCGTTTGTGTGCTGCCACTTTTCATTCTTGTGAGTGGTATGCATCCAACTTGGGTGGTTGGTTTAGTGGCAACTTTGAAGAATGGTTTGGCGTTGTCAGTGGTGTCATGGGTGGTGGCTAGTTGTTCATTCCTTCCACCTAGATTAAGTAATGCCAATGGTGAGGTGTTTGTGCTCACATCTGTATCTGGATTTTTGGTTTTGTCCATAATGGTACCTATAGATATTTTCTTAGTAATGTAGGTGGTAACATCCTCATCATCACTAAGGGCCAGATCCCGCTGTAGGATGCTAGTCCAGTCAGTATCCCCTTGAAGAGCTGAGGTAGTGGCTTCTATGGAGTGTTTAATTGTACTCTGACTGGGTTGCGATCTTTTAATTGTGGTGGATATGTTATCAAATGAGGGCTCCATGATCAGAGGTTGATGGTACCTTGTGATATGTTTAATATAATCTGCATTTCTATTATATTGTTTGTTACATTTTCCACAAACATATCTCTTGTTGTTGTGTATAACATTAATGTGGCGTCTTAAGCTTGATTTATTCTTGTATCCTGCTCCACATTCACCACAAAGAAACTTTGGATTCTCCATTCTAAATATTAGAACTGTATAGCATGAAACTGTGCAACTCAAATGACTTAGAGACAAACTTTGTGATGTCATAGAATTGTTATTCCGTCTTTGAGCGGTGACGTAATTTTTGTCATTACGTCATTTTTATTGTAGTTTCCGATGAGCCAAAAATTATTGAAATTTTTCGTCTCATAAAATTTTAAAAATTATTTTTCAAATTTTTAAGATTTACTGATTTGATGGATTTGATTGGATTTATTCATTCTCTGATTATGATTATTGGCTTTATTAACGTGTAATAGCCCTTATTTATTCATTCATAACGTATTCTGCCGTATGCGTGAATTTTATTCAATTTTTTGAATTTTATAAAATTCATGAATATGGACTATTAAACTAGATGTGTTGTTTTATAGTGAATTCTGGTGAATTTCTAGCCATATAAGACTAAGGACAGATAAGGGTTGATTACTGAGTGCTTAGTAATCAGGATCATAGCTAGGGGAATTCACACAAATTGGTTAATGCCAATGGGAGCCAGAGAGTGTAGTTTGAAAATCCATGACAACTCAATGCGCCTTCGTTTGGAAGTCATGCACATTTCAAACTTTGGTGTACACCACTCCAGCAGGGTGAACTGCATATGTTTGTGGTTATGTCCTTCACTTTTGAAGTGTCTGGAGACTGGTGTTTCTTGTCCATCCTTTAGGACTGTAGCTTTGTGTTCATACATCCTCTTCCTAAGTGCCCTTGAGGTTTCTCCTACATAGTGTTTGTTGCACTTAGTACAGGTAATCAGATATATGACATTACTTAGTTCACATGTGACTTGTTTTGGTAAGTTTATTGGTTTGTGTGACTTTTTGGTGAAGTTACAAATGATTGCTGATCTGTTCTTGATCAGGGGGCAATATGTACATTTGCCTAATTTGGTGCAGATTGGTACATGTTGTGAAGTAGATGTATTATCTAGGGGTGGGTATAGTGTGGTTGAGCTTGTGAGCATATCCCTTAGATTTGGGAGTCTTCTAAATCCTACTATTGGTTTGGTAGTAAAGATTGGCCCACAGTCTGGACTGTTAGAAATAATGTTCCAGTTTTTGTGGATTATTTCTTTAATGTTTGGATTGGAGGGATTATAGTTGGTAACCATTACTGGAGTGGTAGTCGGGTTTTTCTCCTTTACGTCCAGTAATTCCTCTTGAGTAAATTTTGAGGCTCTTTTAAGATGTTTTTTAAAAGCTTTTTCTGGGTAGCCTCGTTTCAGATAATATGTGATCAATTTATCTGATTGCTCATCAAAGTCAGTGTCATATGTGCAGATCCTTCTTAGTCTTAAGAACTGTCCATATGGTCCCTTTGTTTTGCATGGGGCATGGTGGGAAGAGGTGTAATGTAGGTATAGGTGGGTATCTGTTGGTTTTTCATACAGTGTGGTGTATAAATTCCCTTCCTCATTAATTTTGACAGTAGTGTCTAGAAAGTTGATACTGGAGTTGCTAACTTCATGTGTAAATTTAATTGTTGGGTGGAGTTTATTGAGGTAGGTAATAAATTTGTTTAAGTTATCCTCCCCATGTGTCCATATCATGAAGATGTCGTCAATAAATCTTAACCATAGTGATGGTTTGAGTGGCCAATTTTCTAGTGCTTTTGTCTCAAAGCGATCCATAAATAGGTTGGCATAGTTTGGTGCTACGCCTGTCCCCATAGCTGTGCCTCCTATTTGGAGGTAGTGGTCGTTATTGAAGTTGAAGCTCATAGAATGTAAAACTAACTCTAATAGTTTTAGTAAATGTGGACCTATTTTTTGTTTTTCAGGGTCTGCTCTCAGGTGATCGGCGATTGCCAGGATTCCTTCTCTGTTGGGAATGTTAGTGTAGAGGGAGCTTACGTCTAATGTGACCAAGAGGGCACCTTCCGGAATGGTGCCTAATTGTTTCAATCTGCTGATCAAGTGTTGGGTGTCTCTCACATAGGATTTTGTTTTTGGAACATATTTCTTGATATGTTCATCCACAAATTTACTAATGTTAGAAGTGGGATGGTTAATAGAGCTACAAATTGGCCTACCTGGAATTTTCTTTTTGTGAATTTTAGGTAGTAAATAGATTTTTGCCTCTTTTGGTTCTTTGACATTTAGGTATTCAAAATTTTTCTCAGTAATTAGATTGAGTGACCTCATTGTAGTCAGTTGTGTCGCTATTTTTTCTGAAATGTCAGATGTTATGTCAGTTGGTATTTTTTGGTAGAATTGTTCATCTGATAGTTGCCTATATCCTTCTTTTAAGTAATCTGTAGTGTTCATTACTACTACTGCTGACCCCTTATCAGCCTTTTTGATGATAATGTTGGGGTTATCTTTGAGTTTTTTGAGTCCTATTCTTTCCTGTTTGGTCAAGTTATTGTAATGTCTCTTCTTAACCCTGCTTTTGAGGATTTCTTGTTTGACTGACCTTTGAAACAAATCTAGAGTTCTGTTGGGTGGATTTGGTTTCCAGTTCGATTCTGGTCTAAATTTTTGTTGTAATTCCGTGTTTAATTCCTCCTCTGTTTTGTCAGTGGTGGGTTTTTCATTGGCATTATTATTCATAAAGTCAATGATGCTTTGGCTAATCCCAGTGGGGTTTTCATACTCTACTGTCCCTACTGAAAAATTTCATCAGTTCAAGTCTTCTGTGGAATTCCTTAAAATCGAGCCATATTTGGGATTTATCAGGGGGTCCTGGGGTGGGGCAAAAGGTTAAACCTTTCTCTAGCGCTTTAACCTGTTCTTCATCTAATGCAGTGTTAGAGATGTTAATTACAGTATGCCCAATGTAACTTTCAAACCTGGTGTTTTTTGGTAATATACCCGGTTGTGATGATTTTGCCTCTTGTTTTAAGGCGTCAAGTATTGTTTTATCCTCAATGCTGGACATTGTGGTAGATGACTAGTGCCGTAGTAGTCCTAGTTAGTTTAGGAGGAACTAGAGCCTTAAGGTAGGTTTTGCTTATTTGGGTTGTACCTGTAGTGGTACCAGTGGTTTGCTGGTACAAACCAGTGGTTTGCCGGTTCTTTAAACCAGTGGTTTTGCCGGTTAAAGAGCCAGAGGTTATATAATGAAACCAGTATTAGTTCGATAGTGGTTATTTATTGAATCTAAAAATAACATATAGTAAATATGCTCAAATATGTGGTTATATTGAACTTATTGCTTAAGTAGAGTTCTAAGAGTGGTAATAAGATTGTCCAGTTTTGGATCAACTCTTTGCTTTTTGTTTTGTCTGGGGTTTCTAGGTCCCTGGTTAGTCCTACGGCGGGCAGGTTTTGTTTCTCTTTGAACTCTGAACTGGTTCTGTTTTCATTCCATAAGAGTTGGGGCCATTTGCTTGAATTTGTTGGTGAGGGAGTCCTTGATTTCCTGAAATTGTTGTTGGTTCAGGAGGGTTTCAAGTTTAGCTAGTTCTTTGGCTATGGCCGCCTTCGTCCTGCTGTAGGTGCTCTGCAAGTCTTCTATCAGTGCCAGGGTAAGGTCAGTTTTACATTTTCTGATGGTCCTGGACCAAGCGTCTTTCAGTACTGGATTTCTTGTGCTATTAATGTTGAATTTGAAATCAACACTTGATGGGTATTGATTTTTGCTAAGTTTCCCTTCCATCACTTTAATTGAGGATGCCAGGGATAGCTTCTTTTTGTGTAGACCTTTAAGCTGAAGGCAAATTGGTTTGGCTTGGGAAGGGTATTGGTCCCTCGCGTCCACATATTTTTCTTTATTGGGTAGTTCTCCTCTGTCTGGAGAGTCCAGGCGTTTCCTTTTATTTTGATTGTCCTTCTTGGATAAAGATTGACCAAGTTTGGCTTTGACTTCATTGAGGGTTTTTAATGTCTCTTCTGAAATCCTGTTGTTAGGGATGAGGGTATCATAACCACTGGCAGGTTCTGAGGCTATGTTGACATGAGACATGGCATTGCAGAATTCAGTTTGACTAGCAGTAGTGGAAGGAGCACTCATAGCGAAAACTAAAAAAATCTGCTTCCTGCTAATTGGCAAACTGTGGTAAATAAAGTGATTATTTTGCCTGATATAATTTACTGTATGCAAATTGTATTTCGACTGTAGGAAGATTATATCAGTCTCATCAGAGGCATATGAAAAATCCTGGTCCTGGGTCCCTGAAGTACTTTTTTGAGAATTGGGGGGTACCACTGGTGCTAACCGGTTGTTAGCTGGTTCAGGACCGGCATATACCTGGTATGGGTTTTTTGAACCACTGGTACAGCCGGTTCTGCTGGTTCTGTTGGGCAGGACCATAGAAACCCATTTTTTTAAAAAGTTTTTTGTTTAAAATTGGGTTTTATGGGTGTTAACTGTCTATGTATCCTATATTATTAGTTGATGGTGAGTATGCGTAATTCATTACCTAGCTTTTAAGTTAAGCTTATTTAAAGGTTATCCATCAAATATAGATGCAGTTTTATTTATTATGATTTTTTCTATATGCTTATAATATTGTATGTATGACCATTGTATATATGTCATAGATCAATAAAAATGCATAAAACCGTTTGGGTATTTTTTAGCGTTTATCATAATAAATTCAATATTATATACATAGTTATTTTTGTAATATTTTTGAAAAAAAAAACTGCATCCTCTCTGATGTAGTTTTGTCTTAGAGAGATTAGATGATCTTCTCTAGTGCAGGAGTTACAGGAGTGTTCATCCGTTTGTGTGCTGCCACTTTTCATTCTTGTGAGTGGTATGCATCCAACTTGGGTGGTTGGTTTAGTGGCAACTTTGAAGAATGGTTTGGCGTTGTCAGTGGTGTCATGGGTGGTGGCTAGTTGTTCATTCCTTCCACCTAGATTAAGTAATGCCAATGGTGAGGTGTTTGTGCTCACATCTGTATCTGGATTTTTGGTTTTGTCCATAATGGTACCTATAGATATTTTCTTAGTAATGTAGGTGGTAACATCCTCATCATCACTAAGGGCCAGATCCCGCTGTAGGATGCTAGTCCAGTCAGTATCCCCTTGAAGAGCTGAGGTAGTGGCTTCTATGGAGTGTTTAATTGTACTCTGACTGGGTTGTGATCTTTTAATTGTGGTGGATATGTTATCAAATGAGGGCTCCATGATCAGAGGTTGATGGTACCTTGTGATATGTTTAATATAATCTGCATTTCTATTATATTGTTTGTTACATTTTCCACAAACATATCTCTTGTTGTTGTGTATAACATTAATGTGGCGTCTTAAGCTTGATTTATTCTTGTATCCTGCTCCACATTCACCACAAAGAAACTTTGGATTCTCCATTCTAAATATTAGAACTGTATAGCATGAAACTGTGCAACTCAAATGACTTAGAGACAAACTTTGTGATGTCATAGAATTGTTATTCCGTCTTTGAGCGGTGACGTAATTTTTGTCATTACGTCATTTTTATTGTAGTTTCTGATGAGCCAAAAATTATTGAAATTTTTCGTCTCATAAAATTTTAAAAATTATTTTTCAAATTTTTAAGATTTACTGATTTGATGGATTTGATTGGATTTATTCATTCTCTGATTATGATTATTGGCTTTATTAACGTGTAATAGCCCTTATTTATTCATTCATAACGTATTCTGCCGTATGCGTGAATTTTATTCAATTTTTTGAATTTTATAAAATTCATGAATATGGACTATTAAACTAGATGTGTTGTTTTATAGTGAATTCTGTTGAATTTCTAGCCATATAAGACTAAGGACAGATAAGGGTTGATTACTGAGTGCTTAGTAATCAGGATCATAGCTAGGGGAATTCACACAAATTGGTTAATGCCAATGGGAGCCAGAGAGTGTAGTTTGAAACTCCATGACAACTCAATGCACCTTCGTTTGGAAGTCATGCACGTTTCAAACTTTGGTGTACACCACTCCAGCAGGGTGAACTGCATATGTTTGTGGTTATGTCCTTCACTTTTGAAGTGTCTGGAGACTGGTGTTTCTTGTCCATCCTTTAGGACTGTAGCTTTGTGTTCATACATCCTCTTCCTAAGTGCCCTTGAGGTTTCTCCTACATAGTGTTTGTTGCACTTAGTACAGGTAATCAGATATATGACATTACTTAGTTCACATGTGACTTGTTTTGGTAAGTTTATTGGTTTGTGTGACTTTTTGGTGAAGTTACAAATGATTGCTGATCTGTTCTTGATCAGGGGGCAATATGTACATTTGCCTAATCTGGTGCAGATTGGTACATGTTGTGAAGTAGATGTATTATCTAGGGGTGGGTATACTGTGGTTGAGCTTGTGAGCATATCCCTTAGATTTGGGAGTCTTCTAAATCCTACTATTGGTTTGGTAGTAAAGATTGGCCCACAGTCTGGACTGTTAGAAATAATGTTCCAGTTTTTGTGGATTATTTCTTTAATGTTTGGATTGGAAGGATTATAGTTGGTAACCATTACTGGAGTGGTAGTCGGGTTTTTCTCCTTTACGTGCAGTAATTCTTTTTCTGGGTAGCCTCGTTTCAGATAATATGTGATCAATTTATCTGATTGCTCATAAAAGTCAGTGTCATATGTGCAGATCCTTCTTAGTCTTAAGAACTGTCTATATGGTCCCTTTGTTTTGCATGGGGCATGGTGGGAAGAGGTGTAATGTAGGTATAGGTGGGTATCTGTTGGTTTTTCATACAGTGTGGTGTATAAATTCCTTTCCTCATTAATTTTGACAGTAGTGTCCAGAAAGTTGATACTGGAGTTGCTAACTTCATGTGTAAATTTAATTGTTGGGTGGAGTTTATTGAGGTAGGTAATAAATTTGTTTAAGTTATCCTCCCCAAGTGTCCATATCATGAAGATGTCGTCAATAAATCTTAACCATAGTGATGGTTTGAGTGGCCAATTTTCTAGTGCTTTTGTAGTGGTCGTTATTGAAGTTGAAGCTCATAGAATGTAAAACTAACTCTAATAGTTTTAGTAAATGTGGACCTATTTTTTGTTTTTCAGGGTCTGCTCTCAGGTGATCGGCGATTGCCAGGATTCCTTCTCTGTTGGGAATGTTAGTGTAGAGGGAGCTTACGTCTAATGTGACCAAGAGGGCACCTTCCAGAATGGTGCCTAATTGTTTCAATCTGCTGATCAAGTGTTGGGTGTCTCTCACATAGGATTTTGTTTTTGGAACATATTTCTTGATATGTTCATCCACAAATTTACTAATGTTAGAAGTGGGATGGTTAATAGAGCTACAAATTGGCCTACCTGGAATATTCTTTTTGTGAATTTTAGGTAGTAAATAGAATTTTGCCTCTTTTGGTTCTTTGACATTTAGGTATTCAAAATTTTTCTCAGTAATTAGATTGAGTGACCTCATTGTAGTCAGTTGTGTCGCTATTTTTTCTGAAATGTCAGATGTTATGTCAGTTGGTATTTTTTGGTAGAATTGTTCATCTGATAGTTGCCTATATCCTTCTTTTAAGTAATCTGTAGTGTTCATTACTACTACTGCTGACCCCTTATCAGCCTTTTTGATGATAATGTTGGGGTTATCTTTGAGTTTTTTGAGTCCTATTCTTTCCTGTTTGGTCAAGTTATTGTAATGTCTCTTCTTAACCCTGCTTTTGAGGATTTCTTGTTTGACTGACCTTTGAAACAAATCTAGAGTTCTGTTGGGTGGATTTGGTTTCCAGTTCGATTTTGGTCTAAATTTTTGTTGTAATTCCGTGTTTAATTCCTCCTCTGTTTTGTCAGTGGTGGGTTTTTCATTGGCATTATTATTCATAAAGTCAATGATGCTTTGGCTAATCCCAGTGGGGTTTTCATACTCTTTGTCCCTACTGAAAAATTCCATCAGTTCAAGTCTTCTGTGGAATTCCTTAAAATCGAGCCATATTTGGGATTTATCAGGGGGTCCTGGGGTGGGGCAAAAGGTTAAACCTTTCTCTAGTGCTTTAACCTGTCGTTCATCTAATGCAGTGTTAGAGATGTTAATTACAGTATGCATAATGTAACTTTCAAACCTGGTGTTTTTTGGTAATATACCCGGTTGTGATGATTTTGCCTCTTGTTTTAAGGCGTCAAGTATTGTTTTATCCTCAATGCTGGACATTGTGGTAGATGACTAGTGCCGTAGTAGTCCTAGTTAGTTTAGGAGGAATTAGAGCCTTAAGGTAGGTTTTGCTTATTTGGGTTATACCTGTAGTGGTACCAGTGGTTTGCTGGTACAAACCAGTGGTTTGCCGGTTCTTTAAACCAGTGGTTTTGCCGGTTAAAGAGCCAGAGGTTATATAATGAAACCAGTATTAGTTCGATAGTGGTTATTTATTGAATCTAAAAATAACATATAGTAAATATGCTCAAATATGTGGTTATATTGAACTTATTGCTTAAGTAGAGTTCTAAGAGTGGTAATAAGATTGTCCAGTTTTGGATCAACTCTTTGCTTTTTGTTTTGCCTGGGGTTTCTAGGTCCCTGGTTAGTCCTACGGCGGGCAGGTTTTGTTTCTCTTTGAACTCTGAACTGGTTTTGTTTTCGTTCCATAAGAGTTGGGGCCATTTGCTTGAATTTGTTGGTGAGGGAGTCCTTGATTTCCTGAAATTGTTGTTGGTTCAGGAGGGTTTCAAGTTCAGCTAGTTCTTTGGCTATGGCCGCCTTCGTCCTGCTGTAGGTGCTCTGCAGGTCTTCTATCAGTGCCAGGGTAAGGTCAGTTTTACATTTTCTGATGGTCCTGGACCAAGCGTCCTTTAGTACTGGATTTCTATTGCTATTAATGTTGAATTTGAAATCAACACTTGATGGGTATTGATTTTTGCTAAGTTTCCCTTCCATCACTTTAATTAAGGATGCCAGGGATAGCTTCTTTTTGTGTAGACCTTTAAGCTTAAGGTAAATTGGTTTGGCTTGGGAAGGGTATTGGTCCCTCGCGTCCACATATTTTTCTTTATTGGGTGGTTCTCCTCTGTCTGGAGAGTCCAGGCGTTTCCTTTTATTTGGATTGTCCTTCTTGGATAAAGATTGACCAAGTTTGGCTTTGACTTCATTGAGGGTTTTTAATGTCTCTTCTGAAATCCTGTTGTTAGGGATGGGGGTATCATAACCACTGGCAGGTTCTGAGGCTATGTTGACATGAGACATGGCATTGCAGAATTCAGTTTGACTAGCAGTAGTGGAAGGAGCACTCATAGCGAAAACTAAAAAAATCTGCTTCCTGCTAATTGGCAAACTGTGGTAAATAAAGTGATTATTTTGCCTGATATAATTTACTGTATGCAAATTGTATTTCGACTAGTGATCTCAACGGGTATCCGGATATTCGGGTACCCGAACCCTGAATGTTTACCCGAATCCGAAATCACATACCCGAGTACCCGAATCTAAGCTTTAGTTCTGTTAATATCGCCCACGTTGGCTGACCGAGTACAGACGTATCTGGACTTCATTAATTCACTTAAAAATGAAACTATTCAATTAAAATGCACAAGATTATTGTTTTCTCACCCTTGTACACGGTTTATAGCATTTTATTTGTCTTTTATTTTGGTTGTTTATACATTGTCAGTTACCGGAAACCTTTGAAAATCGTCAGTATATCAACACAGTTTCTTAATTCCGAGTCCATAAAACGCTGTATATTGGCTATTTATAGTGACATGCACTCCTTAAATAAATAAGAATACAATATTTTCACACAGTAGTTAATAATTTTACGTTAATAAAATTCACTTACCAACCTGAAATAAAAATAAAGTTTCAATTCCGAAACTACATTCGAGCAGTAGTGGAATGCTTTTGCGATAGATCATGTGACTCCATTTTTATATAAATAACCGTGTTTTGAATGTACGGAAGTATTTTTTATTTAACATTTCTTCCGTGTAATATTGTTTTGAATGCAAAAAAGTGGCCGACAAGAAATAAAGGAAATGGTTGGATCCTATTATTTCTGTAGGTTTTAAGTCTGTAAATATGGAGATTTTTGTAGTTTCAGCTATTATCGCCCATCGGCGCGAGTACCCGGGTACCCGCCCGTTGAAATCACTACCTACCCGGTCCTACTAAAAAGGGTTTATTGAGAACACTAATTTCGACTGTAGGAAGATTATATCAGTCTCATCAGAGGCATATGAAAAATCCTGGTCCTGGGTCCCTGAAGTACTTTTTTGAGAATTGGGGGGTACCACTGGTGCTAACCGGTTGTTAGCTGGTTCAGGACCGGCATAAACCTGGTATGGGTTTGGGAACCACTGGTACAGCCGGTTCTGCTGGTTCTGTTGGGCAGGACCATAGAAACCCATTTTTTAAAAAAAGGTTTTTGTTTAAAATTGGGTTTTATGGGTGTTAACTGTCTATGTATCCTATATTATTAGTTGATGGTGAGTATGCGTAATTCATTACCTAACTTTTAAGTTAAGCTTATTTAAAGGTTATCCATCAAATATAGATGCAGTTTTATTTATTATGATTTTTTCTATATGCTTATAATATTGTATGTATGACCATTTTATATATGTCATAGATCAATAAAAATGCATAAAATCGTTTGGGTATTTTTTAGCGTTTATCATAATAAATTCAATATTATATACATAGTTATTTTTGTAATATTTTTGAAAAAAATAAAGTAAATATTAGTATATACTGGCTACAATAGGTAGGTATTTATACAGTTCCAAGTAGTGTTTTTTTAGAAATTCAAAATTTTGTGGTTGAATAAGACCAGGCTCCACTTGGTGGTGGTGCTGGGAGGAACAACTTCCTGGGTGATGTGACTAACACGGGTCTTGTCCTCTTCCTGCTACAGATGGCCTCATAAGTCTCATTGTCTATAGTAAGACTTGTGGGTTTTCTGACGTGACTGTTGTCTGATCTTGGCGCAGATGTAACTTTAATTTCTGGGTTTGTGAATTTATTTGGTGGTTTTATTTTCACAAAGTCAGAGGGGCTTTTCGGTTTTAGTTCACTGTTAAGCTTGGCCTTCCAATTTTTAATGGTTGGTAGATCCTGGGAGGGGCATTCTGGAGCGGTCCTCTCTGGATGTTATCGGGTTATTGTATCCAATGTTTAGGCTGTGCACTGCATCCTCTCTGATGTAGTTTTGTCTTAGAGAGATTAGATGATCTTCTGTAGTGCAGGAGTTACAGGAGTGTTCATCCGTTTGTGTGCTGCCACTTTTCATTCTTGTGAGTGGTATGCATCCAACTTTGAAGAATGGTTTGGCGTTGTCAGTGGTGTCATGGGTGGTGGCTAGTTGTTCATTCCCTCCACCTAGATTAAGTAATGCCAATGGTGAGGTGTTTGTGCTCACATCTGTATCTGGATTTTTGGTTTTGTCCGTAATGGTGCCTATAGATATTTTCTTAGTAATGTAGGTGGTAACATCCTCATCATCACTAAGGGCCAGATCCCGCTGTAGGATGCTAGTCCAGTCAGTATCCCCTTGAAGAGCTGAGGTAGTGGCTTCTATGGAGTGTTTAATTGTACTCTGACTGGGTTGCGATCTTTTAATTGTGGTGGATATGTTATCAAATGAGGGCTCCATGATCAGAGGTTGATGGTACCTTGTGATATGTTTAATATAATCTGCATTTCTATTATATTGTTTGTTACATTTTCCACAAACATATCTCTTGTTGTTGTGTATAACATTAATGTGGCGTCTTAAGCTTGATTTATTCTTGTATCCTGCTCCACATTCACCACAAAGAAACTTTGGATTCTCCATTCTAAATATTAGAACTGTATAGCATGAAACTGTGCAACTCAAATGACTTAGAGACAAACTTTGTGATGTCATAGAATTGTTATTCCGTCTTTGAGCGGTAACGTAATATTTGTCATTACGTCATTTTTATTGTAGTTTCCGATGAGCCAAAAATTATTGAAATTTTTCGTCTCATAAAATTTTAAAAATTATTTTTCAAATTTTTAAGATTTACTGATTTGATGGATTTGATTGGATTTATTCATTCTCTGATTATGATTAATGGCTTTATTAAAGTGTAATAGCCCTTATTTATTCATTCATAACGTATTCTGCCGTATGCGTGAATTTTATTCAATTTTTTTAATTTTATAAAATTCATGAATATGGACTATTAAACTAGATGTGTTGTTTTATAGTGAATAATAATAATCACTTTATTTTTTTTTTTTTTTTTTTTTTTTTCATTTTTTATTGTTTTCCATATTTGTAATAACCATATACACAATTCACAATGTTGTACACTCTATCAGACAAAGTTACAATTCCAGACTAAAAGAGAATTTAAATCAAATAATAGGACTAATCAACATGTAATACAAAAAAACAAAAAAAACAATTTGTTACATGCTACATAATTGAAAAGACACTATAACATGTACATTTGAAAGAAAAAAAAAATTACTTCAAGATTAATTCAAACTTTTAAAATGTTTATTCTGAAAATACTGGAAGCCATCGAAGCCAGATTTTGACAAATTTTTCTTCCATTTTACCAATCTTTGATAACAGACATTCGTCTGTATATATCTGACAAAGCTTATGCTTAAGGGCTGATATGTTTAGTCTACTGCCAGATTTGGATGTTTCAAAAATGTATTTTTTGTTGACAATAATTAATGTGTTAATTGGGATATTGTTTTGATCATGCAAGGGATAACCACAGATTATAATAAAGTCAGTAAATTTTATTTTAAAGTTAATTTTTTCAACAAGATACTTTTCGATAGCTTCCCAAAAAAGTTTCACTTGACCACATTGACAAAAAGAGTGCAAAATACTTTCTGATACATTGTTACATCTGAGACACAAGGAACAATCGGACAACCCCACTTTTTGAAGATACTGTTTTGTCCCGAGGATTCTGTACAATACTTTCATCTGGAACCATATCAGGTTATTGTTTTGGATAGTTTTGAAACATGTTCTGTAAATATACTTCCACTGTTGTTCATTTATATGTGTGTTTAAATCCGTACTCCATCGTTTTTTTGAAGAATGATTATTTTTTTCCATGGATATCAAACATCTATAAAAATCACTGACCCCTTTAGATGACTTGAATATAATCCAGATATGGTTCGGTATAAAGGGTCTTGCTAGAGAGTCGTTGTCTTGTTGATCATTATCCTTTAAAAATTTAAGGGCATTAAGTTTTACACGAAGGTATGAAAGAAAGTTGACATGATCCAAATGATAAAGTCTCTGTAACTGATTGCAGCTCATAATTGTACCCCTTGGGTCTAATATATCACTGACTGTTATTATACCTTTTAAGTACCAATCAGAAAAAAATAGGGGTTCAGCTGAGATTTTGTTGTTATACCAAATAGGAGATGTTAGTAAGTGACTTTTAGACTGAAAGATTTGGTTGTTTAGGACATTATACCATGAATCAAATGTGTGTAGCCAAAACTTATTTGTTGTCCATTGCTTCAGTAATTTAATATATTCTGGGCCAAGTTTTAGAATTCTGTCAAGTTTGGAGTTTACTGTGAGTTGAAATAACTTAATCCAAGGGGTGGAATCTTTTCCTCTGAATAGTCTTCGAAGCCTGAATAGTCTTCACTTTATTTACCACAGTTGGCCAATTAGCAGGAAGCAGATTTTTTTAGTTTTAACAATATATTTAGTCCACACCCTCTTTTTTAATATGAATTTTAGTATAGTAGTAACAGGTAGGACCAAGTTTTGTTTTGTTTTTTTCATTTTTTCATAAATTATCGGCAAGTTTCGGTACCATAATTTAAATATACATGGTCCAGTGTAGCCACTTAAAATATTGTGCTTTTTTCTCTTCTTCCTTACACTTCTTTTTGTGCAGCGTGCTTTTTTGTGTCTGTAATTGTGATATTGTCTTTTGTTTTTGCGAATATATGTTGTGTGTTTTTTTGTCTTTTGTATTTGCGAATACATGTTATGGTTTTTTTTTCAGTTATTTTTTTGCATACAGTCTTCCCAAGCTTACAACTGAAGTTTGTAAAAGGTTAATTTTATTTTTCACTATTACATAGAGCATTTGTTATTGTGTTATTAAAGATAATGACTACATACAGATGGAAGCACATTTTTATATATAATATTGTAGTTCTATGAATGATTCTATAAATATATTCTGTTTCAATGCTAGGGGACTAGCTAACAGAAGAAAGAGAGTAGCAATATTTCTGTAGCTAAAAGCAAAAGGGCAGGGCATATTTTTACTTCAAGAGTGTCACTCAAATGCTAATCAAGAACATATTTGGAAACAAGACTGGGATGGAGAAATCTTTTTTCTCATGGTGAATCAAATTGTAGGGGGGTTGCTATCTTAGTTTCAAAAAATTTAGATGTTAATATAAAATCTATTACGATTGATACAGAGGGTAGATTTTTGTTACTAGATTGCAGAATTAGCAATATAAAATATATTTTGGTAAATCTTTACGCTCCCACTGCAGATAAAAAGCTTGAACAAAATAACTTTGGCAACTATTACATTCTAATCTTGAGAATTTTATTGGACAAAATATAATAATAGGTGGTGACCTAAATATAAATTTAGACACTATAAGGCACAACTTTATTCCCTCAAGCCCAACTTACAGCGAATACATGTTCCTACTTTCAGAATCTTTACACTTAGTTGATATTTGGCGAGTGCACAATCCAGATATTTTACATTACACAAGGCGAGAAAGGACACGTTTTGGAAACTCCCAATCACGACTGGACTTTTTTGTCTCCTGCCATTTACAAAGTAATATACAACTTGTTGATATCCTACCAAGTATAAAGTCTGATTATAGTCTTCTACATGATTTTAATTTTAGAACAGGCTCCAAAAAGAGGAAAAGGTCTTTGGAAGCTTAATACTAGCAGGCTGTCTGATCCGGATTATATTAGTTTAATAAAAGAAACAATACAAAATGCTAAAAGTGATGCCCGTAATCTCTCTGATAAGTCTTTGACTTGGGATTTTGTAAAATGTAAGATTAGAACTGAATCTATAACATATGCTATTCGTAAACGAAGAAAAAGTACAAAAGATTTGAAATTGCTAACAGATCGCCTTGCACTTCTAGAAGAATTGTTCATTGGTAACCCTTCTGTGAATCAATTAGAAGAAATAGTTCTTATAAAACAGCAAATTGAAGACTATATTCTGGATGCACAAAAGGAATTTTACTGTGACCTTTACTCTGAGCCAAACAAAAATAATGAGTTTGATAGTACTGGCAACTACCTACAAATCATGGATTTACCTCACATCTCTTTTGCTGCAGATAAATTTTGTGAAAGTGAACTTACTTTAGTTGAAGTTAAAAAGGCAATAAACGAATTAGCAATTAACAAAACCCCCAGACCAGATGGTCTACCAAATGAATTTTATAAAATATTCTTTGAAGATATAAGTGATTTACTATACATGTCCTATATAGAAGCTTTCGAAAATGGATTCCAATGTGAAAGTAAAGGGCAGGGTGTTATACGTTTGATACCAAAAAAGGGAAAAGATCTTACAGACATTAAATCTTGGCGACCTCTTTCTCTGTTAAACTCAGATTATAAAAATTTAGCTAAAGTTATTGCAAACAGACTGAAAATCATTCTGCCAGAAATAATCAATACAGATCAGATAGGTTATATGGCAAATAGATTTTGTGGTGAAAACACCAGACTAATAGCAGATATTATTGAATACTGTAAAATTAACCAAAAATCTTGTATAATTTTATTAGCCGACTTTGAAAAGGCTTTTGATTCTATAAATTGGAGTATTTTAAAATCTTGTATTAAGCGCTTTGGATTTGGTCCCAACTTTCAGACATGGATAAATGTAATGCATTGTAATATTCAGACTTGTGTGTCAACAATGGTTATCAAACACCATATTTTAGATTATATAGGGGAATTAGACAGGGATGCCCTTTAAGTGCTCTTTTGTTTTGTTGGCTGCAGAAGTTGTTGCCACAGTTTTAATAAATACAGATAGTATTAAAGGAATTACTGTTAATGGAATTTCAATAAAATTATGTCAATTGGCTGATTATATGACACTTTTCCTAAGTAACGATAGTTCTGTTTGTCATGCTCTACAAATTTTTGAAGAATTCTACCGTTATGCAGGCTTAAAACTTAACAAGAGTAAAACTGAGGCAATTATAATTTATTACGATGGTTCTCTACATTCTGATGGTAATTTAGGTATTACTTGGATCAATAAACCCTTTAAGATGTTGGGTATCTGGTTTGCACTTGAAAGCACAGAAATGGTAAGATTAAATGTTTCAGATAAAATGGATAAAATAAGAGATATGCTAAATATCTGGCAATCTAGATCCCTGACACTTAAAGGAAAAATAATAGTTTTAAAATCCCTTATTAAACCTCAAATTCTACAACTAGCCTATGTTTTACCTTTTAGCAATGCCCTATTAAATGAGCTAGATGATATGTGTTTTTCTTTCTTGTGGAGTAAAAAAAGGCACAAGATTCCAAAAAGAGTCATAATTCAGCCTTTTGATCTTGGTGGCTTAAAAAGGTATTGTAAAATCATGTGGATGTGAAGGTATTGTAATAGTATTAAAGCAAAGTGGAAAGTTTTATCTGAATGCTTAATGAATATTAAAAATAAGATGATATATCAAAAGAAAATCTACAAAAATATTAAACATAAACCTTTCAGCACCTTTTATGCTGATCTACTTTCTGTTTGGTACAATTTTATAACGGCTGAACCAAAAACTTTTGATGATCTTTTAGAAGAGCCTCTTTATAACAATGACCTTATTATAATAGACAATAAGGCTATTTCTACTGAACATTTGGATTGGAAAGGTCTTGGCATTTTAAAAGTTAAAGATATAATAAATAGTTTTATGACTTTGATTGATAAATTAAACTTAGAGGAAAACTTGGAAAGCAAATTCAAGACATGAAATACAATAAATTTAGCAGTACCATACGATCCAAAATTAGAAACCTCCCCCAACAAGCCAAGTTGATAATTCAATTCCAAATTTGTGGCTTACAAACTTTTGTAAAGTTAATAATGAAGAGGTATATATGCACTATGTGAAAGCATTGTATAGTACTCCCACAAGTCAACATAAATGGTAGAGTACTACCCTTTCTTAGAAATGAATGACTAGAAACAAATTTATCTTCTACCATCTAAATTGGTTTCAAACTCTTACTTGAAAAATTTACAGTTTAAAATAATTCATAGATTTTTCAATTGCAATTATAAATTATATATATGGAAGATTAAAGATTCACCAGATTGCAGTCTATGCTCTGACACTGACAATCTTGAGCATTATTTTTTCTATTGTCATTTTGCATTTTATTTATTTATTTATTTGTTGTTTTTACATCACGTTCAACAGCCAGGGTCATATTGCGACAGGTCGTTTACAGGTGGAGGAAACCAGTGCATACTGCACTGTAAACCACCGGGCATCGGCAAGTAACTACCAACTTTCCAACATGAAGGGCCCAACCCGAGATTCGAACCGGCGGCCTCAGAGGTTGGAGGCGAGAACTCTAACCGCTACACCATCGAGCCCCTGTCATTTTGTAAAACACTTCTGGGATCAAGTTGAAAGTTGGTTGTTCAGCAAATTTTTGGTTAATTATATAATATTAATTGGAAATACTTCATTTACAAATGTAAAAAAATGACAGCGATTTGTTTTTAACTGCTTTTTATATACTTTGAAATATCATCTTAGCATTGAAAACAACATCAGTATCAACCAAGGAAATATAGAAAAATTCAATTTAAAATATGGTAATCTGTATGCTGTCTTATAATCTTGCAGTAATGTAAGTTGTATGTGTTATCCTTAATGATCTACTTTTTCTGTAACGATTTCATACTGCCCCTTGTGAGTTAAAAATTGTATAATGTATTTTATAGTTGTCAAATGTGTAACTGTTCAATGTATGCAACCAAAAATATTAATAAAAAAAAGTCTGTAGTTTAATCTGCCACCAAACTATTAGTGGCACTATAATATTTCCTATATGATAAAACAAAATTATGACCATTATTTAAAATGAATAAACTATGTATTTCTTGGTATAACATGAAGGAAGTTGTGCAAAAAATATTTTATAATGTTTTAAAATGTAAATGTTTAAAATAAAATGTTTGAAGTTTACCCAGGGAAAACCTGTAGAAATCGTAACCATTAAACCACACTTCTGGTAGCAGACAATGGAAAAAGTGTCAATTCTTTTTCACGAATCCACACTTTTCAGCTTCAGAATCCATACTTTTTAACTTCAGAATCCACACTTTTAAGCTTCAGAACTCACACTTTTTAGGTATCTGTCTGGGCGTATGTAATAGCACAGGAATTCAGTCCTGGGCACAATTTTGTATGTTTTGGGCAATATACTAAATATTGAGGGTTTATGGTATTGCACCACCTTTTATCAACACAGTTTTGGGACTTTATATATATTCTAATATTGTCTGTACACTCTTTGAGTTCATCAGTGTTGAATAAAACATTTTCCCGGGAAAAAATCACCCCATGTGGGCAGATTGGGAACACCTGAACTTTGGTGTTACAAAAAGCCATTGAAATACAGAATTTCTTCATTATAGATTTGCATCTGGGTACTTTGAGGAAGAATTTTGATTCCCTCCTTCCCACCCCATATCACCAATTACAAATCTTTTAATGAGGGGCAATTTTACTTTTTAGTTGTTTAACTTCTTTCTGGGTTAGAAACCACATCTTTTATGCTGACATTACTATTCATCCAATCAGTGGGATTGTACATAGAACCCCTGAACAGCATTAGTCTACAGTTAAATGGCTGAGTGATCTTAGCAGGGCATGGGTTTGTAAATATGCGTTAGAGTAAAAAGTCTAATTCAGTGTTTAACCTTACTAAAAATACTAAATAAAAACAGCCCAAGAGTGTATAGTGGTGGTTATGTTTTACTATTTTATTGTCAGTCATTTGTTTGGCCCCATCTTCATCTTTTGGTAAAGTTATCTTTACTTCATACATATAATAGAAAATATTCATTTGTGTATTGGTATCCATACAACCTTTGATATCAAACATCACATCTACAGTAACCTTACTGCTTGGAAGTTTGACTGTTTGACTATTGGAACTTGGGACCAAAGGGCTGAAGAATCCACACTTTTTAGATTAAAACTTCACACTTTTTAAATTGTCTAATTTCAATGGCCCTGGTGACAATGAAATCAGGTAAACATAGTCTGACAATTTGAATGTTGATTTTTTAAGAATTTTGTTTTATGAGCCATCATTTTAACAATTTACACAAATGAACCACAGTAGTAAAATACATACAAATGAAGCACTTCACTTGGCATCAGAATAAAAAGCAATTCACAAAAGAAAATATTTGAAACTTGACACTGACTTTGAAACAAGGAATGTTAATATTTGGAACAAAAATCTCTTTCAACATTTATGAACAATTTTACAATCCCTGGTGTATTTGGAGATGTGCTGCAAGTTGCAGTTGTACAAGTCTCTAGTCGGAAAAATATCGAAATCTAAGATGGAGGATTATAAGGCTTCATTGAAGAACAAGCTTCTTAGGGTATCATATATGTCTGAAGCACAATTTTTCTTTATCCCACAATGCAGAACATTTTGTAAAAAAACACCATGTATGACCCACATCCATTTAAAAATCATTTCCATATTGCTGTAGGTGTATCTGATTTGAGTTGATATCATGCAAATCCTCAGCAGGAAAATCCTCCATCCAAAGTGAAGCAGTGAATGAAATCCAGGAAGTCTGAAAATAAGTTTAGATAAAAATACAATGAAATATTATTTGATGCTAAATCGGTTTTGGGAACAGCATTTGACGATGGTGTTTGTCTGAGAAACTAATACAGAATTTTGTTTTGTCATTTGTTAGGGCAGTCATTAGTTTCAATGTCAACATTTATATTGACATTTTTGATATTTATTTTAAGATTTAATAAAATGTATAAAGAACACAATTAAATGTAATGAAAACTAGCAAAAGGTGAAATACCTTACCTTTTGACATCACTGTGCATGGTCTATTTCCTTAATGTATTTTTGCCCAAATCCTTTTAATAAGAAATCACTGATATTTTTATATATATATATTGTATAATACTTAAGTTTTATCATGTACTTTCACTGGTCATGGTTGCAAAGATGCAAATTTAACACCATAAATGCTAAAAACAAATGTACCAGCAGAATACAAAAGATTTAAATTAACTGAACATTTTCAGAATTAACACTTTGTAAAGAATGTTCAGGTCACCACATTCAATGTAATTAGACATTTAGGCCGAATATGTGCAAACTTTGATTTTACATGGCTTTTTAGTGGTTTAAGCCAGAGAAACCACTCGAAAGTGTGAAATCATGAATCAGAAAACTACTTGGCCTTTGGCCTCGTATTTTCTGATGCACAAATCCACACTTTCTCCTGATTTCTCCTACACATAACCATATTGTGAATGTTATAAATTGTATAAACTTTATATTTTCTGAAACACAATGCATAATGCTTATTTTGTTTACTCTTTAATCCTAATTCTGTAAAAATATGTAGAAAAGGGGCAAATCGAAGTATTATATGGGGCAAATCATACCCAAGTTGCAACCACACCCATTTGTGACTGACGAGTTGAGGGCAAATTAGGACTGAAAAAACTGCATATTTCACAAATGGGCAGGACAGTTGTCTTTTTCACAAAATGGACAAAAGTTTTGCCCATTCATGGATTGGGCGTAACACATATACTATGTCACAGCACACACAACAGGCATAGTTTTCAACACTAACTATTTAAATGGCCTTGCCTTTTCAATCCCCTCAGACAAGTACAGTACAGACTCACGCAAGTACACTCACGTGCCTTGCTGCAGTAGAAGTGGTGTTGTATTATGTGCTTCCGTGGGTATACTGACTTGAGTGGTATATTAATTGTAATGTGCATGTTTGTCTCACTACATGATAGGGCGTCTAAACCTAAATTGGATACTCAGGTATGTGATTTAAAAACTGGAGGGCTCTAATGGGTGAGTACTCAGGTAACTAATGTAAGCCTGTGTAAGTATAGACTTTGTATATTTGGAGCTTCATAATTAATTTCCCCTCTGGAAATTTTAAACTCTTTCCTTTAATTTTACCATTTAGACCTGAGAAGTTATTTTAAGGCAATGTTTGATTGCTTATTTAACCTAGTTCTATGACACGCAATATGAGTTTCTGATACTTTGTATTAAAATGCTTGTTGTTACATTTTGTTTATTAAAACTTTAAACACAAACGTATTTACGTCAGCAATAGATGGATATCAGGTGACTTTATGGCGTTTTAGCCATGAGCCGTATGAAACAACCTCATCCTCACGCGGGATTGCTTTTCCTCGAAAACAAACCCTCACAGAAACCGTGAGGAATGCTGGGAGTAAACAAAGAACTACTTTTCAACAAGGAAGCAATAATAGTCGCCTACAACATCCATGAAACTCGGTGCTCCGTCCTCCATACTCCGACCTCATTTCCTCCGACTTCAAAATATTCATAATGTACTCATACATCATACTCATGTGACATTGTTTATTTTGGCCAGTAGTACAGAAAGTATTCTTATGTCGCATAACTTATTTGTTAAATAAACATATCTACAAATGGATTCAGAGAAGAATGATATGGTCACATTTGAAAATTTTCAATTACTAATGTGAGGGAATCTGAGATTTCTTTTGTTAATACTTTTCTTTCTTTTAGTTTTCATTAGTTTTACATTAAAAAAAATAAATTTAAAAGATTCAAAATAATTTAAAATAATGAAGCACCTATAACCACAACTGTACTCTGCTGTTGACAGTCAGAGGAAATGAAGTCAGAGGAGGAGCAGAGCTGTTGTGGAGCCAATATAAAGAATTCAAAATAAGGAATTATTTTTGCTATAACAATAATTCTTCAGTATAAATGAAATGAATTGACCTTTTGTTTTGGTGAAATAACTTTGTTAACATGACTTTGTTAGTGTTGCTGCATAACAAAGGGATTTGAAAGTCTGTATAAAAAGGGCTTTTAAAAGTCTATTCTTGTTCAAAATACTTTAAGAGGACATTATGAATGATTAGGCCAGAGGAGGAGCAATATTTACATGGAGATTGTTTACAGTTAAATAAACGAGACAGGGAGGTTGGAGAAGGAGCAATATTTACATGGAGCAGTTGTGCAATCCATGGGCTAAGGTTGCTCCATGACACATCTGCTCCTCCACTGACTTCATTTCCTCTGACCTCAATTGGCGTACTGCACTATGAAGTGGTTTATGATAAAAGGACATGATAATATTTAAGGCCATATCAAAATATAGTTAATAACCTTTATTAACCAATAAATAAATATTTTTAAGCAAGGACTATTCAGAACTTGACTATATTGTAGTTTCAACGAGGTCAGAGGAAATGAAGTCAGTGGAGGAGCAGATGTGTCATGGAGCAACCTTAGCCCATGGATCACATAACTGCTCCATATAAATATTGCTCCTTCTCCAACCTCCCTCTGTCTCATTTATTCAACCCCAAACAATCTCCATATATATAATGCTCCTCCTTCAACATCCCTAGCTTTGCCATTTTTGTCTGATACTTGTAATAAGTGTTTACTACTACATATTCTAGTGAATATTGTAATCCTGACTCCAGGAAAACATTGTAATATGTCCTTATTTTTGCCTTATTTTTACGCATGTAGGCTAAATCTAACGCTGCAAAGGCATTAAAAACAAACGTTCATAATGTCCTCTTAAATAGTTGTTAACAAGAAGAGATTTTAAAATCCGTTTGTTACATATACTTACATGTGCATTGTCCTCTTCACAAAGGGTCTTACCAAAATAAGAGGATCTGTCATTAATTTATAAAAATAATTATTATTCTAGAAAATAATACATATTTTTTATAATTATGATATTTGTTCTGAAATTGGAGGAGCAGTGTTTACATAGAGTAATTAAAACATTATAAAGAATTTTCTTGTGCGCAATTATTGATGTGGACATTATGACTGTTTTGAACTCGGAGCAAAATATGAGGGCGGAGCTTGGAGCACGGAGTTTCGTAGATGTTATAGGCGACTGCTACTCCAAGGAAGTGATTCCGTAGCATGAAAAATGCTCAAAAATAAATGTTTTCTGTCATAATACACGCCCTTCTGAATTATCTCCCGCCGGGCTTTAGCCCGGGAGGGAGATTATGAAATGATGTCTGTGTGTGCGTGCGTGCGTGCGTGCGTGTGTGCGTGCGTTAGTTAGTCACGCAGATTTCTCCAAAACTGCTACAGCTACAGATTTTTTGTAAATTAATTGTCCCAATGAATTTTCATGCCCTTGAAAATTTTTTTGGTTTTATTGACTTAGGCCTAAAGATAAGTGAGTAATAGCAATCTTAGCTACTTTGAGTAAAGGGCTCATAACTCAAAAACTATTGCAGTAACAACTTTTTCTTCAAATATGTTGTTCAGCTACTTTGTCCTTAGCTATAAGATGGTACATAGTTTGGGGTCCCATTGCATGCCATAAGTGAGTAATAGCTATTTTCTCATTTGTAGCTAAATAACAGAAGAAGTAAATGTCAAATATCTTCAAAAGTATTGAAGTTAGGAAAATCTTTTCAAATATGTTGTCCATCTTCTTTTTGGTAAGCTATCACATACTAAAGTTTCAGACCTGTTGCACCTTGGATAGCTGAGTAATAGCTACTTTGAAATTCTGACTGGTGAGTAAAGCGATTGTAACTCCAAAACTATTGCAGTTAGAGTATTTTCCTAAAATATGTTGTTCAGCTACTTTGTCCTTAGCTATAAGATGGTACATAGTTTGGGGTTCTATTGCATGCCGTAAGTGAGTAATAGCTATTTTCTCATTTGTAGCTAAATAACAGAAGAAGTAAATGTCAAATATCTTCAAAAGTATTAAAGTTAGGGAAATCTTTTCAAATATGTTGTCCATCTACTTTTTGGTAAGCTATGACATAGCAAAGTTTCAGACCTGTTGCACCTTGGATAGCTGAGTAATAGCTACTTTGAAATTCTGACTGTTAAGTAAAGCTATTGTAACTAAAAAAGTATTGCAGTTGGAGTATTTTCCTAAAATATGTTGTTCAGCTACTTTGTTCTTAGCTATAAGATGGTACATAGTTTGGGGTTCTATTGCTTGCCATAAGTGAGTAATAGCTATTTTCTCATTTGTAGCTAAATAACAGAAGAAGTAAATGTCAAATATCTTCAAAAGTATTGAAGTTAGGGAAATCTTTTCAAATATGTTGTCCATCTACTTTTTGGTAAGCTATAACATAGTAAAGTTTCAGACCTGTTGCACCTTGGATAGCTGAGTTATAGCTACTTTGAAATTCTGACTGTTGAGTAAAGCCATTGTAACTCCAAAACTATTGCAGTTAGAGTATTTTCCTAAAATATGTTGTTCAGCTACTTTGTCCTTAGCTATAAGATGGTACATAGTTTGGGGTTCTATTGCATGCCATAAGTGAGTAATAGCTATTTTGTTATTTGTAGCAAAATCATGACATAAGTAGATGTCAAATCGGATCTGTTGCACATTGGATAGCTGAGTAATAGCTACTTTGAAATTCTACAGTTGAGTAAATCCATTGTAACTCCAAAACTATTGCAGTTACAATATTTTCGTAAAATATGTTGTTCAGCTACTTTGTCCTTAGCTATAAGCTGGCATGTAGTTTGGGGTTCTATTGCATGCCATAAGTGAGTAATAGCTATTTTCTTATTAGTAGCAAAATAATGACATAAGTAAATGTCAAATATCTTCAGAAGTATTAAAGTTACGGAATTCTTTTCAAATATGTCATTCATCTACTTTTTTGTAAGCTATCACATAGTAAAGTTTCAGACCTGTTGCACATTGCATAGCTAAGTAATAGCTACTTTGAAATTGTGACTGTTGAGTAAATCCATTGTAACTCCAAAACTATTGCAGTTACAGCTTTTTCTTCAAATATGTTGTTCAGCTACTTTGTCCATAGCTATAAGCTGGCATGTAGTTTGGGGTTCTGTTGCATGCCATAATTGAGTAATAGATATTTTCTTATTAGTAGCAAAATAATGACATAAGTAAATGTCAAATATCTTCAGAAGTATTAAAGTTACGGAATTCTTTTCAAATATGTCATTCATCTACTTTTTTGTAAGCTATCACATAGTAAAGTTTCAGACCTGTTGCACATTGCATAGCTAAGTAATAGCTACTTTGAAATTGTGACTGTTGAGTAAATCCATTGTAACTCCAAAAGTATTGCAGTTACAGCTGTTTCTTCAAATATGTTGTTCAGCTACTTTGTCCTTAACTATAACATGGTATATATTATGGGGTTGTATTGCATGCCATAAGTGAGTAATAGCTATTTTCTTATTTGTAGCAAAATAACAACATAAGTAAATGTCAAATATCTTCAAAAGTATTAAAGTAAAGTTTCAGACCTGTTGCACATTGGATAACCGAGTAATACCTACTTTGAAATTGTGACTGCAGGGTAAATGCATATAGTTTGGGGTTCTATTGCATGCCATAAGTGAGTAATAGCTATTTTCTTATTTGTGGCAAAATAATGACATAATTTTTCTCAAATAACTGCTTCATCTACTTTTGGGAGAGCTTTCATATGGTGAAGTTTCAGACCCGTAGCTAATTATTCACCTACTCAAAATGAGTAAATGATAATTATCTCTAAAAGTATTGCGGATATCCAATTTTTATCAAATAACTCATTCATCTACTTTTGGGAGAGCTTTCACATGGTGAAGTTCCAGACCCGTAGCTAATTACTCACCTACTCAAATGAGTAAATGTAAATTATCCCTAAAAGTATTGGGGATATCCAATTTTTCTTAAATAACTCATTCACCTACTTTTGGAAGAGCTTTCACTTGGTGAAGTTTCAGACCCGTAGCTAATTATTCACCTACTCAAAATGAGTAAATGCTAATTATCTCTAAAAGTATTGTGGATATCCAATTTTCATCAAATTACTTGTTCATCTACTTTTGGGAGAGCTTTCACATGGTGAAGTTTCAGACCCGTAGCTAATTATTCACCTACTCAAAATGAGTAAATGATAATTATCTCTAAAAGTATTGCGGATATCCAATTTTTATCAAATAACTCATTCATCTACTTTTGGGAGAGCTTTCACATGGTGAAGTTCCAGACCCGTACCTAATTACTCACCTACTCAAAATGAGTAAATGTGAATTATCCCTAAAAGTATTGGGGATATCCAATTTTTCTTAAATAACTCATTCACCTACTTTTGGAAGAGCTTTCACTTGGTGAAGTTTTAGACCCGTAGCTAATTATTCACCTACTCAAAATGAGTAAATGCTAATTATCTCTAAAAGTATTGCGGATATCCAATTTTTATCAAATAACTCATTCATCTACTTTTGGGAGAGCTTTCACATGGTGAAGTTCCAGACCCGTACCTAATTACTCACCTACTCAAAATGAGTAAATGTGAATTATCCCTAAAAGTATTGGGGATATCCAATTTTTCTTAAATAACTCATTCACCTACTTTTGGAAGAGCTTTCACTTGGTGAAGTTTCAGACCAATAGCTAATTATTCACCTACTCAAAATGAGTAAATGCTAATTATCTCTAAAAGTATTGCGGATATCCAATTTTTATCAAATAACTCATTCACCTACTTTTGGAAGAGCTTTCACTTGGTGAAGTTTCAGACCGGTAGCTAATTATTCACCTACTCAAAATGAGTAAATGCTAATTATCTCTAAAAGTATTGTGGATATCCAATTTTCATCAAATTACTCGTTCATCTACTTTTGGGAGAGCTTTCACATGGTGAAGTTTCAGACCCGTAGCTAATTCTTCACCTACTCAAAATGAGTAAATGATAATTATCTCTAAAAGTATTGCGGATATCCAATTTTTATCAAATAACTCATTCATCTACTTTTGGGAGAGCTTTCACATGGTTAAGTTCCAGACCCGTAGCTAATTACTCACCTACTCAAATGAGTAAATGTAAATTATCCCTAAAAGTATTGGGGATATCCAATTTTTCTTAAATAACTCATTCACCTACTTTTGGAAGAGCTTTCACTTGGTGAAGTTTCAGACCCGTAGCTAATTATTCACCTACTCAAAATGAGTAAATGCTAATTATCTCTAAAAGTATTGTGGATATCCAATTTTCATCAAATTACTTGTTCATCTACTTTTGGGAGAGCTTTCACATGGTGAAGTTTCAGACCCGTAGCTAATTATTCACCTACTCAAAATGAGTAAATGATAATTATCTCTAAAAGTATTGCGGATATCCAATTTTTATCAAATAACTCATTCATCTACTTTTGGGAGAGCTTTCACATGGTGAAGTTCCAGACCCGTACCTAATTACTCACCTACTCAAAATGAGTAAATGTGAATTATCCCTAAAAGTATTGGGGATATCCAATTTTTCTTAAATAACTCATTCACCTACTTTTGGAAGAGCTTTCACTTGGTGAAGTTTCAGACCCGTAGCTAATTATTCACCTACTCAAAATGAGTAAATGCTAATTATCTCTAAAAGTATTGCGGATATCCAATTTTTATCAAATAACTCATTCATCTACTTTTGGGAGAGCTTTCACATGGTGAAGTTCCAGACCCGTACCTAATTACTCACCTACTCAAAATGAGTAAATGTGAATTATCCCTAAAAGTATTGGGGATATCCAATTTTTCTTAAATAACTCATTCACCTACTTTTGGAAGAGCTTTCACTTGGTGAAGTTTCAGACCAATAGCTAATTATTCACCTACTCAAAATGAGTAAATGCTAATTATCTCTAAAAGTATTGCGGATATCCAATTTTTATCAAATAACTCATTCACCTACTTTTGGAAGAGCTTTCACTTGGTGAAGTTTCAGACCGGTAGCTAATTATTCACCTACTCAAAATGAGTAAATGCTAATTATCTCTAAAAGTATTGTGGATATCCAATTTTCATCAAATTACTCGTTCATCTACTTTTGGGAGAGCTTTCACATGGTGAAGTTTCAGACCCGTAGCTAATTCTTCACCTACTCAAAATTAGTAAATGATAATTATCTCTAAAAGTATTGCGGATATCCAATTTTTATCAAATAACTCATTCATTTACTTTTGGGAGAGCTTTCACATGGTGAAGTTCCAGACCCGTACCTAATTACTCACCTACTCAAAATGAGTAAATGTGAATTATCCCTAAAAGTATTGGGGATATCCAATTTTTCTTAAATAACTCATTCACCTACTTTTGGAAGAGCTTTCACTTGGTGAAGTTTCAGACCCGTAGCTAATTATTCACCTACTCAAAATGAGTAAATGCTAATTATCTCTAAAAGTATTGCGGATATCCAATTTTTATCAAATAACTCATTCATCTACTTTTGGGAGAGCTTTCACATGGTGAAGTTCCAGACCCGTAGCTAATTACTCACCTACTCAAAATGAGTAAATGTGAATTATCCCTAAAAGTATTGGGGATATCCAATTTTTCTTAAATAACTCATTCACCTACTTTTGGAAGAGCTTTCACTTGGTGAAGTTTCAGACCCGTAGCTAATTATTCACCTACTCAAAATGAGTAAATGCTAATTATCTCTAAAAGTATTGTGGATATCCAATTTTTATCAAATTACTCGTTCATCTACTTTTGGGAGAGCTTTCACATGGTGAAGTTCCAGACCCGTAGCTAATTACTCACCTACTCAAAATGAGTAAATGTGAATTATCTGTAAAAGTATTGCAGATATCCAATTTTTCTCCAATAACTCATTCACCTACTTTTGGGAGAGCTTTTACTTGGTGAGGTTTCAGACCGGTAGCTAATTATTCACCTACTCAAAATGAGTAAATGTGAATTATCTCTAAAAGTATTGCGGATATCCAATTTTTATCAAATTACTCGTTCATCTACTTTTGGGAGAGCTTTCACATGGTGAAGTTCCAGACCCGTAGCTAATTACTCACCTAATCAAAATGACTAAATGGGAATTATCTGTAAAAGTATTGCAGATAGCCAATTTTTCTCAAATAACTCATTCACCTACTTTTGGGAGAGCTTTCACTTGGTGAAGTTTCACGCCCGTAGTTAATTATTCACCTACTCAAAATGAGTAAATGCGAATTATCTCTACAACTATTGCAGATAGCCAGTATTTCTGAAATAACTCATTCACATACATTTTGGAGAGCTTTCAATTAGTGAATTTTCAGATCCGTAGCTAATTACTCACCTACTCAAAATGAGTAACTGCCTATTATCACTAAAAGTATTGCAGATAGCCAATATTTCTCAAATAACTCATTCACCTACATTTTGCAGAGCTTTCACATGCTAAAGTTTTTTAATGAATTTTTAAAATAATTTTTAATGCATTAAAATTCATGAAATCATGCACTAAATCAATTATAACTTGAAAAGTATTACATTTAGAGCACCTTGTTAAAATATGTTATCTTTAGTACATCTAATTTATATGGCGGGAGATAAATGCATGCGTCAGAATGCTTGTTTTCCTTAAAAATATACGTATATATCTTCAACACAGTAATTTTTCTTCATGAAACTATCTTTTAAAATATAGTTTTCAGTCTTCTTAGGTGGGCGAAAATTGAGTTTTTAAACCAGTAGTAATTCTACGATGTTTTGACATGGTGATCCGTGGATTTTTCTGGCTATTAAACCTGTGTGATTGCTTAAAAATTTTTACAAATAATTTTTCAAAGAAATATAATTTTTTATTCTATATACCTGTACATGTATACATTTAACAAATGTTTTACATTGAAATAAACAATAAATCTTGGTGTGTGTATATATAAAAAATATTAGAAAATAAGACTAGCAGAAGTTAACAGGCCTGGGGCGAGTACAAGTACTTGTACTTGGTACTTGTACTTAATTACTCTTTTTCAAGTACTTGTACTTGTACTTGTACTTGACAGTTGAAAATTAAAAGTACTTGTACTTGTACTTGGCTGAAAAAGTTTTATTTCACTTGTTCATTCATTTATTTAATAAATGTATTCCAACCACCAACCATATGTAATATCAGTTTTACATAAAGGACTGGTACAAACCCTTTAAAAATGTTTTATGTGCCCCAAGTAAATAATTCATTATCTGTCAACACAAGCATACTGATGTCCAAGTGGATCTTTTGAAATCAGATTTTTTAGCATTGCATGCATTCAGGTGTTTACTCACACTGTGAGTCTCACAGACAAAATTTTTGAAAGACCTGTATTTATTAAGTGTAATCAGAAAAGTAATGGAGCAGATTTTAGCTCATCAGTGTTTATTGAATGATTGCTTTAAATTGTATGTCTCAAAAAATAATTAATTTTAAATAAATAGTGATTATCTAGTCATTATAGTTTTGGGGTCGTACGCTATAAAAGTACTTGTACTTGTACTTGCAATTTTTCAAAGTACTTGTACTTGACTCTTGAGATCAGTACTTGTACTTGTACTTGTACTTGCAACTTGGCAAAGTAATTATGTCCACCCCCCTGGGGGGTGGATATATTATTTTTGCTTTTTTCGCCGTCCGATGTCCGATGTCCGGCGTCCGATGTCCGGCGTCACGCATGGTTTCCGCTCATTTAAAGGAAAAGTATTAGAGCTATTGTCACCAAATTTGGTATGCAGGCTTATTGGGTCAGTAGCTTGCTTGGGATTGCTTTTGGCTGTTGTACCTCTTTTGCTTACTGAGTAATACTTAAGTACAGCTATTTTCAGTACCCATTGGTTTCCGTGCATTTAAGCCAAAATAATTAAAGATATTTTACTACAATTTTGAATACAAGATTGTTATGTCCATAGCTCGCTTGGTATTGCATTTGGGACTGATAGCTTTGTCAGTACATGAGTAATAGCCATTTAGGTACTTCATTGTGTATTTTCAGTACTACTTTTGAGTAATTTGCTTCTATCTCCTTAACCGTGCGAGATAGAGCGATTTCGGCAAAATTTTCGACCCGCAGGGTATCTGAGGAGTGTACTCTTTGCAATTTTCAAAAAATTTTCCCCTCCCCAAAAATGGCGGCCATTTTGAATTTTCGAATTTTTGCCAAAAATGGCAAAACACAAATTTGCTTCTATCTCCTTAACCGTGCGAGATAGAGCGATTTCGTCGAAATTTTCGACCCACAGGGTATCTAAGGGATGTAATATTTGCAATTTTCCAAAAATTTTCCCCTCCCCAAAAATGGCGGCCATTTTGAATTTTCGAATTTTTGCCAAAAATGGCAAAACACAAATTTGCTTCTATCTCCTTAACCGTGCGAGATAGAGCGATTTCGTCGAAATTTTCGACCCACAGGGTATCTAAGGGATGTAATATTTGCAATTTTCAAAAAAATTTCCCCTCCCCAAAAATGGCGGCCATTTTGAATTTTCGAATTTTTGCCAAAAATGGCAAAACACTAATTTGCTTCTATCTCCTTAACCGTGCGAGATAGAGCGATTTCGGCAAAATTTTCGACCCGCAGGGGATCTAAGGAATGCAATCTTTGCAATTTTCCAAAAATTTTCCCCTCCCCAAAAATGGCGGCCATTTTGAATTTTCGAATTTTTGCCAAAAATGGCAAAACACTAATTTGCTTCTATCTCCTTAACCGTGCGAGATAGAGCGATTTCGGCAAAATTTTCGACGCACAGGGTATCTAAGCAATGCAATCTTTGCAATTTTCAAAATATTTTCCCCTCCCCAAAAATGGCGGCCATTTTGAATTTTCGAATTTTTGTCAAAAATGGCAAAACACAAATTTGCTTCTATCTCCTTAACCGTGCGAGATAGAGCGATTTCGTCGAAATTTTCGACCCACAGGGTATCTAAGGAATGTAATATTTGCAATTTTCAAAAAAATTTCCCCTCCCCAAAAATGGCGGCCATTTTGAATTTTCGAATTTTTGCCCAAAATGGCAAAACACAAATTTGCTTCTATCTCCTTAACCGTGCGAGATAGAGCGATTTCGGCAAAATTTTCGACGCACAGGGTATCTAAGCAATGCAATCTTTGCAATTTTCAAAATATTTTCCCCTCCCCAAAAATGGCGGCCATTTTGAATTTTCGAATTTTTGCCAAAAATGGCAAAACACAAATTTGCTTCTATCTCCTTAACCGTGCGAGATAGAGCGATTTCGTCGAAATTTTCGACCCACAGGGTATCTAAGGGATGTAATATTTGCAATTTTCAAAAAAATTTCCCCTCCCCAAAAATGGCGGCCATTTTGAATTTTCGAATTTTTGCCAAAAATGGCAAAACACAAATTTGCTTCTATCTCCTTAACCGTGCGAGATAGAGCGATTTCGGCAAAATTTTCGACCCACAGGGGATCTAAGGAATGCAATCTTTGCAATTTTCCAAAAATTTTCCCCTCCCCAAAAATGGCGGCCATTTTGAATTTTCGAATTTTTGCCAAAAATGGCAAAACACTAATTTGCTTCTATCTCCTTAACCGTGCGAGATAGAGCGATTTCGGCAAAATTTTCGACGCACAGGGTATCTAAGCAATGCAATCTTTGCAATTTTCAAAATATTTTCCCCTCCCCAAAAATGGCGGCCATTTTGAATTTTCGAATTTTTGCCAAAAATGGCAAAACACAAATTTGCTTCTATCTCCTTAACCGTGCGAGATAGAGCGATTTCGTCGAAATTTTCGACCCACAGGGTATCTAAGGAATGTAATATTTGCAATTTTCAAAAAATTTCCCCCTCCCCAAAAATGGCGGCCATTTTGAATTTTCGAATTTTTGCCCAAAATGGCAAAACACAAATTTGCTTCTATCTCCTTAACCATGCGAGATAGAGCGATTTCGGCAAAATTTTCGACGCACAGGGTATCTAAACAATGCAATCTTTGCAATTTTCAAAATATTTTCCCCTCCCCCAAAATGGCGGCCATTTTGAATTTTCGAATTTTTGCCAAAAATGGCAAAACACAAATTTGCTTCTATCTCCTTAACCGTGCGAGATAGAGCGATTTCGTCGAAATTTTCGACCCACAGGGTATCTAAGGAATGTAATATTTGCAATTTTCAAAAAATTTTCCCCTCCCCAAAAATGGCGGCCATTTTGAATTTTCGAATTTTTGCCAAAAATGGCAAAACACTAATTTGCTTCTATCTCCTTAACCGTGCGAGATAGAGCGATTTCGGCAAAATTTTCGACGCACAGGGTATCTAAGCAATGCAATCTTTGCAATTTTCAAAATATTTTCCCCTCCCCCAAAATGGCGGCCATTTTGAATTTTCGAATTTTTGCCAAAAATGGCAAAACACAAATTTGCTTCTATCTCCTTAACCGTGCGAGATAGAGCGATTTCGTCGAAATTTTCGACCCACAGGGTATCTAAGGAATGTAATATTTGCAATTTTCAAAAAATATTCCGCTCCCCAAAAATGGCGGCCATTTTGAATTTTCGAATTTTTGCCAAAAATGGCAAAACACTAATTTGCTTCTATCTCCTTAACCGTGCGAGATAGAGCGATTTCGTCAAAATTTTCGACGCACAGGGTATCTAAGCAATGCAATCTTTGCAATTTTCAAAATATTTTCCCCTCCCCAAAAATGGCGGCCATTTTGAATTTTCGAATTTTTGCCAAAAATGGCAAAACACAAATTTGCTTCTATCTCCTTAACCGTGCGAGATAGAGCGATTTCGTCGAAATTTTCGACCCACAGGGTATCTAAGGAATGTAATATTTGCAATTTTCAAAAAATTTTCCCCTCCCCAAAAATGGCGGCCATTTTGAATTTTCGAATTTTTGCCCAAAATGGCAAAACACAAATTTGCTTCTATCTCCTTAACCGTGCGAGATAGAGCGATTTCGGCAAAATTTTCGACGCACAGGGTATCTAAGCAATGCAATCTTTGCAATTTTCAAAATATTTTCCCCTCCCCAAAAATGGCGGCCATTTTGAATTTTCGAATTTTTGCCAAAAATGGCAAAACACAAATTTGCTTCTATCTCCTTAACCGTGCGAGATAGAGCGATTTCGTCGAAATTTTCGACCCACAGGGTATCTAAGGAATGTAATATTTGCAATTTTCAAAAAATTTTCCCCTCCCCAAAAATGGCGGCCATTTTGAATTTTCGAATTTTTGCCAAAAATGGCAAAACACAAATTTGCTTCTATCTCCTTAACCGTGCGAGATAGAGCGATTTCGTCGAAATTTTCGACCCACAGGCTATCTAAGGAATGCAATCTTTGCAATTTTCCAAAAATTTTCCCCTCCCCAAAAATGGCGGCCATTTTGAATTTTCGAATTTTTGCCAAAAATGGCAAAACACAAATTTGCTTCTATCTCCTTAACCGTGCGAGATAGAGCGATTTCGTCGAAATTTTCGACCCACAGGGTATCTAAGCAATGCAATATTTGCAATTTTCCAAAAATTTTCCCTTCCCCAAAAATGGCGGCCATTTTGAATTTTCGAATTTTTGCCAAAAATGGCAAAACACAAATTTGCTTCTATCTCCTTAACCGTGCCAGATAGAGTGATTTCGTCAAAATTTTCGACCCACAGGGTATCTGAGCATTGTACTCTTGGTAATTTCTAAAAAATTTTCCCCTCCCCAAAAATGGCGGCCATTTTGAATTTTCGAATTTTTGCCAAAAATGGCAAAACACAAATTTGCTTCTATCTCCTTAACCGTGCGAGATAGAGCGATTTCGTCGAAATTTTCGACCCACAGGGTATCTAAGGGATGTAATATTTGCAATTTTCAAAAAAATTTCCCCTCCCCAAAATTGGCGGCCATTTTGAATTTTCGAATTTTTGCCAAAAATGGCAAAACACAAATTTGCTTCTATCTCCTTAACCGTGCGAGATAGAGCGATTTCGGCAAAATTTTCGACCCACAGGGGATCTAAGGAATGCAATCTTTGCAATTTTCCAAAAATTTTCCCCTCCCCAAAAATGGCGGCCATTTTGAATTTTCGAATTTTTGCCAAAAATGGCAAAACACTAATTTGCTTCTATCTCCTTAACCATGCGAGATAGAGCGATTTCGGCAAAATTTTCGACGCACAGGGTATCTAAGCAATGCAATCTTTGCAATTTTCAAAATATTTTCCCCTCCCCAAAAATGGCGGCCATTTTGAATTTTCGAATTTTTGCCCAAAATGGCAAAACACAAATTTGCTTCTATCTCCTTAACCGTGCGAGATAGAGCGATTTCGTCAAAATTTTCGACGCACAGGGTATCTAAGCAATGCAATCTTTGCAATTTTCAAAATATTTTCCCCTCCCCAAAAATGGCGGCCATTTTGAATTTTCGAATTTTTGCCCAAAATGGCAAAACACAAATTTGCTTCTATCTCCTTAACCGTGCGAGATAGAGCGATTTCGTCGAAATTTTCGACCCACAGGGTATCTAAGGGATGTAATATTTACAATTTTCAAAAAAATTTCCCCTCCCCAAAAATGGCGGCCATTTTGAATTTTCGAATTTTTGCCAAAAATGGCAAAACACAAATTTGCTTCTATCTCCTTAACCGTGCGAGATAGAGCGATTTCGTCGAAATTTTCGACCCACAGGGTATCTAAGGAATGTAATATTTGCAATTTTCAAAAAATTTTCCCCTCCCCAAAAATGGCGGCCATTTTGAATTTTCGAATTTTTGCCAAAAATGGCAAAACACAAATTTGCTTCTATCTCCTTAACCGTGCGAGATAGAGCGATTTCGTCGAAATTTTCGACCCACAGGCTATCTAAGGAATGCAATCTTTGCAATTTTCCAAAAATTTTCCCCTCCCCAAAAATGGCGGCCATTTTGAATTTTCGAATTTTTGCCAAAAATGGCAAAACACAAATTTGCTTCTATCTCCTTAACCGTGCGAGATAGAGCGATTTCGTCGAAATTTTCGACCCACAGGGTATCTAAGGAATGCAATATTTGCAATTTTCCAAAAATTTTCCCTTCCCCAAAAATGGCGGCCATTTTGAATTTTCGAATTTTTGCCAAAAATGGCAAAACACAAATTTGCTTCTATCTCCTTAACCGTGCCAGATAGAGTGATTTCGTCAAAATTTTCGACCCACAGGGTATCTGAGCATTGTACTCTTGGTAATTTCTAAAAAATTTTCCCCTCCCCAAAAATGGCGGCCATTTTGAATTTTCGAATTTTTGCCAAAAATGGCAAAACACAAATTTGCTTCTATCTCCTTAACCGTGCGAGATAGAGCGATTTCGGCAAAATTTTCGACCCACAGGGGATCTAACGAATGCAATCTTTGCAATTTTCCAAAAATTTTCCCCTCACCAAAAATGGCGGCCATTTTGAATTTTCGAATTTTTGCCAAAAATGGCAAAACACTAATTTGCTTCTATCTCCTTAACCGTGCGAGATAGAGCGATTTCGGCAAAATTTTCGACGCACAGGGTATCTAAGCAATGCAATCTTTGCAATTTTCAAAATATTTTCCCCTCCCCAAAATTGGCGGCCATTTTGAATTTTCGAATTTTTGCCAAAAATGGCAAAACACAAATTTGCTTCTATCTCCTTAACCGTGCGAGATAGAGCGATTTCGGCAAAATTTTCGACCCACAGGGGATCTAAGGAATGCAATCTTTGCAATTTTCCAAAAATTTTCCCCTCCCCAAAAATGGCGGCCATTTTGAATTTTCGAATTTTTGCCAAAAATGGCAAAACACTAATTTGCTTCTATCTCCTTAACCATGCGAGATAGAGCGATTTCGGCAAAATTTTCGACGCACAGGGTATCTAAGCAATGCAATCTTTGCAATTTTCAAAATATTTTCCCCTCCCCAAAAATGGCGGCCATTTTGAATTTTCGAATTTTTGCCCAAAATGGCAAAACACAAATTTGCTTCTATCTCCTTAACCGTGCGAGATAGAGCGATTTCGTCAAAATTTTCGACGCACAGGGTATCTAAGCAATGCAATCTTTGCAATTTTCAAAATATTTTCCCCTCCCCAAAAATGGCGGCCATTTTGAATTTTCGAATTTTTGCCCAAAATGGCAAAACACAAATTTGCTTCTATCTCCTTAACCGTGCGAGATAGAGCGATTTCGTCGAAATTTTCGACCCACAGGGTATCTAAGGGATGTAATATTTACAATTTTCAAAAAAATTTCCCCTCCCCAAAAATGGCGGCCATTTTGAATTTTCGAATTTTTGCCAAAAATGGCAAAACACAAATTTGCTTCTATCTCCTTAACCGTGCGAGATAGAGCGATTTCGTCGAAATTTTCGACCCACAGGGTATCTAAGGAATGTAATATTTGCAATTTTCAAAAAATTTTCCCCTCCCCAAAAATGGCGGCCATTTTGAATTTTCGAATTTTTGCCAAAAATGGCAAAACACAAATTTGCTTCTATCTCCTTAACCGTGCGAGATAGAGCGATTTCGTCGAAATTTTCGACCCACAGGCTATCTAAGGAATGCAATCTTTGCAATTTTCCAAAAATTTTCCCCTCCCCAAAAATGGCGGCCATTTTGAATTTTCGAATTTTTGCCAAAAATGGCAAAACACAAATTTGCTTCTATCTCCTTAACCGTGCGAGATAGAGCGATTTCGTCGAAATTTTCGACCCACAGGGTATCTAAGGAATGCAATATTTGCAATTTTCCAAAAATTTTCCCTTCCCCAAAAATGGCGGCCATTTTGAATTTTCGAATTTTTGCCAAAAATGGCAAAACACAAATTTGCTTCTATCTCCTTAACCGTGCCAGATAGAGTGATTTCGTCAAAATTTTCGACCCACAGGGTATCTGAGCATTGTACTCTTGGTAATTTCTAAAAAATTTTCCCCTCCCCAAAAATGGCGGCCATTTTGAATTTTCGAATTTTTGCCAAAAATGGCAAAACACAAATTTGCTTCTATCTCCTTAACCGTGCGAGATAGAGCGATTTCGGCAAAATTTTCGACCCACAGGGGATCTAACGAATGCAATCTTTGCAATTTTCCAAAAATTTTCCCCTCACCAAAAATGGCGGCCATTTTGAATTTTCGAATTTTTGCCAAAAATGGCAAAACACTAATTTGCTTCTATCTCCTTAACCGTGCGAGATAGAGCGATTTCGGCAAAATTTTCGACGCACAGGGTATCTAAGCAATGCAATCTTTGCAATTTTCAAAATATTTTCCCCTCCCCAAAAATGGCGGCCATTTTGAATTTTCGAATTTTTGCCAAAAATGGCAAAACACAAATTTGCTTCTATCTCCTTAACCGTGCGAGATAGAGTGATTTCGTCGAAATTTTCGACCCACAGGGTATCTAAGGAATGTAATATTTGCAATTTTCAAAAAATTTTCCCCTCCCCAAAAATGGCGGCCATTTTGAATTTTCGAATTTTTGCCAAAAATGGCAAAACACAAATTTGCTTCTATCTCCTTAACCGTGCGAGATAGAGCGATTTCGTCGAAATTTTCGACCCACAGGCTATCTAAGGAATGCAATCTTTGCAATTTTCCAAAAATTTTCCCCTCCCCAAAAATGGCGGCCATTTTGAATTTTCGAATTTTTGCCAAAAATGGCAAAACACAAATTTGCTTCTATCTCCTTAACCGTGCGAGATAGAGTGATTTCGTCGAAATTTTCGACCCACAGGGTATCTAAGGAATGTAATATTTGCAATTTTCCAAAAATTTTCCCCTCCCCAAAAATGGCGGCCATTTTGAATTTTTGAATTTTTGCCAAAAATGGCAAAACACAAATTTGCTTCTATCTCCTTAACCGTGCGAGATAGAGTGATTTCGTCGAAATTTTCGACCCACAGGGTATCTAAGGAATGCAATCTTTGCAATTTTCCAAATATTTTCCCCTCCCCAAAATTGGCGGCCATTTTGAATTTTCGAATTTTTGCCAAAAATGGCAAAACACTAATTTGCTTCTATCTCCTTAACCGTGCGAGATAGAGTGATTTCGTCAAAATTTTCGACCCACAGGGTATCTGAGCATTGTACTCTTGGGAATTTCTAAAAAATTTTCCCCTCCTCAAAAATGGCGGCCATTTTGAATTTTCGAATTTTTGCCAAAAATGGCAAAACACTAATTTGCTTCTATCTCCTTAACCGTGCGAGATAGAGCGATTTCGGCAAAATTTTCGACCCACAGGGTATCTGAGCATTGTACTCTTGGCAATTTCTAAAAAATTTTCCCCTCCCCAAAAATGGCGGCCATTTTGAATTTTCGAATTTTTGCCAAAAATGGCAAAACAAATTTGCTTCTATCTCCTTAACCGTGCGAGATAGAGCGATTTCGTCGAAATTTTCAACCCACAGGGTATCTAAGGAATGCAATCTTTGCAATTTTCAAAAAATTTTTCCCTCCCCAAAAATGGCGGCCATTTTGAATTTTCGAATTTTTGCCAAAAATGGCAAAACACAAATTTGCTTCTATCTCCTTAACCATGCGAGATAGAGCGATTTCGTCGAAATTTTCAACCCACAGGGTATCTAAGGAATGTAATCTTTGCAATTTTCAAAAAATTTTCCCCTCCCCAAAAATGGCAGCCATTTTGAATTTTCGAATTTTTGCCCAAAATGGAAAAACACAAACTGGCCTTAACCGTGCAAAATAGAGTTATTTTGTTGAAATTTTCGACCCATAGGGTATCTAAGAAATGTACTCTTGGCAATTTTCAAAAAAATTTCCTTTTCCCAATAATGGCGGCCATTTGGAATTTTCAAATTTTTGCCAAAAATAGAAAAACAGGAATTGGCTTCTATCTTCTTAACCGTGCAAGATAGAGTGATTTCGTCAAAATTTTCAACCCAACCAATGCAAAAAGGCATGAAGCTGAAATAAATTACATCTACACTATCAAATATTTAAGCATCATTGATATATTTTACAAATGAAACAGGGTCTTGTAAGACTACTGTACAATTTGGGCAAAAGGTTCATGGGTGGACATTACACATGATAATGTGTGTTCTTCTATGCTATCCTGTTTCTATTCGCATCTACTATCAACAGGGCGGCCTATTTCTAGTTGTACTTGTACTTGTACTTGGCTCCATGTACTTGACCCCAGGCCTGGAAGTTAATAAACATTTGTATAATTAATATATGTTACTCTCAGTATGTATTCTGAAAATAATCTTTTAGCATTTTTTATTTTGTAAAAATAACATTTGTTTAAGCATTTAAAAAATTAGTACAGGTGATAAGCCAGACTTACCACAACAACCCCAGATGCTAGAGGTTTTTTTTTTACATTTTTGTACTGGTTGGCTGAGATGCTCATTAACCAGCATACATTAGCTCTGGGTTATAAATTTAAAAAAAATATTACCAATCAAAATGTAATTGGTATTGGGACCACAATGAAATTTTAAATTTTGAAGTATATTTAAAACAAAGATATGCAACATGAAAATTAATGTATATATAAAGCAGCAATAAATTAACACAAAACATAGAATTAGCTTAGTTACTGAAAATTAAAAATATCTCACATTTTCTTAAAAAATCTCATGCCTTCTTCATTTAGCTGGGATGTCTTGTCATTATAGATAGATAACAAGTGTTGTAAGCTTTAAAATGGTATATTAGTAAAATATATTTTTGAATGGAAATTGTATATGTTCGACAAAATTCATTAAAATTTACTAGAAAGCTGCAAAAATTATTGACAGTAAATGAGAATAATAAAAAAATAATGAAAAAATAACATGTAAGATATTTTAATAATAATAATAGTAATAACAGTAATGGTTTATTTCAATTCGTACCTATACATGTAAAAATTTAACAAATTCTTTATAGAATTTAAAAAATCATTAATATTATTTTTATTATTTATTTTATTTTTTTTTCGTTTTGCTTTGAAATTATAGTATATGACAACCAAGTAATATATACAAAAAAACGTCAACCGAAAAAAAATGAAATACGCAAAAAAGCTGTATAAAATTACACTAAAAAGCTAAACATAAATAGCAAAAAGATGTCTCGCAAAAATATAACACAATAATTAAGGTTTCTGAAAATTATAAAATAATTTGTCTGCAACATTTTAGCCAAACATCAATTTCTGATAATATTTTCCATGTTCTTATATTTGTTTCTCTTAAGTTAGAATTAATTATAGGTTGCAATATTGTATGCAGATATCTAAAATATTTGTTTCCAGTATAAAATATGCATGTCCTGTTTAGAGGATTTAAGATTTTGATGAAGTTAGATAAGGAAATATCTTTACATGACAAGGTAACTTGTGACAAAGGATTCATGACATTTTCACCATAAATGGGATGTGTTAACAGCCTATATAGATGCCACGTGTTGTAAGCTTTAAAATTGTGTATTACTTGTCAAAATCGAGCAAAAAATACTATTTTTATAAATTTTTTAACTATTTCATACGATTTCTGTAGGGGAAAAATCTTTTTAAAAAACTATTCTTGTTGGCACATTAATACAGTAAAGTGGTGCGTAGGTATACAGCTTGCCATAGACACGATGGTTTCTGAGAGAGATCTTTTTTCAAGAGGAAAAAGTCTCGCGAGAGAATGAAACAACCTAGAACTAACATTCCTTATAAAACAAGAATTTTGGCCGCAATTTTGAAATAGCACACTATGATAAACTAGGGAAGCAAAGTCTTGAATTTAAAAAAATCATTAAAAAATCATAAAATTGTTATTGTTTGATCGATTTTGACAAGTAATATACCATTTTAATGCTTAAAAGACGTGGCATCGATCTAGAGTAGTACTACATCCAGTTTAGTTGAATTTATTTATATATTTGGGGTTTTACGTCACTTTCAACACTGTACAGGTCATATCACGACGGGTAGTTGGAAAGGCAGAGGAAACCAGTACATACAGTTTGTTAGGGTTCTGTACTGTAAACTGCCGACTAACAGGAAGCAATTACCAGCTTTCCCACTTGAGGTCATGCCGGGAATAGACCTTGGTCTCAGAGGTGGCAGGCGAGAGTGTTACCACTCTGCCACTGTGGCTGCTCCAGTTTAGTTGAAGAAAAATGTGAACTGTTTGTCGCATGTTACCTGTTAATTTAAGGCTTTTTCTTCTTTCAGTTCATCCAAAGTCATCAAAATCAAGCATATTATTGTATCCACCGGAAGCATCCGGTGGATACTTTGGTTTAGCGTTCGTTATGCCACCGTCGCCGCCACCGCCGCGCGTAGAGAGATTTTTGTCGTTAATGCTCTAAGAGGAAAACGACAGCAGCTATTTTCACCAAATTTGCAGGATATCTTCATTGGGGGGTAAGCTTCTCTGGGAAAGAAAATAGCCTCATTCTGAAAAACAAGATGGCCGCCACGGGCATTTCTTTGAAAATAATCGACATTTTTCTACTGGCTATTTCTCATAGGTAGAAGGTTGAATCTCTTCATAGGTGATATGTGTAACAGATATACATGTCCTCTACAACCTTGCACACATTTGACCTTGAAGCTCTTAATTCAAGGTTATCCACGATGTGCCGAAGTAACCCTCATAGCGGACTTTAAAAGTGCCTATATCTCCCTTGTTATTGGTCCTAGAGGTTTGCAATGTGAAACCAACCTATAGGAAATCATGTGCTGCGAATCTTCTGATGTTGTCAGAATTGACCTGAGACCCCTCCTTCAAGGTCAAACGAGGATAGCCAAACTTAAAAGTGCTTATAACTCGCCTATTATTGATCCTGGAGGTTTGGGATGGTAAACCAACAGATAGGAAATCATGGGCTGGGAATCTTTCTGTGTGGTCAGATTTGACCTTGGGCCCCTCCTTCAAGGTCAAACGAGGACAGCCAAACTTAAAACTGCTTATAACTCTCTTATTATTTGTCCTACAGGTTTGGGATGGTAAACCAACATGTAGGAAATGATGGGCTGGGAATCTTCTGGTGTGGTCGGATTTGACCTGGGGCCCCTCCTTCAAGGTCAAACGAGGATAGTCAAAGTTAAAACTGCTTATAACTCACTTATTATTTGTCCTAGAGGTTTGGGATGATAAACCAACATATAGGAAATCATGGGCTGGGAATCTTCTGGAGTGGTTGGATTTGACCTTGGGCCCCTCCTTCAAGGTCAAATGAGGACAGCAAAACTTAAAACTGCTTATAACTCACTTATTATTGATCCTAGAGGTTTGGGATGGTAAACCAAAATATAGGAAATCGTGGACTGGGAGTCTACTGGTGTGGTCGGATTTGACCTTGGGCCCCTCCTTCAAGGTCAAACGAGGATAGCTAAAGTTAAAAGTGCTTATAACTCGCTTATTATTGATCCTAGAAGTTTACAGTACGAAACCAACTCATACGAAATCTTGGGCTAGGAATTTTCTGATGTTAGATTTGACCTTGGGCCCCTCCTTCAAGGTCAAACAGTGGTTCACTGGCTTTGGTGAGTTGTCTTTTCGGTGGATACAAATTTGCATCGGTCTCTGATGCGTAGGTCTAGTTTTCATATGATATACCTAAGGTTAAAATTTTATCCTAAACAACACTGCAACATTTTATGTAATTTAATTTCAAGAAAATCAATAATTTAACAGGAAAATCTCCTGCAAACATGTCATAATTGAAGATAAAAATATTATATGAGTGCTCAAAATGATCATATTGTTAATCTTCATGAGTGATATATGTTGTATGAACATAAAAACAATTATTTAAAAACGCGATTCAAAGAACTATCATTTATCTCGGACCATTAGTGAATAATAAACACTTTAATTGTTAACTCCATAGCACTTTATCCCCATCATAAATCTTGGACCATTAGTGAATTTTAACACTTTAATTGTTAATTCCATAGCACTTTATCCCCATCATAAGACATACTTCAACATGCTAGAGCCATAAATTGGGGAAGAAAAAAATAGAATCGAGAGTCATATTACATAGACATAAAAATATTTTATATTTTATTACAATTATACACTATCTTTCCAGTTGGCTAACTGTTGAGGTTTATGACATATATATATGATATATTGTACCTGGTGGTGTAGTGGTATTACACTTGCCTCCCACCTCAAAGATCAGAGTTCAAATCCTGGTCTGATGTCCAGTATGATGCGCTTAGAGTCTGTCTTCAGATAGAGATTAAGTGCTATAGAAATACTACAAAAATAGAAGTAGTTCTTATGTATAAGGTAGATATATTGTATCATCAGCAGAGAAATGCAATTTTATGTGCATTCAGATTTTTCTAGTACATTTTTCATCGTATATTTGCAGTATTTTACTTTCTTTCATACACCTATATGGTTTACAAATAAATTAAATTTGCCTAAAAATAAAATAAGCTAAAATTAATATATTTAGTTGTACTTTTATTCCTCTATGAATTTTAAAGACATTGATATGTCACTGATATCACTAGAAAGCTCTTTATCTGGGCTTCACTGTGCTTTTGACAGATTGAAAATCAATGCATTATTAACTGAGATATTATCATTTAAAGTTGCACATTCTATAATATTCCAGTATGGCGGCCATTTTTTCTGCAGTCCCCCCACCCCAGGGAGAAAGTAAACAAGTGCGGAGCATAAGTTTATCAGTATATATAATTAACATGTAACATATAATATGTAACAAAGTAATATTAATAATATGACTACTGCATTAATAACTGAAGCCATACAATATATGTATAGTGTCCAGTCCATGCACTAAGTGACTCAAGGTCACCACAAATTTGACCTTGGGCCCCTTCTTCAAGGTCAAACAAGGATAGCCAAACCTAAAAGTGCTTATAACTTGCTTATTATTGGTCCTAAAGGTTAAGGGTGTGACACCAACCGATAGGAAATCATTGGCTGGAAGTCTTCTGATGTAGTCAAATTTGACCTTGGGCCCCTTCTTCAAGGTCAAACGAGGATAGCCAAACTTAAAAGTGCTTATAACTCACTTATTGTTGGCCCTAGCATTTTGGGATGTAAAACTGACCTTTAGGAAATCATGGGCTAGGAGTCTTCTGTTGTGGTCAGATTTGACCTTGGGCTCATCCTTCAAGGTAAGATGAGGATTGCCAAACTTAAAAGTGCTTAAAACTGGCTTATTATTGGTCCTAGAGGTTTGGGATGTGAAACCAACCTATAGATTCTGTGGTGAGATTTGACCTCGGACCCCTCCTTCAAGGTCAAATGTGGATAGCTAAACTTAAAAGTGCTAATAGCTCGCTTATTATTGGTCTTAGAGTTTTGGAATGTCAAACTGACATATAATGGGCTGGAAGTCTTGTAATGTGGTCATATTTGTCTTTGGGCCCCACCTTCAAGGTCAAACAAGGATAGCCAAACTTAAACGTGCTTATAACTTACTTAATTTTGGTCCTAGAGGTTTGCAATGTAAAAACATAATGTAATCATGGGCTTGGAGTCATTTGATGGGGACAGGTTTGACCATGGGCCCCTCCTTATTTACCTATTCATATAAGTCCTTTAGCATTTCATATAAAATTGCAAACTGTAGGGATGCTCTGATTTTACGTACAAAAACCTTTCATCTAGTTATATTTACTTTCATTTTACTATTTTTGGAAAATATCTTAAATATGTGTAATAGAGCTTAAGCAATTTCAAATCTGGATGTAACTACCCTAAAACAGAACGTACTTGTTTAAGATGACCTTGTACTCTTAAATTGCATTGACTTACATTCAGTGTGAGGTTCGGACAAATTTTTAAGATATTTGGACAACATTGAAGTGGTAGTTGAGAGTTGTAATTTAAATTAATCATTTACACATATCTGGATTAGAAAATATCTTCATTGTGTTGCCACCGTAAAAGCCTTAAAAGGTTACAGAATTTTAACTATTACATCCACCTTGCTGGACATGGGTATATTTCCAGGATATATTTGTTGCAAGGGGAACTAGACGAGTAGTAGTTATGTTTTGTGACTGTTGCCATGATGACAGTTTATGTTTTTTAATCCGCAGCAGCAGGCATAAAGCGTCTGGGTAGTCCACTACCTAAACCCATGCACAGATTTTCACAAAATTTTCAGGATATATTTACCTGCAAAGGATCTAGATATGATTAGATTTTGGGGAATTCTTGCCAAGGCAAAACTTTTAAGATTTTTGGGTCTTAAAGTTTCTTGGTGTTCCACAGCCTAAACCCATGCACAGACGTTCACTAAATTGTCAGGATATGTTGTCCCCAAGAGTATCTAGAGGGATTAGGTTTTTGGGGGTATCCGTGGGAATCTGGCAAAAAAGATTTTTGGGTCTTAAAGATTGTGAGTGTTGCACAGCCTAAACTAATGCCAGTATTTTCACCAAATTCACAGGATATGGTTACCTTAAGACCTACCTAGAGCTGATTAGGTTTAGGCGGGTATCTGGCAAAAATTGTTGCTAAGGCAATAATTATAAGAATTTTGGGTCTTACAGTTTGTGGGTGTTCAACAACCTAAACCCATGCACAGATTTTCACTAAATTGTCAGGATATGTTAACCCTATGAGCATCTAGAGTGGATTAGGTTTTTGCAGGTATCTGGTAACAACTGTTGACATGGGAACACTATGATTTTTGGGTCTTAAAGTTTGTGAGTGTTCCACAGCCTAAACCAATGCATGAATTTTCGTAAATGTTCAAGATATGTTTACAACAAGAGGATCTAGAGCTGATTAGGTTTTGGGGGTATCTGGCACGATAGTTGCCATGGTAACATCTTGAATATTTTTCGGTCTAAATGTTTGTGGGTGTTCCACAGCCTAAACCAATGCATGGATTTTCACCAAATTTTCAGGATTTTAGGACCTGAAAACCCAAAGAGGATCTAGAGCTGATTTGATTTTGGAAGATATCTGGCAACAGCTGTTACAATGACAATGCTTTAAACATTCTTTTTTGTTCTTAAACTTCTTAATTGAAAAAGGGGTGTTATTGATCAATGTTACTACAGTTGCATTTTTATCTCCCATCAGCCAAAGGCCAAGGTTGGCAGATCACTAAATGCCTATGGTACATTCATGAGTGTGTTCAAGCATGCATGTGTGTGTTTGTCGCATGTAGACATCAACCTTTATATCTCATTCATGTATTAAGATATCTTCACCACATCAGCATAGAATGTTTATTGTTGTGAAAACATATCAGTAAAATTTGTTGTCTTTATTAAACAGCAACATGACTGCAAGTGTCAAATTTGACCTCTGACCCCTGCCCCTCAAGGTGATGTAGGGTCGTCACCATGCTAAAAGACCTTCTATCTCCCTTATAATTGGTTCTAAGGCGTCAAAAATATGAAAACAACTTGTAAGAAATCATGGTCTCTGATTCTTAATTCTGACAACATCTCGTGCATTCTGTATACTTCTTACAACTGAAGTTGTTCCTAAGATTTTCCCAAATCTCAATGTTGTTGCCCATTAAGTTGTACCTGTGGGGTGGGGTTCTTGCCTGCTCAGGCTGGCTATTTTTACTTGTAATTTTATGGGTAATTGTCAAGATATGTTTTTTGCAAAGGGAACTTGGGTTAAATAACTGACAAGTAATGCCATAGCAATAGTTTTTCTGTTTTACCATGGCAACATTTTTTCTGTTTCTTTGACAAAAAATATTTTTAGATTGAAGTTAATTAACTTTTTTGGTAATATCGGACAACATGTGTTGCCATGGTAGCTCTTTTTCCTGTTTGTTGAGCTTAAATTTTTGTAGTTTGTTTGCATCCCAAACCTGTAGAAGGATTAGAGCGGATTAGCTTTTTGGCACTACCTGGCAACAAAGAAGACCTTTAAGATAAGGTGACCTTATACTCCAAAAGATTAAACAATGGTGTCACTTGTTTGCTGAGCTACAAAATGGCGGACAATAGTAGTCCCTTCTTTCCTCTATGAAGTCAGGAGTCAGACAAGATAGGACCCCATCTTGCACAATGCATTAACTTACATGAATATATGACAAGAGTTTTAGGAGCAAGTTATGCATATCTATGTGTGTCTCTCTGTCTGCCCTGGTGCATAAGTTAAAACCTATGCATTGGATCTGAGTTCTATTCTACAATAAGTTGGGGGCCTGACTATGGCTTTGTCCTCAAAGATGGTCTGGATCTGCAAAACTACAGTTAACCTACCATTCATGCACACCCACCATAATGTTGTGCTTTTGAATTTCGTCTGTTTTTTAAGTTTATACCTGAAACTGGTGACACAGTACAAGCCTACGAGTTCCTTTAATGTTACTTTGTCTTATAAGTACCCAGAAAAAAATTTAACTATTCTTATAAAGAAAAGGGTTTTTAGCTGTGTATGCTTCACTTTGGGTCTCCATTTTGATCCCATTCTTATTTACTCAACATATGTATTTATGTATATTAACCTGAATTTTTCCAAATATAAAATCCAGCAAATTTATCAATGCAATATGACCAAAATGTCTGTATCCCACCATCAGATTATCTTTGATATTTAGAGGGAATTTGTAAAATTTCTACTGCAGATAACAGTTGTTAGAAGAAATACATTTATTGTATCTTTCATGTTGCCACCTTAGTATACATCCTATGTACCTCTTACCATATACCTTATAGAATGAACTTACAGAATGCATAAATATTTGTTTAAATGTTGTTTCTGATGTTTTTTTCTAGACATAATGAAGGTGATGAAAAGTAAATCAGATCTCCTTGAGGTCTACAATGAGCTTTTGAAGCGACCACAACAGCAGGTAGTCAATTGCATTATGTTAACCACAGTCACATGTCCATTGTGGCAGAAACCAATGAAAAAATTAATTCCGACTACTTTTTTGGTCTTTTTGTGTGTTTTTCTGTTTGAGTGTTAAAATTTTTTTTTGAAGAAAAAGCTTTACAAGGGTTATTGTACATTTATTATCTATGACTTCTACGATTTGAAAAATAATAAATTAAATTCTGTTTTGACCTAAACACATTCTTCAACTTTACTTGTTTATGACAAATCCACTGTGAAAACGTATCTGGTATAAAATATTTAAAAATGCAGCATTCTGCATTGATTTTCATGCAACGAAAATACGCAAAAACTCAATAAACATACTTTTATTAATATAACCAATTCATAGATGAAGGTAGTTCTAAAGGTATAGGTACATTGCCCTGGGGAAGTAATTGCCAAAGAAACCAGCAAGGGTTTTATATATATTTATTATCATTAGCCATTATTCAAAATCTAAAAAATCATTTTCTCAATAAAGTTGGTTGAAAATTTATAAACATATAAGAAGACATTATTGTCACTGGCCCAGCGTGACAACTGGGGGAAGCCCTACACCGAATAACCCATGGGTGTTAGGGGTTAAATTTAGAAATTTGGTAAAGGGGTCAGAGACCCAGAAGCCAATTTGGAAAGCAAGGGATAAAAGAAGTCCATAGGTGAAAGAATTCATGAAAATTGTATCTACACCAAATATTAGCCATAATCACTTTTTAAGTTTTTTTAGAATTTTGATTAAATGAACAATATCACAGAAACCAAATAGTTTCCCATTGGGGCCCGTGATAAGCTGTGAGGCCATAAATATTAAACTTTCTAAAGGAAAAGCCCCCGCCTTGAAGTATTCATGTTTATAATGGAAGTGAATACCAAGAGGTCCATTTAAGTGGCAATATTAGAATGAATGAAAATAGCAAGGCAGGTCAAAAGTGGTTGCACCTATATGGAGATATCCCAGATCGGTCCAATGTACAATTCACGATTTGGACAGAAACATTGATCAGAGATCAGTGAGGTCAAAGGTCAGATTCTATGAAGTGGTATCACAATAGTAAACTCACCAAGGTCAGAAGACTAGGCCATGATTGAATGGCCACACAGCTGATCAGGATAAAAATAATTTTGATATCACTCATAAGATCCGACACGAACATTGTAGATACTTTGTAAGAGTTTGGTCAAAGGTAGTCTGGAAATATTTTACGAAAAATCGGCTGTTCTTTCAGGAAATCATTGCCTAGATAATAGAACTAAAGTTTTACCTGGTCATTATTTCCCAGTATATTGTAAAATATGGCACACAGTTGTATGGGAAACCTTCAAGGGGGCATTACTCATCAGGGTTTACAAATATAGCGGCCTAATCGAGGAGGGCCCAGTTTTGACGAATGTAAAGTAATGCAGCTGGCTTAAGAGTAGTAAGATGATCAGAATAAGAAACTGGCAATAGGATGACTAGTGCTTCAAATATCATTATGTCCACCCCCCTGGGGGGTGGATATATTATTTTTGCTTTTTTCGCCGTCCGATGTCCGATGTACGGCGTCCGGCGTCCGATGTCCGGCGTCACGCATGGTTTCCGCTCATTTAAAGGAAAAGTATTAGAGCTATTGTCACCAAATTTGGTATGCAGGCTTATTGGGTCAGTAGCTTGCTTGGGATTGCTTTTGGCTGTTGTACCTCTTTTGCTTACTGAGTAATACTTAAGTACAGCTATTTTCAGTACCCATTGGTTTCCGTGCATTTAAGCCAAAATAATTAAAGATATTTTACTACAATTTTGAATACAAGATTGTTATGTCCATAGCTCGCTTGGTATTGCATTTGGGACTGATAGCTTTGTCAGTACATGAGTAATAGCCATTTAGGTACTTCATTGTGTATTTTCAGTACTACTTTTGAGTAATTTGCTAATATCTCAGAAACCGTAAGAGATAGAGCGATTTCGTCAAAATTTTCGACCCACAGGGTATCTAAGAATGTAATATTTGCAATTTTCAAAAAATTTTCGCCTCCCCAAAAATGGCGGCCATTTTGAATTTTCGAATTTTTGCCAAAATTGGCAAAACACTAATTTGCTTCTATCTCCTTAACCGTGCGAGATAGAGCGATTTCGTCGAAATTTTCGACCCACAGATTATCTAAGGAATGCAATATTTGCAATTTTCCAAAAATTTTCCCTCCCCAAAAATGGCAGCCATTTTGAATTTTCGAATTTTTGCCAAAAATGGCAAAACACCAATCTGCTTCTATCTCCTTAACCGTGCGAGATAGAGCGATTTCGTCAAAATTTTCGACCCACAGGGTATCTGAGCATTGTACTCTTGGTAATTTTTTAAAAATTTTCCCCTCCCCAAAAATGGCGGCCATTTTGAATTTTCGAATTTTTGCCAAAAATGGCAAAACACAAATTTGCTTCTATCTCCTTAACCGTGCGAGATAGAGCGATTTCGTCGAAATTTTCGACCCACAGGGTATCTGAGCATTGTACTCTTGGTAATTTTTAAAAAATTTTCCCCTCCCCAAAAATGGCGGCCATTTTGAATTTTCGAATTTTTGCCAAAAATGGCAAAACACTAATTTGCTTCTATCTCCTTAACCGTGCGAGATAGAGCGATTTCGTCGAAATTTTCGACCCACAGGGTATCTAAGGAATGTAATATTTGCAATTTTCAAAAAATTTTCCCCTCCCCAAAAATGGCCGCCATTTTGAATTTTCGAATTTTTGCCAAAAATGACAAAACACAAATTTGCTTCTATCTCCTGAACCGTGCGAGATAGAGCGATTTCGTCGAAATTTTCGACCCACAGGGTATCTGAGCATTGTACTCTTGGTAATTTTTAAAAAATTTTCCCGTCCCCAAAAATGGCGGCCCTTTTGAATTTTCGAATTTTTGCCAAAAATGGCAAAACACAAATTTGCTTCTATCTCCTTAACCGTGCGAGATAGAGTGATTTCGTCGAAATTTTCGACCCACAGGGTATCTAAGGAATGCAATCTTTGCAATTTTCCAAAAATTTTCCCCTCCCCAAAAATGGCGGCCATTTTGAATTTTCGAATTTTTGCCCAAAATGGCAAAACACTAATTTGCTTCTATCTCCTTAACCGTGCGAGATAGAGCGATTTCGTCGAAATTTTCGACCCACAGGGTTTCTAAGGAATGTAATATTTGCAATATTCAAAAAATTTTCCCCTCCCCAAAAATGGCGGCCATTTTGAATTTTCGAATTTTTGCCAAAAATGGCAAAACACAAATTTGCTTCTATCTCCTTAACCGTGCGAGATAGAGCGATTTCGTCGAAATTTTCGACCCACAGTGTATCTGAGCATTGTACTCTTGGTAATTAAAAAAAAATTTTCCCCTCCCCAAAAATGGCGGCCATTTTGAATTTTCGAATTTTTGCCAAAAATGGCAAAACACAAATTTGCTTCTATCTCCTTAACCGTGCGAGATAGAGTGATTTCGTCGAAATTTTCGACCCACAGGGTATCTAAGGAATGCAATCTTTGCAATTTTCCAAAAATTTTCCCCTCCCCAAAAATGGCGGCCATTTTGAATTTTCGAATTTTTGCCAAAAATGGCAAAACACTAATCTGCTTCTATCTCCTTAACCGTGCGAGATAGAGCGATTTCGTCGAAATTTTCGACCCACAGATTATCTAAGGAATGCAATATTTGCAATTTTCCAAAAATTTTCCCTCCCCAAAAATGGCAGCCATTTTGAATTTTCGAATTTTTGCCAAAAATGGCAAAACACCAATCTGCTTCTATCTCCTTAACCGTGCGAGATAGAGCGATTTCGTCAAAATTTTCGACCCACAGGGTATCTGAGCATTGTACTCTTGGTAATTTTTAAAAAATTTTCCCCTCCCCAAAAATGGCGGCCATTTTGAATTTTCGAATTTTTGCCAAAAATGGCAAAACACAAATTTGCTTCTATCTCCTTAACCGTGCGAGATAGAGCGATTTCGTCGAAATTTTCGACCCACAGGGTATCTGAGCATTGTACTCTTGGTAATTTTTAAAAAATTTTCCCCTCCCCAAAAATGGCGGCCATTTTGAATTTTCGAATTTTTGCCAAAAATGGCAAAACACTAATTTGCTTCTATCTCCTTAACCGTGCGAGATAGAGCGATTTCGTCGAAATTTTCGACCCACAGGGTATCTGAGCATTGTACTCTTGGTAATTTTTAAAAAATTTTCCCCTCCCCAAAAATGGCGGCCATTTTGAATTTTCGAATTTTTGCCAAAAATGGCAAAACACTAATTTGCTTCTATCTCCTTAACCGTGCGAGATAAAGCGATTTCGTCGAAATTTTCGACCCACAGGGAAGCTAAGGAGTGTAATATTTGCAATTTTCAAAAAATTTTCCCCTCCCCAAAAATGGCGGCCATTTTGAATTTTCGAATTTTTGCCAAAAATGGCAAAACACAAATTTGCTTCTATCTCCTTAACCGTGCGAGATAGAGCGATTTCGTCGAAATTGTACTCTTAGTAATTTTTAAAAAATTTTCCCCTCCCCAAAAATGGCAGCCATTTTGAATTTTCGAATTTTTGCCAAAAATGGCAAAACACTAATTTGCTTCTATCTCCTTAACCGTGCGAGATAGAGCGATTTCGTCGAAATTTTCGACCCACAGGGTATCTAAGGAATGCAATCTTTGCAATTTTCCAAAAATTTTCCCCTCCCCAAAAATGGCGGCCATTTTGAATTTTCGAATTTTTGCCAAAAATGGCAAAACACTAATCTGCTTCTATCTCCTTAACCGTGCGAGATAGAGCGATTTCGTCGAAATTTTCGACCCACAGATTATCTAAGGAATGCAATATTTGCAATTTTCCAAAAATTTTCCCTCCCCAAAAATGGCAGCCATTTTGAATTTTCGAATTTTTGCCAAAAATGGCAAAACACCAATCTGCTTCTATCTCCTTAACCGTGCGAGATAGAGCGATTTCGTCAAAATTTTCGACCCACAGGGTATCTGAGCATTGTACTCTTGGTAATTTTTAAAAAATTTTCCCCTCCCCAAAAATGGCGGCCATTTTGAATTTTCGAATTTTTGCCAAAAATGGCAAAACACAAATTTGCTTCTATCTCCTTAACCGTGCGAGATAGAGCGATTTCGTCGAAATTTTCGACCCATAGGGTATCTGAGCATTGTACTCTTGGTAATTTTTAAAAAATTTTCCCCTCCCCAAAAATGGCGGCCATTTTGAATTTTCGAATTTTTGCCAAAAATGGCAAAACACTAATTTGCTTCTATCTCCTTAACCGTGCGAGATAAAGTGATTTCGTCGAAATTTTCGACCCACAGGGAAGCTAAGGAGTGTAATATTTGCAATTTTCAAAAAATTTTCCCCTCCCCAAAAATGGCGGCCATTTTGAATTTTCGAATTTTTGCCAAAAATGGCAAAACACAAATTTGCTTCTATCTCCTTAACCGTGCGAGATAGAGCGATTTCGTCGAAATTGTACTCTTAGTAATTTTTAAAAAATTTTCCCCTCCCCAAAAATGGCAGCCATTTTGAATTTTCGAATTTTTGCCAAAAATGGCAAAACACTAATTTGCTTCTATCTCCTTAACCGTGCGAGATAGAGCGATTTCGTCGAAATTTTCGACCCACAGGGTATCTAAGGAATGCAATCTTTGCAATTTTCCAAAAATTTTCCCCTCCCCAAAAATGGCGGCCATTTTGAATTTTCGAATTTTTGCCAAAAATGGCAAAACACTAATTTGCTTCTATCTCCTTAACCGTGCGAGATAGAGCGATTTCGTCGAAATTTTCGACCCACAGGGAAGCTAAGGAGTGTAATATTTGCAATTTTCAAAAAATTTTCCCCTCCCCAAAAATGGCGGCCATTTTGAATTTTCGAATTTTTGCCAAAAATGGCAAAACACAAATTTGCTTCTATCTCCTTAACCGTGCGAGATAGAGCGATTTCGTCGAAATTGTACTCTTAGTAATTTTAAAAAAATTTTCCCCTCCCCAAAAATGGCAGCCATTTTGAATTTTCGAATTTTTGCCAAAAATGGCAAAACACTAATTTGCTTCTATCTCCTTAACCGTGCGAGATAGAGCGATTTCGTCGAAATTTTCGACCCACAGATTATCTAAGGAATGCAATATTTGCAATTTTCCAAAAATTTTCCCTCCCCAAAAATGGCAGCCATTTTGAATTTTCGAATTTTTGCCAAAAATGGCAAAACACCAATCTGCTTCTATCTCCTTAACCGTGCGAGATAGAGCGATTTCGTCAAAATTTTCGACCCACAGGGTATCTGAGCATTGTACTCTTGGTAATTTTTAAAAAATTTTCCCCTCCCCAAAAATGGCGGCCATTTTGAATTTTCGAATTTTTGCCAAAAATGGCAAAACACAAATTTGCTTCTATCTCCTTAACCGTGCGAGATAGAGCGATTTCGTCGAAATTTTCGACCCACAGGGTATCTGAGCATTGTACTCTTGGTAATTTTTAAAAAATTTTCCCCTCCCCAAAAATGGCGGCCATTTTGAATTTTCGAATTTTTGCCAAAAATGGCAAAACACTAATTTGCTTCTATCTCCTTAACCGTGCGAGATAGAGCGATTTCGTCGAAATTTTCGACCCACAGGGTATCTGAGCATTGTACTCTTGGTAATTTTTAAAAAATTTTCCCCTCCCCAAAAATGGCGGCCATTTTGAATTTTCGAATTTTTGCCAAAAATGGCAAAACACTAATTTGCTTCTATCTCCTTAACCGTGCGAGATAAAGCGATTTCGTCGAAATTTTCGACCCACAGGGAAGCTAAGGAGTGTAATATTTGCAATTTTCAAAAAATTTTCCCCTCCCCAAAAATGGCGGCCATTTTGAATTTTCGAATTTTTGCCAAAAATGGCAAAACACAAATTTGCTTCTATCTCCTTAACCGTGCGAGATAGAGCGATTTCGTCGAAATTGTACTCTTAGTAATTTTTAAAAAATTTTCCCCTCCCCAAAAATGGCAGCCATTTTGAATTTTCGAATTTTTGCCAAAAATGGCAAAACACTAATTTGCTTCTATCTCCTTAACCGTGCGAGATAGAGCGATTTCGTCGAAATTTTCGACCCACAGGGTATCTAAGGAATGCAATCTTTGCAATTTTCCAAAAATTTTCCCCTCCCCAAAAATGGCGGCCATTTTGAATTTTCGAATTTTTGCCAAAAATGGCAAAACACTAATCTGCTTGTATCTCCTTAACCGTGCGAGATAGAGCGATTTCGTCGAAATTTTCGACCCACAGATTATCTAAGGAATGCAATATTTGCAATTTTCCAAAAATTTTCCCTCCCCAAAAATGGCAGCCATTTTGAATTTTCGAATTTTTGCCAAAAATGGCAAAACACCAATCTGCTTCTATCTCCTTAACCGTGCGAGATAGAGCGATTTCGTCAAAATTTTCGACCCACAGGGTATCTGAGCATTGTACTCTTGGTAATTTTTAAAAAATTTTCCCCTCCCCAAAAATGGCGGCCATTTTGAATTTTCGAATTTTTGCCAAAAATGGCAAAACACAAATTTGCTTCTATCTCCTTAACCGTGCGAGATAGAGCGATTTCGTCGAAATTTTCGACCCACAGGGTATCTGAGCATTGTACTCTTGGTAATTTTTAAAAAATTTTCCCCTCCCCAAAAATGGCGGCCATTTTGAATTTTCGAATTTTTGCCAAAAATGGCAAAACACTAATTTGCTTCTATCTCCTTAACCGTGCGAGATAAAGTGATTTCGTCGAAATTTTCGACCCACAGGGAAGCTAAGGAGTGTAATATTTGCAATTTTCAAAAAATTTTCCCCTCCCCAAAAATGGCGGCCATTTTGAATTTTCGAATTTTTGCCAAAAATGGCAAAACACAAATTTGCTTCTATCTCCTTAACCGTGCGAGATAGAGCGATTTCGTCGAAATTGTACTCTTAGTAATTTTTAAAAAATTTTCCCCTCCCCAAAAATGGCAGCCATTTTGAATTTTCGAATTTTTGCCAAAAATGGCAAAACACTAATTTGCTTCTATCTCCTTAACCGTGCGAGATAGAGCGATTTCGTCGAAATTTTCGACCCACAGGGTATCTAAGGAATGCAATCTTTGCAATTTTCCAAAAATTTTCCCCTCCCCAAAAATGGCGGCCATTTTGAATTTTCGAATTTTTGCCAAAAATGGCAAAACACTAATTTGCTTCTATCTCCTTAACCGTGCGAGATAGAGCGATTTCGTCGAAATTTTCGACTCACAGGGAAGCTAAGGAGTGTAATATTTGCAATTTTCAAAAAATTTTCCCCTCCCCAAAAATGGCGGCCATTTTGAATTTTCGAATTTTTGCCAAAAATGGCAAAACACAAATTTCCTTCTATCTCCTTAACCGTGCGAGATAGAGCGATTTCGTCGAAATTGTACTCTTAGTAATTTTAAAAAAATTTTCCCCTCCCCAAAAATGGCAGCCATTTTGAATTTTCGAATTTTTGCCAAAAATGGCAAAACACTAATTTGCTTCTATCTCCTTAACCGTGCGAGATAGAGCGATTTCGTCGAAATTTTCGACCCACAGATTATCTAAGGAATGCAATATTTGCAATTTTCCAAAAATTTTCCCTCCCCAAAAATGGCAGCCATTTTGAATTTTCGAATTTTTGCCAAAAATGGCAAAACACCAATCTGCTTCTATCTCCTTAACCGTGCGAGATAGAGCGATTTCGTCGAAATTTTCGACCCACAGGGTATCTGAGCATTGTACTCTTGGTAATTTTTAAAAAATTTTCCCCTCCCCAAAAATGGCGGCCATTTTGAATTTTCGAATTTTTGCCAAAAATGGCAAAACACTAATTTGCTTCTATCTCCTTAACCGTGCGAGATAAAGCGATTTCGTCGAAATTTTCGACCCACAGGGAAGCTAAGGAGTGTAATATTTGCAATTTTCAAAAAATTTTCCCCTCCCCAAAAATGGCGGCCATTTTGAATTTTCGAATTTTTGCCAAAAATGGCAAAACACAAATTTGCTTCTATCTCCTTAACCGTGCGAGATAGAGCGATTTCGTCGAAATTGTACTCTTAGTAATTTTTAAAAAATTTTCCCCTCCCCAAAAATGGCAGCCATTTTGAATTTTCGAATTTTTGCCAAAAATGGCAAAACACTAATTTGCTTCTATCTCCTTAACCGTGCGAGATAGAGCGATTTCGTCGAAATTTTCGACCCACAGGGTATCTAAGGAATGCAATCTTTGCAATTTTCCAAAAATTTTCCCCTCCCCAAAAATGGCGGCCATTTTGAATTTTCGAATTTTTGCCAAAAATGGCAAAACACTAATCTGCTTCTATCTCCTTAACCGTGCGAGATAGAGCGATTTCGTCGAAATTTTCGACCCACAGATTATCTAAGGAATGCAATATTTGCAATTTTCCAAAAATTTTCCCTCCCCAAAAATGGCAGCCATTTTGAATTTTCGAATTTTTGCCAAAAATGGCAAAACACCAATCTGCTTCTATCTCCTTAACCGTGCGAGATAGAGCGATTTCGTCAAAATTTTCGACCCACAGGGTATCTGAGCATTGTACTCTTGGTAATTTTTAAAAAATTTTCCCCTCCCCAAAAATGGCGGCCATTTTGAATTTTCGAATTTTTGCCAAAAATGGCAAAACACAAATTTGCTTCTATCTCCTTAACCGTGCGAGATAGAGCGATTTCGTCGAAATTTTCGACCCATAGGGTATCTGAGCATTGTACTCTTGGTAATTTTTAAAAAATTTTCCCCTCCCCAAAAATGGCGGCCATTTTGAATTTTCGAATTTTTGCCAAAAATGGCAAAACACTAATTTGCTTCTATCTCCTTAACCGTGCGAGATAAAGTGATTTCGTCGAAATTTTCGACCCACAGGGAAGCTAAGGAGTGTAATATTTGCAATTTTCAAAAAATTTTCCCCTCCCCAAAAATGGCGGCCATTTTGAATTTTCGAATTTTTGCCAAAAATGGCAAAACACAAATTTGCTTCTATCTCCTTAACCGTGCGAGATAGAGCGATTTCGTCGAAATTGTACTCTTAGTAATTTTTAAAAAATTTTCCCCTCCCCAAAAATGGCAGCCATTTTGAATTTTCGAATTTTTGCCAAAAATGGCAAAACACTAATTTGCTTCTATCTCCTTAACCGTGCGAGATAGAGCGATTTCGTCGAAATTTTCGACCCACAGGGTATCTAAGGAATGCAATCTTTGCAATTTTCCAAAAATTTTCCCCTCCCCAAAAATGGCGGCCATTTTGAATTTTCGAATTTTTGCCAAAAATGGCAAAACACTAATTTGCTTCTATCTCCTTAACCGTGCGAGATAGAGCGATTTCGTCGAAATTTTCGACCCACAGGGAAGCTAAGGAGTGTAATATTTGCAATTTTCAAAAAATTTTCCCCTCCCCAAAAATGGCGGCCATTTTGAATTTTCGAATTTTTGCCAAAAATGGCAAAACACAAATTTGCTTCTATCTCCTTAACCGTGCGAGATAGAGCGATTTCGTCGAAATTGTACTCTTAGTAATTTTAAAAAAATTTTCCCCTCCCCAAAAATGGCAGCCATTTTGAATTTTCGAATTTTTGCCAAAAATGGCAAAACACTAATTTGCTTCTATCTCCTTAACCGTGCGAGATAGAGCGATTTCGTCGAAATTTTCGACCCACAGATTATCTAAGGAATGCAATATTTGCAATTTTCCAAAAATTTTCCCTCCCCAAAAATGGCAGCCATTTTGAATTTTCGAATTTTTGCCAAAAATGGCAAAACACCAATCTGCTTCTATCTCCTTAACCGTGCGAGATAGAGCGATTTCGTCAAAATTTTCGACCCACAGGGTATCTGAGCATTGTACTCTTGGTAATTTTTAAAAAATTTTCCCCTCCCCAAAAATGGCGGCCATTTTGAATTTTCGAATTTTTGCCAAAAATGGCAAAACACAAATTTGCTTCTATCTCCTTAACCGTGCGAGATAGAGCGATTTCGTCGAAATTTTCGACCCACAGGGTATCTGAGCATTGTACTCTTGGTAATTTTTAAAAAATTTTCCCCTCCCCAAAAATGGCGGCCATTTTGAATTTTCGAATTTTTGCCAAAAATGGCAAAACACTAATTTGCTTCTATCTCCTTAACCGTGCGAGATAGAGCGATTTCGTCGAAATTTTCGACCCACAGGGTATCTGAGCATTGTACTCTTGGTAATTTTTAAAAAATTTTCCCCTCCCCAAAAATGGCGGCCATTTTGAATTTTCGAATTTTTGCCAAAAATGGCAAAACACTAATTTGCTTCTATCTCCTTAACCGTGCGAGATAAAGCGATTTCGTCGAAATTTTCGACCCACAGGGAAGCTAAGGAGTGTAATATTTGCAATTTTCAAAAAATTTTCCCCTCCCCAAAAATGGCGGCCATTTTGAATTTTCGAATTTTTGCCAAAAATGGCAAAACACAAATTTGCTTCTATCTCCTTAACCGTGCGAGATAGAGCGATTTCGTCGAAATTGTACTCTTAGTAATTTTTAAAAAATTTTCCCCTCCCCAAAAATGGCAGCCATTTTGAATTTTCGAATTTTTGCCAAAAATGGCAAAACACTAATTTGCTTCTATCTCCTTAACCGTGCGAGATAGAGCGATTTCGTCGAAATTTTCGACCCACAGGGTATCTAAGGAATGCAATCTTTGCAATTTTCCAAAAATTTTCCCCTCCCCAAAAATGGCGGCCATTTTGAATTTTCGAATTTTTGCCAAAAATGGCAAAACACTAATCTGCTTGTATCTCCTTAACCGTGCGAGATAGAGCGATTTCGTCGAAATTTTCGACCCACAGATTATCTAAGGAATGCAATATTTGCAATTTTCCAAAAATTTTCCCTCCCCAAAAATGGCAGCCATTTTGAATTTTCGAATTTTTGCCAAAAATGGCAAAACACCAATCTGCTTCTATCTCCTTAACCGTGCGAGATAGAGCGATTTCGTCAAAATTTTCGACCCACAGGGTATCTGAGCATTGTACTCTTGGTAATTTTTAAAAAATTTTCCCCTCCCCAAAAATGGCGGCCATTTTGAATTTTCGAATTTTTGCCAAAAATGGCAAAACACAAATTTGCTTCTATCTCCTTAACCGTGCGAGATAGAGCGATTTCGTCGAAATTTTCGACCCACAGGGTATCTGAGCATTGTACTCTTGGTAATTTTTAAAAAATTTTCCCCTCCCCAAAAATGGCGGCCATTTTGAATTTTCGAATTTTTGCCAAAAATGGCAAAACACTAATTTGCTTCTATCTCCTTAACCGTGCGAGATAAAGTGATTTCGTCGAAATTTTCGACCCACAGGGAAGCTAAGGAGTGTAATATTTGCAATTTTCAAAAAATTTTCCCCTCCCCAAAAATGGCGGCCATTTTGAATTTTCGAATTTTTGCCAAAAATGGCAAAACACAAATTTGCTTCTATCTCCTTAACCGTGCGAGATAGAGCGATTTCGTCGAAATTGTACTCTTAGTAATTTTTAAAAAATTTTCCCCTCCCCAAAAATGGCAGCCATTTTGAATTTTCGAATTTTTGCCAAAAATGGCAAAACACTAATTTGCTTCTATCTCCTTAACCGTGCGAGATAGAGCGATTTCGTCGAAATTTTCGACCCACAGGGTATCTAAGGAATGCAATCTTTGCAATTTTCCAAAAATTTTCCCCTCCCCAAAAATGGCGGCCATTTTGAATTTTCGAATTTTTGCCAAAAATGGCAAAACACTAATTTGCTTCTATCTCCTTAACCGTGCGAGATAGAGCGATTTCGTCGAAATTTTCGACTCACAGGGAAGCTAAGGAGTGTAATATTTGCAATTTTCAAAAAATTTTCCCCTCCCCAAAAATGGCGGCCATTTTGAATTTTCGAATTTTTGCCAAAAATGGCAAAACACAAATTTCCTTCTATCTCCTTAACCGTGCGAGATAGAGCGATTTCGTCGAAATTGTACTCTTAGTAATTTTAAAAAAATTTTCCCCTCCCCAAAAATGGCAGCCATTTTGAATTTTCGAATTTTTGCCAAAAATGGCAAAACACTAATTTGCTTCTATCTCCTTAACCGTGCGAGATAGAGCGATTTCGTCGAAATTTTCGACCCACAGATTATCTAAGGAATGCAATATTTGCAATTTTCCAAAAATTTTCCCTCCCCAAAAATGGCAGCCATTTTGAATTTTCGAATTTTTGCCAAAAATGGCAAAACACCAATCTGCTTCTATCTCCTTAACCGTGCGAGATAGAGCGATTTCGTCAAAATTTTCGACCCACAGGGTATCTGAGCATTGTACTCTTGGTAATTTTTAAAAAATTTTCCCCTCCCCAAAAATGGCGGCCATTTTGAATTTTCGAATTTTTGCCAAAAATGGCAAAACACAAATTTGCTTCTATCTCCTTAACCGTGCGAGATAGAGCGATTTCGTCGAAATTTTCGACCCACAGGGTATCTGAGCATTGTACTCTTGGTAATTTTTAAAAAATTTTCCCCTCCCCAAAAATGGCGGCCATTTTGAATTTTCGAATTTTTGCCAAAAATGGCAAAACACTAATTTGCTTCTATCTCCTTAACCGTGCGAGATAAAGCGATTTCGTCGAAATTTTCGACCCACAGGGAAGCTAAGGAGTGTAATATTTGCAATTTTCAAAAAATTTTCCCCTCCCCAAAAATGGCGGCCATTTTGAATTTTCGAATTTTTGCCAAAAATGGCAAAACACAAATTTGCTTCTATCTCCTTAACCGTGCGAGATAGAGCGATTTCGTCGAAATTGTACTCTTAGTAATTTTTAAAAAATTTTCCCCTCCCCAAAAATGGCAGCCATTTTGAATTTTCGAATTTTTGCCAAAAATGGCAAAACACTAATTTGCTTCTATCTCCTTAACCGTGCGAGATAGAGCGATTTCGTCGAAATTTTCGTCCCACAGGGTATCTAAGGAATGCAATCTTTGCAATTTTCCAAAAATTTTCCCCTCCCCAAAAATGGCGGCCATTTTGAATTTTCGAATTTTTGCCAAAAATGGCAAAACACTAATTTGCTTCTATCTCCTTAACCGTGCGAGATAGAGCGATTTCGTCGAAATTTTCGACCCACAGGGTATCTGAGCATTGTACTCTTGGTAATTTAAAAAGAATTTTCCCCTCCCCAAAAATGGCGGCCATTTTGAATTTTCGAATTTTTGCCAAAAATGGCAAAACACAAATTTGCTTCTATGTCCTTAACCGTGCCAGATAGAGCGATTTCGTCGAAATTTTCGACCCACAGGGTATCTGAGCATTGTACTCTTGGTAATTTTTAAAAAATTTTCCCCTCCCCAAAAATGGCGGCCATTTTGAATTTTCGAATTTTTGCCAAAAATGGCAAAACACTAATTTGCTTCTATCTCCTTAACCGTGCGAGATAAAGCGATTTCGTCGAAATTTTCGACCCACAGGGAAGCTAAGGAGTGTAATATTTGCAATTTTCAAAAAATTTTCCCCTCCCCAAAAATGGCGGCCATTTTGAATTTTCGAATTTTTGCCAAAAATGGCAAAACACAAATTTGCTTCTATCTCCTTAACCGTGCGAGATAGAGCGATTTCGTCGAAATTGTACTCTTAGTAATTTTTAAAAAATTTTCCCCTCCCCAAAAATGGCAGCCATTTTGAATTTTCGAATTTTTGCCAAAAATGGCAAAACACTAATTTGCTTCTATCTCCTTAACCGTGCGAGATAGAGCGATTTCGTCGAAATTTTCGACCCACAGGGTATCTAAGGAATGCAATCTTTGCAATTTTCCAAAAATTTTCCCCTCCCCAAAAATGGCGGCCATTTTGAATTTTCGAATTTTTGCCAAAAATGGCAAAACACTAATTTGCTTCTATCTCCTTAACCGTGCGAGATAGAGCGATTTCGTCGAAATTTTCGACCCACAGGGTATCTGAGCATTGTACTCTTGGTAATTTAAAAAGAATTTTCCCCTCCCCAAAAATGGCGGCCATTTTGAATTTTCGAATTTTTGCCAAAAATGGCAAAACACAAATTTGCTTCTATCTCCTTAACCGTGCCAGATAGAGCGATTTCGTCGAAATTTTCGACCCACAGGGTATCTGAGCATTGTACTCTTGGTAATTTAAAAATAATTTTCCCCTCCCCAAAAATGGCGGCCATTTTGAATTTTCGAATTTTTGCCAAAAATGGCAAAACACAAATTTGCTTCTATCTCCTTAACCGTGCGAGATAGAGCAATTACGTCAAAATTTTCGACCCACAGGTATTTCAGCATTGTATTCTTGGCAATTTAAAAAAAATTTTCCCCTCCCCTAAAATGGCGGCCATTTTGAATTTCCAAATTTTTGTCAAAAATGGCAAAACACAAATTTGCTTCTATCTCCTTAACCATGCGAGATAGAGCGATTTCGTCGAAATTTTCAACCCACAGGGTATCTAAGGAATGTAATCTTTGCAATTTTCAAAAAATTTTCCCCTCCCCAAAAATGGCAGCCATTTTGAATTTTCGAATTTTTGCCCAAAATGGAAAAACACAAACTGGCCTTAACCGTACAAAATAGAGTTATTTCGTTGAAATTTTCGACCCATAGGGTATCTAAGAAATGTACTCTTGGCAATTTTCAAAAAAATTTCCTTTTCCCAAAAATGGCGGCCATTTTGAATTTTCAAATTTTTGCCAAAAATAGAAAAACAGGAATTTGCTTCTATCTTCTTAACCGTGCAAGATAGAGTGATTTCGTCAAAATTTTAAACCAACCAATGCAAAAAGGCGTGAAGCTGAAATAATTTACATCTACACTAACAAATATTTAAGCATCATTGATATATTTTACAAATGAAACAGGGTCTTGTAAGACTACTGTACAATTTGGGCAAAAGGTTCATGGGTGGACATTACACATGATAATGTGTGTTCTTCTATGCTATCATGTTTTAATTCGCATCTACTATCAACAGGGCGGCCTATTTCTAGTTTTTATTGCGTAAAATACCCTTACCTTATCCTCACTAGTGCTATGTGTAGACGAGAGCTGGAGTGTGCATGCGCCGTGTCCTTAGATCCCCGATATACTATTTTGGTCGTCTGAGAGTTTACATCGACTACGAGTGTACAATTTCTTTGTGTGTCATTTTTTAAAATGGCGGAGATTCAAGTAAAGAAAGGAAATAAACAGGCTCCTGGTTGCAGACATTTTATGTCTGATTGGGATTCTCATAATTATTGTCCCTCTTGCAGAGATAAAGGCAAGGGAGATGATGTTTGTGTGAAGGAGAAACCAGAAGATTGCTATATTTATTTGCAGTTTTCATCTGAACAATTAAAGAAGTTGAAGGCTAGGAAGATCCAAAGAAAAGCGAAAGAAAATAACAATATTTCTAAAGAATTGGAGGATTCTTTACTGGGTACAGATTCTGTTTCTTCTGAAACTTCAGGTTCTAATATCCAGTCATCTACTTCTAATTCTTCATCTGACCCCCTTCAGCTTATTCTGGCAAAGCTGGAATCTATGCAGGGTCGTATCTCATCACTGGAGAGGTCGGCTACTAATGTGAAATCTACAACTACTTCTGCTGTGTCTTCTGAGATACATACAGCAGAAGCAGTTAATGCAGAGGAACAGGACGGGGTTCAAGACCGGTTCCATGGCCGTCATCACACCAGAACGGATGAGGAAGAACTGGAGACTGGTAAAGATATGGAGTACCGTGCACTGTCCAAGAGGCACAGGTCTCCATCACCCTCCACGGCAGTACATCAGAAGGACGAAGAGGTGGAGGAGGACCCCACATACAGACAGTTTCTGGCTACCGTAAGGGCAGTGTTGGATTTACCTACACTGGAAGACACTATGGAGGTCCCTTCTAAGATTTTTTCTTCAAGGGTCAGGGGCAAGAAACGACCCTCACTATTGCCTATGTCTTTGCCACCTATGGAGGAGCTGAATGATAGGTGGAAGGCATTGGAGAATAAGGCGGCTGGTAACCCCCAGTTACAAGATTCAGACAAGTTACAATCTTCCAATCTAAGAGGTCATACAATAGTGGTGGTTCCTCTTCTGGTAGTACCCACACTACTTCATCAGGAAAGAATTCTTTTCGGAGTGAATTCAAGCCTCAGCAGCAGCAGAAGTCCTCTTACTCCATCAGCGGTGGAAGGGGAGGTCATAGGAAGTGACTATATGATGCCAAGTCCTGGAGGCCGTTTGCTGTCATTTTACAAGGTATGGCTAGAAAACGGTTGTCATCCCAGAGTTGTGCACATTCTTCAGTGGGGTTATCATTTTGCAAAATCCAATCGAATTGTCGAGACATCCCACAATTCACTGTGGGTACACGAATCGAGAGAAACAGAAATTCTTGCAAGATTGTGTAGCTCAACTGTTAAAGAAAAAAGCCATTGTACCAGTAAGAATGTGCAGGACTCTGGGATTTTACAGCAGGTTGTTTTTAGTTCCAAAATCAGGGAAAAAATGGAGACCGGTTATAGATCTAAGTCTGCTAAACAACTATGTTTCGGTTCCTATGTTAAAAATGGAAACAGCAGAGGCAATTTTGCTAAGGGCTCGTCACATACAGGGCTGTCGGAATGTAATAGCGGACAGCCTTTCACGCAGGGACAAAATCATACAGACAGAATGGTCTATTCATCCCAAAATTTTTCTGATGATTTGCCAAATTTGGCACAGGCCAGTTGTAGATATGTTTGCAACAAAAATGAACAACAAGCTACCGTTTTATGTGTCCCCAGTCCCAGATCCAAATGCCATGGCAGTAGATGCATTGAATATCTCGTGGGAGGAGGCACTAGACAGTTATGCCTACTGTCCAATAGCTCTCATACCAAAAATGATTAAAAAATGAGAACCTATGCTTGCCGAATGATTGTAGTAGCCCCAGGTTGGCCAGGGATGATTTGGTTTTGTGATTTAATAGAACTTTCCACAAAACCTCCACTACTACTTCCACACTGGGAAACTCTTCTCAAACAGCCATTAAGTCAAAGGTTTCACCAAAATCTTCAATACCTCAACCTTCATGTTTGGCACCTGGACTCGAGACCAAAATTTCTGAAAAATTCTCAGAGTCAGTGGCAAAGAGAATTAAGGCACCTCAAAGATTTTCATCCAGAAGAGTCTATGAATCAAGGTGGACCATTTTTGAATCATGGTGCAAAGAGAATCAGTGGACTTCCACCAGCCTTCTCTGTCCTCAATAGCGGATTTTTTGGCATATTTGTTCACTGAAAAGAATGTGAAACCAACTACCATTGCTGGCTACAGGACGGATATTGCTGATCATTTGGGCTCGGATTTTGACATCAGTAAAAATTTAGAGCTTAACAGATTATTGGCCAGCTTCCATAGAGATAGACCTGTGAAAGATAAGGCTATTCCAAACTGCGATCTTTCCCTAGTTCTTCTAGCTTTGACTAAGCCTCCATTTGAACCTGTAAGGAAGGCTTCACTCAAGATTTTGACTTTCAAAACGGTATTTCTCATGACCTTGGCCTCTGGTAGGAGGAGGGGTGAGGTACATGCATGGACTTTCAGGTCATTGAAGCATAGGACTGGCTGGAAGGAGGTAACAGTGGCTCCATCTTCAGCTTTCCTAGCTAAAAATCAACTGGCTTCTGATGGACCTGAGGTTGTTCAACCGGTAGTCAGACCAGCTCTCAAACCTTCTTTGGATCATTCTATGAGTGAAGATATGACTTTGTGTCCGGTCAGGGCTCTTAGATATTGCTTAGATAGGACTAAAGAGCTTAGAGAAAACAAACATCTTTTGTTTATTTCTTTCAAAGATGGAATTTCAAAAGATATTCAGAGATCTACCATTTCTTCATGGCTTAAACAAACTGTGATATGAAAAGCTCAGATGTGGAGACTCAGACCTTGGCAAATGTTAAAGCTCATGATGTTAGGTCTATGGCTGCATCTTTAGCTTTTAAAGGAGGGGTATCTCTTGATCAAATTCTGGGAGCTTGTTTCTGGAAAACTCATTCCACTTTCACGAATTTTTATCTGAAAGATATAGCTTGGAAGTCGTCTGAGGGTTCTGACTTCTCTTTGGGACCAGTAGTGTCTGCACAACATATTGTTCAATGTTAATAAAGTACTATATGGTTTAATGTAATGTATCATTCTTTCTATATCCATTATTTGCTCTTTTTGGGAAAATATGTATATATTCTACTGGTTCATATGCTTATTCATTGTCCATTAACATGTATTTTTAGTGGATAGTACTTCACATTCTCATGGTAGTCTGTTTTTTTATTGTAGGCATACCAGGACAGCATTTGTAGATACTTGTACAGCGTTTGAATTGTTGAAGTAACTTTTTTGAAACAAGAAAGCAAGAATAACCAGAACTTAATGTTTTACGTGCACAAACTATGATGTTATGGATGGAAAGGATATATTTTTGAGGTTAGTTTATAAACTATTTCCAATGATTTGGTTTATTAGTTTTTAAACTGTTATTGTCTATTGTCTAATTTTTTAATATTTGACATAGATGTTTTTCTACACAGTTTGTTATGTTTATCATCACATAGTTGATAATTTTATAAATATAACAAGTTTTAAATTGCTAAAATGTCAGTACTTTATCCTCACAATGCTTGATATTTAGTCCTTTGACTTTTCATTTCAACCTACTTTGGTGTCAAAAAATTTAAACAAAACCCACCACCAGTATGGTTGGAATCAAGCAATAGTGAGGATAAGGTAAGGGTATTTTACGCAATAAAATGTAAAAATTTTATTGTAATTTAACTTTTTGTAAGTTAAATACTTACCTTATCCTCACTAGATTCGGATTCCATCCCGTCCATCCCCATTTTTAAAAAAAATTTTGGGTTATGAGTAACTGTTTTACTCCCAAAAATAAATATGAAGTGTATCGGGATCTAAGGATGTGGCGCATGCGCACTCCACTTATGCGCATCAAGCATACCGACGAGAATATTTTCGTTCAATAAATATTTGAGTTGGACATGGAATGTAAGCTCTCGCCTACACATAGCACTAGTGAGGATAAGGTAAGTATTTAACTTACAAAAAGTTAAATTACAATAAAATTTTTACAATTCATATATAACATTGCAATCAGCAGATTGAGCCACAAAATCATTGTATGCAAAGGTAGAATGAATGTGAGAGCTACAAGCATGATATGTATTGCAATCATTTTCACAAAATTCAACTTAAATTTAGAATGTTCACAACTTGGTCCATCAGCTAGCCCCTCATGTACAAGTGGTTAATTTATCACTTTATTACTGACACTTTAGCTTTGGTGTCCACAGAACAGTGAGCTTTTCCTTGTTTGGTGAAACATTTTGGTTCAGGGCGAGCAGTTTTTTCATGCCTCTTGAAGTAATGGCCACCAGTTTGTCTGTACTGGTCATGATTCATCGCATCTGTACAGGCCACATTGTAATAGTACTTACAGGGACATAAATGTTAAGTAGCCATGGGTTGAGAAGCCTGAATGTTCATGTGGGATACATGAGGAGATCTTAGTGGGTTAACTGACCATGGAGTTGTTTGCCAGCATAGCAAATGCCTCTGTTCTACTTCCTAGTAGGCATTAGCAATGATGAGGAATTCCTTATGGTATATACCATCTGATGCAAAACTGAAACATGATTTCAACATCGTGAAATTGGAAGGCTAACTGTGAGTGAAGACTAAATGTAGGTGAAGACATTTTCTTGCCAGTTGTGGCTGGTCTTTCCCTAGCAGGCTGAAAATTAAAACAAGTAATATTTAAAAAAACAATCCTTTCATTTAGACAACAATGTTCAATGCTAGCCCTCAAGGTGACCCCATGTATTCAGCCAAAGATGATAGACTCAGGACTTCTAAGATGTGCAGTAGGGTGCCAGATAGAAGAAAACATCCCAAATAATTGTTTAAGGAGCAAACAGTTGCCTGTTACATTTACCTTAACCAATGTTATATGTATGATCACTTACAAAGCTCATTATGGCTTTTCACCAAATGAAAGTGGAAACCTTGAAGCACTATTGAGAAATGTGTTATATTTTCAGAATGAAGTGACCATATTGGGACTGCTAAACAGTGTGATCAGGGGTTATTGGAACTATGAAATTGTCCTGGATGACTGGCCAAACTTCTCAGCTTTAGTTGCTAGACCCTTGCAGCTACATCCCAGAAGTACCAAGGTCAGCTCAAAATAAAAATATTAATTGGCGAGAAGTATATGACACATGGATAGAGACATAAACAGTATACATTAATCATCTTTGCAGTCCTTATTAATTTATAATTAACATTGCCCCACCTGATGCTCAAGGCTTTAGAAAGATTTTTCTGCACAAGTTGAAACTGTATCCCCGAAAAAAAGTTGGTGGTAATAAAAATCACCAAAAGATTCTTGGTAATTTTATTGTGGAACTATAGGAATACAGCTATAGTATTAGTTATTTTTACTGTTTCAAATTTGTACATTAGGTTCACCACCAAAGTATAGATTATTCATTTTGTGTTTGCTGAAGTATACCCAACATATGTTAAAAATTATTTAAATGAAGTGACTTATAAGCCCTAAGGGGCTGGATGTTAAATTTTTTTCTTGCCTGTATAAACTGTTCATGTATAACACATGTCACAATAATAAAGAAGTAAACTAAGTAACTTAAGTTTCAGCCTGGTCATGCCTATGCAGAGATTTCCTCTCAGACGCAATAACCGAAAATGTATTTTCGGTAGATCTTTCATATAGGGTTTCTTATATTAGGGTATATATTAGTAAGGCCTCTGAGCCTATTGAATTGTGGCCCCGGACCTCTGTTGAGAGACTTTTGACAGCTTTCTAAAGTTCAGAACTAGGATATTTCTTCATATTTGGAACTAGTACTCGCACACAGAAGATCAGATCATCCTCTGGCTGATGTATATAATATACACACATATATATCCCTTACAAGCATGCAAAAAATTTACGTTTGACCTCTTTCTTCAAGATCATGCCTGGCCTTCAAACTTCATCCTTTTTCTTGTGGAGATTTCCTTTTATAAATGATAATTTAAATTTTTTTAAGGAAGACCTTTCAAATTTGGTATGTGGGTGTTTTTGGGTAAGGCCTCACAGCCTACTGTTTAGTGGCCCCAGACCTCCGCTGGGGGACTGTTGGTGACCATCTAAGGGTAAAATTTGGTTCTTCACTTTATGACCTTTCATATTTGATAACTTGAAGAGTGTTTCGGTAAACCCTTCAAATTTGATATATACGGGCAAAACCTCAGAGAATGTTGTTTTGTGGCCTTGACCTTCCACTAGAAGACCAATGGTGGTCCTTTGAAGGTAGATCTTTCAAATTTGGTACGTGGGTATTTATGGGTAAGAGCTGAAAGCCTGTTGTTTTGGGCCCTTAGTCTTCTACTGTAAGACCAATGGTGGTCTTCTAGCACAAATTGGAAATGTCAATTATCTCGCTGTAAGAGGTAGAGTGATTTCAAGCAAATTTTGAACACTTCAGGAACTATAGACCTGCATTATAGTGTCTCCGAAATTTTTGAATCCAACAACTATCTTGAATTTTGGTGGAAATCGAAAATGGCTCGAAAAACGTTGGACAAAGAGCAATTATTTTCAAGTTTGGGATCCTTCAGGTTCAATAGACTTGCGTTATAGTGCCTCTTCAAATTGTTAACTTTCTAACACCAGTCATTTCCAAATGGATGAATTTTCTATAATTTATATTTTACCATGTCCCATCCAGAGAAATACTTTTCAATCGGATAGACTGTATAGTACAGCACCACAGTGTGTAGAGATTTTTCCATTATCCCTCCAGAGGAAAAGGTCTTACAAGTACAGTTTTCAAATTTGCAAGATCATTACAAAATCTTGTCTATATTTTGACCTCATTTTGAAAAACAAGTTGGCAGCTACAGACATTTTTGACTTTCAGCATAGAGTATTTTTACCCCTTCATAGCACAAGGTATTATAGGTAGAGATCTTAAAGTTGCAGGATGTTCATCATTACAATCTTATTTTTGGCCTCATTTTGAAAAACATGGTATGTTTTTGTCAGTCATGAAGTAGTGTATAGAGATTTTCCAGTTATCCTCTCTAGAGCAAAAGGTATTGGAGGTAGAGTTCTTAAATTTGCAGGATATGTTCATCCTCATTTTGATAAACAGGATGACAGTTATCAAGATTTTGATATGCTCTATCTCATCTGTAGAAAGTTGAATCTTGTCATGGTTGATATTTCTAATAAATATATCTATGTTTGACCTTGGAGCTTACCTCATTTTAAAACAATATGGCAACCACGGGTGATTTTTTTATGGTCAGCAAGGACATTTACACATTTTTGGACCTAGAGGAACAGGTATTAGGTAGAGTTCTTATATTTGAAGGAGATGTTCAGTATTGCCTAGGAATATTTTTGGCCAAATTTTGTAAAACAAGATGGTCACCAAGGGCGATTCTTCGATGGTGATTGATAAGTTTTGCACATTCTGAAGCTTTTTCTCATCAATAGAAAGTTCTATCTCTTTATGATTGACATTTATAATAGATATATGTGTCCTCTATAGCCTACAGATATTTGACCTTGAAGCTTGTCATTTTAGGTCTGTCCTTAACCACTAAACTGCCACAACACGTCCTTTTTGGCATATCAGTAGTCTACTTATAACTACAACACTTTAATTAACAAACGTGTTTTTTTTTCTTTTTTTTTTTTGGGGGGGGGGGCTGTGGGGTCTTTTGCTAATAATTTTAGCTTAGTTTCTTATATCCTTAATATCTTTCTCGTTAATTATGCTCGTAGCTACTTAAAGTAAATTGCTTGTAAATCCGAAATGATTGTATTTACAGCATTTTACTAAAATACCTTGTTCAACTACTTCTCTGTAGATGGTACGCTGTCTTTCAGGTCTAACTCAATAGCTAAATGAGTAATCGCTATTTTCTGTTAAAAATTGAGGGAAGTCAGTAAATGTTTTCATTACACGTTTTTCAGTTACATTTTTGATATTCTGTGTCATGGCAAATTTTCAGTGCTTGTAGCTCCAGTGCTGAGTTATAGCTAGTTTGATAGTTCAGCTTTGAGTAAACCATTCATAAAACTATTGAATGTAGAGCATTTTTTAAAATATATTTTTCACCTCATTTAGTATGCCCTGTGTCATGGCATATTTTCAGAGCTGTAGTCAAGTAGCTAACTGAGTAACAGCTACTTTGATAACTCATCTTTTAGTAAATGACTTGTAACAACAAAACTATTGAATTTAGAGTTTTTTGTGAAATATGTTTTTCCACTGCTTTTTAATGTTCTAATGTTCTTTTTAATGTGGTTTTGGTAATTTTCAGAGCTGTATCTCAATAATAGCTATTTGGACATTTTGCCAATGAGTAAAGTGTTTGTAACTTCAAAACTATTCAATTTACAGCTTAATTTAGAGATAATAGCTACCTTGATTATCTGGCCCTCAATAATCTGAATCAATTAACAGATCTGAAACCTTGTTTTCCAGACAGGTATAATGCATGGTCTAAGCACGGTCATCCAGGTTCACCAAATTTGCAGGATATCTTCATTGGGGGGTATGCTTCTCTGGGACTGAAATTAGCCTCATTCTGAAAAACAAGATGGGTGCCGCGGACATTTCTTGAAAAGTATCTACATTTTTCTACTGGCTGCTTCTCATAGGTAGAAGGTTGAATCTCTTCATAGGCGATATGTATAACAAATATACCTGTCCTCTACAACCTTGCAGACATTTGACCTTGAAGCTCTTAATTCAAGGTCAGCCACAGAGTGCCAACGTACCCCACAAAGAGGACTTTAAAAGTGCCTATATCTCCCTTATTATTGGTCCTAGAGCTTTGCAATGTGAAACCAACTTATAAGAAATCATGGGATGCAAATCTTCTGATGTTATCAGATTTGACCTTGGACCCCTCCTTCAAGGTCAAACGAGGATACCCATGCTTAAAAGTGCTTATAACTCGCTTATTATTGGTCCTAGAGGTTTTCAATGTGAAACCAACTTATAAGAAATCATGGGCTGGGTATCTTTTGATGTGGTCAGATTTGACCTTGGGCCCTTCTTTCGAGGTCAAACGAGGATAGCCAAACTTGAAAGTGCTTATAACTGGCTTATTATTGATCGTAGAGGTTTGCAATATCAAAGCAACTTATATGAAATCATGGGCTGGGAATCTTTTGATGTGGTCAGATTTGACCTTGGGCCCTTCCTTCAAGGTCAAACGCGGATAGCCAAACTTAAAAGTGCTTATAACTCGCTTATTATTGGTCCTAGAGGTTTTCATTGTGAAGCCAACTAATAGGAAACCTTGGGCTGGGAATCTTCTGATGTGGTCAGATTTGACCTTGAGCCCCTCCTTCAAGGTTAAAGGAGTACAGCCAATCTGTACTATAAAAGTGCTTATAACTCATTTATTATTGATCCTAGACGTTTGCAATGTGAAACCAACTTGTAGGATATCATGGGCTGGGAATCTTCTGATGTTGTCAGATTTGACTTTGGGCCCCTCCTTCAAGGTCAAACGATGGTTTACTGGCTTTGGTGAGTTGTCTTTCCAGTGGATACATATTTGCATTGGTTCACCGATGCGTATGTCTAGTACTAGTAGTTTATAAAACATAATGTCCACAGAAAGCCCTAACATCTTTGATATTTGATAACATTATTTTCATTGAGGGATTAATTTATTTATATGACGTCACTACACAACTTGTTTGATAATGCGCCAATTACTGAAGGTGTGTTGTTTGGAGTTTTGCAATCAATAATCTCCTGGAGTAGGTTAATTCACAGACTGACAATGTTTACTGAAAGAATACCGCCAACAATTCATTACCAACTAAACACACACAATCACTGAAGGGGTTTCATTGTTTTTTTTAACAATCTTCTCGAGTTTCTCAATTGATGAAATGCAAGACAATTTTTATCAAAAAAGGAAATGTCAATAAAACTTGAACAAACCGAACACACCCAGGTCAAGTCCACATAATATTTTAAACACAATGTCCATAGAAATGCACAGAAGTCATAATTAGAGGAGCAGTTATATGTATTATAAAAATATATCACACTGCTTAATCAATAGCCACCCTACATATACATTTGGTGCCTAAAAACGGTCTTTCAGACATTGTATTTCGAGCAATTTCAGGCTTACTAACCCCTCGATTATCCAACCTGATTGTATGTCCCCATTGGGTTTAGATAATCGAGATTATATTGTACTTTGCTATTTTGCTAATGAGTAAATACCTTGTAACTTCACAATTACTGGATTTAGAGTGTTTTGATCAATGGCACAGCTCTAACTCCACAGCTGAGTATTAGATACTTTGCTATTTTGGTAATAAATACACCATATTGAATTTTGTTGGAAATGGAAATTATCATTTATTGTGAAAACTCTACGAGATAGAGCAACTTTGTGCAATTTTGGACCCACTGGGTACTAATGACTACTCCTCTAGAACCTCTGAAAAACTTTCTGAAATTGGCCGCCATCTGGACTTTTTGCAGAAATTGAAAATGTCATTTATCTTGAAAACCATAAGAGATATAGCTATTTCGAGCAACTTTTGAATCCCTCAGGTGACTAAGGACTACTCCTTTAGGACATCTGAAAGGGGGCTGAGTGGTGCAGCAGTTAGAGTGCTTGCCTTCAACCTCTGAGGTCACCCGTTCGAATCTGGGCCCATGCACTTCATGTTGGAAAGTTTGTAGTTACTTGCTGATGCCCAGTGGTTTACAGTGCAGAATCTTGACCAACTAGTATCCACTGGTTCCTCCACCCGTAAATTACCCATCGTAATGTAACCCTGGCTGTTGAACGTGATGTAAAACAGCAAATAAATCTAATCCAGGACCTCTGAAATATTTAGACTTATCTGAATTTCAGCTGTCATCTTGAATTTTTCCAGAAACAAAAAATGTTGTTTATCTTAAAACCTGGAAGAGATAGAGCTATTTTTACAGCAATTTGTGGACCTCTTTGGGCAGTAAGGACTACTCCTCCAAGACCTCTAAAATATTTAGGCTTTTCTGAATTTCAAGTGCCATCTTGAATTTTGACAGAAACAAAAAATGTTCTTAGTCTCGAAAACTGTAACAGATAGAGCAATTTGGTGAAATATGCTGCTTTTTACCTCAGGGTAATAAGCACTACTTCTCTTGGACCTCTGAAAAATTTAGATTTTTCAAAATTTCTATCGCCATCTTGAATTTTGGCAGAAATGGAAAATGTCATCACAAGAACCATAACAGATAGAGTGAGTTCGAGCAAATTTTAGACCCCTAGAGTACTAAGGCAAACTAATGTCTGCAAATGATTTAGAATTTTCTTAATTTTGGCTGCCATCTTGAAAAATGCTGTTTTAGCATTGTATAGTGAAATAATGTTTTAGCTTGTATAGTGAAATAATTCACAGTAAACTTGAAATCTGTATTAATATCGAAAGTAAACACTCCATTAATCAAAATTAATTCTCATGAACTCTTAAAATGGAGAATTTGTGAAATTTGCAAAGCTTTTCTCGAGACTTGTTTAAGGTAACTTCTACCTACTTTCTCAGATTCTCTGTAGTTATCAACCCATGTTTGCCAAAATTTACTTTTGAAGCCATGATCCTCCACATATTCTGACATATGAAGATAAAGTTAAGTATGGATGTCTGAATATGTTATATAAAGACCTTGTAATTTCAATACTTCACCATTTAAAGTCTCCATGTTCATTTATTTGTTTTATTTTGCCACTCTAATATATAATTTATATATTTTTTATTATTATTTTATCCACTAGATGCCATCTGATGGATACTATGGATTATATTTAAGCTATCTAATCTACTGCTTTGCAAGTGCAATATCTTCCCCCCAAAAGGGAACTCAGTGTGCTAATTAAACAAAATCATTGTCATAGGGAGAGTTGGGGGGTGTTCAAGGTCAGTAATCCAGGATTGTGGGTGTGACCAGGAGGGAAGAAAACTAAGTTGGGAAACAAGAGCTGAAGAGGTTGGTTTTTAGATGCTTCCTAAAAGATGCAACAGAGGGACTGTTTCTTACATGAAAGGGAAAAGAGTTCCAAAGGACTGGGGCATAGTGACAGAAGGAATTAGAAAAGTGTTTGATTGATTTATGAACTATACGGTCGAAAGTCGGGGTTTGAAGAAACTTGAGTTTGGGAGTACTTTGCCTTATATTTCTGGAAGAGGTGTAGGGGTGGATTAATTCTCTTAGGTAAACTGGTTGACCTTGGTTGAGAATTTTGTATGTAACAAGGCCAATTTTAAATTGTACCCTGTATCTGACTGGTAGCCAATGGAGTTTTTTAGTTGAGGGATAATGTGAGAGAATTTAGAGGAACGGGTAACAACCCTGCAGAGTGAGTTTTGGACTAGCTACAATCTCCTTAATTGAAAATCAGTGAGCGATAAAAAGAGTGAACTGCAATAATCCAACCTGCTGCTCACCAAAGCATTCACTAACAGCACCGATGTATTAAGGTCTAGAAGGGGACAAATTCTGTAGAGGTCTCTGCATGTACTCTAGTGGACTTTATGACCTGTGACACATGGTTTGAGAAATTGATTAGATTAGATTAGAAAACAAGAAGCTGCCTTGGATTTTTTTTTGCTTTCCACAACAAGTTTTTGCTCTAGAGCAAATGGTATTATAGTTAGAGATCTCAAATTCGCAGGATATGTTCAACTTGATATAATCTTGACTGGGAATATTTTTAGTCTCAATTTTGAAAAACAAGATGGCCATCACAGGCATTTCTTTGTCAGTCATGAAACTTGCCTATATCGCCCTAATTATTTGTTCCTGGAGGTTTGACATGTGACGCCAACCTATTGGAAATCATGGACTGCTAATCTTCTGATGTGGTCAGATTTGACCTTTGGGCCCTTCTTCAATGTCAAACTAGGACAGCCAAACTTTAAAGTGCTAATAGTTTGCTTATTACTGGTCCTATAGGTGTGTATTGTCAAACCAACCTATTGGAAATCATTTGCGGGGAATCTTCTGATGTGGTCAGACTTGACCTTGGGCCCCTCCATCATGGTCAAGCTAGGACAGCCAAACTTAAAGGTGCTTATAACCTACTTATTATTGGTCCTAGAGGTTTTCAATGTGAAACCAACTTATAGGAAATCATGGGCTAGGAATCTGATGTGGTCCGATTTGACTTTGGGCCCCTCCTTCAATGTCAAAATGAAGATTACCAAACTTAAAAGTGTTTGTAGCTCAATTGTTATTGGCCCTAGAAGCTTGCAATGTGAAATCAAACTATAAGAAATCATGAACTAGGAGTCTTCTGATGTGATCAGATTTGACCTTGGGTCTTTGCTTCAAGGTCCAATGAGGGTATAGTCCAGTCAAATTAGGCCAAAAGATGGCCCAACCTCAAACAAATTGCAACAGAAATGAAACTACTTTAAAAAGTATCAGAGACCACTTGAGTGTTATGTATTAACAGTTTACAACATTTCAATTGGTGGAACATGCCTAAATTGATAGAAAATTCAAGATGGCCACCATAGGAGCTAAAATTTGTAATTTTGGTGAAAGTATGTATATTTTGACAATCATCCAGCATCAAAGCCTCTCTTACATCACATGGTATATACACATATGTTCACATACGTGAAAAATCAGCTGGTTTGCAAGGAACACTTAAGCTACACAATTAAGCAATTTTATAACATAATTTTTAGGTTGCAGAGACCCCGTAATGAAAATTTGCATGCACATTATTCTCTAAATGCTCACAGCATGGCTACAAATGCATCCATATCTCAAGGGAATTTACGAGAGACTTGGGCAAGTGCGTTTTCCTTGCTGGTGTTGCACATCCTCCCCAGTTACTTAAAGGGTTTGCACGTCCTGTAAGATACACTCATGAGTGCCTTGCATGTAAATAAACCCACTGTGTGGCCTGTAGCTAGCTGCAGTCTGTTCTAGGATTTTCAAGAAGTGACACTGTTGTTGAGAACTTGGGAGAATACACCTCGTTTGCACATGCAAATCTCTACTACCCCCATACAGCTGTCTAAAAATGTACCGTTTTTAATACAACTTAAAACTTTTATGATTAAATTGGTTGTGTTTCCAAAACTTGTTTTAATATTAAACAACCACCAGTTTTTATATTTTCCACCAGTTTTACCCACATTTAATTCTTTATCAGAACAATAGAATAAACACAAGTAAACATGACAGAATGATGTCTGCTAATGGCAACTTATTCTTATTTCAAGTATATCTCATCATGTATCATGTCATGCCTTTATGTCATCCGGTACACTAATTTGACCCAACTGATTTCAGTATTTACCTCAACAAATTTTACAATTATCCTAGTCTAAATGCTGTGATAAAAGTGTTACTGGTAGAACCAGTTGCCTGACATTTACCTCCATAGATCTGTCCCCCAAACACACAATTTTAACACATGTTTAAAGTCTGATCTGCCACCCTAGAAGAAATTAGCTGCCCCGTTTTTTCTTTAAACTGTAAATGGCAGTAGCTTGTTAAAAGTTTAAGTAGTTTAACAATATTAAAATAGGCAAAAATGACAATAGAATCACCTTGTAAATGTTTCATCATGTTTAAAATTGCGAATTTTAAATGTTTAAACTAAAATGTATGAAGTTTACCCAGGGAAATCCATTAGAAATCCTAACCAATAATCATATAGTGATTGTTAGCTTAGTTTGTTTACTCTCTAATCCTAATTCTTTAAAAAATATATATAAGAGGCAAATCAAAGTATTATATGAGCAAATTATACCCAGCTTGCAGGCAGGCCCCTTGGGGACAGAACAGTTGACGGCAGATCAATCTACATCACTGGTGTCAAGGTGATGATATGATTAAGATTGGCCCATTCTTTTCCAATGGTTTTCCTACTGACACCAGTTCAACAGCTTATGAAAAGTATAAGACTTTCAGTCTTTCCCCAATACATTTTTAAATAAAATATATAAAGAGTGGCTGGGCTACTGCCATCGACAGAGTTACAACAATATATATTGGTTACTGCCTAACAGGAAGTAATAAGTTTGGTAATTTCCCATGGTATCAGTCAATTTGAAACATATTTTTCCCAAAACTGTAATAATAGCAATTTGTACGATGATCCAAAATTATTTCAATGCACTAAGACAACAGAAAAACAACCATATTTTGCAGTAAAAATGGTCAAACATTTACAAAAGTTTCAAATAAACCTATTGTTGTAAAAATAAGGTGCATAAATATCATATTTGAGTTAAAATACTAATTGGCTTATATCAAAAGAAGACAAAAAAAAACTAACTTAGCCAAGGAGTAAATATAAGTATAAAAGATCCATTGGTGGACTTGTACATCTCACTAATATTCATGAAAACATGTATGAGATTTGGTTTCAAAAACATGAAAAAAGTAAAAGATTTGCTTTCACAAGTGAATTTAACTATCACGGAGATCTGTAAAGATTCTAAAACACTTGTATTTGATATAAAATTAAATAATTTTATTTTGCTTTAAAATATTGATAAATGTAGAATATATCCACCAGATATACACTTTTTTGTGAATTTTTACCATTTACGTAGTTTTATTTCACTGTTCAGCCTCTTGTTCACTGTTATTTATCCATATGGCGGCCATATTAGATTTATGCAAATTAGACCAAGCTCCAGCAAATAAAATTTTGTAATTTTTTTCTCTTGAAAGTAGAACTATTTGGGAGGCAATGGTGGTAAAATTGTTTCTGTTGCAATTTGTTTGAGGTCAAACCCCATTTTTACTGAACTAGTAGCCAAACTTAAAAGTTTATCTTCAAAACCATGTTAGTTGTCCGTTTCCAGTGGATACATCTTGCATCTGGCCGCGGATGTGTCCTTGATCCAGTTTATAATTGCAACCTTAAAGACAAAAAATTTCCTGCTTTAATTTCAGTTCAGAGAAGTCCACACTTACGGAAATATAGAGACATTGAGACAACTATTGCTTTGTGATGAACTGCTTCCATGGAGTGAATGCATGACATTTAATGGTACAAATAACAAGAAATATAACTGTCTCTTAATGCTTGTCAGTGGGAATCTTTGTTCCTATAACTATATTATTCAATTAAATATATAAATTGCAAAAAAATAAAAAAATGTATTGTGCATTAAAGCTTGGACCGAAACACTGGGTAATATTATTTTCTGCATTATCCTATGCTCCACACCATAGATAATTAGTCATTACAGATGTGTTGACAAAAGCTAATTTTTTAAAAATATTTTGTTGATTATTTTAGCTATTAATATTTTACATGCATCAGTAGACAGGCATTTTTACAAAATTTTTATTCATTTTGTTTCAATAACAACTCTCTTAGTGCATATTTTTTACGTTTTATCACTCGATAACACAAAATTCAGTGTTGGCCCTATGAATATGGGCACGACTATTAGTCCGTATTTTACGTATCGGCAGACCAAAAGGCTATTGACACTTTGACATATTTACGGCTCTGTAAGGGTTATTAAACCGTGAAATATCTGTAACTTACCTGTGTAAATAAAGTAAAGCACCAAAACAACTTTATCATTATTTTCAGAATATTTATTTGACATAAAAATAACAAGTACAATTGAAGTTTTCCAGCTAGATTCCCATTCACCAGGACAATATAACAAGAAATGTCCTAACTTAAGTGGATTGCTTTGTATTAAGTTTAAGAAAGGGGACAAGTGATATAATTAAGGTTTATGCATCAATCTGTTAATTTTATATGATTTCCGATTCCGTTAATAAGAAGATTTACAGATAAACATGTATTATCGCCCCTGGAATCGGCAAATTTATGTGAAAGGATCAAGAGACCACGGAACTAAAAACCCGTATAACACGTGTCAATAGCCACTCCGCATGAATATATCTGGTGCAAAAATCTGTTACTTATGTAGGTTCATTCCTGCACATAGCAGTTTTTAAAAATGTTTGAAAAATCTACTTGATGAACATGATGGAGGGTGGAGGGGATGGCTCATTTTTAAACATGCAATATCAAGATATTAAGTATTTTTTGGATCATAAGGACTTGATTGTGAAGCATATAACCACACAGATCTGTGTTAACAGGCCTTTGTTGGAACAGTTAATGTTAAATGTTAGTTTTATATCCGGTTACATTAGTTGGTTGAGATTCTGCATATAGCTGGATGACACCAGTGTTGCAGGAAACATATTTGAATGAGGCTGTCCTTTGTTTCTAGAGAAAGCAGCAAGTTAATTTCAGTAGCCAGTGGATCAAAGTGCAGTTTGGTCTGTAACCAGGATCCATTATTTTCCTCCATTCTCAAGACACAACTGCCATTTTGTGATTAGTCATTTCAGTGTGTTGAAAAAGGAATTCAATCCGACCAAACATTTGTATATTTAATAGTATGTGGTAAAGAGATGAAGGCTGTTCTTAATGAAGTTGGAAGAAAATTTGGAGCCTCAATAGTGCATGACAATCTTGTGTTTCAGTACTACGCCCCAAAAGACATGGATGCGTTTTTGAATGCAAACGTGTAAGTATTGTATTCATTGAAGTCAAATATTTTTCATCATGATCAACTGCAGTTTTTAGAGGGTATGTTATGTGCTGCTAAGCCATTTGTGGCCATTATACAGTTTCATATGGGATCCCAAAATTTCTCTAAATGTATATTTTTATTGCGCTACAATAGCTTATCATGTGGGAGTTGATGCTATCTGGGGAGGCCGCAGGCACTCGGACCATCTCAACAAAAAGGAGCATAATGTTACTCGAGTAATAGTGAGGTGACCTAGCAAAGAATGCATCTTCCTTCTCATCGGCCGCCATCTTGCTAGAAACACATAAAATTGTTTTTCATATTTTATTAGTGGATATACATATTGTTGGATATTGAAATTCTATCAGTTCTTTTATTTTGTATCATGAATTAGCATATTCGTGCTTTTATTTTGAAAAATAAGTACTCTTTTTTTATTTGGATTAAGATTGTCAATTCGGATTGTCGATTCAGATCAAGCTGAATGGTTTACAAAAAGAATTGAAATGTCGCTAGGCTCACAAATACACCAACAGTTGCAACAACAAATGGGTGTTTTTCAGGCTTCTATTTTAGAAGCATTCAACAAAGTTTCAGAGAGCAAAAATCTTTACAAAATCAGATTAATGCACTGAATGCTACAATTGCTAAACCCCCTTCCGATTCAGTAGTGGATCACTGTACCGGATTCAAAGCCAACTTCAAGTCACAAAATAGATTTTCGTCTGATTACTAAAACTGGCTTTTCACCCAGCTAGTCCTAACCTAAGGGAGGCCCTAGAAAAATTTAAACAAGTTTTTAAAGCTGCAAATCTCCCTGAGGAGAAATTCATAAAAGCCCCTCCGCCATTGGTAAGTGATACAGAGCCCTGTTTTTAAGAACAAATGCAGGAGCTCAACATAGACAACATAGATTTTTCAGTTGCCTTTAACCAGGTTATGGAAATGGTTATTGAAAAAGGTACCAAGACTGAAAGGGCAGCCAGAAATGATAATGAAAAGACCTGTGACTATTTGAGTATTCTAGACAAGAGGATCGATATTCAGCAGAGGGCCTTAGCCTGTTGAAGTAAAGCTTTATCCCATATGCTCCAGAAGGCATTCTATATCATGAGTAATTCTATTCTCTTTAGGAGAGAGGTTGAAATGACCCATCTTCAACCCAATCTGGGAGAAACTAGACATCACATCAACAAGTCAGGAGCTCACCTCCCCCCTCTCCTTTATTCCACTCACAGCTGGTAAAGGATGGAAACAAATTCCTAAAAACCTCCAGGATTATAGGCCCTATCAAAGTCAGCCCTTTTGTGGTCCCCATCTAACAAAAAAGGCTCCTACAAGAATGTCACTATGAGGGCTCTCCATCCCAAGCAGTAACCAATCATTTTTCTCAGGCAGGAGGAACTTCAATAACAGAGGCACCAAAGGTCATTTCCGACCTCACTGCAGGTTTAAAATGGAACCTGGGTCTCTCTAGTTCCAGGGGAATGGTAGTCATCAATAACCCACTCGAGACAGATGGTTCAAACTTCAGGATTCAACAATGTCAAAAGCCTGCTGACACCCTTTTGTCCCATTCACACTACAGGCGGTAAGTTCCACAGTTAGAGGTTTTACTCAGCCACAGAACTGTCTCCAAGGACACAATATCTTCGGAGATTTGGTGTGTCATTCACACTATAGGCAGTATAACTCAGGGTTGTAGTTGTTGGTCAAAGCGCCCATCCTTGAACTACCATCCAAGGTTCGTATGCAACCTTGTGACATAGGTAGTGTGAATGGTGTATTTCAGTGGCATGTCAAAGAGAACTGGAGATATCCTCAGTCGCTGGACATGATCCTTCCTTGGTCAGAGACCATTTCAGCTCACTTAGAGTGGCCCTGAATCCTGTCAATGTACTGAAAAGTTCAGACCTTCATCCCAAAGACCACATCATCCAAATCTTTACTGACGCCTCAAATGCAGGATCAGACACTCAGAGCAAGACTCGCTGAAAAGGTTTGAGGTCGGATGGGGAAAAAGGCTACACATAAATGTTAGAGAACTGAAGGCAGTATTCCTGGAACTAAAAGGGTTCAGGGAGAAGTGTCAAATTCAGACTATGTTGGTAGCTAAAGATAATTTTACAGTGGTAGCCTACATAAACAAACAAAATGAACCCTATCGCTGGAGATGTGTGCTCTCCTGGGGAGAATCATGACCAGGTGCTATCATTACAAAATAATCCTATGTGCTAGGTACATTCCAGAGTGCCTAACTGGGATGGCCGACCCAATGCCCAGGTCAAATCAGATCCAATCATCAGCATGGTCACTGCATCTGCTGGTGTTCAAACAGATCTGTGATCTTAACCAGGGAGATGCAATTGCCTCATCATACCAATAGCCCTAGACTGGCTAGAGATGCCCTAGTTTGGGACTTGGAGCAACTCCCAATGGAGATCCCACTTCAACTATGAGTGTCAACAACATTCCTCAAGCAGTCCCACAATCAGGTGTTAAACAACAGTCATCGATATTTGAACCTCCTAGAGTGGACTACTTTGAGGACAAGGCTTCTCTGTGGAAGTAGCAGAGATGCTGCCCCTCAAATGTCATCAACCAGGACCATCTATATGTCAAAGTGGGCCCTATTTGATAAATGGTGCAGATAAAATTCAGTGGATTTCTCCACTCCCTCCCTCTGTGAAAAAAGATATTTTCATATACCTGTACTTAAATAGGCGCTCATCAACCATTGATGGTTATAGGAATACTATTGTTGCCTCCTTAGGGCCAGCAGGGCTCCGTATATATATCAAAACTCGGACTTTAACAAGTTGCTCATCAGCTTTCACAGGGATTGACCCAAAAGTTTCAGAAATCTACCAAAATAGAACCTTTATGTTGTACTAAATGAGCTTACAAGAGTACCCTTTGAGCCTATGAAAGACACAGACCTCAAACATCTAACCTTAGAAACCGCATTTTTGCTAGCTTTGGCCTTTGGCAAGCACCACAACGAGGGTGGCATGGTTGCAAACAAAGTGTAAAATTTAGGCCAATGGGAAGGTACCTATTTTCCCTTATTCAGATTTCATAACCAAAAACCAGCAGGTAAGAGAATGCTCCCAAACTGTGTCTCCAGTGATTATTAATTATTATTATTATCCATTGTGGATAGACAGTTCAGTGAAGACATGAACCTTTCAGTCTGGTAAAGGTCCTGAGGTACTACATGGATTGCAGACAGGACCTGAGAGTTTCTCAATTCTTACAATCCTTTGTCTTTACTTCCTTTAAGAAAGGACACACATCAGCAATCGGACAAGCTTCTTTCTCTTCTTGGTTAAATCAATCTATCCTCTTATGCTACAGGCAACCAGATCAGCAAGCATTGGACATAGTCCAATTAAAGCACATGTTATTAGGGCCTTTGCGGCCACTAAGGCCTTTTACAGAGGGAAAATTTGAATATTTTAAGGTTTTAAATGTAGATTTTATAGGCTACAAGCTTATTATGTGGGATGGGGGAGAGCCCCATCTTGCCTTCCCGCTGTATTACAGCTGAGGATGTATGGGCAAAATTTCCAGCTCAAAGAAGGAAGATGCATTTTTTATCACTATCTAGGTCACCTGACTAGCAGGTATTCACTGAATTAGGTACTCGGTTAATATTAATCCTTTTTTTCTTGAATTGGCTCGGGTGCCAGCAGCCTCCTGAGATTGCATCTAGACCCATATGGTAAGTTTGTAGTTTATAAAAGCTACATTTTATTACGCTACAATAGCTTACCATGTGGGACTTAATGCTGTTCTTGGGTAGCCACCGGTAGAATGTACCGGTAGTTGTCGTCACGTGATAACTTCTGACTAATCGCCTTACTTTCTCGGTGGCCACGTTGAACTGGTAGAAGTTTGTAAATATACAGACATTTTCATTTATTTCTCAGCTTTTACTTATTGTTGGAGGCTCTTTTTTGGATATTTCTTTTATTATATATCATAGATCATTCTGTAAAATTTTTATTTTGACAGGATAAGTATATTTCTTGCTTTCGCATGTTTTGAGTTTTCCTCGGTACAGGCACTTTACATTATACGTCTTTTATTGCGTTTAAAATGTCTCTCCACCAAACAAATAAAGACAAACCGAGAGCTCAGAAATGCCGCTATTTTTGTTTTAGTTTCGACCTACACAACTATTGCCCTACCTGTAGGGAGGCTGGCAAGGGTGATGACCCCTGTGTCACCTTCGAAACTCCCTGTGATATCTGTGCATCTTTTACAGATGAACAGATGAAGAAAATTCAGCACAGGAAACGTTATCTTAAAAAACAAAAGGCGGAAACTAGTTCCAAAGATAATGAACTCGATCTTTTGGGCGAAGGCGACAGGGATTCTTTCACTGCTCAAATGCAGACCTCGAGAGTGCTGCTGACAATCTTTTTACCTCGCCCCCCCGTCCTCAGCCCCTTGCCTTCAGTTCTTTATCTCTCAAAACACCAGTCAAGTCTGTCCCGCCCACCCCAGGTACAGCTTTACAACAAAAAATTCAAACAAATCTTGAAAAATCCCTGGGAGATTCCTTAAATATTCATTTACAGCAACAAATGGATTCTTTTCAGGCATCCATGTTGGAAGCTCTTCAGTCACTTCGAGAGGAGTTGACTGCTAAAAGCAAACAGAGGTAGATCAGACCTCGTTTCTTGCTTCCAAACCTGGTACTTCCAGTAAAACTGCTGTAAATCTGGACCTACCCCCTCCGAGACCTAGTACTAATATTCAAACCGAGGCTATGGATGTGGACTACGGTCCAGCACTCCCTCCTCGTCTAGTACTTGACCAGCATGATACCCTGGATCAGTACGTTGCTCCCTCTGAACTACCACCGAAAGAGGTCTCGTACTCACACAAAAAGCAAAGCCACTCTCGTTGTAGGCAGGAAATTGATCCAGGATCTGGCTCGGACCAACCAAATGAGGAATCTGATGAACCTCGGATCCCTTCCACCAGACCTAAAAGCACTCTGATAAGAGTAAACACAAGTCAAGGTCCAGATATGTATCATCTTCTTCAGAGGAGCATCAGTCCCCTGCAACCAGACACAGGTCTTCTAAGCCCTCTAGGGCTCAGCCCTCAGGGGCTGTTTCTGATCAAGACCTTCCACAACATGATCCAGACCGCCCTTATTATAGGGAAGTAGCTCTGTCTGACATGCCCTCACAGTACCCTAAAGAGGTCGACACTTTTAGGCATATTCTTTCCTTCCCTGACCCCAGGGAGTCTATGCCTAGATCTTCAACTTCAGTGATGGGTCTGGATGATGAAAAAGGCCGTCAAGAGCTCAGACCTAGAGGTCCTTCCTCTATTCTGCCCCTCAGTTCAGTTATCAAGGACGCCTTTGATAAATTTCAACATGACTTTAAGGCTGCTAATTTACCTGAGGGTAAATATGTCAAGCCTCCTCCTTCCACTTCTAAGTGGTACAGGGTGGGACAGCCCTGTTTTCAGGACAAAATTCAGGAGTTGAATACAGACTTCGCCAAGATCTGTATTACTCCTAAACCCTCTGGGGCTCCCATGGGAAAGGTCCCCCTTCCAGTTCTCAAGGAGTTGAAACATCAGGCTAGACAAAATATCTCAACCCTCAATTTCACCGCTGCCTTTGCTAAAACTTCTTCTTGCAATGCTTCCCTGGAGAAGTGTCAACATAGCATCAAGTCAACTGTCAAGAAGATCAAGTCTCAGATTCAAAAAGGTGCCAATCCTGAGAAAGCAGCAAAGCGCGGATATGAGGAAGTCGCTGAGTACATGGATTTTTGGAATAAGACGCTTCTTATTCAACACAGGGCCCTCACATGTCTCAGGAAATCCCTAGCCCATATTCTCCAGAGGGAATTATATTCTATGGCTAATACCGGCTTGCTTAGGCGCGAAGCCGAGATGACTCTCTTACACCCACAGTTGGGGGAAACGAGACGCCAAGAACTCAGGAACTCGTCCTTTTGGGACCCATGCTTGTTCGAATCTCAACTTGTGAAGGAAGGTGAAGACTTCCTTCTCAATAAAGGCACCTCAAAAGACTCTCAGGGTTTCACACCCTACCAGAATAAGCCCTTTCGTGGTCCCCACAAGAAAAGAGGCTCCTACAGGAAATGCCCCTATGGGGCAACTCCTCACAAAGCAGTAACCAATCGTTTTCCTCAGGAAGGGGGAAACCGAACTTCAGAGGCTCCAGGGGTCGTTTTCGACCCCACAATAGGGGAAGGGGGCGTGGAAACCCCCCTTCCCAATGACTCCTCCAAAGCCTCACTCCAACGCAATCGAAAGGGTGGAAAATCTAAAATCTCTCAGGTTTTACAGTCGCCTGTTCCTAGTACCCAAGCCTCACCAAAGATGGAGGCCAGTCATAGACCTAAGCAGGCTCAACACTTTTCTACATGTAGAAAAGTTCAAAATGGAAACTCCAGAGTCCATCAGGATCTCCCTGATTCCAGGGAAGTGGGCATCGTCAATAGATCTGTCTGATGCTTACCTACACATCCCCATCCACCCAAACTCAAGGAAATACCTAAGGTTTTGCTACAAGTCTCAGGTGTTCCAGTTCACCTCCCTCCATTCGGACTAGCCACAGCCCCCCAGGTCTTTACAATGATTGTAAAGGAAGTGAAACTAATGGCCCTCTCCAGAGGACTCAGAATTCACCAATACCTGGACAACTTGCTGATCAGGTCCCAGTCTCAGGAGGAAGCCCAAGTGAACACTCAGGCGGTGGTAGACCTAACCCAGTCCTTGGGGTGGATAATAAATCAGGAAAAATCAGAACTGAAACCTACTCAGGTGTTTTCGTTCGTGGGCTACGAATACCATCTAGATTCAGCCCTTGTAAAACCCACTCAAGAGAGATGGCTCAAATGTCAGGATTTGATCCTACGACTCAAGTCAAAATGTGTTTTGACTGCAAGATGTTTGATGTCGCTAATTGGGTTACTTGCCTCAATGGAGAAAATGGTCCCAGAGGGACGCCTTCACATGAGGCGCTTTCAGTTTCATCTCAAGGAGCACTGGAGATATCCTCAGTCGCTGGACAACCTCCTTTCTTGGACAGAAGCCATTGCAGCCCACCTAGATTGGTGGCAAAATCCCTCAAACATGATGAAAGGTGCAGACCTTCATCCCAAGGACCACAGTATCCAACTCTTTACCGACGCCTCAAACGAAGGTTGGGGCGCTCACTTAGATAAAAATTCTACAAAAGGTCTGTGGTCAGATCGGGAGAAAAGGCTACACATAAATGTCCTAGAATTGAAGGCGGTCTCCCTGGCCCTTCGAGACTTCAAGGACCAGTGCCAGAACCAAATAGTGCTAGTTGCGACGGACAACTCAACAGTGGTAGCCTACATCAACAAACAAGGAGGAACTCACTCAGCAGAAATGTGTGCTCTCCTGTGGAAGATCATAATCTGGTGCCATCACTACCACATAACATTGAAAGCCAGGCACATTCCAGGGTGCCTGAATGTGATGGCCGACCTACTGTCCAGGTCCAACCAAGTGCAGTCAACAGAATGGTCTCTGCATCCGCAGGTGTTCAAACAGATCTGCCAGAAGTGGTTCACACCTCATGTAGACTTATTTGCCACTCACCTGAACCACAAACTTCCACTGTACGTATCTCCTGTCCCAGACCCAAAGGCTTGGGACATAGATGCTCTAAACATAAACTGGACGAACCTCACGGCCTATGCTTACCCTCCTACGGGTCTCCTTCACAAGGTGATCCAAAAGATCAAGCAATGCCATTGCCTGATCATGGTAATAGCCCCAGGCTGGCCAGGGATACCCTGGTTTTGGGACCTAGTGCAGCTCTCAACAGAGATCCCACTCCCAGTGTCAATGACCCTACTCAAACAGTCCCACAAGTATGTGTTCCACAACAACCCACAACAGCTGAACCTCCATGCCTGGTGTCTAGGGGCAGACAACTCCAAGAACAAGGCTTCTCTGTGGAGTTGGCAGAGAGAATTGCTGCTCCTCAGCGGTCATCAAGAAGGACCATCTACAAGTCAAAGTGGGCCCTATTTGAAAAATGGTGCAGAGAAAACTGCAATCGTTGACACTTTGGGCCCAATGGCCCACCATATTGCACATAATGCAGACCTTCATAGGTTACTCTCCTGTTTTCACAGGGATCGTCCAAAAAGTTCCAGAAATCTACCTAAGTGGAACCTTTCTGTTGTTCTCAATGAGCTCACAAAAGCACCCTTTGAGCCCATGAAAGACACAGACCTCAAACATCTTACCCTCAAACTGCTTTCTTGCTAGCTTTGGCCTCCGGCAAACGCCGCAGCGAAATCCATGCATGGGTCGCAAACAAAGTATCTAATCTAGACCAATGGGAAAAGGTTGCCTTGTTCCCTTCTTCTGATTTCATAGCCAAAAACCAACTAGCAAGAGAAGGTTCTCAAAGTGTGTCTCCGGTGACTATTCCTGCTTTGACTACCATTGTAGATAGACAATTTAAAGAAGACAGGACCCTGTGTCCGGTGTGGGCCCTGAGGTACTATCTGGACCGAACCAAAGACCTGAGAGGGTCTCGTTCCCTCCTTTTCATCTCCTTTAAGAAAGGACATACCCCAGACATCAGACCTGCTACTCTCTCTTCCAGGTTGAAACAAACCATCCTACTTTGTTACAAACAAGCAGATCAACAAGCCTTGGACTTGGTCCAAGTTAAAGCGCATGACATCCAGGCTTTTCGCGGCCTCTAAGACCTTTTACGGTGGGGTATCGGTGGACCAAATCATGCAAGCCTGTCACTGGAAAGCTCACAACACATTTACAAATTTTTACCTAAAAGACCTTACTTGGTCACACCGACAACAATATGTATCTGGGACCCGTAGTGGCAGCACAACAAGTCCTAGATCCTTCCCCTCAGACCAGTTGTCCTCAGAAAGAAAAAAGGGGGGCACATCCGCTACAACCAAGTCTTCAGGAGTCTCTCCCAGGATCTAGGTATTCCTTTACCTTCAAGATGTTACGGGTAAGGTCATTTTTGTTTTTTAGTTTTTCAAGTAATTTGTATTAAGGACTTATTCAGTTGTCATTAATCTCATATTCAGTTGGCAAAAATTTATGAGATTTCCAACCATTGGGCTGGTCTGTCACTCGTGAAGGGCCCTTCGGGACCCTTAGACCTCTAAGCGAGCACTGCTGCACTTCCGTCCTACAATCAAAACATCTAGACAGTTTTTAGCACTGTCCCTCATTCTACTTAGGTTTTTGGCTCTTCACAGGCCCAGTCTTTGGGATTGGGGCACTGTAAATGGGACTCAGACTGGTATTTCTAACACTATTTCTATATATATTAATTCAAATCTTAGAAAAAATGACATATCTTCCAGTCTCAGCTGTAATCCTGCCACCGGGCGGTTGAATTCAGCATTAAGTCCCACATGGTAAGCTATTGTAGCGTAATAAAATTGAAAATTTTAATTACTTAAATGTAGCTTTTATAAGCTACAAGCTTACCATGTGAGACTTAGAAGAGTCTCACGCTGCCTCCCCACTGTTTACAGCTGAGGGGTAGATTTTAGAAAATTTCAACAAGAAAGTAGGGCTATTGCTCAGAAGTTATCACGTGACGACAACTACCGGTACATTCTACGGCTAACAAGAAAGGTCTTTTTTTCTAAGGCATTGGCCGTGGTGTGGCTACCCAAGAACAGCATTAAGTCCCACATGGTAAGCTTGTAGCTTATAAAAGTAATTGAAATTTTCAATTTAAGTAATTAAATGTTAGCTGCCAGGAATATATGCTTTATTCTTTGTTTCTTTTCATCTCTTTTACAGTGAAGATTTATTGCCAAAAGGATATCGAGTTGGCCCTATTGAAGAAAGGTATCTGGATTACATTCGCAACATTCAGAAGCAAAGTACATCTGTACATTCTGGTGAATTGTCTGATAAAACACAAGAAATATTGCTGAAAAATTTCTTCAGTGCCTGTATGTACAATTCAGAAGGTAAACCCGTCACTTGGGGTTTTTTTTACTTGTCTGGGGAATTATTGGATGGATTTACAGATCCAGTTTATCGTGGACGAGGGTTTGGCAAACCTATGAATATATTCATGGAACAAGAAGGTCACAGACGTGGTCAGCCACATATACATAGGCTAATTGCCACTGACAACATGGCTTCTCAGTCTGCCGTGAAATCATTCTTGAAGCCTTTACCACAAATAGTGTTAGCTTTAGATTATGTACCACATACTAAATGTAAATATTGACTTAGATTTTATGTGATTGCAGATCACATCACAGCATTCTGGTGGTGGAGTGTTGAAGGAACTCATTGCTTACTGGTTTATCAACATCTTTTAGTTTGTAATGTGTGAAGGCAGATAGTATGATTGACATGCATTTATGGTCAATGCTTGCCTATGCACGTTTAACTACTCATTCTGACAATATTTCTGTTATGTACTAAAAGTGAAATCTAAGTAAATAAAAATAGTACGATAGAATCAAATATATATTTTGCTGTACGTCGCTATCACCAACTTTGTGGTAATTTGTTTATAATATTTAAAAATCAAATATACTATTTATTGATAACATTAAAGAAAAATAATTATGAATAAGGATAATACTGGTGTGGATAAGCTTAGTTCTGTGAATAAAAGTTAATTCTTAAAAATATATAACTTAGAAAGTGTCAAATGTAAACATAACCTGTTTTCATATCACTTGATTAGAAGGTGTGTTGCACAATCTGGTGTTATGGTCAATTAAGTGGATATTTGAGTCTACAGGATGCATCCGTGGGAATCATAGACAATTCGGCCCTTTAAAGAATCGGCCCCGGTCAAATCAGCCCCCAGAAAAAAGCATGCTAGTCAAATCGGCCCCTTTGGAAATAATACCCTGTTCAAATCGGCCCCTGGAAATATTAACCTGGTGAAATCGACCCCTAGGTGTTAAATAATTATAAATATTACATGTCTGTGCACATATTCAGGAATAACAGTTTTAAAAGTTATACAAATATCTTACACAGATGTTTATCAAACAAGCTTAACCAAATATTACACAAATATTAATGATTTATGCCAATTGTCATTAAATTATCACAAGGGTTGCATAACAGTTTAATGTTTAAGCAGAGGGATTATTAACACAGCTACTGATTAAGCAGTAGCATACATTGAAAGCTAAGTGCTCTGTAAAGATCACAAAAGTTACAAAAAAGTTTAACATCCAAACAGAGAGATTATTGACAAAGATACTAATCAAATAGTAGCATATATTGAAAACCAATTGTTCTTAAAAGTTATGATCCCATCTGCAGAGACAATGCATTCAGTATAATTGAACTTTTAATAATTCTTTCATAAACAAGTATGTAAAGGATATAGGTTAAAAGAGATTTATTACAGCATCCAATTATCTTTGATGCTAATTACTTAGCCAAAGTGTGTGTTAATCACACTTAGCCAAAGTTCTCACCATTATACATAATTATACAGAATTATCCTCTCTTTAGTCAACATTAACATGGACCAGATTATAATCCAACACCATTTCAATTAAGGCATGCAGTCAAATGCTTTTTGCAGGTCTTTAAATAATTTCTAATTACAAAAGTTTTCAACTGGGGGCCGATTTGATCAAGGCTGAATTTTTAGGGGGCCGGTTTGCCCAGGGCCCATTTTTTAGGGGGCCGATTTGCCGAGGGCCGATTTGGCAAAGGGCCAATTTGACCAGCCCCCATCCGTGGGATACTTTGGTTTAGTGTTTACTATATGGCCGCCACTGCCACTGCCGTCATCACTGCCGCCATTCGCATAGAAAGATTTTTAATGTTGATCTTCTCAGTGGAAAACTACACCCAGTTCCTCAAGTCTCAGTCAATTGAAGTTATAGTGACCTTGACAAAGGGTAAAGGTCAGACAAGCATTGCGGTTCATAATATTTATTTACTATAGTATTTATATTTACAAAACATGATACAGTCAATAACAATATTATTAAGGGTTACCTTAAATTAAAGCAAGTTAAGTTGACTTAAAGTCAGTTTACAAACAATTCAATTACTCTGACAGGCCCTACAAGAGGACATAATATGAAGGTGACCCAAAACTAAAATAAAGTTACTCTGTGAAATAGTTTACCTGTTTACATAATGACTAAATTTTTGAAAAGGGGTTACTCAATCACCCCGACTAGAATTATACTAAAATGATATCTATAAAACAATATTACACAACTGAGAATGACACTAAAAATATATGTTTGATAATTTACAAAGTGCTGCAGAATATCTTCGGATTTACAAAGATTAATTAGAGTAGTCCGCATACAGCTATTTACAGGATACAAAGAAGATAACAATAATTAAAATGAAAACTTTGTGGTACTTGTGGACCGTGGTTAATACTGTTGGTTGTGATATACTAGAAGCAAATAGACACCAACTAGGGGTAAAAAAAAGAACTTTTTACAGAGCAACTGCACCTGCTAAGGGTGGAGATTGACTTGAGATTTTTTGTCACTGGAAGAAATTTTACACCATACAATAGGTTACAATAAAACACATAAAATGACTTGTAAGTACTTAACAGATATCTTAGTACTGTTCATGGTGATATAAGCAATTGGGTAAAATGGTTACACAGGATCACTCATTGCTAATAGAATATGATGACACCAAAGCGACTAAATGTAAGTTTACTATCCTTGTAGATAAGATTACCATAGCTGTTAATAGCCATGGCATAATGTAACACGAAACTTATATGTACAGAACAAGGAGCCACACTACTTGACGCATTAAAACATAGACATTATGGTTGAGCCCAAGATATATACTTTATACAATCTAGGGCCAGCAGCCCAATAACATCTGCTACCAGTAAGATTAGACAATGGCCCCATCTCAAAGACCCTACAGTCGCCCCTGGGAGCTGAGCAATACAGCTCCAAATGTCACTCAAACTAAGACTGTGAGTCAGTAACGTTAGAGCCAAGTCATAGAGCATTACATAATTATGATTTTACGTCATGAGCCAAGCACTGTCTTACATTTAAACACCAACATAGTGTTTAGGCACTCAGATGTTGAACACCAACATTCATCAAGCTTTGCTCCAGGTAGCAGCAGAATGGCCTTGCTCCAACCATACTGTCCTGCTCTCGAGTCTATACATTCTGCAAATACAATACAGTATCTGAGTATCATATTCAATAACATGCAGAGGGATAATGATAAAGTTATATTAATTCAATGGGTGGGTTCAAAAACGGGTGTTATTCATTCAAATCCTAAGAATGTGGCGCCAAATTCAAACAAAGGCTTGCTTTTATACTAAGAACCAATGAACCATGAAGAACCACAATGCAACATTCTAGACTGGTACCAGAACTGAGTACCATGTCCAGTACTGGTCATCGCTGCAAAGTATCTCCACAAAATTTGCGGGATATTTTCATTGGGAGGTAAATTTCTCTGGGTCTGAAAAAAATAGGATGCCTGTCATGGACATTTCTTTGAAAATTATCTACCTTTTTCTACTTTGTTCAGATTTAACCTTGGGTCCCTCCTTCAAGGTCAAACGAGGATAAAAAGTAAAAGTGCTTCTAACTCGCTTATTATTAGTCCTAGAGGAATGCAATGTGAAACAACGTATAGGAAATCATTGGCTGGGAATCGTCTGGTGTAGCAAGATTTGACCCTGTGTCCATTCTTCATGATCAAATTAGGATACCCCAAAGTGCTTATAACTCGTTTATTATTATTTGTTCCAGAGGTTTGCAATGTGAACCCAACTTATAGGAAACCATGGGCTTGGAATCTTCTGATGTGGTCACATTGGACATTGGGCCCCTCCTTCAAGTCCAAAACTTAAAGTGCTCATAACTTATTACTGGTCCTAAAGGTTGGTATTTTGTTAAACTGGGGGATTTTTAATATAAATTGAGTGATTTTATTTATGCTCTTCATCTGCTGCCATATTCGATTTCAAAACGTCCGCCATGTGGATATCTGATGCAAATTCCAGTAAAAAAAAACATAACAAATTTTACAGTTTGGAACATGTTGAAGGCTTCAGTTAAAAGTCTGGCAATAACACTCATAAAACATTCAGGATCTGTTACAAATACACACAAATACACTGACTACTAAAATCCAGAAATAAAACACTTGTAAAAATAAAACAAACACCCACACAATAAAGTATATCCACATTTTACACATGTGTGCTAAAAATAATCTACTTATTTAACTAGAAAATTAACATTTTAAACTCCATTATTTAAATAAATCATAAAGTTCAAAACCTTCTTATTGAAGGTCCATAAAGAAGTTGACAGTCAATACATGAGGAAAAATTTAAAGATAAATATATTTGCTGGTATCAGATTATACCTACTTCTTGTCGAAATAAGCATAGGCGTAGGAACAGGGGGGCAGCGGGAGCGGCCGCCCCCCAACCATGAAGTTGGGGGGAATATCTTTTCGCCCCCCCCAACATTTTGCAATACAACTAAACTCCAATTTTGAAGTTTATGAAAATTTATAGAGGTAACTCAACAAGAAGTTATCAAATTACACTTTTACCTTGTTCACTGATCACATGTACCATTGTGTAAGCTCCCATTTCAACTACAAAAATATTTATTTTTATGATTTGTAAAAGGAACATTTTCAGTTAACCCATCATGAGATTTGTAAAATTCTGTGAAACATTTCACTTATGAAGACCAAAATCATACATATAGTAATCTTCTACATTTAATTTACTGTGTTGATAATTATTTAGAACTTAGACACGTAATTTCAAATTCACACAGAGCAATGGTTTAGCACAGCAATTTGTCAGCTGATGAGATTTTGCCCAGAAAACTCTTCTTTCTTTACTGTGTGTTTATTGGACCTACCCATCCCTATGATTATACATCCCACTCAATTTGGGGATTAACCTTGCTAAAAATAGATCTTGTATCAGCTCGGCACTTGAAGGAAATATCACAGGTTCTGGAAACATGTAGTCAAGATATTAGAAATACCTTTCAAATGCAGAGGTGACTATATGTATTTCTATACCTGGACAAGGTCAGTAAAATTGAGGATTAATTTCAGTTACACTGTCATCACAAAGATTTCCTTTGGTCAAGGAACTTAAAAATATTTTGATTGGACCATTTGAATTTGTATATTACCAACATGCAATACATTCTGTAAAATTAACCAAAATTATTGGCGTCGAGTCGGTGCAATCTAGTTCTCGCTCCCCCCAACCAAAAATTGCTTCCTACACCCCTGATAAAAAAATCATTTTTACAATAACAAATGCAAACACAGAAGTAGGTTTATTATTAAAAATAAAACCTGTACTTTTCTGTTCAGATGTCCCCATTATAAAACCACCGTTTCCCTTCTCTGACCTATTTTGTGTATGTGTTTTTTTTTTTTGGTTTTAAGCAATATTTTCAATGAAATCATATTGTACCATGTGTTTCGGAGGAAATTCCTGGCACCAATGGGCAGAAATATGGTCAATTATAGACTCCCCATACAAAAGCTAAAAGGATGCCTCTGTAGGGATTAACATTTGGGTTGATTGTCCTCGCCGGCATTTGACACAACTCTTGAAATCTTCTTTTTGTGCAGTATATATGCTGCAGAAGTGAACTGGAGCTGGATATGGCTCAAATTGGGGATGGATGGGTATTCACCAAACTGTCCTAACCAGATACAAATGTGTCTTTTGGAGCCATAATGGTATGGTCAGGAAATGGAAAACAAATATGTACAGATACAACTGTACAGTAACGGGTGACTGGGCTAGAACGATGCCCTATCAAGGAGAGGTAAATTCCTTCCCCCTTAGAAAGCATTATTTTGTCTTTTGGAGAATGTTGGGAGTGTCACCCAAACAGAGAGGAAATTGGACAGTTTCCCAAACAATTTGTGGCAGTGGAACAGCTCCATTAGGTATAAACATATTATAATAAAGTCTTTTCAATGTTGTCACATGATACTTTTCTTGTATCTTGTCCGACATACTGTGTGGCTTGTATTATAACCTACCAGCAACAGTCATTGTGTCTTTCACCAGCACAAAATTACATAATAGCACAGATATATGAACATTACTAAAGCAAAGGTTTTTAAGCATGGTTTGCTTTATGCATGCCTTATGAATGGACATTTTCTACTGTTAACAAGTAAGTATAAAGTATTGATCAAGTGCAAAATTGATGAAGACATCGTCTGAGGCGCTGATGTCCAAGAAGGGATACTCCAATTACTTTAAAAATTTATTACAAATAAGTAAGAAAGATGCAGGCCTGGTACTCATGCAAGGAAATCTACTTGTGGCCTAGTACATAAATGCAGGTAAAGTAACAAATCCCTTCAATAATTAATGAGAAAATTGTGATGTGTTGAATTTTTCTATCTTCAATTGATAATGTATGTTTTAAAGGAAACAGCATGTCTCTGGACCTTGTACTTTTAGAGAAGTTGTTCATGCGGATGAGCACATGGACATTGCAGAGTGATGCCAAAATGTAACTTATCAGTCAGCTGACATAAAATTAATTTTACCAAACCATTCATTTGCCTAGGTATTTTATCTTTATCTGTTTAAGGAATTTTATGAAGAAATTTTATTCCATAATGGTATTTTAACCAGTGCAATATATAAGTCTCTTTTCTGGACTCTTAAACATCTATAGTTGATGGGGTTGATTTCTAACACTAAGGGATTAATAATGTTTGCCATTCAGTGGGTTAAATATGTTTTAAATGTAATGTTATGAGGTTTTTCTGATTTAACTGTAATCTTATACTAAAGATCCAAATAGCAAATAATGCATGACTAAAAGTGAAAGTTGACAAGATTCACAAGATACACACAACTTAGCACTTCGGTTAAAAACTTGAGTCAAACAAAGTAACCAGTCCTTTGAAATTAAGTAAAAGTAGAGACAAAATCAACTACAAAGTGTTATTTGTGATTAAATAAATGCTAATCTAATGATATTCGTTTTCTAATTTGAAGTGTTTCATTTGTGTAAGTTTTTATTGTTTTATACTTTGCAAGAATAAGACTGGCACTATGGCACAAGTAAATCAGATTGCAGTATTTAGTCACATGACCGTTGCAGTAGCAACGGGTCACATGACAGGGAGTGGGCGGGGCTTAGTGATGTCATCAGTCAAGTGACAGGTTATTAACAGGTAGCGGGCGGACCCTAGGGGGAATTCGTGACCAGTCACATGTCCAATGATGTCATCAGTTAGATGATGGGTGATGGACAGCTAGTGGGTGGTGCCTGAGGCGGATATCCTGACCAGTCACATGACCAATGACATCACAATGATGGACGGGAGGTAACAATAATAATGGGGTCAAATATGAGAAGATCCATAATATCCAGGAATAATAATGATGGGCACAAAGTGCCATCTCGAGATGGTACTTGCATGATTTTGTCATGAAAAGATCACGCGCCCATCTGAAGATTGCTCAACCAATCTCGAGATGGAGCTGCTCCAACTAAGGATGATTTTTAATTATTTATTTGTAAAAGGTCTTTGATTTGGTATAGCCATAGATGATGTCAGAAGCTCAAAATTTTGCTACAATAAGTATTAGGTATACTTATTATGTTATTATATATAAGTTGGTGCTTCTATGTACAATTTATTAATCCATGATAATTATAACTAGTGCTGGTTATGAGGGATTATGAAATGAATCAATATGGCCCTGGCTACGAAAAAGCGGCCTGCTATTGCAAAAAGAATAACTTTGTCACCATCTAGTCAAGGTGTTGAGCTTAACCAGAGCCCAAGGGCAGGGGAGAGCCCACAACATAAGGCCTTAGAAATTGCAATTAACCAATCAGTAACTAATCATAGAAAGCCTTATGTCCCCAGTCTTATGTCTAAAGGGAGCCATCCTTGAAGGCCACTGATCATTTAGTATTAGGCAGAACAATAGCTTAAACTGTAAGACCTTAAGATGGGCTGGGATCTTAAGATCTTTTGATGTCCTAATAAGTGTGTTATAAAATTGGCCAATCAGTGACCACCTCAAAAATAAATACAGCCAATCCAGTCAAGATTCTGTGATAAAAATCATTCTGAGTTGGAGCAGCTCAATCTCAAGATTGCTCAAGCAAGATCGTGCAAATATCATCTCGAGATGGAGCGGATTGGCACTTTGCACCCAACAATAATAATAATGGTGAAAATAATTATAATGGTGCCAGATACTGTGTTCCCTAAGGGTAAGTTTATACTAAAAATAGAGTTTTTATGTCTAAAATTATGAAATAATAGGTAAAAGTTGGAGGGGTCACTTAATATACTGGACACCCAGAGTATTGGGCACACCATCCCAAGATATTTTTTTTTTGCTAAAGTTCCATAAAATCCCCTATTATTGCTGACCACCATGTTGTATAACATCACACATGATGACACCCATGACATCATTATGACATCATCTTTACATTGATTTTGGATAACATCATGAGTGATGTCACAGTCCGAAAAGGCTGAGTATTCTATATAAGCAGCCGACCTACCTGTGGAGTTCATTTAAGGTCTAAGCTTTGAAGAAGAAACATCTTGAAGTGGACAAGCTGCTACCTGTGGGTAAGATGTTTTAAATAAATATATTTTAAATGAATAGTAACACTTTCAAATTTTTAACAAGTATTAAAACTGACATTTTGTAAGATTTAAAAAAAATTTCCCCTACAATTAAAACCTATGTATTTTGTGTATTTTTATTACTGAACATCATGTACATGGATGAAAATAACATATTTATGAAAATTTTATTTTGAAAATGTAGCTTTCAAATGCTAGCCAATGGAAAATGTACAAGCAAAAGTTTTAAAAAGGCACAAAAAAGCAAAAATCAATGAAAGCATCATTTTCATAATAAATTTAGACTAGATATATCTGTTTCTTTACATATATTTGTCGCATGCAAAATTTCGAATTATGTTGTTGCTGTTATAGAATGAATTTCGATAAATACATAAGGACGATAGTGGGCCCAGCAAAATAAATATAATGGTCAACTGTTCAACAATTTCCAGGAATTCCACAGACAGTTTTAATAGTCTAGTGGTTAAGGCACTAAAGTTGTAAGTGGGAGGTTGGGGTTCAAAAATCTGGCCATACTTTAATTTTGTGCAGCAACAATGTCAGAGGCAGGAATTTTGGACCTGTTCTCTGACCAAGGCCATAGTCGGCAGATTATAAAATGCCTTCCATACGTGTGTACGTGCATCTGTTTATGTTTTTTTACATAAACCTTTATATCTTGGTTTTATGAAGATATCCTCACCAAATTTGCAGGGAATATTGATTGCTATGAAAGCATTTAAGGTTATGCCATATTGCGAGGAGCGGGGGCCATGGTGGCAGAGTGGTAACACTCTCGCCTCCCACCTCTGAGGCCGGGGTTTGATCCCTGTGACGGCCTTAAGTGGGAAAGCTGGTAGTTGCTTGCCGTTGGTCGGCAGTTTACAGTACACAACCCTAGCGAACTCTATGTATCGGTTTCCTCTGCCCTTCCAACTACCCGTCGTGATATGACCTGTATAGTGTTGAAAGCGACGTAAAAACCCCAAATAAATAAATATTGCGAGGAGCAAATGAATGATTCCAGGATGGGATTTATTGAAAGGATGATACACATAGGTACACTAGTGCTCTCCGGCATGGGCATCCTGCTGCTTAGGGCGTGCTTTACCCAAACTGTTGACAAGGTTTTGCTTGTATAAATGGTGAGTGCATGCCGAGACAAACCTAGGTGAGGGGTAATATGACCGAAATTATTGCATGTGCCAATTAGGTTTATGAGTCCCTTTCTCATCCGGTATAGGCAGTGGCAAGACCCAGTTACATCAAAACATGCACTGCTTAAGGTCATCCTTTTATTACAAGATGCAATGGCTTTTCCTTGTTCTGACTTGGGCTAATTTTGTGACTGAAGTCAAATAATGTAAGCTTACATGACATAATTCAGCTCAATACTCATTGAAGCTGGTAGGTCCTCAGTGGCCTAGTGGTTAGCAAGTTTGGCATCTAATCATAGGCTGTCACCTGTGTGGGTTCGAGTCCCACAAGTGGCAATTCTGAGGACCTGTTCCAATATCACCCTGGCTGTTGAACGGGACGTAAAACCCCAACTTTGACTTTGACTTCATTGAAGCTGGTCTCCTCTCAGATGCATTGTCCAACTCACATGAACAAGTATCACCAAGAAAATATGTTGACATTTAATGAGGGTTCATGGCTGCTTGAGAGTATTCATGTCAATTATAAGAATGAATACTACCGTTATACTTATTTGGGATGAAATCTTAACCATCCGTAATTAAAGTGGCATTTTAACCCTCAAGCGACCAAGCTATTTCGGTGACTAATATGACCAAGTGGGGTCATTTATGACCCCATTGATATTATGTTGAAATATTTACATATACATGAGTGTTTCATATTTTTTTCTATTTGTTACACTTTCTAATATATTTGTACATCACTTTATGCTAAAATGTATAGTTTTGACCTATTTTTTCACAAGAAAGCTGCCAAAGCACACAATGATAAACAATATTACATTTATTTAGACAACCCCTGCTTGCTGCATCTTGCAATATGTATGTTAAATTTAATTTCTTTTGTATTTTCTTTATTGTTAAAATCTCATGAAATCATAATAAAAGCAAATAAAAATAAAGCTCCTTTGTATGAAATAGATATTTCAATATGGTACTATAACAATTTACATGCATCAATGTGTAGAATAAGCAGTGCTTTGTAAATATGCCAAGACATTTCCACAAACTCAAAAACAGATTAGTTACTTTTGTTCAAGCTTGTCCAAAACATCAAATTATTGTTTGCTAATGTATAATAACATATCTATTAAATGCTTGGACATAGTAATAAAGTAATAATTATATAGCCATTGAGATTTGTGTCTTGTTTGGCATGATAATGTCTACATTTGCCGGGCCTGCCTGCTTCCTTTGGTTGTTCAGTTATCAAAGTTTGGTACTTCAGAATGCATCTAGATGTTGTTCTTGGCATTGTAGCTGAGACAATGTATCTTTTATCTGAGACAATGTATCTTTATCTGAGACAATGTATCTTTCAAATTACACAAATTATCATGGGTCATGGTTGCTTCTTTACAACCACCCAATGACAAAAGGTCCGATTATAACAGATTTATGTACTGTCAATTGGTTTCCATTGTTATCTTTTATATTCATGATGAGTTTCATAGCTCTCTTTGTTTTCATTTAGCATCTTGTTGGTTTCTAATGCAATGAGATCTATTTGTGATTTAATAAGCAAAGGAAATCCTGATGCCTCATATAATGGTGTTGTTTTGCTATCCCTGGTGGTGTCTATATCATGCCCTTGTCATAATGGTGATATGCGGGAGGATTTTTCCCTAGTTTACAGTCTGGCCTGTGTCAGGTCTGTGTTGGTCATGCTGATCATTTCTTTTTTCATGTAAATACATTATTGCAAACCTTGGCTTGATTTTTAGAGGGGCTCCTTGAGCTCATCCCGTGCCTGCCAACTTGTTACAAGCATGGTTGGCCAGGAGTTCTAGCACCACTATGGGCCTGTGTCTGGCCTATTTGGTCTTTTCTTCTAGGCATACCTTACCCTGCTTGTATGTATACTATGCATATCATGTTTGCATTTTATATAGGTTGATTTGACATGTCAGAGATATGATCGTCACTGTCTGGAGCTGACCATCAACAGACAGGTGCAAGTATGCTTGTCCATGTGTTCTAGCACCACTATGGGCCTATGTCTGGCCTATTTGGTCTTTTCTTCTAGGCATACCTTGCCCTGCTTGTATGTATGGTATGTACATCATGCTTGCATTTTATATAGGTTGATTTGACATATCAGAGATATGATCGTCACTGTCTGGTGCTGACCATCAATGGACAGGTGCTAGTTTTATCCTCATTTTGGGCATTCAGAATCTGTCTCAATGCTTGTCCAGCTGTAAATCTTTCTATTCTAGCTTTGTTGGTCATGCTTTTACCCAAAATAGTTGATTGTAATGCTCAGAGTTGACAAATTGCAATACTATCTTAAGTAATGTTGTCACAAATCTTCCTGGGGTCATAAGTGTCCTGGGGTCATGTTGTCACAAATCTTCCTGGGGTCATAAGTGACCCCGCAGAAGTTTTGCTTACCCTTGCCACACAGACTGGCCGATCCTGGCAAAATTCTGTGAACAAATTTAAGAGAGATAGATTGACAAATTCACGGTAGAAGACATTATGGATATTAAAACGTAAAAAATGGTGCACAAATATATATGCCCGGGGTCATAAATGACCCTACTTGGTCGCTTGAGGGTTAAACAAAAAGAGAGCAGGGCAAATATGTATTGTCACTATAAAGACTGTCACCTGAATGCAGTGACCATAACTGTGATAGTATTGAGAACGATGAAGGTGCATTAAAAGACTTAAATAATAATAATATATGTAACAAATAATTTAGTACACATTTAGTAACAGCCCAACGCATTCCATGACATAATAATTTAAATGCTATACATGTCATCAAATGTCACAACATCAACTTTGAGAATAATAAAAATCAATTGTAGTAATATAATCAGTGTAACTAAACATTTGCTCCCATAGCAAATGTCAATCAGTAACACATAGTCACAGCTGCACAACATCCACACAAGAATGCAACAATGATAATAATATTGCTATTTAGCCCAAAGTAGACTCTTTAATGGCATCATTAAAACTGACGAAGGTTCAAATTTTTTAGCTTTCATTCACCTAACTGTGCATAATGATGTCGTTGCATTTTCCTGTGTTTGTGCTTTTGCTGCTGCAATTGATCAGTGTAATGACATACCTGAACATTATATTTGCAGGTTACTCATACTTTGAATGTTTATTTGTCTCCCAGTGTATTAAATTGGATTTTCCTTTGTCTTTGACGGGGCCATGGTGGCAGAGTGGTAACACTCTCGCCTCCCACCTCTGAGGCCGGGGTTTGGTTCACGGCTCTACCTAAAGTGGGAAAGTTGGTAGTTGCTTGCCATTGGTTGGAAGTTTATAGTACAGAGCCTTGACCAACTGTATGTACTGGTTTGTTCTGCCCTATCATCTAACCTGTACAGTGTTGAAAGCGACTTAAAATCCCAAACAAATAAATAAAAATACAAAAACCTTTGTCTTTGACCAGCCATAGCAATTCAAAACTCGATGGTGTTCCAAATAATAGCTTAGCTATTCAGTATTTGGGGGAGATTCATAAAGATATTGGGGCCTGTTGAAAACATTCACCCATACACCCCTGCATCTTTGTCCCCAGATCTGCTCACTCTTGGTTAGTGAGGGGGAATTAAGAAATTACAGTGTATACGTTTATGTTAATGAGAAATAGCATAAAATATATTATTATGCTAATAAAACAAGCTTAACATTGAAATGACAAAATAAACTGTAATGTTATAGTTTAACGGTATTCACCAGATACAAACGGTGGATACTTTGGTTTAGTGTTCGCTATGCTGCCACTGCTGTCGCGCATAGACATTTTCGATGCTAACACTATCAGTGGAAAACTACACTAGCTAGCTTCAGCAAATTTGCAGGATATCTTCATTGGGAGGTAAGTTTAACTAGGACTGAAATTAACCTCATTCTGAAAGACAAAATGGCCTCCCTGGGCATTGCTTCGAAAATTATCCACTTTCTTCTACTGGCTGGTTCTCTTAACTAGAAGGTTGAATCTCTTCATAGGGCATATGTATAACAAATATATGTATTCTAGAAGCATGCAGACATTTGACCTTGAAGCTCTTCATTCAAGGTCATCCATGGAGAGCCAAAGTACTCCATGCAGCAGACTTTAAAAAACGTGCCTATATCTCCCTTATTATTGGTCATAGATGTTTGCAATGTGAAACCAACTTATAGCAAATCATGGACTAGGAATCTTCAGATGCAATCAAATATGACCATGGCCCCTCTTTTAAGGTCAAATGAGGATATCCAAATTTAACAGTGATGCTTATTCTTGGTCCTAGAGTTTTGCAATATGAAACCCACCTATAGGAAATCATGGGCTAGAAGTAATATTAAAGAGAGAGAAAATTTATGTAAAGACAAGGTACCAAACCAAAACAATTCAATAGCAAATTGACACTATGAATTTATAATCTAAATGGCAGCAATAGTACAAGGAGCAAATGATTAGATTCTTATATCTGAACCCAGGAAATGATTTTTTAATCATTGCACTCATAAGCAATATTGGATTTGTTGGGACTTGGCAGAGGTGTGCACTCTCTGCGTGCCCTTGTTGTCATTGCAATCACACACCACACCCTTTAAAAAATGATTAAACAGGAATTTATTACCAGTGGATCTTTTCAGCTCCCTTCAAGTTGAGGAGAGGGTTTAGGATCATTATATTAAATTTCTTTATAGAAGTTTTACATTGATACTTCATTAATTTATTTGGGGTTTTACGTCGCTTTCAACACTGTATAGGTCATATCATGACAGGTAGTTGGATGGACAGAGGAAACCAGTACATACAGTTCATCAGGGTTCTGTACTGTAAACTGCCGGCCAACGGCAAGCAACTACCAGCTTTCCCACTTGAGGCTGTGCGGGGTTACCACTGTGCCGCCGTGGCCCCCACATTGATACTTCAAGGCAGTCATACTGTGATAAAGTATATTGTATCAACTGACATTGGACTAATGTCAAAATTAATAAATATTTACATAGAGGAGGAATAAAATTACCTTGTTGGAAGTATCGACTTCATTTGTGCATTAAGTAATATTTTTTGCACATTTTTTTCTTTTCTTTACAACAGTGCATGAAAAAGTGATTTTTATAAGTGAAAAAGAGAGAGTGTTATTTCCATTAATTTGAAATAAAACCTCTTCCCAGATGTTTTGCATGATGGGGTATGCAATATAAACAATCCAATGGAGTTGTTATCTGTAGCCTATGGTTTATGTAGATGAGTGTGATAAGAAAGGGAGTGAGTATTCCAGCAACTGAGGGACTAAGATGCAGGAGTAGATATGATCTTCAGATTTGCCCTTTATATTCACATGGCCACAAGAAAGAGTCAGCTGAAAAGCTATTATAAATGTTGTCAAATCTTTAGCGTGCCTCTGGTAATAACAACAATAATAATAATAATACAATAATAAATCTTTATTTCAGACACATGTAAAAAATGGTCCATAGCAGTAAAGTTTAAAAAAATACATAGTCAATACATAAACATAGTTAGTTGAAGAATGTAGAGGATTTAAAAACACAGCAAATAGTCAAATATATTCATAAAAACTATGCCAAAAAGCACTAACTTTGTAAAAACCCAAGTCACATTGTCACCTAGACACAAATACTCTTATTCCACAATTTTAAAAGCTAGGAACGCTTTGATACTGTAAACTGATATAGGCATTCAACAACGCATTTTCACTAGTATATATTGGATTACTAATTCCTAAAATCAAGACCCTGTTTATTTCTTTGAAAGATTTTACGCTATTTTCTACAAACATTTGTGAGGCACTGCAATACATGGGATAATCCAATAAAAACCTAAAAGCATTATTGTATGACGACATCAGTTTTGAGTAACAGCTCTTAGTGTATGAACTGCACAAAGTACTACAATACATGTTACACAGGTATGACTGAAATAGTGTCTTCTTAACCTCAGTAGAACACAACCTAAAGTTACGCAATAAAATGTTGCCTTTAGCATAATTGCTACTAATCTGATGTAGAATGTCTTTATCATCATTAAGTTCAGATGTGATATAGCAACCTAAATATTATAGCATGAAACTTACTCAATATAGGATGCATTCATTAACATATCAGGGAAAGGAACTTTACACATTTTGTCAGATGAACTATATACATGCATTGTTTTTGTTTTGACTTCATTAAACCATATGTCTAATAAATGTCCATAGTGGACACAACAATTTATCAGTTTCTGAAGTCCAGTGGCACTGGGAGAAACTAAAACAAAATCATCTGCATACAGAAGATGGTTTAAGATTCTACTACCAAGCAGACAGCCAACATGTATGTCATTTAGTTTAGAACTGACATGGTCAAATACACATTAAAAAGAAGTGGTGAGAGAATACCTCCTTGACGCACACCATTGGTACATTTAAAATATTCTGATGTCTCTTCACCCCATTTAACACACACAATATTAATATGAATGTGTCTTGTATTGTATTTTATACTTATACTTAGTAAATATCTCCTTGAACTAGAGGACTTCAGAGCTTTTTCGGCCATTCTGACAACACAAGTACAGGCCAATCTCACAAGTGCCTGGTATTTACATAGATGAAAGTCAGGGACTCTATATGATCATTTATCAATATAGCTGAGCTTCTTAAGTCTGCTGTTGGGTTAGGACCCACTGACAAAGTACAATAAGTTTGAGTGTTTACCCAAGCCACTAATTATCTGCCTATCTCAGATCGAGCCCACATCCTCTGTGTTCCCAGGAAAGTTTATTACTTACTAGCCTATAGCACACCTGGGGCCGGTTTCATGAATAGTCTCAGTTTGAGACCAGTTTTGGGCTGAGTTTTGGTCTCATATCTGAGACTTTTGTCTCGGCTGAGTTTTTGGCTCAAATGGATTTCACAAAAGGTGACTCAGCTGAGACTGGTCTGAAGTCATAGTCTCAACTTTTAAATTTCATTTAAGACGCTTCCTTGGTTTGTTTTTTATGCAAGTGCATTTATTTCATCGTCATTATCAATTTATATTGCATTAACACTGATAAAACATGAAAACAAATTGAGATAATATTATTGGTAAGAAGCCAATAGTTTGAGAATCAAATGAGACTGAGTCAAGCTTTGAGTTCCCTCTTGAGACTATTCACTTGACAATGGTCAAAAAAGCATGTCAATTCCATTAACTTTTCTTATTATGAATATTGAATATGTAGTTGTAATTAGTAAGCCAAATAAAAATATAATATTTCAAGATTCACAAATTCATTTTCATGCAAATTATATTGCTTTATACACAAGTATTTGGATGACAAACTTTGGACTCAAAATTTGAGACACCTCCTTGGTGGGCTCAAAATTGAGCCCATGACTGGGCCAAATCTCAAGATGAGCCTGTTTGTGAAATGCTTTGAGTCTGAGTCCATAGACTAAGCAAAGTATTTACAATATTTGAGCCCAAAGTCTCAGATTTGAGCCTGAGACCAGACTTAAGTCCTTTCATGAAACCGGCCCCGGGGCCTTTTACATTGAGCTCTCTGACAGTCGACGATGCTTTAACTAGTATAAATGAAACATGTGATCACATGTTATTCAAAATGTGCACAGTTGGATCTTCTAGAATTTGAAGGACTGCTCCCTGAGATGTTCTTGAATTTGGCTAAAAAAAGAGGCAAGGTAATCTCAATCTGTATTTGGAGATCATGTTTGCAGCATAAACTCAGCCATTTAGCCCTGATCTGTCAAAAGCCTCAAAAGCTGTTTCCATTAACCCCAACACATTTTCCACTGCCTACCCTTATAAAATTTACCCACTGTCTAGTAAGTTCAGACTCTTTTCAAAAACTCTTTAAATTCCTTATAGAGCATTAACGTGTAAATAAAACCCCCAAACCTTTCGTGTACACATTGAATTTGACCCTTGACCTTTGACACCTATCTAAGCTACTTGCTCCTCAAGCTGAGCCAATACAAGAAATTATATTCCGTCATTACAATAGCCAACATTAATGTGCTTATATCTCTTAACAGGTTGCAGATTTGGCAGACTCAGCGGGATTTGGTTGGACAAAATAGTATGGGTTTAGATTTGACCTTACATATGACTTAATATCAAACTGCTCATGTGTATTGTCGGTCATTAGACCTAGTTTCTGTTTCGTCGTGCATTGCTGTTGATATTTCTGACGGTACACAATGAGGAGGGATAGAGTTCGCATATACTTGTTTTTACAGTGTAAATCTTGAACGGCATATTTCTACACATATTACCACAAGTATAAAGTGTTATTAAAAGTGTTAATACCTTAATTGAATATATATAGGAATATATATGCGATGTTCATTAACATTTAATACCTATCAAACTGCTATAAATAAATTTCAACTCATTTTGAAAATGTAAACAAACCTTCAACATTACTTACCTATCTACAAAAGAAATTGCTGGCTTGTAAAAGCAGTTTAATGTAACTACATATGTACTGTAACCTATGTAAACATATCAAGGAGTTTTTCAAGTTAATCCAATAATTTCCTGCAGTTCAACATTTACACAGAAGACAAGTACATGTGAGCTCTGTCCCTCGCCACTGGGTACCATCAGTATATCAATAGCAGTAACGACGGGACAGAAACTCGGTTGGGGTCTGTCATGTAAGGGGGAACCCAGCTTAAATAATATTTTAGGTGCAGTGTGCCACCTTGAGTATGTTTAATATTCATTAAACCAATTAGAATATTCTTATGCGTCATGAGCGCCCATCTTGAACAGAATCTGGTTGCTTAAAGTTTTACCATTGACAGGAGCACATGCATGATTTAATGTGTCCACCTTCCCACAAGACTTTTCCTTCATATAGTAGAAAAATGTTGTAGACATTGAGACTAAGTCTTGTAAATCGTTATCAGGCAGTCCGTCTCTTTATTGATCCACCAGCTGACATTAAAATATTATGTTTCATTTTATTAAAGTTATGTGTCATTGTTGCTAATAATGTTACGTTGTTAAAGTTGCTTAGTAATCCACCAGCTGGTATTAAGTAGAAAGAAAATGTATTGTAAAAACACATTGTACAACTTATTTATACATGGTTAATTGGTATTTTTCAATCACATTTGTGTGGGATAACTTCAGTGTATCAAAATATTTTAAACTCATACTGTTTGTCTACAGTGGTATGTGATATTTGAAGTTTATTTACAGACAGTAAGCCTGTATTGTTCACTAACAGTGGTATGTAATATGTCAAATTCACTCATTCATTCAGTCAGTCAGTCATTTAGTCATTCATTGTCATTTTTTCATTAATGCATTTTTAATCATTTATTTTTAGTTGGTTCTCTCAGTCATTAATTCATTTGTTCCTTTGTTCGTTCATTAATTTGTTCACTCACTTACTCACTGAGAGTTTTGCATCAAACCTAATACCTTATCAATTATATTGTGAAGGGTAGTTTTAAGGGCAGGGCAGGCCAGTACATCAGTTTGTAAGGCTCTGGTTATTACATTTTAACCTGTTTGGTGATAATTTGTTTTTCTTGGCTTTAAAATTCCCCCTCTCTGAAATTTTAAAACGTTCTTTTCACTTTTTATAATGTTTATAACGTACTAGCATGTCAACAAATCTTAAACTCACTGAATTTGACCTTCCTTTCACCTATCTAACGAGTTACCTCTCAAAGTCAGGCCAATGCAAGAACTTACATTTAGCCATTAAACCAGCCTACTTTAATCGTTTACTTGTAGGTTCGGACTTACCCTTGCACATGACCTCATATATATCCAACTATCTTTTTTTTGTTTTTTTTTCTTTCCGTCTTACTTTTGTATATTTTTTCCTGTAATTTATAAATTTCTTGAGCACAATTCACATAAATGAATGAATAAAATATATAATCTAAACTGTATTTCCCCTGTGTAGAACAGCAGATTGAGATTAATAAAGCATTTTTTCACAGGGCTCATATATGTTTCAGAAAATTATAAAAACAAGCATTACTGTTGTGCTCTTGTTTTTAGTAATGTTGGCAAACAAACTAGTAGCGCTGGCAATAAAACAGTAGCAACTGTGCAAAGACATTATTATTTTGGGAAAAACTATAGTTGATTTATTTATATTTCACACACATGATTTTAGTTTTGACGGTTTCATTGGAGGTTCTTGTATATGGCTTGCATTGCCTGACTTAACAGGATATCAAAAAATTATAATTCAGACTATGTTTTTGCATGTAAAGAAATTATTGATGTCTTGGCTAACACATAACAAAAAGACAGAAACAGATTAACTTTACTGAAGAAAATGAATATATTAACTTCTAGTTTATGTAGTGTAGTTGGACGACATAAATTAATGATTTTGGGTTGTTTGGATAGAAATTGTATTGTCACCCCTCAAAACCATTACAAAGGGTTTATTGTTTTAATGTGACAATGTATAATTTAAGCACAATAATTCCACGTAACTACATATAAAACAATCAAATATAATTTTTTTTGTGTGTCCAAGTAGTTATTGACTAGATTGACTATAAAGTCCTTTCCATTTGTCCAATCCCAGTGGGAAAATACAAAAAAAAAAAAAAAAAATCCGGCATCACCCAAAAAGGATTGTACACACACCTTGACTGCCTTTTTATCTTCTTCCATTTGGGTTCAACGTAATTACCATCATTAATTAATATTGCCATACTCTCAATTTTATTGGTTCTCTTTTTAACACAATACATTTTAGGTGACATTTTGAGCAACTTGTCATTCCTGTTAGCAGCCCTTTGATTTTCTGTCATATTAGCAGCTACTTTCTTGTTATGCTGCCTGATGTTTCTTGGAAAATACACAGGATGACCCAGTGTATATACACCTGATGGGGACAGTGAGCCCATATATGTCCATGTTATCTGCCACCAATTTTATTATGTATGCTATGTTAGCATCTGCATTTTATAGAACTTACAACACCAAGGCTTCTGATTTAAATCAAATAATTACCCCTAATTTTTGACTGCATTCTCATAAACTTCTGAACATGAGCTTGGTCAGTTCTTTTTGAATCCACATGATCTGCTTTTACCACCTGCCAGCTAAAATCAGTACCTTGTTCCACTGGGTATGCTGAAAATGTCACTCCTACATTTTCCTTGTCACTCCTACTAACACACCCAAATCATCTAATATGTTTTCAGAAACCATAGACCCATGGTGATGTAGAAACTTGGACATATAACACACATGATCTGTTATCCTCAAAATATGGTCACATTTGACAATTTCATTTTTAGCCAAGACTTCTACTGGGCCTAGTTTGGATTAGATTTTTCAAAAATAGATTTTTGGTGAACACATTCAAGCTCCCCAAGTCCACTATGAACATGCATTTGATTTGATACTAAACTCCGAAGGATTGACAAACTTGAAATATTACTTATGTATTCATCTTTATTATGACAATTACCTTGATGCAAGGATAAATTCACTTCTTCTTTTGCCCGTCTTGAAAGTTATAATGACTTCAAAGAAGCTTTCCCCAAAGGCTCCATAGATTGCTAGGTAAGATTAGGTAAGACCAATAACAAATCCCAAGTATGAATACAACTATTGGCTACTGGTTTGTCTCTATAAAAACATACTAATAGTCCATTTTCCGCTCAAGAATTTAAGATACTTTTTCACCTTTCAAGCCCAATCCATCTGCAATTGATGTTCTATAGCCAGTAATAATAGACGGTTTGAGATTCTTTTCCTTAAACAAGTACTTAAGGAAATATGCTAAATCTGGAATAATGGAGTCTGAGTTGTCTACCTGGCCTTCGTCACACAACTTCACAAAATGGACCACATGGATTTATAGATTCCCCTTGAGGAGCCCCTCGTAGGCTCCGCAATTTGCTTTGGTACTGTCTCTGAGAATCTTCCCGAATGTTCATGACTGACTCATTATACCAATCATATTCAGATATGTAAGGTTGTTGTGAAGCCTGTTGCTGAATCACAGATTCAACAGATTCACCCACAAGGGTAGTCTTAGAAGGACTTTTGTGGAAATATCCACCAGATCCCAAACCAAAACCAAAACATCCCTGTCCCCCAGGAAGAATTATGATTCTGCACCTGTAGGTGACCATCTTTAGAATCCCCTGAGGGATCAAAGCCACTGGACAAAACCCATATCTGTCCAGACCCTCCAAAAAGAGATGTTCAATACATCTGCTTTCCAAGCCTGACTGTCTGGCAAAGGAAACACATACATTGGAACCTTGTGATTCAATTTTGTTGCATTCAAATCTACCACAGATTGATGCTAAGTATGGCAGATTTGATTGAAAACTTGATAATTTAAAGCCCATTCGGTTTTAATCACCTTGTCTCTTCTGGACAAAAACATCTGCTAGAACATTGAGATTCCCTGGGATGTGTTTTGGCCAAATGTAAATCCCCTGCCATTTGTCCAAGCCATGATTCTCCAAATTAGGGCACTAATTTCCCGGCTTGTTCAGATATGCAGATTAGGGCACAGATTTCCCTGCTTGTTCAGATATGCAAACACTCATGAATTATCTATGGAAATCAGCAGATTTTGATTCAGAAGCTGATTTTCGAATGATTTTAAAACTAGCAACATTGTTTTAGATCTAGAATGTGGAGCCTTGATTCTTCCTGATTCCACAAACCACTGTCTGTTTTATGCTTCAAGTAAGCACCCATCCTTTTCGGGAAACATCTGTGAGCAGAAGGAGATTGTGCTTCTTATGATGGAGTGGTAAACCGTTTTTCATATTTCAAAGATTGGTCCACCACTGAAGATGACACTTGAGACACAGGCACTGGGATATCCAGAGACTGAGGATATCTCCAGTGAGTTTCCAGATACTATTGGAATGGCCTCATATGCAGACAAACCAATGAGATTGTCTTCTCCACTGAAGTTATTCTCCCAATCAGTGACAGGATTCCTTGGAGTTGTTGTGACTTGCTTTCAACATGAAAACTATTTTCTCGAGCAGGCATTCAATTATCGTTTGAGTAGGAAAGACTAGACCTACCCTGAGATCGAAATTGTACCCCAAAGATTTGATTTCTTGAGTTGGAACTAAATCTGATTTATCGTAATTCATTGGACCCACTTATGCTGGGGCAAAAAGATCTAATCTGAGACCAGTTGTCTCTTTTCCCCACTTTGAATAAAATTCCTCTGGACTTCCAAGAAGGTTTCAACAGAAAATACTTCATTGGGAGCAAAAGAAGCATTCCTCAATCTACTGATATCATCTTCCATAACATCCTTTGAATAGTTTGAGTAATTGTCCCTCCTGTTACAGCAACATGTTAGCAGACATATTCATAGCACCACCAAGCAATGAATCTATTGCTGTCCGACAGATTTATTGCAGCATGAGGTTGGGGACAAATGCTATTCCACATTGGAGGTCTATCAAAATTCAGAAACTGACCCCTAACCAAAGGATACTTTTCTGAAGACTTGGTGTTCAAGAACTCATGTGCCTGAAGCCTCGTATTGTTTTAATCTCACAGACGAACCATCTTCTCAGCAGGTGGCAAAACCAAAGAAACCTCTGCAGATTTCTTCAGTTTTGAAGCTTGTAAAAACACAGATAGAGCAATAAGTATGTTTCTGAAAACGTTGAAACAGGTGCTTTTTCTCTTGTGCCGGATAATATTCTCCATCATCAGACAACTCCACCCTAACGCCTTTTGGATGTACAGATGATTGATTGTCACTACCCAGATAGCATTCCACCGTCGGACCGACGTTGGACCAACGTCGGCACATCCGTCGGTCCGACGTTGGCTGTTGATGTTGGGCCAACGGCTTTTTGACCATCGGGCCAACGTTGGCCCAACGTCGGCAAGCCACCGGTGAAAATTATATTCTATGTATAGCATCAGCCAATCAGATGATGTTCATTGATAACTTTTCTGGTGTGAATTTTTAATGAGAATATTATTTTTATGTGTAAAATTGTTAAATGGTTAGTTAAAATTTGTGGCTCACTGAAATATGATTTTTAGACATCCCATAATAAATATTTTTTTCTAAGTTACCCCAAATCCCCTATTATTGCTCACCGTCATCTTGAATAAAAATCCGCCGTTGGCCCAACGTTGGCAAAATATAGACATCTAACCTGAGTGTTGGTTGGCAAGCCAACGTCGGCCCAACGTCGGCAAAATCTGCTGACCATGCGACCAATAGGCAACGTCGGTCCGACGGCGGAATGCTATCTGGGTAAATGACATCATACAGAAGCTTTCCTCCTTGGAGTGTTTTGAACGATCCTCCTCGGAAAAATCCACTGTGGAACCAGATGTCTGCCCCTAAAGGAGAATCCTTGCTCTCAATTCTCCTCAGCTGAGATAAAATTGTTGCCTATGGCCGGCTGTTTGGACCATATGACTAGTAAGTGGCTACTGATTGTAAAGACAATCCATCCGAAATTGTCATCTTCATCCAAGATGGAATCGTTGATCTTGTCCTTTTCTTTTAGCAGTGAAATTTGTTTTGAAGACTTCTTACACTTTGAACATTTTCGACTTAACTTCCGCTTATATTCTTCAGAGGATCCTGCACACAACAGGTAATCTTTGAAACCGTATGCCACCTTTGCTACATGCAAATCTCAATAAAAATGAATCTATGAAAATAAAATTTAAACCAATTTCTAAATACATCCTCACTGTTGATGGTCAACTAAAATAATGAAGTAAACCATGTGGTCATGTGACAGATTGGCGGCAGTATGGTCTACTGTAACTCTATGTCCTGGTTAAGGTTGTTATATATCCGTAAATTTGCATCTCTGCGTTGGCCAACGGGTTGGATGGCTCCTACAAATAGCTACTGCTAGGATATAGTAAGGGTATTTTGCTATAAAACATTGTGTTTGCTCAAAATATATTTATATCAATCTGATTTTTGGAATGTAAAATCAAGCAAAGCTATCACTTGAATATGGCCAGTTAGACCGCCCCCGCCCCCCCCCCCCCCCCCCCCCCCACCACCACCATCAAATTACATGTCATATTTTCAGGGAATTTGTAAAGATTAATTTGTTAGAAGAAATACATTTATTGTTAAATCTGTAAACGTCTGATATCCATCCAAGTTTACACCCTAGTTACCTGGCGTACATGACGTCATAGAATTAACTGCTTTATTAATATTATTAAAATCAATACAGCTTATATTATTTTTTCTAGACAAAATGAAGGTGATGAAAAGCAAGTCAGATCTGTTGGACGTATACAATGAGCTTTTGAAGCGACCCCAACACAAGGTAGCGAATTGCATTATGTCACTGTTACACGTGTCCATTACAGCAGACATAATTTGAGAATTTGTTGCTTTGGTCTTCTCAGTGTTATATTTTTTAAAATATATATATACTTCACAAGGGTTTTTCTAAATTTATTGTCTAAACTTATACGTGAATGCAGTTTTAGAAGTATAGGGAGTATAGGAATTTTCGTTTTAACTTTTGGGATCTTCTATTTGGTTCAATGGTTAAGGTTTTGGTCTAACAAAGAAGTGGCAATCTTCATCCACATTTAGGTGGTTTGAGCTGTCTTAACATCTCGTCCTCTCACATGAAAATGCAGGACAGTAGGCGAGTGAAATGGTAAGCCCAGTGGACTCTCATTTCTGAGTTAGTGTTCAAATCTCAACCTCACTCTCAACCTAAAGTATAAAATTTGCACCCACTGCCCATTGTGATATGACAGAGACCGTGTACAGTTCCCAACACCCACCAGATGAAATTAAAGTTTGACCTTTAAGAGGACATAGGTCAAATCAAGTGAATTACAAGAGAGCATATTCAAAGAAGCATTGCGGGTAATATTGTTTTTATTATCTTTAACATTTTCAATGGCACTAATATTATTCACAATCCAGATTACAGTTTAAGTCAATGCTAAAACTGGCATAGGGTCACCTTAGTTAAAGGGCAATGGAAACATGCACTTAACTTAAAGTATTTATCCAAATTGAATAACCAAATGATTTAGCAGAAAAAGTATGAAGTGGATGAAGGTGAGGTGACCCTATGCTAGTGTAAAGTTAACTTAGTAGATACTTAAACTGATCAATTTTAACGTAATTACTTATAAAAGTAAAGAAATGACTAAAAACACTCCAACCCCCCATCCAGTAGGGCCAGATGGAGGAAAGCTTGTTTCTAAACATGTCAGCCACCTGCTCACCACAGTCAACTGAATCAGTAATATACCTCCACACACAGTCCGACGTCCAGGTCCCATGTCTCTGGATGTTTTGCAGAGTCACATCATTATTGAAAGCAAATGTGGCACCTTAACGTCGGAATGAGTGGAAGGTGAAGCCAGTGCCAGCCAGACCCAATCTATCAAATATAAGATTAAGGTGCCGTCTGACTCTGGCATCAGTCAGAGGAACCCAACTATCAGCCACTTTATACTGAAAAAGAGGCAGATTTGCACCTCTGAAGGAGGGGTGAGGAGGAGGAGATTTGAGATAGCTGTAACAGGACACAATGGAGAACCAGATATCTTAGGAACAGTAATCAGTTTGACATCCTTGGCATACTGCATGGTTTTAGACCATTTGACTAATACTACAATTTTCCCTGACTTAAATATAACATCACCTTGAGCTAACTGCCTCAAAGGTGAAAATGAAGAAATTGAATGGGGAACCAAGTTAGACATTCTAAGAAACAAAAAGAATGCCAACAAGTACAAGCGCTTAAAAACTTGGCCCATATACGTAAAGTTACACTGCTCAACAACTTTAAGCAACAAAGGAATGTCAATAATTTTCTTTAATTTCACATTAATAGGAGCAGAGAGCTGTACTGACCTCTGATACTACTTAATTCGCATATCTTAAAAACTTGCCGCATCCAGACCAAAAATATTAAAATTTGCCCTAATGGCTGAGAGATAATTTGCCATAAGAGAGGGCTTGACCCTGTTGTAATTTGAACATTCCAGAAAACACAGAAGGTTAAATACAGTTACCTGGAATAGGTCCCATTCCATAAAAATTACAAATGCCAGGAAGGTCTTGAAGAGTGTAGCATACGCCCTCTTTGTAGACTCACAGAAAGCATTGAAGAGTCTGGAGGTGGCAAGGGTTGTAAGGTGTGAATCCAGTGGTCTGAGAGCTGAAAATACAGATACCTAAATCAACTGGTCAACATACAAGAGGTCCTTGGATACTGGGACCCAAGTTACAGGTTGGACCAATTGGGCCAATTTTTCATGATTATTTATTGTACTGTGCCATCTGGACAGCAAATCAGCCACTGGGTTCAGCTTGCCTGGAAGATGCACAACTTTAATGTCAATATTAAAAGCACTAAGCCACATAAAATATTCCTTGCATAGGTGGCCAATGTCTGATCACGAGTTCTACCAGTAGAAAGAACCGAAACCACAGCCTGGTTATCACATTTGATCATTACATTAAGATTAGCCCATTGGGCATGCCAAACTTTAACAGCTACCAAAATATTTATCATTTCTAAATAGGCAATATTTTTACTGGTCCATTCGTGAGACAATTGCATAGTATACACCTGGTGGTCATAGATAGCCCCTAGCCCAGTAGGGCAAGCATCTAGATGGACCAATTTACTGGGAACATGCTTGAAAAAAGTAACTCCATTATAAATAGGGAGAAATGTGTTAAACCTTCAAATCTTGCTTAAAATCTGTTGTAATAACAATATTTTCTTGTCAAAATTTTCACGTAATAAGCTGAACATTCTGTTCAGGAAAAAACGTGCATATTTAACACATTTAGCTACAAAAGGTGGCCCAAGAGGGACTGAAGCTCCCTCTTTGAATATGTGATCTTACATGACCACTGAGCATAGGTGAATTTGATACTTTCGAGCTTTTCAGGAGGTATAGATATGGACGGTTGGACTGTGTCCACCAGTATACCTGGACACACGACTTGAGAACTGGGAGGGACTAATTTCTTGGCACTGACTGTAAGACCTAATTCAGCCAAAAGTCCCTGCATTCTGACATAAGATCTGCGAATTTTAGAAGGTGTGGACACACTCAAAAAATCATCAATATAATTCCATATGACATGGTTTTCTTGGCTCATAATAAAGCGTATTGCGTCAGATAAATGCTGGAAGATGGAAGACCCGTGCTTGAATCGAAAAGGCAGAGAAAAATCCAGAAAACATTTCCCCCAATGAAGACCTAGCAGATCCAAGTCACCAGGGTCAATAGGAACATGGCCAAAAGCCCTACTAATGTCTACCTTGAAAATTTCGCAACCTTTGCCCAATTTCAACACTTTATTAATCATATTGTCAACAGATGGATAACTCAGTACAAAATCAACACCCAAATATTTATCAGAAGTAACACCAGCATTTACAGATTCCCCAATGGGCCAACTTAAATAAATGATGACCCTTCTATTAAGCGAATTCAATTTTTCACGGGTCATTTAAAAGGGCCCAACATAGATTTATTTTCAATTTCTTCCTTCAGATATGTATCCACATGATCCAGGTAACAAGTAGCACTTTTATGATTAATTTTGTCCGAGGTAACATTTAAATTTCTGGCATAATCTAAGGGAAAGCCATATTTTATGAGCAATGGCAACTGGCAGTCCCAATACTCTGTCAGATATTTACCTCGTACGTCATAATTAAGTTTTGAAGCCACAGGAATCTGTAGACCACTGTAATTATGCCTCCCGTCAAGTCTGAGTAATTTATGCAATTGCAATATATCATTGCACACAGAACCCTGATTTCTATCCATGACTCGGCTTCCTAACCCATAAATAGGAATAAAGCCGAAAGCAGGGCTATTCTGTCGCATGCATAATGCATTACCATCAGATTTCTTTGCAATTTGCATCTTAATATCTTTAAGGGAGGTATTGAGTTCCAAAGCGTATTTGTCACTGCCTGTGTTCGCACCACTAACTGCCTTTTAAACGCAATTGGCTAGCCTGCTCATTCAACCGAACACCCCCTTTCTTGTCTCGACTGGAAATATCTGTTGAATTTTTATCGACAATATGGGTCACAGGATTTAAGTTTTGAACGCCCGGGGATTTACAACTGTTATGGCCCCTTTGCACAGGATATCTACTCGACACACAACCAGTAAAATTATTCTTACCTTTAACCACCACCTTTCGACCATTTGTATGATTCACCCGAGTGTTATTCTGACACCTATTGACAGTTGGAAGTTCAACATTATGATCATACAGACCAGTATCAACCTCGTCCAGCAACCTTACAAACCTATTTTTATGTACAAATCTATTGTCAGTCGCTTGACAAACAGTGTTAGGTTGCACACTATTATCAATTAAAGTATATTGGTCCGTGACCTTCTTTGTATTGAAATACAAACCAGTTTTGGAACGAGAGGAATCACCATGCTGTACTGCAATTTTGCCTCCTTGTGGAGTTGCCCTACTCACAGTATTTTTAGTTACCTGCTCCCTGCACTCCAGTTGCTGGCTGGTACTTCTATCTACACTTTGCAACATTTTCCTTTTAACAACATCAGAATATGATACATTATCAGTACTACGTCTACATACAGATTTCAACCTACAAATATACTGTTCATCCAACAAATTTTTATGAACAAAGTTAGAGTTGTAAAAGTATCTTGTTTGAAAACCAGAAGTTAAGCCACTTTTGTAGTAAGCCTAGTTTTTTGTATTTTGTTTTTGAGTACAAGACTTACTGGCATGGGCACCCTCACAGACTTCATACACATGCCTATAGAACTGACCAGCAGATCTGTGACTACTTTGAAACTTACAGGTACCTTCCTGAAAGTACTTAAAATGAGACCATTCTTATTTCCCACAGATCTTGACTTCTTACCAAAATAATGAGTGGCAGAATTTTGAGGAGTGATATGTCTCTGGGCATGAGCCCTATGAATGCAATCAATCTTGTCCATATCTCCCCAATTTAACCTGTCCCCTTCCATGTTGTGAGCAAAATTTCATGGAAAGCCTTGGCTGTCTCCCCATCAAATTGCCAAGGTAGTCCAGCATGGAAGCCCTATTACATTCTTGTTTCTCTTCCTGAATACATCTGATGAACACTGCCATCCATTGAGTCATACTGAGGTCATCATACGTGGGCCTAGTTTTATTTGTACCAGTAAGTATGAAGTTCTGGGGCCAATCCACCACCCTTTTGACTGAAATCTCGCCAGGACCCCCCCTCTGAGACTTAACTCTACCTCGGGTAGCAGACTCATTCAAATTCCGTAATTCTGCCAGTCGCCTGTCCACCTCAGACTGTAATGTATCATTTTGCCTTAAGAAATCAATTGAAGGAATTTGTATCTACCGTAGCGTTACTGCAGGCTACCGTAGTCCCAGAATTTTTACAGAGGAATTAGAAGTACTCTGACCTGCTTGTGAGTTGCCCTGTTCCAGTGCTGCTTCCGTCCACTGCACCCTCCTGTCCATTGAATCCATTTTCTCCCCCAATTGCTGTAACTGCAGCAAAATCTGTTCGGATAACTGGTCGGATGTCGGATAAATGGGGTGCAGCGACTTCCACATCAGTAGAAAGGGACTCACCTTGGTCTTTAATCTGCCACTTCTTGCCCACCGGATGCTCATGCTGTAAAGAACAATTGGAACAATGATAGACTTTCTGCATTGTGAATGACTGAGCAATAAAACAGTTAACAAGAAAAATGTAGAATAAAATCGAATATAAAATAAGCTCAGTTCAAATTCATGTAGACAATCCAAATTTTTCAAAGAGTGTGGCGCCACTTCTTCACAAAGGCAGGCTTTTATAGTGGCCAGCAATGAAGCATGACCACCCACAATGCAACAACTGGTCTGGTGTCAGAACTGAAGCCGTTGACCAATACTGGTCACCAACCCAATGTAATACACTGAGCACTTTTATAGAGTTGAATGTCTATCCTAAGACAGACATCTAAAGTGCTAGAGCCACAAGCGAAAATTAAAAAAATAGCATCCACAGACAAAGCAGGTCGACCCCAGAGATGCCAGAGACAAGGGAGAGTTTAACAAGGTAAGCCTTACTGAAAAGGTATGTCTTGTCCTTGCTGCAAATGCCTTGGTTAGTAGTCGTTTAGACTACTGCAACTCTCTGTTTAGCGCTTTGCCATGTTTCATTCAGCACAAATTGCAAAGTATTCAGAATACCCTTGCTCATATTGTTACAAATCATAGAAAGTATGCTCACGTTACACTCATTCTGAAGCAACTCCACTGGCTTTAATACTCCTAAGATCTGGAACGAACTCCCTCATGATGTGTGCAGTGCAGCATCAGTTGTCTCCTTCAGAAAGAAGCTTAAAACTTACCTGTTTGCAAAAGCATATCTCCCATAGCCTCTCCTGTAACCCTGTGTCTCCTTGGTATGACCTGGCTATGTCCTCCGATTAATGTTAACTGCCTTGCTTTATGTTCAGTTTCGCCTTAGAGTCCATCAGTGATGGAAATTAAGCGCTATAAAAGTCGACATTAGATTAGATTCAATTCGTACCTTAAAAGGACAAAGAAACCTCTATTTGGATGTCCTTAGGGAACTCATTCCACAAATGTGCAGCATAAAATCCAAACTGATGGTTTTAGTGTACATTTGATTTGTGCAATGAAGACATGAACTGAGGAACCTTCAGTTAATTTCTGACGTGTTTGCTGACCAGGTGTTGTAAGTACTCAGTGCGTGAACAAAGCAGAATTGGCGTGGTTATAAGAATTGGTGAGGCTAAGCAAAATTCATTACTGTTTGTTAGGATTCTACCTGGGCTATTTTTACACAAACTGTTATTTTAAAATTGGATTTAGACATGTTTCGTAACAGCAGTCAAGCCGACTCCCTAGAACAGAAGTAAAGGCTTTCATTACAGCTTTACATGTAAGGGATATTCTGATTTGTTTTCCGAAGCAGCCACTAGATAAATTCTTAACAAGGGTACCAATTAAGAACCCGTCATGGAATCGCACTTGTGTCATCAGCATAGAAGTGTTTGGGCATCTTGAGGACTCTGCCATGCAGGGCTGTCTAAAGAGAAACAAGTATCAGTCTAGCCTAAGTACTTAACTCTGTGGCACACCTTACATCAGGACTAACAGGTCAGACAAAGTATAAGTAGATTACTTGATAGCAGTGGGATAAAATACAGTACAAACTGCTGTAATTCAGGAACAAAGACCAAGGGAAAAATTGAGTGTGGAATTTAATGCTGCTTAAAAGTAAAGCCACACAAGTGTGATTGGCTAGCATCAAGCCTTAAACAAGTAAACCATTTTAAGGGACAGCAAAAGGTGTCCTTCGAGTATCCCCTTTTGTAGATAGATTGGTGGGGTTTTCAAGGGTGTTGCTATCAATTTGTTGGATAACATGGATGATATGCTTAACCATTTTCGATATGAACCTGCGACTGACAGGATGGGAGTTTGTATGCTTAATTTTGTGCAAAGACTTTTTTTGTAAGAGAGGTTACAACAGCCATTTTAAACCCTGGTGCCATTAAACCCAATTCACTTTTATGGTAATTTATGGAAACAGCACATCGATTCAATACTTACCTAACAAACTTTGATTGAGTCCACAAGACAGGACATTGTAAGTAATTTCATAATTGTTTTGATGACATTTTCAGTGACTGCCATGATAATTTGTAAAGACAGTAATGGCACAGGTGGGAGATTTAGGAGTGATATTGTAAGTTGTAAACTGAGGATGTATTGGTTTTATCCTATCAGCTAAATCAGCAAATTTATTAGCAAGATCACTATTACTTCTATGTTCAGCCAGAATGAACTCAAAAGTCCTGTAAGAAGTGTGAATCAGCACATGCCACAATGTCGTGACTATTTCGTGTAATCATTGTTTGTGATGATCTTGCATATTTTAATCAGCAGCATTATGTAATTGCCAATCCTGGACCTGTTACAACTGAGCGGGCCCTCGTCTGGGTGAGACATCTTATTGACAACATACTGCAACCCCAAACTGTTGTTGCCACTGACGGACACATTTGCTGAAGCATGCCATGTCAGGAGAGTATTATCCCTTAAAGCAATGGTCATGTAATCATTCCCACCAACAATACAGCCTTGGATGTGAACAGGTTGGATTATTTCTAAAATTTAATATAGAAAGTTGAACACAAGAGATAAAACTTTGAGTAAGAACCAATGCAATTTAAAACCAGAATAAAATTCATAAGTATCAGAACCTACTTTACCTAAGGTAAAAACTTTACTATGCAGCAATCAGCAGTTAGAGAAATATGTTGAAATCAGTGAAAGTATGGCGCAAAAGTGAGAATAAGTAAGAATGAATCAGATTGAAAGTGAACAATGCTGAGTGATAATACTGAAAGAAAACATTTGTAACAAAATCAGCAATACAGAGAGGGAGTAATGATGGCTTCAAAGGTGATGGGGACATAAGAGAGCCTTTGAGGCATTACAATGTATCCGTAGATGGTAGGACAACACCATAGGCTGTGGGCCATAATATCCTTAATAGGGCATTATTGTCGAAATCCAAATTAGCTCCCAACTTTCTAAATCCATGGAAGCTCAGGCTTGCAAGACACACTTCAATGTAAATAAAAAATATTTTCACAGTGTCACAATAATGGGAAAGTAACGAAGCAGATAGGTAGTACAATGTGGAACATCTGGAGGGGGATCTAGGATTACAACAGAACAAAAATTGCCTTCCAGGGTAGAGTGATGGATTTTGCAACTGAGGAATTTGGATCATATGGTAGGCAGCATTGTCTTACAAAGGTTTGGTCCATTCGACCAAGACATGAGCATAGGGAGGGGGACAAAATAACATCTTGTCTGAGAAAATATTTAAATTTTGAAAATGAATCAATGGGGTGTTGTGTAAGACAACATAAAATGCCTGAACAAAAATGGTGGGATATGAAAGCTTGCTCTTAAAATTTTACTGATTTAAAAAACCTTAGGGTTAGGATAGTAAAGGGCATAATGAGAAAGGCCAGCATGGGGCCAGCTGACAAGCTCATGTATAATTAAAGTGACAAAATAAAATTTATGTTAGCTGTTGGTGGTGAGCTGACACTGTGTTTCATTCTACAGCAGGCTGCAAAAATCAAGGTAGTGGACTCTGGAGTTACATCTTAAATTATAAGGTCAAAGAGGTCAACAGGGATTCCCTTATTCTCTTTCAGATAAAATTTTGTTCTAATTCTTCATTTAATATGGGGTCAACAGGAGTGTCAGAATGAATTATAGGGAGCACATTAACCTTTGCATTCGATTTGCCTTCAGTAGAAATATTTTGATATCCAGATTATTACAGGCTGCTCCCAACCAAATATTTCTAACACAAAAGTACATTTGTTTTACAAGTGGTACCCACTTTCAATTCTGAACTATTATGACAGTGAAAGAATTATCATCAGAATGGATTATTCTACCATAATCTCAGGAGAATGATGACATCGATCATCTAAAGTTGGATGATCGCTAAAATGGAACCACTTTCCTTTTCTTCATCTTTACTACAGGTCATCAGGGAGGAGGCATTGTAAAGAAATAAGGAAAGTAAAGTTCACTTGCCTGAAAATGAAAATGGGACCTAACTATATCAACGAATTCAAACCTAGGTTTTATCTTCAAAATTAATGTCAGAAACTGGAAAGACTCGAAGATGAGGCAGATGGGCCACAATATGGCATGTTAGTGTTTACATCCACTGACTGTATTGGCAGTAATTCATTGAGATGTGTAATTCACTCCTTCCTTACTCTAAACACACAGCGTTAGAATAATGCAAATGATGTGTGTCATATGTTTGACAATCACAACATACTGGCAAAAATCTCGCACTTCATTGGCATACATTTGATCAGATGTAGACTTCTCAGTGCTGGTAATATGCTCAACAGTCTGTGTGTCCAACAAATTAAAGTTGTGTGGGGAAACCCATTTAAGGGGACATAACGCATCGGCGTATACAAATTTTGCAGCCTCAACAATGAGGGCCCAGCTTTCACAAACATCAATTAATGCAAATTGCTTGTCAAATGTTTGTCCATAACCTTGTCTCCTTCGGTGTCCACAGAACAGTAACCTAGTCCTTGTTAGGTGAAAGACTTCATTTCATACTGTAATATCCTCACGTATATCAGTTCTATTAATACGTGGGCTTCCCCTTTAGCTCAGCTGGTTAAAGAGCTAGATTTGTGTTTATATCTGTGTGCTATCAGAGGGCTGTGAGTTCGAGACACAGCAGAGCCAATCAATAATTTCTCTCCCTTCACACTACAATACTAAGGAGCTGTTTGATCCCTGCTGAAGAAATTTACACAAATCCATCCCATGGAGAGAGTCTCCATTCTTATGGTACTTACAGGGATGTAAATGTTAAGCAGCCACGGTTTGAGAAGCCTAAGTGTTCATGATCACTGCCTCAGAGAAGATGAGTCAGTTAATCGACCATTGAACCGTTTGCCACCATAGAATATGCCCCTCTCCCAATTCCTGCATGGATATGGCTTATGCACCAAGAATGACAGACCAGGACAGCGAACAGGTATATTATGTTTGTTTCAAAAGGGTGACAACATCTAAAGTGACATTTGAAAAAGTGCAATTAACATACTTCCAAGGTTTTTGGATCTTCCATCAAATCCTGCTGGCATGAACATGTTACATTTGTAGAATGAAGTGACCATTTTGGGAATGCTATACAGTGTGATCAGGGGTTACTGGAACTATGAAATTGTCTTGGACTGCTGGCCAAATTTCTCAGCTTTAGTTGCCAGACCCTTGCAGCTACACCCCAGAAGTACCAAGGTCAGCCAAAAAAAAATTAAATTATTCATTCAAAAGAAATATGTGACACATAATTATAGAAATAAAAACATTATACTTCAAACATTTTTGCATTTTTTTTATTTATTCATGATTAACATTCTGTATGCTGCTCCAAAGCTTTGGAAAGATTGATGTGGTATAAGTTGAAATTTTCATGAAGCATTTTTTTTTCTCGCGAAAATTTCTATTTTTACAGTACACAGTATATTGAAAGTTTTTCTCTTATTTAAGGTAAACACTACTTATTTCATCATATATTTACAGTTTGCAATCCAGATTTTCGAAAATATGCTTTAAAACTTTGACACTTCACATATTCTAGTTGAAAAGACACATGAAGATAAAGTTGAACCTAAACTTTTAAACCTTGAAATTTCTGTTTTCAAGCATTTGAAGTTAACATATTTTCTTATTTATTTTTGCCATTATTATAGGGTTTACAGCCATATGGGGCTTTATTGCAATATATAATTGTAGTCTAATATACAAAATATGCAATGCCTTATTTTTAGTTCAGACAAGTCTACACTTATGGAGATAAAGAGACACTGAAACAACTTTTGCTTTGTGACGAATTGCTTCCATGGAGTGACTGCATTACATTTGATGGTACAATATGGCATTAAACATATCACATATCACTTGTCCGATTAAATCTGTTGTTTTATGAGTATAATCTTCAATTATGTGAAAATTTTGGAGCATATGTCTAAGTTTAAACCCTAGACGAGAAAACAGACAATCCTTATCCTTTGGTCTTGGACTACACTGATTTCTCCTTCCTTGTGATAAAATTTTCAAATATGAACCACTCAAGTAGTTTTCCTAATGTATAAGAATAACATATTAGTCTAGGCCAAACTGTTCAGTCCTGACCTCACAAGCTCCGTGCGAGTCCAAAATATGTTACTCGTACAGACTCATTTGTGTCTCAAAGCTTTTTGGTAGTATCCTTTATGCTATGTAAATGTGAAAAGGCAATATTTATGTTTAGATATGCCACAATCCCCACAACATCCAGAGCCTTTTCAGCACATAGCAGATTTTAAAATATGATTGAAAGACCTGCCATTAGAGGGGTGAAGGGGATGGATAATTTTTAAACTAGCACGTTTTGGAACAAAATAACTTGGGAGTGAAGCATAAAACCACTCAGAACTGTGTCAACATCCCTTTATTTGTGCAGTCTGTTTGTTCAAATGTCAGTTTTAGGATATCAGTTCACATTAGTTGATTGAGATTCTGCACATGTTGCAGCATGTTGCAGGAAATGAATTCACATTCCATAAGGCTGTCATTTCAAAATAGTCATCCATTCCCACAGACAGCAGTATGATTTTTGGTCATGGAGAGTTGAATACAGTGCAAGTTGGTCTGCAACTAGCATCCATTATTTTCCTCCACTCTCACTTCACAACTACCATTTTGTGATTGTTTGTTGAAAAAGGAAAATAGTCTGAATAAACTTACTTCTCTGTTTAATAGTATGTGGGAAAGAGACGGAGACTGTTATTAAATAGTGCAAGACAATTGTCTTTATCAGTACTATGTGCCCAGAGATAAGACGGCAATTTTAAATCTAAATATGTAAGTATTCCATTCATTATAATCAGATTATGTCATGGATAAAGTGTAGTGTTTAATGTGTAGAAAATAGGTTTATATTCAATTGAAACTAACCCATTTGCAGCTATTATACAGTATCATATGGGAGTCACATATTTCCCTAAATAGACAATATATTAATATAATCTGATATGAAGAATCCTATGATTTTATTCCTTGCTCCTTCTCTGCTCTATTTCAGTAAAGATTTGTTGCCAAAAGGCTTTCGATTGGGTCCTATTGAGAGTAGACATCTAAGTTACATTCGTAACATTCTGAAACAAGATACAACTATACATTCTGGTGATTTGTCTGATGAATCACAAGAAATATTGCTGAAAGAGTCTTTCACCGGCTGTTTGTACAATGTAGATGGTAAACCTATCAGTTGGGGGTTTGCTGACTTGTCTGGAGAAATATTGGATGGATTTACAGATCCAGTTTTTCGTGGGCAAAGGTTTGGCAAAATTGTCAATATGCACATGGAACAAGAAGCTCACAGATTTGGACAGCCACATGTACACAGGCTAGTTGCAACTGACAACATGGCTGCACAGTTGGCAGCGAAATCATACCTGAAGCCTTTGCCACAAATAATAATAAGTTTTCATTATGTGCCACACACTAAATGTAAATATTGACTTTGATTTATCTTTGATTGCAGATTATATCACAATATTCTGGTGGGGGAGATAGCAGCATTCAATACTTATTGGTTGATCAATATTCTTTTAATTTTAATGACTGGAGGTTGATAGTTTTGTTTATATGCATTACTTCTATTGTGTACTGAAAATGTAATTTAAGTCAATAAAAATAATAAAATAGGGTCAAACATGCATTTTGTTGTAAGTTGCTTCCCACAATACTTGTGTTAAGTGGGGTAAAATATTTAAAATGAAATATCAGTAGCATTCTGTCCAGTCAGACAAGTTAGTTTTGCAAAATTCTATATTTTCCAAGGCCACACGACAGTATTTGAAAAAGGTGGTAGGAGTATGTTAAAATGTCAGTGATTTACAGTTTTATACCCTTGATTATGCTGGCAAATACATGAATTTTACAAATGTTTAAAAACCCATTATTAAGAAAATATAACAAAAATATATGAACATAGAAGAATAAAACTTCTTATGACTGATTAAAGAAACACCAAAAAGCCAACATAATGGGGCAAGTGATGTAAATTAGCCAGTGGATGTAAATTTGTTTTTCTGTCAATTTTACAGCACAAATATGGCAAAATATGATATAATTTTGTTAAATACAAATAGATGGAATAAATATGTATTGCAGCACAAAATGTTATCATCCATTTGTTTAATATTTTACTGTTTTAAGCATATTTTTCAATAATGCACTCTCACCAGTGACTTCAAATTGTGTAAGTTATGGAAATGTTAGCAAGAACATTTTAAACCTCTCTTGCATAAAGTTTGAAAAAGGTTTATTTATGTTAACAACATTTTTTTCTCTAGAAAAGATGTAAAATTATAATTTAATTCAAAATTTAAATGATATGTCAGGTATTATGCTACAGTTTTTTTCAAAAATTGGCAAATTTACATCGATTACAAAAATAATGGATTTTTTGTATGAAATTATAACAGCTCCCTAAGTGAATCCGTGTCTAGGTGAGTTGATTTTTTCCCAGTTTTGGATAATCAAGGGTTGGAATATATTTATTAAAACAAAAAAAATGTGACTTTGATGTATCATAACAAAAAATACAAAAATTGGCGAATTTTTATCACTTGCTCTATATGTTACATCGACCAATGTATGTAAAATTTTCTGGCTCTACAAAAGTATCATCTGTCCCAGATGTAAGAATGTTTGATATAATTCTACACACTACAAAGTAAAGGTCCAATCCTTTGAAGAATTTTGTGTTTTGCAAGTCCTATACTTAAATTGAATTATATTGTTTTGTATTTATACTCAGTGTTGTACATCTATACTCAACATCTTATCCTACTTACTACAGAATTCAAAGATCCATTTGGCTTATCCTGACAGAACAATCAGAGTCCTAGGTGTCTTGTGACAGATATTGCCACTGTCTTAGGTTTGACCATTTATCAGCATGCCTTAGGTTCTTAAACTGTCACCAGGATAGAACCCCATAACAGAGGACTGCCATTTTAAGAGGTATCAGAGTCACGGTGTAACTGTACCTAGGATTAAACCTTGGTCCTCAGTGATCCGAGGAACATACAACCACAAACCCCAAAATAAAGTTTATTCATTATTCCTGTATATATTCTTAACATATGCTGTAATCACTTAATCCTCATATATGTCCATGGATGTGGTAATTATTTATGTTGAAGTATGTGTGTGATTCACCTCTTTTATCTGAAGTATGGATTCAGTTATTGAATCTGTGTATGTCAAAATACTCACCACAATTTGATTGATGTATTATAGCTATCAATGTATATCCTTTCTTAGAAAAAATAGTTTTTAAATGGGTGGAAAAAGAAGTGCATAGATGCTGTAGTAATACTACAAGAAGTAATTCCAGCAACTACAGATGGCAGGAAAAAAGAAGCAGAATTGTGTATCTTCTGTGAAACCAGGATTATCACCTGTAGCTATCATATTGGCCCTTCCCCAATTATGTGGAGATATTTAGTTAAAACTTTTTGCCAATCTCCTTTGGCATGGCACTCTATAAATCAGCTAGAAACAAATCACTGACATCATCTCAACACAACTGTTGGGTCTACTGGCATAAGCTTAGCTGGAGTGGTCCATCTGTCACTGTTGATACAAGCTCAAGTGTTGGGCTGAAAATTTTTAAATAGGGTAGAATATTACAGTGTACCTCAACTTGATTAAGACTTTCTTTCAAGTGTTCGATTTGCTTGGTTAATTTCTTATTCATTATCCACCATTACAGCTCTCCTCCCCCTCATATTTGGATCAAAGGTGCAATGGAAAAATGCTTAAGCAATTTCTGTTAGTCAACAAATTCAAGGCAATCAGATTAATCAGATACCTACAAAAATGCCAAATCTATTCGACGACAGTTTGAACGCATCTGGCGTAAAAACTCCCCTTAACCGTGCAAAGCCGCGCAAACAAATTGCCAGGTGTAATTCACTTGCCAATAAAGACAAAGCCACATATTACAGAGCTCTTGTTAATGAAAACGGTGATGACCCTAAAAACCTATGGCAAGTTCTGCATTCTGCCTTACACAGTATCCCTGACAAGGTTCTTCCATCAAATAGTTCACAAAAAAATTGGCTGAACAGTTTGCCGCATTTTTCACCAATAAGATTGCTGAAATCCGAGAGTCTTTTTCCAGTTCTTCATCTTTTTCCTTGCCATCTCCGGTGAATCTGCCAGGGCTTGTCAAATTTGATGATGTCTCACCTGACGATATTGCGAAGGTAATCAAAAATTCACCTACAAAATCCTGTCTCCTGGATCCTTGGCCCACTTTCCTAGTTAAGGATTGCCTTGATATACTGCTTCCTTCTATCACAAAACTTGTGATTTGTTCTTTGTTGGAAGGTGCTGTCCCAGATGGCTTCAAAAGTGCTGTTGTCACTCCATTGATAAAGAAATCTTCTTTATCAAAGGATGAACTAAAAAACTATCGCCCTGTGTCTGGGTTGAGTTTTATCTCAAAACTCGTTGAATGTGTAGTTGCCTCACAACTCAGTAGACATGTCTCTCTCCATGGGTTGAAAAACGAGTATCAATCTGCCTATAGACGTAGCCATTCAACTGAAACAGCTCTTTTGTCTATAAAGAATCAGATTCACCTATCTCTAGCCAGAGGTGAGGCCACAGCTGTGGTGTTGCTTGATCAATCTGCAGCGTTTGACACCATTGATCATGACAAACTCCTTGATTGCTTAAGAAATGGTTCAGTGTCGGGGGTAGATGCCTTGACTGGTTCAAATCATACCTTTCTGATCATACCCAATGCATCAAGATTGGTTCTGTTCTGTCTGAGGCTAGAAAGCTTAAGTTTGGTGTGCCACAAGGTTCAGTTCTTGGTCCTATTATTTTTCCGTTGTATACCACACCTTTGAGCAAAGTAATCTCTAAACATCCAGATGTCAAATTTCACTTTTATGCAGATGACACACAGCTGTTTATTCACCTCAAACACAAAAATGCAAAAATTGCCTTCGATTGGCTAGGAAAGTGCCTCAAAGATGTCAAACTATGGCTGTGTGCAAATAAACTGAAGCTGAATGCTGATAAGACCGACTTTATTATATTTGGGGCCAAGCCTCAACAAGAAAAGTTAAACCCATTCTTTCCAGTAAATATATTGGGTGAATCACTGATACCTTCAGATGCCGTTAAGAATTTGGGTGTCTGGTTTGACTCAGACTTTTCCTTCACCAAACATGTTAAAAATGTATGTAAACTATGTTTCATACAGATGAGGGATCTTAGACAAATTCGACAGTACTTGACTCGTGATGCTGCTTGACTACTGTAATTCCTTGTTTAGGGGTCTATCTGTTGCTAGCCTACGCAAGCTACAATGCACAGTCTGCCCAGAATTGTTTGCAGAACCACATGTCTTTCTCACACCACTCCACTAAGAAAAAGCCCTTCATTGGCTACCCATAAGGCACCGTTGCATCTTCAAGACTGCCTTGTTGGTATATAAATACCTACATACTAACTGTCCAAAATATTTCAGCCCATTTCTCAAAGTTAGACAATGTGCCTATAATACTCGGTTGAGTCTATCTGATGGTATAATTCTACATGTTCCTCAATACCAATCATCTATTTACAAATCCACAAAGCAGTTTGGTCTAAGCTTTGCATATGATGCTCCCAAAATATGGAATGAACTCCCTGATGATGTACGATCTGCCACTTCTATTGCTTCCTTCAGAAAAAAACTTAAGGCATACCTATTCTGCCAAGCTTATCCTCCTTAGTATTTTCCATCTCATATGGCGTTCTCCGTGATGTCGACCATAGCTATGGATAAGGACAATGATTTTTGTAACTATGCTTATGATGTTGCGCCTTAGAGTCTGTCACTTCGGCAGAGATTAAGCGCTATAAAAGTTGAATTGGAATTGGAATTGGAAGGCAACATTCCTTCTCTTCCACTGGCACAGCCAAGTACCTTGCTGCGTTGTTCCTCACTTTTTTCTCTATATTGTTAAAGCAGATTAATGGGGTTGTATTTTATGATGTTAGACCAATATCAGCTGATCTTCCTCTTGACGCATGTCTAACGGGTTTGGGATGTGTGTATGGTCATCAATGTTATGCCCTACCCCTCCATAAAGATTTTAATAATTATACCATAGTCCATCTCGCGAAATTACATGTTTTAGTGGCTGTCAAAATATGGGCTTATCAATGGACTGATTGCAGGGTTCAAATTCAATGTGACAATATGGCCGTGGTAGAAGTGCTTACTTCTGGCAAGACTAGTTACCTGTGTTAGAAATATATGGTTATTCTCATCATTGTATAATATTACTTAAGAGGTTGATCATATACTTGGTAGAGATAACACAGGCAATATATATCTTATTGGATATCCTCATTGGATACCAACACATATTGATTTGGCATGTCTAAATTATGATATATAGTTGTAGGCACTCTTTCAGTGACAGCTCAGCTGACCACCAGGGCGTTTGCGCATTTATTCCAAGCCTTCAGACCAGGTACACAGAGATGCTATTCTAGAATGTTTCATGACTTCCCCAGCTTCCTAGTGGTGGCTGGGCTGTCACTGCAACAGGTAGATACTTCAGTATTACTAATTTTTGTGGAATATCTGCAAACTCACAACTGCAAAGTAGCTGCAATCAGTAATTATGTGGCTGCTCTCAGGGCCTTTTTTATATTCTATGATTTGTCCACTGTTCTTTTTAAAGATGAGAAGATTCAGTTATTCACTAAAGCACTCAAGCTTAATAGACCCCTAATGTTAAAGAATACTCCTATTTTCACAGAGCAAATTTTTGCCCAAATTGTGCAGGTTTGTATCATCTAGAGCATCCTCATGTCTTTACCACTGTATATCTGCTGGCCTTTTTCTCATTAGATTGTCAAACATTGTTCCACACACTAGAACTTAGTTTGATTATACTAAACATCTTGCCAGAGGGGATATTATATTTTTACCTACAGTAGCTATTGTCCTCTTGATATGGTCTAAGACCAATCAATTTAGGGATAGGGTTGATACTATCCAGGCGCCCTTTTTACCCGGTTTACCCTTATGTCCAGTCATAGCACAGTAATGATTGCACTTATCCCTGGATCTGATAATGACCCACTTTTCGCTACTTATGCTCATGACTCATTATTACCACTAACAAATAGCATGGTTAGAAAGCATCTGAATAGGGTGCTTGCGCTCTTTGGCTTGCAAAATGATGGGTATACATTTCACACATTCGGGAAGTCTGAGGCCTCCTGGGCATACAAGCATGGGGTTGCTATGGAAGCCATTAAATATCAGAGAACATGGATATCAGACACAGTCTGGCATGATAGACATTCATGGTCCCCTGCTTTCTCTGCTTTACTTTCAGTGTTTAGACAGCACCTACTCTTGTGATGGGTGTTTGGGTAAATCGGATCTCTAATGCTTTGATTAAATCTCTAATGATAATATGGATACTTCATGTATTGTTACTTGGGGGTTTACTCTTGATGGTTACTTGATATAGATATTTTGCAATTGCCTGGGTACTTTAATGATGCCTTTGCAATTGCAATGCTACACATATAAATCAGAGTATTCAGTAGGTTATGCATTATAACATACTCTTCTAGTTATGATGGACTCCTATATGTAAATTGACTTGCTATAAACTCAGTATTAATGCAGTTGGTGAAATTCATTAGTCATGATGAACTATTATATGTAAATAGATTTGCTATAAACTGCTAAGTGCCTCAGTATGTTGGTTCTCATTGGACTTAGCCAGAGATATCAATAATCATATAGCATACCACCTCTAATAAGAACCTCAACCAATCACGGGGACCACGGTAGCAGAGTGGTACAACTCTGGCCTCCCACCTCTGAGGCCGGGGTTTGGTTCCCGGTATGGCCTCAAGTGGGAAAGCTGATGGAAGCTGATAGTTTACATTACAGATCTCTGACGAACTGTATGTACTGGTTTCCTCTGCCCTTCTAACTACCCATCGTGATATGATCTGTACAGTGTTGAAAGCAACGTAAAACCCCAAATAAATATATAAAAATCAACTTTGAGATAGGCCTCTTAGAAATAGACCCAGTAATTGATGACAAGTAATATGTGTTGGAGTACAATGACTTCTATAAGAGCCTCAGTCTTTGAGCTGAGGAAGGAGAAGAGAGCATGAATTAGTATGAAGGGGGAGAGCTTTGCTGGCTCTCTTACTCAAGAGCATGTGTTGGATTGTAATTGTGATTATGAAGGAGTAATCATGTGTTTCACTTCTGTCATTATGGTGACCCTGGACCTCTCATAAAACCAGCCAAGCGAGTTCAGACAGAAGTGGACATACTGTACACATGTAAATCATCAACATTTTATCTATAGAAAAATGAAATTTTGTAATTTTACTACTCTCAAGTATTAACTGCAAAGAGAACTGCTTCATAATAATCATGCATATAATAGGCTTGCTATTTAAAGAATAGAACACTTCTTTCTGGGCAATTTCCCAATTTATGCCTGAGGGCCGATACATCACCACCCCAATACAATTAAATATTAAAAATAACAATCTTCAAAGTTGATCTTGTGAAACAAGGTAAAGGTCAAACGAGAGGTCATTCCCGAACTTGACAAAAGTAGGTCAGAAGTTAAAGGTTGTGAGAAAAGTAATAAATTAAATTATGTGAATAAAATTACTAATGATAAGGCTACTAGCCATAATATAAAAGAGGAAGAAGACCACTAAACCGCCAAGTAGTGAAGAAGGGATCCTAAAGGCATCATAGGCATTTTGCAGCATGAAAGCCAGTAAAATAACATGGTTTACCTGTAATAGATGCAGCCCAGAGGCCACCAAGAAGCCACAGAAATCTTTAAACATATGTAGATATGTTTTCTGGGTAGCAGGTCGGAAAGTTTGAAGTAACCTCAGAGCAGCACTGGTGGCCAACTGGGCTGTAGCAAGTGGGAAATCTACAAATAGAAGAAATAAAAATAACAGGTGAAAGTGAAATCTGTCCAGCAGAAGTCAGGCAAGAGTTGCCTAAGTTTATATTCTGGGTCAGAAGTGATAGTCCACCTGGAAAGCAGGTCAGCAACCCCATTTATAGTATCAGGCACATGAATAACTATAATATCAATATTAAATAAAGCAGTAATAAGCCAATATTTCTGTCACAAGTAGCCAGAAAAGCATCTCTGGTCTTACCTGATTTCAAAATTTTCACCACTGCCAAATTATCACAGTTAATTTTTATGATTTTATTAACCCATATTTTGGCCCATACTTTGAGAGATGCCACCACCACATGAACCCATAAGGCAAAGGCAGTGCATGAACCATATTACCAAAACATGCACCCAAGCCAGATAAAGAGGCATTCAGGTTAACTTCATGACGTATTAGTTTATTGTCATAGAAAGTAACCCTATTGAATTGGTGTAAAACACTGGAAAATATTCATATCTGGTAAAGTAATGAAATTATTTTGCACATGATCTCTAAGAATTTGCAACATTCTGTTAAGAAAAATTCTAGCAGGTCGTATATATATTGTTATATACAACAAAGACCCTAGAAGTGATTGAAATTGGTTTTTAGTGAAAATTTTCTTAGAAGCCCAATCATGACATAACTGTTTAATTACTAAAGTTTTTCATGTGGGATTGAAAGAGTGTGTTCGACCGTGTCGACTTGTATCCCAATGATGAATTCCCAGCAGATGAATGTTGCCCGGATCACCCGGATGTGCCTGTAGGCCCTACTATTGTCGACCTTGTAGATTAAAGCTCCTGCACCAAGTTTTCTCAATTCTTGAGTTATATCAGCAAGTGAAGGATATTTAAGTAAGTCATTTGATCCTAGATAAATATTCTTGCAAACTGCACAATTAACTGAGGCATTTTTTGGCCATCTAAGATTTACAACAGTGCGCCTATGAACAAAAAGGACCATAAAAGGCGCCATATTTCAGTTCTTCAGAAATGTACTGATCAAAATGTTGTTCATGTTCAATTGTAGAGGTATGGTTTACCTCAGTACGGAAGCCTATAAGGGTCATGTTGAAAAAAAAATTAAGTCGTAATTACGACTTACACAAGTCGTAATTACAAGATACTAAGTCGTAATTACGACTTATGGAATTTTTTTAAAACCAAAAACAAGAACTCCTAAGTCGTAATTACGACTTAGTATCTCGTAATTACGACTTATGAATTTTTTTTAAAACCAAAAACAAGAACTCCTAAGTCGTAATTATGACTTATGAATTTTTTTTAAAATAAAAAACAACAAAATTGTCTCGCAATTATAGCTTAAGACTGGGTTACATTGGGATGAATTTAAAACTGCGATGGAGGTAGCTAATGCAGAATAAAGTTACCAAACATTTTTCCTTTATAACACCAATCTATGCTAATAGAGGGTGTGGAGTTTGTTCAGAGCTAAAGCTCTAAGTTGGGCATGATCTCCCTTAGTGGTCAAGTGGGTAACACATTTGCCTGGCACACTGTTAATTAGGGGTCAAGCCTGGGTCAGGGAGATACATAGTGACTCAGATGATCACTATAATGGAGGTCCATGTTATTGGGCCCTTTCCCCAGTGACACCTAAAAGAACTTTGGAGACGTTGATAATTAGTCATCTCCAAGCCTCTGTCTCTGTGACCCAATCTTAAGTTATAATTGCCAGACAATTTTGTTTTTTGTTTTAAAAAAAATTCACAAGTCATAATTATGTGATAGTAAGTCGTAATTACGAGTTAGTAAGTCGTACTTACGAGATAGTAAGTCGTAATTACGACTTAGTATCTTTAATTACGACTTGTGTAAGTCGTAATTACGAGATAATATTGTTGTTTTTTGTTTTTAAAAAAATTCATAAGTCGTAATTACGACATAGTAAGTCGTAATTACGACTTGTGTAAGTCGTAATTACGACTTGTGAATTTTTTTTAAAACAAAAAACAAAATTGTCTTGCAATTATAACGTAAGATTGGGTCCCATTGGGACGATTTTAAAACAACGATGGAGGTAGCTAATGCAGAATTAAGTTAACCAAACATTATTCCTTTTTAGCACCAATCTATGCTAGTAGAGGGTGTGGTGTTTGCTTAGTGCATCAGCTGTAAGTTGGGCATGATCTCCCTCAGTGGTCAAGTGGGTAACACACTTGCCTGGCACGCTGTTAATTCGGGTTCAAGCCTGGGTCAGGGAGATACATAGACAACTGCCTACACTCCACAAGTTACCCACAACCCTCACCCAAAAATAAACCACATTCTAGGGTTGTGGGCATACCATTGTAAAAGATAGACAATGGAACACCCACTTTAGCCTAAGCAAGTAAAATTAGGTCAGGCAATATGGATGTCTATGGGGCTCTATGACTAGTTAATAACAGGCTACAGTCAGTGCACAATTTTGAGAGTGTAATCTAGTTGTTTAATGTAATTGGCTCTAACTGAATGTTATTAGTGAGTGTTCTGTAGGTTGGTAGTACTGGCTACTTAGGTTGAAGTTGGTTAGAGTCACTTTCCTACCTTGAGTATATGTAGCAAAAGATTTTATGGTCAGCTAGACAGTTGCCTTGTCCTGTCAGTCATGCCCTACTTAGTTAAAGTTATTTAGTTAACATCCACATCAACCACTCAGGGTCATACTGGGACTATCACATTTACAATAGAGAGAGACAGAGGCTTGGAGATGACTAATTATCAACGTCTCCAAAGTTCTTTTAGGTGTCACTGGGGAAAGGGCCCAATAACATGGACCTCCATTATAGTGATCATCTGAGTCACTATGTATCTCCCTGACCCAGGCTTGACCCCTAATTAACAGTGTGCCAGGCAAATGTGTTACCCACTTGACCACTAAGGGAGATCATGCCCAACACTCAATTTTGTTGTTTTTTGTTTTAAAAAAAATCACAAGTCGTAATTACGACTTAGGATCTCGTAATTACGACTTGTGTAAGTCGTAATTACGAGATAGCAAGTCGTAATTACGAGATAGTAAGTCGTAATTACGACTTAGGAGTTCTTGTTTTGGGTTTAAAAAAAAGTTCGTAAGTCGTAATTACGAGTTAGGATCTCGTAATTACGACTTGTGTAAGTCGTAATTACGAGATAGTAAGTCGTAATTACGACTTAGGAGTTCTTGTTTTTGGTTTTAAAAAAAATTCATAAGTTGTAATTACGAGTTAGGATCTCGTAATTACGACTTGTGTAAGTTGTAATTACGAGATAATATTGTTGTTTTTTGTTTTAAAAAAAATTCATAAGTCGTAATTACGACATAGTAAGTCGTAATTACGACTTAATTTTTTTTTTCAACATGACCCTTATAGGCTTCCGTACCTCAGAAGAGATAAGCTAAGAATCGCTATTGAAATCCAAAGGGAACCCATACTGTATCAGATCAGGGAGTTGTTTATCACAATATTGAGATAGATATGACCACCATTTATCTGGATTCAATTGTGTCTTTACAGGGATACAACAATTTTAAAAAATTAGAACCTTGCTTTGACGAATTAGCTTATTAGCTTGCCATATATCAGGTAAAGAGCTCCATTGAATCTAAGGACCCTTGTATGTCTACAAATTGGTTTTCTGAATGTAACCAAAATCACTGCCATTCTGTTCAATGTATGCATTGTAGTCTGCACATTGAAACCTATTTAGCCAGATCTCTACAGGGACATTTTTTACTTGATCACCAATAGTACTTGCATTAATTTGCTCTTCCGCTGTCTGTACATGTTTCATTATATTATGTGGCTCAACTACTGTATCAATTTGAATTTCATCTAAATTTAATTTTCAAAACCTGAATTTTGACTTCCATAGTGGTAACAGGCACTTTTGATGCAAGGACATTTACTTTTTGATCATTGGTACTATATTTGAAGCATGGCTTTTTGGTAAATAGGCCAAAGTACAGTGTTTTGGTTTCGATGCATTTGATGGTGAAAGTGAAAAAATATTCTCTACAGACCGTTATGACATTGCATCTTCATGCACAGACAAAGCATTGAACCGATTACTCTGTTATAGGGGCCACAGATGAAGTTATGAAGTGATTTCTGGCCATAGGTTTATGCCTAGCATGTACTTGTTTATCATCTGCATGGACAAAGTTATCAGAGTGTTCAGTGAAAGACCCTATGCATGCAGAAGCAGCAGCGTTTCAAGTTGTTGGTTTGTTGATTCTAAGAAAGTATTTGACTTTCTTGGCATTTGCATTCCTGTCAGGGGCTTGGAGGATGCAGGCAGCCGAAACCAGAAATTGTCTTTGCAATGTTTGCAAAAGCATTTCCTGTTTTAAACCAATTGGAAATTGTATCTTTATCTGCTGATAATTCCTTGAGTATAATTTCCGTATTACATGTAGTTGTATTGGACCAAATATACCTGGTAGTTGTGTATCTGTTGGAATGGCCATCCACTTCGAGCTTTACTCGTTTTTGCTTGTTTGCTTCTAGTTCTACAATCAGTTTCAGCATGTGCATTTTTTTTCCCTCTTTTTAAAAAGCAAATGAACATATGTGCTTGTGACGCACACCTTTTGTCTCATGAGTAGCGAAATAGTTGCAAGAACCTTGATTGTAAAAAGTACAGGGCATGGATTTGTGCACTTTTGATTTCTTGGTATTTCCATTCTGACTTGAAGCAGTTGGTACAATATGCCACTGTGCATGAGCTTTTCTAACACTATCTAGTAAATGAGTCTGTGTATAATCAGAGATCTCGCCTTGTTCCATTCTACATAAGAGCACTGCATGGCTTTCTTTTGCTGCAGACCAAGAAAATCATTTGAATCATCCCAAAGTGCTATCAAATAGTCAAGCATAGCTTCCTTATTTTTTTATTTTTTTCCTGATCTAGTGTAGTTATGGTCCTTTTTATTTGACAGAGTCTGTGACAGACTAGGGGACTTCGGTGGTGCAGTATAAAGACACTTACCTCCCACCTTTGATGGCGTCGGTTCAAGCCTCAGATCCACCATTACATAAGGGGCTAGCACCTGCCTGCTAATGGCTGGTAGGTTTCAGTGACATATGATGACTAACTGATGTGCACTGGTTCCCCCAGCCATGAACTACTTGACTCAATATAATCCTGACTGTTGAACTTACACAAAAATAAAATCAAGAAAAATTTGTGACAAACTGTTTAGGAGAAATTTAAACACTTCTGATATTGATTCTGATTGAGGGATTGCTTGTTAATCTGGATCGCAACCTATACAATCACACAGTTTAGAAATGCATTTGTAAGGGCTTAATGTAAACACGTGGACAAAGTGGTGACCCAAACAAAAAAAATAAAGAGGCATAGGTTGCTTCACACAAAATTGTTTTCTTATGTTAAAATGGGAGCTGTGTGCGGTGAATTTATTAAACAAAACAACCTCCTGAATAGTGACCACCTTTGAAAACCGGTGTAATTATTACCACTACATTTTGAACCATATAATTTTCAGACATAGGGGTTGCTCTTCTGCTCTGTGAAAACAGCGAAATTTTATCCAGCTGAAGCTGGAGAATGATAGTGCAAGGGACAAAGGTGACCAATGACAAATTGGGTCAAGACAAACAAGAAAAATCTTACTAAAACAATAATACTCGAACCTATGCACTTGCCACTGAACTTGAATAAGTAATATTGTGTGTCCAGTGGAAATATAATTTGAATGCGACTCCTTGCCATGTATGATGTGCTTCAGAAAATATCAATTAAACAGATAATCATTAGTTTGATCCCGAACACTGCCAAATTTTCATTGATGATACCCTTGCTCAAGCTATCAGCACTTCGATTCCTCTCCCCATAGAGTGATAGTGTTTGTATTTTATCTCAGAAGAGATATGGGTTGGTGGTGTGGTGTTGTATATTTTCATCTTCATTTAACTTTAAAAGTCTTTTGTTTCAGAATCTGTTTAGGAGAGAAAGGACTGTATTCCGCCAACCATGAAACTGGTTGTTGATACAAAAACCATACACTTTGTTACACTTCAGTGTTCGAAATTTGTACAAAAAAGTTAATTGGTGTCTGGCTTGTAAACTTGGAACGTTAGAAACTCTATCCAAAAGTTGCAACTTCTATTGAAACAAGATATTTGTAAGATTTAAAAAAGAGAAAATTTTCATAAAAACTGCACTGATTTGTTTTGATTATTGGTGTTGAACCCCATATACAGACTGTCCATTTTGACAGACATGGCATTGATCAGATAGTTTATTTTATTTTCACATGGTGGCCCTTAAATATGATGGCGACATTTGAAAACATCTTGTTTTTAGGGGGGATCAGAGGGCAATCGAATTCTATGATATTAACAGAAACAGGATTAAGCTTTAGGGTTTAAATCCTGTTCAACTACTTGGGATATATAATTGAGACAGACCTTAAAACAGTATTAAAACCGACAGAGGTAACAACTTGTATAAAAAAATACATGCCAAACTTGTTTACCACTACATAAAAAATAACTCTTGATAAATTCATGATTTACTGTCAGCAGTGATGGTAATACTGGTAATACTTTCTGATTTTACTGGGTTTTTTTGTTAATTATTTTCAAAATAAGTTCAATGTCAAATTTTCAAAGAGGGATTCAAACCCAGGAATGTAGTTCTTTAAAGCAATTAAAAATTAAACACTGCCAAAAATCTTCACACTCTCCCCACCCCAACCCCCACCAGGCCCCAAGATTTGTCACAATATGTGGAAATCCACCGGTGGGGAAACCCTCTCCACATAAGGGCCTCTGACCTTCCCCAGTCTAAAATTGGCTCAAATCGTTGAGATCAAATAAACCAGAGGCTTGGGGACTCACTGGTTGTATTCACTAACATTGATTAATATCAGATCAAGATCATATCAAATGTGAAGAAAAAGTTTCAAGTGAGCGGGGCATTGAAAAGCTGTTTACAAAGCAGGGTTCACTTAATCATTAGAGTGAGAAACCCCAACAAATATACTTGCTTAAATATGTAAAGTACCTAAACGATTCCATGCACAGGTGTTGTACATACATATACAAATAATAGTTTTCGATATCGCTGCTCCACAAAGTTTTGTCTATTCAGATTACTAGACACAAAAGCAATATGGCTACAACTCAAAAGACAATGAAAACAACACAAAAAGTGTGTTTCAAACACTGAATGTATTACTGATTCCTGAGAACACTTTTCATGCTAAGATTCCATGTGGAAGATCTAAGTGATTTTTTTTTGGTTTTTCAAAGGTTGTTGATCTAAGACTTTATATATGCTCATACAATGAAATGGTGAACTATGACCTGTAAAGTATGAAAGGAATGCTATTGTGACATTTACCAGAAAATAAAAGCTATCAAGAGACCCCAAAAAAGTTTTGGAAATGTTTTACATCAGTAGCTGTGAAACCAATTTAGTTCAATAAAATGAACTAATAGAAGATCATGTCGTCTCAAGTGTTTGCAACTCCATGTGAAAACACATGCCCTCTTTATTAAGTTTAGAGAAAGCACAAAGGATAACATTGTTAGTTTGTAGATTTATCATTATTCCATTATATTACTAAGATTAGTATTTACCAAAGTATAGTAAAGCAAATTAAGAGTGTCAAAGAGTGTTCTTTTGAGAAGACAAACTGCTAATTGCCGGCCACTGTGATTCAACTGTGTATCAAATGCCCATCTAGAGAAAATATAAAAGCATACAGATATACCCAGGTATATGCCATTCATATTTCAAAATGACATGGCATTAGTATATAAGAATCAAGTATATACAGCTGAAGGATGTTGTGTGCCACAAATTATCTTAACCAAGATTGCATGTACTGTGTATAATTTAAGTGTCTCAATTGCAATAAAATGCAGTGTGACAGCATGCAGTTAAATGAATTACTTGTACGAAAGTTCAAACTGAACAAAACATCAACATTTACCTATTTAGGGTGATAATATGTGATGTATGTTAAATTGTTAACATTACATCTGGTTATGTTTTGGTATCTTTAAATTAAAAAAAAGTTTACATGTCATCAGGTTTATACAGCTGGATGACACTAGATTACATTTAACTTGCGTGACTATTAAATCATTAACGGGGTAGTACTTTATTATTAGATGTTGGCGGCCATATTTTGAGCAGAATATTATCTACAAGTTTCCAATATTTCTTACATATATTTTCATCAGCAAGCTGTAATTATGCAAATGTTAACCAAAGTCTAGCTTCTATTTGGTGACACATTGGGAGTCATGTTGTGTTCAACCACCAAGGTAGTATTGGGACTAGTCTTTAGTATTTCTCACGGACTCGGACAGCTAGGAGTCGAGTGGTTATTAGTAGAACTTGTCAACCGCTTGGGACAGCAGCCAAGCAGAAATATCGAGAAATATAACTGGGCTTATTTGTGGTTGGGAGACATGTAAAACGAAATTACACCAGGCTATTTTCACACAGCTGAGGTGTTTATTACGTTATACAAATATAAACCAGAGTAATTAAGTCCAATAAAATCCCGTCGTTGGGTGACAAGCAAGATTTACAACAGCTTAAGCCTTCATTTAAGGCCTTGAAAGTGTTTACTCAATATTTTACATGTTTGGGTTATCAACTGTTTTGTTAATTATTATTGAAACATTTGTTAAATAAAGATAGCCTTAACAACAGCGTGTGACATTTGGGATTTTACCCTATCTGATTTCTACTTTTTTGTATCTTATCATATCAGAGTGCATGTTCTACTTTAACCTATACCTTATTTCCCAACATTGTGATGAGCTGAATTGCTGCCAAGTTGCACATTAATGTTCCCAGTTTTTACGAGTCCACCATTGCTCACTGCTCCACTGAAAGCGGTTCCAAATTTTCCTACAGTTTGACTGAAATGAGTGACATGAGGTTGAACCACATCCCGCCATTTCTTTTCAAGATGATCATCCAGTTGTCTTTTCAACTTTTTGAGAGAAAGAAGAAACAACTATTTTTTGGTAAAATTATGTAAGTGAATTTGTTAAATTTGTCAAGTTGCTGAGAAATCTATAAACATTTATGTTTTGCTACTTCACCTTTTTTATATTTATTTAGGTTTTTAACCTTTCTGTACTGTAAACTGCCGACCAACAGCAAGCAACTACCAGCTTCCCAAGTTGAGGTCGGGCTGGGATTCGAACTCCCATCTCAGAAGTGGGAGGCGAGAGTTTTACCACTCTGCCACCGTGGCCCCCACTATTTCACTTTTGCTGCACTGATTTATTTTAACTAAATATAATGAATGTTAATGCTGCTCCTTGTCTTAATTATATAACCTACGAAAGGCACTTATATGACATAATAGAAGTCAGTAAGGGTAGTCAAGATGTAACTCTTCCATATCCTAGTTTTATGCAAAACTTCACAAATACTTACTTTGTACTTGTACTTATAGCGATATGCTCAGTTTCTTGTATTGCTTACACCCAATAAAGAAAATCGCCATTAGTTGCCTATTTTGGAGAATGTGTCTCTGTGCCTGACTTAAGGTAAGAACAATTCAAGAAAATCATCTTCAACCATGGACTGTTGCTGTATAAAAGTTGGGAAATAGTTCAAATAATGTACACGAACAGCTGTCATTTACAGTTAAACAATAACAACATTTAACCCATCGGCAAGTTATACATAAGCTTATAGAACTGCCGAATGGCTTCAAAGTAAGCAGTATCCCGCTTCAGCTTGGCTATACAGCAACACAAGTCAATGGGGTGTTAAATTAAAAGAAGTCAATCAATGTTCAATTTTGAGGAACACCCCTATGCAGTTTTTTCTTGTGAAGTAACTTCTTAAACTACACATATCATATATGTAACAACTAATACTGTTGGCATTTATTTGACTATGGACTTTGTTTTTTGGCAACAACAGAGTGACCTTGACTATTCTGTACAATGTCACAAGGGATATCTATTTGGACATTTTTTGCGTGTTTCATCTTACACCCATAAAAATGTTGGCCATTGTACGCAGATTGCTACCTGTAAAGTATTCATGAGATGACACAAAAAGCATTAGTTTAAAGACTTATATTTTGTTAATGGTTTCATATTGCTCAGGTTTTGTGCAATTACAGTTTCCATTGAGCTTTTTAAAATAGCAGTGACAGATAGGTCAGAATGCACAAAATGTGGTCTAATTGTGTCAAATTTCTGCTTCTTCAAAGGAAACTACCACCCCTCAATAGACTTCCTGTGTGTTGTGGTGTTTCTGCCATATTTCCAAATATTCTTTAAATATTGTTTACAGATACTTTATTTCAACAGAAAGAGGACATCATTTTGGTCAGAAACTATACAACTCTACATCTGAGTAGACCTTTTAAGATTGTGATGTTATCAGACAAATATACAATTATTATAAAGAAAAAGCTTCAAACTGTTTGTCTGAAAATTACTCATGTAAAGTGCCAGGAAATAACATTTTAATCATAGGCCATACCATTAGTTATACTATCAGTTGCAAGTTAACCAAAATTGGTGAATTGAAACTTACCGATAGTAGAAACTTCTCATCATCCAAGGTCCTGTCCTCTGTAAAATAGTCAAGAAGAATGGATAAGTTTTTAATTGGACCCCTCTGTCCTCTACCATGGAAGTTTATTAGTTTGAACATTTCAGAGTATCTCATGTGTTCAATTTTTTATCTTAGCCATGGTTAACACCACCAAAGATGACAGTTGTAATCAGTAATTTTTCTTTCTAGCAGCTGGAATCTAAATTGAAATTTCATTAAAACTAGGTCATAAAAATTCAGGTTATGTTGCTTAAGAAAAATACAGATAGCCAATACACTCTTCAAACTATCCTAGGCAGGAGTAAATATTTAGTGAAGGTAATTGTTAAATACTTGTGCTGAAACACATTGATACATAATTTTTATATACAAAAAACCTGAAAAAAAACGTAGAAGTAGAAAATATTAGACAATATTTTACCTATCCCCAATGTGACATTATTCTTTTGATATTATTTGTCTACAACTCCGAAGATGGTTGTTTATGAATTTCCACCAATACTATTATTAATATTACCTTCCCTAGTATTAACACCTCCAGTTTCATGAGCCTGTAGAAACTGTCTTCTAGAAAGTCTCTGTGAAAAGAAAGACAGATAAGAACCAAGTTGTAAAACGAAGTTTTTGCCCAAATGACACACATGATTATAACCATAAGGTTGAGATATGTGATAATGAAGGTAATATTTGTTGGATTTACAGTCATTCTTATACTTGGGGTGTTCCACTGGAATTGACCATACTCAACCATGACCAACAACAGAATTTGGAAGCAAGTATACGAGTCTTTCCCAGGGGCGTAGGAAGCAATTTTTGGTTGGGGGGGGGGCGAGGAACTAGATTTCAATGATGCGACTCGACACCTACGATTTTGGTTAATTTTACAGCAGTATTGCATGTAGGTAATATACAAATTGTCCAATTAAAATATTTTAAAGTTAATTTACCAAAGGAAATCATTTAGACAACATCATCCTAAGTTTTCCCGACCTTGTATGGGTATAGAAATACATATAGTCACCTCTGCATTTGAAAGGTATTTCTAATATCTTGACTACATGTTTCCAGAACCTGTGACCTTTCCTTCAAGTGCCGAGCTGATACAATATCTATTTTTAGCAAGGTTAGTCCCCATATTGAGGGGGATGTATAATCATTTGACTGGCTAGGTCCAATAAACACACAGTAAAGAAAGAGGAGTTTTCTGGGAAAAATCTTATCAGCTGACAAATTGCTGTGCTAAACCATTGCTCTGTGTGAATTTGAAACTACATGTCTAAGTTTTGAATAATTAGCAACATGGTAACTTAAATGTAGAAGATCACTATATGTATGATTTTGGTCTGCATAAGTGAAACGTTTTACAGAATTTTTTTTAATAATATATATAGTATTTCTAATATCTTGACTACATGTTTCCAGAACCTGTGACCTTTCCTTCAAGTACCGAGCTGATACAATATCTATTTTTAGCAAGGTTAATCCCCATATTGAGGGGGATGTATAATCAGTGGACTGGTTAGGTCCAATAAACACACAGTAAAGAAAGAGGAGTTTTCTGGGAAAAATCTTATCAGCTGACAAATTGCTGTGCTAAACCATTGCTCTGTGTGAATTTGAAGTTTTAAATAATTAGCAACATGGTAACTTAAATGTAGAAGATCACTATATGTATGATTTTGGTCTGCATAAGTGAAACGTTTTACAGAAATCCCATGACAGGTTAACTGAAAATGCTCTTTTACAAATCATAAAAATAAATATTTTATAGTTCAAATGGTAGCTTACACAATGGTACATATGAGCAGTGAACAAGGTAAAAGTGTAATTTGACCACATATTATTCAGTTACTTACAAATTACATAAATTTCCAAATTGGAAATTAGTTCTATTGCAAAAAAATTGGGTGGGGGGGCGAAAAGATATCCCAATTCCTACGCCTATGATTTCCAATTGTTGCACGGAAAAATGAAAGTCTGATTAAATTTTCATGACATAATACATATCAATGCTTGTGTGGATCTGCATCCTGACTTCTCATTGGGTTGCATCATGATCAAATATGACAGTGTGAGAATAAGTTGTAGAGGCAAACAGACAGGCTGTAACTAGCCATGACAAACCATATTGACAACCCTATTAGACTGGGGCACTGTCCATTCCGACATCCACCATACACTTTGGAGTGTGGATTGCGATCTCAGTCCCAAGGAACACTATATATACTCCCCTTTCCGGCTATTACTCATCATTATTCATTGAAAAGATAAATATAATATATAATACAAATAAGGACACCTGTACACAGGTTAAGTGGCTATCACACATCCACCATATGCATCATACCCATACAACCACTCAGACCACCAAAAAAGCCACCAAACCCCTGGTTTTTTTCCATGGATATGTCAATATAAAGGATGTTACAACAACCGCTTGGCTGAGTTAATTGAAAGTGACATTCCAGGCTACCCACACTCTCTGAGGATGCCCCCTGCAGTGTTTTACTTCATGCAGAAGTGGATTCATCGTGGCAAAGCAACAGGGAGACTATCTTCAGGATTACTTTAACCACAAAGGTGCATTGTGGTGATGGGATGAAAGGATCTAATAACATGAGAAGTCCCTAACTGCAGGACCAAATAAGCTGGCATATAGCAGTCCTTTTGAGGAGCACAAGCTGGTGTGTATGGCTGGGGGCATGTCAATCTGCTAGTAGCTGATGGCTGCCTGTATGTTCCTAAAAGGCTTGCCAGGCCTGAGATGTGTGCTGCGTCATCTGCATTAGCTGAAGTGCTTGATAGTGTGTTATAGATTTTGCTTGTGTTTAGTATATGGTTTTGTCTTGGGGTGTCTGGCACATGGTCACTAACTGAGACATAGGAAAATCTGCTGTGTCCCTGTCTTACTCCTTGGTTTCTGTTCTACTGCTGACACCTGGGTTTGTTGTACTGTTTAGAGAACCAGGGTTTTGTGATGGTTGAAGCTCTTGTGTCTCTGGAATGGTGAATATATACTCCCTGGAACCGACAGCAGGCTACTGTGGTTGTTGCTGAGTATACAGAGTATGTGGCACATATGTTGAACTTGCACTGGCAATTTTACTTCAAATGCACTTGGTTTTGGCTATGGCTGGCGGGCTCTCTCCTCAGTTTGCTCTGGATACCACAGGGTAGTTTATACTCTCATTTGTAAAAGTCTGAAAGTCTATTTCTTCTGACATCTACACTAATGTGGCCAAGTAACTTCAAAATGCAGTCCTGGTGTTCTTCTGCTTTGTATCTAGAAAATGTGACAACATGATTTTCATGTGTAAGAACTGATCAAACATCTGTTTATCCATAGATGCTGTTTGGACCAATCCACTGATGTTGCTAGAGAAGGATGGATGCTGCCTCTTAGACTGAAGGCTTGTATTAATGCTGTCTGTCTCAGTAGAGCCTCTGGAAATATTGTGCACAGAGCCTGCACTTGCACTGGCTCTTCCCTGTGTTATCTCTAAGCCTGGGGACTGGCTGATGCCTCTACCTTACATGTGGGATTTTATAAAATTTAACCTGCTCTGTAGCCAGTGGTGTCAGTCAGTGACTTCCTTTCCACAGATTTGTCTTTTCATAACTCAAATGTCTCATCATAGAGTTCTTTATGATCCTTGACAAATTCCATTATGGCTCCTTCGTCTGAATCTGTGAGGTAAATATTTGTCATCTTGCCCTTCTTTCTTCTACATTGCTAAGATGCCAGGGAGTCAAATGCTCTCTGACTCAATTATCCCTCTTGTGCTTCCATCTGACTATCTCTCCTTTCCGCGCTCTGTCTCTTCCTCTTGTGTTCCTCCTGATCCCTTTATTCCCTCTTTTGCCTCTCTATCCTCTCTTCTCCTCTAGATGTCAGCTGCTGTCTCTCCCAAATCAAATTCTATAGGTGTGCCCGTAGGGCATCTGTCTTCTTAAGATTCTGTCTATACTTCTTAGTGACCACCATATAAATTGTATAAAGTATCGTTTAAAACAAAAGTGTCAAAAACAATATGTATCAACAACACAGAAATTTATGTCTGTGCAATAAGTCCTAATAAGTGAGAGGAATCCCTGTAACCGACCTGTCCTATTCACTTCAAGGCTTCTCTTGTGAGGAAACCAGGGACTGTGATAACACAGTCGCCTCCTTATGTGGGACAGATGGTAGTTTCTTTACGATGGTCGGCAGTTTACATCACAGAACCTTGACCAATTCTATGTACTGGTTTTTTCTGCCCATAAAACTAACCATCGTGATATGACCCAACAGCATTGATAGCGATGTTAAAATCCCAAACAAATTGTGAGGAAACCACCTTGTGTCGACAATATCTTAAATTTTGTCCACCTGTAATACTAGCTTGTCCTGATGAGATTTAATTAACTCTGTGGACAAAGCCTGGGACTCTTCCTATACTGAATGGAAGTCACCAATTCTGATCTTGTTTAAGTACGACAGGCCAATTCTTTTTAAGTATGGTTTGTATTGTTTCTAGAATGAGGTCCTGCTACTTCAAAAGGACAGGACAGAAAGTGTTACAGGTAAGATGGCAAGTGTATAGGACAGGACTGGAGGTGAGCATAATAAGATGGGAAGTGACAAGGACAAGACAGTTTCATTGCATGACTCTGTGGGCAAAGTAAATGTCGGGATGTTTGATGTATTATTACCAACCCTCCTAGTGTGGCTGGGTGTAGATGACCATAACCAACACTATAAACAAATAATACCGACCATAGAATCAGCTCCAGTGTAACAACCCCTTTACAGGTCTACAGTATTTTGGACATTTTGGGCTGGCACTTAAACCAGCCACCCAACAAGTGTCAGTCAAGAAATTTTTACAAATATAGAATACCAGTAATCTTGGTTTGTCTCTAATAGCTTGTGTGAAGAGACATGAGCAAAACATTTTCGGTGCTTCTAGGTGCTTCTATAAGTAACTGATGTTAGTTGATGCATATGTAGCACACCATGCTCATCTGTTTCCGTTTTAGTGTCAGTATGTTTCAAGGTTGGAGTTAACAGTGTTTCAAAGACTACGTCTTACCAGGCTGAGAATTTAAATTCAAATTTAAATTTTGTGGCCGTTAGGGCATCAAGAGTTCTATCTTATCAGAAAAGTCCATGGGTGAGAGCATATTTGTAGTCATATGATATTCTGAAATCACTGACCTAACCTTCTTTAGGAAACTACAGCCAAATTAAGTACTGCTGCACAGTTATTCTACACACATGTAGCAAATGATATGACTCGTTTACACAAAAAATAATATAACAATGATTACATATATGATGTAAAATTAAACAAAAATATTTTGTCTTTTTGTCACATATATTAAAGGAGTTTTATAAGTACACCTGTAGGGTATAATTGTTGTACTTCATCAAGTGAGCCAATAAAGATGGCAAAGCTTACCTCAAGCAAAGTATCTACCAACTGCTCCGTCTCCTGGTCAGCAACTGGTAATGTTGGCAAAAACAATTTCAGTAAACACACTGTGTGCTTTGGATGTAGTAGAACATATTTTGGTGTATTTATTCGGATATGTGTTACTTCAACTAAAGTCCTATCATGTGCGGAGGAAATCAATATGCTATAGTTTGTTAGGATTCTGCTCTGGAAACCTGAAGGAAGCCAGTACATATCGTTGGTTAAGGTTCTGTACTGTAAACTTTCACCATTGGTAAGCAACTACCAACTTTCCCACATGTGGCCCAGAGTTTGAACCACAGCCCTCAGAGGTGGGAGGCGAGTGCCACCATGATCCACAAGAATAAATATGAATTACACATACAACTCTTAACTATTTCAACTATTTGGCAAAATTCCGGCACTGAAGAAATCTCTATTAAATCTCCATGTAGACATGTTTTAATACCAAGCAACAAATCCAAAATGTTTGTGTTTAAATTTTAACCAGTCAGATTAATCCATAGACAGTTCTATTTCCACTTGTACTTGTATTTATACTCAGCGCAATATATCCATGTACTACAGGACTCAAAGCGTTATATTACAAGTTGGACTGTTCAAATACGGTAAAACTCTCAAATTACGAACATTCCCCTTACTGAAAACAAACCAGTGGCTCAAGGATGACCATTTATCATTGTCCTTGAGGTTCATTAACCTGCCACTAGGGATAGGGCCAAATGACAGAGGACCACCAATTAAAGTGGTCATCCGAGCCACTATGTATCTGCCTGTACCTAAGATTGAACCAACATCCTCTGTGTTCCTAGGCGAGTGTGTTGCCCACTAGGCCACTTGTGACAGTTAAAATAATAACTAAAAGCGCAACCTGTAAGAGAGTTTTCAGATCTGTTAAATTTGAACAAATCATCCTTTATATAAGCACTAAAGCTTTGGTTTAGTTAAGTCAAAAATGCAATTTAAATACTGATTTGCAGGCCCAATACCTTCTCCACAAAGGACCAATACAAAACAGAAGAGTTTAAAATCAAAGTCGAGGGGCATATCAACTGGAACATTTTGTACAACTGACTAACATATGACACTTAACATATGGCCTTATATGACAACCAAATGTCTGGAATAACAAATTAGTTTTAGTTCCTACCTGGCATGGCATGTGGAAATCCACAAAGGCAGATCACCCCAACAAGGAGAATTCTCATTATGTTCTGTGCTGTTGTTGATTCACAATGGTTTTTACGATTCTAAAAATATGAATTGGCGATTTATTTGATGAACCAGTGACATATACTATTATTGTAAGTAGGTAGGCTGGGCACTACATATTCACCTATTTAGTGCAGTGGTAACCCACTAACCTCTAAGCTGTAAGGTTCCCAGTTTGAATCCCAGGTCAAGCCTTAAGTGGGAAAGTTGGTGTCATACTTGGCAAAGATTATGGGTTTACAGTACAAACAATTGAGCCAACACAAATCTATTATTATTGACATCTAGTAACAAGTAACTATTAATGTTAACTAAGTGTGCCATCATTTGCAGTCTAAAGACCACATACGTTTTTGTGCAATACCAAACTAGTTCACCTTAAATACGTCTAGCATTCCTTAAGTCCAGAAGTTTGATTACACCTCATATCAAGCAGCAGCCAAAAAGTCCAGCGAAAGAAATACACAATTCATTTATTATCAAACTCTTATTTGCGAAATAATACTCCTAAGCAATGCATTTGATGTTTCACCTAAATTTCATATGCGAAAATGAAATATTTGGAATACCAAAACATCCAATTCTCCTTTGTGCTTTTATGTAACATTAATATGATAAAATACTAGTATTTGTGTTGGCTTTCTCCACCATCAACGTTGTCTACTGCTTTGCAGGGCCAATATCTCCCCCACAAGAAAACTCAGTGAAGCTAATCTAAACATTACAGACCAGAAGAGTTTAAAGCCATAAGTCAAGGTACACAATAATAAAACATTTTATAAAATATTAATAATTATGGCACTTGCCTAGTGTGACAACCGAGTGTCTGAAATGAATCATAGACAATTCCACCCTTTACCAAATCAGAATAAAGTATCCTAGTCAAATCAGCCCCCTTGGAATTAACTCCCTGTTCAAATCGGCCCTTGGAAATATTAACTTGGTCATATTGGCCCCTACATGTTAAATGCCTGTAAATATTAGACAGTTGTGTAAAAATTAAAGAATTTTTTTATAATAGTGAAATGTATCATACATTTTTCTAACTACATTAATATTTAATCTTGAGATACATTATACCAAGCCCTCTAAATGGAATTCTAAGTTTAGTTTTAGGAGTTCTACAAATCTTACACAAATGTTAATCAAACAAACTAAAATAAACAGATTAATGAATTAAAGCCAATTATTCTCAGATGATCACAAGAGTTACAAACAGTTTAATGTCTAAGCAGAGGGATTATTATCACAGATACTTATCAAACAGTAGCATACATCAAAAGATAATTGCTCTTAAAAGATCACAAAAGTTACGAAACAGTGTAATGTCCAAGCAGAATAATTACTGACAAAAATCAAACAATAGCATATATTGAAACGCTATTGTTCTTACAAAAGATCACAAAAGTTATGATCCAATAATTCTTACATAAACAAGTACTGGTATGTAATGGATATAGGTTAAAAGAGATGGATTACAGTATCCAATTATCTTTGATGTGTGCTAATCACCCTAAGCCGAGTGCTCACAATTATACAGAAATATATAGAATCTTATTTCCTTTAGTCAATACCATTTCAATTAAGGCATGCAGTTTCTGTTTAAAAGGACCCCTTAGTTTTCTATTTCAGTAATCCAGAAGAAGTATATTTGCCAACCTAAGCAAATGCTTTCTGCAGGTCTATAAAATATTTCTAATTTTCAACTGAGGGCCGATTTGCCAAGGGTCAATTTTTCAGGGGCCGATTTAAATTATTTTTAGTTCCTAATTAACATGTCATAGAGAAATCCAGAAAGTCAGGTCAACCCAACAAGGACAATTCTAAATATTGTTCTATGTTGGTGTTTCACAAAAGTTTTTATGAACCCAAAAGATAAGGAATGGTGCTTTTCTTATTTTTTGATTAAATGATATATACTGCTACTGTAAGTAGAGCAGTATCCTTTTGGCCACTGTGAGCTTTGCTTAAATAGCCAATAGCTCGTCTTATTTTTTGAGACAAACTTTTGCACCATAGCTTACTAATCTTTCCAATCACAAAACCATGCAGAGAACAACAGTTTATAAGCAAATGGTAGAGCAAACCTATTGATTTTGCAAGATCTAAATTTGTTGTTTAGGGAGAATTTGGATTGTAATTTTTTTGTTCGCATATAATGTCTATTTAAAGGGTTACTATCCTAGAAAATTTACTATGTCGTCTTTTCTCTGTAATCAACTCAACTAATGTATTTATATACATTCCCCATAGTTAGAACTCTGAAAACAAACCAAACACTTTATAAAATGACTTTTATTACAGGCTTGTCAAGGTAACAGTACACAATTCACCGATGACCTGGTGCTCTTATGTCAGCAGTGCCCCACTAGAGAATCTGGCTTTAGCCTATCTCAATACATATCTATGTTTAGCATAGTATATATGTCTTACTTTAGGGTCATTGAATTTAAAAGTATTTTTTATCATAATGAATGTATAAGACATGTGTCAGAAGGAAGAAATTCAAAAACTGGCCCTTTTCAAGTATTTAAAAACCAGGATAACTTTACATAGAGTACTGAAAGATTACAAGTAGAAAGTTACAGCAGGGCATATACTTCATAACTGGTGATATAACAAATTTATGTTATTAACATAATTGAACAAATGTTTAGTGAAGATGAAAATTAGATGATTTACTTACTTCAAAACTACCAAATACAAATAGAGAAAAATTTAGATATGAGTACAGGGAGAAACTTTTAGCAAATATATAAATTTGTAATGTTTTATAAGTGTTGTGCAAAGAGAAGAGAATTGTAAAAAAGCTTTATGCAGTGAATTTGATTATATTTTTGTTATTTCCATTGAAATAATAAAATATATGAATAATTAACTCAATGGCCATTGAAATAAATATTTGAAAAGGATTTGTATATGACAAGTAGTTATTTTGTCCAGTTTTGGCCCTGTTTAAAAAATTTACAAAGTAGATTCAGACATCTGAATTTTCATCAGTATTTCTTTAGATAAAAATAAGTTTATGAAAAAATTAAATACATCTGGATTGAATTAGTAATGGTCATATGACATTGCTAATTTTTTAGAAATGAACAGTTCAATACTATAATTTTTTCTTAACTGTTTTCAAATCATGTCCTATGTGGTTGAGCCTAGTATTTATTACTAAACAAATTATTACTAAACATTGTCTCATGTTTGTATCATGACCTGTATGTTTGAAGTTTATAGCTATACTAGATAATTATACATACTGGGCTTTAATTTTTAAACTCTAATTGTAGGCAAAAATTGCTTCAGGGTAAAATGTCGAATTTTCATATTTCAGTAAAAATTCACTTAGGTGGAAATATTTTGGATAGATACTGACCCTACAAACAAAATTGGGCCAATTTCATTTGGATGAAAATAATTATTTGTGCTGTTACTGCAGTGTACTTAAATTCATATACTAATTCTCATTTCAATTTAGAATTACCCATGCTATTGGTCCTACCTATGAAATACACAAAACAGCAGAAATTATAAGACTCCTGAAATATTTATTGGTGTGTTCAAGAAGGATGTAGTGTTTTGTGCAGGAAAAGGTTTCAAAGAATTTTGGTGGAAACAAGAGAGAATATGTCTACTTTTTTGGCATATAATGATTTATAAATATGTGTAGAACAAATTGAGGTGGAAAATAGTGTAGGATATTGTGTTCAAGCAGTAATAATTTGTTTTTTATATTATGAATTTGTGGTGAAACTAGTTGCAACATTGGAAAGTCACAGAGTTCACAAAGTTTTTTTTCCAAATAAGGAATTATATTGTTCACAGAATTGGGTGTTGAAGAAAGTGGTCACCACATGCTTCACAGTTCTGGCTGAATGCATGTTTATTTACACTGGCCAGACCAAAGGATGGTCTTTAACTAAAAAATCCAACCAAGGTTTTCTGTCTGACTGAACTGTCCTACATCTTGAGGCTAGAGGGACAAGGTATTCATTTTGTGTTTTGTATACTGGTATAAAGAATCATTACTGAATGTGCACTAGTTTCAAAAGTCAAGGTGATATGTGGTTTCACAGAGTGGTTTTAAAGCTGAGCTGACCTATTACCAGAGGTATTAATGACAATGCTTATATGCTGATTCCAAATATAAATAAAGAGTTGCTATTTGTTCTTCTGGCTTTACAAAACTTACAAACTGTTCAATGGAATTTTAGTGGACCTTTAGGATATATCCAATCTATTTATTTATACTCATGTGGAAATTAGAAAAAGTTATTAACATGCCATATAAAGGTAATACAAAGAAAACTGCAAATTCTGGAGCAGGCAGTACTCCGAATATATCTAAAAGCCTGAAACGTGATTTTGATCTGGTATCACCAGACTCTCCTGAAGGATATATTATATCTGCAGAACTGCGTAAGATCCTGAAAGAGTCTCTTCAGCCCATCACTGATGAGCTAGCCGATGTAAAGGCTTCCTTAAATTACACCTCTGAAAAGCTGGTGAGATCATGGCTTTGAAGAAAAAAATTAAAAATTTAGAAGGAAAGTGTTGACTACAAGCTTATCAAAATCTACTGAGAAAAATGCTGAATTAGAAGAAAAAATTCTGAAACTAGAAGCACATTCTAGGCGATGCAACCTGAAGTTTATTCCAATGAGGGGTAAGCAAGCCTTAAGCAGTGATGGTCAAGAGAACAGTGAACATTTAATACTGAATTTGTGCTCAAAGTTAAACATTCCCCTCATGGATGGTGACATAGAAAGAGCTCATCAAATTGGTAATTCTAGGAATGCTTCCGGCCCAGTAATAGTGAAGCTGTCTCAATTCAAAACAACACAGAGGCTGTTTACTCAGCGTGACATCTTCAGACAAGCCAGAGTGATAGTTGGTGAGGATTTCCCTGCTGAAACCATGAGGAGACGCAAGGTCTTTACTCCAGTTCTTTAAGCAGCATACAAAGCACCGCAATATATAGCAAAACTTGTAGTGGATAAGCTACTTTTAAATGGCAAACTATATAGTGCAAATGATTTGGACAAGCTCCCTGAACATTTGAAACCATCAGTGCTTTCTACAATCTCCCGTGGCAATACTGTTGCTTTCTTCACGCAACACTCCCCTCTCTCGAATCATTACAAATGTGCCTTCCAACAAGGAGGTTTGCAGTTTTCTTCTAGTGAACAATTCTACATGTTCAAGAAGGCGAAGTACTTCCATGATGAAGCTACAGCCAATGCAATTTTGAAAACAACAATTGCAGTGGATGCAAAGCAACTTGGTAAAAAGGTTCAAAATTTTAACCATGTAGCATGGAAGTTAGTAAGAGATAACTACATGCGCACTGCTCTAACTGTTAAATTTAGCACAAGCCAAGAACTGAAAGACTGTTTAAAAGCAACAGGAAATAAAACTCTAGTGGAGGCAAATCCTACAGACAGGTATTGGGCATAGGACTGTCCTTGCAAGATGACAGGTTGTGGGACACATCTGAGGGGAAGGGCCAAAACATGCTGGGCAAGCTTCTGCAAGAGGTTCGTGATGGACTCTGAACTGTTAGAACTAATAAAAATAAGACATACTATTGTGAACTCTAAACTGTTGGAACTGTCTTATTAAAAATAAACCTAGCAACTATTCCTATTAAATCAAGATGAACCCTTTATATGTAAACCTTATCTGTTTTATTTCCTACAAAGTCAGGTACTGATATAGCTTTTGAGTTTTATCTTTGTCACACCATATTAGAATGAAAGCATATGATGGTATTTTTGTTTATAAAAAGAGAATTAAATATGGTTCTTTTTAATCAAGAGTGGTTTAACTATTATGTGACACTGGAATGAAAGAAGTTATGCTAGAATGAAAGCATGTGATGGTGATTTTTGACTGGAAGTAGATATTTAAATATGTCTTTTTCAACCTCAATTATGAATCTAGTATTAAGTAGACTGAATAAATAAAAAAAACATTCATGAACGAAAATAAATATAACCAAATTCTTTACTCAATCCAATAATCTGATGATATTTAATAGGTCTCACATACCACAAGATACATCCTTACCGTTGTGTATCCTTTTTTGTACATATTTTTAATATGTTTGCCACATTTGTTCCTCATTTTATATTACTATATGATGTTTTTCGTTGGATTGGTATTACTGGAAAATATTCAAACACACTGTGTATTTGTGCCAAAAAGTGTATAATGAAACAAGGGATAACTGAAAGTCGTACTCAAATTGCATTTTGTGGTAAACAATTTCAGGATACTGATGGATATTTGCTGTTAAAATCATTACTCAAATGGCTACCACTAATGTAAATGTTTATAGTTTAAATGTTAATGGATTACATAATTCCGAAAAAAGAGTCTCAATTATAAACTGGCTGCAAATGAATTTTTCGGGTATAACCCTCTTACAAGAGGTCCATTCAACTGAAGATTGTGAACAGGCTTGGAAAAAAGATTTCAAAGATTACAATATTTTCTTTAGTCATGGTAGCAGAAATGCAAGAGGTGTTTGTACTATCATCCCCATGAAATATGATTTTAAACATATTGAAACAGTAAAAGATGAAAATGGTAGATTCCTATTACTTCATCTGCAAATTAATGGTAATGATCTGGTTATAGTGAATATATATGGCCCAACAAAAAATTTTCAAGAGCAGCAACAAGAGTTTATCTCTTATATTTCAGGAAATTTAATGCATTTTATGGGAAAGCAAATTATAATTGGTGGTGATTTTAACATTTATATGGATCCTGTCCTGGATAAAAAGGGTGGATGTATAGAAACATGTTGCAAAAGTGCAGATATGCTAAGGAGTTTAATGACTGAACTTAACTTATGTGACATCTATCGCATACAGCACCCCAATTTAAAGTGTTTCACCTGGCGTAATAAAGGTAGGGCAGGTTGGGTCCAGTCAAGATTAGATATGTTTTGGGTCTCTGAAGACATGCACTATAACAATATAACATCTTACATACACCCTAGCATTAAATCTGATCACAGTTTAATACATATAAGTTTTAATAGTATACAGCAATGGTCTAGAGGTAGGGTTTTTTTATAAATTTAACACTAAACGTTTGAAAGATACGGAATATGTAGGAAAAATGAATGCCAAATTATCTAGTCTGTATGAAGAAAGTAAAGATTTTACTAATAAAGCCCTTTTTGGGGTTATCTAAAATGTCCAATTTGAGGGTTTTCTATATCTTATTCAGCTTATAAAGCATAACAAAACAAACAGAAAGAATCACATCTTAAAGCCCAGTTGACTGAACTTGAACATACAATTAGTGAAACACCAACACCAGACACTATAGATAAATATCACAACATAAAGTCTGAACTTGAAGCATTGTATGTGGAAAGAGCCAGAGGCTCCATGATACGATCTCGAGGTACAATATATTAATGAAAATGAGAAAGCTACAAAGTATTTTCTAAACTTGGAAAAACAAAATTATAACGAAAAATGCATTAAAATGTTAATAACAGAAAAAGGAGATGTAACAGATGAAAAAGAAATTCTAAATGAACAGAAGAAGTTTTACGAAAACCTATATAGTGATCATAATCCCAATATTGCCTATGATGATCTTATGGAAATGGAAAAGGACTTTCTAGAGCCTTCTGATGTGGAAAAATTAAGTGTTGAGCAAAAAGATTTTGTTGACTCTGAAATTACAATAGAAGAATGTGGTAAAGCCCTTAGCCAATTAAGTAACAATAAATCGCCAGGATGTGATGGTCTGCCCACAGAGTTTTACAAGTTTTTCTGGGGTTATCTGAAATATATTGTTTACGACAGTTTTAAGTGGTCTATTGAAAATAAATCTTTATCTGTCGATCAAAAAAGGGGTGTGATTACACTGGTACCAAAGCATGGAAAAGATGTCTGTCATTTAAGTAACTGGAGACCAATCAGTGTTTTAAACACAGACTATAAAATCCTAACTAAACTTTATGCCCTACGCTTGCAGACTGTATTAGGTGATATAATTAATCCAGATCAAGTTGGATATCTCAAGGGAAGGTTTATAGGTGAAAATATAAGAACTATTAAAGATATTATGGATTACACTCAGTATTTCAAAATGTGGGGATTGATCGCTCTAATAGATTTTCAAAAGGCTTTTGATACAGTTAACTGGTCTTTTTTTTATAAAATGTCTAAACTCTTTTAATTTTGGGGACAAATTCATTAGTACTGTCAAAATGTTATACTCTGACATTGAAAGCTGTGTAACAAATAATGGTAAATCCCCTCTACATTTTTCAGAATGCATCGTGCTATCCGTCAAGGATGCTGCTTAAGTGCACTCCTATTCATAATTGTAGTAGAGCTGTCAGCAATCTCCATAAGAGCAAACAACAGTATAAAAGGACTAATAATAAATAACATCACATACAAAATATTACAGCTAGCAGATGACACCACTTTGTTTATCAAGGATCAGTCATCTCTGAAATGTGCATTTGATGTAATTGAGCGCTTCGGTTTTTGCTCTGGACTCAAACTGAACAAATCTAAAACAGAACTAATAGCTTTAGATGATAACATTAAAAGAGATAAAAACCTACACGTTTCGTGGAATAATGGACCTTTTAAAACCCTTGGTGTATGGTTCACTAAAAATGAAGATGAAATGTACAATTTAAATTTTAGGGATAAATTGCCTCAATTAGGACAGATTCTAAATATATGGTCAGGCCAATCACTCAGCTTAAAGGGAAAAATTACTATTATAAAAAATCTTGTGATTAGTAAAATTATAAATACTTGCAGCATGATGTATGTACCTATAAATTTCATTAAGGAAGTTGACAAACTTGTATTTACTTTCCTCTGGGGACAGGGGAAAAGGCCAAAAGTTAAAAAGAGTGTCATAGTGAATGACTATTCTTCTGGTGGTCTTAAAATGGTTGATTTTACAAATACTATTAAATCTTTAAAAGCAGTTTGGGTTCAAAGGCTATTGCTTTGTGAATCAAAATGTACGAACAACAAATGGGCAAATATTGCCTTAGTGATGACTGGCTCATATAATCAGAAACTATTACTTCATAAGCAGAATTTTGAAGACCTAAAGCTTCCGCCTTGGTGTAATAATTTTTATAAGCAAGTGTTAGAATGTTGGTATAAATTTTTCTCAAAAGAACCTGAAACATATTTGGAAATCATTCAAGAAAAAAATACAATATAACAAATTTTTGAAAATTGGGGAAAAGCAACTTGATAATAGGTTTGACTTTCTAAAACAACATAACATCCTTAGAGTAGTAGACATTATTGAAGGAAACAATTTCATGACAAAAGTTGAACTTGAAACAAAAATGACATATGGCATCTCAGCATTGTTTTATAACTCACTAATATGTGCTATACCCCAAAGGTGGAAACTCCTGATTAGATCTAATAAAAAAACCTAATAATTATTTGGAGCATGACATAAGTCACCTTAGGAAAAACTTTACCAACTAGTGTTGATAAGTGGATAGAATACTATCCCTTTCTAGAAACCCATGATTGGACCCAACTATTTAGATTACCATACCAAATTACAAAGGAAACTAAATTACAAAGTTTTTAATATTGCATCACAAATCGTTTTGTAAACTACAATTACAACTTAATCCTATGGGGGCAAATTGAATCTGCGCAATGTGATATTTGTCACCAAATAGACACCATTGAACACTTTTTCTATTACTGTAATGTGGTTAATAACTTCTGGGTACATGTAGGCAATTTAATATTTGAAGCTTTCGAGATACGATTAGATTATACAGTACTAGAAATTTTACTAGGAATTCCCTGCAGAAAAAATACAGTTATGAGTATTGTAAATTTTGTAATTCTATATGCAAAAAGGTATATATATTGTTGCAGGATACATCAAAGAAATTTATCAATAAATTATTTTACTGGTATCCTAAAGAATAGAATAAAGACCGAGTTCTGCATTTGTAAAATGTCTAGTGAAACTCATGTAAATGTCAGTAATCTCTGGAATATTCTTCTTGTAAAATGCAGTAACCTATAAATATACATGTTTGTGGCACTGTTTTTTTTTGTATGAATTGTATTTGTAAATTGTATCATTTTTGTATTTTGTAACATAGAATGAGGAATCAATAAAATTATAAAAGAGAAAAAAAAAGACTCCTGAAATATCCTTATCATGCCTATAACCTGACCAAAATGGCAATATATTTTCAATTTTCCACATCAAACATGATACACAGGAACAAAATGATATTCTCTTCAGCTGATCACACAGTGTGTAAATTTGATAAACATGAAAAAAACACTTGCCAGGACTGTACTGAACTATACTTGGAGTCTTTGATACCTTGAAGCACACACAAATCTGATAACAGAATGTTTATAAACTGCAAAATTTACTTTTTGGTTAGGTTACCCTTAATGTACTTTATCATAATTAAGTATAGTATAGGAAACATGATTAAATCATACATCCCATATCCTTTTTTACAATCTCTCTGTGGTAGTAAAATCACCACAATTATTGGGTCAGTTTTATTACTTTTCACATAACTTTGTGAGGTTATTTAATCTTTTTACAATCTAAAACATAAGGCCATGATAAAGCACAATATGTATGATATCTTGGTTCTCTTTCTCAGTTATAAAATGAGGCCATTTTAAGTATATCTACACTTCTATATCTGAATGACTTACAGGTGCATAAAACAGAGAAAATACATGGGCCATCATGATATCAGTGCATACACACACTACTACAGCAGTGCACTTGGCAATTTTCATGGCTTTGGCTCAGTTTTGCCATATATGGCAAAGGTGTATTTTCTTTAATTGCTGATTACTCAGTAATTAAGCTGTGTTTCAAAATTCTGTTTGGGGAAATGATTTACCATATTGTAATAAATGTTTTAAAGGCTTTTTGTTTTGGGGGTGTAGTAACCCTTTAAAGCATTTCAGATCACATATGCAGCTAGCACTATAGTGAACACCAAAACAATTAAGTGCCAATGACAGGGGCCACGGTGGCAGAGTGGTAACACTCTTGCCTCCCACCTCTGAGGCTGGGGTTCGATTCCCGGCATGGCCTCAAGTGGGAAAGCAGGTAGTTGCTTGCCGTTGGTCGGCAGTTTACAGTACAGAACCCTAACGAACTGTATGTACTGGTTTCCTCTGCCCTTCCAACTACCCGTCGTGAAAATGACCTGTACAATGTTGAAAGCGACGTAAAACCCCAAATAAATAAATTAAGTGCCAATGACAGAAAATTGATTAATTCAGTTTGAGCAATATTTTGACTGCAGGTGGATTTTGGAATTGTATGTGATATTTCCTTAAGTTGCATCATGTCACTTAGAAGAATAGAAAAATACATGGATATCAGTTTTAGTAAGGTTAGGCTTTTCATTTAAACTGATCATCTGCCACATCACATATACCTGTGAATTTTGCATTGATAAAGTGTGTTGAATATAATTACAAATAGCTAGTGCTATAGTTAAGGAGTCACGCAGCTTTGTTATTAAAACTATATAGTTTTCTTACTCAGTTATTCCTTCTTTGGATTGAATATCCAATGTGATTAAAATAATTGTTTATGGTAGAAAAGGATTCATAAAAAAGTGATACATTCAGAATTTCCTTGCAGACTTTAAAAAGAACATAAAGTTTAAATGAAATGCTTCAAATTAACTTATCACCTACTTCAAAAGGTAACCTCTTCCAACAAATCAGTTGTGGTGTACACAGTGCTCTAAAAAGACCTCAACATCAGAGTCTAACTCCACTAAGTGCAGTGACAGACACCTACCTTGTCATCTGAGCCAATATGCATCTGCCTGTACCAGGGGTTGCACCCAGGTCCCTTGTATGGGTTTTAACATTGAAAACATACAGAAGTTGTGTATTCCTGGTTAGAAATATGTATTCTTGCTATCCTGTGTCTTTTTCATCGAATTTGTTGTAGGTCTACAATAGGCCTTTGTGTCCCTATAATCCAGTCGATTATACAATGAAGAAACAGTAACATTTTTCTTGGAAAATTTGCCATTGAAAACGTACTTCTTTTAAATTTACAGTACCAACAGATCGCTTTTTATGAATCTTCATTTAAAACTGCCCAAGCATAAGTCATGCAGCTGTGTTGAATGCAGTTCTTTGTATGTGTGTTTTTGTACATCCTACTAAGCCCCTTCAAAGCCTTTTGAAAGGGCCCTCTCATCTGGAGTGCACAAAATGTTAGAAAATTCAAGAAGGAAAATAATAATAATGCATCTAAAGGCTATTAAATGCACACAATTGAAAAGAAACTGTATTATATTTTTTTCTCTGTGTGCTTCGTATTTAGATTTAATGTCGGATTTAAAATTTTAAAACATGCAATGAGTATCATTGGGTTTTGGTTGCAAATGTTATCCTGTGTTTCCCAATTATGTACATTTATGTTTTAAAATGACAGTTTCATGTTTAAATATTAGCCTTACTAGAGCACATGGTAATTTATGACATTATTGGATTAGCCTGGAAATTTTCGTTCAAAGCCTTTTCTGATGGTTGTTTTGTGTCCATCTTAAATATTTCCAAACTGTTTGTGTTAAATTTCTAATTCAGATTAACCTTACAATTTCAAAGGCAAGTTGATAATTAATGTTTAATTATTAGTTATCTTTGTTCAATAAATTGGATATAATTTTTAAACGTTATTAAATAAAACCATCTTCTGTTAACATATGTAATCGAAGACCCTATATGTAGGGATGAGTTATGAATATTGTGGTATAATGTAAATCTTTTGTCAAATAGTTGTTAAAAATATAGTTGTTCTATGTACTTTATTCTGTTTTGAGCAATATGACAAGTTTTTATAAGTAATACGTGTTCAGCTTTACCTACAGTAATTAGCTGTCTGGTATAATGTTTGTAAACCAGAAATATTTTTTTTCCTGTTTTGCAAAATAATGACTTTGACAGATCAAGTTCAGACTTGGCTCTGTCCACTTGAGTATATTTTCTGTTTACCGATTTTACTATGTATTTGACACTTACATGTTATCTTCATTTTAATAAATGTTACTCATTACATTTTCATAATTTCTTTGGTGTCTTGTATTTGACTTTGGCTCCTGAAGTTTGAAAACTTGTAAGAGGATCGCTGCTTCCTTTGCCTTGATCTAACTTTGTCAACCCATTAAGAAAAGGCATCAATACAGTGGTGCCTTTACTGCAAATAATGCATTTGCCCATAATTTACTCCTCCACATACTAGCAAGCCATGTTAGTGGGTAGTGAATGTCCTTGCAACATGCTGGGAACATGAAACAATAGTCTCCTGATCATATCTTTCTTCAAAATGGACCTTACTGAAGTACATCTTCAGGGATTGACTAATTAGTGGACCGCCTGTCAGCCCGTATCTATGACCAGGTTGTACTCCAACAGGCACTAACAAGAAGGAAGACCTGAGGAGGTTGTCCCACAACAAAGGAAATATACCACTGCTACTACTTGTCACATTTTAGAGAATGTTAATATTTGGACAAGCAGAATGTGCCATTTTTTATTGCTGTTATGAATGTAAAGTGGGTGCTATTGTTCATTTCTCGTTATTGATAAGAATTTGTGTTCGTCAGTTTTCAGAAAGCTGAGACCTGCATTGTGGGATAGGTTCCCTTCAGAGGTGACAGTTTTCCTATTTCAGTGATTTTTGGAATGAGGCAACCGTAGTAACTCCATAACATGATTTTGGAGATTGTAAAAGAACAAGAAAGGGGCATTCTCTAACATCACAATGTATGCCTGCTAGTTGGAAAATTCAATCTTGTTTTGATCGTCATTAAATGTACAGTGGCAGCCAGAGTTGGTGATCCTAATCTGTGATTAGTAATTGGCCGAGTGTTGCATTGTGGGATAGGTTTTCCTCAGCAGAAGGTCACAGATTTCTACTTCTATGAATTTTGGATGAGGTGACCATATTAGCTCATTTACATAAAATTTTGAGATCACCAATGAAGAAAGATTTTCTTGTACATCACATTGTGAAAGTAATAGATTTGCAAACTCAGTTGTTGTAACTCATACAAACATTGTAAAAGGGCAGCCACAAAAGAAAGGCCTAAGTCCGGCTGTTGTAAGGCAACATCAGTTATTAAAATATGTCAACAATATTTCCTGTGTCAATAAATAGTTCTGTAAATATTTTACCAAATGGCTAAACTTGCTTCAGATCTACCTGTAGAGGCAAGACTGCGTCAGTTTGGGAAAGTTTGTGAAGTCTTGGGGACTTGTCTGAAAGTATGAAGAATATTCAAAGAAGGTTACACTCTTCCCTGACCGGGCCAAACTTGACAAGATCACCGACTATCATACGCTGTTATGTCAATCCCAACAGGAACCCCTACCTGTTAGAGGTATTACATCAGCTTTTGAACAAAAAATGCATTAGAACTGGTAAAAACCAGAAATCTTTCGGGGTTTTTTTAGCCAACTATTTTGGACCATAAACCAAACAACCGGTGGAGACAGCAACCAGTGGAGACCCATCTTAGAGCTCAGCAATCTGAACAGGCAGAGAAATTCAAAATGAAGACATCGAAACCAATAAGGACGTCCCTCCTGACAGGGGAGTCTATGATGTCCATGGATTTCAAGTACACCTACTTCAATATACCCATGCAAAACCAATTCAGAAAATGCCTACATTTTCATGTCCAGGTTCAAACCAGGTTCAAACCAGTTCAACGCACTACCTTTTGGTCTGTCCACAGCACCCATGAGGTTCACAGCAGTGGCCAAAGAGATCAAACTGATTGCATTACATAAGTGTATAAGGATCCACCAGTACCTAGACTACTGGTTGGTCAGAGCCAGATCCCACCAAACCTCTCTCCAGCAGTTACAGATTCTAGTAGCTATATGTCAGGAGTTAGGTTGCTTGATAAACATGGAGAAATCTGAGCTGGACACCAAAGAAGTTTTTGACTTTGTAGGTTACCAGTTCAATCTGTGGGAGGGCAAGGTCAAACCCACTCTAAAGTGGTAGCAGACTCTGACAACAAAGATCCAAGATTTAGTGGCCAGACTGACTTGTCCGGTGTTCCAGAAAACAGGTTACTCTCAATCCCAACACATTCCAGGACAGCTGAATGTGGTAACAGACAAGCTGCCCAGGCTAGGCCACACCATTCAAACAGAGTGGTCTCTCCTCCCAGAGTTTTCCCAGGCAATATGGAACAGGTAGCAGCGACCTCAGATAGACCTATTTGCTACGAGGTTCAACAACAAACTCACAGAGTTTGTATCACCAGTACCAGATCCCCTGGCTTGGGCAGGGACACATTCAGCCTGCCTTGTGAGGATCTGGATCCATATGTCTTCCCACCAGATGCCATCTTGGGTACAATGGTGTAGCAATTACAGGACTACCCATGCAGGAGAATTATTTTGATTGCTCCAGGGTGGCCCAACATGCCCTGGTTTGGGGATCTAGTGACCATGTCAAGTCAGATCCAATTGAGCCTGCCAAATCTTCCCTACCTGCTCACTCAGCCATTCAATCAGACTCCACATAGGAATCTGTCAAACCTAAATTTACATGCATGGCTCCTCAAGTCTCAGCAATCAAGGAGCAGAGCTTCTCTGAGGCAATGGCAGCACAAATTGAGGCTCCTCAAAGGGGATCAACCAGATCAGCCTATGAGGCAAAGTGAACCATTTTTTAAAGTGGTGCCTCACTAATCAGGTGGACTTCAGGGTACCCAGTGCAGAGTCAATAGCCGACTTCCTTGTGTACCTATTCCAGGACTGGAAGATACAGCCAAGTACCATTCATGGCTACTGAATAGCCATTGCTGACAAAATGGGTAATTCGCTCATTGGTGTCTGCAAAGATAAGACTGTCACTTGTCTCTTGGATAGTTTCCATAGAGACAGACCCAAAGGTCAGAGGGGTATCTCCTCCTGGTACCTCTCTCTGGTTTTGCACCACCTGACAAAGGCTCAATTTGAGCCCAATAAAGAGGCCTCTTTGAAGCATTTGATCTTCAAGACAGTCTTCCTCTTAGCCCTGGGTTCGGGTAAACGGAAGAGGGAGATCCCTGCTTGGCAAAACAAGAACACACCAGTCAGACTGTTCAAAGGTGTCGCTGGCTAAATCTAGTCCAGACACTGTGGCCCCAGTGGTTATTCCAGCTCTGGCCCCAGCTCTGGAGAAGTCCCTCAAGTCTGATAGGTCCCAATGGCAGGTGAGAACACTGCGTTACTACTTGGACAGCAACTCAGGCATCAGAAGTTGGTTTTTGTCTCCTTCAAGAAAGGCTCCGACAAAGACATCTCCTCTGCCACCATCGCCGCATGGATCAAGCAGACTGTGATCCTATTTTATGAGCTCTCAGATTAAAGCCCATGATGTGAGGGTCTTGGCTGCTTCTAATGCCTTCCAGTCAGGAGTCTCCTTAGAACTAATCTTATCAGCATGTCATTGGAAGTCACATAACACCTCCACACAGTTCTATTTGAAGGATGTGGCTTGGGCTGATTCAGAGCTTTTTCACTTAGGCCTAGTAGCAGCTGCTCAACAGATCCACCAGTAGCCCTTACTTTGAGGAGAATTGTATATATGTAGATAGTGTAAATAGTTCATGAAAAAAAAAACTGTGACGTGCTTCCTTTGGGAGGTTTATTTTCATTACATTATAGTTTATAAATTGTCTTCCCAACCAAGATTTAACATATAGTTGCCAGCTGTTTTATGTGTAACGTGTAAATAAATTACTTGTGTGCAAATGTTTTTTCCATCTATTTTGTGAACCCGGGATACTGTCATCTAACTTTCAGTCTTCAAAGACTATCAAACACTTACTTGCAACCACTCCAGGCTCCAACAACTCACCCCTGTTTCAAATCCAATGTTTTCACAAATGGGTTCATCTTACTGATACTAGGCTCCGAAAGTTTCTGGCCAAACTTCTTAAAGTTCTTAATCTGGCTTCCTGTTGTTACACTTTTCACTCCCTCCGCCATTCAGGTGCCTCCCTGGCGTTCAATCTCAATGTGCCTATGCAGGATATCCAGAGTCATGGCACCTGGACGTCGGAGGCAGTTTGGGCTTACATCACCCAAGACCACAATGCTGCAGAGACTGTAGCCCAACTTTTTACTCCCTTCTACATGTCTAACCTACCAACTACTGGGGTTTGGGGCATTTTATACTCTTTATATAACTTTTTAAAATGTCAATACTCTATAATTTGTAATTTTTACATATAAATACCTACTAATAAATAGTTAAATTTTCAGGTGGCTAGGCCACCTTATCTTGAATCAGTAAACCAAATATCAGTTAATTAGACCAGACTTTCATTCATAAGTCTAAGTTTGAACTTAATTTTACTTTAAGGTGACATTTAAAGCCACCTTTGATTGATCTTAACTTGAATGTTTGATGACCTTAGGGTCAACTTTAAGTGTCTATATGTAATGGTTGTTTAAGGTGGCCTTAGAACATGTTATTGTATTACGTAATGTAATGTTTCCAGTATGTAAATATACTATAGAATTAATCATATTAGAATAAAATAAATTCCCCACTTGCCTTGTCTATTTTGCCAATCACAAGGCCAGGACACTGTGTTATCTAACTTTCAGTCTTCAAATACATACACACTGACACAAATGAAGTAGCATGCAACGTGAGTGTGAAATGAAATATTTTTTATAGAAGTTATCATATAGCAAATGAAAGTTGTTTATTTTGATTAAAAAGTGAATCCTTTAAAAAGCCCCAAACTTTATAAACCTAAACAAATAATTTCCAGAATTTTAGTCTGTGAACAAACAGAGGCGTATTCACACTTAATAAAGCTAGCAAGGAAACTGAATAGAAGTGTGTTGAAATTTTAAAGTGGCAGATATAATAGTATGGTATAAATGTTGTCACAAAAGAAACCCTTCCGCGAAGAGTAGGTAAGAAAGAGGAGAGGTATCTTTATAATATTTGTTATAAGACCCGATTTGTGAGTGTTAAAGTATTAATAGAAAGTTGTTTGAACAACTTATCTAAGCACAAAAGTGTGCAATATATTTGGTACCCTCACACCTGCACTTCGGCGAACTACTGGGTCATGCCAGTAAACTTATCAAAGTCTCTGTGTGTCTAGTGCTTATCACTGCCCCTCCTTTTCTGCCAAAGTATTCAGAGAAGATAGGTACAACCCCCCCCCCCCCCCCCCCCCTCTGGGGAAAGTGTGCATAAGCTATTCCTTCATTCTTTAGGTTAACATATCCTTTAATGTTAGTTGGGATGTCTTTCTGCAAAAGTCTGCCAAGAAAATAAGTATATACCCCAACCATCTTCGACTAGCATTCATTCAGGCTTCTGGTGGTGTGGCAGGGACTTTCCTTTTATAAGCAGTTATCTCAGCAATATTTGATAGGCTGATATATTTCCTTATCCTTCTATACAGGTTGCTAGAAGACAATGAACAACTACAGGTGATACTGGGTTCCGGATAACTAACTCTAAAGTACATTTTACTGAGATAACCATAAGACATAAGATCAACGACTGTTTCTCTCATTAGACGGGGGGAAAGCCGTGTGACCAGATGTAAAGCCACACATTAGAGAGGTTGCACACTACGTTTTTCACTCCCGCTAACGTTAGAAGTACCCTTGTGACGTCATCAATTGCTGTGTGAAACGTCATGTCTAGACATAACTACGGTAGAAATTAGTGTTTTATACTGAGTTACGTACATGATTTCCCTGAATGTTTTTAGTGTACTTACAAACTTTATATTTGGAAATTTTACATACATATGTCTAAAGAAATATCTGTAGCATTATTTACAACAATTAGTGTATCCATCCGATGTATAATGAACAGTTACAACACAAATTTCTACAACCAACCATTTCCTTGAGAAGTCTTTCATCTACGCCATAATATTTAAGGCCAAGCTCAATTAATTCACTATTATACATTGCTGTTTGCAGGTTATTTTTCATAAAAAAAACATTTGTTTGTACTGGCTTTCATTTTATATATAAAACGAAAGAATGTGTTCACTCCTTTTTTGAGAAATGTGTACTCTATTTGTACAGTACATAATTGAATACACATGAAACATACATTTAAATACCCTTGGCCTGAACCCTTGCAAAATCTTCTGTACTGGTGTCGTAGTGCGCAAGATCAAATATCTCCCGTAACATAAACGTTAACGCAATTCTCTGCATATTTACGTTACGAGACAATAAAACGTGGTGCGCAACCTCTCTAATAAGAGAGATTATTATGCACGAAAATAATCCTGACAATACTTGTGAGTATTTACAACTAAATGTGCTCTACATACGGAAATATGACGATACTTGAAACATTCTTTTCATTCTCTTGTCTCAGGCCTTACAAAGTCTTGTGGTATATCTCTTGTTTGCTCATGTTATATAACGTGGGTGTGCATCTTCTTTAATAGGAACCCTGCCACTACTGAACGAAAAGTTTTGCAAGGGATCATGCGGTTAGACATATTATAACATAGATTAAAGTCATATAACGTCAGGGAAGAGCTTCAACAAAGATATAAAGTCACTACTTTAAGCTTTTATTTGCAGCATTGTTTTTGTACTGATGAACTTTTGAATGAGGAAATCCCACAGTTAAATATCCAATAGATTTCCCTTTCAGTGTACATCTTGCACTGCTAGTATCAGCTCATTGAATATTGAGTTAGTAACCCCATTTTCTGTGTCATTGGATAAAGGTAACCTATTCAGTATATGAAACCTTTTATATATCTGATACATCTGTCTGCTGTCTACTGTATACATGATCTACCATTGGTCAAGTGTATCTACCATATGACCCCTCAAAGTTGATGGTCATGACTATGCTTAAAACAAATTTTGTAAAAGGTTTCCTTGATTAGTACCTTACAATCTTTAACTTTTGTGCTGTTTATACCTCTTCTTTATTGTATTGAGTTTAATACACTTGTCCCTCTTGAATTCATTCATTCTTCTGTATTTAATGAGAGCTTTGGGCATGATCCACATAAGGTATGCATGGATTCGACCTGATTTAATATAACCAAATTCAGTTTGAATCATTATATATAATTTCTTGAACATTTGGAAAAAAATTGATACAGTGACATAGTGTTACTAAACATACCAGTGTGGCTAAAATCTATGCTAATTAGGGGGTTGAAGTGTTCTTATTGATTTTAAGTCATTAAGTACTCTTAAGGCTCCCATATTTAAACGATTTTAATGCAGTGCAAAATAATCATGCAGGAGTACCAATTTCTCTTCCCCATGACTCAAAACACATTTTTCTTAATAATACTTTATACTATTTTAATACTATTTTTGTCTGTACTGGTGTCAATGGTTGAATTACAGAGAGCACAGATACTGATTTGTACCCAGTAAACATTGTAAATCACCCTGTCAGGTTTCAAAGGATGACATAAGACTGTTCTAATTTTTGTAGCAGTTTTGCACACTTAAAGATTGGATTACAAAGGAATTAAATATAAATTGACTATATCTTTATAGAAATTATGGCTACAAAAGTCAATTACATATCAGTGTAAAGCAATTGATGATCATGCACTTTGCAGTAATGCTGTTGTCAATGAAATATATCAAAGCCTTAAGAAGAGATATAGAGCAACATATTATTTATCAATATAAAGTTCATTTAAGGCATCAGGCAGATTTCATAATTTGAAAGTGTCAAATTAATTCCCAGAGGCCCACCTTTGTGAAATATCAGGTCATAGTTTACTAGAGTGCTGTAGGGGAATGCGTTATGACATATTAAGTGACATTTCAAATGATTGATCAAAGTAAACAACCAGACGGATGTAGTTTACCATAGTTAAAATATAAGAAATGGTGCATAAAAGTGTGTATAAAGAAAACACTTAGTTCTGGTAATAAGTTATAATGTTTACAGTATTGTAATAGCTGGGTAGTTAGCACCAAGACATTAACAATTCCTTGCTGTTTTCCAAACGTATGAATACTATAAATAAACATTTAAAAATTGGCTTCACTGACTTATCAGCATGCATGATATATCATTTACTGATGTAGGTTTATTAGCACTCCTTAACAGTATTTTACATTTTGACTAAAACTGACCCTGTTGAAACTTCATATAGCTTCACCCTTCATAAATCACCATTCTTGAAATAACCAGCAGGCCCTGGTTACACAAAACACTGCTGTCTAGTTAGTAGTCTACCAAGTATTGGTATTATAATGTATTATAATGTTTCACAAAGAAAGAATGTTACAAACACTTTGTAGGTTTTACTAATTAACTACTGAATATTTTGTATACTGCTATATAGTAGAATGTTCTAAAGATACTATGATACTATATATGTAAGTGTTTCACAAAGCTATTCCGATATGAAATTTATACTGAATAGCCTACTCAATTTAGGAGACGGTAATTTTAGCATAAATATGTTATTTTACACAGCATTACAAACAGTAATTATTATTGTCCAAAATACAAAGGTTTCAAGTGGAAAAACATACCAAGTAAATTATTTGAAAGGCAGAAAAACAATTTTAAAAGGTGTTGCATTCACACACAATAAGGAATCGAGCTAACACATAACACAAAGAATAACACCTACCTCGAAGAGTCTGTAAAGAAAGATTTGACGTGGCTTGGTAATTTCGTTTATATAATTCAGTATTATAAGTTACATGCACAAACCTTGTTCCACTTGAAAAGTGCTTGAGAGTGTTAAATATTGAACTCCCTTATGGGGGTGTTCCACTGGGGCCGTGTTACATATATTGGACACTATATTAGTACATTGTATATTACATATATTAGGCACTATATTAGTGCATTGTTTAATTTAAGCTTTATGTTTATACATTGTCATAAAAGATAATTGTGTTGTTGGTTCTTTTTGTGTGTTAACATTTAAAGTAAGGGAGTTATTGATTTTTGTGTTTTAGTGTTTATTGATTTGTTCACAGACTGGGGGAAATCCCCCCCTCAGTGGTTATGATAGATTTGGGGAAACCCAATTGCCAGTATTTTCTAAAACTTCCTCCTTTGGCCTAGATGGCTCAAGCTTTTTTGAGTTGGTTCTGTACAATTCCAGAGAAATCTGTGAATGTATATAAGGAATGTACATCTGACCACAAGTGAACTTTGTATTCGCTGGCTATAAGGAGAGCTATTGTGTTTTGGAATATAATATATGCTTATATTACTGTGAACTTTTACTGGAGTGAACTAGATACATTGTCTGGACAGATTTATTGCACTTTGGATATTTTTGGATATTGTACAGTTATATAACAGAGAGTGGATTTACTGCATTTTGGACATTGTCCATATCTTAGAGCAGACAGTACAATTGTGTTAACTCTCTAAAAATCTCCAGACAGACCTTCTGTGTGACTGGATATATAAAGGATAGCAGGACAAGCACCTTTTGTGTTGTTGAGTGTGGGACAGGTCACAGAATATAGACATCTGTGTGCGAGTGAACGCTGGACAGATCACGGGACAGACCACAGGACATTGGACAGATCACAGAATATACCACAGGATGGATTACAGAACAGATTGCGGGATACGGCGGATAAACTTATTCTTAATCTCAGTGGTCAGGTCAGCTAGATCTTGTTATTGTATTAGTGTGCTTAGTTAAGGGCATACCAGTTGACTGTAATCATTATTGTTAATCGCTAAATAAATTTGTTAAGTTAAGCTTTTTGTTTTTTTTTTCTGTTACAACTTAAAGACAACCGGTAATTGCTACCGTGCTTGCCCGTGACCGTAACAGCCGTCTTGTTGAGGGTCAGGAGCAATGTTTACATAGTTGGTTAGAGTCGGTTTATTTTGCCAGCGTGTCACAGTGGGTCAGTAAAAAAATCAAACATGTGTGATATTTCACAGACCCTCCCTGACTCTTGTTCCAGACCATGGCTTCGCCCACCTTGTCATTTCCAAAATTGTCATATCATGAAACCAGCTGGACTTTTGTCACTTAAGTAGTGCTCATTTTCATTGTCCATTTTCCAGCATCCATAGACTGATTCTATGCTATCTGCCGAAGGCGGTTGAGGATTGACACCCATAGTAGGGTGTTATTTTCCTGTCTTTTGTTCTTTTAGCTATAGTCCCAAACTGCAGATTTTGGTTCAGTAGGCTGCTGTTCTTTTCTTAGTTGGTTTTCCTGTCGGTGGGTGCAGGAGATGCCACATTTTTCATCTTTTTCTTCATCTTCTTCTGTCTTTCACTACATGAGTTTATAGGAACTGCAACTGTGGTAGCCCTGAGAAGGGATGTGAAACCATAAGGTTTGAAATTAGTTTCTCTTTTCATTGCTACCTGAGGTAGATAATTACTGCTTTCAACAAAACAAAATAACAAGAAAAAAAAACTTACCAACTTACAACCATGATGGAGTATTATACCAACTTACTATATTATAACATTACCAGGATTTTGTTTTATTTATTTTGCATTATAATACGATACAATACAGTAATAAAAACAATGTAATACTACTACAGATGTTTTTCTTTTAGGATGGTGGTTTTACTTTTAGGAATGGTGCTAATTTTTCTTTTAGAATTGAGTTAATTATACAGAGTGAAGAATTTCTGACAGATGCTGCTGGAGGTGGGAGTCTTCATATCTACTGAATGCTTCGGTTCTGCATTGTTCCAGGTAGTTTTGTATGTATGGTAGATGGAGTACTTAATGACTGGGTTTTGATGATTCGTGAGGTCTTGTTCATGTAAATATTTTAAGTTATTTGTTCTGTATCCTCTTTAGGGCTTCTAAACTTGGTTTGTGGTTGTTTGTGATGTGGCATCCTGTTTCTATTATTGGTTTTATCATGCTGGTGAAGAATGTTTTGAGTGCTGCCTGTTGTGCTCCCAAGTTCTGTTGTTGTCTCAATTTTTTTATCCTGGGTGCTGTCTGGTTGATTCTGTTGGTGGTGTGTGGTTTCAGGTCCATGGTTCTGTCGAGGGTGGTTCCCAGCAATACTGCTGAGTCTATTATTTCCACTTGGTTGTTTCTAACATTGATGGGGATGTGTTTCCTTGAGTTTTAGCGAGTGATTATTATGAGTTGTGTTTTCTTGGCATTAAGTTTGATGAACCTCCATGATGTCTCTGGTGGTGAGCTTCTATGTACCTTGGGTTTCTGTGGCTGGTGTATGTCGTCAGTATATTGAGTTACCTGGCAGGTTTGGGTGACTGTTATATCATTGACATATAGGATAAACAGGAGTGGACTGAGAATGCTTCTTTGTGGGGTTCCTGCAAGAAGTTTTACTACTTGGGATAGGGTGCTGCCTAGTTTGACTTGGATGGTCCTGTCCATGAGAAATGATGAAATTAGTCTGAGTTTATCACTTGGTAGATCCATGTTGTGAAGTTTTTTAGTAGGTCATTGTGCTAGACAGCGTCAAATGCATTTTCAACATCCATAAGAAGTAGTGCTGCTAGTTTTTTTGTTATCTTAACTTTTACATGCATTAATTTATGATCATTATGTGCTTGTTTGCTTCTTTGTGTGGTTAGTAAGTAGGCCCGTTGCCATGGATTAATGATGTCTTTGTTTTCTATAATTTCTTGGATTCTGTTTGAGATGATTTTTCTTGAAAATCTTTTCCATACAGTTTAGTAAACTGATGGGTCTGTAGCTGACAGGGTTGTCCCGTGGTTTGTTATGTCTGGGGATCAACTTGCCTATGGCATGTTTCCATTTTCTGGGGAAGTATCCTATTCTAAGGCATTGGTTAATCTTTCTAAAATTGCTTCAGGAAGGCTTTTCAGTGTGATGTAGGTGATGGTGTCTTCACCAGGGCTGGTCTTGTTTGTAAGGGTTTTTAAGGCTTTGGTGGTGTGTTCAGTGGTATGTTCCTGGAGTATTCATCACATGGTGCTGCAAGGGTAGTGTGGGGAGTTAGATATTCTTTCATTGTGTAGGCCCATTGGTCAACTTCCTGTCAACTTTGTGTTTGTGGTTGAAGTAGATGTCTGAGTGTGTCCTCTGGACCTTTGTGAGTTGACTGGCGAAGGTGTCTGCTGTTTCCTTGTCTGAGTTGGTTCTGGTGTTGGTTGACGGGTTTGTAAGTTTGATGGGTTTCTTCTCAGTTGTCATCTCCCTAGTGAGTTTGCTGAGAGTTCTGAGGTTTAGTGATTTGATTTATCTTGCCATATGCCTGTCTCAGTGGTTTGTAGTCGAGGAATTGCCTGATCTCTCTATGGATGTCCTGTATGAGTTTTATCTTACTTAGAAGACCTTTGCTGATTTTGATGAGCCCTTGTCTGGATTTGATGGTAGGCAGCTGTTATGGAGACTGTAGGAAATGGTCTATGTGTTGGTCAATGGCTGGTAAGGTGTTGATTTGGTTGATGTCTGGCAAGTGGTTGAATTTGTTGCTGACCTTCTCTCTGAGTAGGTCCCAGTTACATTTGTTGAGACTCTTTGGAGTCCATATTGGGTGGTCTTGATCTGTGTTCTGATGTAGATGGCAGTGGGCAGTGGTAGGTGTTTTCTCCATTTATTGGTTCATGCACTTCTGTTCTGATGATGATCCTAGCGGACAAAGGTGTAGCTAGTGCCAGATCAAGTGTGGAGTGGTGTTCTGTTGAGTGGTTGTGGAAGGTTGGCTGGTCATGATGGTTCTGTAGATGTAGGTTATGTTCTCTACATAATTGTCAAAATGTTTTTCTTCTGGCGTTTTGTTGCTGGTGGTATGTGTCCAAATTATGTTTTGGGGTAGAGAGCGTGATTTTGGTGGACTCCAGCAGTGCCTGACGGCAGCTGTGGATTCCCAGATCTCCACTCTGTCCACTTCTGCCTAGACTCGCTTGGCTGCTTTTTATGAGAGGTCCAGGTTGCCACAATGGCAGAAGCGAAACACATGTTTACTCCTTCATAGTTTATTCACTCATCTTGTAACAATTCACAAGTACAATTCATGTTATATTTTGATAACTGAAACTCAGTAATTCTGGGAAAGTGTGAACTCAATTTAGTCCTCAGAATGTTAGTTGTTAAAACACTAGACTGTACATCTCTCTCCCTTCTCTAGCAGCAAGCTGGGTTATTATATCAGTTACTTTACAAGGGCTGTGTCACCTAAAAGAGCAAGGATTGGCTAAGGCTTTAATTAGGAGTGGACTGCCACGAGTATTGATTTGTGTCTGTGCTGCAGCCAGCAAAAGCTAGTTCTCTGGGATTGTTTGCCTGTTATTAAGGAATTTTGGGGTTTGTTTCCATTTAGCTGTTTTACTTAAATTCTTAATCATTACACACCGGGGGGTAGAGATGGCACGACCTCGCTGCCATAGTATTGAGATGAGGTAAATGAAGAAGTAAATTTTAAAATTTTTGCTGCATGTAACAACAGTGCAAACTATAAGCACTTTAGATTACTCGGTATTACATTTTAAAGTAGCACTTTATATTTATCCGTATATGGCAATAAGTCACACTATTGTGTTTAATACTGATAAAAATACCTGGTGGAGTTATAACTATATAATTTGAAGCAATTCAATCACCCAATTACATTAATAGAGATCTTACACATGTGTCATCAATACTTGGTTGAAACATTGTATTATTGTTCATAGTTTCATCAAATTGAAAATGTACAGAAAATGCCATTAATACAGAGCTTTGAAGAATGGGCTAATTTACCTTGTGATACATAAATTACAACACCTTGGGAAAAGACTGTTTTTACTTTGAGTATTTTAACTCTACCAAATCTTTGAAAGGCTATTGACCATGTTTGCCTGTTATTAAGGAATTTGGGGTTTGTTTCCATTCAGCTGTTTTACTTAAATTCTTGACCATTACAGTATGCATTTAAGTCTCCCATTAGAATTGAGTGTTTGTGGCTGGAGAGTAGGTTGTTAGGGATGTCCAGGTTAGGTATTCCTCCATGTTAGTTTCTGACCAGGATGGTGACTCATCCTCCTCTCATGGTGGCTCTGTCACGGTTGGCTGTTAGGGTGAATCCTGGTATTTGGATGGTGGTTCTGTTGGTTGGCTTCGTTTCATTCAGGCACATGATGTCTATTTTGTTCTGATCCAAGTAGAGTTCCAGCTGTTCCTTTTTAGAGTAGAATCCATTCATGTTCCAGTGGCTGATTATCTTCATGTTGGGGTAGGGTTGTGTGTACTTGGTTGTGGTTTGATGTGTTGTGGTGTTTACTGCCTGTTGCTGATGAACTTGATGAAAGCTGTGTGGTCAAAGTTCTGCCTATACATCCTGTTGAAGGTTGAGGTGATGATCCTGGACATGTCCTTCAGGCTGCACTTTACCCCAGTGTGGTCTGACGTAGCTTCCGTCATGGCCATGGTCGGCTTCAGAGCATCTAGTTCATCAGTCCTCTTGGTTGCCTGGGCGTAGGTCTTAGCCTGTGTTCTATTGACATCATTGGCCTCCTTTTTGGCTGGGCGTCCGGGGTATGTAAAGAGGTGGCTGTCTTGCAGTTGGCACACTTCATGTCTTTCTGGTTGCAGTCAGTGGTCCCATGCCCTTCACCACACTTCCTGCAGGTGTCCTTGGCGTCCTTGCACCCCTTGGGGGTGTTGCCAAAATTCTGATACTTGTCACACTGGGTGTGTTCTCTCCGGGGTTGATATTCTTTACATTTGTACTTGATTCCATGTAGGGAGAAGCAATTCTCAAGTAAGTGATCACACTCTGCCTCGCTGTTTGTAGTGATCTTCATCTTGTTGATATTTCTGTTGTGTCTCTCCGATCTCATCCTCTGGAATTCCTCGTTACCCCTTCCGTTGATGTCCCCTGTCCTGATGTTGGTAGGAAAGTTGATGACCGTGACCTGGATGGTGGTGCTCTGGTTTCGTTCGGTGGTTCATTTTGTGGATCTCACACAGAAACTCTCACGTTTGGAACCATGGGCGAGGGCCTTGAGGTGGTTTTCATCTATTCTGCAGTGAAGAAGGAAGGTTCCTGCCCTGGTGTTGGTTATCCTTATTCTCTCTGGTTTCGAGGTGACCTTCCTGAGTTCAGTGGGGATTCCATTTTGTCATCCACAGGGCCCTCAATCACCAGAGGTGGAATCCTGGGAGACCTGGTCCTCTTCTCTGCAGGTGCTTCCTGAGTGGATTCCCTGGTCTTCTCAGGTGTGGGTCTTTTGGTTTAGGGTGTACTTGATCCTTGCTTCTAGTTTCTCCAGCTCTTCTGTAAGGGCAAAGGTTAGCGCTACCTTGAATTGGTAGTCAAACTTAGTCAAAATGGTTTGTTGATTGGTCAGAAATTATCAAAAACTGTAAAGGGAATACCAACTGGAAGTCTGGTTGTAGTGATTCTGTCTATTTCTCCAGTCCTGTCTGTTTGTCAGTACGCCTTGTTGAGACTTGATATGGCTTGTCTGTTAGGGGTTTACGGCTTGTCCTGGTAGTTTCCAGTCTTTCTCCTGTATGAAAAATAAAAAAAATAAAATCCTAAAAATATTTCAACACCAAGTCAGGTCGGGCTCTAGACCCAGACAAGCCTGGATGTATAACGTCCTCTTTGGCAGGTGAAACTGACCCAGATTTTTCACACCCTTTTTTCTGGATTTTTGTCCCCAACTTTTGCAACCGACCACAGAGTCGGCTGTAGGGTTGGCTCCAGTGGAAAACCCCCATTATATCTGCACATTTTTACTGTAATCATCTGATGTTTCATAACTACTTGAAAAAAGGCACAATTTGTGCATACATTTATTCAGTCTGTCCTACTAGACCATTAATATCTCTTTTTTAATATCTCTGTTTTTAATTGCCTGATTTTAATAAGCTTGGTGGAAATTAATGTAGATTTGTAAAATAAAAGCAGGATTAGATTTCATTTTATATATTCGTTTATTAATTTCTGTTAAACATAGCACAGTCTGTGATATACAATATGAAATACAATTGCAGAAAAATAGACTTAAAACACACTTTAAGAAATATGCAAGATTCCCATGTAGCATTACCTAAGAGTACTTAGCATAGGGCACCTACAATATTTAAAATTTTCTATTTCTTTGCATGAGAATGTAGCACTGGTGTTGTCTCTAATATAGGAAATATTATTTATAATACTAGCAAATATCATTTCATCTCACACTTTTTCATGTTGAAATACTAACAATTCTCTAAAGTACTATAAATCTGAATCACTCAACACCTTTTCCTTCACATATGATCCAGAAACAAGTCCATTTATTTCATTTTACACAAGAAATATTTTTACATTTAACTAGACAGCAGTACAATTGAATACATTTATACAGATAATATTTATTGATATTATATTTTTGTGAAACTTTAGGACATTAGATACCAGATGAATTTTATTTGAACCACCAAATACAACAGAGTCTATGTAATATAAATGATGCATGGGAGCAATACAATTCCTTATCTCTTTTCTTTTTGGTAGTTTAAAACAAAACACAGCTCATAAGTGAATATTTAAGCTACAATAAAACTTTCACTAATTTCAAAATTAGATCTCTTTCAGAATTTGGGCAGACCTCATTGTAAAATATATATACGACTTGTTGATGCACATGGAAGTGTCCTAGTAAATTCATAAATAGGTTCTAGTTTCAATTACCGTGAGGTGAGTTGGATGCAACCACAGGATCTAGTTGGGCCAATGAAAGGCTAGAAAATGTTGCTACAGAGACTGAAAAGAATGATGATATAAACAACAAGGCCAAAAGGGATTTTGGTCAACTAGCATGAGTCGCAAAGCCATCAGAGACAGTAGTAGTGCACTGAAGAGGTCACCCATCCAAGTACAAACGTAGCCCATTGCCGCTTAACTTCAGTGAAAAGACAGATACTCATCACACTACGCCATAATTCATGAAAGTCCATGAAAAAGGTGATTCCTGGAAGCGCGAGTTCTAAAAAGTTATAGAGTTCCTTGGTTTTTCAGTGTTACTTTTGAGTTTTGAGTTTTGCCTGGCACTTATTTCTAAATACATGTGTACTGACTGGTTGTTGATTGATAGTGAGCCTATCCTATGTTCCACGTTGGGGCTGCCTAGGGCCTGTACTACGGGATGTAGAACAAAATGTCAAGGTAAAAGGTTTAAAACAGACAAACCTAAATGCTAACATAATTAGATGTGCTAAAAATGAATTGTTCCATTGAACAATACAGTTAAAGTGTTAGAAAATGTTGAAGAAAAAAATCACAACACTGAATGTGTACAAGATGTGTTTCTTGATTCAAAGTGTAAAAGTGTCTATAATGTCGGGGTAAAGCATCAGGACGATAAGAGCCTAGCGCAAGGCATAAGTTTTATTTGTGATTCACCAGGTATTGTTCATGTTGTCACTAGAGATACAACTTCTATGGCCAGGAGTGTTCTACAAGGCCGTTGTCATTAGAAAGGTCAAAGTACAAGCTTTAAACGACAAAAGTACTGATTTAAAGCATTGTCTCAGTCAACAAACTAATGATTTTGGTTTTTTTACATATCACTAATTTAGAAAGATTATATAACTTTCACAGCCTCATACCTAACATATAGAAATCTTGACCCAGTCAAAGTGCATGAAGAAGAAAAAGCTACTCAGGCTCATAATTTCCAGAAAGCTAAGATTCAGCTCCTTTCTAATATCAATTTTAAACTTTTGAAGAGCTATGTGAGTACTATTGGGACTACCAGTTGCCTTATTTGATGAATGATGCTTTGAAACAAGATGTTGATATGAATGTCACTCATTATGAAATGATAATTATGGTTGTCTCATTTAAGATTTGGGGTCCTCAGTCGGCCAGCCAGAAAATTTCACCAAAGCAGACAACACTGCATTCGTTAGCATATATAACAAAGGCATATACAAGGGACTGTAAACTTGTCACTACAGCTTGTAACATCTGGTTACTTACTGCCCACTATGGTATTGAACTACAAGTGTCACATGTATCAGGTAAAGCCATTATCACTGCAGACTTGTTGTCCAGGTGGGGTGGGACTCAATACCAGGTGGGGCACCTCAATGAACTAGTGCTTAACCCACATTTGTGGCTAGTTACTGAAAAACATTTCATTCAATAATCTATGTGTCATTCTGTGAGCCCCAGGTGTAACCATTTGGCTCATTTTTATTGAATTTTTGGTTTTCTATGGCCTCGGGTGTTCTTCTGTAAATAATTACATATCAGCCATCAAAACCTTGTTTAAATGGTTTGACATACAAACCCCAGTTTTCGATCATCCTAAAGTTAGACCCATGCTAAGAGCAGTAGAGGTATCAGTTCACAGCACAGCAGTGAATAAAGGTATTTTTAATATAGACATTCTAACAAAAATCTCTTGCTTGACAAGTTTAACCTTTTCCATCCATTTCTCGTGCTATCTATTTATTTGTCTTTTTTCTGTTCTTCAGACCCCTCATCCGGGACCCTCTTGACTTTGATATGAAATTCAGAGGCAATGTTTCTTAGAATCAGAGTTTTAATTGTTCTAGTTATGTGGTCCAAAACATTTCAGGTTACGGCCAAAGGTACCTACATAACAATACTGCCTTACTTACCTTGCCAGCCTTGCTTCATGATTTTCCAGCCTCTTTCAATGCTTGACTTTCCCTGGGCCCTCTGTAATTGAGTCCAAAACATTTCCCCTTTTACACATTTTGTAGGTCAGGAGCCACTCTCACTTTTAATAACAATGTAGATCTACAGCAAATCAAGAGGCATGACAGTTGGATTCGCGGCACTGTAAATGCTTACATAGTAGGTGACCCTTTTGACTACTGCAGCAGTAGCCACCTCTTTTCAACAGCTTTTCCCCAACTGGTTATTATACACAACTAGCTTGGTGATTGGTGGTTAATTTTTATTGTGATTATCTCAGTGTGGCTTACCTGTCTTCTGCACACTATAGATCCACCTTTTCTAGCAAAGCAATTCAGCACTTGGGTGCTCAGGTGCTTTAGGCTGTAACAAAAGTATTTTTCATTAAAGATTTACAATGGTGTTGCTTGTATTTCCTCCACCTCCCGGGTGATTGCAAGTGTCATTTATATCCTTGTCACAAGCTTGGTCTGACAGCATACAGAGAAGCTTTTGAAATAATTGTATCTTAGTGTGTACTCTTTACTGTTTGTTCACTGTGGGTTATATTTGTAAAGCTTCACTGCAGTATAAGTATGATTGTATTTCAGTATCTATTGTATACCCGATGTTAGATTTGTGAATAATGTAGTGGTCAAAGGAGTACAATGTTAAATGTTTGTAAATATTGATTCATTATGTGCTGCTACAAGTTGTCATGCTCTGATGTAGAGTGTCTAATGGCTACATGGTTTTATAAATATTAGTGTTTTAACAGTAAATATAATTTTGATTTAAAGTACGTGGTAGCTTTGACACCTGGTTATGTAGTTATGGCTGTATGTAATCACAATATTACCATACTAAAATCTTTTTACAAAATTTTATTTTCTGCATTTCTGTCACTCAGTCAGAAGAGTGACCCCATTACTTCGTCATTATGCACAGTACCTCTTCTGTTTTTTGTCCATCTTACTAGTAGCTTTCCTGGAACTTCTGCTTTAAAATCAGTATGCCTTATGGGGCTACTATAACTCCAGCCCTCCAGATTAGCTGGTTCATTTTGAAACAAGGACACATGTGTCAATTTTTGCCGCCCTCCCAAGCCGAGGTGCTTATCTTTTCAGACCATCTGTACCAGTGTTTTTGGTTTTAGTTTAGTGTGCCTCATATGGTGGTTAATTTTATTGTAATTATCTCATTATGGTTTTCCTCTCTTCCACACACTACTGCTTCACCTTTACCAGCTCATCAATTCACCACTGGGGTGTTCAGGTGCTTTAGGCTGTAGCAGCAATATTTTTCAGTAAAGATTTACAATGGTTTTGCTTGCATTTCCTCCACCTCCAGGGTGATTACAAGTGTCATTTATATCCCTAGGACAAGCTTTGTTTGAGTGCATACAGGGAACTTTTAAAATATTTGTATCTTAGTGTGTACTCTTTACTGTATGTTTACTGTGGATTATATTTCACTGCAGTAAAAGTTATGATTGTATTTCAGTATCTATTGTATATCCCATATTAGATTTGTAAATAATGTAGTAGTTAAAGGCGTGCAATGTTCAATGTTTGTAAATTATGGATTCATTATGCACTCCTATACGTTGTCATGCTCTAATGTAGAGTATATAATGGCTACATGGTTTCATAAATATTAGTGTTTTAACAGCAACTAGAATTTTGTTTTAAAGTACATGGTAGCTTAGTACACCTGGTTAAGTAGTTGTAGCTGTATGTAATAACAATATTAAAATATTTCAATAAAGTTTTATTTTCCGCATGTGCAGTCATGTCATCACCCCTTTGGTACAGTAAGAATATCTGTTATTGATAGTTCTCCTGCTGACATTAAAATTAACAGTATTTGCTTCATTTGTTTGCATGTTATTTGCTTGTTACTGTAAAAAGTAAGAAATCATGTTCATGTATATTTGCATTTCTGTTTTATGCTTCTGTTTCTGGGAGAGTGTGAAAGACTCCACCTATATAAGACCATTCTACAATCTAAGCTGTGTTTCCGTTCCTGCAAGAATGTGAAATAGCCTTTATGTGTAGTACTTCACTGCTATGTAGTTGTAAGGATAACTTGATATGTTTATATGGTGTGATTTTATAGTGACTACAAATTCTGAAGCAATCAAATGTGAGGTTAAAAGTTTAATTGCATAATTGTATGTTCTATATCTTCTGCTGCCCAAGCTAACCGGCCTGTTGCTTGGACATCTACTTGCCCGGTACACAATGCAGATCATCATCTAAGTGTGTGCAATCCTGAAAATTAATGACACCATCAAAATCTGGTGATAAGTATGATATTTATATGTAGATAATGGCCAGGTTGCGCTCTAATTGTATTCATTCCCTAGTCCCCCCAACAACAGAAATACAACATGGGATTTATTATTTTATTTACACAACGAATAGATAAATATCACTACTAAAATTATCATAAAAATATATACCAACACCGATACATCATGGGAATAACTTTGACTGAGGAAACTGTACAGATTGACATTAGAATGACATGGCCCTGTTAAGGTCTTGTTGTGGCAGTTGGCTTCCACCTTAACTCAGTAGGCCTTTGCTTTTGAAATTGGGGCCTCAGCCAATCAAAAAGTAGGTTGTATCACACTTCCATCGGGATTATTTTGTTTGAGGCAGCTATAGTAGAAACAGTTAGAATAACAGAAATTCGACCCACTGTGCTTCTCTGTTACATTAATCTAGACTGCATATGTGCTGGTAGGCAGGCAGGAATAATTTTCTTCACCTCTGAACCCTGACCCCTCTGAACATGACCTGGTCAGAGGGAGTCCTCTTTGGATATATATAGGTTTTGAGGAATTTGGGGTTGAACATTTTTTTTTTTTATCTTTTATTTGTTTTTGACATGTCACAGTACAATTTTTCCAAAAACAGCTTTTTTTTCGCACTGCTAAATCTTATCAACATATAATGTAAACACATACAGATTATTGAAAACAACTCATCATATTGAACTTAACAAAAAACCAAACCTTTCATCAAACTGTATACTTTTACCCTTTGATATGTATATGTATTTATCAAGACTCAGTCTGTCTTTTACTAACAACAAAAAGATGCGCAGAGAGGGGTTTTTACGGTTTGATTTACATTGGAATATATAGTACTTGCCATATATTATCAAATAATTCAACATATAGTAATATTTTTTATCTATGTAGTAAAATCCTAATAAAATTTCCAATAACGTAAACTTTATTTTGAAACCAATTGAATCCTTTAGCCACTCTTCCACATGATTCCAAAAGCAAGTAGATTCATTACAGTAACAAAAATAGTGCTCTAAATTGTCAATGCTTTGACAATAGTGACAAGTTGGCGAGTCTATTTTATTCCAAATATACAATTTGTAATTGAAAACTCTGTGCAGGATTTTAAACTGAAGAGTAATTATATATGTGTCTAGCAAAATTTTTGTGGGGAGAATGTATATTAATTTCCAATCTACTTTTTCTAAAAACGGGTAATATTCAACCCATTTGTTCTGACTTTTAGGGGTAGCATATTGTTGCTCGGTGAGGTACTGTAGTACAATTTTGCTAGATACTTTCTTAAAATTGGTCAAGCAGAGGTCTGGAACATTTATTTTACTTACTGATTCCTTGTTAGAGATGCTTTTCAAACTGAATGCAACTGAACTTCTAATTTGATTATATTGTAAATTATTAATCTCTATATTAAATTTATTCTCTAAGCTATCTTTTCCTTGAAAAGTACCATTCTGATTCAGGATATCGCTTACTCTATGTATGCCATTGTCAAACCATTGCCTGAAACCTGTGGATATATAGTTTTTACCTATTGTGAAAAAATTGTTGAAGAAAATCGGTTGTTGTAGAAATTCTTGAAAATTCTTTGGCTTATATCCTATAAACTTAAACCAGACTTTTGCTAGATCTTTATAGAATAACGATTCAGGAGATATATGGAGACTTTCCAAGGAAAGCTTTTGCTCAAGTTGTTCCAGTTCAATACCCATTAAGACCTCTGCTAAAGTTGTCCATTTAGCTTTTCTGTTGGTTTTTAACCTTTTTATCCACATTATTTTTGCTGCATTGACAATGTCATAAGTTTTGACCATTTTGAGACCACCGTTTTCTATTGGTTGGATGATATTTTCTTTAGAGATTAAATGCAAGCCATTTTTCCAGATAAAGTCAAATAAAAATTTATCTAAATCCTTAAAGGTCGAATGGTCTAGTGGTACTACAGAAGCTAGCAGTAACACATGTGGCACTATCAAAGTTTTAACAATGGTAATTCTTCCTTTGACAGTTAACGAACATGGCTGCCATAGGTTTAGAACTTTTTTTATCTTTGATAATTTACTATCAACTAAAGAGGAATGGTTTTGCTGGCATTTAGAAAAAAGTCGTGCCTAGAGTACTGAAGGATTCACTTAGCCACTTTATTCCTAGATTGGTATCCTTTATTAGGCTGCCATCATTATATATTATTATAGCTTCTGTTTTACTTTTATTCAACTTCAGACCAGCATATTGATGGAACTCTTCAAATAAGGCAAGTGCTTTTTCTACTGACTGCATATCTGACATAAATAAGGTCATATCGTCGGCAAACTGGCATAATTTAATTTCTGTTTTTTTTTTTACTTTTATACCTCTGACATTTTCACAGCTTCTCAGAGTATTTGCTATTACCTCAGAAATAAGCAAAAACAGAAGTGCACTGAGTGGACAACCTTGTCTGATGCCTCTTGTCAACTGGAAGTATTGGGACTGATACCCATTATTAGTTACACAACTCACAATATTATTATACAAAATAGAGATCCACTTTTGAAAATTTTTCCCAAAACCATATTTTGTGACACTTTTTTTCAAAAAACATAGATTTACAGTATCGAAAGCTTTTTCAAAATCGACTAACAATATTAGGCCAGATTTTTTTGTTAAAAGAACAGAAATCTATTATATCACTTATTAATCTTATATTCTCACCGCAGAACCTTCCTTGCATGTACCCTATTTGGTCAGTATCAATTATTTCTGGTAATGCTTTTTTAATTCTGGAGGCTAATATTTTTGCCAAAATTTTGTAATCTGTGTTTAAGATCGATATAGGGTGCCAGGATTTTAGGTCTGTGAGGTTTTTACCTTTTTTGGGAACCAGAGTTATCACACCCTGTTTTTGAGAGGCTGAGAGTTCGCCTGATTCAAAAGCGTGCAAAAAACTTTGGTGTAATAAATCACATATGTCTTCCCAAAAAATCTTATAAAATTCACTGGGCAGGCCATCAGATCCAGGAGTTTTATTTCCATCTAAGCTTATAACTGCATTTTTTACCTCTTCCATAGTTATCACATTTTCACAAAGTGCAATAGTATCATATGAGATTTGTGGAAAGTTTCTGTCCTTGAGGAAGCTACTAAAATGCATTTTGGAATACTTTTATCAACACAATTATACAGGTTTGAATAGTAATCTTTTTGAGCTTCTAGAATTTGATCGTTATCTATAATTTTTTGTCCATTTATAAAAAGCGAGCGGATGTGCCGTACTTTGTTATTTGATTTTTCGAGATTTATAAAGAACTTTGTTGGACGCTCATATTCATCTATCATCTTACAGCGAGATCTCACCATACTTCCCCTAGCTCTTTCGTTATAAATGTTTTCTATTTCCTTCTTTACTGTATTGTAATCTTCAACATTATTGATGTTCGGGCACGTGGTTATCGTATCTTCAAGTTGTAACAGTTTGTTTTCTAGGTCTTTCAAAGCTTTACGTTCAAGTTTTCGCTTTCTGATCCCAAAAGAGATCGATTCAGTCCTGATACAACACTTAACAAAATCCCAGATTAATTTTTTATTTTCCAGATTTTCTGAATCTAATTTTGCATTTTTTATTGTTTCTTTTATTAGTGATAAGTATTTTTCATCTTGTAGGAAACTGATATTTAGTTTCCAAATACCCTTGCCCCTTCTTTGTTCATTTAAATGCACTACAGTGACTTGTAGCAAACTATGATCAGAACAAATGCTCGGGATTATGGCTGAGGAGTGAATTGCATATTGCAGATGACAAGAAACTAGAAAATAATCAATTCTTGACTGCACGAATCCAGAGCACGTGTTTTCTCTTCTGGTATACACAATTTTATTTGGATTGTGAATTTTCCATATATCTATTAAGTTTAAAAACTGAGTTAACTTTGACATGTAGTCACCAAAGGATGATAACGAAAACCGTGGTGAATGTCGTTCAAGATCTTCTAAATTGAGATTGAAGTCACCACCGATAATTATGTTCTGGCCTTGATATTTTTGAAGGGTATCAAAGAGGAAAACACCAAAAGTGGCCTGGTCTATTTTTTTATCAGAAGTTGGCGCATAGATATTAACGACAATATAGCGCGTATCACTAATGCTGCAGTCTAACAGCAGAAACCTTCCATCATTATCCCTTATTATATCCTCAATAGTAATTTGCAAAGAATCTGGCAACAAAATTGCAACTCCACGACTGTTTGTGGTACCATGTGAGAATTCAATGCACCCTTGCCAGTCTCTTTTCCAGGCTGATTCAGTTGAAGTTTCAGAGTGACATTCTTGTAACAAATATATACCTTTGCCCTTATCTATCAACCAATCAAAGATTTTTCTTCTTTTCAGATTGTTCCCTAAACCCCTTGCGTTGAGACTAAATAAACTGAAGCTATGTGTCATTTGTAGCATTAATTATATCGAGATATTGTTTTTGGGAGATTGGCAGGCTGGCATTTAGGAAGCATAGTAAGTAAGCGACATGTTGAAAATTAACCAAGAAAACAAAAGAAAAATTAAAAATATTGAAACTACAACTTTGCATAATTTGCAAAAATGCATTTACAAGCATTCTAATATATTATGAGAATGTGAGCGATACACCCTTGTATATTATTATTGAATACACTCTATATAATGGTTTAAAATATGAATACCAGAGCGAAACCTCTGTATATGCTCTATTTAATATGTTTAGAAATATGAATAAGAGAGCTGGACATACAAAGAAATATCTTTTAGTGAAATATTTACAACAAATTTAAACACCAAAATGCACGTAAATCTTATACAAAAACAATATTAGATTATTTACTGAACATTCAGTGAACAATTTTTCCTAATATATTTAAGGCTAAACTTAACCTTAAAAAAATACCTTTGAATCAAATGTATGAAACAATTTTAAACACTGAAGAATATCAAGTTCTTAAATGAACCATCAAAGATGCACATATTCACAGAAATAAGCATATTTAAAATGAACACACTCTAATGTGCATAAATTCTATACATCTTGTACTTGTTCTTTACAAAACTATATCTCTTTACCAAGCATCTAGTCAGTGCGAATCTTTGAGGAGATGAGCAAACATAGATAGCTGATATAACAAAATAAGAAAAATTTGTACGACTCTTGTCCAGTTTATAACAGGTAACAAGACGAGCAAAAAAGCTAGTTAAAATGAACAAAAACATTAGCATGGCTCTTGTCCAGCTTATATCATGTAAGTCCTATAGTAAAATTCAGAATTACTCTAACTAGATGTGATCTTAAATTACTGGTGAGTCTTGCATGGTCTTTCTGATCTTTTGGAGTATATTTCCAAGGACATTTTTTCCCCTCCAGCTGTTAACATCCCAGATGTTTTCACTAGAGAGAGGCCAACCACAACTCCAGTAAGTATCATTGGCGTTTGCTTCGATAATTTGTTTGTCCTTTGTACTAAGAAGAAATTCTTTTAATGCAGGATTTTGCCCAAACTTAGCAACCAGACCTGCTTCCATAATAGAGTTGCATCTTTTCTGCCATACTGCTTTATTGAAGCCTTTGACATTCCTTCCGAGTGATTTCTGTACCACGGGATCAGTAGTGCCTAATATTCTGTCAGACAACTCAAGATCATTGAACATTATTGCCTTAGAACACATTAGAAACTGCTCCATACAGTTGAAGTGTTTTCCTTCTACAGAAAAGGGTGAGTGATGGTGGTTGCTCAAAAGCGAGAACTTTGTGAACAAAGCTACTTGGTTTGCTTTTTCAGGAGCAAAAACTCTGCTTGGCTGGAGAGCATCTGGTAAGTCTGATAGATTTTTTATGGAGTATCTTTTACCATTAAGTAAGAGGAAATTACCACTCAGTTTTGCACTAGCATGACCAGGTATTTGGATCCGTTTGGCTTCATGCAACACTGGAACAAGCACCTTTCTGGCTGCGCGGGTGCTATCAGGTAAGTCTTTGACAACTGTAACATTGCGCTTATCTTTAAGTGCTCCACGTAACTTGAAGATATCTTCAATTGTTTCTGGATAAAGCATCTGTACTATAATGGGTTGTATGCGAGATGAGGGGCCAATACAGTGGGCTTGAATGATGTCTCTTGGGTCAATCTTCAGTCCCACCGACTGGAACAGTTGAAGAACCAATTGTTTACAACTTTTTGATCCCTGAGAGTCCTGCACTCCGAGTAATTTTATGTTTTTTCTACGTGAATATTGCTCCAGGTCTTGTACTTTCTCCTTTAAAAATTTATTTTCACTTTCTAGAGTTTGTATTTGAGATTTAAGGATATCATGGTCCTGCTTAAGTACCTTGATGTTGCTGTGATGTGTTTTGCAGTCTGACAGGTCTATCTCAAGCGACTTTAAACTTTCTTCCATAGTCTTCACAATAGATGATTTGATTGCTTCACCAATTTTTGCTATTTCTCTCTCTATTGTTGATGATATCAGATGTTCAATGTTTTTGGTTTGATTTGATTCTTCATTATAACAGACTGAGTCGCCAGATTCTGTCCTTAGCCGCTTCGGTGTTTCTATTCTTGAAACCCCTGGAACCACTACTCGGGTATGGATTGGGGAACACAGAACACTCATGATTTTGGATTTATATGTATTGTGTATTAGTATGATCCTTCAATATGCAAACTCTTTGAAGTACTTTTAATTAGGTTAATGACTGGAGAACTTTAGTAGCTGGTATATTTCCTCATTTACTATTTCTAACCGGTTATTTTTTGTTTTTCACAATTATATCTTGATATATTGGCATCTTAGAAACTTACATTTTCTCCTATTTCCATGTTCACCATTGATTTTTAACAGTCTACTATTTTTTCGTAATTGTATCACGAAAACTTTTAGAGTCTTAGCAACTTGTATTTTCGCTCATTACCTTGTTAACAGTTTGCAACAGTTTAGTTTCATATTTTACCACAAATTGTAATGTTCTATTTCATTTTTCGTAACTGCATCACAGTATATTGTGTATATAATGACTTTGTATTTTTGTCCATTTCCTTGTTGTACCGTTTACAAACAGGCAGGAACTTTCTTCATGACACCAAAAGGGCAACACGCTCCTGTAAACTCTAGATTTTAGCTCACATTGTTTTGGTAAGCTTTGATGTCTGTTGAAATGTTGATTCCCCGTCCGATAATTTCCGTTTGGTGGGCGATAATACCGGATAGATATTTTAAACAAATTCAGGGTGACTGGGGACACAGAATAGGCATATAGTTTGAAGATGAGTTAGTCTAAATACATTCCTGTAAGCTATTAAACACAAATATCTAACAGTACTCAACACACGATCAATTTATTTACAAAACTTTGAGAACCGCGTCTCCGCGGTGGCTATGCTAACGACATTTGGGGTTGAACATACTAGCTTGCATGTCAAGCAGAAGTTTCATTTCGAAATCTTGATGTAATAATATAAGAAACAATAATCGGGTTTTAAAACATCTTAACCCCTTGAATATGTCCCGTTTCTTGGGAGTCCCCCATTTGGGACTCATGTAGATGTCGCAGATCTAGGGAATTTTAGGCAGGACCCAGCTGACTACCGCACTGTTTCTTCATTAGCTGCTAGCTCTAGGCTAATGTCGCACATTAAGGCATAGGCAGGACCAGGCTGACCCTGGCAACCCCCTATCAGATTGTGACATTTATACCGAATATGACATTGAATTTAGAACTAATGAAGCAAAGACAAACACACTAACAGTGGTGTATGAATTGCATGGTGATGTTACTGTTATCTGGTCATGATTTTTATTTTTGGGTTTGACCTCTATTGAGGTAAGGTATTTTTTAACTTGTTAAATGTCCAATTTTAAAGTTTCTGAAGCATTGTACACAGAAATATATTTATAACTAACGTGTAAATAAAGTATCCTTAAATTGTGTTTCATTGTCTTAGCATTATAAAGGTCTCGGGTTTGAATTGTGGCAACTGATCAAAGTCAGATAGAAAGGTCAACCCGACCAAGATGAGAAATGACGAACCTTTACCAAGTAGTGAAAAGAGCAGGCTGATCCAAAGTGGAGGGCCAAATAACTAGTTGGCCTAAAGCAGGCAAAAGGTCAAAGGTCAGACAACTTCGTCATATCAAGTTCATAAAATGTAAAAGAGGTAGTTAAATTACTGAAAAGAAACCCACTGTAATTACAATAAAGTTAAAAGGTTTCATAACATTGCATAAAACTAGGGGCAAACAAAGGTCCCAAGCACCCAGTAGAAGTAGGTAAGAAATAAGAGGGCGTTGGAAAGTAGACGCCACCTGATAAGAGGCAGAGGGGGAAGGACAATGTATCTTTACACACATGAGGAGGACCAGGTATCTTTCATCTGGATCTGTTTGATGGGAGACCCTTTGGAGAAAGATCAAAGTAGCCTCACCTTGCCAATTTTATAAAATAGATGTCTCAGGAGGCAATTAACCATTTTGAAACTTGTCTGATTCTAAAGGGTCCGGTTACACTATCAGTTACACCTAGCAATGAGTAGGACATACAATGTATTTCTGGTCAACCCAGTGTAAACTTTGACATTATATCCCGATTTTACTATATTATAATATTTCATTATAATTTAATAAAGTTTATATTAAATAAAATGTGCATCAGTTTAAGTGCTATAAATCTCCCGAAATTATTACCCGAAAATATGTTTATTGTTTTCTGGTTTTTATAGAATATTGTCGTCCCAAATATCATTGAGTTTTTAACTGGTAATATTTAATGTTATAAATGTCTCAAGTGGGAAAGCTGGTAGTTGCTTGCCGTTGGTCGGCAGTTTACAGTACAGAACCCTAACGAACTGTATGTACTGGTTTCCCCTGCCCTTCCAACTATCCGTGGTGATATGACCTGTACAGTGTTGAAAGTGACCTAAAACCCCAAATAAATAAATAAATAGTCACCTCAGAATTAGCCAAAGAATGTCATATTAATGACACCAAGTTGCAGTGAATGTCACCGTAGGAGATACCAGGCCATTCATTGTTAAAGGTGGGTCACCAGTGACCAGTCTGTTATGAAACCCGATGTAACTGGTTTAATTAATTGAATAATTTGACACCTTTTACTGCATGGTTAAAATGGGGAATCTTTGCAAGGTCAACAGACAACATTTAGTGTTTCTGAGTAATTTTACTTTAACTTTTGCTTTTGAAAATATGCAGAAAATTTTAACAATTGGTTGCACTGACATTATTGGAAAATATTCATTTGTTTTCACAACATTACAATTGTTACAAGTAAAATTCTAATAGAACTTTTATAGCTTTTAATCTCCATTTATAGACAGTCTTTTTAACATGAAAATACGCAAACAAGAAAGATTAGTTCTCCTTTAGAATGAATATGTACTTGGTTATTTCCAAATTAGTTCTATACACAATTGATAATATTTCACCCTGTTTGTCACTGGTGATTTTAATATTTATTGTAAAATAACCATATTTTGAATAAAACTTGGAAATTGTGAATGTAATTTCACTGCAGCAAAATTTAATCATTAATGATGACGATGGATAAAAGGGATCTTTCGATTACACAAAGTCACCTCCCATAGTGGTGGTGGACCAATTTACGCCCATGTACCTATTCACGCCCCCCCCCCCCCCCCCCCAGTTGTCTTTAAGATTTATAGTTCTTGATGGAAAGTATGTCTATAAAGTTAACTATAATGATACAATTGATCATACACCTTGGTAATATATTGTGTAATTATAACTTTCTTTGATTAATTTAGGGCGTGGAGAGGTACACCGGCGTGAATTGGTCAATCACCACCACTAAAAAGTTAGATTGTGAAATCCATCTTGTAAATTGCTCTGCCAGTGAAGTTCGTCATTAGTATTTGAGGACAATATTGAAATTTCTTTGCTATGAACATTAAATTATACCTTGCTGTCAAGATGAACCATTCCATTTATTTAAATGTGAATATTGCCTGTCCTTGAGCATTTCGACGTCAGGGGACAAACTTCAGTGTGGTGATGAGCTTCCCTGGCTGACCAGTAAGTGGTTTTATTTTTGTTTATGTTTACCATCCTGTGTAGAATTAAATTTCTCTGCAGAAATTGTTTTAAATTGCACAGTACAGAACTTGCAAACACTCGTAAAGCAAAGACCTCCACCTGATCAGGGAGGGGGGGCATTTCCGAAAATTTGGGAATTAATATGAATAAAAGTTGTGAAACCAATTCCTGTATTTAATACATTGCACTGTGGATGACTTCAATGGGAGACACCCTTCTGTGGCCCACTGAACCATTACAAACTATATTGTATTATTACAATGAAGTGTTAACTAGGGGCCATGGGTGGGGCCACGGTGGCAGAGTGGTAACACTCTCGCCTCCCACCTCTGAGGCCAGGGTTCGATCCCCGTCATGGCCTGAAGTGGGAAAGCTGGTAGTTGCTTACCGTTGGTCGGCAGTTTACAGTACAGAACCGTAGCAAACTCTATGTACTGGTTTCCTCTGCCCTTCCAACTACCCGTCGTGATATGACCAGTACAGTGTTGAAAGCGACGTAAAACCCCAAATAAACAAATAAACTAGCGGCCATGGTGGCAGAGTGGTAACACTCTCGCCTCCCACCTCTGAGGCCGGGGTTCGATCCCCGTCATGGCCTCAAGTGGGAAAGCTGGTAGTTGCTTGCCGTTGGTCGGCAGTTTACAGTACAGAACCCTATTGAACTGTATATACTGGTTTCCTCTGCCCTTCCAACTACCCGTCGTCATATGACCTGTACAGTGTTGAAAGCGACGTAAAACCCAAAATAGATAAATAAAATAAATGAAGTGGTAACTTTACTGCCTCTCCAGCCGTTATCGCCATGACGGAGTCACAAAACGACAGCTTGCACACAAAATATATGTTATTTGATTTCTATGCGAGCATGAAACTGGTCTAAATTACTAGAGATATGATAATGTGAATTGTTCACTGGTAAAATGACCTCATTTTAGTGAGTTTACTGGCATGAAATACCTAAATATCGCTCAAATAACTGAAAAAAACTCTGACCATGTTATTACCATACTGCCTCGCTAACAACTATCGCCACGCACGACGATGAAAGGGCATGTAAGAGTATATAAGAAGCAAATGAATGGAGTGTTTTTGTGAAATAATGTATCCACCCATGTAGTATTTATAGCCGGAAATTGTTCCCACTGACAGGCATTCATTGGTATTTATATAACACTGTTATACTCAATTATCGCTCAAATAACACAAAAAACTCACAATCAATTATCACCAGCACATTATATTATCCAGCCACATTAAAATATCGATAACTTACCATAAGTTCTTCCGCCATACATCCAAATTTGATGGAAAAATAGGTAAAATCAACAAATCAAGCTGACAGTGCCAAACAGAAAATGTCCGTAGTTGCTTTGTAGTAAATAACAGCCTACTCATAATCTACAGCAATAAATTTAAGGTTCACACAAAGAAACATATGACTGCAAGGAAAAGACCATAGAATGAATAAAAATAGATCAGATTTATTATTTGCAACAATAATATGCAGAATAATTTAAATATTTGCCCACCAACACCCCAATTGCAGTAGTAGTTTAAAATTAAGCAAATAATTAAAATAACTAATTCAGCATCTTTTTCACTGCTTTAAGGGTGCTTCATGTGTTGTTTTGAAGAAATATTTTCATTTGTACATTAAATGGCCATTAATTGTTATTCCATGTTGCAAAGGTCTTCAGTGGCCTAGTGGTTAGCAAGTTTGGGATCTAATCATAGGCTGTCACCTCTGTGGGTTCGAGTCCCACAAGTGGCAATTCTGAGGACCTGTCCCAATATGACCCTGGCTGTTGAACGGGACGTAAAACCCCAACTTTGACTTTCACCTTTATTCCATGTTGCAGTAAACAGAAAGTTCATTATGTTGGCACATGAAATGGAGGCACATGTTTTCCAGTAAAACTTCAGTTATATCGTCCCAAAACATGTATTGTTGAAACTTCATTGGAACTACATGAAACACTTAAATTAATAGAAACAGTTTTTTTCTTCTATTTTGTTTAAACATAGATAATAAGGTTATCACTTGTTATACAATATACATGTGAAATCCAAATGATTACTGCCTTAGAATGATAAAGTAATAATTATAACTAGCTAATAATATTCACTCCTGAATAAGTCAGCTGGAAAAATTTGTAGCATTATACATATTACCGCAAACATTTATATACTTCTTGTAATATTTCTTAACATATCACTTACAAAAGTCACAAATGAAGGAGTCATCTTGATTAACACACACAATGAAACCATCTAGAACATTTATCACACCCAGCCCATTTAATTTTGGCATTTGTTTTCCTTTTGGCACATTTCCCCTTTCCTTTGCCTTTGCCTTTTGGTGGTGGCATTTCCTTCATGCATATATAGCATACTGAAGTATCAACAGATATAGATGAAATTTCTTTTGGATATCTTCTTGGATATCTAGTGAAGGTACATATTGTTGAATGTGATTATTACAATTTGAAGCAATTTTTTTGACTTCAATGAATGAAACTTATTGATATTATGTATTTGTAAGACCTTGTGTGCCTTACAATTTTTGAAATTTTCGTAAAAACTGATGTGCATTAATAATGCTAAATATTAGTGATCTCAACGGGTATCCGGATATCCGGGTACCCGAACCCTGAATATTTACCCGAATCTGCATTCTCATACTTGAGTACCCGAATCTAAGCTTTAGTTCTGCCAATATCGCTCACGTTGGCTGACCGAGTACAGACATATCTTGACTTCATTAATTCACCTAAAAATGAAACTATTCAATTAAAAAGCACAAGAATATTGTTTTCTCACCCTTGTACACCATTTATAGTATTTTATTTGTCTTTTATTTTGGTTGTTTATGCATTGTCAACTGCCGAAACTCTTTGAAAATCGTCAGTGTCTTAAAACAGTTATCTAATTCCGACAACATTAATTACTGTACATTGGCCATATAGTGGCATGCATTACTTAAATAAATAAAAGTACAATGTTTTCACACAGTTTTAATGACTTAGAATCAATAAAATTGACTTACCGACCAGAAAAAAATATAAGGCTGCAATACCAAAACCATACAATTCCGAAACTACATTCGAGCTATGTTTTATAACTAATAGGTCATGTCACTCCGTTTTTACAATTGCGTTTTGAATGTAGAGAAGTCTTACTCTTTCTACCGACCATATTTTCCGTGCCCTGGTGTTTTGAATGCACCAACGAGTGAAGCAAAAAATAATAATGTCCTAATATACACGATTAATTTGCCATTTGGTAAATAAAAAAGTTAGCAGAAAAGAAACATAGCAAATGGCTGGATCCCAAGTTTGTAAATACGGATATTTTTGTACTATCACCTATTATCGCCCATCGGAGCGAGTACCCGGGTACCCACCAGCGAAAATCACTACCTACCCGATCCCAAACACTTGCAAAAATTGAGAACACTACTAAATATATAAAACATATATATATGAAAGTAAACATTAGAGAATTAATTACCAGCACTGTCTTTTCCATCAGTATTGTGATCATTACACTAATTTCCTGTGTGGGTATGTCATCAGCGCTCCTATCATAGGTAGAACTTGTGGTTTGCCCTTGTACAGTTTTTTTTTCTGTCAAACGGATGGATTTTCTGGTCTTTGCTGAAGAAATACAGGTGTATTTTGGTAATATTTTACATTAAGCATCAACTCGCATAAAATAATAATGTTCATTTAATTTTTAGCCTTAGTGATGTTATATAAGTAATGTATTTTCCTTGAAACAATGTCAATGAATGTGTGTATTGGTTTGGTTGTGTATTTTATGATATACATACTGCTTGGTGTGTCTTCATGAGGAATGTCTGTAGTTTTTTGTGAAGTCGGTTCCACTTTAAGTTTTTTGGACTTTGTACTTGACACACTTTGGTGCTTTCACTTTTCAGATTTTTCTTTTTTTTCTTTAATATGTTCCTCCTTTTCCTTCACCTGTGACATCATCTCTTCACTGGTCAGGGACCTTGCCAATTTATTAATTCTTCTTTTGGTTTGTTCGTTGGTACTTAGTTGAGGCACAGGAAAACAAGGGTGAAGTTTAGTATCCAATTTATTTACCAATGCAATTGAATGTGCATATCTCCCACAAAGTGGACAAGGATCATTTGTTGAGGAAGTAGCAGGGGTATCATCATAATTGTGATCATGGGATGTAGAGGCAACAGGATTTTTTGACTCATTACTGGTACAGTGATGTGTGATGTGAGGAATCTCATCGGACAATGATGCTTCATTCATAAGCCTTTTATGGAAAAAGTTCAATTTATATTCCAAAATTAATTTATACATTTATTGCAAATAATTAGTACTTACTACATTAAAAGGTCTCAATGGCCTAGTTACTACAAAATTGTATAATGAATAGTTTCATTGAGGATATGATGGTCAATCAACTTCGTGGCCACATGTGTTGCACACTAAATGCGTATCCTAATATTAACTTAGGTAATTGACATTGATTACGTGCAACCCATAAATCAGTATTTTGACAATTATTTGGATCACTATATGTTATATGTAGAAATATGTATGTCAACATATTATCAGGGAAAATATTACCGTGTGTGGTCTTTCACTTGGCTATGGTCTATTGCAGTGGGGTCGAAGGGACAAAGACCACTTTGTTTGAACGCACTTTTTATGATTGTTGGTGTACCAGCTTGTTCTACACAATTCTTCCACACTTTTGGGAAAAATGTCTTTGTAATGCAAGCTCTAGCTGACCTCATGCCTGATGTAACACAAATTTCGTTAAATTTCTTTTTCAGATGATTAAAGATGCCAACATCCATTGGCTGCAAAATGTGTGTGCAGTGGGGTGGTAGTCCAAGTATTTCAATCTGTACAATATGAAACGAAGGTAGAAATATATTCGAATGTTGTTGTGTCTTATTATTTATTATTGTATTAACAGGGAATGAAGGTTATAATTAATGTCATGAAGCAGGAAAGTGCATGTGCAACACAAAAACAACACAGAAACATTGCATTAAGTAACATTTTATTACATAATAATTCATATAGTGATGGTTAAGGTTACTGCCTCTCACGGCGTTATCGCCATGGCCACGTCAGTAAACGGCGATTTATAGAGGAAATAAATTAGCAAGAATTATTGTGTGAGCGTGAATCTGGTATAAATATGGATACAATAGCAATGTGCTGCGTTCATTAGATAAATTAATGTCATTTCCATAAAACTAATACATAAACCACCCAAATATCGCTCAAATAACGGAAATGTCTGACTTATGTTATCACCATAGTATTATCCAGCCATTTATATATACTTACAATGTTATTCTTCACCTTCATCAAATAATCAGAAGTAGTTTCAAAGCTTATAGAACGCAAAATAGAAATGTCTTTGTTTTTTTTCTCTCTCTCTCTCTCTTGCACATTTGTTTCGCAGTAATAAATAGGAGACTACTCATAATCTACAACTTCATTATGAGCAGTAAATTTTAAGGTGGAAACAACATTGTAGTGATGTTTCAGCATCCACAGGGAATGGGTGAAAAACAACATTAAAAACCCATATATAAATAAATATATATATATATGTTTCCATTTTTTAATGATAATGCAAACATTTGTATACAGTCACGAATAATTGTAATTATAAAAAAAAATTCATCACAGCTTCAGTAAATAATCACACATATTGATATTTCTAAACACAAAAAACAGAAACTGATATTTGTAAAGTAAATGCAGCATTTCATTATTTAGTTAGAAGACCAAAACACACAACATTTAAACTATTTGTGAATTTGTTCCTTGCATTCACTACAGAGGAATGTGTCACCAATGTCTTTCACTTTCAGGCAAATACATTCACAATGAAACCATTTTCCACATCCATCATATCCAACCCAATCTATTTTTGACTTTTTCCTCAATTTTTTCCCCTTTCCTTTCACTGGTGGTAATTTCTCCATACACTTGTAACATATATCATTATTAATAACAACGTCACTTTTATGTGCTGCAGATGGAGAAACAGATGCTGATGCATCAGTACAAGCATGGGTTGAAGCATCAGACGGTCCTGCTGATGTATGTGGTTGCTCAACAGCATCTGAAATGTGATTGGTGTTTAAAGAAACGGATGTAGCCTAACATTTCACATGTCCAAAAGCAGTTCCATAATCATAGTGTTTCATTAAAAGTGAACAAAATGAATTCATTGTATTTATGGGGTGTTGAAGTACAAATGATACAGCACCATACACCTTGAAATATTAATAATTACCGAATTGCAAGTTATCCACATCACTCTTACTCCCATCAGTATCAATCTCATCATCAGTACTCGAAGATATTACAAGTTTTTTGGGTTTGCATGTCCTTGCTTTCTTTGGTTGCTAATATAAATACATATTACTAAATGAAATCATTAACATACATCAATTCTTGTGTAAATATCTGCAATATAATTGTGATGCAACATGTAGGACTGATATTGCATAATTGCAATTACACATGGCTTCAAAGAATACATGTAATTTTTGTAGAATTGTGCGTTTCATTTATAAATTTCAAGTGGTATGTCAATGAAATATTGTATGTGTGTAAGTGTTTAATAAAATTATGTATCACAACATCTACATATGTTTCATTTATGTTTTGTACCTTTCTGATAGAAACCTTTCTCAAAAGTCTTTCCTCTTTGGCCTTTTTCTTGGTAGCCATCTCCTCATCTTTGACCTTAATTTGATCCATCATGTGGGATCCGGTAAGATATCTGGCAGTAGGATTAATTCTTCTTTTTTTGGCTGAAGTGGGCCCATTGCCTTCAAATGGAATAGGAAAGGCAGCTTCCAGATCTGTTGGTAACTTTCTCACAGCCTCGACAGGATGTTTGGACATGTTACTTTCAGTATGTGTGGAATTACGCACTGAGCTTTGGGGTTCATTTGATTGATGTACACTAGTAATGGTAGCATCACCAAGGATTGTCATGTTTGGTGTCACCCTAAAAAGGTGACATTTGCACTGGTCAGTGATACACTTACAAATTAGGGTTATATTGGGCCGGGCAATTAAAATGAATGATGAAGTGTACTAATTTGTGTCATGCCAATAACTTCTTTGTGTTGGACATGTAAAGTAAAAGTAACATTAAATAATGTTATATTATGTTTAATGATTTAACAATGATGGTGCCACTTATATGATTGAAATTGATATGAAGGCTGCCAAATTGATGTGATTAACTGCAGGATGGGAACACAGTGGTGTATTGGTTAAACTGGTTTACCACCTCTTAGGTGTAATGCATCAAAAGCATCACATTTACATGAAAGTTGGTACTTAATTGGTAATGATGGGCCATGTACATTACGGAGCCTTGACTAATTATGTCCGCCGACTTCCTCTGCCCATGAAATTACCACTTGTGAAATGACATACACAGATTTTGAAATAACATCCAATATGAGAAAAATAATATGTATCAGTGCAGAATAACCTGACATAGCTTACTTTGACTTCTTCACTTTGGAGGAGTCAACTTCAGTTGGGTCAAAAGGATATATTCCCGTTCTTTTGAATGAATTTTTAATGACAGCAGTTGTGGCTCCCCTTTCAATGCTGCATCGCCAAGTCAGGGGAAAGTTACTCCTTGTAATGATGCTTCTGGATGACCTCAAGCCAGCAGTGAGGCAAATTGAATTATATGCCTTCTTGATATGTCCAAACACACCCACATCAAGAGGCTGAAGAATATGAGTGGTGTGTGGAGGGAATGCTAAAATTTCAACTTACAATATTAAAGTACTATGTAATTAATACTTCAGTAATCCAAGTCATGTGGAATGGATATGTTTTGCCATGGCATATAAATTACATGTAATTACATTAAATTGTTATGTAGGGTGCATATGTTATTTCCCATGCATTATATAAAAATGTGCAGTCACTGGTGCTATAACATGCAAATTGTTAACTGCAATTAACAAGAACACAATAATATAACAGATGTAACATGCAAATGAACATAATATCCAAATCCTTGTGCACCTCTTGTTATTTCTGATTCCAAAGTGTGATTTATGATGGCCTGTTTTCACACAACACATGCATACAAGAATTTTTTCATCTGAAATATATTGCCATTAACATTGGAATTGTCTTTTATTCTTCATAATTATTGCTGTATAAGTTAATATAAAATGATGAACATTCAGTCATTACATTTGTTGGATTAATTAATGATTTCAATAAATACATAACAACTTATGATATTGATAAGTTATAACAAAATACATACCTCATTATCTTTGGCTGCTTTAAGTACTGAATAGCTGTACCTGCTCTCATGGTTGTCAAGCAACAGTAATATAGGTCTTGATGATCCACAGTGTTGGAGGAATAAATTGTTGAACCACACACTGAATAGTTCCTTGTCCATGTAACCTGCATTTAGTACACTTTCTATTTTCTCATGTTTAATGGTATTACTCTTTTGTGCTAAATGTATTTCATGTAATTTTATGCTGAATTATGCACAAGTATAATTGTCATCTGTATGATTGCTTCATTAAATTGAGACTGAACGAATGATGACTATTTATTTATGGTTTATATGGGTCAAGAATAATGCCTCATCTTACCATTTTCAGACTTGGCGAAAATCCATGATTTGGGCAGATTTTCCTCGATTGAGACAGTGGGAAAATTCTTGGCGTAAATCAGAAAATTTGGAAGAATCCTTCCATTGGCACCCACACACGTCATTGACGTTATATGGTCTATGTTAGTGATCTGTGAATGTAAACACATGAACATCAATTCCATAACACACAACTAATAACTATTATCCTTAACTGGACATGTAGTTATTACTACCTTAATGATGAAGCCATTTTGTATGTGCTATTGTATACGTGCCTTTTTCTGGTGCAATTGTATCCCCTTGGTGCCATATGCCTTTTCTCGTGTTGCCACATGACCTGATATTCCGGTTTCATCGCAATTGTATATTTGTTGTGGCTTGTGTTCAAGCTTCAGTTTCTTCAATAAGTGCTCTGATAAAGTTAATATAAGTATGATGAATATTAATAAGTAATTACTAATATAATAACTGCTAGAAGAATGTGCTTCAAATGTTAATAATGTAATTTCTTTTAATTGTGTATTTGTCATGTGCATTACTTTTGATATTTGGAAATTACAGGAAATGTATTACCATATTTGTTGAAAAAATCATCCACTATGTAATCAGTTGATTGGTGCTGTCTTTGTGTGGTGATGGTTTGAGGCACTGCCCACTTCAACTTGGGATGTCGTTTCAAGAATTTTTGAAACCAGTCATCGCTGGGGCCATGTGACAAATTAAATCGACTTGTCAGCACTCGCTCTGGGCCAGAGCATTTGATTAATTCCTGTTGCATAAGAAACATTTTTATGTATTTAACTGTAGGTTTTGTGTGACAAGTTATTATATATTGGTTTTGATATTAGTTTGTGACAGTTATACTGGAAAACCTACCAAAATTGTCCCACGCAAGTCATTCCTTTTCAGTGGCATGTTGCGGCTGGCCATGTATTCAATGTACTCAACCAGAGCCTCTTCTTCTGCCTCACTCAGCATTGCAGCTGCACCTGACTTATTGAAGTGTGGAATTTTGCCACTTGCATGATCCCCTACGGTTCTCCTTGGTACTCCAAATTTTAATGCAGCTTGTCTCACTGACATTCCTTTCCCCCTGTGGGTCCGGGGATGTAGAATAGGCCCAACGTATCCTCCTGCGTGTCGTAAGAGGCGACTAATTGGGGGCAGCCTGTTTGCCGTGGGTTGCGATCCGTGTCAGTGGAAGAGAGGGTCCTGGCTGTTGAACCAATACTTTGTTGCGGCATTGAGGAGGCAATACACAGCTTTGGCCTCAATTTCACTTAGTCGGAAGGTTAAGATGGCCTGGCTTAATCAATCGGCTGGTAGTGCCAAGCCCTAATACTCCAAATTAGTGATGGCTTGTTGTTTGTAATGGTTTATACTGTTGTACTTGATTGTTGTATTCTGAAGGTGTTTGGTCTGTGCTTTGGTTTGGAGTATCTAGAAGGCGGCTGCTTAACAGGTCAATCAAGGTTCACTTTTTATGTGTTCTTTGAGTATATTGCTAATGTATCTCTGATATCAGTGTGCAGGGCTCAGCTCCACACTATTATGATATCCCCTTATTGGGCTCGAAGGGTGGGTGGAGAGCATTGGCAACGAAAAATCTTTACTACATTATGGCAACTCAACACTCTCTACTGATTGATAGGAAAAGATCTAGACCTGATATTACGACTACGGACTTTGATTCTGCTCAGATTTGCTCATGGCCACGTTTCCTGCTTATTAAAGGTACAAATGATGAAAGACCTTTATACAAACTGTCACCATTTGCTGTTAACAAAGCCATTGTTGCTATACTTGGTTCTGATCCATTTAACATAAAGAAGTTAAGGAATGGAAGCATTTTGGTGGAAGTGGACAAGGAAACACAGAGCCAGAAATTACTGAAAACTACAAAATTGAATCTGACAATGGACAATGCTATCCCAATCGATGTTTCACCACATTACAGTTTAAACACTAAGAAAGGGGTCATTAGATGCCCAGACATAAAAGACTGTACTGATGACGAAATATTAGAAGGCCTGAAAACTGAAGGTGTCATCAAACTAGACAGGATTTCGGTATTTAGAGATGGACAGAGAAAACCAACAGGGACCTTTATATTGACATTTCAAAGCCAGACCTTACCTAAATACATCAGGGTGGGTTACTATAGGGTGGCTGTGTCACAATTTATCCCAAATCCTGTGAGGTGCTACAAGTGTCAAAAGTTTGGTCATACTAAATTCAACTGCAGAAAGAATGAAGTTTGCACTAAATGTGGGCAAGAAGATCACACAGACCATCAAGAATGCAAGAATGAAGCAAAATGTGTCAATTGCCAAGGTAAGCATGAATCAAATAATAAAGAATGTCCAAAATGGAAAGAAGAAAAGGAAATTCAAAGAATCAAGACAGAAAGAGGAATTTCATACATAGAAGCGAAGAAACAGATGGACATATTTAATTCTGTGAAAACAACATATGCCCAGGCAGCTGCAGCAACCAAACCTGTGGTGAAAACAGCAACAGTGGAAACACAAACAGAAATGACTTGGCCAGAAGGCACAAAACAACCAAAAAAGTGTGCAGTTGAAAAACAGACACCTAAAGTGACTAAAACAAGTTCATCAAGTCAGACAAGTGCATCTCAAAATGACCCTATTAAACTGAAAATAAGTCAAAGCAAAGTATATTTGACGAAACAACATAAGGGATCTAATGACCCTATTAAACAATACAACAAATATGATGTTTTGAGTGATAGTGACAGTGAAATGAGTGTCGAAGAATCCCCAATCACAAGTTCACAAGGGCGGAGTGGCAATAAAAGTGTAAATAATGGAACCAAACAAAAATAAAAGTATAATACAGTGGAACTGTCGTGGCTTTAGGCCAAATTTTGAAGAAATTAAAAATTTAATTTCCAATTTTAGACCCTACATTTTAGCATTACAGGAAACTCATTTTAAAGAAACAGATAATGTAAATATTAGAGGATTTGATCATTATTTTAAAACTTGTATGTCTGAAGTAGATGGGAGAGCCACTGGTGGCTGCTCTATTTTTGTTAAGAAAGGTATACCCCATGAGGTACTTGAGTTAGATACAGAACTGCAGGCAGTTGCTGTAAAAGTATCTCTGCATAAAACTATAACTGTATGTAATGTATATATTCCACCACGTTTTAATGTTGCACAAAGTGATATTGATAATCTAGTGAACCAGTTACCTGCACCTTTTCTATTTATTGGAGATTTTAATGCACATAGTGATTTGTGGGGTTGTTCCTCGTCTAATAGTTTAGGCTATAAGGTGGAACATCTTCTTGAATCCTCAAATATTTGTTTACTTAATGATAAGTCACCTACCTACTTTCATCCTGCATCAGGTTCATTCACCTCAATAGATTTGTCTTTATGTTCTGCATCTGTTTTTCTTGATTTTACATGGCAGGTCCATTCAGATCAGTGTGGTAGTGACCATTTTCCTATTTTAATTGATATAGTTAAGAGTATGCCTAAGGACAATGTTCCTCGTTGGAATCTTAAAAAGGCTGATTGGCCAAAATTCAAACTTCAGTGTTCTCTGGATATTAATAGACATAATTTTACTGACTCTACAGAAAAGTTTCCTGCATTTTTAAATAAGTTAAATGACATAGCAACAAAATGTGTGCCAAAGTCAACTGGACAGTCCACTGGTAGCTACAAACCATGGTTTAACAGTGAATGCAAAAAAGCTGTTAAGGCTCGTCAAAATGCAATGGATAAATGCCGTATAAATCCTACATCGGATAACATAAATGCATATAAAACCTGTCGAGCTAATGCTCGTAAAATAATTAAAGAAAATAAAAGGAAATCGTGGCATGAATATGTATCAAAACTAAATGTAAAGACACCAGCAAAGAAGGTATGGGAAATGATAAGGAAAATAAGTGGCAAACAAAGTAACACCACAATACACCATCTGGAAAATAATGATGGGACAAAAGTAACAGAAAGAGTTGATATAGCAAATAGGTTGGCCGAAGAAATCCACAAGAATTCTAGCAGCAACAATTACCGTACAGAGTTTCAAAAATATAAAGAGAAAACTGAAAAAGAACACTTGGATTTTGACACAGACAACTCTGAAAACTACAATGTACCATTTACAATTAGAGAACTATGTGATGCTATGAAAAAGTCTCATGATACAGCCACTGGTCCAGATGAGATCCATTATCAGCTGCTAAAACATCTACCAAGAGACTCACTTATGGTGTTACTTGATGTATTTAATGATATATGGGCTTCAGGTGAAATTCCTGAATGCTGGAAAGAGGCCACTGTAATACCTATTTCTAAACCAGGCAAAGACCCAAAAAACCCGTCCAATTACCGCCCCATATCTCTGACGAGCTGTTTATGCAAAACCATGGAAAGAATGATTAATACTAGACTAGTTTGGTTCCTTGAGAAAAATAATATTTTAACAAAATATCAAAGTGGTTTTAGAAAAGGTCGAACTACAACAGACCAATTAATAAGACTTGAATCTTTTATTAGAGATTCCTTTTTAAAAGGCAACCATGTAGTCTCTGTATTTTTTGATTTAGAAAAAGCCTACGATACAGTATGGAAGTATGGCGTTATAAGAGATCTACATAAAGTAGGCCTAAGGGGGCGAATGTCCATGTTTATTCAGAATTTTTTATCAAACAGAGTTTTTAGAGTTCGTTTAGGATCCGTTTATTCAGATATACATGGGCAAGAGATGGGTGTTCCCCAGGGCAGCATCCTCTCTGTTACATTATTTATTTTAAAGATTAACAGTATTGCTGATGTGATTCCAGCTAGCTTTGAAAAGTCTCTTTTTGTTGATGATTTCTCAATCACTTGTTCTTCTAGAAATATGGCTTCAATAGAAAGGCAACTTCAATTGTGTTTGAATAAAGTAGAGAAATGGGCTGATGAAAATGGTTTTAAATTTTCTAAAACCAAAACTGTTTGCATGCATTTCTGTAATAAAAGAAAACTTCATCCAGACCCAACATTGACAATATATAACTCACAAATCCCTGTTGTGTCACAAACTAAGTTCCTTGGTGTTATATTTGACAGTAAACTGAATTTTAAGGCACACATTGATTATATTCGCCAGAAATGTGAAAAAGCCATGAACTTACTGAAAGTAGTTGCCAAAATGGATTGGGGAGCAGATAGAAGTGTTTTAATGAGACTTTATCGTTCATTTGTTCGTTCTAGATTGGACTATGGTTGTGCTGTTTTTAGTTCTGCTCGTAAGTCTTATCTTAAGAAATTGGAACCCATTCAAAACCAGGGCTTGAGAATATGCCTGGGAGCCTTCAGGACTTCTCCAATGCAAAGCTTGTATGTAGAGGCAAATGAGCCACCCTTGTATTTAAGGTTTGATAAATTATGTATTCAGTATGCTTTGAAATTGAGAAGTAATCCTGACAATCCAGCTTACGATGTTGTTTTTAACCCTCAGTTATATGATCTGTATGATAAGAAACCATCTGCAATAAGATCTTTTGGGCATCGAGTAGAGGAAGATTTGTCTGTTGTCTGTCCTCAGCTGGATCTAATTCAGACTGTGTCATTGCCAGATGACCCACCCTGGACTATACAGAAACCTCACATAGACTTATATCTCACACATCAAAAGAAACATCTTGGTGATGATTGTATGTTTCAAAGTCTATTTGCTGAGTTAAGAAGCTATTACTCTGACCATAGGGCTATATATACTGATGGATCGAAAACAGAAAATAGGGTTGCTGCAGCTGCTACATCTGATGGCCTCAGTGCCCAGGTCAGACTTCCTGGCAATGCTAGCATATTCACAGCTGAATTACAGGCTCTGAAAATGGCTTTTAATATAGTTAAAAATTGTGATGAGGATCGTTTTATCATATTTTGTGACTCTTTATCTAGTCTTCAAGCTCTTGATAGTAACAACTGTGATCATCCTTTTATTCAAGATATTTTAAAGCTTTTTAATGATTGTTGTTCAGTAAATAAGAAAGTTGTTTTAGCTTGGGTTCCTAGTCATGTAGGCATAAAGGGCAATGAAAAAGCAGATGAGCTTGCCAAACAGGCCTTGAATTTTAATGTTTTAGACTTGAAAGTCCCCTATACAGACTTGAAAGTAAATGTAAATAGTGTTTTTAAACAGAAGTGGCAAGCTCAATGGAATGCGTGTCCTGATAATAAACTATTCCAAATAAACCCTACTGTTGGAGATTTTTATGTTTGGACGGATTTATCTCGTAGGGAAGAAATAGTTATAACACGAGCCCGTATAGGACACACTTATTTCACCCATAGTTATCTGTTGAAAGGTGAAGATATGCCCTGGTGCATTCCATGTCATTGTCCTGATACAGTGAAACACATATTACTAGACTGTATCGACCTACGTGACACAAGAATTAAATACTATAGAAACATAAATAATTTAAAAGACTTACTATATGGAAACATTAAAGTTATATGTAATTATTTAAAAGAATGTGGATTATTTTATAAATTTTAGCAATCTAATTTATTTTGTATTGTCGTAATTTTTGTTAAGTTATTGTGTGTTTTCTAGTTTTCTTGTTTTGTCTGTGATATATGTATATCTATTTTGTGTAGTCTAGTCGTATTTGTATTCTATTGTATTATGATATATTTTATATTTTCTATGTTATTTTTACTTTCCTTATCTAGTCATTTGTTTTGGTTTTTTGACCAGTAAAGTGTATTGTATTTCTATTGATTGTTTTTTGTATAGTTCTCCATTTTACTTGTATTTATTGATGTTGTATATATTTTAGTTAATGTACTTATTAGTTTTAATGGTGCTGTATGACACCAAGGTGTTTAAGCACCAAAATTTTTTTAACTTAACTTAACTTAACTTAACTTAACTTAACTTAACACTGACATTCCTTGAGCAACAGCTGCAACAGCCTCCTTCAATTGATGCTCCTCATAATTTTTTCTTTTCTTTACTTCTGTATTCAATAAAATATATTGTTCAGATATATGGTATGATTTTGCTGTAATGTACTTCCATATAGGGGTATAACATGTTTATACTGTGTGTGTCACTTTTATTAGTGGGACCAATTACTACAATTTATTGGCTTTAGCAACCACCCTACTCAAAACATACTCATAATTCAGTCTCCCGTTTATTATTATAAATATGGCGTGGATATATGAAGTGTGTAGATATTTATAATATGCTGAACAAATTTAAATGTAATATACTGAGACACCGTTTGTAAGGTATTTCAAGTACATTGTAATGTATTTACCTTTATTGCCTTCCATGAGTGGTTATTTAATACAAAACTGTTGTTTTAAATCATGAAACAACGTTTGTAATAATCAAGTTTGTCACGTTTACAAAGTACTGCTTTCCTAGCAACTGTGACCTTCTCTCGCCAAAATCTCGGTTTCATATCGCCGGATGTTTATTATGGGGTGGCGATAATTGCTACAATGGCGATAACGCCGTGAGAGGCAGTAACATGTAATTGGAATATACAGTGTAGTACCTTTACCGTGCAATGGAGGAACATGTGCTTTCAAATTTCTCTGCATATGGTGCTGTCTTATTCTGGAAATAAACTCACCAAAATATCTTCAATCATACAGATATTTAGGAATATGTCAATGCATATCACTGTTTTTCTGTATGAAATGAAAATTTTGTTTGAACTTTCATGAAGTAGCCGCATAAACCATTATGCAATTTCATTTTTAATGCATTAATTCATCTCTTTTAATTTTTGTTGTCAAAATTAACCAATGAATTATGTAACTTACTTACCTGATGGTCTTTGGCTGTTTGCAGTAGATCATATGAAATATGACTGTCGTGGTTATCTAGCACGAGTATAATTGGCCTTTCTTGATCAGCATATGGAATGAATATTTTTTTAAACCAAGTAGAAAACAATTCCTTATCCATGTATCGATTTAGGGAGATTGTAAATAACCAGTTCTTTGGAAGTTCGGTAGTTGTAGTCATTGTTGGAAAATTTTTTGGATAAACCAAAAATTAGGGCAGCATTTTCCCAGCAGCATTGGAACACATCAGTGCAGTAATATGGTCAATATTACACATCTGTGAAGTAATAAATAGGACTGGTTAGGCTAATTAAATAAATTGCTTGCATATATTACTCTCATTTCAACATTTAAATTAATTTAATTTTGCTGTTACCTTCTTCTAATGATGCATTGCCCTTTCACATCATAAGCCTTTCCACGGGTAACTGCTTGACCTGTTATCCCTGTTTCATCACAGTTATATATTTTGTTTGCACAGTCCTTTATCCCCAACTTGTCCACTAGTGATTCTGTAAAAGAGTATTGCAAATTATTTGTGCACAAGTTTACCAGTTGCATTGAAAAATTAATCAGGAAGGAGTGTGACATTTAAGTGTGTTATGTGTGTATCATAAAGGACATGTGTACAGTAAAAAGTTACCAAATGTGTTGAAGAAGTGGTCTATAATGTATATATTTGACTGACATATCCTAGCCACATCTAAACCTTGGGGTACAGCCCACTTGAGATGGGTGTGACGGGCATGGAATTTGTGAAACCAGTCATCGCTTGGCCCCTTTTCAAGATTGAATCCACATGTTGCAGCTCGCTCCGGACCACAACTTCTAATGATGTCCTACAACCATCAATTATATTGCATCAGTACATATCTTTGATCATATTTTTAATTTATGCCTTGTGGCAGGTTCAAATGTAACTAACATAAACATTAAAAATAAACAGTTAAACTTACCACAACTGTGCCACGTATGTCACTTCTCCGTAACGGCATATTTCTTCCACTCATATATTCAATATAGTGAACCAGTGCATTTTCTTCCTCTTCAGTTAACATTCCGTTGACACCTGGTAATTTTTGTTCAGCCACTCTCCCATGCACATGATCAGCAATAGATTTTCTTGGCACTCCAAATTTTTTTGATGCTGCATTTGTAGTAATTTTCCCATTTCTCACTTCTGACACAGCTTCCAATAATTTTTGTGGGTCATATTGCTTTCTATTCTTCACTACAATGTTCAATTATTTAAAGAGTTATTTAGTGAAACATTTTACCTTCACAATGTATGAAGTACATAATTTAACCATAAACAATCAAGAGAAAATAATACTGGTGTGGCACCCTATTGCAATTATAGATAATCTCATGTTGAGTAGTCGTTTATTTACTGTAAAGTGAAAATGGAGGGAGAAGCATTGTTGTGATCTCTTTGCAAAAGATATTAGTGAAGGAAAATACATGGAACGTATGTGAGTGTTTACAGTTATCATGAAGTGAATGGGATGACATTGTTTGCAATGTTTATATGTATATACCTGTTTGATGATCCATATTTCCAATATTTTGACGCAAGTAAGTGACTTTTGTTTTGACTTTCGCCAGTTACCATGCAAAACACAGTGGTTGGAAGTAAACCTCGCCAATCCTACTACCTCCGATAACTTTGTTTACGACAGTGGCGATAATTGCTGTGTGGCGATAGCTATTAGTGAGGCAGTAGTGGTGGTGGACCAGTTCACGCCTGTGTACCTATTCACGGACACCCCTAAATTTCTCCAAAAACATTATACAGTTATACAGTAAATTACCAATGTATATGATCGATTTGATAATTATCTATGTTGTGGTAAACATCTTTTCTATGAAAAATATAAATCTTTAAGAAAATTGAGGGTGGGCGTGAATAGGTACCCGGGCGTGAATTGGTCCACCACCATTACCATTTTTAGCCAGCGAAATGGTTTCACCCATACTTACTTCTGCTGCATTCATAACATTTCCATCAATATAACACTGTATATAAAGCCAAAAAAAGACAAATTTTAACACTTTAGTTTTTTTTTATTTCCTCAGCACCTTTTGCTGTAGTAATAAATCGGAGACTATACTCATAATCTACAATAATTTCATAATTTAAAGTAGAGAGAAAATTTTTGGCACAGGAATAACTGTAAAGTAATAACTTATGTTGTATTCAGTATTAATCATCTGTTTCATGTATATTTACACTATTGCATTTAATAATTATAAAAATTGGCTATTATTACAGTAAAAAAATATTTTTGACATTTATGCTCATATTTATAAGAAGTCAAGCATCCCTTCCATGATTAAGCAACATGTTTTCTAGGCATGAGGTTAACATATATACCGTACAAAACAGATTCAATGTTAATGAAAAACATCTTTGCTGCAGTCATTGCAGAAAAAAGTGTTCCCAATGTCTTTATCTTTCAACTTCAAACATTCACAATGGTACCATTTACCACATCCATCACACCACACCCAATCCACCCTCTTATTCTTCTCCCATACACACATAGCAAATGCTATTGTCAATTTCATTTTGGTTATTGTCATTGTTGTCAGATCCTGGATCCTGCAACCCACTGCAAGAAGCCTCACATAACAAAGGTTCTGACGGCTCCTGGTCATTGTCTAAAAGAAAAGCCGCTACCTATTCCTTTAGCTCACATGATTGTTCTTAATGTCAAAATGAAAACTTGATTTGACAGTGACATATTTATGTGGACAGTAATGTACTTTCGAATATGAATCATTGTTCACACTCTATTTTAATTGTTACAGGAAATATAAAAGTGATATTCGTTGACCTTGTTTGAAAAACTTTGTGGATATTTATTATTACCAGATTTTGCATTGTCACTCCCAGATATATCAGTGATATTGTCTCCCTCGCTGTTGGAATTATGTTTAGTTCTTGACTGTCTCCCTTTCTTTGTCCCTATATACAGTTTGTAATGAATTAACTTGACTATAATGTATTTGCAATATCATAGAACTGTACTGAAACTAAAAATACAACACATTTGCACACAAGAATTATTGTAATTAATAAATAAAGCATGTTTCTTCTTTACATTAAATTTCCATAATTGTACGTTTTAAAGTTTTTTTTCAATGGATATGTGTATGATGTTTGCAATTATAATTGTTGTAATATGAAATACAGTAGAATAAATAACACAAAATGTGTTTTGTTTGTAGTTTTGTACCTTTTTCTTTGCCTTTTTGTTTAATAGCCTCTCTTCTTTGGCCTTTTTCTTAGCTGCCATCTCTTCATCTTTCTCTTTTACTTGGGTTTGGCCTTTTTCTTAGCTGCCATCTCTTCATATTTCTCTTTTACTTGGGTCATAATAGGAGTTAAATATCGGGCAGTTGGGTTTATTCTCCTCCTCTTGGCACTTGGAGTAGCCCCATCAAAGGGTATTGGGAAGGCTGCTTCCGGATCTGGTGGCAACTTGCGCACTGCCTCAACAGGGTGCTTTGATTTGTTTGCATTGTCATCATTTTTGGTATTAGCAGCAGAATCATTGCTTTCAACCGCAGTGATGGTGGCATTGCCAACACATGTTTTATTGGGTGTTATGCTAAAATAAATGTTACTTTACTCATCATTTATAGCATTGTGGCCATAAAGGTTTGAAAGCCTAACCAAAATCATATGACTTAAGGTATAAAATGCAAATTTACATCACCCAAATAAACATAATATACTTGTACAATAATATTGCACTGCGAAACTGTGACTGTTAATTGGAGTGATGTGCTGTAATTTTGATTTTGTTTATTATATTAATGTATACACTTTACCAAGGCCTATTAAAAGTCATTATATACAAAATAAATTTCACTGTAATTAAAACTCCTTACTTAGATTTCTTCACTTTGGAAGAGTCAATTTCTGTTGGATCGAATGGATAGATCCCTGTCCTTTTGAAGGAATTTTGAACAACTGCTTTTGTGGCCCCTCTTTCTATACTACAGCACCAGGTAATTGGGAAACTGCTTTTTGTGACTACACTGCGTGACAATTTCAATAAAGCAGTCAGACATATTGCGTTGTACGCTTTTTTATGTGGCCAAATACCCAACATCTAGAGGCTGGAGGATATGTGTGGTGTGAGGTGGGGAAGCGAAGAATTCCACCTGGGTAAAGGAAAATGATGCATAAAAATATGTCATTCAATTTACAAAAAATGATTATTACCCATAACAGCAACACCCAAAACATATTGTGTGGGTTTATAAAAATAAATCAACCCCGAATGTGTTATTTAGTGCATTGAAATGTGATTATGGTGTGTATAGCATGCATATCCTTATAATTGATTAATCTGTATGGTTGTTAATTACATGTGCATTTGATAAGTTTTAATATACAAAAGTGCCCCTGAAGTACTGGTTGGTCTTCAGGCAAACATTGGTGAAGGTGACCATTCCACCACATGCTAATCATCTGTGCTTCAATTTCTGAAACAAACAAATCAAATTTATGCTTTCGGTATTACATATTAGCAAACATTACTTTGTGATTATAAATATACATAAAGCTTATCATAAGCATTACATGTATGTAATAACCATGTATTTTAGGCATTACCTTTGTTTTGCTGTTGTACAATGATAGACTTAACTTTGATGTAACACAGCATTAAAATAAATGCCATGTATATTTAAATGTGTTTAATGTAAAATTTGGGTATACATATTTAAATTACTTTTCTATTTGCTTCGGGTATACCCACCTCATTGTCCTTTGCTATTTTCAATACCTCATAACTATATCTGTTCTAATGATTGTCGAGTAAGAACAGAACAGGTCTACTTTCACCACAGTTCTTCAAGAATAAGTCCCTGAACCAAACTTTGAAAAGCTCTTTGTCTATGTAACCTGTACATGCAATATAAATATAATTTGGAAAAACTTTTAAAGTATTTAAATTGACTTAAAAAGTGAAAACATGAAATTATGTTTTGTGGTTGTAGTGTTGATTATTTTATATTTGATATTGATGTGAAAAGTATATATCAATTTGTTTTCATACCGTTCTCAGATTTAGCATAGATCCATGTTTTTGGTAAATTTTGCTCGATTGTAAGTGTGGGGAAATGCTTCGCATAGATCAGGAAATTGGGCAGCACCTTTCCACTCACTGCCACACAAGTCATGAAATATATGTGGTCTATGTTTGTTATCTGTTAATATGGAAACATGCACATGAATTCGTTAAGAATGTTATATATGTCCCTGTGTAAATAATTTCAGAATTATAAGTTTATAATGTTGTATTTTGTGTTGTGCCTTAGAATACATGCCTTTTTCTGATGTAGCTGCTCCCCTTTTGTTCCGTAATCCTTTTCTCTTGTTGCAACATGGCCAGAAATACCAGTCTCGTCACAGTTGAATATTTGTTGTGGCTTATCAGCCAGCTTTAACTTATGGTGTAGTTGATCTGTTTAAATGTACACAACAATATTTATTTGATGTTACTTATTACACCAAGTAATTGACATTTACATGGCTGTAATTAAATGATGTATAATGTGTGATGTTACTTAACATAACATACTGCCAACTTAATTACCATATTTGTTGAAGAAATCAACAACAATGTAATCTGTGGATTGGTGCTGGCGCTGGCTGAAAATTGTTTGGGGAACTGCCCATTTCAGGTTTTTGTGGTGCTTCAGAAATTTCTGGAACCAGTCATCACTTGGCCCATGTTCCACATTGAACCTGCAGGTCAACACTATCTATACCCCAGAACATTTAATCATTTCCTGTGTATATAACAAAATAAAACAAGGGAACATATGTTCATGGGGTATATGTAGATTGCCTCAGAGAAATCATTGTTTTGTTGTTAAAATATCTTAAATTAGGTTAACTTAAGTTTGGTTTGCTTGTGACAGCAAAACATACCAAAATTGAGGCATGGAGGTCATTCCTCTTCAAGGGGATGTTTCGGCTAGCCATGCACTGGATGTATTCTACTACAGCTTCTTCTTCGTCTTCGCTTAGCATTGAAGGGTTTTTAGACTTATTGAAGTGGGCAATCTTCCTGCTTGTGTGGTTCCTAACTGTACGCCTTTGTACTCCAAATTTCATTGACGCTTTCCTCAGTGACATCCCCGGTTTTACAGCAGCCATTGTTTCCTTAAGCTGGTGTTCTTCATATTGTTTTCTTTCTATGTATCCTCAAAGTTAAAGTTGGGGTTTTACGTCCCGTTCAACAGCCAGGGTCATATTGGGACAGGTCCTCAGAATTGCCACTTGTGGGACTCGAACCCACAGAGGTGACAGCCTATGATTAGATGCCAAACTTGCTAACCACTAGGCCACTGAGGACCTTCTATGTATCCTCAAATAATGTAAAGTATATGTACATAATTAAAAACATTAACTAATTTAAATGATACCTAACTATAATTAGTAATTTAATTATTATAATATTTAAATTCAATACATTAAATTAATCATGCAGTTGAACATTCTTGAACTTTTATTCCCTTGGCATAACACTTCACTAAAGCACCTATTCTATGGAATGAACATAGAAACTACATTAAGTACAATAAATCATATTCCTGAAAAGTAACCCACACATAGTGTAATCCCTTTCTTAAATATTTTTCAGTCATATGCATACACAATTTTCCAGAAATGATTCCTTCATCAATATTCTAGGTTTAGAAAGTACCCTCCTGCTACTCATAATTTAATACCTAATTTAGTTTTGCGTTTATTACTACCAAAGCATGCATGAGGGGAAAAAAACAACACAAAACACATGTTGAGAAAAGGTGTGTTTGTGGGAAATTGTTGAAAATAACTTTTTGGGTTGGTATTGCATAAATTTTAAAGAGGTATCATATTATTTACCTTTCTTTGCTTCCATGAGTGATGATATTAGGTATGAAACGTTTGTTATACTTCAAACTGCACCAGTGAACATTATCACTGTAAACAAACAACTATGGCTTTACAACCACTGTGTCACCTTGGGTCTCATTTTCATTTTACCGGATGTCTATTACGGGGTGCCGATAATTGCTACACTGGCGATAACGGCTGGAGAGGCAGTACACTCTGTAAAAATATTATGGAGTTGACATGGTAGAAGGGTTAATTTGAATGTTATCCTGCCGACAGCAGTTAGTGTACTTAATAATAATATTTTTATGGCGTTAAATCTCTACTGCCTGAATAGCCAGTGTCCAATTATAATCACAGATAGATCATGGGTGTTATGGACAAAAGACAATAAATTTTACCCCCAATGGCCATGCCTAGCACACTGGGGTATATTGGTATTATTATACATTTGTATGTTTGTAAGTCTTTGAAATAGGATAACATGCTTTCCATGCCACCATGCATACATGTAATAGTGAATAAAAATAATTTTCCATTTTTATCCTATTCGTGACTTTTATAGAACTTAATCTCTGTCTAAAGCAGTCTCTAAGGCACAGTAGAGGGGTTAGTAGAGGAAATAATTTGTTAACAACACATCAGAAAAATATGAAGTAGACAAGATGTTTCCACTGGTAATAATTAGAAACATATAGTTACACTTGTAACAAACACACAGATTACTTACACAAACCAGGCACCGGTCCAATTATTTATTCATATGCCTCACAAAAATGCAGCCTTGACTTTTGATCAAGTGAATTGTTTTCTTCTGAATGTATTATTAAGAATGTTTAAGTTAAACCCTGTCAAAATGGAGTTTATTATCATTGGGTCTTATGCTCCGCTCAAGAAATTAGATTCCCACTGACTTTTGGAAACTTCATGAATCCGGAAGTTGTTGTAAAGAACCTTGGTATCTGGTTTCATGCAAATGTTTCATTTTCGGATCATGTTCGTAATATTTGTAAGACTTGCTTCATTCAAATTCACGATCTCATATGGGTTACACAGTATCTGACAGATGAGTCAGCTATCCTGGCATTTAATGTTTTAGTAAGTAGTTGTCTTGACTATTGCAATTCTCTCCAGTTTCAACAATCAGGAACTGTAATGTATCCCAAGCACACTAGCTAAGATTGTCACAAAATGTAATAGATACACATGGGCATCGCCTATTCTCAGACAACTCCATTGGCTGACAGTTGCATTTCGCTGTATCTTTAAAACTGCCACTTTGGCTTATAAACTTTTTTCACAGTTGTCACCCCAGCTAATTTGGTTCTCCTTTGTCCTTGAGTTAAAACAATGAAAAATACTAGATGCTTTTCCACAAAGAAAAATGGTATATTTATTTATTATATATTTCAACACTGTACAGATCATATCATGATGGGTAGATTTTTGGCCAGAGGAAACCAGTACGTACAGTTGGTCAAGGTTTTGTTCTGCAAATTGCCGACCATCTGTAAGAAACTACAATCTTTGACACAGGGTATGAATACCACTGCGCGCCCCCTAGAAAAATGGTGTGGGAATGACGCTAACTTTGACACTGCTTGTGCTATCGACCTTGAACCTGACCTGACCACCACATCTTGGTTCTTCAGCCACAGCCTCTATGCAGGACTCTGTTTTATCCTGGGTGATATTTGTTTGGGTGATATGATTCATTCAGCACACATCAAGCTGGTTCCTGCAGTATTTGTCTCTCAGGATTCTAGTCTTTTCAAATTGTCTATATATAAATGAGTTGTTAGAAGAAATACATTTATTGTTGAATTTGTATATTTCTTATATTGCCTTAGTTGAGCCGTGTTTACCTCTGAGACTATACGACTATACCTCATAGAAACAACTTACATAATAATATTTTAACTTTAAAACAATACTGTTTTACACTTCTTTGTTTTCTAGACATAATGAGGGTGATGAGAAATAGATCTGATCTTCTAAAGGTCTACAATGAGCTTCTGAAGCGACCCCAACACAAGGTAATGAACTGTTTTTTGTTAAGCCACTGTTAAATGTGTCATTGCAGCAGACACAATTGAAAACTTACCCTGGAATGTTATTTTTGTTCTTTTGAGTGATAAAATTAAAAAGAATAGAAGTTTTTTTTCTACATTTATTACCCAATACTATTTGAAAAATAAAAATAATAATTGCATTTTGACTTAAAAACTCCATTGCTAACTGCACTTGCTTATGACAAATCAGCTGCGAAAACAAATCCACAGTAAAGGCATTACCAAATATATTTTTTTTTACTTGAAGTGTTTTTGCCATTTCTGCATGGATTTTCATGCACAAGGTAAAGCAGAAGTAATATAACATTTTCATAGGCGATTGTAGTTTTATATATGTAGCTAGTTTCGGATATATTTACAAAAAATTGCAGGTTTTTTGTGCAAAATGGTTCCATGTAATGGGGGAGTTCCATTGAAGCTGACCCTTATATGGGTGTTACACTGGAGCTTACTTGGTAACTATGGATTTTTTGAGGGTCAGGAGCAATGTTTGCAGAGTCGGTTTGGATTGGTTGTTGTTTCCTGGCTTGTCAAGGTGGATCGGTAAAATATCAAACATGTTTGATATTTCACAGACTCTCCATGACTCTGTATCCGAACCTTGACTCTGCCCACCTGGCAACCGTCCAAAGGTGGATCTCTATGGCTTGTCAGTCACACCTCCCGTCTTGTCCTATACTATTACTATCTTGTCTGGAAGAACTGAAAGGAAACCAGCCTGTCATAAACATTACCAAACACTCTTGGTTACATCCAGTCAATACATTAAGTTACCAAGTCTTCAACCATAGTAACATCTCAGCAGGACAAGGTGGGAACACATCATGACAAGCTGTACACAGAAACTGATAAGGTGGTTACAGCAACAGACAAGCCGGGAACTGTGGATTACAAGCCAGCCTCATTTTACTGACTCACGGCTTGTCGGTTATGAAATCTGAGACTATATAAGGTGAGTCGGCTTGTTCAATGCATCATTTAGAATCGGGTATCTGACAGATTACATCTGGTAGTGTTTCAAGGTAGGATTTTTTGTACAAATTATCTGGGATTTAGTGCTGAGATACAAGCACCCGTTAGCATAAAACGGTACGGAACAAAATTTAACATAAAATGTAAAGACCCAAAATGGTGGGTCTGTATGACAGGCATTAACTTCAGAGCAAAATTGGGCAATGTTTATAAAAGGTTGCACAAGCAGAAAATATATAAAACAAATTTAATCATACAATGTTGAGGCCTAAGGGTAGAATATATACTTGATTAAAATTGTGGCTCAATCATCAATAACTTAAGAACATAAGTTTGTGGTAATGTACATCAAAGGTTACGGAAGTACTTGTTCATAACACCATCATCTCGTCCGAAAAGTCAACCAATACTATCAACAGCATGATCTTTTTTAACAATACTAAAGTTTTTAGCCCATGATAGAAACAATTAGCGAAGGCAAGGTTGCTATAGAGCAATTACAAAATATTGGCTCGCTTTAGTAAAGATGCTTACCTGATATTATAAAGAAGCCAACTGGACCCAACGGTAATATGTTCGTGTCAAATTTAATAAGGTGTTGCCAGAGTCAACCTGGGTTGGAAAATGGTTCTTCATGCAACCACAATCCTTATTAATCTAAAGGGAACTCGGGAGGTGGAGCACTGGGTAGGTGGGTACACAAAACTGTTAAGATCCTTTTATGTAGTCAACTATGTTCTACGTGTTTTCTCTAGATATCCCCAACAAGAAGAAACAGGACCCATACCTCCAGCCAAACATACCAATGCAATATTTGTTCTGACTTGTTGAGAAACATGTTATATTTTCAGAATGAAGTGACACTTTTGGGACTGCTAAGTAGTGTGATCAGGGGTTATTGGAAATATGAAGTTGTGTTGGACAACTGGCCAAATTTCTCAGCTTTAGTTGCAAGACCCCTACAGCTACAACCCAGAAGTGCCAAGGTCAGCTTGAAATAGAAATATTCATTTACAAGAAAAAAAATGATATATGGCTATATACATAAGCCTTATGTATCAAGCATCTCTGCAATTTTTAACCCCATCCCATAAAGTAAAGCTTGTGGGTGTTCCACAGTCTAAACACATGCACAGATTTTCACCAAGCTTTCGGGGTATGTTCACCCAAAGAGGATCTAGAGATGATTAGATTTTTGGGGTATCTGGTAACAGCTGTTTCCATGGCAACACTTTTGGGTCTTAAAATTTTGTGGGTGTTCCACAGCCTAAGCCCATGCATATATTTTTACCATATTTTCTGGGTAGGGTTACCCCAAATGGATCTTGAGTTGTTTAGGTTTTGAAGACTATCCAGCAACAACAGTTACCAAGTTTGTAGGTGTTCAACAGCATACACCCATGCATGGGTTTTCATCAAATTTTCAAGATATGTTTACCCCAAGAGGAACTAGAGCTGATTAGTTCTTGGTGGGGGTATCTTGCAACAACTGTTGCCATGGCAACACTTTGAATATTTTTTGGTTTTAACATTTGTGGGTGTTCCAATGCCTAAACTAATGCATGGATTTTCACCGCATTTTCAGGATATGTTAACCAAAACAGGATCTAGAGCAGAGTAGGTTTTAGAGGGTATCTGGCAACATCTGTTGCCATGTCAACAAGTTAAATACTTTTTGGTCTTAAACTTGTTATTTGAAAAGAGGCACTATTAAACTGATGTTCCTACAGTTGCATTTTTATCTAGCATTCGCTAAGGCCTGGGTTGGAAGAATATGAAATGCCCTGCATGCATGTGTGTATTTGTCATATTTTTAAATCTCATCTTTATATCTCATTCTTTTGCAAAGATACCTTCACCAGATTTGCATAGAATGTTTATGGCCGTAAAAACATGTCTGTAAAAAATGTTGTACTCATTTTAAAGAACAACATGGCTGTCATAGCCAATTGTTCGGAAATCATTGATATGTTCTAAAATTTCAAATATTTCAGTAAGCTGTGTCCGTTTTGCACAAAATGAAAATGGCTAGGAAACTTGCCAGAGATTAATTTTGTCCTTTCTTAGAAAACAAAATGTCTGCCATATCACATATGTAATGTCAAATGGGGGGTATATCAAAAACCCCTAATATCTCCCTTGTCATTGGTCCTAGGGGCTTGGAATGAGAAAACAACTTAGTGGAAATTATGGTCTGCATATCTTTTGCAAGTGCCAAATTTGACCTTTGACCCTGCTTCAAGGTCATCCTGCTAAAACCGCCTTATATCTCCCTTATAATTGGTTCTGGTGCTTCAAAACATGAAAACAACTTGTAAGCAATCATGGCCTGTGAATCCTAAATCTGCAACATTTCGTGAAATCTGTATACTTCTTACAACTGAAGTTGTTCCTAAGATTTTCAAAAATCTCAATGTTGCTGCCCATTTAGTTGTACCTGCGGGCTGGGGTTCTTGCCTGCCGAGGCTGGCTATTTTTAACTTTATTTTTAACATTTCCCAACATGATTCTCCAGAGTGTTAGAGTGAGACTTTTATAAGTTGAATTTTTCACTTGGCATTAATTTTTGCTATTTCAGCTAATATGCTTGGACAGTGAAAACTAATTCCTTGTAAAATTTTAAATCTGTATTAATCTCTCAAGTCGGTTTTGCCAAAATCTGTATTAATCTCTCAAGTCGGTTCTTGCCATCAGTGAAATTTAATTCAAATGAATTTCTTAAAATGAAAAATTAGTGAAAATTTCTTCTAGCAAAAAGTTCTACTTAGACTATATCTGCAAGGCGTCACTTTAGCCTTCTTGCAGAAATGGTTGCCTATTTTACTAGATTTTTTGCAGTTATCAACTCATCTTTGCCAAAATGTGTGCCTAATACCATAGCCCTCCACGTATTCTGGTTATCTGTCTGAATCTGTTCTTCAGCCATTTAAAGTCAACGTATTAAATTATTTACCTTTGTTATTTCATATTTTACATATGGGGCTTTCATTGCAATGTATAATTGCAGTCTAAAATCCATAATCCTTGATGCTTTACTTTCAGTTTAGAGAAGTCTACACATATGGAGATGTAGAGACGCTGAGACAACTGTTGCTTTGTGACAAATTACTTCCATGGAGTGAATGCATGACATTTGATGGTACAAATAATATTAAGCATAACTATCTCTTATCGCCTGTTAAAGTTAGAATTTTAGGTTCTGTTAACCAGCCAGGTTCATACTGGGATAGGTCCTCCGTATTGTCAATTTTTGGGGATCCAATACACACAGATGACAGCCTGTAGTTTAACTTGAAATCATTCTGAAAATAATGGGGGTTTAAAAACATTTGTGCTAGAATGCTTTCAAAACATTTGATAGAAAACATTTCAAAAAATGTTTGAAAATGATGGCTAGGAAACCCAGTTGTTATTAAAGACTTGTAAAACATTTTCAGAGCAAATATTTACAAACATTGTCAACAAATATTGTTTTATGTATACTGTTTATCAAATCACTTCTACAACTATTTATAGAGAATGTTTATAACAGATTTCTTAAACATTACAGTGTTAACATTTACTTGCAAACGTTTATTAACCCAAAATATCAGGTTTAAATAGGTTGTAAAACGTTTTGTAAATGTTTAAACCGTTTCAAAATGTTAAATGTTTACTGGGTTACTTATAAAGTTTTGGGTTTAAAGTTTTAGGAAACTAGGGCATAAAAAAGTTAATTGAACTTCTCCAACTGGATGACAACTGTGTTGCCGGATATGGATTTGCATAAGTGGGGCTGTCTTTTCAAAATTGTCATCCATTCCCACAAAACATTTCAAAAATGTTTGAAAATGATGGGTAGGAAACCCAGTTGCTATTAAAGACTTGTAAAACATTTTCAGAGCAAAAATTTACAAACCTGTATGGCAGTCTTTTCTGGGATCTCAGTAGTGAAAAAGTAACATCTTTTTATACTTTGTGGCGTAAATGTCTCAGGAAATTACTGGATCTTCCTTACACCACACATTCTAGATATATACCATTAATTGTGAATGATGTGCCTGTTGAGACCCAATTATTCAGAAGAGTCAATAACTTTATGTGTAACATGTCAACTAGCACTAATTTGTGTTTAAAAATGTGTACTAAATTGGTTATAAATGGTAGTTGTTCTAATATATCCAAAACTTTGAATCATATTATTTACCATACTAATGTATCAATGAAAGTAATGTGTAATACTAAATGTCAACTTTTAAAAGCAGTGAGAGATCACAATACAATTAATGAAGAAGACTTAAAACATGTAGGAAATATTCAAGATTTGTTATCTATGAGGGTCTTTAAACATGGATTTGCTGCTGGAGAAATAAATGCCATGCTAAATTGTGTATGTACCACCTGAGACACTAATTCACTTGTCTATGTAGTTTATGCAACTCTCCTGTATATTTTGTATGCATAATTCTGTTTCTTTTTTTCACCTGTATTACTATGTTTTTTTTCATTTATGCTTCTTTTTTGTAATTAACTTTGTGCTTTGTATGCACGAGAAATAAATAAATAAATAAAATAAAACATGAGAATATATTTGCAGTTTTGTCTGTAACTGCTTCTCATTATTTCTATCCAGCCTCTTTTCATAACTACGGCATTGATTGGCTAGTATGGCTTTGGTAAAAGACATTTAATGTGAATAAACTCACTACCTCTGTGTAATAGTTTGTGGGGAAGAGATGAAGACCGTTCTGAATGAAGTTGGCAGAAAATATGGAGCATCAATAACGCATGGCAATCTTGTTTATCAGTACTACGTGACAAAGGACAAGAAAGCATTATTGAACGCAAATGTGTAAGTATAGCATTAAACTGTTTAAAGTGTTCATTGTCAAGTAGTAATTGACTTGGGTACTTTGTGTTTATGTTGTATTCTGTAGCTTGTAGACTTTGCTCCAAGTCTTTGTATTTCTTATTCCAACAAATCTGACATACATGGAATCATTATGAACCCATCGCGATTGGCGGGGAAATTACTATGGAATGAAATACTTTTTCTCTGTTTCCGTAACAATTATCTGGTTTATTAAAATTCAATATTCGCTTTGTATTTCCTTATTGTAAAAATAGCGAAACAACGAAAATGTAACTGACTTCTTGTAACATGCTAGAGGTAGATAGTTATAACTATTCCTTTAACAGCATCTTTCTCTGATCCTTTCTTCATGATCTTTTATCTCTATGGTCTCTTTGATGTTTCTGAAGGGGGCCACGGTGGTGCAGTGGTAACACACGTGTCACCTCTGAGGTCTGTGGTTCAAACCCCAGACCGTGCGTGGGAAAGTTAGTGATTACTTACCAGTGGTAGGCAGTTTACTTTACAGATCTTGGTCAACTGTATGTACTGGTTTCCTCTGTCGCTAAAACTGCCTGTTGTGATATGACCTATATACTGTGTTAAAGCCCACATTAATAAATTTGATGTTTCTGAATTTTGGTTCCATCTGCTTTTTCATTTTTTTTTAAACATTGGCATGTTGTAGCCCTTTCACACTACAGAGAGTATGTCCGCATTTTTACTCAGCGGCGGAACCACCTCCCAGGTGGCCCCATTTTGTTGTTCACACTACAGACACTGCAATTAACGGCTATATTCATTTGGCGAAATGCCCACGTCTTTCAACTACCGTTTGAGATTTGTATGCAACCTAGTAACACAGTGGCGAAACATCCAATATACCATAACTCACTGTGGACCACACCTGTGGTTCCCTTAGTAAGAAATTCTTATGCACATGCGTGAAATCATCTGCGCATGCCCACAGTACAGAATTCAAAGGCAGAAATTAGGTGATACTGCCTGTAGTGTGAAATGGGTATTAGAGATGACTTAACAGTCATTACACACCTAGAATACCAGAGAAAGTGGTGTTCACATGATCAAGGTTCTAAACAAATTTGGAGATTTTACTTGTACTTTCCCACTTGATTTCCTAATTAGGTATGTCGTGTGACCTGGAACCTAATTCTCATGAACCATATTCTATAATGTTTCAAAATAAACACTGCATATTTTGATGATCATGTAGCTTCAATTAATGCTGTGTTGAAAACTCTCTCTCATAATATTCAGTAACAGTGAAAACTTGAGACATGTTTAAAGGACAGTAATGCACAGAAGCCTTATAGAAATAACACACACTAAATGCGGAAACTTATCCGCTGTAATACTGGATCTTGCATATCAACACATATGCTACTATTTGTCTGATTTTTGCTGTGCATCTTCATGTATTAAGCCTTCAGTTAATTGAACTGTTTTCCTGCCTACTATTATGGCCTAACACTACCATTTGAAGCTAATCCTCTCGCATTATGCAATTTCATGTGGGAGACATACATTTCCCTAAATTTACAATATGTTAATGTTAGCTGCTTTGAAGAATCCTGTGGGTTTTTTGTTATTTCTTTTTCTTCTCTTCTTTCAGTGAAGATTTTTTGCCGAATGGCTATCGAGTGGGTCCACTTGAAGACAGATATCTGGGTTACATTCGTGACATTCTGAAGCAAAATAAGACCGTACATTGCTGTGAATTGTCTGATGAAGCACAAGAAATATTGCTGAGACATGGTTTCAGTGGCTGCTTGTACAATGAAGATGATAAACCCGTCTGTTGGGGGTTTTGTGACCTGTGTGGAGAATTATTGGATGGATTCACAGATCCAGCTTATCGCGGGCAAGGGTTTACCAAACCTGTTAATGTATACATGGAGCAAGAAGCTCAGAAACATGGACAGCCACATACACACAGGCTAATAGCCACTGATAACATTGTTTCACAGGTGGCTATGAAATCGTTCTTGGAGCCTTTGCCACAAATCATAATTACTTTTGATTATGTGCCACATAGTAAATGTAAATATTGATTTGAATTTTTTCTAGGGGTTTGGTATAATCTTATCTCAGATTTATAACAAAGCATGCTGGTGAAGGAGGAATTCAATGCTTTCTGGCTGATCAATATAATTTAAATTTTTTCGACTGGAGTTTGATAATTCCATTTATGTGTATTTTGATTAATGCTCGCCTGGCTACCAATTGTGAACATACTGCTATAATGTACTGAAAGCAAAATCAAAGTAAATAAGTATAATAGAATAGAATCAAACAAGTATTTAATATATTATCAACAACTTTATGGCAAATGGTTAAAATATTTTAAAAGGGACTATCAAAAGCATTCTGTGCCGTCAAACAACATAATATTGTACTATTTCTCTCTTCCTAAGGCCCCACAAAGGTATTAAGCTGTTGGCAATAGTATGCTTATATCTCAATTATTTACAGGTATAGAAGCCATACATTATGCTGATAGATATATAAATTCGACAAGTGTTTTTTTTTCAATTTGAGCGGTCTTAAAATAAAAAAAAACATTGTTAAAGGTCACACATCACAATTTCAAAAAAAATTGAGATATGTTCCCCATGATGTTCTTATATGTACCTGAATACAGTCTGCATATATAATTTAGGTGTTACAGATGTTTAAATGTGATATTCAAGCGATTTAATAAATACCGTATTTCCTGTGACACAAAATACGCCATTTGTATATAAACACAGCGTGATGTCATCCGGGAATAGAAACGTCATTGTAGGAATAAATACCGATTGTGAGGGCGTTTGTTACAGGATATACGCCCGGTAAAAATTCCAAATAATGCCAGAGCGCAGTCAGGTGCAAGGGCATTATGAAGAAATTTTTCCTGGGCGTATATCCTGTAACCAACGCCCGAGCATGAGGTATTTATTGCTATTATAAAGACTGGCCTACCTGGTTTCAAGAAATATCCCTTTACAATAGCGTAGGAAGCATATGAAAAGTGGGGGGGCCAAAGTTAAATTCAGTGGTTCTGTTAACTTACGACACTGGTAAAACTGATACCATTCTCAAGGAGTCAAGGGGATGTTAAGTGAAAATGTAAATGTTTTTGTAATTTGGTTGGGGTTTTGGAGTCCTAAAGATTCTTTCAAACTTTTAGTATCATTCTAATCTAATCTAATGTGGACTTTTATAGCGCTTAATCTCCATCACTGATGGACTCTAAGGCACATCTAAACATAAAGCAAGGCAGTTATCGTTAATCAAGGGACATAGCCAGGTCGTACCAAGGAGACACAGATGTGACGGGAGAGGCTATGGTGGGTAGGCTTTTGCAAACAGGTAAGTTTTAAGCTTCTTTCTGAAGGAGGCAACTGATGTTGCACTGCGAACATCTTGAGGGAGGTCATTCCAGATCTTAGGAGCATCAAAGGCAAAACTATGGCCAAAATGTTTGGCTGACTTAAAGACTGATGAATGGAAAGGAGGAACTGTAAGGTATTGACGATCTGGGTGACTATGCCTAGTACTATAGGGACAACTACTAAAAGACAAGAACGGTTCGAAGTAAGAAGGAGAACCACTATGCAAAAATTTATACACAAGTGTTGCGGTTTTGAAAATACAACGATACTTAACAGGCAACCAGTGGAGTTTCTGTAGAATGGGTGTAACATGAGCATACTTTCTATGATTTGTAACAATACGAGCAAGGGTGTTCTGAATACTTTGCAATTTGTGCTGATTGAAACCGGACAAACCTCTGAACAGAGAGTTACAATAGTCCAGACGACTACTAACCAAGGCATTTGCAGCAAGGACTGCCACTTCAGAAGTGAGATACTTTCTAATTCTACGGAGGTCACGCATCTGAAGGAAGCACGCTTTGCAAGTCCTCTTGATATGCTCAGAGAATGAAAAATCTGCATCAAACCACACACCTAGATTTCTGACAGAATCAACCGGATGAAGAAGGCTACCAAGAATGCTAACAGGAAAGTGAGAGGAAATCTTCTGACGTTGAGCCTTGGAACCAAAGACAATAAACTCAGTTTTTTCAGGGTTGAGCTTCAATTTACTGAGAGACATCCATTCTTGAACATCACGAAGGCAGAACAAAGGTAAAGTGGGTGTAAACTGCAAAATGATTTGAAGAATTTGTCTTTAGTCTTAAATGAATCTTCTATGAATATACAACAAACTTTTAGACTAACAGAAGTTACTGTATCATTGAGAAAATACAAAAATATGCAATGGTTAATTTTGCGTAAAACACTTTCATGATTAAACACAAAATGATCAAATTTCAACATGCAAGTTAACATAAGAAAAATTCGGGAAGCAGTTGGAGGGTTGGAGGGTTCAGAAACTAGAAAATCACTCAAAGAAGACCTTCATTACACATAGGGTCCCTAAACTCATATCCATTCTGGATCCACACTAATCTTCAAATAGACGAAGCTAAACTGTATAAAAGTGTGTTATAGTTGTATTCGGCATCTAATAGGCAGCCATTTCTTGGGTAATGAATTTGAATTCCACATGTTGCAATGCCAAGGGCCTATCCCTGTGTGACTCTGGCTATTGAATGGAATGTAAAACCCTTTTCTTTAACCTTTGTTGTATCACAAACTTACTATATATTTATGGGAATAAAGTACTATAAAAATAAGTTGTCAACCTGGGTTTTAAGTTGAGCATTAATAGTGTCAATGGGTTATTGGGTTAAAACATATTAGGAGGCTTGGACAATGAAATGCAATCAATGTGGTTGGACTACAGAGTGACTGGATTTGGCATCGCATGAAAACAACCAGGCACAACATACCCAAACTCACTGTATCAATGACCGTTACCCCCTTGCAAAAAATAGATGCACTATGGATGATAGAACTGAATAGCAGCAATATGGTTTTGCCCAAAGCTTTAAAAAGAAACAAGACTAAAACTGTGTATGAATGCCTTTATATTTTGATGACCTATATTTTGATCTTTCAATGTTACTTATATTAACCACATGCCAAATTTAAAAGTTCTAAGTAAAATATTTTCTAAGTTATTTCATGAAGAAACAAATCTATGTGGCGGCGATGGTGGCATGATTGGGCTTTATGGATGATATTCTTGTTTCCATAATTAAAATGCTCAAAGATCCAATTACAATAATCTCCCAGAAAATGACACTATATATAGCTAAGGTATGCACACCTCAGTTTGGTTATAGATAATCCCGTCACCCACTCTGAAGACCACATGGTCTTATGGCTCAGTTACCTACTACATACTACAATGGTATCATGAAGTCCCTAGCAAGAGTCAAAGGTTGTGACATTACTCATAAATTCAGCAAAATATTTAAAACATAGTGGCTACCACATCAGTATCTCATTGTAGTTTGAATTACATGGGTGTGTTTCTTAATATTATATGTGCAAGGTTATTTTTTTCATAAATTTAAGTTGTGTTTGACTCATCTGGTTTAAATAGTTTGAATAGTTGATCTCAAAATATATTTAACCCTGATAGAATGTGAATTTTCTCATGTGAATTTATCAAATATCATGGGTTTACAATGTCAAAAAGTGTGGGGGTGGGGCATGCTTCCTATGCTACTGTGATTCAGACAACCACTCTGCTGGGAAGAGGGAGCAAGCAGCTCCTGGGGCTTCTAGCTGTGATGTCATTACTACCTCTGCTTCTTTTCATGTTTATAAAACTTTCCGAATGACATATACATGAATGATATATCACAAATGAAAATATATTATACTGGGGCATAGCACGAGTATTATATTGTTAATCCTTGTGAGTGATATATTGTTTCTGTGTGTGTCTAATGAGCAATGTTTTACTTTCATTATGTACCATTTTTAACGATTTATGGGTAAACTTGAGCTAGATTAGAAACAAAATGCAAAAGAAGATTGTCATATACTTAGGTGCACAAATGAATATAAAATCTTGAATTTTTAACTTGCGATTCCTCTGCCATTTCTGCATAGGTTTTTATGCAACGAAAACTAACATAAGCAAGGTCCTTTATGTTATGCTTATAGTAATTGGCCATTGGAAGTCTGATCACTGGTTTAGCTGACCATGGTGTCAGTTTCATTTGTTTATCGATAGACAAGCATCACAAAGAAGTTGCTTTCCGACCGTCCCATGTGACCCCCCATTACTCAAACCTAAGAGATTTTTAGAAGGATCTTCTGGACTCTTAAAACATAGTCATTTGTTGTGCTATTTGGTAAGGTTTATTGACTTTCCTGTCATTGATAACCACCAACAGTACTACTATTTCAATTGCTACTGGGTCTTATCATCAGGGGCATAGAACATGGATAATGTATTAAGACAATTGTTGAATTAGTTATTAACATCTGTGATTGTCTACAGTTCACCGACTTTAATTGGCATAAATCTGGTTATTGGACTTTGCTGATGATTCATACGGAACATTGTTAAGTTAATGTTACTAGTGAATCACATTTTTTCTGATTTTCATTGCAACTGGGGTCAAGTTAAGTTAAATTCATCTGGTCTTCAGAACTTTGCATAAGAATCAAGTTGCAACATATCAACGAATGCTTATAAATTTAAACTGTGATATGTATGATTTAATTTATATGATTACATTGCTGTAATATCTTAGTATTTTATACCATAAACTTTCAATCTTAACATTACAAAGTACTCTACTTTAAGTACTTCCATCAGTTCCAGTTTTCCTCTACAGAGTTCGTTCCCTTCTGGACCTTAAAACATCAGTTCTCTTAGCAAATGCTTTGGTGAGCAGCAGACTGGACTATTGCAATTCCCTGTTCGTATCACTCACTGATTTTAAGATTGCAGATTGCAGCAGGTCCAGAACTCACTCTGTAGGGTTGTCACACCTTCCGCTAAATTCTCACACATTACACCTCAACTGAAAAAAACTCCATTGGCTCCCAGTCAAGCACAGGGCACAATTTAAAATAGTCATTACATACAAAATTCTCAATCAAGGTCAACCAGCTTATGTAATAGAATTAATTTACCCCTATACCTCTTCCAGAAGTAAAAAGCAAAGCACGCCCAAACTTAAGTTCCTCCATACCCCCACTTTTGACCGTAGAGTTCATAAATCAAACATTTTTCTAATTCTTTCAGTCACGAAGTCCCACTTCTCTGGAACTTCTTCCCCTTCCAAATAAGAAATAGCCCCTCTGTTGCATCATTCAGGAAACACATGAAATCCCACCTCTTCAACTCCCGTTTCCACACTTAGTTTCCTTCCTTCTTGGTCACACTCATAACTACGGATCACTGACCTTAACCACCCCTCAACTCTGCTTACAATAAACAATTTCTGTTAACCAGCGCACTCAGTTCCCCTTTGTGGGGAAGACATTGCACCTGCAAAGCAGTAGATTCGATTGGTTTTAAATGCTTACAAATTACTCTAATTTACTGCTTTCTTTTATGGTCTTTGGCCTTCTAATTTCATACTTGCTGATCTTTAGAGGTGATGCACCTTTCAGTATTTAAGTATATTTGGTGTTAACCGGTTTTTGCAATAAACCCATCATGCTTTAGGACATTATGATTTTATTTAGGTGCGTGATCCATACAGGGGGTTATTATCGTTTGGAAAACACACCTTCATAATGTATTCTTACATGCCAGATTAATCTAATTTCTGTGGTCATGAATATTATAAATGCCATAGGGTGTTTTTAGTTGTTTATAAAAGTGATAAATGTTAATTTTATCATATAGAGTTAAAATGTATACTGATTTATTAGTAGTCTTAATATTGTGTACATCTTCCATGTGTATCATGTAATAAAACATTTAACCTCTTTCTGCCTTTCTGTGGTTCCTAGGAAATGGACTTTAACTAAAGGAATGAGGTGGGGAAATGAATATTACTCTGGCACATCAGAATGTTTCTTCTCATTGCAAATAACGATCTCATGCAGTTTCTAGGACTGATAGCCCTTACCCTGATTGTGTAATCACTGATAGTTCTAGGTGTGGTCATCGTTCTGATTCTCTATCTTGTCTATTTCTTCTGATAAAACTCCGGCTATATGACTTTGATTTCCTAACTAAAGGTTGGCCTGCATTCCTGTTAAATCTAATCTTAACATTGTCGCTTGGCATCAACACTTGAAGAATTAGCCCGAAAAGTTGATTTTGCAATATATTACACATGGCTTCCGCATTTTCTGTTGCTGATCCTGACTCACCCCAAGTCCATAAGGTCAATAATAAATTCTCTGCTCTTCATAATCCTAGATAGGTCATTGAATACATTCAGGAGAGAGACTTTTACATCCTTTTAGGTCCTTTAGATAGGAACCAGTGACATGATAGCCTTTTTAAATGGTCATCTGAGCCACTCTGTATCTGCCTGCACATAGGATCAAACTCACATCCACGGTGCCCCAAGATATGTTACCCACTAGGCCAAGGTGGCATACATGCATTTAGCATACACTTCTAATTAAATGTACCTTTATATTTTATATATATGGATTATATTTAATAATTCCTTCACCAGTTTGATTCAGTGTAGTGTAGTTATTTTGTCGGTTTTGGTGTACACGTGCCTTTAGACTATGTCATTTAATTGTTCTGGTAGATTGTCCACAGGCATGTCACTAGCTAATATAGCTAATCACACAACAACCCTTCAAGGCGACACTGGAATGTAATATGCACGTGCCTCAGAATGTAAATCACATTTTCCCACCTCTGTATTTGCCCTGTCTTTGTTGTTCACTAATGGGGACATTAAAATGGGGACATTAAAAGACTCCAAAAGATTTAATGTTGGAGTTTGTATCATGTCACATAACAGTGTTTTGTAGTTCTCACGCAACAGAGTCTAACATTAAGAAGTTCAAAGAGTACACCATGGCAGTTATGCAGTCCTAAATATGCAAACACAAGCAGTGCTTGAGGGAGCACAAACCCCCGCCTCAGGTTCTGGAATCAGAAATTGATGAAAAATCTCTGAAGGTCCAAGACAGAAGGACTGAACAAGGCATAGAACCTACCTTATGTTAGACTCAAATATTAATAATGAAGACTTGATCCGGATCCAGGTTATCTATAAGAATGAGTACGCATAGACACCATCTCTTGTGAAAATATGACAGTGTGTGGGATATGGCCTGAATAGGGGCCTATCGAGTCAGTTTACAACAACCTTAAAGAAATTTTATTATAGGCCTACCTCAAGCTTGTTACACATTGGGTCTACTATTATTGTTTATTGACTACCACCAATCAGGAATAAGGTCACAGTCCAATAGTTCCCTCCAAATACTTTGGGGTTCACTTTTCATATAGCAAGCGATGAGAATACATGTAGAAGGAAATTATTTTAAGTTTTTAGGGTTTTTAGTTCTTTTACAAGTAATTTACTGATTTTAACTTTGTGTGCACAGAACGTTTATGGACTTTAAGATGCCTTCCACAAGGGCCAAAGCACCAATATCAGCAACTAAGAAGAAATCTTTGTCTGCCACCACAGTTCGGACTAAGAAGAGAGCTTCTCAGAAGTCTTCTCATGCGGACGGGTCCTATTTACAAGTCGGATCCGAAACAGTTACTGTAAGTGCGCCACCTCAGTCTTTCACCTCGGTTTCACATTGGATTGGAGGCTCAGACCCCAACCAGGCCATCTTGTCTGCTTTATCCCGGTTAGAGTCTGCTAACCAGGACCTTGCCCGTCGGATGGATAGAATGGAGAGGGGAGGGGACACTAACTCCACGCCTGTACCTTCGCCCAGACCCAGGGAGACAATCAGTTTTAACTTACCTCAGGGCCCCAGATTGGGTAGGGAATCATCGCCAATAGCCCCACTGAGAGCCCACCCACAAGGACACCAGGGGGATGGGGGAAGAGGAGTTTTGACCAGTCATCAATCCCTGGCTAATCCATCTCAGCCAGTCTTACATCGCCCGTTGCCTGCTAACGCACTTACTGGCCACCCCGAAGCCATGGAAGTCAGCAGGGACGCCATTGTCCCATCAGTGGAGGCTGTGAGGAACATCCCCAACATTTCAGCGGCTGTTTCCAAGTTACTGGCCCAATATGAAGATCAGACACATCAGGACATTGTCCCAGGTAAGGACTTTTTGAGGAAAAAGTCTGGGCGTTATAACACCACTGACACTTGCACTGTTAGGCCTGAGCTGAGGTGGCCCAATGAAGGGTACGTATCCACAGGCACGACCAAGAAACCTTCATATGATGATCTCACGATGGCCCAGTGGGCAAGTGGGCAGTTATCCAACATTTTACTTATCCAAGATTTTGAGATGATGAAACGTATGCTAACACAGGTAACTATGGCACTCACTGATGCTGTTTCTTTGCCATGGCCTGCTGTTAGGTCTGCCTGGGCAGCTTCAATGACTCAAGTCGAGGATGGGCGTCTCTCCTGGGCCAACGACACACAGTGGGTGCTCAATAGAATTGGTATGTTTCAGGTAGCAGTTTTTAACAGCCAGAATGTTTCCAATCAACAGAAGGTGAGGATTTGTAGATATTATAATGAAGGATCCTGTGTGCATGATTTTAACCATGGAAACTACAAACATTTATGTTCACATTGTTACAAGCAAGGACATTCTCTGTCTCACCCTGAGATTAAGTGTAATCTGAAGTTCAACAAACAGACCACAGCCACTTCGAGGTAGGACACTGATCAACCACTTGGGACCACACCATGTGTTTTGCAGGACAATAACTTTTGTAATAAAATTAATCAATCTTTTCTGTGTCAGAGTCAATATGACAGTAAATATGAATATTCAAATGTAAATAATCATGTATATGATCAGGCTTGTAGTGTTCAGGCTTTTAGTCGTGGCAATGCTGATTGCAAGGTGTTAAATAAGAACTTCTGTAATAATGCCAGTGTTGATAATTTTGTTGACAGGGATGAAGCCTGTGATTTGAGTGCATTTCAACATGTAGTGAATGACACAGTTACTGACCTCATATGTTGAGTACAGAGTAACATGGGGTACAAGACCCAGAGACAGACCAATATTCCTTGTTATTCATATGATAATACACCTTGTCACGTGAATTATTTATATGGTGATACTGAATGTTTAGGTATATTAGCGTTGCAATGTTATGATCCATATGTTGTGTCTGGTGGAAGTGAATCAGCTGTTTCTCAGTACTGTAAGGTCAGTGTTTTTGATTGTTTGAATGAACAGGGTTATATGTTTTCACCTGTAATTTACATACATGCTGATACACTGGAACATAGATGGTACGGATACAGGAGTGGATACTATGGATTGCATGGTTGGTATCCGATTGAGAGTTCTATTTTAAGTCCTTTAACTGTTGCATACGTATGTCAGGCTTATTTACAGTTGTTTCACCAAGACTATGAGGAGTTCACACTGTCCCCCCACCAAGCTTATGAGAATTACTGTAAGGACTTACAACTTAGTCAGTATTACGGCTGTTCTTATGAACAATTCATGAATCAGATCATTGACACTCTCGTAGATTTCCCTGGCTTTGATTCGAATGATATTCCAAGTGAATCACCAATAATGAAGACTTATGGAGAAAATGCTAGGCCACCTTCGGAGGTGGGTAGTTCGCATGTCACAATTACTGGTCGAGTTGATGAAAGCCAGGGAGACCCTCCTGTTGGGGCAGTCGGGTTCGGTTCCCCGGATAGGGGTGAGAATAAGTTTCCATTAGTCGATAAATATTTTCCGGATAAGCGAACCGGTTTCATTGCTTTACAGCAAGATACTTTTATTGGTCCTGATCGGCAGGAAGTGTGCATTGACAGTGTGGACAAGTGTCTCCATATCTCCAGGATAATTAGAGCCACCAATGAACCTAATTATAAGGTTGCTCGGTTCCCTTTGAAATCGGGCCTCAATCTCAGGGCCTGGGAGAATCAGTTGGCAGATTATCCGGATAAGAGAGTCATTAATTATCTTAAATTCGGTTTTCCTTTGTCTTTAAAGGGCCATGAGGGTCTGAATAACAAACAAGTACTCAATCACTACTCGGCTTTGGCATATCCTGAGGCTGTTCAAGAATATTTAGATAAGGATGTTTCTCTTGGGGCCATGTTGGGCCCAGTTTGTGATCTTCCAGCTGAGGAGGTCCATTGTTCACTTTTGATGACCCATCCTAAGGATATCCATAAGAGGAGGGTGATCGTTGACCTTTCATACCCTAAAGGGGCCTCTCTTAATGATCATGTAGATAGGGACAGGTTTGACCAGAATCTATTTGCATTAAAGCTTACCTCTATAGATGACATTGTGAGGGACATTGCGAATGCCACTGATCCAGTCTTGTTCAAGGTAGATGTGGCCCGGGCCTTCAGAAACTTGCGAGTGGACCCAGCTGACTGCATCAAATTTGGGATGAAATGGAAGGATTGCTATTATCTCGATGGAGCGATCGCGTTCGGCTGGGTCCACGGCACGGCGGTGTTTCAGTTTTGCTCAGATAGCATAGCCTTTATTATGAAGAAGGCAGGAGTGAATTTACACTGCTACATCAACGATTATGTCGCGGTTGCACCTCAGTGTGAGGCAGAACAGTATTTTAAAAAATTATGTGATCTCTTACATGAGTTGGGCTTGCCCATAAACCAGGACAAACTTACACCCCCTACCAAGTGCCTTACAGTGTTGGGCATTGAGATTGACATTCAGAAGAATACCCTGCGCATTGACCCTATTAAGCTTGCACAGATCCATGAGGAATGTCTTGTAGTTAAGGGTAAGAAGTTCTTGAATAAAAGAGCATACCAGTCCCTTTTGGGCAAACTCCTGTATATACAGAAGTGTGTGAAACCATCTAGGATCTTTGTCAATCGCATTTTAGCATTATTTAGGACTTGCAAGGGTCCTAAGATTGCACTGACCCAGGAGTTCCATCAGGATCTGGACTGGTTTGTCCGGTTTCTTCCCCATTTTAATGGTGTTACATGCTTGAATAAAGTCCCAGTTGATAGTTCACAGGAACTGTACGTGGATGCATGTCTCACAGGTATGGGGGCGGTATGGCGAAACAGGGTATATGCCACACCTATCTATGAAGTACCTGGGTTCAAACTTGCAATAGCTCACTTGGAAATGTTGAATTTGGTCATAGCTTTGAAAGTTTGGGGCCAATTTTGGAAACATTCTGCCATCACATTCTTTTGTGATAACATGGCTGTGGTCCAAGTGGTCGGTTCTGGAAAGGCTAGGGACAAATTTTTAGCCCTGTGTATCCGGAACATCTGGCTTTTAGCTCCATATTTTGATATTGACCTTGAAGTTAAGCATGTTGTGGGCAAAAAGAATGTCATTGCTGATGCTTTATCACGAGTATACTCAGATAAGCCAGTGAAAACCGAAATATTACAGTGTTTAGCTCAATTTATTTGGGAAGAGGTTCCGTTGCAAGCCTTTGACCTAGATTGTTATATATAATTTCAGATCCAGAGGCACCATCTTCAATTTTGGCTACTGGAGCTTTGAAGCGCATTAAAACAGCATATGGACCTTCCACTCGTGCAGCTCACATTACACATTGCAGGACATATCTGTCGTTTGTCCTATTCATGGACTTACCTGTGGGTTTCTCATTACATTCTTTATTGGCCTTCCTGGAATATTTATACGTAAATAACATGTCCCCTGGGGTGATTCAAAACTACCTTTCTTCCCTGAGAACTTTTGCAAGATTGAGAGGGTGGGACATCTCCCCTTTCGAGCACAAGTTAGTGCTCGATTATGTGCGAAGTATAACCATAAACTCCCATTTTTCACCTGTTCCCAAGGGAAATTTTGATGTAAAGACACTGGCACAGATTACTCAAGCATGTGACCTCCTGGATGATCCCCCTTTATATAAGTCGGCTTTCTTGCTGGCTTTCTTTGGCTTTCTAAGGATGTCCAACATTGCCCCTCATTCTAAACAAAAATTTGACTCCCAAAAGCATTTCCTCCGACAGGATATCATTTTTGCACCCCCTGGGGCCCATATATTGCTTAAGTGGACCAAAACCCTCCAGCATAACAAATCTCACCACTTTGTTCAAATTCCACTTCTATCTAATAGCCCCATGTGCCCTGTGCAAGCCTTAAAGCAACTATTGAAATCGAGACCTTTGAAACCCACAGATCCGTTGTTTGCCCATAAATCTCATCCTTACCATCCTGTCATTGACACTTGCATCAGGGATGCCCTGAAATGGGTCCTGAACCATTTGAACATTCCCCCTCAGGGCCATGGATTCCATGCATTTAGAAGGTTGGGGGCCACCCTGGCCTTTGACAATAATATCCAGCTACAGGACATCATGGCCCATGGTCTGTGGAAAAGTTCTGCAGTTTGGCAGTATTTGCAGAAAGCTTCTGTAGCCCCTTCCATCGTACCTACAACCTTTGCCTCCATCTTTTCCCGGGATTTGGGCTTGGTGCTTTGAAAAATTTTAATATTGAAAAATTTTTAACATGTAAATAAAATTCCCAATTGGAATTCTTTCTCTCCATAATGACCTTTGATCTTCATTTGACCTTGAACATTATCTCCACATCTGAGGTCACGTGAATCTCAGACCTGATGCTTTGTGTCAAGCAGACATATATATACACTCACTATGAACAGAAATGAAATTCCCAAATGCAACATCATTTGACCTTGAATCTAAATTTCACCTTTTGGAAACTGATCCAATATGTAGTTTTTATCTTGTGTGTGGAGAAAAACTTCAATGAAGAATATACACAATACCCCCCTCTGGGGGACAAAGTTAATATTGATGAAATGAAACGCCAGTTTAATAGACACTATTCAATAAGCGGTGTTTTACCCCACTCCAATGTAATTTGCATATCCCAGTCCATTAAAACTAATGTATATCTGATGTTTTTACCAGAGTTTCCACCAAAACTCCTGTTCATTAGTATGCTAATTAGTCGTGTGTCACAAATGGGAAAGGTGATTATTTAATTATGTTATGGATGTAAGGGAATCAGACTGTTCACCTGAAACTTAAAGTGAAAAGGTATTGTAATGAACAATATGATATACCCGAATATGAATATCAATGTAAGTCATTTGAAATAGTTCTCTAAATTTTAATAATTCTTTTGAAAGTTTCAACAAAGAAAGATTACCAAACTTCTACTCATGATATAAAATATTGATTCATCACTTGATAACTGTCAGTTAACAAATGTGACATATTGACAAAAATACACTTGGTTTGGCTGTAAAAGTTTTTTTAACCTTTGGCAAATCTACCTCTTAAAGTTGCAACTTAAATTAAAAACCTACATTTAATACATTTTTGTCTTGGTTTCAACCAGCCTCAACTGGCCATATTTTGAGTCAAAATATTTTCCTGGTGACACATATTTACGGAAGCTCTGGACTGCCAAACTTTTTTTATTTTACTAACATGAATATACCAGTTAGTAACTTTAACATATGAGTTAACTAACTTAAATGTATCAGTTAGCTAACTTGAATATAGCAATTAGTAACTAGAATATACGGGTTAGTAACCTGAATATTCACGTTACTAACTGGAATATACGACTTATTAGCTTGAATATTCCAGTTAGTTAACTGCTGACTTGAATATAGAAGTTAACTAACTTGAATATACGATTTAGTGACTGGAACATATGAGTTAATAACTTGAATATACAAATTAGCTAATTAGAATATACAACTTAATAATTGGAATATACGAATTAGTAACTGGAATATATCTGGTTAGTTAACTAGAATATACCACTTAGCTAGCTGGAATATACGAATTAGCTAACTTGACAGTCCAGAGCTTTAGTAGTTCAAAATATGAAGTGAGAAATACTAAGTATTTGTGGGGGTCTCTATTTAAGTCTATGTTTACAAAAGTTGAGTCCACCCCAGAGAGGTTTAGTCAGTACTGAGACTTTGCAGCATTGTGAAACCCTCTGAGTTTAAGACCACACACTTAGCCTGAGTTTAAGACAAAAGTCTTAAATGTAAATCTAAGTCTTGGGCCGGTTTCACAAAAAAAATGTAACACTTAGTCAAGTTTTTGGTCAAGTCAGGAACTTGAATCTAAAGCTTTGGTCTTAGGTAGGTCTGGGACTTAAATGGATTTCACAAACGGTGACTTTGCATAGCACGGCCTGAATAGGGGCCTGCTAACTCAGTTTCATCCCTACCTTAACCTCTCTAGCACATATAACATAATTAGGTTTGGTCTTACACAGCAACCAATCAGAAGCACTCACTGACCTTTGTAGTTAGGGTTCAGTAAAGGTTGACCATTTTGAAATTGATTTTGAAGGAACAACAAGCTGATCAAAGACCAAGCTTATCAAATAACCATAGTGGTTTCATGTGTCATGTGAAGTCTTCAATTTTATATGAAAATATACTATTTGTGACATAAATTATTTGTTTGACACATTTTATCTTATGTAAAAAGCCTTGTAACCATACAAAAACTTCCGAAAGACTGCTTTAGGGAGGCGTTTCATACATGTATACTTTATTGATAGCTACTTCAAATTGGAAAAAAATATGGCAGCGATATTTAAGTCTTCCTTTACAAAAGTTAAACCTACTCACAAGTGGACTGAACTTTGAACCCAAGACTTTGCCAAAGCCTAGAGTTTGGCGTTTTGTCAAATCCACTAAGTTTAAGACCACAGACTCAGCTTAAACAAAAGCCAGAAGTCTTAACTTTAAGTCTAAGTCCAGACTAAGTCCTTTTCTGACACTGGCCCCTGGGTAAGGTCCTTTTTTTAAACAGACCAAGGGTGTTTATTACATAGAATATGCTATGCTGAGTATAATTTTGTTACAAGTTTAATGTGCATATATATAGCTGGACTAGATTGGAACAAGCTATTTCCAGAAACAAAAAAAAAATCTGTTTTCATAAATAGTGTAAAAACTATTCACCTTTCAAGAGTTCTAATCCATATTTTAAATTTTTTTGCAATCCAATTTTTAAGAAAACTGATGATTTACACAGGTACTCCTGTCTTTCAAATATTTAAAAGAAATTAACCTCAGGTTTTTATTGCATTAAAATCAATTCATATATAAGAAGATAAAATTATTGAAAGTTAAGTTTTGCTTTTTAGCTACATACTTACCTTTGGTTTTATTTATTTCAGGTTTTATGTCGCTTTCAACACTGTACAGGTCATATCACAATGGGTAGTTGAAAGGGCAGAGGAAACCAGTACATACAGTTTGTTGGGGTTCTGTATTGTAAACTGCCGACCAACGGCAAGCAACTACCATCTTTCCAACTTGAGGCCATGCCAGGAACTGAACCCGGGCCTCAGAGGAGGGAGGCAAGAGTGTTACCACTCTGCCACCGTGGCCCCGTAAATGCCTTTGGAAGAAGCAATATTTTATCTAATATTTTAGCAAATACACAACTATTTTGCTTAAACTTAAATGAAAAAATAGATCTACAACAAAATACTTTCAAAATGGTAATACCATACTGGGACTTAGAGCTTTAGATCTGTTCTGAAAAAAGAAAAGCACCGAAAAACGGAAAATTGAAAATCAGCTGCCCCTCTGACAGAAATAACTTCCCAATATAAGCCGTCCTATGACTGATTAATTTGTAAAATGACATGCACTGTCTATTCAATGGTAAAGCCTTGAAAACCTTGAATGGAAATTGCCTTGTAAATTTTTGGTGTTTCTCTCGGTGTTTTGAATAAACACCAAAACCAGAGTAAAACACTGCTTATTGAATAATGTCTAGTGATGGATTTTCCTACTTTGAAACATTTAGAGCACCCCCAACAAAAAAGAATACATCACTCTATTATCCTGTTCACACTTCAATCCGGGTTTACAAGCAGATTGAAGCAGATTCACCTCAATCGAGTTAAGTGTCCACACTACAGAGTTTAATCTGGATTGAGAAGTGTCAAAAATATGAGTACAGTAAAACCTCCCATTTTATTGCGAAAAATACACTTACCATTTCCTGACCATAGCTATATGGTCAGGAAATGGTAAGTATTTATCTAATAAAAATTAAAATTACAACAAAAGTTTTCAAATTTAGCCAAATGTACACACGAAAGTTGCTTAATTGACATTTTTTTTAAATGGTAATGATAAAATTTACAATAATGAAAAAGATCCCAATATTTTCTTATATATAATGCAGTTGTTGGGTGCGAACTACCGATCTGCGCAATCTCGAGATTTTACTTACGCGATCTCGTCATCAAAATCCAATTATATTGTTACAATGAAGTTGGAGTTGTGAGTTGGAGCAGCTCCATCTCAAGATTGCTTGATCTTTTGATGACGAGATCGCGCAAGTGAAATCTCGAGATCGCGCAAATCGGTAGTTCGCACCCAACACAGTTAAATAGTCTGTTATTCTTTATAATTAACCAAAACACAAGGTTGTATTATTAAGACTGTGTCAGACCAATAGCAATCATTAGATACTTCTGCATATTAAATTATCCTACTACAATTACAAATATCCATACATTTTATACCAAATTGAATCACCCAGAAATTACACAACAATCACTTTTGGTTGCCTTTGTGTCAGTCAGGAAATACTGCTTACAAAGGATTAAGGTATATATATATTAAGTTGAGCAATTGCTTCATGCCAATAAGCCAATTGATCACAGTAACAATACACTCAATCCTTGGCAACCCGGATTGAGAGGGTTCACACTACAAAGGGGGTTGAATAAATCTGCTGCAATCTGCTTCAATCCACCTCTTGAGTGGGGTTGAGATTAACCATTGTCAGCCCGGATTGTGAGCGTTCAGACTAGTCTCCAATGTGGTTCAATCTGTGTCAACCCGAGTTCATTTCATAGTGTGAACGCCCAGAATATTGCATGTATTTAATGGATGAATATTGGTGCATTCAAATCCTCAAGTGTAACACTGGTTTAATAAATAACACATTTCAAGAGGCCCGGCCTCTGCTGGTCAATTTATTGTCCACATATCAAGTGAAAAGTTTTCCCTCTTTTGATGCATCTGATCTGACATCATTAGTAGATCTATCACTCCTCGAGAAGCACTACAAAAGGCTAATCAGTAGGAAGTTTTGCATTTTTGTAAAGGTCTCTTGTGTCAATACATCTTTAACTAGTGATATTTATGTTAACTAACACAAAAACAAGAGTAAATAAACAATTTTCTGTTCTAGTTTTGTTGATTTATGGTGTTGAGCAGAATTGATAATCTTCTCTTGAAGACAAATTTCTACCTCTCGAAATGACAACTTATCCAATTTTAAATATACTGTATGTTAAATATACCTGTAGTAACCCACATTTGATGAAACATCCCTGTCCTTGTATCCACATCTGACGTCTGTAGACCTTGCAACTCAACGGCCATCTGTTTATTACCTTGCGTGTCCTACAGAATTTTTAAACAATTTAAAATTTCTGCCTTTGATTTTGGTACTGTGAGCAAGCACAGACAATTTTGCGTATGTGAGTATGAATTTCTGACTACAGTAAATGAAGGTGTGGTCCATGGTGTACACTGGCTGTTGAACGGGACGTAAAACACCAACTTTGACCTTTGTCCATGGTGTACATAAGGTTGTGATTTGGTTATCTTTCACTGTAATATGGCGACATAAGGTGAGTTAAGGTATTGCTCGTTTCGCCAAGTGTTCGTCCAACGGCTACAGAAGGTGAGTTGAGGTTATTGGAGGTTGCTTCTCAGTGACCAATATTTGTAGTACTGTCATCCCACTGTTATTCATGGTTAAAAAAACAGTGTCCAATCAGTGGCCATCTGCCTGTAGTTTGAACAACTCGGACAAAATGGGGTGACCTAGAGGTGGTTCCGCCGCTGAGAAAAACTTCTAACCAAGGGACATACCGCCTGTAGTGTGAATGTATCATAGTGCCACTATCACAATTAATGTAATCTAAATCTAATCTAATTTACTGCTTTGCAAGTGCAATATCTTCCCCACAAAGGGGAACTCAGTGCGTTAATAAACAAAATCATTATCATAGGGAGCGTCGAGGGGCTTTCAAGGTCAGTAATCCAGGATTGTGGGTGTGACCAGGAGGGAAGAAAACTAAGTTTGGAAACTAGAGCTAAAGAGGTGGGTTTTGAGGTGATTCCTAAAAGATGCAACAGAGGGACTGTTTCTTACATGAAAGGGGAAAGAGTTCCATAGGACGGGTGCATAGTGACTGAAGGAATCAGAAAAGCGCTTGATTGATTTGTGAACTCTGCGATCGTAAGTGGGGGTTTGAAGGAACTTGAGTTCTCCAATGTTATCATCTTGTATAGTAGAGGTGTGTAATTTGTAGGGCCTATGTTTTCAGTCATGTGACTTAACGTTTTGGTTTAAGAGTTCAAAAGTATTAACTCCCCACTGCTTAAATACTTGTATTGTGTTAATCATATTGATAAAAATAATAACAAAAAAAACACTCCTAGAAGGCCGACCTCAAATAAAGCTGCTGAATTTCACCATATTGTAAGTTCACTCCTAAACATATATTTCTCATTATATCTGGAGTAATCACAACCACAAACACCAAATCATTAAAATTGGACAGTCAAAAAATCAGGATTATATAGATCTTTCCAAAAATTCATCCACTTTTTCCTTTTGACAAGCCCTACGTACATACAATGTGTTCATCAGTGTTAGGGTAATGTCTAACAAAGACACACATACAAACAGACAAAAAATAGCACTTAGAGGTCAATCAAGTGCATTCTCTGCAACATTTTGAGGGGAACTCAGTGCACTAATAAACAAAATCATTATCATAGGAAGAGTCGAGGGGCGTTCAAGGTCAGTAATCCAGGATTGTGGAAGGAGGGAATAAAACTATCTTTGGAAGCTACAGCAGAGGAGGTGGGTTTTGAGGTGCTTCCTAAAAGATGCAACAGAGGGACTGTTCCTTACATGAAAGGGGAAAGAGTTCCAAAGGACAGGAGCATAGTGACTGAAGGAATTAGAAAAGTGATTGATTGATTTGTGAACTCTACAATCGTAAGTGGGGGTTTGAAGGAACTTGAGTTCTCCAATGTTATCATCTTGTATAGTAGAGGTGTGTAATTTGTAGGGCCTATGTTTTCAGTCATGTGACTTAACGTTTTGGTTTAAGAGTTCAAAAGTATTAACTCCCCACTGCTTAAATACTTGTATTGTGTTAATCATATTGATAAAAATAATAACAAAAAAAAACACTCCTAGAAGGCCGACCTCAAATAAAACTGCTGAATTTCACCATATTGTAAGTTCACTCCTAAACATATATTTCTCATTATATCTGGAGTAATCACAACCACAAACACCAAATCATTAAAATTGGACAGTCAAAAAATCAGGATTATATAGATCTTTCCAAAAATTCATCCACTTTTTCCTTTTGACAAGCCCTACGTACATACAATGTGTTCATCAGTGTTAGGGTAATGTCTAACAAAGACACACATACAAACAGACAAAAAATAGCACTTAGAGGTCAATCAAGTGCATTCTCAGTCTGTTTGGGAACCACTGATCTGCTTGCAGGGCATTCAATAAATGGTCTCATTTCGTATTTGTGCCCATGGCACTAACTGTAATTTCGATGTTTTTGGTTAAAGAATCACTACAGAATCAAGGATATTAACCCGATCATACCCAAATTTGATTCAGTTCTTCATTGTAACAGTTCTAATAATCCCTAAAAATTTGTTCTGTTCTGTAGTTTGCGGTAAATAAACAAACAAACAAGCAAACAGACCCACAGAAAATACAAAATGACTCTCTACACCTCTCGCCAACGTCAAAATACAAGGACGTGTCAGGAGATAAAAGAACCTCCTTCTGCATTAATCTGCCGTAGGGTTTACACCAGATCACCTTTCATATTTTCACATTTCAGTCCCCTTCGTATAGGTCTCTTCTTTTCCAGACTCACGTTTGTAACTAATCACAAAAGAATGAGTATTGTGAAAAAGGCTGTAACTAGATATGATGCTGAGAGGTTATGATTGTGAAATGAGGAAAGAAGACTCACAAGGAAGATGATCAGTTGTGCAATATACCTAATAGATAACTAGTACTGAGACACAGAAACGCAACAAACCTTGTTTAGTAATTTCTATCGCTAAACCTTTGTCATACTTATTCGCATCCTCATCCCAATATTCCCCCCATTAGGAAACTCTTTACTTTTTCCATAATGTAGATGTGATTTATTCAGCTTTAATGCCACTTTCAAAGCATTGTAGGTTATATCAGGGTGTTTTAATGGCAAAGGAAAGCAGCATATATACTAGTTGGTCAAGAGTTTTCACTGTAAACTGTCAGGCATTGGTAAGCAACTACCAACATAAGTACAGGTTCAGGGATTAAACCACTAACCTCGGAGGTGGGAGGGGAGTGTGTTAGCCACTACACCAATGGGCGGTATCCATAATGCCAAAACCTTAAAAAGCCATATGTACCAATGACATTACAACCCAAATCCAATCCAATGATAAAGATCAAACTGGTTTAAAATACCTCGTTGTAAAAACAGCCAAATCAACGTTATTCAAATTTAAGTTGGAAAAAATATCTAGCTATTATCAGATTGGTATGTACCATCAGCATATTGACCGTTATTTTGTCATTTCACTATTTTCCTCAGCTAGTACAAGGCTTCTATCTGAGTGTATGTTGAGTGATAGCATATTTGATCAGACTGGTACCTGTGTATGGACTTTATGATCTGTATTCACATATATGTTTAGGTTTTGCAGGTTTGGGTACAGCAATTGTGTGTCACCAGTTTCCTGTTACTTTGATATATTTGTTGTTTTTTATGTCACGTTCAACAGCCAGGGTCATATTGAGATGGGTAGTTTACAGGTGGAGGAACCAGTGCATACTAGTTGGTCAAGATTCTGCACTGTAAACCACCGGGCATTGGCAAGTAACTACCAACTTTCCAAGATGAAGAGCCTGGCCCAAGATTCGAACCGGTGGCCTCAGAGGTTGGAGGCAAGCACTCTAACCGCTACACCACCGAGCCCCCTGTTACTTTGATATAAAGCAGTGCTGCGCTATACTTACATCTTGGTACTTATAGCATATTAAAATAGTACCATGAATTACTACAATTACACAACTTACATTTATAGATTAAGATTATTATTTATATGCATGAAAAGAACACTCAGAGAGCGCAAACCTCTGCCAAGGCCAAAGACGTCCAATATTGCTTCAAAGTGAAATGATTAAAATTCATTGAAAATTTCCTGGATCAGATAATCACCAAAAGTCAAATTATCTGCTCCATGTGCCATTGTCGATATTTGCTATCACAATCCTTAAATGTCTTGTCAAGTTATTTGGCAAACAGACTAAAACACACAACAAGAAACCATGGCAGAGACAATTAGAGGATATATAGTAAACCTGGATCTATGCAAGATTGTCATTCCACCACCAAAAGCCACATGTCATTCTTCTGACTCTTCTCTATGTACTGTATTTCCTTCATGGTGTCACTGTCATGGTAGTTTGTGCCAATAGGGATAAAGGCATTAGTGGAGCTGCACGTGTCTTCAGGCAATAGGGAGGTTGTGAACAACGTTTTTGAAGACTGTATCTGTTTTCCGCTATGTAACACGTCACTGATTTCTGTGTTGAACATCATTTCGCTATGTCGAAAGTACCAGCCGGCATGAATTTCATGTTAAAAAGAGCATTGCCGCATTGATCTCCCCTTTGATATTGTTTTAATTTATCTTTCATTTTCTATAAAACGGTGTTTACCACCTCTCTGATGACCATTGTACTGTCCCCTGTAGGGTCAAAGGTCAAAGTTGGGGTTTTACATCCCGTTCAACAGCCAGGGTCATATTGGGACAGGTCCTCAGAATTGCCACTTGTGGGACTCGAACCCACAGAGGTGACAGCCTATGATTCGATGCCAAACTTACTAACCACTAGGCCACTGAGGACCTCTGTCCCCTGTAGGGGCATCATTCCAATTCCAAGTCTGTTTAAATTATTGGCATATAATCAGGGCCCATATTCACTGACATTCTAAACCTTAAATTATCATTGTTTCTCTGAGATTTTTCTCTTGTTTATCATTTTGAGGTAAAAGGTCAAAGTTAGGGGTCATATTGAGACTGTTTCTCATAATTGTCACTTGTGGGAGTCGAACCCACACAACGGTGACAGCCTGTAATTAGATGCCAAACTTGCTAAACATTAATTAACCGAGGACCTCAATTTGCCATTTTAAGAAATATTCTTGTAGTTATTTTGTTTTAGACTGCTAAACGTTATAATGCCAAATTAAATGAACGGGCTGTGTCGAGAACAGTGGCATTAATATTTTAATTAGTGATAAATATGAAGATATATTTTTCATGAAAAGTTGTATTGCATCAGAAATAAGGAAGTTGTAACCATTTTAACTGGAGTTATATACTGTCAGAGAAATGACCAACTCCGAATGTCCCCTATTGTCTAATGTCCTGATCATTACAGCTCAGTGTTTATTTATTTCACATAAAGAATACCAAACTCAATTGGGCAAGTGTACAAAATACTCAGTTGGCTATTTTTTCATGCAGAAATTGCTAGATGGAAAAGTGCCTCTACTTAACAATAAATAAACTCAAGATCACAGCTGTAGCTTGTAGATCACACTTCCTAATTGATGTAATTTGTTTGTGTTTTAAGCAAGAATAAACAAAAATTATACAATGATAATCAAGAATTATAAATATAAACAATGACATTTGAAGTAAAGGCACAACACAGGAAGAACGCAGAACTCTTCCACTAAGCCCACATGCTGTTGTAGAAAGGCAGATGGACATCCCCACAGTAACACAACCAAGTAATGTGTCCATACGAAAGGAGCAACAGAAGGAGTAATCCTGTGTAACTGACTGGCTCCTGATTTTTTTTGTAATATGAAAAGATGTAGCCACACCTCACCATTGTTACTCATGGTGATTTGAAAAATAACTAATACAGTAATCTGTTCACAATACAAGAACAATGAATATTTTATCACAATAATAACAAAGGGTATTCAAAAGAGGAGAGTGAAAATTTTATAGATGCGATCCCATGTGCCTCCAACTTCAAAATGGCAGGATGAAGAGGGGTTCACAAATAATGCCCGAAGAGTGACCAATCCAAAATAGCCGCATGCACAGTTAACAATCAGTAAAACGATGTTTAAGGAAGTAAGACCACTTCCACAGAACTGACCTAGCCCACTTCCACATGTGGCCCCGAAAACTGTCTATTTTACATGTTACATTTTATCTTATGCTTAGTATACCAATACTAGTATTACAATATTTGAAAAAAAAACATACAGCAAATTATTCTACAATGAATCAGTTTCAATCGCATGTTGACACAGTGTTTGGCACTAGCTGGCACTGAAATAAGTGGCATGAAATTACCTAATGACAATATAATGAATATTTATAAAACAATAAATACTTGAGTCAGTGAAAAGTAGGTCAAGACTTTAAATCTCTGCCTCATATTCACCTCCACTAAACGTAAAAGACAGAAACTTTTTTTACATCTGGGCCTACCCCACCCTTCGCCCAACAGGTATCAATATATTTGTGTGAGTTTATGCCCTGTTATTGCACCCCTAGCCCAGGTGCCAACCTGTTTATAATGAATATTTATGTTGTATAGTAAGGACTCTTACACTGGTGATATCTAAGAGATAGCTCAGTAAACACACTGATGAGTTTACCATGTTTTCTTCAAGAGAACAATTTCTGGTGTAAATGCTGATGGAATAATGATTAGGACTGACTCCACCCATATGTGTGAGTCAGTACAAATTCTCTGTGTTAATTGCACTTCAAAGTGGAATTTAGTTCCTGTGAATCCATATCAGTGTATTATAACTACAGGTTGTCTATTAATACATGGCCGCTATTGTTCTCAGTGTTGTTATTATGAAGCTGATAGAACTAATTCGAAACATCAATGTGTGAATTGTACGTTGTGGATGAAGATTATAAATAAAATGGGAATTAATTTAGGTTTGAATGTCTGTAAACATGATATATTTATTGGTAATTACTGGCCTAGTGGGATATATGTCTGGCATGAGATTCAATAACAGTCCATCAGTTCAATCTCTAAATTATAACAAGCAAAACTATCCTGTATAAGACAGGTAATGAAGTACTTTTTGGGCCGCGATTAAGAGTGAAATGACTTGATTGCAGTTTAAATGCTTGCAAAATTATGCCACAGTGGGGCTTAGGTGCTGATTTGACTTGAATATTTTATCTTTAGGACCAATTTGACAAGGGCCGATTGGCATAGGGCTTATTTGTCTATGATTCTTTGACAAGGTTGGTATTTGAACATGCCTCTCATATCTTTGGTTTCTAGTTCAAACCCAACTGCAGGGGCAATATGTCGGATTCACTGAGGATCTCTGAAAATATTACCTTAGTTTCTGTATATAGGAATTAAATGTAATTTTGGTTCTGCTAATCACTACTAGTCTGTAATATCTATCACCTTTATTTAAGGCATTGCCATTATGACTTGTCAAGGGAGCTCATATATATTGATTTTGTGTTTATTACCTTGTTATTGTTACACTGCAGTTTGACTGCCATTTGAGTGATCATCTGAGTCACTCTGAACCTGGCCCAGAACTGAGGTTGTCGCCCATCCAAGTGCCAACCAAGCCCAGTTAACAGTAATCAGGCCGGAACTAGTCAAGCTAACCAGAAAACTAACCAAAAAATGACACACATGCTTATACAAATGCAGATGAAAAATCAAGAGATAATTTTAGTTTGAAATGCCTAAAAGGGTGGTATGTTGAAATAGTCCATCTCATGAAATCATGTAGCCATGACAGTTGCAGTTGAAAGGGTGTAAAATCCAACATCTAGTTATAAATGCATATTCATAATTGTTATTTGTCCTGTAACTGGGGAACTCTTCTCTGTAACAAAACAAATATAAACTTCTTCTTTGTATGCATTTATGATGAAAGAGGACTTTATTTTTAGTTGAAAACTAATTAATTCTGTATAGTGCACTTTAACTTGATATAATCTAGTCATATTTCATTAGGCCATATCTCTGTACTAGCATTGTCTAAGGCCAGAAAACAGAAATATGTTTCATAATTAATTCTGTCACTGAACATGAGGAAATAGGATCTAAAAGGACAGTTTGTGTTAGTGTGTATTCTGCACTGACTTAGCTTTTTATAGCAGTATTTAGTGGACCCTTAGGACTTATTTCATAAATTATACTGCTAAACTATCCAATATCATGTTGCATATACCTGATATATACATATACACAAAGGGTTTGAGTTATTATTTTAATTTCGATTTAAATCAATTTTATTGTACTAATATTGCCATAAAATTTTCTTAATGGACAGTACTATTCTGTTCAACAATTAGGGTCAAACATTCAACATGGAATATTTAGGTTAAATTTTAGCAAGAAACTCAAAGTGGTATTAGATATTATTTTACTTTTCCAGTGGAGAAAATAAAAACAAATTTTCACAAAGTATAACATCTTCATTTTACATATAAGGCAGTAAAGATCACCATTAACTGCTGCGACCAATGTAAACCTTAAACAATGACCCATTAAGTTTACCCAAAACAGGTCATCAAAAACATCCTTTGTATTCTTCTCAATATTCTGGGTAGAGTAATTTAAGGCATGTTTTACATTTGCTTTAATACAGGACAACGGTTTAAAGAGAGAGACAGAGAGATATTCTTAGATCATGTAATGTTATATGTTATAGTTTGTAGCAGTAGACATTTCTTTATTAACATCCCAAAAGCCAGACAGTAAAACATGTCTGGCAATATAGAAATACTGGAAGGCAATCCTGTATACTGTCTTCCTAATTCCACTGTTTATGTGACAATGTTATGTATATAGAGAGCCCAAGTAAATAAGGTTTGAATAAAATATGTCAAACGTATAATATTTTGGCAGTATATGGAGTTACAATGGTAAAATGTAATCTCTGTACAGTATAAAATATGTATCATTCCTCGGTCCCAGTGAAAGTATGTGATGGGATTTATAATATTTATTTAGATGCAATTCTACTAACTGTTTTTAATCATACCAAATATTATATAGATAATGGCCAAGAGGCACTCCATTATGTAAACTTAATGGCCTGAGGCCCTAAAAGGGCCAAAGGGTCATTAAGTTTACATAATGGAAGCGCCAAGAGGTAATTATCTATTATAAAACCCTGTAGTAAATAAAACCAATTTATTAATTCAATAATTTAACACCTTGTACCAAATGATCAACCTAAGCAATCTTTGCAATCTCTCCTTTGGTGTGCATACCATATGGGGTTTTCATTTAATTAGTTCTATGTTTGTTTTTTATTTCAATACACAAATCAACATTGTTTCACCATGTGTAAAAATGGTTTTCCTTTATGAGAAAATATAATTTTGGATAAAGCTTGAAAAGTTTTAATATAATCTGACTGCCGCAAAGTTTAACCATGGTTAATGATAATCGATAAAATATGGATGTGTGACTTACAGAAAGCACTTTCCAGAAAAAAATTAGAATGGTCATTTCACATTGCTGTGGATAACTCGTTGTGGTGAGTGTTTCATGTTAGTTTATTGATCTGTGCTTTTTTGCTTATTTTAAGACAGTAAGCTACTATTTTTGTGTTTCAGGCATTGAAAGTACTAGAAACTGGAGAATTACTTACTTTTTTATTTTGTGTTAAAGTTTTTGGGTTTCTCAAGATTTTTATTTTGTGTGCTTCTTTGTCTCTTAATTTTGAATCAAGGAAAATGCCTCCTGGAAAGATTGTCTCCTGGAAAAAAAACTCATAGAAAGAATGCCTACTCCACATTTTGTATTTCAGAAATACCTCCTATGAAAATTAATCCACAACATTAAGAACAAAATTCATTTCAACCACAAACAGTGTATCATTTTAGAAGTATATAACAAACTGTAGTAAGGTAAATTAAAATCTTTGTTTTAAACCTAAAACATTGAAAATTTAAATCAAAGTTAAACCCAGCAGTAATGCATTTCAGCACTGTATTATAGCACTACGTTTTTTTTTCTCATTTTAATTGAGTAAATTTTGAGCCACTAAAAAACACACCTTTTGATATAGTATGCTGGGTTAGATTTTAACAGTGAGTTTATTTGAAAGGTAGCTGCTCCTTTCATTAAGATCACAGAAGTTAATTGTAAAGTCAGATTGTAAAGAAAATGCAAAGAATTAAAAAATATCCAACTTTATAAATTAAATTGCTTGTTTTGTATTTGTCAGGAGGTGTTTTTTCAAGGTAGCATTTTTCCATGAGGTATTTTTCTTTGAACTCTGAATGTCATTCAGAATTAAAAAGACTTTGTAAATGTACCCACTGAACTAATTAATATGAAAGAAGTTGTGAAAACATTTCAATATTGAATGCATTTTGCTCAGGATGACTGGCAAATACTCTTTTGTTCTGACTGGCCATTGAATTGGAACGGTCACCCGTCTGGGTTTTAAAAATTCTTCTGTCTTGCAAATCCATAGCTTTGTTTTGAGTTTTAAAATCTTATCCATGATATAAAAGTCGTTACAAGTTTTAAAGAGGATAAGATAACAAAATATCAACCATATGAACAGTCATAAATTAAGTCATAATTAATCACCTAAATTGAACCTAACTCTTTCTATGTTCAAATTTGTAGATAGACATCAGCACTCAATTATCCTGACTGATTCCTTGACCAAAGGCTTCTTTGAGATGGATAGGACTGCAGTTATTACCAGACGGGGTGGAACTCCCCAAAAACTGATTCAGTTTCTGGAAGCAAATCCTGCATCAATAGCAGGGTATAAAATAATCATTGTCCATACAGGTACAAATTGGTTAAGTGGAAAAGAGGAATGGGGCTTCTACATAAAGCTTGTGAATTCGGTAATCACAAAAGAAATGTATGAAGCCAAACTGAAAAGTCTAAAACCCCCACCAGCTGTAGGCACGGCGCAGAAATTCAAAGAAACATTTCAGGAGTTGTTGGACCTAATAAAGTCCATCAACAAAGAAGCGACAATCTTAGTGTCGTCTATAATACCTCGAATGTGGGACCATGATTGGTGCCACTTAGTACAAATGAGTTATAACCAAATCTTGAGAGGTTTCAATGGCCAGTCAAATATATTTTTTATACCATCCTAGAAGCCCTTTTTCGACAAAAACAAAAACCTAAAAACAGACCTTTTCGACCAAGAAGGCTCGCACCTCTCAAACAAAGGCGCTGTTGTCTTGAGAACCTTTTTTTGTGAAAAAATAGACAAATGTTTCAAGGGAATGTTAAAATAATTTTCACGAGGAAACTATTCAAAATCAGATCCGGTAAAATTCATAAAAATCAAATAGTGTCACTCATGTGTTGTATGTAATGAGCCAAGATAAATATATACTAGTGCAAAAATATAATAAGACCAAACTAGAAGTTCAAACTTTCTGTCACACTGAATATGGGATTAAAAACCCTTTTCTATAGTAATCCAGAAAAAGTCTATGCCTGGTTACTATGTATCCGCCAAAATAGGGCAATTAAAATGGAAATCATGGTACTGTCACTGAAGTAATGTTAATTTGTAGTGTTTTGAATGACTAGATACGGTTATATGAGATTACCGAGATTAATCATCAATTGTACTATATTAAGTTAAGCCAGTGTTTCACAAATGTTGTAAATAGTATGACGTATGTTGTAACATGTGTTTAAATGACTAGACAAGGTTATATGAGGCTACTGAGATTAATCATAAATTGTATTATATCAGTTAATCCAATATTCTCAATTATTACATGCAGTACCTAACCACTGGTCGATTATTTATGATTTATTTTGTGTTAACTACTTCCCTTATCTAGTAACTGAGTCCTGTCACTGAAGTAATGATAACTTGCAGTGGGATCCAAAAATGATTGTATTATATGAAGTATGTCTGTAACATGTGTTTAAATGTCTAGACACGGTTATACGAGACCACTGAAATTAATCATAAATGGTATTATAGCAGTTAATCCAATATTCACAATTTTTGTACACAGTAGCAAACCACTGGTTGATTACTTATGATCTATTTGGTGCTCACTACTTTCTTGTCTAGTAACAAGGTCCTGTCACTGAAGTAATGATAACTTGCAGTGGGATCCAAAAATGATCATATTATATGAAGTATGTCTGTAACATGTGTTTAAATGTCTAGACACGGTTTATCGAGACCACTGAAATTAATCATAAATAGTATTATATCAGTGTAATCCAATATTCACAATTTTTGTATACAGTAGCAAACCACTGGTTGATTTCTTATGATTTATTTGGTGCTAACTACTTTCTTGTCTAGTAACAGGGTCCTGTCACTGAAGTAATGATAACTTGCAGTGGGATCCAAAAATGATCAGGAAAGGGGTAAAAGTATAATAAAATGTATATCAGAATAGAATCTTGACACTGAAGTAGTGATAACTTGCAGTGGGATTCACAGCAGCAAAACTTTTAATAAGTATGTCCATGACATAACTTGTAACATGTGTTTAACCAACTGGATAAGGTTATTGAGACTACTGCGATTAAGTATAAATTGCATTTTATCAGTTAGGCCAGCATACAATAATGTTAGATGCATATCCAATATAGTAAAGAACCACAAAGGAAACCACAAAGTGAGATGGAGCTGTAGGGTTGTAAATCAATATCTACTATTCTCTCTAGGTCTCTTCCAAAATGGTGACTACTTCCTTTGTATTTACCATATTATTATATTGTACATATGGGGGCCACGGTGGCAGAGTGGTAACACTCTCGCCTCCCACCTCTGAGGCCTGGATTCGGTTCCCAGCATGGCCTCAAGTGGGAAAGCTGGTAGTTGCTTGCCGTTGGTTGGCAGTTTACAGTACAGATCCCTGACGAACTCTATGTACTGGTTTCCTCTGCCCTTCCAACTACCCGTCGTGATATGACCTGTACAGTGTTGAAAGCGACGTAAAAACCCAAATAAATAAATATATTGTACATATGTTTCTGTTTTGTTGTTCAGTTACTTCACTTGATCAAAGTAACATATACACACTATTGATGATTCAGTGCAAACCAATCGCAGCTAAGGTAGGGAGACAACAATGTTTGTTTTGTCTCCAAGAGTTAAACAGGGGTGAGCCACCTAAAACAAAACCAATATGGAAAATGTAATTAAAGTGTTGTCAGCAAATTGTCAAGGGTTACGAGATATTGCAAAAAGGATGGATGTACTAAACTATTTACGAAGTATGGGTGGCAATATTCTATGTTTGCAAGAAACTCATTGGTTGGAAAGTGATATTGGTAGCCTTAAAAACATTTGGAAAGGAGATTCTTTCCAACTCAAGAGGGGTTGAAATACTGATTAGTCCAACATTTGAATATACAGTATCCAACATACTTGCAAATAATGAGGGAAACCTGTTATCAATTGACTTAAAATTAAATGATACAAGTATACGAATAATAAACGCATATGCGCCGAACATTGATAGCCCGCAATACTTCAAAAAGATAGAGAGTCATATATTATCAAATGAAACAGAATACATATTACTAGGAGGCGACCTAAATCTTATACTAGATCCTAAACTAGACTGTGACAATTACAAACATATTAACAATCCAGTAGCACGGAAGGAATTATTAGAAATTAAAAAAAAATCATTTATGTGATATTTGTAAAAAATTAAACCCTTTAAAAAACACTATACTTGGAGAAGGAAAAACCCTGTGAAACAAGCATGTTTAGACTACTTTATCGCCTCATCCCCACTTCTAGATATTATAAGCAGCTGCAACATCAATCCAGGATATAGGGCAGACCACTCTATTCTAGAACTAAATATAACACTTTGTAATTTTAAAAGAGGAAAAGGAGTATGGAAATTCAACTGTTCTCTTCTAAAAGACAAAGAATATTTAATACAAATGAATCATGTAATAGATGAAGAAACGGTTAGATATAAAATGGAGTTTAAAAACTGCGATATGAGCTGCAGTGGTAATATTGACTATAGCCTCTTCCTAGAAGTATTATTATAATAATAGTCAAAAAGGGAAGAACAATTAATTAAAGAAATTGAAGAAATAGAAGCAAACAATATCATCAATTCTAACCTTGAAAACAAAAAAAAATGAACTAGAACTTCTTAGGGAAAATAAAATGAGCGGTATTAGAATAAGATCAAGGGCAAATTGGTTAAAAGATGGAGAAAAGGCATCAAAATTCTTCTGCAATCTAGAAAAACATAATTACACAGAAAAAACTATAAAAAAATTTAAAAACAATGATGTAAATAACATCTATAATCAAAAAGTTTTATGAAAAACTATTTGCTGAACAGAAAAGTGAAAATGAAAAACTAGACTTGAAAACCTTAATGAAAAACTACAATTTACCACGATTAAATAAAAACAATGCGGAAAATTTAGAGGGAAAATTGACTCTAATAGAAATAAGCGAAGCTTTAAAACATATGAAGAATGAAAAATCACCTGGTATAGATGGCTTCCCTGCAGAGTTCTATAAGATTTTTTGGAAAAAATTAAAACATATTATACTACATGCATTAAATGAAAGCTATGAAAAAGGAATACTTTCAACAACATTAAGACATAGTCTTATCACTTGTCTGCCAAAAGGCAAAAAACCTAGAGAATTTATTAAAAACTGGCGACCAATAACACTACTATCTGTGGTGTACAAAATTGCATCGGCAGCAATAGTGAATAGATTAAAAACCACTGGAAAATATAATACCAAATAATCAAACAGGATTTCTAAAAGGCAGAAATATTAGTGATTGCACATGCTTAGTCTACGATACTATGCATTATGTAGAGGAACAAAATATACCAGGGATACTTCTTTTAGTCGATTTCGAAAAGGCATTTGATTCAATATCGTGGAGCTTCCTAAATGAATGCCTAAAAGTTTTAGGCTTCGCAAATGGCTTCATAAGATGGATTAGCACTTTTAACACTGAAATCTACGCATCTGTCCTACAATGCGGCTATCTCTCCAACCCAATACATGTAGGCAGAGGATGCAGACAAGGTGACCCAATAGCTCCTTACTTGTTGATCATTTGCTCTTTTTCCTTACAGCTATGGTCAATCAAGATAAACTAGTTAAAGGAATAAAATTGGGTAAACAGGAAGTAAAGATAATACAATTTGCTGATGACACTACTATTTTTCTAGATGGTACAGAAGGCTCACTCCAAAAAACACTTAATATAATAGAAACCTTTGGAACCTATTCTGGTTTGAAAATGAATAAAGATAAGTCAGAACTAATATGGCTTGGTAGGAAAAAACACACAAAAGAAATTTTATGTAAAAACTCTACTCTCTCTTGGGGAAAGACAGATTTTAAACTACTAGGTATTACCAACAAATTTGGAAGAAATACCCACAAAAACTTATGAGCTCCTTCTCAAGAAGGTATCTCAGGTTATAAATTTATGGAAGAAAAGAATGCTAACTCCAATAGGAAAAATAACAGTATTGAAAACTATTATTCTGTCAAAGTTTATCCACCTGTTTCAGTCTTTACCTCCACCCCCAGATCACCTAATTAAACAAATCACAAAAATAATGTTTAACCTTATATGGGATGGTAAACCAGATAAAATTAGTAGAACAACACTAGTACAAGATAAAGAAAATGGAGGTATGGAAATGTTAGATCTAGTGAGTTTTATAAAGGGACTACAAATAAACCGGGTCAGGAGACTACTAAAAAACCATAACCCAATGTGGAAAAAGGCCAACACAAACAGCATGTCATCAACACAGAAACTACTGTGCTTTGGAGCCCAATGGCCAATGAAAATTGCAGGTCAAACAAAAAATCCTTTCTAGAAAGGTATTTGGAATATATGGGCTGAATATCTGAATAAGTACAATTCAAATCTCATGCCAGAGAACAAAGAATCAGCCCCTTTGTGGTTTAACCCAAGTATTTCCAGATACGAACTTTTTTTACCAAATTGGTGGAAAAGTGGAGCACGCTTTGTATCAGATGTCATAAACCAAAACAGAGACTTAATGTCAAAAATGGAAATAGAGACAACTTATAACATTAAAACAAATTTTTTAGAATATATGCGAGTCCACAAAAGCATTAAAAAATTTAAGGGGGCTGCAAGTAAAACTAAATATGGGCCTATATACCCATCAAATGCTCTAACCATAGGGACACACTTAAAGGGTACAAAAAAATTTCGAAAAGTCCTCACAGATGTAAATAAGGACCTAAATGAAAGTCTGTCAAAAAAGTGGGATCAGAAACTTAATGTGGTGATAATAGGAAAAGATTGGTCAAAAATATTCAAAAACTGTTTCAATACAATACAAGATAACAACCTGATTTGGTTCCAGTATAGAACTATATTTAGAATTCTAGGAACACAATCCCTAAGGAATCAGAAGAAAGTATTGAACATCTGTTTGTTACCTGTGAACATGTAAAAAAACTATGGGCGAATATGAAGCATTTCAGCTCTATTAACCAAATTGGAGAACTTAGCATAAAACCAGAAAATATTTTATTGGGAGAATGGAACAAAAAACAAGCTTCAAGTAATATCATTTATTTAATCACAAAGCATTACATTTTCGACTGTACAAAGAAAAAAACAATTCCAAACTTTCATAGACTGCAGCTTTACATAAAAAATATACACTGAACAGGAGTTCTTACATACAATAACATTTAAAGAAGATTGCTTTCATAAACAATGGCAGTCAATCAAGATGTACACAATCAATAATCAACGGTAACAATGCATCAGCCTCAAGAGAGATAGAGATACCTTATAGTTATGTCAGTGATGACAGTCGTAAAGTTGTGTGTGTGTTGTGTGTTATAAGTTATATACGATATACTGAAACGTTGTATATTATCTGTAATGTTCCATTTTGTTATACTCTCTATCCTTGTTGTGATATAGTTATTTTATACACTTTATTGTAGAAATAAGACCCGATGGAGGGTTTGCTACCCTCGCCCTCCCAGGATCTATAAAAATGTTTGTAAAAAAAGAGTAAATAAAAGTATTTTCAAATGAAAAAAAAAAAAAAATCCGGGACTTTTCCAAAGTAACTGAAAACAAACCAAATTTCAACCATTTCTGCTACAGACAAACTAGGAAATTACGAAAATTAATTTATGCAAGTACCGTATATTAACACATATTTTTTGTAAGAATTATTATTGTAAGTAGGGAAATAAATTATTTTGTTTTGTTTTTCTTTAAAAATTTGACCTACTTCGAAGTGGGTCACTTTTGACGCGTTACCGGACAGAAGAATACACAATGAACTAATAGTATGACTTTCAATAATGTAAAACATTTAAAAACTAATAACAATATTCAATGGTCAATATAAGGTCACCATGAAAAAGTTAAAGATAATAGTGGGGCCAAACTAATGGATACTGTGTTCCCCCGGCCAGCCAAAGGTCAAAGGTTGTATAAACCACTATGTAGGCATACAAGAAAACGAGGGTGAGGTGAAAAGGTCACTCAGCAGACAAAGATGTGACTGGCCGACCAATATCAGGACCACATGAATTAATTAAGAAAAAAGATTAAGAAATTAAACTAATGAAAAAGTGGATGGGAGATTATAAAGTCATTGCAGAATTTAAGTTCTGATACGACCTGAAGGTCATTAAGATTAATTCAAACAATGCAACTATCCGAGCTGCCTGTGGAGATCAAACTTCCACTAATACAGTAGTAGTACAGATTATGTTATGCAATATGTCACGACAGGAATAACTGTACATGTCCATGGCAAACCAGTTGTGAGGTATACCCTGCTGCTCTTGCAACTGGTCAGGGAGCAGAAGACGCAAGGAACCAGTACATTAGCCAGCTGCTGCAAGTAAACAGGGAGAAAGTCCAATGCAGGCAAGCAACTCCACAGCCAGCCGAAGAGCATTACCAGACTAATACACTGATAACTACTATAGAATAGAATCAAACAGAAACATTTATATAGCGCAAAATTGACGCAACATCCTCTAATGCACTTGAGGTAAGAAATGGAAAAGTTGAGGGACATGCCGGGTCAATATTTAAATGTAGCCCCCCAAAAGGATATATACTAAGATGGAGGCTTTGCAAGTCTAAACAAGTAGGTTTTTAACTGGCTTCTTAACCTTATTATTGTGTTCTGTGAAGGACTGATTGTGGGAGTCTGTTCCATCCAGTGGTAGAAGCCATTGCAAAACCTCGCCTACCAATGGCCTTCTTGGAACAAACTAAAGAAAGAGAAGCCAATTTCCATGAGTAAGGCTACTGATTTTGATTAAGGACGATAAGTATGTGGGTTGGGAGAATTTGATGCAGGATACAGGATACGGTATGAAATGGGGAGTCAATGTAGTTTTGTAGATAGGAAGTAACATGGCTTGTTTTATCAAGTCTGAAAGGGCATCTTAAATCTTTTTTATTTTAGCCACGTTATATTTATTCACACCATAAAGTAGAGAATTGCAGTAGTCCATTCGACTACTGATCATTGAGTTTGCCAGCAGGGCTGGAGTCTCCACACTGAGGAATTTACAAATGCATCTGAAATCTTTGAGATGATAATTGACTGGCAAAAGTGTTTCCAGAATCAAAAGTAACACTTAAAATTATTTACTTCATTGGAGGGGGAGATAGAATTTCCAAGAAACTGGGTAGGAAATTTTTGCACAAGGGACACCCTGGTCTGTCTATCTGCAATGACAGTGAATTCTGTTTTCTTTAGTATAAGTTTCAGTCTGACACCATCTATCCATTTTTGAACGCAAACAAGACACTCAGTGAGCTCAGCAATACTGGAATCAAAGTTCCTGGAGTCGAGTGCTGAGTATATTTGGGTGTCATTGGCATAAAGATGATGGGCAACATTGAAACTGGAAATAATATAGATAAGGGGGGTAGCGTAAAGATTATAAAGGAGTGGACACAGGACAGAACCTTGGGGGGCATAAGGGAGTGAGAAGGCATTTGAGAAGCTATTACCCAATTTAACCTTCTGTATGTAGTTTGTGAGATAAGATTTGATCAACGTCAGTACAGTGCCGTTCACCCTGACCTGAACCAATCCCTGGCAGTTAAAAAGAATGTTGTGGTCAATAGTATCAAATGCTGGTAAGAGGTCCAACAATGTGAGAGCAACAGCCTTACCTAAGTCCATTTAAGCAACTATGTCATTTTGAATTTTAAGGAGTGCTGTTTCTGTAGAATGCAATCTCTTGTAGGCTGATTCGTTGAAATTAGAGAGGGTTAATAATCTATAATCAGATAAAAGTTATCCTATTCATGTGACTATATTTGAATATGGCGAAAACTATTCCTGATCTCTATTCTAATAACCAAACACAGTTCCTGTCCATTCAAATTCCTCCAATGCAAAGTCCAATGGTAGATTCATGAATAAGATCCAGGGCAACCAAGTGTCAGTTCTTGAGATGCACATACATAAGCAACCAAGTGCCAGCAAAGTGCACCTCAGTTTCGCAAAGTACCATCCAGGTCAACCAATTGGCAACAGTATTTGAAGGGTGCAAGTAGCTCGCAATCCTGGAATATTTAAATGCAAAAAGGCAGCCAAACCATTCATACAAATAATAACACAGTTGATGTGACTTCACAGACAACTGCAATAGTTAGCCAAAAGTCCTCCTCGAGCCAAAACGTCCACAAGTAAGACATGCTATAAACATCCCACCACATAGCCAACCAAGTAGCAATCCTAGGCAACCATGTGCCAATAAAGGTCATACACATGACCACCAGTCCCAACCATGTAATGAACTTCATCTGCGGTCTGCGGAAACTGCAATCAGTAGCACTTTTCAATATTGAAGACCAGAGGGCAACCAGGTGCCTCTAAGCAGTTTACTTATGTAGCTCTGTCAACCAAGTGGCTACTGTTAGGCAATATGTCCACGCAACCAAGTGTCACATCAGGTGTCAGCAACCAGTGGACTCCTTCCTATTTGGTGATACAATGCCATAACAACTGAAGTCTTCTCTAGTGCATACAGGCAACCAAGTGTCAACTATAAATCTTCAATCACAACCAACCAAGTAGCAACATCAGCAATCAGGTGCAAAGGCAGAACTCCAGTTACCACCCATTCCATGACAGCATAAAGCACATGCACTTCAGTGTGACCAGGCTCCCAAGACATGAGCACCAGTGACCTCACCAGCAACCAAGCACACCTTAAAGTAAACCACACAGGTACCAGCAGAAAATGTGAAACCCAACCATTATGGGTGGGTAGTCAAAAATGGGTGGGAAAATAAATTTTTGATGCGTGCTGTCTAAAGTTGAAAGTCATAATGACAGCATGGCATACTAGTGGCAAGGATGTGAACCAAATCAAATTAAAAGTCAGAAAATTGTGTCAGTGTGTCAACAAAAATAAAACGGAATTTTTAAGGCATGACAGAAGGAATGAACCCCCCCAGCAGCTAGATGCAGGAAAGCAATGTTTCCATGACCCCTTTGAATCAAAAGTCAAAATGTCCTGTATAGGCACACCATTATTGAAGGCCCAGGGAGCCCCCCCACGCCTAAAATCACGAAATGTGAAATGCTTTTGCAGCTTCTAAAATAAACATACACTCCTTAGATGCTTTCCGGCCTGAGAGTCAGTTGGGCCCAGGCGCCAATGCTGAAATCTGAAATAAAGGATTATTAGGATCTGCATGAGTAGCAGCCAGAAGCTGCCTGATGGCGGCCACCGGACATAAGGGGGACTAACCCAAGCATGGTACAGCAATGGTGAAAATTTTGTGTCTATCCTGCAAAGTTTTACACAATTTAAAAACAATAATGGCACTATCCTGATTCAAAATAGTAGTTCCCTTACTAATATGTCTGGTGTAGTCAAACCTGGTGGCAACATCTGGCAATAAATTTGTTAACCTCAGAAATGAAAAGAAAGTGAGGAGATAAAAAGTTTGAATAACATTTCTTAATCTAACAGTAAAGGCAGGTTAACACAATTGACAGAAGTATTTCTTAATCTAACAGTAAAGCCAGAGGAGGTTAAATGTGTCTGTTAATTTTTAACGATTTGATAAAAAGAGGAATTCTATGATCGCTAAACACCGGATGGTCTCACAGGCATGTACAAAATACATGGATCTGATTGCAGTTATATAATTGGTGATATTGGAAGTTGACAGACCTGACTGATGCAAGTACTCCATGAAGGCAAGTATATGATGTGTAGCAACCCGGGAAAGCAACAGACTCACGGGGAACAGAAAAGCCAGAAAATCTTTAAACCTTCGCATTAGCATGAAGAGTAAACAGGTCTGAATGCAGTCCACAATCTTTGGGAAGCTGTTGAAACCAGATGAGTTGAAACATCCCTAGAAGCTGAAAGATATATACAAAGAAAGACTGACAACAGAGTTAACATAAAAATAGGGAATCTCATATTTCATAATTTAATATCATATAATCTATATGTACTTGTATATTCATGTAATTTATTAAAAAAGAAGCAGTCCCTTGCCACGTGGAAAACAGGTCTGCAATTAAAATGTCAGCACCTGGTATATAAGAGACCACCAAAAAATATTGAATAGTGCTGCGAGCATCCAAACATCCAGGATGCTGTCTCCAGCCATACCAGAGATAAGAACCTCCACTTACAGCTATATATGTACACCGTATGTAGACCCTCTGATTAGGCAAAATTTGACTCCAAAGTTTAAGGGCCACAATAAATTAATCATCTCCAGATTCACAATGTCATACGCCTAGAAACCACGTGGGATGTTAAGTGCATATACCATATGATTGTAAACCCCACCTAAGCCTGTATGAGATGCATCTACATGAACCTGATATTGAGTGGGTCGAATATCATATATGGTAACCATATTATAATTTTTAGAAAAGTACAAAACCAATGAAGGTCTCTCCTAAAGTCTCAAGTAAGTGCAAGCTCAACAGAATCAGAGAAATTGAAGCATGCGATTTAGAAAAATTCTTGCTGGTTTCACACATTTACCCACATACAAGAGTGAACCCAAAAAAGATTGTACTTCCTGCATTTTACAAACTGGTATTTGTGACCATAAATGGCACATTTCCATTACCTCAGTTGACATGTCATCAGGAATAGATATAGTACATTTTACTGTATCAAAGGGTATGCATAAACAGACCATCCTTTTTGTCAGATGACTGTAGATTTTTCATATGCATATTTAAACCTTATTTTTAGAGTAACTTAAGGAGAAACTGATAAGACTGATGAAATGTGGAAGATAATCCACAGTATATTAGATCGTCAATATAATTCAGGGGGGGCATTATAACCATGTTTATTCATGATATAACACACTCCATCATTGAGTTTCTGGAAGAAAAAAGAACCTGATCTGAAACTAAAAGGCAGCGATAAATTGATATAGTAGATATGTTCTTGACATAAACCTAATAAGTCAATGTCCCCAGAATCAATACGGATATGCCGAAACACAGGGCAAATGTCAACTTTGAAAACTTGTGCAGCCGGGCCCAATGCATTCAATTTATAAACCATATCATCCACTGAAGAATAATGGACCTGGAATTGTGTACCCAAATATGTATTATTGTCAACCCCTCATTCACTCCCAGACCCTTGGGCCAACTAATTATAATTCTAATTGGACTTTTATAGTGCTTAATCTTTCCATATAAAAAGAGGACTCTAAGGCGCAACACAACCCAAAAAGCAGTCAACCAATTTTAAAATCCAGAGACAGAAGAGGGTCAAGCACCACAGAGAACTAAGTTCCATAATGGCCCATTTCCTATCAGAGTCAGACTTATTTCTGGTCATGAAAGGCGATATATTAATAGAGAGTGGTTGCTTTTCCAGTGGGCTCAACATGGCACCTAACTCCTCTTAAATATAAGCTTCAACTGAATAGCCTAGGTACGATTATGTTGTGTAAGTCCAACTGCTTTGGTTCTACCAAAGTCAAGAGGAAAACCAAATTAAATGAGATCTAATAGTTGTTGATCATAATAATCAGACAAGTGTGACCTCAATTTAAGTACATCCAACTGTGTATGAACAGGAATCCTTAGCCCAAGAAAATTGGGCAAGCCACTCTGTTTGATCAATAGATGATCACATCATCAATTGTTCCCCAATAAGTAGGATCACCAGTAAAAGTTTTATGGGTGAAATTGGAGAACCCCATTCTGTGCATTACATTTCTGGTACTCTGCACAAAATAATTGATCATCTATACTTTTCAAAGTATTTGACTAAACTCTCACATCAAAGTCCATTGTACCCAGTGCAAAGTTTTATCATTAGTCTGCATGATACTTGTGGGACGAGAAGAATTCAAAGCAATAAGATCCAGAGTTATGCACCAAGGGATGTTTGGTGTCCATATAAGATGAACTTTGAAGAGGGAATTCATTGTCTATGCCCATGTAAACAGTTTCCTGTACAGCGTCAAGTCCCACCAATCTGAACCAGATTGTGTTAATTTGCCAGAATCAAGAGCCTCAGACTTTGCCCAATAAAGGATTCAAACCAGAATATTGAGTTGCTAAACCTCTGACCTTAGCTTCCTTGTTAAGGTGAGCTTTAGATACTAGAGCAGCACTGCTGACCTTATTCCATAACCATTATGGGACTAATTGCTTGCATGATCCTGCAATTTACCATTACAGGACTGACTTCTATGGTGATCCTGCAATCTACAAAGAGAGGAAAGATTGGCAGCAGTTGCTTGCTTAAACGTACGACTGTCAACCATATTCACAAAGCCCTTGGCAGCTATAAATTGCTGCCTGAGCTCAGCTTACTAAAGTGAGCCAAGGATTCAAACTGATGTTTTTGACATGAAGCACTATAAAGTATCTAGTTTTCTAGACATGACCTATTCGACCAGAAGTCATGTCCGATTTTACTTGTTTTTTTTTAAATTTCTGACGCCTACAGTCTGAGATGGTGGATAAGCTTTGGACTCAGTAGGCCAATACACAGAGCAGATATGCTTATAAAGTAGGCCTTTAGTTTCGTCTGTCTGTTTTTGAAGGCAAAAATTCTTATTAAAGTAGACACATGGAATCATTTTTGTATAACCCATGAGACTGAGACCCACGGGAAATTCTTAGCATCATCAAGTAAATAACATAATCTAATATTTTGTTTCTAAGATTCAAATTTGGCTCATCTGTCATGGTTTGAGAAAACCCAACCATCCAATGGACAGGGCATACCTGATAAAATGTGACATTATCTTTACTATTACCAGCCAACATGAATGAATATGGCCATTTGACTCTATTACTGACATACATGTCAACTGGACCACCCCGCAGTATTTAAATGTTTGTATTACCTGCTTGTGGATTATCTGCAAGCACCCTCAATCTTGCTGTACCTCTTGTTGGACCCTAGCATCCTGCCTCAGAGATGCTAGTTGAGGGATACTTGTTGAGGCAATGCTGACAAACGGGCGAACAGACGGGGAAACACAGTTGCCCAATCCAACTGCCCCCCACTGGTGTGAGCACTTTGGACCTTGCTTTTAGAAACCTGAATGGCTTTCCTATGACTTGAACAGAAATGGTCAATTTTTTGTCAACCTATCACTGATAGCATTAAGCTGTGTCAAAATACTTTGATTGATTTGGTTTTGGTCAGTATTTTTTCGCTTAACCAGACTTGATCTGACAGGGATAGGTTCTTGGCTAGCAGTCCTGGCAAAACGGACCAAATTGACAGAGGAGTTTAATCCCAACAACTTTTGATCCAAATCTTGTACCAACTCATCGACATCTATATCTGAATCACTAGTACCTGAAAGATCAGTAAAAAGTACTTGCCCGGATGTCTGATCTGACACCAATGACTGTGCAACAATGTCCTCATCCTGTGTCATCTGAAGCTGTATCGGCAAACGTATTTCACTACTGCTAGACCTCAAGTTATATCTCTCCTCTTCCAAGATTAAAGCATGTAACAATGCAAAAGTAAAAACCTAAAAGTTCTGAATTGCAAACAAGTACTGAAAATACAATTTTATGTGTGCTGTCTGAAGTGGAAAGTCATAAAGGCAGCATGGCCTGCTAGAGGCAAAGACGTGAACCAGTAGACAAATCAAATTAAAGGTCAGAAAATTGTGTCGGTGTGTCAACAAAAATAAAACGGAATTTTTAAGGTGTGACAGAAGGAATGGACTACCTTGCACCTAGATGCAGTAAGGCAATGGTTCTATGAACCTGTGTTGAATTGAAAGTCATTTTGTTGAAATTCTGAACTTAAAAGCTTTAATTTTACTTAAGATTTATCTGCCTTTTCTGCATAAGTTTTTTTTTGCATAAAAAGTTCTATAAAATTTAGTTTCCAAAAACCTATAGCAGGTGGCATTGTTATTGCTATATTTATGAAAAATCAGCTCTTTTTTATGAAAATATGAAATTCTTCGTAGTAAAGGACTCTGATGAATAAAAAGACTTACCCTGTCTTTTTTCACTAGTATTTACTTGAAAATACAGTATACGGAGGACAATTTAAAAAAAGTATAAACAAGATATAACCGAAATCTGGCATGTAGTGGATAAAAATAATAAAAAAAAATATGTGCCAAAAAGAACATAAATTTGTACGCCATATCTCTTGGAATGGAAACCTGTGGGGCCATTCATCTCTAATATTGGCTTGCTAAATGAATCTTGCAAGTCATTTCTATTCAGTATGGTTATAATTAAGATGTCAAAACTGTAACTGCCATATGATGTGATGCATTTCCTGGATGACATGTTGAGGCTCAGAAAACATGAATAGTGCATCACTGTTTAATGATCCTTTTAGGCGGTTCAAACATCAAGGACATTTGTTGACATTGATAAGTCAGAGGCGGCATTCAACCAAAATAAGATGAGCGAAAAAAAATCAGCTCAAATTTACTCAAAAAGGCAATTTCTTGTTGAGTTTTGTGAATACAGCTGCTTAAGCATATGGTTCATTTTAATATATCATTTTTCCAGGTAACGTTTAGTGTGTATTGACTAATAAATTATAATTTATGCCTGGGTACTCTATTACAGAAGCTCTGGACCACACACAAAAGTATTAAGTCGAATATTTGAATCAAAAAGTCACATATATGACTTACTAAATCATATCAATAAGTTAATAACTTGTACATATGACTTAGTGAGTAGAATATACGACTTAGTAATCCTATACATTCAAGTTAATAAGTCGTAAGTATGACTTGGTCTTATCAAAAAATTAATTCTGTACTAAGTGGCATGTATAAGACTTATTAAATCATACATACGACTGAATATCTCATATAAACTTCTTAGTAACTTGACATTTGACTTACAAAATCAGGTCAACAAGAGCTAGTGCCCTATTTTGTCATTAATCTAGTATTGACATTTTTATAAAAAGGACCTAAAATTATCTTTCTTCTTTTGAATGGGTTTAACGTGACATATCTGTCATTTAAATAATAAAACTGTGTTTGAAGTGCATTTTATTTAGCCTGTTAATATATATGGCAAATAATAATAATAATAAACAGCGACATTTTGATTTGCAAAACCAATATAACTGTAATTTAATAAAAACTGCATCATATAATTATGGTCAAACTGTAATGATCTTTTCTTATTTTTTTCTTACTTGGCACTTGGGTCCTTCTCTATCTCTAAAATTCACAATTTGCCAGCCACTTTTCGTGTTTGGCTTACCCATATGTGGCATGGCTTTCCTCCACTTACTACAAACAACCTACCATAACCATAACATGTTAGGGTTCTTTTGTGGTGTGGGGTTTTATGTATACGTAGGTAGTAGATGCCTCAGATACACTGTTTCCACTGGTTGCATGTTCTCACTCTTCCCAGGGGTTTAAACCCATTGCCTGAGGGCTATACCATGTAGCAGCTCACATCTCGCATACTTTCGGATAAAGAGAATTGCTTGACCTTGTGACTAAATCTCACCTTTCTTTCATATTGGACTGTTGTGACCTTTGGCTTTTTCAAGGTCAATCCAAATTGACTGGCCTTGAACTAAATTCATTAACCTTGCTTTCACATTAGGTTTCTTGTGTGTTCCTGCAACCAGTGGTGTTCCGCTAACTTGATAATGTAGTAAAAAATAAAATTAAAAGTCATATTTGTAATGTGCATATAAAAATCAATTGGGTAGATTGAATAGATATTTAAACCCATTGCTGGCGTACTGGGGACTGAAAAAAGTGCTTTCACATTAGGTTTCTTGTGTGTTCCTGCAACCAGTGGTGTTCCGCTAACTTGATAATGTAGTAAAAAATAAAATTAAAAGTCATATTTGTAATGTGCATATAAAAATCAATTGGGTAGATTGAATAGATATTTAAACCCATTGCTGGCGTACTGGGGACTGAAAAAAGTGCATCATATAATTATGGTCAAACTGTAATGATTTTTTCTGAAATTTTTAGCCCCTTATAATATATTACCGCTGCTGTAAATATTTGGCCTAGAGCCACTACACTGAGTTTCCACAGAGTCAATGTAAAAGTAATTCTGGGATATAATCTGTCATACTAATGGCTAACCTGCCCCGGGAATTACAATTCTATTACTTACTGCAAAAGAAAAGTTCTTGTCTGCCTATCTTTGCAGTGAAAACTATTTTTGATTCATTTTTATTAAGAATATCAGATCTAGAATATAACAGTAGAATTCAGATTATCTTATGGAAGGGATGTCATAAGAGCTATCCAGTTTCGGGATAGAGCCTCTCAACGTTTCACTACCAGATGGATAGGGACCCATTACTGTATTGCTCCTCTACACAACTCGGTACAACTTGTTATTTACATTACTGTGTACGAGGCAGTGGTAAAATGAGATAAGAGTAATAGATAATGACAAGTTTGTGCATGGCCGCTGGGCAAATTACTGTACCTTTACTGGAGAGCTCTTTGCTTTATGCATAATTTGTGTTAAAACTAGAAAACTAACTGCATTTATAACATAAACACATCCAGACAGAGACTATAAAACTGTCTCGTTCTGTCTTATGTTGCTTTATTCAGTCTTTTGACTGTTTTCATGCTGAGTATTTTCAGCCACAAACTGCTCTTATTTAATGCTCAATTTACAGTTTTATTGTGATTAGGAAAAGTCTGTTTTTCTTTGATGCAGTCAATGTATATGGCTTGATTGTATCTTATTTCATACTTCTTGTATGCTACTGATGCAATAGTAGCGGAGCCCTAATAGCGTGAAACAGTTAATATTACCTTTATAGAGTTATTCTTGCCATAACCTTATGACATTCGTGGCAAATGAATTAACAAAACTACCAATAGGTTTGCAATAATGATGCACATTACATTGCAACGCAATAGAAAGTTTCAGGATGACTTAATTATCACGACTTTAGTTGTTGAGCAGCATCAAGTGAAGTTTTTAACTTTAATTCTGAATACAATCAATTGGTGGAGATCATATCGGTTTTGGCTGTCTGTCTGATACGTCAACTAACTACAGGGTCTCATGTGGCTCAGTTGGTAGGGTGTTGGACTTATAATCCAAGGGTCGTGGGTTCGATCCCCAGTGATGCCAACTGTTTCATGTGGGATAACATCCTTGGGCAAGATGTAAACCTGGTCTGTGCCTCTCTCCACCCAGGGGAAATATGGGTACCCAGCTTTAAGGGATACTGGCTTCTGCGCCTTGCATGGCAGCAATAGGTAAGGTTACCAAGGCTAGCTATCCTTGCTGGGGTAATACTGTGTAAAGCGCTTTGAGCTAATAATAGAAAAAGCCCTATATAAGAGCCCAGTATTATTATTACAGCTGTGCAATCATCAGCACTGGTGAAATAATCTGTAAACTGTTCGACTATTGTCCGTTGGTTTGTATGTTTGTATGTTTGTGTACATAACTCAGAAACTATACATCCGATCGTAGTGATATTTTAGTACATGGTGAGTCTACACTTGACTTTGTCCTCCAAGATGATCCAATCTTAATTAGGATTTATAAGTTTGGGGGGATTTTATACTTTAGGCAAAGTTTAGTTCTCTCTCAAACACTGCTTGTTGTACTATCAATACATCCTATTTCCGTCCAGCCAGATTGCTAAAAATTATACTGAGCTAATTTAGAAAACAAGACCGAATGGGGTTTTGGTCTACTAGTGCGAGCCTCAAAGCCATCAGAGACACGCAAGCAGTGCACCGAAGCGGTCACCCATCCCAGTACTGACATAGCCCATTGCCACTTAACTTCATTTAACGGATAGAAACTCATCACACTGCAGCACAATTCATGAAAGTCCAGAGACAAAAAAAAAATGAAAACAGTGATCTCTGGAAGCTCGCGCCCTGGGCCCGCACTTAAAAACAGGCACTATCAATATATTTCACCCAGTGACTTGTCAAGTTCTTCATTATAACCGTAAGAAAATAATTGGGCTACTCATTTCAACATCCAGTAGAGCAGATTCAAGTACTCGTATCATTACTTTATTGGTAAAAAGTAAACCAAGTGGATACTTGGTGGATACTGGCCTTAATTTAAGGTCACCTTAAATTGTAGCTTGACGTCATACTAATGTTTAAATTACTTGTATTCTGATAATGATTCACTCGGCTTAATCCTTGTTATTTTACAAACATGTGTGTGTATCCAAAACTGCTCACCTAGAACCCTTTCCTATGGTGACCTTATGTTATATATGTAACCTAATCAAAACTTCTATGTTAATGAAAGCCCAGTTTACAGTTTTATTTAGTTTATACACGTAACTTGTATAGCATAATCTTAAAACTTATATGATACTTATTAAATACTTTTGATACTCATTGTAAATTCCCAACCCTGTTCAACCAAACTGTTCATGTAAATTGTCATGTCAGTATTGTGCAAACTTTTTTTGTCTTAGGGCCAACTTTAGATGAGTATATAAAGTTATTAAATGTACAAAAAATTTAATGCTAACATGGAATAAACTATCTTCTAGCCAACATGTGTATCCCTTTAACTTTCATCTCAGAGCTGATGTAGTCCACGGCCTAGGTATGACCCACACTCACCCCCCACAACTTGACTAATTGTCTGAGCCCTTATCATCCATGGATAATGAAATGCATAGGTGACATGGAATAAACTGTGATACACAGGCTGTTCTTGCCATATTTAACAGTACACCGTAGTCTACATCAAATCACAGCTGATGTTGTCCATGACATGATTACTTATCCATAAGCAATCACGACAAGAAAGGTATATCTGACAGCCCCTTTCCAGTGGTATTTTAAATAAGTGTAAATTTAAAGTAAGTATCAACGCAATTGTAACTGATGTGGCATGATGCATGTTATTTGGAAACATCAATCGAACCTCTGTAATTTAAGAAAAAAACACAGAAAATATCTAGTTATATTATTTTCTTAAATATTGTGGTGGATATATGCACTGTTATTCTTTTTTAGTTCACAAGGACATTCAAAATGCTTCTTCTGACACCAAAATTGTGGAATTATCTCTACCAGAAGTCCAGAGTTCAGGTATTCAAGACATATAGGGTAGAGAAAGTTTTGGCGATTCAGTCTCTGGGAGATATTAGTAAAATTCTATCATCTAGATTTGTAGTTCACTACATATTTGTGACATCAAGCAATATTTAGTGCGAAATGAAAGTTAATCCAACTGACTCAATGTAATAAAACTTTCTACCAAAAAATATTTGGACACACCCATGTAGAAAATAATTTTCATAGCATGAACTACTTTGTGGAATTATTTGAGAATTGCCTTTAGTATCTCAAAACATTGTTCAGATATCAGTAAAATGTGTAGTATTTTGTATTAGAATTATTTAATGCATCCCACAGAAAAAAACACTGATTTGTAAATATACGTTGGCAATATTTCTAATATTGGAAAGTATTGGAAATCTATCCTAAAATGCATCTACCGGCTGTGAATGGTTGTATTTGTTTCTAACTTGCTATCACCATAATGAAGCAGTACTACACGTACATACAAAGACAAGTGATCTTTTCCCAAGAAAGATTGGTCGTGGAAATAACTGTGCTAGAGTGGTAGAGCATAATATTGTCAGTTGTGCTAATAAATTGTGGACATTGCGAGGAGAGTTAACTGGACTTTAACGGAGTATTTAGTATGAAGTAATGTAGACTGTTTCTCTTTTTTATGTAATTTATTTTCTTATTTTATTTTTTTTGTTACACAAGTTACTTGTTCTGCATATTGAACAAACTAAAGTCTATTTATATAAATTCACATAAAACAGGCCTTTCAAGGTAGTTAAGATAATTGGCAAAAACTATGCCTGTATAGTTTCTTAAGTTACATATTAACCTGATTGTCCCCAGAGTGTTTCAAGAAACCATCAAAGAATACAGAGCAAATTCAACACTAAACACAACCCTCAACCTTTATTCTTCTAGACATAATTATACCACTTTTCACTTATAGCTAGTCTGTTAGGATGAAAAGCTTGCATTAAAAAGGTTACTGATTCGGACAACAACTTTATTTATACATCAGTATCTGTGGATTAAAATAGGCTCACACAAAATTAGTAAAGTTACAGTGTACCAGCACCCAATAATGCACAAACACACAAATATATAGTGGCTCAGAGGACCGCTTAAAATGGCAGTCCCTGTCATTGGGGCCTTCCCCCAGTGGCAAGATAAAGACCCTAGGGACATTCATATATGGTTACCCCGAGACTCTGTCTTTCAGTTAGGAAAATGTCAGTCAGCAGAGGGCTTGGTCTATATTTATGCAGTCGGATGGGTCAGGTAGCCCTTTGAGTCCTGTGGTAATGGAGATATTTTGTTAAGTATAAATATACAAGACAATAAATACCCTTATCCATTGGCATTGTCACAAAATCAAAAAAGTCACATTTGGATTTTTGATGCAGATCTTGGGCCGTATGCTACAGCAATACTTAGATCATTTCTTAGATATCAAGTATTTCCTAGATTGCAAGTAAGAATGAGGAAACTGAACATTCTTAACTTTTGTTTTCTGAAAACAAATTGCACGAAAAAACTTAAGTAAAAAACCTCCCCTTACTTAGATCTAAGGTCACCTTATCTAAGTATTGTTGTAGAATACTGCCTTAGGATCCAGATCATATTTTAGGAGAACTGAGCCACAGGCTGAGCCCATCTTATCTGAAAATGTGGCCAAGATCTGATGTACAACTTTTGAGTTAAGTGAATGGACAGACAGGCAAACAAAGACACCTGAATACAATGCCCTGGACCCTCCCCTTCAGGGGGCGATGGTAATAAATAGGCATAAGACAATTACAAATTAACCTTTTACAGGGCTTTGTGTAGGGCGATAATACAATTACAGCTTGAATTAGGCGCCATAAATTAGAACACAACTAATCAACAGACAAATTTTTTTTAAATAGACAGTCATATAGATAAATATACATTACATTGAAATACCAACTTATGAATGTATTAAGTTGTTTTTAATGGGCCACACTGGTGCCAGGTGTCAACTTGGATCTCTGGTTTTATGGACAAATTGAGTAAATGGCTCCTAAAACTCACTCTGAAATGTTAGCTAATTGATAGATTTTTTTTGCTTAAAGTAAATTTGTGACTTACCCTTATGCAAAGCTATACCCTATATTTAGGTATATTTTACGTAAAGTACTTACAAATAAAAAATAACCCTCTCCAATAAGATGTAATTGTTGGTTCCTGTTGGTTTATTTTGGCAAGATTATGAAAAAACTGCTGCACACAGATTTGCATTAAATTTCATGGTAGGTGGGTTTTGGTCTAAAATAGAACTGATGATCCGTAACCAATTCTGAATCCAAGATTATTTCAGACTACTTGTTGGGCCTTGGCAGAGGTTTGTGTTCCCAGAGTGCTTTTGTTTATATTAGACTTGTGCCAAATTATCAAGTCAAGAAGCACATGTATAAATTTGCAGCTTGGCTTTTTACTGTTGAAGTAAAAACAATGAGGATTAACGAGAACATTCGCCGAGGGCATACCACCACCAACACACATAGTAATAAGTAAATGGGAAAATCTGAATTAACTGTTTCCATCCAGAGAGTGATCCGGATCACCGCCAAAATTCAATGCGACCTAAGTTGGCACAGGTCCCATCTTTCCATTTTTTCCATATGAAGTTGCAGCCAGCAGTGTGTGCACAATTCTGCTAACAAACAAAAAACAGATATAAACAATAGTCATGAAAATAATACCTGCTTGGTGAAGCTAATAAATGCAATTATAAAAGGTAGGGGTGCAAAACAGTGATGTATCAGGGCCCATATTTATAGGAATATTTTTAAAAATAAAATAAAATAAATTTTTAAATAAAATACTAACAATTTTTTAGAACTGCCAGGAAAATGTATTTTCAACACTCGTCCGCTAATATTTAAAATATGTCATTATTGTCTTTACCATTAGTAAAATTTTTAAGGAAATGTAAATTTCTTGCAAAAGTCAAAGAATAAGACTGTAAATAATTGTGATCCCGGCGGCAAAATATGCATTAACTTTTTCACAAAGTACGCAGCCCCCATTGGGACAATGCAATTTATACTTTGCTATGCATTCAGTAGGGCGGTTTCTGCAAAGGGTCTTAGACTTAGCCTAGATGTAGGCTAAGTTTGGCATTTAATTCATAGCCTTTTGTCTCAGCTAAGTATAGACACTTAAGAGGATTTCACAAAGGGTGACTTAGCTAAAGACCAAGCTGATAAATAGCCACAGTGGTTTCCTATGTCAGGTGACCCCCTTATTTCTTGTCACATATTTTACTGGTGCCCTATGTCCTTTGTTTACACATTTTATCTTTGCTATTTTTTATTCAATGGAAAACTACATTTAAATGTCCATGCACTAATTTAGGGAGGTGTTCGAAATATTTATTCTTTATTTTTAGCCTTCTTATTTTTTGTGAGGAAAAATTTATGACCGCCATGTGTAAGTCTGTGTTTACAAAAGGTATGCACAGTTCCAGATAGACTTCGCCAAAACTTAGATTTTGCAACTTTGTGAAACCTTCTAAGTCGACGGACACAAACTTAGCCTTAAAGACAAAAGTCTCAGCTTAAAGTGTAAGTCCAGCCTAAGTTATCTTGAGAAATGTACCCCACATCTTCTTATGACGTGACATAATAATTGGTTAGCCAACATGATCAGCAGTTAATACAATATTCACAATTATTATCCATGACTTATAATAAGTGAAAAAAAGTTTCATACCCTACACGCTCCATAGAAACTGGGTTTCTGAGACAATTTTTCAAACATTGCAGATGGATGGCTATAAATGGAAGCAATTACATGTTACATTACTGCTAATAATGTAGTTGTGAGACACGAATGTCAATTGAAAATGTGACAGAACAGGAATGTTCCAGTATATGTATTTAGCAGTCACCTCACGTCTGTAAAATTGTAAGGAATCCTTGGCTTAAAGCTAGCCTGAGTTTCACTAAAACATACCAATATATAGAATTTGAGTCACAATGCTTTATATTTGAATGTAGTGGACACACCTATGACAATAACTGCATCAGTTTTCAAAAGTTAAGTTAATTACTTTATTAAAGTGACATGTGTTAACATTTTATATAGGTAAGTGATAACTTAAACACTCATTCATTTAGGTCTTATTTGACATTTCATTTCCAAAACTTAAACTGTTAGGATATATTTACAAAAGAAAACAGAAACATTTTTGCAGTGTGGAATGAATAATAACAATAACTGATGTTTAAACAACAACAACAACAACAACAACAACATTTTTTTCTGTTTTTTTCCATAATATAAGGAAAAATGTGCTGGCACTATCCAAAGTGTCTAATGTAGATTCACTAAATGCACAAGCAGGTAACTGTGTGAGAGTTACTTAACATTTCCTGTTCCAAAAGAAATGTTCTGGACATTGCAAAGCTACTGCCATTAGGTGGAAACATAATTACACTGATATTAAAACGTTGGTCAGTTGATCAACAAAATATGCCAATATTCTGTCCCACAAACATTCAGACATCTGACTTGTTAATTACAGCAGGGAATGATCATTCCTTTTCCATTCCAGACAAATGGCAACCAAAATTAATTGAGTTGGCCATCACTGGCAGACAGACTCCTCGTTAAGCTGATGTGTTTGTAAATGAGACTGAATAAGTTAGACTTGTGAATCACATATGGACCCACAGGGAACACACATCCCTTTTAACGCAGTAAGCAGACGAGAGGACAGTTTAATTAAGTTGACCGCTCAAGATGAAATCCTTAATAATCTGAGTTAACCCAGACTTGTCCCTACTAGTAACTATGATTTCAGTAAGAGGCAAACTTACTTTACATCTACAGAATCTACAAGATGCTAGACTTTTCTGAATAAAATTTAGGCATAAAAATATGCTGTACATCTACAACATACAAAAGGTCCTCGGTGGCCTAGTGGTTTGCAGATTTGTTATGTGGTTTGCAGATTCTGTTATGTGGTTCGAGTCCCACAAGTGACAATGCTGTTCTAATATGACCCTGGCTGTTGAACGGGAAGTAAAACACCAACTTTGAACTTGGTACAACATTAAAAGTATATTATGTTCTTCTGAAAAAAAGATGAAAAACTGAAAAAAAAGTAAATCCAGGAAAGACCAAAGTCTGTGACAAGTATGAAGAGTAAACCAAGTTGGGTTTTATATCTTTACTATACCTTTACAATTTTATAACAAGAATCAAACTAGCAAACTAGTAATATCGAAATGTTAGATGTTTAAAAACATACACATCCATTTATAAAAATAATAATTCCAATCAAAAACACTAATCAGGCATATTATTAGTGCCTGACACAGGCAGTAATATACTAATAAACATGACATACACAAACTAAGGAATGCAACCTCATAATACACGAGAAACAAGTTGATCTTGAAGTATTGGACAAACATCCCAAAAATGAAACATGTTATTTTTAACAATCAGCAAATATTTTGTTCATGCAATCTATCGTTTTCATCATGCAATCTATCGCTTCCGTTATTCTAGTATATTATTATTAATAGTGAACTCATTCTTCGGGTTTAGTGGTCAATATGTCTTACATGCTTATTTCCAGTTGGAGTGGCATGAAATGACTGCCTACTCACTAGTATCAGTACCTATGTATTCTTTTTGGGCGTAAAGAGACACATGTATGTAAGGTACCTTGCCTAAGAATACAACCATAAAGACCACTAACTGTCATGCGTAAAAGGAATAGTTTGTAAGTCGTAACAGCAGTAGAAGTTGGAGAATTTGTAGAAGACTGATATTATGTATAGGTTAATGGCCAATTAAGTACCCAATTTGAGAAAGTAATGGTTGTTTATGAGGTCCAGAAGAGACAGAGTCAATAATCCATTCTTTCCTAATATTTGATGCTTGCTAGACTATTAACCTATTTAAATTACACCTCTTCCCACCTCTTTTTGCAATTCTATATATCTGGTATACATTTTGAGGTTCCGATGATCATTTTAGTTGAAATATAATTATAGGGTTTTCTTTGAAAATATGTGAAAAGGGCTTCTGTATATGGTCATAATCTTTGGGTGGAACAACTGGCCACAAGTGAAAGGAATTTGGACACTTTTAGCAAAAGAAAAACTCGCAGATGTAACTTCAAAGTTTAATTATGATCTTTGACAGTAATCAAAGGTTGCAATGTTGAAAAAAAAGAAATAAAAGTTATAAAGAAAAACTACACCTTTGGGAAAAGGCTTGCTACACTGGGTTTAAATTTAGTGAATGGTCTTTAAATGTATGTGAATCACATTGGTCATTTCATTCAATTCTGTGTTGTATATGAACTAATTTGAATTATCACTTTTACATTACTTTGTATGCTTTCTTTCATATAAGTGGTGGGCTTTATAGACCATATGGTGTCATTTTTTCTACGATGTGTTTGTTTGTCTGTTGGAAGGATTACTGAAATCTATTGAATGACACTATAAGGTATGAAGTTTGTTCAATAATACTAGTTAGCAACATCCCATAATCTTCCAATGAGTGTCCCAGGGAACCACCATTTGAAAACTGGTTTGTGTAAATCATTTTCTACAATGTAAGACCTGGATAATTTAGCCTGTATTTTATTTATGCTCAATATCTCCATGTACTTACATGACTCAAAGCGCTATATGACCCATCCGACTCTACAAGTAAAGCCAAAGCCTGAAGTTACTGACATTGCTTTAACTGAAAGGCACGGGCTCAAGATGACTATTTTATCATCTTCCTTGAGCTTCTTTAGCTTGCTACTCGGGAAAGGACCCAGTGACAGAGGACCACCATTTTGAGTGGTCATCCGAGCCATGATGTATCTCTCTGTACATGGGTATGAACTCATATCCTCTGTGTTCCTAGGCGAGTGTGAGTATCATCTCTAGGCAATCACAATCATTGATATCAGTGATTTTGTAATGTATAATGATTGGCCATGTTCCAGTTTTAGGGAGATTTTATATTCCCTTTTATGAATTCAAAAAGTTTAATTAGCCAGTCTTTTGAGTGTAAATTATATTTATATCCAGAGTATGATCCGAATTTCTCCCACAATTTTATTTGTCCATTCTTTGGTAAGACCCTACACACATAAATAATTCAGAAAGATCTGTTTATTACTTTTAGAGTTATCAAAAGTACAAACAGGCAGACAGGCAAACACATCCCAAAGCATAACCCGATGAAAGCGGTAATAACTCAATATAATATGCTAATCAGTGTTAATTCAAGACAAATTACAATTACAATTTATGACATTACATACATCACTGAAATAAGACCTGATTTATGACAATGCGTTGGGTGAAGGCCTGAGGGTGTGTCTAGATATAACCTTGGCAGTTTTTATGGGATGCTAACCCACAAGTTTTATCCGATTGGAGCCAATGCTTTTAAGCTGTTAACATCAATACAGTTTTGATGATGCCACAAGGATGGTACACAAATAGGTTATGACAAATTAGCCCCATATAATATATATGCAGCCTTAACCTTTTCAGAGCCTGTACTGGATTTTATCAGGCAATAACTTGCAGAATGTAAAGTTCTCTTTAGCTATGTATTTAACATGTTTAAAAGGCATGTGAGCTACCGTTCACACATCCTTCTACCTCCATGGCCTTTTGTGTAACACGCTGGCCTAGGAACACACAGGTTCAATCCCAGGTACATATGCATATACAAAATTGACAACTTAAAATGGAGGTGATCTGTCATTGGGTTCAGTGCCTTTCAGTTAGGAGTATATCTGTTATTAGAGAGCTTGGGCTGTATCTGTACCGTCACAGTGGGTCAAATTACACTTGGGGTCAAGGGGCAGATTTCATGAAGAGTCTCAGACTTAGCCCAGTCTCAGCCTGAGCCACTGGCTCAAATCTGAGCCTTCTGGCTCAGCAAAGTTTTTGTCTCAAACAGTTTCACAGAAGGGGTCTCAGTTGAAACCAAGCTTATCAAATAACTACAGTGGTTTTCTGTGTCATGTGACAGTTTTTGTAGTCAAAATATTCTACTGATGACCTATATGGTCATTGTTTGACACATAATATCTCTGGTCAAATATATTTTGCAGTGGGAAACCTTGAAAACATGTAAAAATCTAAAGACTACTTCAGGAGGTTGTTTTATGTACTTATACCATATTTTCAGCCATTTAAAATTTTGAAGTGGAGAATGAATTATGGCAGCTGAGGCTGAGACTTTTTGTGAAATCCATTAAGGCTGAACCCATAGACTCAAGTAAAATGTTCCAATAATTTGAAACAAAAGTCTCAAGTTTGAGCCTGAGACTAGGCTAAGACCTTTTGTAAAATCCGCCCATATAATAATGGGTTGCGCTAAATGTCGATATACAATGTAACATAATCAATATATGTTGGATGTTTACATATGTTAAATGTTACTCACATTGATGGTACTATATGGAAAATGTTGGTAATTATTGCTGTAGTTAGATACAATTTGACTTTGGCTTGGAATGGGTTAATGTTTCTTTCTAATTTGATGTTTCCCTGTGCAGGAATAGTTATTGATCATCTACCAGCAGTAAGCAGCATTTGCGATATCTGTTTCCCAATCAAAGATTAATAAACCACATTTCTCCTCTATTTCTTGAAAATTATAAACTAAAATGTAGAAAATCAACTAATACGGACATGGAAATATCTCAGTTATAGATTTCTGGTTGTGCACATGAAAAAAAAAACTTGAGTAAAATTGATTAAAATCATAAAAAAGTCAATAGTCGGATTTGGTGCCAGTTTAAACAGTCAAGATGTTATCAGGACTTAACCTCAGAAAGTCCCATATGTTGTTATGAACTGGATACGAAGCAAGAGCCAACTTGTTAATTTATTTATTTGGGGTTTTACATCATTTCAACACTGTACAGGTCAGATCACGATGGGTAGTTGGAAGGGCAGAGAAAACCAGTACATAGGGGTTCTGTACTGTAAACTGCCGACCAACAGCAAGCAACTACCACCTTTCCCACTTGAGGCCGTGTCGGGAATCGAACCCCGGCCTCAGAGGTGGGAGGCGAGAGTGTTACCACTCTGCCACTGTGGCCCCTTCCAACTTGTTAAAACACAAACTTGTTTACCAAAAGAGTACATGTATACCTAAAATGTGAACTTGATGTAATGCACTTTAAAACAAAGAAGAGAACACTCTTTCAATCATTTTCAATTATCGACTCTGTATGGAATCATCAATGGGTCATTTAAGTGAATAATTCAAGAAGGCAACCTTGTAAAGGGCGTGGACGAGAATATGGAAATGACAAAGCTTGTTCCTTAATGATGCAAACAGGGAAATAGGAATAACATGAACATAACACTATAGTAGGATATCAATTGGTAAAACATCCTCGAAGTTAGGGATAAATTGAGGACTATACCAATTTATTTGTACATGCTCAACTTTTACTTATTTCTGACTGGGCTGAATTAGCAAAGCTTACATGTTGCTTTTCAAAAAGTTGCTGGTTGAAAAATATTAGTTTTCATATTTTATCAATTTTTGCTACCTTGCCATTTTTATCATAAAGATCCCTGACAGGGATGATATGCCCCTTCCAGATATATATTTTCAGCTACTATTGATGTGAGACAGTAAAATGACCTGGTGTTTTGCAGCTATATTTACAATATGTTTTAGCTTTGTCAGATATGTTATTTATGCAATTTCCATCCACTGATGTTAGCCATTTCAGGCTACAGATTCACTAACAGAGTAGAATAGAAACATTTATATAGCGAACAAATGGTGTAATATCCTCTTTGGCGCTTGAGGTCAAATAAAGAAAGTTCAGTGACATTTCAGGTCGAAATCCAATTTAGCACCCACCAGGAGAGATATACTATGGTGGAGGGTATGCTAGTCTAAATAAGCAGGGCTCGTATTCATGAAATGTCTTACACTTAGCCAGGTCTTAAGCTAAAATGTACTCTTAAAGTTTTGCTAAGTTTTGACTTAAAACCGTATTCACAAAAGGTGACTTAGCTGAGACTTTTGTCTTAGACTTAAGCCTTGGGCTTAGTCTTAACTTTCACATAACCACCGTTCTTTTGATTGTCATGTGACATTATTTGTACACATAAACGATTACTCGATGATATGATGTTTTCAGAATGAGAAAATAAACCAATCAGGCATAATACTTATATTGGTTTTAAAGTACACTATAAGAGATTTAAAACATACCTGACACATTTAAGTTGTCTAAAATATATTTCGCAGGTCATAGCACAACAAAGTGTGTATCCTTTCTAAATATTAAACTTGTATGTAACTGTCATGTTTTTCCATTTTGTGCACCGATAAGAAAACAAAATTATAGTGCTGAAATGTATTGTGCGTATCTGAACTCAAAATTAATAAATTTTTTACTGTATCATTTACCAATATTTATCCATACTGAGCACTGATTATAAATCCAACTTGTGATTGTTACGTAAATGGGCACTGTGTCTGTGTATTATTTAATCCAAGCTTTATATGTATGTATTAACATTTAAAGTATGGGAGTTATTGATTTTGTGTTATGTAGTACTGATGTTTATTGAACTATTTATAGACTGGGGTGAATCCCTCTAGGCTAACCCCAGTGATGCTATTAATAGATTTGGGGAAACCCTATAAGCTACCTGTAGGTTCTAGAACTTCCTCACTTGATCTGGTTACTGATGTTAACTTCAAGTTGGTTCTGTAACATTCTAGATGCTTTCATAATGATATATAAGGAATGTATATCTGACCACAAGTGAACTTAGTATTCGCTGGCTATACGGAAAGTTATTGTGTCTTAGAATTAATATTCAAGTGGATATAAACTACTTGTATTGCTGTGAACTTTTACTGGTGTGAACTTTCCACAGTGTCTGTGCATTATTTAATCTAAGCTTTATATGTATGTGTTAACTGTGCTTTGAATAAAACTTAATATATACAGTGTATGATTCTACCAGAGAGTGGATTTACTGCATTTTGAACATTGTTCATCTCTTGGAGCAGACAGTACAGTTGTGGAAACTCTCTGAATATCTCTACACAGACATTTTGTGTGACTGGATATCAAAAGGATCACAGGATAAGGACATTTCATGTTATCAAACATTGAACAGATCACAGGATACAGATATCTGTGTGTTAGTGACATTGGATAGATCACAGGACAGATTGCTGGATACAGTGGACAAATTTAACTGTCAGTTACAGTGGTTAAGTCAGATTGGTTTCATTATTGTATCATTGTATATACTATTGAGAGCATACCAGTTGACTGTAATCATTATTTTAATTGTTAAACAAATTTGTTAAGTTAAACTTTTCCTGTTACAACTTAAAAGTGGCCGGTAATTGCTACTGTGCTTGCCTTGTGACCGTAACAGTGAGGCTCACTACAATTTTTGTTTTGTTTACACTGATTTTTTTAAATTTTTAAACTTGATTAGCTAATGAATCGATAGACTCTTTCCTCTTCCAATTATGAAATAGTCCATCTGTCACATCCTTCAAGAAACACCTGAAAACTCAGCTGTTTAACTTTAGTTTCCCCACCTAGTCTCCTTCCCTTTGGTCACACCCATAACTTCAGATCACTGACTTGGATCACGACTATCTTTATGAGTTAAGACTAATGTATTTGTTACCATAGCACACTGAGTTTCCCTTTGTGGGGAAGATATTGTACCTACAAAGCGGAAGATTAGATCAGATTCGATTAGAAAAGTAAAAGTGACCATTGGTTTGATCTTACATGTACCACTTTTTTAGAAAATCAATGCATACAGTACACAGATGTGTCAAATGTACTCAGATGTCAAGGTCAGTGTGCACAAATAGTTCATATGTTATTTGTTGTTATTTTTTTCTAACTATGATTTCAGCAGTTACTTTTTTTCATTTTGATATAAATAATTATGGAATGTGGATAAGTGAAATGGTATTAGTTCTTCAGAATTTATTAATGGCCTATAACAAAATGAAATACACTTTAATTATTTGAAGGATATGATAGCAAGTTGCTATTGGATAGTATTTATGAGTGCAATACATATGTTTACTTGAGGAATATATAATCCGATGAATGAATTATAGATAAGTGAATGCAAGTGATGTAAACTGGAAAACTTGCCCACTTACTGTTGATATTTGGGTCAGAAAGGGATAAGTTTTATAGTGGAAAAACATTCTAACCACTTATTTTTGCTAAGAAATAGTTTTAAAAATATTTGGTATGTATTTTTGACAAATTTAAAGCCATTTGTAAAACTGAAGTGGGTATTTGTCAATGCATGTGGCATATTTAAGACCAGTTTAAGCCTCCTACCTACCAGTCTTAAACTTAAGCTCTCATTCAAGCCTAAGACTGGTCTTAGCTTCTTTGTAAATACCACTAAAACTAAGACAAAAGTCTTAAATTTAAGCCTAAGCCCTGGCTAAGACCTTTTCTGAATACGGGCCCAGGTTTTTTAAATGTCTTCAGAACCCTGTTATTTCGTGCTGTGTTGGAACCGATTGTTAGGTCTGTTCTGTTCAGTGGGAGTAGCCATTGTAAAACCAATGGCCCTCTTTTGACAAATAGAGGAAAGAGGTAGCTGATTTCCACAAGTAAGGCTACTGATTTGGATTAAGGATGATAAGTATGTATGTTCGAAGAATTTAATGGATTTCAATGTAATGAGATTGTATTTAAACAAGATGTGGTAATAAAACTGGGATCCAGTGTTGTTTTTGTAGATAGGGGGTAACATGACTCATTCCATCAAGTCTTAAGACACTTCTACAAAGGCCAATTAAATCTTTTGGAGTTTAGCTACATTATATTTAATCACACCATAGAGTAGGGAATTGCTTGTAGTCAATTCCGCTGCTAATCTTTGCGTATACCAACAGGGCTACAGTCTCCACACTGAGGAATTTCCAGATGCATCTGAGGCCCTTGAGATGATAGTAGCAGGCAAGAGAAACCTTGGTTATATGACTAACAAAAGTGTTTTCAGAGGCAAAAGTAACACTTAGGTTCTTAACTTCATTGCCAGGGGAAATAGAATTTCCAAGAAGCTGGGTGGAAAATTTTTGCATAATAATATAATATCAAGATTGTGTTGGATCTTTTAGCAACTTATCCATCCATTTTAATTTCAGAGATTTTAAAATATAAATTCATTCAATTCATGATTATAGTGGCTCAGAGAGTGGTCTTCTGTCATTGAGTCCTATCATCAGTAACAGGCTAAAGAATTACAGGGATTTTTATAAAAGGTCATCTCTGAGACTCTGTCTCTTATTCAGAGAAATGTCCACCACAAAGGAGCTTGGGCTGTACTTGTCATATCTGGAAGGGTCGAGTGTCAGTGGGTGTCTTGTAGCAGAGGGGATATATTGTTCTGAATAAAACATACACCGTATTTGTGTGAAAGAACCCATTTCTTGTTCAAAATAGCATTGCACTATACTTGAACTGTTCATAAACCTTTCCATCTCACAAACCTTTTTCGTGGAAATTAAAGTGTCTCAACAAACCATACTGTAAATAAATACTGATTGAAATATCATTTTCCACAAATCCCATGTATTCTTTTCATGTTTGTAGTTTTTCTTCTACTCTTCAGCTCTTTGATATTTGCACCTATTTTGCATAAAATTCTTATTTGTATTTGCTATGTGGAATCTAGGGTAAGTTTCATTCAAGCATGCCTTGGTAGCAGCTTAGTTTATGTATGTAAGTTATACATACCATATAACACTAATAAACCTTAGGCGCACTAATGAACTTTAATGCTTTTTTAAACTTTATTTATTTATTTTATTTATTTGGGGTTTTACATCGCTTTCAACACTGTACAAGTTATATCAAGACGGGTAGTTGGAAGGGGAGAGGAAACCAGTACATACAGTTGGTCAAGGTTCTGTACTGTAAACTGCCAACAAACTGCAAGCAACTACCAGCTTTCTCACTTGAGGTCCTGCCAGGAATCGAACCCCCATCTCAGAGGTGGGGATGAGAGTGTTACCACTCTGCCACCATGCCCGCCCCCGCTTTTTTAATGGGTGATAATGTAATTTCTGCTTAAAATTAACATCAATCACCATTCACCTTCTAAAGCATTAGCTTAGGTTATGTATGTTTGTTATTCATAAAATATAACACTAATTTACCTTTCGGCACATTAATGACACTTTATGCTTTTTAATGGATGGTCAAAACGCAGTGGTCATACCGCACTTTCCAAAACATAATTTCATTGTTTATTGTGTGCCCTTGTCATGCATGTTGCCAAATTACCAAGTAAAGCAATTTGCTGTCCATACATGCTGAAAAGTGGTGAAAATTTTCAAAAATCAGTCCACCAATAAGGACAGTATGTTAATTATAAATAGAGCTATAGTCTATGAGATGACAATATCTTCTGAGTAAATTACAAGTGGGGGAATGTTCCAAACAAGAAACCACTCGTATTTGGCATATATTCGATCACTTTTGGTGTGTTCAGACAAGTTATTGTATCACATGATTTTCATATGTATAAGCCTTTGATAACTCTTTTAAACCATAGCATTGAAGAACTTTAAAATGTGTCACACCTATTAAGCTATCATTTAGTGGAGCAAAAATAATAACAACAGAACAACATGTATATTTGAAGAACATAGTACCTTTAAAGTTGGTTACTTGCAAATTTTTACAATTAGCAGCCATGGCTGATGTGGAAAAATTACATATTTTTCATAAAAAAGGGCAAAAAAACCTAATGAAACAACAATCTGTCTGAAATAAGAGATAATGGTTCATATCCTCAGATTTTTTCCAAAGGAAGTTGTTTGTACTACTGGTTGTTATGGATGTAGAGATGACAGTTGAGAGAAATGCATTAACGTGACTAAGTGCACTTGTCAGGATATTTTGGGCTGAAATATAACCCCCATGCTCTTGAGAGAACAGCAAGGTAGCTTCCCTAATTACACCTGAGTGAAGGTGGCTCGAAATGATATGTATTTATTTGTGTATCCTTCACAGAAGGCTCAAAGGTCTGGTGTTCTTAAAATGTTACAAATCATAAAAGCTTTTAGAATTCTACTCAGTCTAAGGCATAACTGGTACCTTTAACTGCTTCCCCCACCGTATTTCCTGCTGTACTGCCCCCTTCTGTTTTATGTTTTACAGCTGTTAAGTGCATGAAATACTTAATGTTGATAAGCCTATTGTTTTGGGTATATTTATCTGTTTATTTTTAGCGTTGCCATTCTCTGTGTACATTGTGTCAGACAAGTAAAACTTTTAGACTTGTAAATTGTACATGTTACATATATTTAGCATAGGATTAAAATACACTAGCCATCTTCAAAGTAGAAAATGATTTACCACTGATTGGGTATACTAATACAAAGAAGGACATTTATTACATGAATATTTTTACAGAGGTTGTGGAGAAACATATATTTTTAGGTTTGTTTGACATAAAGCTTCATAATATTTTCGTTCTGCAAACTTGAAAGTATTCCTGGGGCATAGACCTACGCTAGGGGAGTGTCCGAAAATTGACTCTGTAAAAATACGTTTTTGGATATAATTTCCCAGAAGTATTGGGCATTCTGAATTATTTAAAATTTTTCACACTAGCCATTACTCTAAAAATCTGCATATTGCCTTTTACTTTTGCGGTACATTATGTGTTTTAAATGATGATATTTTCCACAGAAAATAGAAAAATGGAGTTTTAAATGATGATATTTTCCACAGAAAAATAGAAAATGGAGCTCGTATTCTACATCAACACTGTGACAAATTTTTACATACTTGCTGGTCCCTTCTTTTTGTACTAAATCTGCCAGATTCTATATGAAAAAGAGAAAAAGAGAATCTCAATAGTGCCATATATGATATGAAATTAAGGCTTAGATTTTTGGTGACATACTTTTCGGAAAAATAAGAGTTGTTTAATTTTTGATAGAAAATTGTTAGGGCTTTTCATTTAAGTTTTCTCTCCACTGGATTCCGTTTATAGCTGAGAGTTTTATCTCTATAAAATTAAGGCCATACAAGGTTTTAGTTTCATAATTTTCTTACAAACAACATTCGGTTAAAATCTGCTTCAAAGAATTACACCAGTTGTTCAACCCCCATAGTCATAGGGATGCAGATTTTCCTTAGACTGTACTGCACATTTGTCAAAATTAGACAAAATTAAGAACTAATAATAATAAAATAATAATAAAATTAATAACTGCAAAATCCAGTCACTAAGCAACATCAACATGATAAAAGCCTATGATTTGTAAGATGTAAGTTTTATTGGTCATGACCTAAATTGGAGTACTGATGTTAAATTGAAATTGTGTAAATGATTGTTTGTTAACACTAAAACATTAATTTAATGGCTTTGCCTTGGCATAAAATATAACATTAACCTGACTGGTGCATATTTCTAAATTTTATCAGGAGATTAGACAAATCAATACAAACTAATTCCAAAGAATAAGATATGTTTGTCTTGTCTTCCCGAGTGATAATATTTAAAAATATTCACCATGAGTCTTGGTTTACTTTTAATGTCCATCCATTTTCTTCATCAATTAGTGAAATAAGTCCACATTTACAAAATATATATGTATATGGCTGCATAAAGTCCTTCATTTATGTAGAGATTTTAATGCAACAATATCCATCCAATGATGAATATATCATATTTGTAGCTAATATAATTTGTTAAATATTTACAAATGACTTTGTAACACTAATTTTGGGGCCAGTGGATGCAAAATAGTATTACTTAGTCTGTGTATTCAAGTATTGGTCTCAATTATGTTGTGTGGTAGATAACTGGATATATTCATTATGTATCCTGCATCGATGCATATTTTTATCAAAATTAATAAAGGTAAAGTTATTACAAAATAAGTAAAATTGGTTGCTTGGTTATGTATTTAGAATTCCATTATTTCTTCATTTGGTGCTTTATTTCACACCTAGTAACTTTGTATGTAGTAATATTGTGACATATTAGTGTCAACTCGATAATGCCCAACTGTTTTAAGTGTTTGGTCAATATTAACATGTAAGCACTGTTTTCCCCCATCCACACAACTATCCATTCTGATATATAGTTTGTTATGCTTTGGAATCAATTTTGTCTGCCAAATGAAAATTGACTAGCAAGACAAGCCAGGAACACACCAGGACAAGTCGTAAAGAGTAACCAACAAGACGGTGACAGGAACAGATAACCCACGAAGTGTATAGGACAGGCTGCCATAATTTAACTGACCCATGGCTTGTTGGTAATCTGTGGGTATAAAAGGTGATTAGGTTTGCAGAATGCATCATTTAGATTTTCAACTCTGACTAATCATACCTGGCAGCATTTAGATAAGCTTTTGTATTTTTACAAATTAACTTAGGATTTAGTGCTGTGATACAAGTTGGGCTGACTTGCTAATGGGCTTTTGTTTTTCACAAACGCTGCTGTGATTTGATTTATAAGATGGACCATTAAAAGGAGGAAAAGAAGGAATGTGAGGAAGATAGAGATCCCCACAGTTGCAACCTGTCAGTGAAGTGATTTGAACACTTGGTGCGAATCCCAAAGGACCTGCTAAGGAAAACTCACCCAGTCCAAGTCTGGCCAGGCTCAAAAGGGAAAGACAGAAAGGCAAAAGTGGTTTCAGGACAAATTTAACTTATAAAGAAACACATGAGAAGGAAGGGGCTCCGCAAATATTCAGGCTTTAAGTCCCCAGTAGCACAGCATCAGCCCACAACATTTCACGAGGGTCCACAGATACTGACAGTGTGGACACCAGCATGCGCTCTGAAACAATACAGCAGCTATCCATTGCTAACCCGGCTGGAGAACGGTACTTGGAGAACGGTACTTTCAAGTTTCAGAAAGGTTGTGAAACTTGAAGTGGGATACAGAACAAAGCAGAGGAAAGGACCCATCCATCAGCCCCAGCAACCTACACTTTCTAGGAGCTCCAGTACCGCTTCTACAAATGTGCCACTAAGCTACCAGCAGCCACAGCAACCAGAAGCCACTGCCAGGGAATACATATACATATATTCCAGAAACTCAGATTCCTGCAGGCGAGGCCATCCAGCCAGCTTAGCAGAGCCAAATGGTGCACAGGGGACAGCAACAGCCCAGAGGACCCCAGACTTCATACCTAGTTGTTGACAAGCAACAACTTCTCACTGCAAGACAGCTACATTTAACCATCAGCCCTTGTAAGGCTTTCAACCCATCAGTAGCCTCTGCCGTAGGCAAAGAAAGTTCACACAATTTCTCAGCACTATCCAGCATTTTTGGGAATCAACAGTCAGTCATGCGTTTCGAGCAGATGGATACACATCATCCGTCTTCACTAAAATACCTACACAAACTTGCTGCCTCTCCTCTACTCAGCAGCAAAAACCTCTTCAGCAGCCAGTCCAGTCCCCCAGCACTCATCTGAGCCCAACCAGCAACAGCAGTAGACCTACCTATAATTGGTCCTTTTCGGGACCACTGCTGTCAAATGTCCTTTTCAGTAGAACTGCATTTTTATTGGTTCTTCTCTGGACCACCCGAATCTTCCAAAAACAATTAATAAGCGGAATATTTTTTTAAAAAAATCCCTTAAAAAGCATTACACCGCCCAACACCAAACACATGACCCCAACACAAGGAACAAAATTAATGAATGATTGACTGACTGGTTGACAATTAAAATTCAACAAAAACTTCAAACATGAACTTGAAATATTTTGAACTTTAAAAAACACCTTAAAAATTTTGGAAAAAGAAACCTGAAAAAAATAAAAAGTGAAAGAAAAAACACTCGAAAAAAATTGAAAAAAAATGATAAATAAAAACACTTTGACCTTTGAGAAACTTTGACAATTTTGAAAAGATTTTTAGCTTTGGGTTAGTTTGAAGTTATAATAAAATTTTGACACTTAAAGTTAGAAATATTTTGTAAATTTGCAACCCCAAAAATTGAAAAAAAATAGAAAAAGTGTTGCTAACTTTTTTTGCAAAATTTGAGTTTTAATCTGGAGCATTTGAGACAAAGGCGTGTTATGGGTTCGGTAATTTCTTTGGAACTTTTTGGAAAATGTTTATAAGAATTTTTGAAATGTTCCTGGAAATTAGTGCAACACAAACTTGAATAAAAGTTTTTGGAATAATTGGGTAGGGACTGATAGATGCCAACTTCTTGTGTCCCCAGGGTAGTTGCTTGTGACATCTCAGGGCCTGCCCAGCCAATGGTGATAGAAGTAACCTTTTACTATCTCTTGCTGATGTCTGTCCTCCCTCAAAGGATTCCTGTAGTTGTCATCAGGCACATACAGCACTTGTTCATTTTGTAGGGTTGCTATGTCATCTGTTGATGTGGGTGCCATGTCTGGTCTGCCTTGTTGTGTCCTCGGCATGTTGTGCAACACCACACATATTAACACAATGTCTCTTACAACCTTTGGCTTTGACTTCAACCAACATCTATCCAGACGAATCTGCATTCTGCGTCAACCAGGGCTAGCAGCACCAGGGGAAAGAAGCCCTTGGTTGGGTGGAATATTCACTCCAAGATCTCTTTGGGTTCTTCATGGCGATATGTTTCCCATTTAGTGGCCCGAGAGAATGGGGGAAATTTCATCGGGTTCTGAACTTCTCAATCTGTTTCTAGTCTTCAGCAGTTGTTAAGGCAGGTCAAATACTATTTCTGAAATTGATCAAGGATGGCCCAGTAGACATTGGGGACAAATTTATCAAAATGATGGTTCGGCCAAACGGCCAGTAATACTGCAAGAACATGTATGTTTCTCCTGTTGGCAGGTATCTTGGTATTATTGCCAGTTTCAGTCCTACTTATAAGGGCTTCCTGAAATTGGTGACTTCCTTCTTCATGTGGCGGTGTATGCATTCTTCAATGAGGTAAAAACATGCAGGGGGCATCCTGACATAATTCTGGTGACCTGAAATATCAGTCTTTATTTAGTCGGCCAGGAGATTTCTATAGCATCCTCTTTCTGCTCATTGAAAGATTCAGATTTTTTCCTTTTTTTGTCTACAAATTACAATAGAAATCAAAATATGAAAAAGACTAAAATACAAAGGATCCTAAGCTTCGTAGAAATCTCTTTGATGTGAATCTAGCATCTTTGCCATAACAAATGATGAGTTACAGCAGCACAAAGGGGTTTGTATAGTGAAATTTGTTTGATCCTGACTCATGATCCCGACTCCAGAAATTAATCTGTCCAGTTGAGGTGGGTCAGGACACTGCTCTAGTCATGTCGATTTGTCACTATGGCTTGTCGTGACCTGATACAGCTTGTCGTTTAAGGATTTACAGCTTGTCCTGGAAGTTTCTCGTCTAGTCATGGAGAAAAATGCCCCCGCCCCAAGTTAGGTTGGGAGATAGAGACAAGCCAGGATGTCCTACATCTTGTTTGGGAAGTGAAACTGACCAAAATTTTTGGCATATTTTTTTCTGGATTTTCATTCCCGTCTAACCAAGCCTGGAGTTGTACAGTCATTTGTAGGGGAGCTGGACAAATCGGCCTTTTGCCAAATCGGCCCTCAGCAAATCGGCCCCCTAAAAACATCGGCCGTTGTCAAATCGGCCCCCAGTTGAAAACTTTTATAAGTACAAATTATTTATAGAATTTATAGACCTGCACAAAGCATTCCACTGAGTTGTTAAAGATATTTTTCAGCATTATTAAAACTTCTTAAGTGATATTTGACTAGGTGTCAGTAACACACATCAAAGATAATTGGATGCAGTAATCAATCCCTTTTAACCTATATCCTTTATATTCTTGTTTATGTCAAAATCATTAAATTTGCAATTATGGTAGGTACATAGGTGCATAGCCTCTGCAGAGGGGATATTAACTTCTGTGATGTTTTAAGAGCAATTAGCCTTTAATGTATGCTACTGCATAGGGGCAGAGAGGATAGTAACTTCTGTAATGTTTTATGCAATTAGCTTTCAATGTATGCTACTGCCTGATTAGTATCTGTGCTAATAATCCCTCTACTTAGACGTTAAACTATTTTGTTACCTTGTGATCATTTGAGAACAATTGGCTTTAGGTCATTAATATTTGTGTAATATTTGTATAAATTTGTTTGATTAATATTTGTGTAAGTTTTTAGACTGAGCTGAATAATCTTTATGCTCATATTTTATCTGAAATTTAGGAATGACATTGTTACTCCTGAATATTTACTCAGATTTATATGCATTTAACATCTAGGGGCCGATTTGACCAGGTCAAAATTTCCAGGGGCCGATTTGACTAGGGTGTTATTTCCATGGGGGCCGATTTGACCAGAATACTTTTTTCTGGGGGCCGATTTAATGGGGGCCGAATTGGTAAAGGGCCGAATTGTCTATGATTCATTTGTAGGGGTAGCCCCAGTGGAACATCCCCATTAACTTGTGAAGGTTACTTAATACTTTAAAACAAGAAATAGAGGAAGGATGTAACTGTTGACTTGTTGCAAATTTGATACCCTTGAGAATGCCATCACCAGGGTTCTGTGTTTTATTTTAAGTGACAATCCTTGTCTCTAGAATTAAACTGTAATGGGACTAACCATGAAATATGAACAAAGGACAAGAATGTTCTAAATATTGTAGTGTAACTTTCAGGGTTTCAGTTATAAAGTGAAAGAAAGAGAGGGTGAGTGTTGAAATTTTAAAAAAAGATCTCAAAGGTGCTTTTGCTCCGGATATGTAAATACATGCATTTGTGTATATTATACAATTTATTCACTATGTAAAACACTTTTTTATATTTGGCCTAAACAGTGATTAATAAAGATCAAGGGGTAATGTATTTTATTATTTACAGGTCCTTGTGGGTAATCAGTATTAAAATGTGTAAACTACTGCAAATCTTCTTAATAATTCTAAAAATATAAACCCTACAAATCTGTTCATTGGAAAAAAAATTTATGAGCTAACGAGTTTCTGATTTTGCACAAAAACATAGATGTTTTAATTTTAAAGGTAATTTTTTTACATTTTCTTGTGAACGTTACCATGGGATATGCTTTGTATCTAATTTTGCTCATTATTTACTTTGCCTATGATTATGCAAAATGATAGATAATCAATGTTAAATGAATCTTCTGATGTATATTTTTGAATCTCAGGACTTCGATTGATAGAAAAAATGGTCAGTTTTCAAATCGGTCCATGCCAAATAAGCCTCCGGAAAAATTGAGCTGATCAACTTGCAACCAGAAATAAATTCCTAGTTAAATTGGCCATCATAAAATTAGATGATAAATCTGTCTGGTGTTACTTATTATTGGAGTATACCTGAGGTACTATTCATACATAAATGTCATTCAGTTTTATTGTTCATTTTCAATAGGGGTCCGAGTTTGTAGAGCTTTGGGTGAGCTTTAAGGCGGCAGATTTGGAGATGGTTTAACTTTAAAAGGATCAATTTGCCGATTGCAAAGGGCCTAATTTTTTTCTCATTGTAAAAGTTAAACCAATTCATCACTCCGGTGAGTTTCCAATGCACAATTTTAGTATTGGAGCGTTTCAGATTTGTGCAGTAAAAACTGTACTTTTGCATTTGCATTTTCAATGCATACATAATTTCACATAGCCCTTATTTAGTCCGTAAAAGCCAGTTTGCTCAGTCACCAATATTTCAACATCTTGTGCAACATTCTAGACAAGCATGCCCCAATCAAGAGGAAAATAGCTCCATCACACCCTGACAAAGGCTTTGTGAATTCGGACATCCTCTCAGCAAGTAGGTGTGAGCGAGTATGGCGCAGTAACAATTCAGCAGTCATCCGGAGTAGATATCGAGCTGCTGTCAATCGCTACAATTTCCTACTGGAACAGTCAAGATGCAGACACTATTCTACAGTTATTGCTGAAAATAATGGGAACCCCAAGACTTTCAAGAAAATCTTGCACAAATCCTCAACTATCATCCTACCTGATCATATTAGTCCTATCGACTTAGCTAACACTTTTGGTCATTTTTAGTGACAAAATTCTGAAAATCAGAGTTGCACTAAAGTCATCAGTGCCTGTTTCCCTCACAAGACCGAATAGTAACAGCACTGCCCTGTCCTTTTTTGAGCCTGTATCTGAGGGCGACATCCTCAAAATCCTAAAATCATCCACCACCTGGACCTGGACCCAATACCAACCGCACTAGTCAAAGAGTGTGCAGACAGTTTGGTCACTCTAATAACCAATATTATAAACTACTCACTCAGAGAAGGGAGCTTCCCAAACTGTTTCAAAACTGCATATGTCACCCCCCTTCTCAAAAAACCTAATTTCGATAGAAATCTCCTCAAAAATTACAGACCGGTATCCAACCTCAGTTTTATATCCAAACTGATTGAAAAAGTAGTGGCTAAACAGTTAAATAATTATATCAATAGTGAGGGGCTCTCCAATGTCAACCAATCCGCCTACAGGAGACTCCATTCCACAGAATCAGCACTCCTGAAAATCCAGAATGACATTACTGCTTCGATGGACTCTGGTAAGGCTGTTGCACTCACATTGCTGGACCTCTCAGTGGCATTCGACACTATCGACCATGACATTTTTTTAATTCCCTCAGGGATTGGTTTGGGGTTGATGGCACTGGATCAAATCCTATCTTTCAAACCGCAAACAGAAGGTTAAACTAGGTAATGGCTTTTCAGATGCTTTTTCACTCCCATATGGTGTGCCCCAGGGCTCTGTCCTGGGGCCACTTCTTGTTGCCCTCTATACTACCCTTCTCAATAATATTATTTCCAATTTCAATGTCACCCACCATCTATATGCCGATGACACCCAAATATATCTAGCGCTGGACCATAGGAACTTTGATTCCAGTTTTGCTGAGCTTACTGAGTGTCTCACATGTGTCCAAAACTGGATGGGTGGTGTGAAACTTAAACTCAACCCCGAGAAAACTGAATTTATTATCATTGGTGATATTCATCAACAAATTCCCTACTCAACTTCTTGGAAATTCTATCTCCCCTACCGATACAGTCAAGAACCTGGGTGTTACTTTTGACTCCGGAAACGCCTTTACTAGCCACATAACCAATATGTGTTGCTCCTGTTACTACCACCTTAAGCACCTAAGACACATCCGTAAATTCCTCAGTGTGGATACTGCAGCTTTGCTAGCAAACTCAATGATCAGCAGTCGACTTGACTACTGCAATTCCCTACTTTATGGCGTAAGTAAATACAATGTAGCTAAACTCCAAAAGATTCAAAATGCACTTTGTAGAATTGTTTTAGACTTGATAGAACTAGCCATGTCACTCCCTTTCTTCAAAAACTACACTGGCTCCCTATCACATACCGCATCTTGTACAATCTAATTACTTTCAAGGCTATCAAATTCTCTCAACCCATATACCTATCATCCTTGATCAAAACCAGTTGTTTAACGTGTGGAAATTGTCTTTCTGTTTCCTTAGTCTCTCACAAAAAGGCCATTGGTAGGTGAGGTTTTGCAATGGCTTACCCCACAGAATGGAACAGACTCCCACAATCAGTACGATCACAACAAACAATAACAGGTTTCCGTAGCCAGCTAAAGACCTATTTGTTTAGACTAGCATATCCTCCACCATAGTACATCTCCCTGGCGGGCGCTAATTTTGTATCTCGACCTGATACGTCCCTGGACTTTCCCTTTTTGACCTCAAGTGCATTAGAGGATGTTACATCGATTTTGGTCTATATAAATGTTTCTATTCTATTCTATTCTAAAAGGAACAGTAATGCAATCGAACCCAATATATATTTGGAAAAGATACAGTAAACTTGTTCATCTTACAAATGTGTGCAATTTATAGCCATGAATGAAGTAGAGGCACCAAATTATTTTTACAAAAAACGGTGCAAACAACCTTGACAAACTACAACCTCTCTGAAATAAGAGATAATGGCACACATCCTAGGATTTTTCCCACAGGAAATTGTTTGTACCATTTGTTGTAATGGATATGGAGCTGACAGTAGTTGGAGACACAATGCATTAACATGACTAAGTGGGGTTTCCAGGATATTTCAGGCAAAAAGATAACCCAGTGTTCTTGAGACCACAGCAAGGTAGATTGTCTAATTACATCTGACTGAAGGTGGCTAGAAATGATATGCACTTACTTTTCGTATCCCTCACACAAGGCTCAGAGGGCATTGGTTAACAGTGATGGGTGTTTTTCATATGCTATAAATTAAAGAAAAAACTTAAAAGTGTACTGCATATCTCTTAAAATTGCACAAAATTAAGCTAACATGGAATGTAAATTCCAGCCAATCAGAAAGCAGCATGTTTACTGGTCATAGACCTAATTAGGGAGCTGAGTTCAAGTAGGAATTGTATAAAAGGTCATGTAAAAGGTTAAAAACTGGGATGGTTTTGCGAAGAATATTCATAAAATGTGTCTGTCACATGAAATTGTTGCATAAAATTCAAGTTGCAAAAAAAACTAGTGTCAATAAACATTTAGTGACTGAATTGTGCTAATTTATAGTATGCAGACAGTACTCAAAACTGTAAAACTTCAGGTTGGTTGCTTTGCTATGTATCCAGAATACCACTTACAGAGATTACAATTCAGACAAGACACTCTTTAAAATGTTGAAAATTATGGTGAAACAAACTAATTACAGACCATTGATCATCATTTAACGTCACCATAATATATTAGTGCTGGCAATATAAGTATTATGCCAATTAAGTCTAAATATATGTGTTATGTCACTTGTACAACTTCTAAGGCAAGGTGGAATGGTATGAAACCCACTGCCTCACACATCTAAGGTCATGAATGTCATTACTGAATTCGGAAAAATGGTAGTAACTTAATACTACCAGATGCTGGTTTTTAGTGCAGAAGGAATACTCACTTGTGTATATTGCTTTCCTTCATCCAGTAAACAACTCATATTGATATGAGCTGTGTAATGTTTTGGAAGCAATGTCTACTACGAAATGAATACTGATCAGCCTTGATCATGTCACAACCACATTTCAGCATTCCATTACTGATCATATAATGACCTTTTGTCTGTTGCAATGGGTGATTTTTCATGCACGTGTAATTAACAGAAATGTTACAATCAGTGAAAATGAAAGGGACAACATGCTGTGTCATTTTTAAGGCCTCTTGAGTAGGCCCTTGAGTATTGCTATGAACAAAGTATTTTAAACTTTCACAATGTCTTTTTATGTGTTATTAATCCAACTTATAAGCAAAAACTCTTTTAACTTATGGGCTCGAAACAACCAAAGTTGAGTTAAGCTAATGTAATCACAATAAGTGCCATCAATTAAGAGCACCAAATGTACTAAACCAAAGAAAAAACTAGTGGCCTTCAGGTTTCCCTTCACTGGTGAAGGCCATTAAATACATCAAGACAATGCATAGAGGAAGGATGTAACTGTTGACATATTGCAAATTTGATACCCTGGAGAATGCCATTTACAGGGTTCCCTGTTTGATTTTAAGTGACAATCCTTGTCTCAGGGAGGAAACTGTAATAGGACTAACCATGAGATATGAATATACGACAAGAATATTCAAAATCCTGCAGAGTAACCCTAAGAGTAAGACAACTTGAAAAATATAAAGATCTCAAGCACCTTCACCTATGTCAGCCCCCAGGGAGTCCCGAATGACAAGAAATAAAATTTTCTATTTCTAACTCTTTTGACATTATAATTTATACCAGCATTTTACTCTGATCCTTTGAGATGAGTATAAGTGCCATATTAAAAATAGTATTTTTAGTCACACCACATCATGATCTTTGAAAGTCAGTCTGAGTTCAAAGATCAAAGTTAGGAATTTATGTCATATTAAACAGCTAGGCGACCTACAGGGTTGTAATATCGATTCAGGTAAAAGCAGTGAAAGTGGTTTTAGATAATTAATTTTAATTGTCATACAAACAATATAAAAACATCACATTGCAGTTATGAAAGTAACGAATGACTGGATGTTATAAAGAAACATTGCAATTGTAAGTTTATTTGACCTGGTTCATTTAATGTAACCACACAAATTCTACTTTCTGCTATTTATATAGTTCTTTTATATATACATGTTAAGTCATACATTACACAATACCCCATTTTGTGAATCTGTCTCTGAATTTGAAATCACGCACCAGACACTTAAATTTACACTAATTAAACACAGGCAGAGACACTAGTCTGCACTGGTTTTGGGCAAGTCAAAATTTCATTAAAGGCTACCATATTTCACAAAATTCATGTGCAAAGAGTCACTGTCCATGAGCTGTACAGACCCATGAACAGATCCCAAACTTTTTAGTAATTAGAAAGAAGAAAAGTAATAATTTTAATATATGTATAAATATTAGGGAAGCCATATCTGACACAATGATAAAGAGATAACACACGCATGTTTTTCAGCTACTAAAATTTAAAACATGTGAAATAATGATGAGTTGCTAATTTTGATAGTCAAGCAGTCACCCAAATTATATCCATAAACTTATCAAACGCTTCTCTCATTTGACAATTGTTTTAGTTGATTGAACTATTTTCCAAAGTCAGTCCACAAAACAATTTACAAAGAAAATAACTATAATCCGCCTTTAAAGCTGGTGGCCATTCAGTTTTGCTATGATAAGAGATATGAGGGGATATATAAACAAAACAGGAAGTCACCTCTAACATGAGGTCTTAGTCAAGATGGTCACAGGCAACCAGTGCTGATAAGCATTTTTAAAAAAAAATACTTGAAGCCTCTAAACTAGCAAAAACGTGTGTAAAATAAAACAAAATTTTAAATAACTATAAAATGTATTTACGTAAACTAGAAAGCACTTGGCGTGCAAGACATCTGACAAGCAACTCATTTTAACCCATATATTTCCTGTTCTGTATCGTGGTGTCTGGAATTAAGTTAGAATCTGGGCCATAGTGAGCTATATTATAGAGACTGTTGTGGGAGTGTCCTGTATTCTAGTTTAACAATTGATGTCCAAACCCAGCTTAATATACCTTGAGGTCGTATGTGTACACTGATGAGTTTTCTTGACTTTTTGACAGTCAGGGTCAAACTAGAAAAAGGTTATTTGGATTTCCCGTATTTTGTCTTGGAGCTGTATTCAGATCCCCCATCCACAGAGATGGGAACCAAGTAATGATTTGTGCAAACACCTAGGCCATACATTTCTCTGCTGGGGGCATGAGCTACAAATGAGGGGGCTTGTCTAATTTCAGTTGTGGTTTTGTCCACCTTGTAATTGGGAAGGAAGCGTTCAGGGTAATTCAGAGGGACTCACATTTAAGTAGGATGCGTTCAGGGCAATTCAATGCAGATCGGAAAGTGATTAGTGATTTGGTCTCTACTAAGAGGTATAGGGACGAGGTCATCAAGTAAATTAAGCACGTACAGATAACACTGCACAGCAAGGAAATCTTTTGAACAAGGTAATAATTTCTGCTTTAGTCAAAAGTATATATATAGCCCGGAAGTTGATATTACCATTATGGGAAAGGCTAGGTGTTTTAATCAACCAACTACCATTTGGGATAATAACATTGAGTGTATTCAAAATATTGTTAATGAAACTGTAAGTGACCAAGAAAGGTTTTATGATCTTTATTACTCACAAAAAACATATAAAACGGGCAGCTGGTTTTGGTGACGCACTAACATGTAGGTTTTATTGGTGAGGCCTTTTGGTACAGATGCATCTACAAAGATTATGTGATTTTATCAAAAATAATAGATACATTATGTGAAACACATACTTTGCAAATTGAAACCAGCATGACCCATGCAGGGTGTACACAATACAACAAAAATCTAAAATGGCATAACTCATTTGTTATTACTACTAGGTTGTAGTTAAAGAGTTTGTAGTACCATTAACACAACACTATCAGTTTTAAAAGCACATAAACAAAGCACCTACATTTTGCAAAAAGATACATAGTTCCCTTTTTGTGCAGTTCCCTCTTTACAGCTTTTAAATATAAATATTTCATGTTTGCACAATACTGTGAAGTCAGAGAGGGGGATGCTTTCCTAGGTCCAGTTATATCCTTCTTATATATCACTATGAACTGTACAACCAAAATTAGTTTTGTGCGCACAAATTGTTTCAATTTACATGGACAGTTATTTTACTTGACTCAAATGATCTTTTTCGCCGTTTATAATTTAGAAACTCACATAGAAAAACAATGTTGTCTCAAATGAAGTATATATTTAAATATATCAGCAGAAATCTTTCTCGTAGAGTCAAGGTTAAAGGTCACACGAAGGTCGCACTATGATGTTGAACATCTATAGCACCGAGCCAATGTCCTCATCTAATATCAAGTTCCTACACCTTACAGTTTCTGAGATACAGTTTGGACAAGATATTTCCCGATGCCCATCCCACTGCCCAGCTAGACAACAGGGGTTAAAATGATAGCTGCACAGTCTTTAAAGGCTGTTGGATAAAATGATAAAATATCATTCAGTTGCAGGTAGTTGGGGTGACCTAGATATAGTGTACAATAATTAAAAATACTTCCACATGGGTAACCATTAAAAATAACAAATGCGACAGTTATGTAAAGTTAACTGACATGAGACAGGTTTGATGCATTAAATACAAAACACATTATAAGGAAGCATAATACTGCTTCTAACAGTATTAGTTTAGCAACAGTAGAGACTATTAGAATGATCAATATACAACTAGCTATATAGAGAGAGTATCTTAATGTAAGTCTATTAAACGAATAAATTCTTTAAAATGTCAACCACTCTAGCTTTCAACAAGCAAGAAGTTTTCTTATTGGGGGTGTTCCACGGGAACAGACCCAGTAACCAACTCTATGTCCTTAATGCCGGTTGCAAAAGTCGTGGAATCGGGGATGAAAACCAGAAAAAAGAGTGCAAAAATGATAGGTTGGTTACATATTCTCAGCAGTTGGTAGACCATACTGGCTTGTCTTGAACAAGATCCCAACTGGACTTGGGATCGGGGTAATTTTCTTCACGACAAGATGGGAAACTACCAGGACAAGCCTTAAACCCCTAACCGACAAGCTGTAGCAACTGACAGGACTGGAGACACACCACGTCTGAATCAGGATCCAGAATCGGAATCTAACAAAAACTATATAAACCCCCTCTGGCTCAGAAAAAAAACATCATTTGTCACTGCAAAGATGACAGTCGCACATCACAGCGACTTCCTACATCAGCATAGGGTACTTTTATTCTTTATTAAGTTTAATATTTTGATTTGTATTTGCAAAAGAGAGAATGACACATTTGAACCCAGCACCATAATCTGCCCTACAGCCACTACCACAGTCTCAGTCCCAGCCAGCCACCATGAAAAGAAGAAAGCCACAAAAGTGGGTCATGCCCTGGATCCTCAAGGGATGCTACATCAACATACAGACGTCCCAGGATACCAGAATTTTCTCAGGATGTCAAACGCCTTTTTTGACCTCACCAATGAATGCATTCACCTTGGCCTCAAAAAGTCAGCCATCAATTTCAGGAATCCACTGGAAGTTGGATTTAAACTGGCCATAACCCTGAGACACCTTGCCACTGGAGAGACCTACACCTCCCTGCAGTACCACTGGTTCTTTGGCCACACCGCCACCTGCAAATTCGTCAGCCATGTCTGCTGAGCCATCCTTGCTGAATTCCAGAACGAATATTTGCACTGTCCTTATAGCCCTGCTGAGTAGAAAAGGGTGGAGGAGAAGTTCAGAACCAGATGGAATGTCCCACATTTTGTAGGTGCCATAGATGGGAAGCATATCGCCATCAAGAAACCAAAGAAAACAGGTAATGACTATAACTACATGGGCTTGTTTACCATAGTTCTCCTGGCCTTGGTGGATGCAAAATACAGATTCCTGTTGATAGACTGTGGGACAAGAGGTTCCTGCTCTGATACACAGATTTTCAACAGAAATGATTTGAGGGAGAAGATCGAGGATGGCAGCTTGGGGCTTCTGGCACCTAAACCCCTGGAGGAGAAAGGGCCAGACTTATGGTACTTTTTGCTTTGTAAAGATGTCTTTACCTTGATGCCCTGGAGCCGAATACAACTGACAAGGGAAGAAAGAATAGGCTACAGGGTTTCCAGGGGCAGAAAGGTGGTGGAAAACGCCTTTAGAATCTTAGTTGGCCACTTCAGGGTACTACTGGGCAACATGGAGCAAAGGCCAAGGGTTGTCAGAGACATTGTTGCACAACATGCTGAAGACACAACAGGGCAGGGCAGACAGGCACCAAACCCAGGAAATGATGTAGCTTGTCCTGTATCCAAGTCTGACATTCCATGATCTCCTTCGGGGCCTGTCCAGACTTCCATCGCATCAGCTTCACACAATGTGTCTATTGCAAGTCAATCCAGGCCTTGCACACCTTAACAGACCGCTTGTAACTCTTAGAATCAGCTCCCATAGAAACTTCTTCCTTGCGTTGTCCTTCACAGAGTCCACAATAGCTTCCTCATCAGAATCAGTGACATATACATTGGTCATATATGCCCCTTCTTGTATTGTGACTGTAATGCTGCCTCCTCTCCCCCAGCAGCCTCTGTTTCAGTGTCACTACTTTCTCTCCTGGGCCTTTTTTCTGGATGTCCCCCCCCTTGAGAGTGTGATTCATCTACTCTTGCCTCCTCCATCCTTGCCCCCTCCTCCCTCTGTTGCTATTGTTGTGCCTCGTCTGTTTCTCTGACCTCCCTCTCCTTCCTCCTCCACTGGATATCTGCCGCTGTGTCCCCCAGCTCACATTCAGGAACACTGTTAGTGGAAACTTCTATCTTTCTCACTCTTCCGCCTTTCTTAGGACCCATTGTCAAATAATAAACAGCAGTGTTTTTTGCAAAAAAAACCACTAAATCTTAAAGTCAGCCAACTTCAACTCAAAATTGCCCCAGATAATTGTGAAAAAACCCAAACTCCTATTCTTGAAAACACTGACAGATGTAATCCGTCAATCACCATATTCCAAATGATGCACAGCAAAAGCAGAATCACATTGTCTAGTCGCAGATTTTATCAGCAGACAAGCCGTGGGGCATAAAAATGAGTACGGCTTGTCCTACACAGTTCCACGGCATGTCTGTTGTGTAACCGGCTGGGGTCTTTTTGTTTATGGCTTGTCTGTAAGTGTTCCCGGTTTGTCCTACTGAGGTGTTACTGACCCTACAGCTGAAGACTTGGAGATTTCCCGTCTTGATCGGTAGTGTCCAAGTCAGGTCTGTTATGTTTATGACAGGCCGGTTTGCTTTCAAGTACGGTCAGTTAGTGTAGCAGGCCTGTCTGGAGGTGGAGTCCTGGTACTGGAGCAGGACAGGATGGAAAGTTCTTCAGAACAAGACCGTAACAGTGTAGGACAAGACAGGAAGTGTAAAGGACAAGCTGTATAGATCCACAACAGGATGGTTTCCAGGTGGACAGAGCCAGGTAGACAGTCCAGATGTAGGTTGTGGGTTGTGAGTTGTGGATCTCTATCGAGCATATTTTGCTAATCCAAGACATCAAGCCGGGAAACTAGAACCAACCATAACTGACTCAGTAAACATTGTTCCCAACCCTCAAAAAATACCTAGTTACCGACAGGTCAGCTCCAGTGCAATACCCCCATATAAAATCCACAGCATCTGCTAATGACACACTACATCCATTTTGACATGTAGCCTAACATAGGATATCATTTGCTCATTTCCCTTGCTATACCCTTGTGAGACTAAGTCATAAACCTCCAACTACAGGTTTGTTGCCAATGGTCATGTTTTGACATAGAAAACATACAGAAAAAATATAGAAAAGATACTCTAAATATACAGTCACATTACAGCATATAACTTCAGTGGAGACAAAGAAACGGACAGAATGACACAGAAGTTGGAGGAAAGCCAACCAAATAGCTACAGAAATGACATGGTATTTTGCAGTTACCCTACAGAATTTTTGTACCACCCTTGATGGAAATTTTAATGTCAACGGAGGCATAAGTAAATCTAATAATAGAAATAAATAGAAAATTCCGCCTAGAGCACACAGAGAGGGTATAACTCTGCTGAGGTAAGAAATAATAAGTAAAAAGGAAAATCTGATTTTTTTTTTACTTTTGTATCCAGATGGTGATTCAGCTCATTCCCAGAATGTAATTAGATATAAGTTGGACCAAAACCCATCTTCTGATTTTTTTATTTCCAATCAGTAGTATTTGTGTAATTCTACTTGCAAACAAACAAACAAACAACAGTCCTGAAAATAATACTTCATTGGCGGAGCTAGGAAAGAAACAGGCAACACCACTTGTAGTGTGACTTGAGCATTCATGAGATATAACATCCATTCTGACATGTAGTCTCTGCTGGGATGACATAGATAGCTGGAGTTATAAAACAGGGCGTCAGTTGCCTCATTAGATTCAGTTCACAACCAGGCAGGGTCATGGATAAATCTGTGGGCAATTTACTGTCTCACTGTAGAGAGTGTGCCTCGTGAATTTTTGCCCTGAAAGGGAGAATGTGTTTCTGACCGACGAAGCTGGACTTACTTCAAGGATACACTGAGTCATGGATAAACAATATATAGCATTCAAGGATTTTTCGAGGAGTTGTGAATGGTAATGAATTTATGTATGTATTAGCTGTAGGAGAAGTGCCAAGAAATTGAATAATAATCAGTCAAAGCCTAATGGAGAGGATGAGCAATTTAAATAAGCCTCCTTTGTCTAAGTTTATTCACAGGCTTAAACTGTTAAAAAGAACAGAAAAATTTTAGTTTAATTTGAGGTTTAAAATTAAAATTTAGGAGATATATATAACAATTGTTTGGGTACCTCTTTATGTATTTATTTACTCATAAACCTTGTATTCCATTTTAAGATACACGTAGTATAAAATGTGTAACTGCAAGAAAACAAAGCCAACCAGTATCTCCGAAGATGTTTACACCGAAAATTTGTAGAACTTAGTCATGATAAATTGAAATTCTATTCATATGAACAGTATCTTCTGGTTCTGACAGAATCCAGATTTTATTTAAAATAAAATCCTATTTTTGTCAATAGGTGTGACACTAACAGCAGCTTAAATAAATTTATTGTCATATTTTGTGTAACACTTGATTGAAATTGTTAAGATTTATAACTGGCTTTAAAAGACATATTTTTTTCCTTTGTGTTTGTAATAGTAGTTGAAGTGTTGAATGTGACATTTGTACTTTGTTATAGGTTTTTCAGGCATTACAAGTTTAGGCTTATGATAAGTGAGAGTTGTAAACAAATAACAAGGGTTAACAGGGTTAAGAGATAGTTGTAAACGTATGATATTTTTTCATGTTTTATTGTGCATAATTTATGACAGACAATCCACATAAAATGGCCAAGATTTGTAGCAAAATATAACTTATTAACAGAAATATAAAACAAAGCCAGCTGTAGTAGCTGATCAGTGATTAGGTTTTTGATTACTTCAGCAATAACAAAAAATTACTTGGGAACAAAGATATTTACGTCACTTTATTGTGCTTTAGTGAACGTTAGTTTAAAATTAGAATACATTAGCAATTTAATATTGTTAAAAGTATGCAGTTATTTGAACTTAAATTTTGTCTATATGTGCGTAAGACGGATGTTTCTTTATTTATATCAGACTGTATGTACATATGAAATAGTGTGTGAGGGAATACCGTGGCAGATCCTACAACCAGAAATCGGTGAAAAATCTGGCCAAAATGTGGTTACAGATCATGGTTCAAGAGGACTGAGGCAGAAGTAGACCCTAGATCCTAGATAGAAAATAAGACCCCAGTTTGATTAATAATTTAGATTTATGAATCAGATATTGCCTAAAAAATCCCTTAAAATTTTCTGAAGTCTGCATCCAGATCCTGGTCATCTTTAATAAGACCCAAACCACAGGTTGACACCATCTTGTGTGAAACAATATTATGTGACCTTGATACGTGTACAGTTTTTCCAAGTTAGGTTAAGGACAAACAAACAGACAAGCGAACTGATGTGATTACCATAATCTTTGGAGAGGGGGTGAGATTACTTTGCCATTTCTGCATAAATCGTAATGCAACACGGGGAATAGATACTCTGTTAATATTCTATTGATAATAATGGATTTTATAGGTGACATATTTTAACAAATATTCATGGGGTAATGATAACGCAGCAGTAACCTCTAGCCCGGCCCAAACTCAACTGGGAAAGCTTGTAGTTGCTTGCCATTGGTCAGCCGTTTTCCGTACTCAACCATAACCAACTGTTTTTACTGATTCCCTCTGTCCTTCGAACTGCCCGTAATAATATAACTAATAATAAGGTACTAGGTGTGGTATTAAACAACAAATAAATACACATATTCACAAAAAGTAGCACCAAAATTTTTTAAATGTTACTTTACCCTCCATTATATAGCATTTACATTAAATATACTTCTCGTTGGCTAATAAATATACAGAAAATATTCGCGCATCTTTAAAAGTGTTTTCAGAAGCCTTCATAAATTCAAATTGTACATGTGATGTGTAGTTTGTTGTTAAAACTCCATTCATAATAATGCAATAATGATTACACAAAGAGTTATACAATTGTGATGTGTCATTTTTTTCAGATTAACAAGGAAGAAACAAGAAGAATAAGGAGATTCCCAACCTGCTGAGACCTCAATTGTTGAATTAGTTTTCAAGTGGAGTAAGTAAGCTACTGCCCAAAAAATATTAGAAGAAATGTTTCACGCAGCACCATGAAAATGGACGAAAGCTGCTTAGTTAGGTAATTACTATGATTCTGAAATAAGTGTAATAATTCTAACACAATAAAATAATTTATACACCAATAAAATAACCTGGATTCAGCAGTTTAATCTAGATAACAGATACATAGAAACTGGTGGACACAACACATTAATTGACATGTACAAATAAAAAAACTCTAATATTTTATTTTTATTAAAATCACAGCTGAAATGTGTCGATTACGATTGCTAAAAGTTTGCATGAATGTATGTTTTTTAATTTTATAATTTTGATTTAGAATTGGACTAAAACATTCAAGAAAAGTGTGTGTATGTGGTAAAATGTGTGATCATTTAAGTGTTATACTTAAAAATTTGAAGAAAACAATTTAATTTAAGGAACAAAGAAAATATATTTTAATTTAAAAAAATCCTTTTGGCTTTACGCAGACGGTTCACAAGTAATATAAATTTACTCAGACAGTACATAATGGGTGGTTGTTAAGAATCAGAAGAGTGAACTTAAACTTTTTCAATTTCATTTGACATTTCAACATATTCAATGAAAATGACATCAAATCTCAACCTGGTCTAATTATTTCAGATCATGAGCAAAGAAATGAAACTGTCTCCACACTTAAACCTTTAATAAACACACACCCGTTAAGGTTATAATTGTAAAAGATGCTGCACTTAATAGGAAATTGCAACAAAAAAATCTGAAAAAATATATTCTCTGAGCTAAAGTGGATTTTCACTAGTGGATGATTGTAGCATGTGTGAAATATAAACAACTCCATAAACAACAATCAACACGGCGGATAAACATATGCAGAGCTGGCCTTTTGAAACTCACCACTGCTAAGTAGATTCCCTTTGATGTATTGGCAGAAAGATTTAATTACTGCCTCCTCCTGCCTCTGGCTGATGTAGAGGATGTTAAAAGAAGACCTGGAGTGGTGTTACGTTTTAAAGATTTATTATTGCTTCAGGAACTTACATATAATCTGGATAATTTTAAACTTCATTCTGGATGCCCTTGACCTAGTTTCAGGGACTGATAGGAGCAGTGTCTGTTTGGGATAAACATGAAAAAGGGAGTAACAGTGTGGGTGTTTCATGTCTGCAAATGAAATGTTTCAACAGAAACTGTTGTTATTGGTGCTATCTGCTGGGTAACTGATGGATAGCTAAACTGTTTTGAGTTTAACATATAGTGGATATGTAAAATCTTGAAACTGAAGAAGAAAAGTAATTTTATGTTATGAAACATCACATATAAACTACATCTTATCAACTGCATCACAATACAGTGATAGTTATTGAGGTGTATAAAATAACATTTAATGTTACAGGATTAATAATATTCAAAATGGAAACCCTAAGCCTTCTATTAGACTGTCGCCTTAGCTCAAATGGGACGTCTGTTGGGAATACTACTTGGAAGGTATGTGATACACTGAATATAAATGCCACTGGAAGCAATGGCCTAAGTATTAATGGCAGCACTTATGTGAATGGCTCAATGGAATTCAACCCAGGGAATGACACAGAAACTGCCCAATTCTTCAGCCATTATTATGCCAAAGACAGGTTTATAATGGAATGTTCTCTGGCCATAATAGCCTTCCTGATAAACACGGTTAGCTTTGGAACAAATAATCTCAAAGAGCATCAACATTATGCCTATTATGCTCTGTTCAGAAATCTTACTATGGCCAACTCTATGTTTTGTTTGACTTTATTTCTGTCCAATAACATGCTATTGTTGATTCACGTGACTAAGATCAGGGCAAACATGTGTCACATGATTTCTTCTATGACCTTTGCTCTAATTGGGAACACTCTCTTTGGATTGATGTCTACTATGACCTTGTTAGGATTTAGCCTTGTACATTATTTAGCTGTGTGTCACCCATTGACCTACCCTCTCAGGATTAATCAAGTGTCTATTAAGACAACCATTGGATTGACGTGGGTTTCCTTGATAACAATGGCTGCCATTCCCACAGTTATGATCCTCATCAAAATATCAACCTCTTCTACATGTTCCATATCTACATACATCGAAATTGCAGACCTTTCGCGTTACTATGCGACAGTTTCTGTGGGCATTCTGCAACTCGTCGTCATCCTAATAATTGCCTTCTGTGTCCGGATACACCTTGAAATCAGGAGACTCCAGTCCAGATTGTCTCAATACCGATGGATGGATGAAATGGAATTAGAGAAGAAGACATTCAGATCCATCTTGCTGCTTGTCTGTACCTTAATCATCTTCTTTGTTCCTTTCAATGTTATGTATGTGGTTTCCTTAAACCAAGGTACAGAAGTCATGATGAACAACAAATTTGTGGTCTATTACATGACCCTGTCTCTCTACCTCAAGTTCATCCTTGATCCAGTGTTGTACAGGAAGACCCTGATTGACATTCAAGCCAGTTTAAAGGCTTTCTGTTTACTGTGCATGTGTTGTTTCTGTTGTGACTGCCGAAAAAGGAGAAAGGAAAGACTTGCTTATAAAAATGGTATTGTTTTCATGCATAAATTGCCCAATGACCCTGTGAACAACAGGACAAGAGGACTTGCTGCATTGTAGATACTGAAATTCCAAGTTTTTAGTTGTTCAAGTGTACAAGTTCAATACAAATAACGACCCTGTGAACAACAGGACAATAGGACTTGCTGCATTGTAGATACTGAAATTCCAAGTCTTTAGTTGTTCAAGTGTACAAGTTCAATACAAGTAACTTAAGGACTCCAGTCATGATACACCTAATTTTTCCATAAAAATAGTGTTACTTGATCCTTATTTAAGATAAGTAATATGAGTCTGCGAATATTTATTGGGGTTTGGTGCTGTGAGTTATCTTTATGTACCATGGCTGTGATGAATGGATTGTTTGGGATAACTTTCTTTCCTACATCTTGTCTTTTGGTTGTAATGAAAAGTGAGTTTCATTGGAAATGTCACTTTGTGAAACCTGTCCAAAACAACTGGTTGTGAGGTTTTGCTGTCTATCAGTTTGCCTTTTGCAAAAATGAAAAAGATGGCTTTACATCCATTCACCACCTATGGTCATATCCTGACAATTCATTGGTGCATCCCACATATTGTCATGATCTGGTTTCTGACCCACAATCAGATTAAAATCCAAGTGGTTATATACCAAGCCACTTTGTCTCTGATGCCTCCAGCATTTTATTTGATCTTTACCGTGTATGTTGCCCACAGATATGTGGCATTGATTATAATATTTATGGGAATCGTTAATTATATAATGATTTTTATATTATTCATTATCACAAGGTGAGTGTAGAGTAGACATAATATGGAAGTGCAGAAATTATGCACAGAACTAAATCTGTGTATCTTTGGAGGTTATTTGGCTGAGTTGCTGTGTTCCCTTGTGAGGTGCAGAAAATTTTGTTTTGTAAATTACTGCAAAAACTTCCCTTTTAAATAATGTGATACAAAGGTTGGCAGGTAAAAATAACAAAAGTATAGATATGTAATTCATAGCATAAAGGCAAGAGTATAAAGGCAAATTTAATTGACTAAAAATGCAAGTCAAAAAAATTTGTTAATAAAGTAAAATAAAAAAGTGAACTTTAAAGGTCATTAAAGGTCAAGTTATGACCTTTAAAGTCAAATATAGATCAAATGAATCTGTCTCAATATGATATGAAAAAGACAAGTAATTCGACTGTATACCTATTGTCTTAGCACAAACATGAGACTTGAAAACAAGTAATCATGACGTGATCTGTAGAATAAATTATTTAACTGGAAACCACAGCACCGAGCTTGTCATATAAGATCCGATACCTTTTAGATTAGAACATAAAAATGATGAAATTTGTAATTTTACATAGACTTTCATTGGAATAAGGAAAGAAAATGAAAACAAGAGCTATAAATTGCATTGATGTATTTGGGTTACAAATTGTAACTTTAAGCGAATCTATTTCTCAAAAGAAATCATTCCCAAAGGAAACTATCTCTTCAGCGACCATTGTGTCTATGGCCCATGTTTAATGTAGGTCAGAATAGATATTATATACCTTTTATATTGATGTATATTTGCATGAGTATATAACCAGTCTGCATATATTAATGGAACAGTAGACCATGGTTAATTCCTAGAATTCCTTGCAGTTTCTGCGAGGACTTATGTTTAGTGGAACACATACCCATGTAAAAATCTGGGTCATATTCCAATTACTATTTGATGGGATGGCAGAAAGCAGTGGACCATAGTTAGCCAAGATTCTGCACTGAAGCCGCCAAGCATTGGCGAGCAATGATCCACTTTAGCACATTGGGTAAGATAGGGAGTCAAAAGCAGGGCTTAAGAGCTGGGTGTTTCCTATTTAAATTAATGGAACTGCTTTCATATACATTTACAGGTTCCAAAGTGGTGCAGTGTTTACACACTCGCCTATCACCTCTGAGATCAGAGTTCGAATTCCGGCATGATCTCGTGTGGGAAAGCCAGTACATGTTCGTCGTTGGTTTATGGTATATAACCTTAACTGTATGTACTGGTTTCCTCTGCCCCTCCGCCTACCAGTCACAATATGACTGATAAGGTAAAAATTAGTTTGAAAAATAAAAATTAATATATATATATATATAAAATATATAAAAATATATATGTAAAACACATTTCTGAAGAATAAATGGTGATATCAATAATAAAATTCTGGTTGTTTAATGAATTTGTTACTCGGTCGTTTTTCTCTTTTCCCCAAACAGTTGTTTTGATAGCTGTGTTTTCTAGGTCATCGATTAGTTTTTCACCCACATGGATTCTGTGGATGTTATGGTGATGTACAATTATGGAAGACCATAACTGCACTTCAGGAAGTCATTAATGTCAGGAGAGAGAATATATTCAAAGTTTGCACTGGCTTCTTGTTTGGTTTAATGAGCGAGTATATCTGTCATTTTATTTCACATCATGTTTTTGTGCCGCCATTATTGATAGTATCTTACCCTGTTGTAAAAAACAAGACCTTACGACATGGAAGTAGCATTAGCCATATGACTGCGTGCCAACTTTAGTATATGCATAATTGTCAGTAGATGATTTGGTGGATTTCAAAGCAAGTGTTGACGAGTGCAGTAATATTTTTAAGCATAGATAATTTCACCATATAGAAGTTGCTGTGTCCGTTTCACTGATAATATACTCACCTGTTGTAAAAAAATATTATTTTAACCTGAAAGGACATTAGATTACATTTAGTAAAGACAATTTCCAACATTAGATTACATTTAGTGAAGACAATTCCAACATTTGCTTTATTTTGAGCCAATAATTAGTAGAACATCTAATTTTTCAATCAACCTGAGATGGAATGTTGTGAAACCCACCTACACATTTTAACTATAGGTTTGACTATAGAAGAATATCATAACCGGGAGGAGCAATGGCCATGGTTTGATGCAGAAAATATACTGTAATGATACAGAAAAGCTACAGTAATCCTATGGCAAACCTAGAATTTGGATATAGACAGAGGACACATACAGAATGAGACAGAATGAGGAGGAAAGGCAACGGAAGAACTGCAGATACGAGAGAACACTGCAATTACAGGCAGTTATACCTAGGTTACAGCTTTCAGTGTTTGGGTCAAAAGGTACAAAAATGGGCTAGTCTAGCTTCAGTTGTATATGCATCTGCTTCTTGTTCTTGCAGGATGCATTCTGTGTGATTCGGTGGGATTGCATTTGGGTTTGGCGGGTATGGGATAATTTGTCACAACTTATAAACGGAATTGCATGCGGAGACCACCTTTTTGAAATATTTGAAATAGCTGCTAAATCCTCTCATCAGCTATATCAAAATATACACACTCAAATTGTTAAAAGGGGAAATGGGTGGACAAGGCAGCTGGTTCTTCCCTGGAGGAGGAGAAAAATAAATAAATACAAATAAAATTGCATGGAAAATTGTAACTAAGGCAATAGGGAAGGTTACCTTGATACCACCTTTCGTAGGCAGAAAGTTGAACACGTGTGGGTGGTCATGGAGTGCAGAGAATGCCAGAGTATGCAAGTTTCACTGACAGAATTCTGGCAGGACATGGGAGGATTAGAGATTATACAAAAAATCTATAAACCTAGGCAAATATCCCCTACGGTGTTACTGAGGCATTTGCAATCACTTTCACTGCATCTACAGATGCTTACTGGCAGGAATGTTTTAGCCATCGATTCTTACTTTATTGAACTGATGTATATTTAACCATTACCTTACCTGTGAAGTCATTTTTTAAAATATTTTTATCTAGATAATATTAACACATTTTGTGACATACAGTTAACTACAATGTACATATGTCAAAAAATGACCCCGTTCTGTTCCTGGATACTGATATTGCTTGACAATTTGGATTATGTTGGGCCTTAGAGTCCTTTTGTAAGGATTAATTTAAGCGCTATAAAAGTCCAATAAGAATTAGTATTTCCAGCATTTGCATTATAATGAACCGATTTTTGGAAAAAAAACATCCTGGTAACTGTTGGTGATTGCACCAACATCAATATTGTGGCCACTGATGACATGTTGGATTCAAAAGTATAGGTGGCCAGGTTTACCTGTTAAGATGAAGATTGATAATATGATCATTTCTACAGACACACATAATTATTAAATGATAATTCAATGAACATTTGAGCAGTTGTTGGCGAGTATGCCTGCAGACATTGGCTATTGATTGTAACATGATGTATTGGAAATTGGTTTAGACATTTAATTGCCTCGAAAGACAAAGAGGTTTATCATATCAAACGGTTAACTATGATTTATATTATAATGGATTGGAAGAATATTTAGCCATTTCATTGCCTTGTCAACATGTGCATCATATGGAGCAATCAATGTTCAATGAACATTTAGGCAATTCATTTAAATGTCCCACAAATATATTTCGATAAAGATATTTTAACCATAACATTAGTTTGGAAGTCCATTGCCTCCACCAATGAGGTATTCTTTTACGTTTGTTTGTTTCTATGTTTACTGGTTTGTTAGCAGGATTATGCAAATACTACTCATTGGAACGTCATTAAAAATCAGGAGGTGGGTCTTGGTCCAATGTAGATCCCATTAAATTTAGAGTGTGATCTGGATCACCATATGGATACAACAAAAAACGTATTTTTGCATTTACGTATTACTATTTGCCTTGGCGGACGAGTGCTCTTGTTTACATTATTATCCAGAAAAAAGTGCTAATTGACATTTTCAATATTTGTGCAATGAAGAAGCAGACGCTTTGGATATTTCAGCAAATGATGCTTCTACACGTCCAAATGTTCAGAAAAAAACAGGATTGACCACACCTGATAGGATCAATTTCTAGTTCATTACACAAATTGTATTGGACTATATTGACCATGACAAAGATAAAAATACTGGAAAAATCAATTCATGGGAGGAGCATTCGTGGGAAAAAATGGGGGTATAGACACCAATTAATACATCATGCCATGAAAAAAATGTGATTTGATTCTACGCTAAGACACTCTCGGAGGCCTAGTGGTTATTAAGCACTTTGTTCGCAGACAGGAGTTCTTGGGTCCAAAGCCAGTTCATTGCCATACAGATACATCGACAATAGAGAAAACTCCCTGAAAAAGAGAAAGAAAAGTATATATCACAAATGAATATGTCAATACCATACGGCTACTATTTTGTTTTGTTTTTATCCCCCACCATTATAATAAGTAAAATAAGTACACATTTAAAAGTAGAATGCAGAAAAAGGCTGTGCCATGTATTGGGACAGCAGTGAATATTCAAACTGCAAAATTTTAACTTGAGATTTATCTGTCATTTTACATGAATTTTAGGATGACATTACGGAGGGATACAAATTAATTAACAAAAGTTCTGCATTTTAAATAACAGGGAGCAACAGACAAATTTGTCACTTATACTCCGTTCACCAGTTTTCAGCAAGGCACCTAATACACCCACCTTGCCAAAAAGGGTCTCCAAATTTTAACTCTGTGTGTCATTCAGTTTTCCAAGTGAGGTCAAGTAAATGTCAAAACTCAGATGTAAAGACGTGGCAGGTATAATGGTTGTAGTTTGTAGATAAACAGTATCATTGTAGTGATCTTGACCTTTAAAATCATGTCAGAGCATATCTCGGGAAGGTATAGAAAGTTGATACCTAGCAGGGACATTGGATGGCGGGTGTAAGTATGCAGCATCATGGTATCACATTATTTTGACTTTGCCCCAGTAACCCAGATCTTCATATTTGTCTGCGCCATAGTTTCAAATCCATTGGGTGCAGAAAGTTGAGACTGTGTAGGGCATTTGATGTGGTGTAGGAGGGGTACTTTATGGTGTGACTTTGGTTTGATGTTTATCCTTGTTGTAGTGATCCTGACCATTAGAACTTTATTTTGGCTGTATCTAAAAACTGTGAAAGTGTAAGAAGTTAAGACTTGTCAAGGATATTGGTATGGTCGTGTTTGTGTGCAATGTCATGACATTTAGTTATGTCCCCTCCCAAGCTGTATTATAATATACAGACAAGAAGGATGAAGGAAGGCAGGATAGCTTTATGGGTCGCCTTGTTTCTAAAACTGCACCATCCACATACAAGGTCCAATTATAGAATAATACGGACAACTAAAAACGCGAGTTGTTATTGAAATTAAAATTAAAATACAAATTAAAATACTAGTTGTTAGGACTGCACGGAACACTGTATGAGCTATAAAGAATATGCAACAGATAAATGTCTGTTTGAACAGTCATGGTGATATAGAAAACCATCAAAATTTACGGCTTGTTATCATGAGGCACATTTGAACCCATGACCAAACAAGTGACACTGAACTAATTATTTTTAACGTTTTATTTCCTTTTGTCAAAATATGATACATAATGTTGCAGGCGCATGATTATACACCTAAAGTCTCTTCAGCATGATGTGACCTATATGTCAGATAGCAACAAGAGCACTCGGAGAGTGCATACCTTTCCCAAGGCATATATATGATTTTGAAAACAGTTCAATATTGCGTGAATAGAAAAATCTGGATCTTTGACATGTTTTATATCCAGGCGGTGATCAAGCACACTCTCAAAAACCTTAACGGGATCTAATTCGGACCAAGACCAAACTTCCCTTTTACTGAAGATCCGGCCAGTAGTTATTTGCGTAATCCTACTGACAAACAAACAGACAAATATGTGCTCATGAATTTAATACCTCCTTTGCGGAGGTATCAAGCACTATTCAATAGGAGAACTGCTGGAATGACATATACAAAGTATATAATTTTATTTATTTATTTATTTGGGGTTTTACATCGCTTTCAATACTGTACAGGTCATATCACGATGGGTAGTTGGAAGGGCAGAGGAAACCAGTACATACAGTTTGTCAGGGTTCTGTACTGTAAAAACTGATGACCAACGGCAAGCAACTACCAGCTTTCCCACTTGAGGCCGTGCCGGGAACCGAACGCCGGCCTCAGGGGTGGGAGGCAAGAGTGTTACCACTCTGCCACCGTGGCGCCCTACAAAGTATATAAGCTTATGACACCATCACATACGAAGGAAATGTATCCCTGTTTGTATTTTCCACTATATCTACAAATTATATCCTTGAGTGGAATATAAAAACCAAGACATTTGTACATGTTAAAATATTTTTTTTTTCGTATCCCGCTTTTGCGAGAGAATTTTTTAGAAAATGGGAAATTTAAAAACTTATACATTTTTACAGCATATGTTAGTACACAAGACCTTTTTTATAACTACAGCAAATGGAAAAGGTGTGTATAACTTGTTGTCAATGATATACACAAATGTGATTCAACTGTAGGAATGCCTAATGGCCAAGGCCAAATAACCCCCACTGGGAATGCTGTGATGGTCACTCAGTCCAAAAGTGTAAATGTTTGATGGGGTAGCTAATGCAAAGAGATTTGCAGGGCGCCTAAATAAATCTTTTGTTACTGCCAACAAAGTTAACCTCGCACTGCTTAATAATTAAATCAATTGGTTTGTGACTTCCTTTTGTATAACTTGGCATGCCCATAAGGATCTCGACATAAAAAGCCTATTTGTCAGAGGAAATTCAAAGCAAAAGATAACAAAAATACCAGGGGCCTTTGTCTGACCCCAGTGTCTTTGGCTTATCCCTGGTACTAAATCTTGGTTGTTTGACTCAGGTATGTATCAGTCAAATATGGTTTTTCACATATATTGACTTAAACCAAGAATTGTCCAAGGAATCTACTATAAGGTCACAGTTGTATGGTAAATCTGGCCCAAGGTGAAATGAATATTTTGTGAGAAAAACACAGACTCCCCCAAAAAATGGCACATAACCATAAAAAACATTTTATAATGTTAAAATATTTTGGGTTAATATATTATCATCACAGATGTCTGTATGTTGTGCATTATGTCAACAATATCACTGACAAGTATTTTAAGGCATGGTGCAGTTGTTTAAGTAGAAATGATGTATCTACACTGGTAAAATGAAAAGAACTATCCCGGAAGATTTCTTCTCAATGACACTGCTTTTAGAAGAATTCCCAGAAGATTTTTCCTCAGTGACAATGCTGCATTTATGCAAGCTAGATTTCTTCTCAATGACAATGCCTTATTTATACAAGCTAACACTATGTAGGATTTCAGAATAAACAGACAGAAATAAAAAGCTAGATTCCTTGAAGTCTAATACAATGAGCAAACCCTGCCCAAACTACTGACCACATTCTTGCTTGAACTTATAATTCCCCCCCCCCCCCCCCCCCCACTGCTGTGAATAGTTTGACACTGGCTTGTAAAGATCTCTTTTCCATGTAATGATAGATGCCCAGTGGTAGAATGATGACCAAATTTTGCATTCAATCATCCCTGTGGTCCTGGGCTGTTTATGGGCCTTGCACGATGTGCCCTTAGCTGTTAGAGGGTACATAAAAACCCATTTTAGATATCTTTATGTCATGCTCATGTAAGTATGCCAGAAAATCTTTCTGTGGCCTGTCTATTCTGAAAATAATGATTAGAAAATATGTTAAAGAAAACTAATTCTTTTGTGGTTTTACAATTATAAAAAACATGTATATTCGAACATTGAAAATGATTCATTATTAAGATTTTGCAAGGGGTTTTATATATTCATTAGAGTTCAGAATGTCTTATGTTGCATTGTCTTGAGGCTGAATAGATTCAGTCACGTGACACCGTTCTTGAACTTCACAGGTTGCCTATTGAGTACCACATGCTATGCAAATACAACCACATCATACAAAATTATCACGCTGTAGCAATCTTTGTATCATTCATCAGATATTAAACCTAGTGACCTCACACAGGGCAACATTTCTATCTCCTGCAAAAAGACTCAAAAACATGCATTGGGGTGACAACTTTGCTTTAGCTGCTCCTCCTGAATTAGACTAGACTTAACCTCAAGTCATCGGAATCCAGGCTAGCCTCATTGGGTTTGAAAGACAGTTAAGGCCCTAACTATTCAGATTGTCCTATCTCTGTCCACAGTGTTCTCTCTCTGGACATAAACTCTGAGACAGGCTCTTTTTGGTAACTAGATTTTCTTTTCTTGCACATCAGCACCTGAGACCAGAGAGGATGACTACATCTATTTGGTGTTTTACAAATACTTTCATATATGCACATACTTCAGACTTTAACTACAGATAAAGTGTGGATATATTTAACAGACACGAATATAATTTTTATTATATTTTTTGCATTTTGATCTCTTTGTTTATCACAAGAGGAATATTTGGTGTGAGAATAATGATCATATAAATGAAAGTGAAGGTGGAACACACTGCTTCGAGACATGGTCAAAGTTAGGGTCATATGTCCAATTCAACGACCTGGGACATATTAAGACAGGTGAACCAACACAAAGGTGACAGCCTGTGATTAGATGGTAAACTAACTAACCACTATCCCGCTGGGGACCACTCACTGCTCCTAGATATTCAATGGGGATATAACCTGAGTGGTACATTTTTTTAATCTTACCACAAGAAAAGATATTATCTTCTTCAGTAATACAATTTGAATATATATGCATCAAGAGAGGGCTGTTTTACTTTTATTATCTCCTAATAAGTAAAATAAGTCCATATTTACCCAAATAATGCAAGAATTGGCTATGAAACATATACCATGTTACAGGCACATGTGAATTTATAAAACCTTCAATTTTAACTTGAGATGTCAACGCCATTTCTGAATAATTGTTCATGTGGTAGTAAAATATTGTATTATAAGAAACTTCCACAATGGCATGGGCGAAAAACACAAATCACAAAATGAGGATGGCAATATTGTATGAGTGTGGTGAGCAATGGTTCACCTTATGAGTGATATTTTTGTTAATGTCTTATGAGTGATGTTTTACTTTTATTGTCCACCTTTTTGTGTGGAATAATTAGTCATCTGAGTCCATATTAATGAAAGAATGAAGGCAGCTGTGATATTTATATGTAGGGACACCAGTTACTATGCTAACATTAAGTTAAGACCTGAAATTTCTCCATCATTTCTGCATGGAATTTAATGCAACACAACGTTTGCAAAACCCCCAGAGAGCTCTCACAACCTAAAAAATTATAGATGCTGTAGGGTTGAGGGGGTGGGGGGGTGGGGGTGGATTGTATGGCAATATGGGAATATAGAGGGCGGCTCATGTACCACCAATACATGAGGTCTTTTATTTCAGATCCAAAAGGACACGATAGTGAGCTAGAAATTCAATACATACATATATGCCCATAAGGAAAGGTATGACCTATTCTATTCTTTCCAAACTCTATTCTGTACGTTTCTAGTACTTAATCACTGCCAAGGCATACTCTAAGGCATATGACACCAGAGCCAGTTCAATAATCACCATTCCATAGACATAGCCAGGTAGATACCACAGATGTGCTGGGTAAGGTCAGAAAACCTTTTTGAAGAGAAAATGATTCAGCTATTTCCTGAAACAGGCAAGAATGGCAGAATGAACATCATCAGAGAAATCATTCCAAACTGTGGGAGCAGTGGGAGCATCAAAAGCAAGCCTGTGGCCAAAGTGTTTTCTTTCATTTATGTAAAGATGGGTAATATTGAGGAACCTCCGGAAACATTTTATCTGGATGGTTGTATCATGTGCCATATCTTCGACAATGAATAGGCAAAAAAAATAACCACTGTGAAGAAAATTATAAAACAAAATAGCAGTCATTGCCCCAGCTGCGAAGAATTGTAGAAGTTACAATAAAAATTCCCAGATTGGGATAACATATATTTTATTCATATACAAATATGTAGATTTATGTCCAATTTTCAGCATTTAATGACTAGTGATAATTATCTTCTGAAAAGGTAAGGCCACTTTAAAGTCAAACGTAAGAGAAACTAGTACAAATAAACTTAGGGTCACCAAGATGACCAGAAAATTTCAATAATAAAATGAGATAGATTAGTTTTCAATCAAGTATAAATTAAGGTTTAAGGTGGCATTATCCTGAGGAAAAAAGATAATCAGAATGTATTTGAACCTTTGTCATTAGCGTATAAATGTCAAGAGATTATTACCATACTAAATGAAAGGCTAAAAATTTACTAAAAAGAAGAAAGATCCCCACACAAAGTCCATTAGTCAGTCCATTGGGGATAATTTTTACAATTAAGCACCAGCATGTGAGCAATAATTATTACATTGTAGTTTACTGTATCAAGGGTGAAAAGCAAGCCACATTGTTTAAAATTGGAAGATAACCTTACCATATTTGAATTTACAGAAATCTTTGTGTACAATTATTAATAGTTACAATGCCATTATTAGTCTACAACACCCATAAGATGGCTGAATGTACAGATAAACTAATTAAACCGTAAGACCATGTTTTCAATCGTGAATATCGTGTGTTATGTAGAAGCTTTGCTAGTGATACATGAAATCACATAAGAGTGCCCTATAAATAACTTAACAGCAGTTTAATATGACATCTACTGTGCAGAAAATTATAAAACAAAATGGCACTTTTGCAAATACAGCAACATTCCAATGGCAACCAATGGAATGTGTAACATACATACTTCCCATCTTCCAGGTCTTAGGTTCAATTCCTTGCCTGGAGTGGGACTGTCTGCAGACTGTTTGTTATGCGTTTTTTTCAGTGTACTGCCAATAGTCACTAGTATTCGTATTCTAAGAATATGATTTTCTCAGAAAATAGGCTTTTAAAAATTATTCTGAGACTAAGATAAATTTGTTGGAATAAATTTTTAATTTCCATAGCACAAATGTATTTGCAAATATTGATAACTACAAATGGTACTTTCATGTTGATGAATAACTAAATTTCATATTTTTAAATGTAAAATCCATTTTTATGAATAAAAATGTATATACTTACCATATGAAAACACTTGGGTAAGCTTTGCTTGGCATTCGGTGACCGCCACGTACACCGTACATAGAATTTAAATTATGAGGGGAGACCCTCTTTAAACCTATATACTTGCTACCCTTTGACCCCTGGTGACCTAGTTCACTCTGCCATGCGCATTAATGCAGAAATAGTTCATTCTTTTTGTGAATAAACCTAGATGCTGGAAAAAGGCCTAAAAGCGGGGCAGGCGGGAGGGTGATTTGCTGTTTTCATATGGTAAGTATATACATTTTTATTCATAAAAATGGATTTTACATTTAAAAATATGAAATTTTATTTCATAAAAATGTAAATATACTATACCATATGAAAACACTTGGGTTGAATGCCCACATGGAAGGATGGTGGGAAAAAAGACAGACTAAGGAGGAAACCACCCATGGTTAAAGTGCACTAAAAAAGGAAAATTCCTGGTGCATAACCGAAACCCCTGTGATGAAGGTGCAACTTGACTAAGTGTGAAGTAGTTAACTACTTATTACCTTCAGCACTGCTGTCTATACCCAAGAGGTCAGCTCTGAGAGGATAAGCACTAAAGTGTCAAAACCCAGAAGATGTGCCAAAAGTACACTACCAAGCACAGTCCCCCAAAAAGGAAGTCCCCAAAAAAGGAATACCCCCCCCCCCCTTTTCTGAGGCTAAGAAGCCCCAGAAAGGATCAAGAAAAAGGAAGATCAAGTAGAAAGGGAGACTACACGTTGTGCAGCCACAATATCTCCCAATCTATAGGTATCCTCAAGATTCTTGAGAGCCACATTCCTAAAGTAGAAGGATGTAAAGGTGGAATGGCTCTTCCACGTGCAGGATCTCATGATATCAAGGAGTGGAATTCCACCCTTAAAGGACCAGGACGCAGCCTGTGCCCTTACATCATGAGCCTTGACACCATGAAGAGATGCATTCTCAGTGGAACAGTTCTTAAGGGTGAAATGGATTAAGTCTTTAATCCAATTAGAAATCGTCTGGGCAGCGATATCACCCTGTTTTGACTTCAAGAGTGAAACAAAGAGAAGAGATCTACCCTGCCTGAGGTCAGAAGTCCTAGACAAATAATGTCTAAGGGCTCTGACAGGACACAGAGACCTATCTTCAGAATCCTGTTGACCAAGGCACTTAGTCAAAGCAGGAATTTCAATTTCCGAAAAAATTGAAGCACCCTCTGAAGCTAACTGGTTCTTTGCCAGAAAAGCAGGATCTGTTTTAAGGATGACCTTTGACCATCCTTTAGAGTGAGAACAACCCTTAAAAGTAAAGGCATGAATCTCACTCCTTCTCCTTCCAGATGCAAGGGCAATAAGAAAGACCGTCTTCCAAGTGAGGAACTTTGGCTCAGCAAGAGACAAAGGTTCAAAAGGAGCCTTGGTAAGAGCCTGCAAAACCAAGGTCAAGTCCCAGGAAGGAATGTGACGAGAAGTCTTAGGCCTGGACTTGTAAAAGCTCTGAATGAGTCTTTTGAGCTCCTTATTAGAACCCAACTCCAAATCTGCATCAAGCTTCATGGAGAGAGCTGACCTATATCCCTCTATAGTCTGAGGAAGTAATTTCTTTTCAGAGAAAAGAAACAGGAAAAACTCAGCTATGATGGGGACAGTAGGGTGCATGGCAGAGAAGCCATGTTCCTCACACCAAGTGCAGAAGCCGTTCCACTTTGCTTCATACACTGATTTAGAAGACTTTCTAATAGGACTCAAAATCCTAGAAGTCACTTCCTGAGAAAACCCTTTTTTCTCTAAGGAGACTTCAGCCAAAAGGCATGAAGGTTTAGACTCCTTAGATTTTGATGAAACACCTCGAGATGAGGTTGCTTTAAGAGATTTTCTTTTAGAGGAAGAGCGATTGGTCTTCTTATTGACAGTGCCAATAGATCTTGAAGCCACTCTTTGGTTTCCCAGAGAGGGGCCACAAGAAGCATCCTGCAGCTCTGAGAGTTGATTAACTTCTTGACCACAAGTGGACAAAGAGCTGTAGGAGGGAAGGAGTAGAGATGAAGTTCGGACCAATTCATCTCCAGGGCATCTACTGCCAGAGCCTTGGGATCTGGCACTGGAGAAACATACTGGGGAAGCTTGTGATTGAATCTTGTTGCAAAAAGATCTATTTGAGGTTGGAAGTCTATTTGTGACAGCCACCTGAAGATCTTGGGATTGAGGGACCACTCTGTATGAAGGGTCTGTTGAGACCTGGAGAGTTGGTCTGCCACAAGATTCATGACCCCTGGAACATGTCTTGCTGTAAGAACAACCTTGTTCTTGCGACAGAAGGCAAACAGATGCCAAGTCAGGGCAAACAGGTCCCAGGAGCGGGTGCCCCCTAGTTTGTTTATGTAAGCACAGACAGTGGTGTTGTCTGAGGCTACCTGAATAATCCTTTGATGAGGGGATAACTGAGGTACAAAAGTCTTGAGAGCCAGGAGCACAGCTTTGAGCTCCAGAACATTGATGTGCAGTTTGGACTGCTGAGTCGACCAATGACCTTGGGCAATCATGTGAGCACAATGAGCTCCCCAACCCTGAGCTGAGGCATCCGTGTAAATGGATGTTACATACTTGGGTGGGTGCAGTGGAGCTTGCGCCATGACATTGTTCCTCAGTAACCACCACCTTAGATGAACCTTCACTGAAGGGTCCAAGGTGAATGGAGAATCCAGGGCACCTTTTAGGTGGCAATTGTAATTTCTCCTGAGATGAAATTGAAGGTGTCGCATATGAAGGCGACCCTGAGGTACTAACTTCTCTGTGGAAGCTAGTAGGCCCAAAAGGTGCATAGCCTGGCGTGGAGTAGTAAGGGGGTTGAAAAGCAGAGGATGAATAGCCTCCTGAATGGACAGGAACCTGGCCTCTGTTGGATAACAAACCCCCTTGGACAGGTCGAAAACCTGGCCCAGGAAGGTGAAAACTTGCTTTGGAAGCAAATCTGACTTCTCCCTGTTTACAATCCACCCCAGTTTGTGAGTCAACTCCAACAAAGTTAGAGTTGCAGAATGAGCCTCTTGACAACTGTTGGCTTTGATAAGCCAATCGTCTAGGTACATGTGAACTGAGATGCCCAACCTCAAGGCCATCCTTTTCACTTCCTTGACTAAGGTAGTGAATTCCCTGGGAGCTGTGGCTAGGCCAAAAGGCATAGCCACAAACTGGTACACTTTGCCCAAGACTTGAAATCTGAGCAGTTTGTGAACCGTAGGAGCCATGGGAACGTGGAAGTATGCATCCTTGAGGTCCAGAGAAGTTGTCCACTGGCCAACTTGAAGGGAGTTTCTGATGGACTGAGTAGTTTCCATCCTGAAAGTGGGGAAGTCCAGATAAAGATTTAAATGACTCAAATCTATTACTGGCCTCCATCCTCCAGTCTTCTTTGCCACAAGGAAAAGTCTGCTGTAGAAAGCCAGGGATGAGGAATCCCTGACCTCCTGGATTGCTCCTTTGAGCAGCATATCCACAACAGCTTGGCAAAGAACTAGATTCTTCTCTAGGGAAGAATAGTGACTGTTTATCAAAGGGACCCTGGATAACGGAATTCGAACTGAACCTATTGGAAGCTGAAGTCCAAATTCCAGGGTCTTGATAACAGAAGGATGGGCCCCTAGGAACTTCCAATTGAGATGGAAATAACCCAGTCGACCTCCCACTGGCAAAGTGGTGGGGTCTGGAGGTATGAGTGGGACCTTGGAGAGTTCCAAGGTCACTCTTACCTCCTGTAGGACATCATTGTTGGGATTGAGGTTGGGGCTTTTTGCCCCTACCCCTGGAAGACTTTCCACCACGTGGTTTCTTGGAACCTCGAAAGGAACCAGAACCAGAAGTAGAACCCTTCTGAAATTTCCTATCTTGAGAATCCCTATCTTGGGATTGTAGTCTTTTGAAAGACTTGCCCCTGGATGCAGAAGCAGAAAGTTGTTTGGACACTCCCTTAGTCAAGACAGTCTGGAACTGTTCCTGCTTATACTCTTTAGTGTGAGAAGAAAGAGCCTTCAGGGCAAATTCACCAAAGAGGGAAGGACCATAGATAGGATGAGACCTAAGGTCCCTAACAATATGATCTGGCACATGTTTAGGGACTGAGCAAAGGAAGGAATCCCTCCTTGCCAAGGTCACAGTAGAGATAGAATGGGTGATGGAAGCCAACAAATCAATTAAGTGAAACTTCACCTGATTGATCAGCAAAGAATCGACGTCCAAGGCCTGCTGAATGTCCAGAGAAAGATTAGACTCAGTTTGGTCAACCAACTTCACTAAGTTGGTATGATTGACCGCTAAAGCCTCTCGATAGAAGTCTAGGGAATTCAGAATCATTAAATCTGACCTAAGACTCTTCTCAAGGGCATGAGCTGTACTTCTGGACAAGTAAATCTCCTTTTTAGGAGATGGCAAACCTGACCCCTGATCCGGATCCTTCAAAAGATCAGTCCAGACATCAGAAGCCATGGGTCTGTACCTGGCAAAGCTAAGTTTTGAGGGTTTGTTAGGGAAAATTCCCAACTTCCTCAACTTAGTTTGGGAAGCTCCCGAATTAGAAGAGCGTGAATGCAAATCAGATAGATACGCATCAGCCATCTTAAAGGAACTCCTCAGTCTAGAGCTGATGGGGAGACTCATGGGTGAGGATTTTGATTGGTCGGGGTAGAGGTCCGAGCAATCCTCGGGATCGTGATTCTGAACAGAAGGCCTGGAAATCTTATCTGATAAGACTTCAAAGACAGAGTCTAAAGCCTCCCTGTAGTCCCTATTGACCGACTGGACGTAAGGGATGTTTGGCATTGAATCTACGACCTGCAGCTCAGCCTCAAGATTAACCTGAGACTGAGTCTGAAATGAGTCCTGGGAATCATTAAAAGTCGCACCCGAAGGTTGTGACAGATCCTGACTGGCCATTGGCTGTTGAGTAACAGCAGGGTTGGCAATACCCTGTACCCTATCTAACATGGAAGACATGAGAGATGAGAAAGAGTTGAAGAAATCAGCCTGAGGCTGATAAGGGGGCCTGTGAAAAGATTGGTCATAAACAGGGTAGCCTGCCGGCACCGGTACAGCCTGAATAGGCTGAGCTGAGGGAAAGTTACCCACAGAACCCGGTTGCTGGGAAATTGGTCTACCCAAAGAATTCGAAGAATTCACAGACCAAGATGACATAACACAGGATTGAGGGGGTAAAGGCACACCAGTAACTGGACGTGAATCCACCGGTGGGGATTGAGTAACCCCCAAAAGCCAACTAGTGCATGCTTCTAAAGAAGTCATACTAGGCAGTAAGCCCGAAGGCAAGGTGGAAAAACACGAGCCAGAAGAAACTGAAGTACCGGTAGTTCGGGGAGGATCCATAAGGAACCGAGTATGGTAGGTAGTTGTGAAAAAACAAAAATATTTGAATTTTGTGACACTTGAGAAAAAGTATTGCTCTGAAAACAAAGTACACAATATAAAGATGTATAATAAAGCAAATGAGTAAGTAAATATGCTGTACTCACTGAAAGAATGACTATTCTTCAGAAAGTTCACGATTAACCTCCATTTTGGATGTGACGTCACAGTCACGTGATCTGGTGAAGTTTTCGTACAAAAGCTAAATAAATGTGAAAATTGCGGTGATTCGAAGAATTTCGAAGAATGAATGAAGGAATACCCTGAATAGGTGAAAATAAACATTTAGAACTAAAAATCTAATGCAAACCACCAAGGAAATGACTATTTCCGAAGGGAAACCCACATCCGTACCACGTGACCACATGAGCTAAGTTACGAAGAAGACAAGAAATATTGCAAAAACAAGCAATAAAAAACACCAGAAATCGATAAAATCGAATAAGAATGAAGGAAAAGTGATTAAAAACAGCATAAACGTACTTACAGAGCACCACAACACCTGCAGGTCTTAAAAATTTGGGCAGCAAAAATGCCGAGTTGAGAGTTCAACCGCCACAAAAAGAATGAACTATTTCTGCATTAATGCGCATGGCAGAGTGAACTAGGTCACCAGGGGTCAAAGGGTAGCAAGTATATAGGTTTAAAGAGGGTCTCCCCTCATAGTTTAAATTCTATGTACGGTGTACGTGGCGGTCACCGAATGCCAAGCAAAGCTTACCCAAGTGTTTTCATATGGTATAGTATATTTACATTTTTATGAAATAAAAATGCCAATGTTAATGGTCTTCTTCACAGCTGTTGCATCCAATGTGAAATGAGGAAACCAGTACAGACAGTTGCTAGACCAGAGAAGGGACTGTGACCCAATAGACCATAGCTGTAAATTCAAATTGCAAAACTGAATCAAGACCTTGACCTTACATCTGGGAGGTCAAGACATGGGTCAAATAGGATTACCAATATGACTTGACTGTTAATTGGACAGTTGCTAACTACCATTTGTTTTCTTTTGAATTACATGTGCTTTCAAATTTTCATTCCAAGTAACATGATAAACCCCATTTACATACTGATCACTACATCCCCCAATTTGAAATATATACCCAGATATAAAACCAAAAACATCTGAAACCTTGTAAACAGACAATACGGCCTTTAAATCTGTAGTATTTGCCAATCTATGAAATTCCAAATAAGGAGTGAAACGTGTACCAGTACCCATCAACCTTCCCACTGAATCACACAAAAGAAAAGTACTGTTGTCCATGTCACTATATATACCAGACCACGAATCGTGGTTAAAATCAGCAAACTTACTCTTCCTCCGACTGTTGGTGTCACCCACAACAGCAGGACAAAGACAACTACCCATGGCAAGTGTATTTTCATTATCAAAATTCTTACCATCTAAACTGCCACATGTACCAATCTGATTAGTTAGTACAGAAAGTGGATCATCACGAAATTGCAAATTATTATCATTACACAATTTTACTGAAGTATTACTATTAAATATTTTTAACTTTCCAGAATTTTTACAGTTCAAAACAGCTTCCTCATTGCTAGTACTCTTAACTAAATTATTGTCTTTGTCAACAGGGTTCCTTCCTGAAGGTGACTGCAGATGCTGGTCGTGTCCATGTGGTGAGAGACCATCCTACCTGAGTGGAGCTGCTTTCTCGTGAGGTTTAGAAGACGACTTCACAGAACACTTAACCTCAGGATGTGTAAGAGAATGTCCATTTTTAAAACAACTGGAACAGAAGTGACGATAAACCCCATGATGCGACTCATGGCTACATGAGCCCTCGTTGAAAAATTTACACAATCTGGATTTGTTGGATACATTACTCACTGCTTGGCCATTTAAAACAGCAACCTGCGAACTATTAATTCTGTTCAACGACCACTGTGTTTGATCTGACCACTGAAGACGACCTTCCTCCAGCTGGGTCATCGAAACACCCCAAGCTGCTCTGACTGCAGCCCAAGGGATGGCAACTGCATCCCTGATGGATAGAATCACCTGCTGTAGCATCATCTTTACTAACATTGGATCATCTACCTGAGAGATGTTGTGCAACTGACCTGCCACCCATTGAGCCATATTCATGTCGTCGTAGGCTGGCTTCTTCGCACTGGAGTTTGTGATATAACCTTCATTGGGCCACTTAAATTCTGGCTTAACATTCGTAGTGTCAGTTATATTGAAATGTCCCGACTTCCTACGACCAAATGGACCCTTACCTTGCATCACATCCATCTCTGCCTGTTCATCATAGTATGCCAACAAACGTGTCACCGCCTTGGACACATCTGATGAAGATCTAACTGCTTCCAATGTGGGGTTTGGCCTCAAACCTGCACCTGTCTGCTGCACTGCAGACCCTTCCTGCCCGACCCCTTGGACCTGCTGTTTCCACCCAACAGTATCTGTGATCATGGGTTGCCCCTGTTGTCCGGCGGGCCCACCAAGATATGGATTAGTCGTAGCCGGTGCATTCTGTGTGCTCACAACCTGTCCTACACGTGTAACCGGGGAGCTAGATCGTAGAGCTGGAGCGTTCTGTTTCTCCATCTTCTCTACACACTGGACCAAGTCCTTATTGGATTGTTCAATTCTGTGCAGCATGGCAATTACATCCGACTGGTACAGAGGGGATGCTGTTAAAATACCTTGTCCTGTGTCCGTGGCATCACTAGTCGTAGGTTGAGGTCACAAGTAAGATCCTTCCAATTCCAGCAGGCAATAGGATGTCAAAAAGAAATCAAAAAGACACTGGGTATGACATCCAAAACTCATGCTTATTTGAAATTCGAAATGACATCATATGTTAAATGTCAAATAGATCTTTAGTAGCCTAGTCTATTTGACATCTCCAAAAGCCATAAAAATGACATCTAGTAGCCGATTATAAATTTGATATCAGCATAAGACATCAATATGATGACCCAATTTGGACTGATTTCATATCTATGTGACATCAGAAACTGACATCAATTTGATGTACTGATTTAAAAATCTGATTGACATCATTTTGCAAGTGCTTTTTAGAAATACAGTTAAAAGTATTTTTGGTTTCAAAGTTAATACTGTGTTACATTGTTTAAACTCCCAACATACAACTGCCATTTATACACACTTACCTGACACAGCTTTAAGTCATTTCCATGTACTATACAGATTATTCCATGGGAGAAAATAATGAATGTCATCTGGGAACAAGTTGGGAAAATTTATACCACTTGTAAAGATACAAATTATGGGTACAAACGTTTGAATATTAGAAGCACTTTTTCTAAACTTTTTTTCTTTATTTGTTCAATCTTTGGCTTGGTTGCAAACACTAAAGAATACATTTGTTTACAAGTCAACATATTTATTGAAGGTTTTTGCTGTCACACAGCATTTTAGTTACAGTTTTAAACATAATTGTTTTGTCTATACCAAAAATTAATTATTTCTTTCAAAGCAACATCACACAGACTATAGGACAAGTTGGTTAGTAGGTTCAGCATCTAATCACAGGTTGTCACCTTTGTCTGGGTTTGCCCCTACTCATGCGAAAGAGCTGAGCGCCTGTCCTAATATGACCCTGGCTGTTTTCAGGATGTAAAACCCAACTTTGACTTAACACAGACTAGATAAATTATTCCGACTTAGGCATGATTTAGACATCCATACAATGTATTGGTAATATTCATAAAAAATGAAATCATAATCTTATAGAATACCAATGTCAATCTGATCTCAAATGATATGATGATACTCTACTTTAAATGTCTTAACAAAGTGACATCACATTAATATCATTAAGATGTCAGAAACAATGCCCGTATATTATTTGAACATCATATTTTCATCATTTGACATGACTACACAGAGTCATGTTGGGATGGTGTCAATTTTATGTCATTGAATAGGATAATACGATCATGTTAGGTCTGGTAATCATTTTGACATCTAGTTGATATTATAGGTATGTCATTGACATAAAGTCATGTCATGTCACATAAACTGGATGTCAGATTTGTGTCAGATGACATGACCACCTGATATCATGTCCGAGTGATAGTTAGTTGATGTCATATACTAACATGACCAAAACATGATGTCAAGAATTGGACCTGTGCCTGCTGGGAAGTCTGTGTGTTTCAACTTTGACTTGCCATTTCCACCAGCTTTACCCTTCACTGTGGACTGTGTCGTTTTCTTCTTGCCCATGTTAATAGGTTTAAAACTGTTAAAATGTCTTATAAAATCCGAGTAAAATAACTTGTAAAACAAAAACAAATCTTTTCTTCATGTATATGTTCGTCCTTTCAATGACAAATTCAAAGTGACTTTATGATCTGCTAGCCACAAACCCCTGCACATAAAATCAATGAAGCAGAAAAGGTCAATCATTGGGAAAGGACAAAAAAACAATACTTAAACTTTTAAAGTCAACAACTGACCAAGCAGGCCCCTACCAGACCGTGCTTCCCACAGGCTCCACACAACCTATCAAAGCTGCCAGAATATGTCTGACAAAGTACAGATTCACAAGACAAGCAGAACCAAGATTTAAACACAAGGTCACTTGCCAGGTCAAGAGGTCAAGGTGAACCCACAGATCAATCCACACAGCACAGAATTTTTTTTAACACATTAGTAAAACAGGTCTGTACTGTTGGTCAAGGTTTTGTACTGAAAACTGCCAACGATCTGAATGCAACAACCAATTTTTCCACAAAGTGTCCAGGGTTTGAACCACAGAAGTAGGAGTTGAGTGTGCTGAAAACCTCTAAAAATAAATTAAACATTTTGCCAGACTATTTTGAATGGCAAAATGAAGCTGTCCTAAAGTCATGTGCATTTATTTTTTTTTCATTTCACAGCAGTTTCGTGAATTGACTCAATCTATTATATTCGTACCATTCAGATCTGAAAACTCCTAAATGCCTTAGATTGGCCAAGACAATGCATCATGCTGTGAACATTTTTTTCTTTCTTTCTACAAGAAACCCTCTTACTGCACTTGTGATTGTGTTATACATTAGATATAAATGCCACTCCAACGTGATTACCTCAGAAGCTTAGACAAGATTTATCTCTGTTAAGTTGTTTGATAAAAAAGACACTGGATAAGTTCACTGTCCTTCCACAGGTATCTTAAATATAGTAGGCCTCAGAAAAATTTGGTTAATTAGAATATTCGGACAATCAGGGTCTGTACTGGTTTCCTCATTTCACATTGCAGTGCCCTTTGCTTGTTTTACTGGATTAACGTAGAAAGATTTGCACTCATATATCGTTCAATTAGACTGGTGTAACAACTCTGTAGTGAAGTGATCAAATTGATGAGCTTGAAGCCGCCATGTAAGATACAAGAGGCTATTTCTGTTACATTATTTCCCAGCTGTAACATATTGCTACTGAAATAGGAAAGTAACTCTGCTTATGTTGTTATAGTTTATGCTTTGTACCATATAGTAGCTGCAAATACTAAGCCCGTGGATAACAGTGTTATGTAATATATATATATACAAGGTTACATATGATATCAAATTTATGGCATCATTGCAGTTTATAGACTGCCTTGCCAATTTTATTGCTTTCTGAACCATACTCAAGATTGTAATGTCAGAGTCATATATGTCTGATTTTATTTCAATGTATGACCAATTCACCTAGTCCCTTAGGTTTCATTATTCATTTCCTAAATTCTAAAGACAAGCCTTACACAGCTGATGAAAGGCAAAATACTGTAAGAAGTATAATGTTTATGCCGTCTGGAAGTGTTTCACCAAATACCCAGGGACTATCAGTGCGATTTACAGTGGTGTGCTGTCTGCCATTCTGGAGACTAAAGAGAAAACCTAAAGATTTGCAATAAGCTGTATTTAATGTCTCTTCTGTTACTGCAGATGACACAAAGGGTAATTCCTCTTTTTCTACATTTAGCATCAGTCAAAACTTCAGTCATAATTCTCTACAAGTATGAATCTTATAAATTAGAAATTTCAGAGAAATATTATGCATAAATGGCTCAAAATTTCAGAAAAAATTTATAATCATGTTTTTTATTGTACATGTTACGTTTTAACAATGTGATACAATATGCTTATACACATTTATACACATCAAACACAAATACTAAAATTCCCCTAGTCCTTGAAAGGGAGGGTTAAGGTATCTTTGATTGTCTGTCTGTGTGTATGCATAACACAAAAATACATATCCGACCTAGGTCATGTTTTACACAAGGCAGGGTCTTCCTATGGCTTGGTCCTTCTTAAAGATGATCCACATCAAAATTGGCGTGGCTCCAGATCTGGGTCGCAAATCCAGAATTATATTAGTGATTTATAGGAAATCTCCACAGGCATTGCTTAAAACTATTAACAGAATTAGGGTTTTCACATACGATGGGAGTTACCCATTGCCTGACTTCTTCAAAGTTGAAAACTGAACTGATTTGAAAAATTGGGATTCTTTTGGCGTTTTTTCTTTCTGCCGCACCACATTTTTGTAATGGTTTCTCAGGTGTTGCTTGTTGTTTTTGCCACTGTGGTACAGTGACGGTCCTTGATAACAACAATATATGTACATAACGTGGATAATTTTAAGCAGATAAATTGAATGCCCTAATTATCATATACCAATGGGAATATATAACCTTATATGTTGTGCTTAATGTAAGAAGACTAGTAATTACAATTATTACCTCCGCCAAGAAGGTATTATTTCCAAGACAATTTATTTGTCTGTTAGCAGGATTACACAAATATTACTAGTTGGCACTTCATGAAAAAATCAGAAGATGAGTCTTGGTCCACCTTAGATCCAATTAAATTAGACAAATCATGTGGATCACCGTCGGGATACAAAATATCCAGATTTTCCCATTTATTATTACATGCCTTGGCGGAGGTTTGCATTCTCCGAGCGATCTTGTTCTAGATTATATTGTGTTGTCAAGATGTATTTTTACAATTGTATTGTATTGTATTGTGTATTTATACTCAGCGCAATATCTCCATATACTACAGGACTCAAAGCGCTACTTAACCAATCCGACTGCACAGGTACAGCCCCAACTCACAAGTAACTGACATTCCCCTAACTTGAAAGATAGAGGCTCAAGGATGACCATTTATCAACGTCCTTGAGGTTCTTTAGCCTGCCAATGGGGATAGGACCCAATGACAGAGGACCGCCATTTTAAGTTGTCATCCGAACCACTATGTATCTGCCTGTACCTGGGTTTGAACCCACGTCCTCTGAGTTCCTAGACAAGTGTGTTACCTGCTAGGCCACAGTGGCAGATTTTGATTGTCTGTCTGTGTGTATGCATAACACAAAAATACATATCCGACCTAGGTCATGTTTTACACAAGGCAGGGTCTTCCTATGGCTTGGTCCTTCTTAAAGATGATCCACATCAAAATTGGCCTGGCTCCAGATCTGGGTCGCAAATCCAGAATTATATTAGTGATTTATAGGAAATCTCCACAGGCATTGCTTAAAACTATTAACCTTAGATCCACCTTAGATTCTCCAAACTCTTAATAACACATTACTCGTGATGTATCAGCACATTTTATGGCTTTTATGGGGAGATTTTGGAAGAGATAGGAATACATGTCCTTTGGCATGATCATGCTTGAAGTCTGAAGTAATTACGCAGCCTGTTAATAGTAAATAAATCATTCTTAATTTACGCTTCATACCTTTCAACAAAGAACTTATTTCATTAAAATATCAAAGTATTAGGCAATATTACAACATTTCCTTGTCTCGAGATGTTTGGAAATGTAGTCATGTGGCAGCAGCACAACTCGTCTTTCGCCCTTGGTGTTTTGGGTTTAAATCTCAGCCCTTGTCTTTCAGATTGCAGTGGATACATTATAAAACTAAAACTGGAATCTACATTGCAAAGTAAAAGTGAGGTTTTGTACCCTTTATTCAACCTACAGGGTCATATTGCAACAGACCCTCAGCATTGTCACTCGATGGAGTAGTACTTACACAAAGGTTACTGACATAGATGCCAGGCTAACTATAACACTAGGCCACTGGGGAGATCTGTTTAATTTGAAGAGCCAAGATGTGCATTATGAACAGAAGCATAGGCCCTGTAATATATGCAGGCAACGCCAGCAGGTTATTGGAAGGGGTTTGGTATTTGACCTCAGATCTGAGTGTGTGTTGTATATTAACATGTTAACGGTTACATACTCTTTTGGTTACACTACAAATATTATTTCTTGTTAAACTATCTATGGCACATTATTACCTCAGACAAGGTGGTATTAAATTGATGACTGTTTACTTGTTTGTTTGTTAACAGTATTAAGCAAATACTACTGGTCGGATCTTCACAAACAAAATGAGAAAATGAGTATTGTTCCAACTTAGATCCCATTTAATTTTGAGAGTGGTGTGGAACACTGCCTTGATCTGGATTTTTCCATTTACTTGTAATTGAGCCGTTTTTTAACTATACATGCCTTGCTGGATGTATGTACTCTCTAATTGCTGTTATATGTGTTTGTTTCACCTTAAACTTTCATGTAATTTTATGCTGTTTTGGTTACACTACAAATAGTATTACTTATTATTACGAATGGCCCCGCATTAGAATTCAAAGATACTTTTCAGCAAATCTTAGACCTCATAAAAAGTATAAACCCCCAGGCCAAAATTTTAATCTCTGCCATTATCCCAAGAAAATGGGAACATGATCACAGACATTTAGTCAGGATAAGCGACAACAACATACTGAAAAAACTAGCAGATGGAAAACATATATTCTTTGTCCAAACATATAGCCCTTTCTTTGATAAAAATAAGAATTTAAAAATGGACCTTTTTTCATACGACGGTCTTCATTTGTCAAAAAGTGGTTCAAGTGTTTTACATACTTTTCTATGTGACAAGATTGATAGGGCAATCAAAAACAAGCTAGTGTAATATATATCAGTTCAAAAGTTCAAACTGTGGTTAGCCTTGTTGGTTTGCCTTTTTATGTTATAAATATGGTCTTAATTATAAAACTACTGTTGTGTCAACCACTGGTATGACAGGTACCAACCGAAGCCAATCATATTACAAAATATAAAGGCCTTAGTAAAGTGTAATAACATGATTTTTCCTGCACTGACGAGGAAAATCTTCCAGTGGGAAAATCCTCAAGAACAAATTTTTCTGTGTCCTTTGGTGAACAGGGATGGCTCAATGCCAGAATTGCCTAGAAATCTGTAATAAGTAAAGTGAGGGTGTTATTATCATTCTTAGTAATCTAAAGGCATTACTTGGTTGGGATAATGCATAATCTCCTTTAAATATCTTTTTTTTTTCTATTTATCAATTTCATTGATATAATGTCTTACAGCTCAGCCTGAAGGTATTACATAGAATCTTTTTAACACCTTATGTCATACTGTGTTATTGTTGTCTTCTTTGTTTTGTCTGTACACAGTGTTTTTGTTACATGGTCAATCAAGCTTTTCAATTTTGTTGTGCTAATTTGTCATAAAGTTGGGATATACAGCTGCTCAGATGTTATGATTGAAAGGAATCTTCTCAGTCTATTTTTGCATGGAGCTCTACACCATAACCTTAAAAATGTCTATATATAACACTATTAAAGTGTCATCGGCAAATGTTCAAGGCATCAGAGATTTAAAGAAACAAATTGATGTCCTCACATATTTACTAAAAGATGCGAATATTGTCTGTCTTCAAGACACACACTTAACAAGGGCAGATATGCATAGTTTAAGAACCACCTTTCCAGAATGTGAAATATTCATAGAGGGTAACAGAACAAATTCCAGAGGCGTCCTAATTTTGTTAAAAAAAACTTTGAATTTAGGAAAAAACAAGTAACCAGCGATAATGCAGGTAACTTATTAGTTCTAGATCTGGATCTAAGAGAAGTTAGTTTGAGGTTAATTAATATATATGGTCCAAACATAGATAATCCATCATTTTTCAAAATAATTGCAGATTGTGTCGAACTATCGTCAGAAACTTATTGCCTATTATGTGGTGATTTAAATCTAGTTCTCGATCCTAAATTAGACTCGAAAAATTATGTAAAGGTAAACAACCCAAAAGCCAGAGCAATTTTCCATCAAACAGTGATCAGCCAAAAGGAAATAAGCCAAGGGATGATTTGAAAAATTGGAGACCAATTTCATTAACAAGTGTATTATATAAGATGGTTACAAGTGTAATTGCTACCCGACTCAAAAAGGTTCTCCCTGAGTTAATCTCCGACTGTCAAACTGGATTTATAAAAGGAAGATTTATAGGTGAAAGCACAAGACTAGTGTATAATATCATGAATTACACAGAAAAAAACAGAAAAATTGATTACTTATGTTAATTGATTTCGAAAACGCTTTCGACTCAATCTCATGAAAATTTATGTATACAGTCCTAAAACATTACAATTTTAGTAATGAATTTATCAAATGGATTAACATTTTTAATTCCGATATATCGGCTGCAATATTGCAAGTGGGTGTATTATCAGACTTCTTCCCAATTAAAAGAGGCTGTAAGCAGGGTGATCCAATTGCTCCATACCTGTTTATCATATGTGCACAAGTACTGTGTGAAACGATATTAACAAATAAAAACATTAACGGGATCAAAATTGGATCAGACAAATTCAAAATCTCCCAATTTGCCGATGACACAAAATTGTTTATGGATGGTTCAGAGAGCTCTTGCAATATACAATGAATGTGCTAGAAGTTTTTGGATCATTATCAGGGTTAAAAATGAATTTATCTAAAACTAAGGTGATTTGGATTGGTAAAACAAAAGTTTTGACTGACTAGACTGTGGTAAATCACTAAACTGGGATAGTAGCAATTTTTCATTATTAGGAATAACTTTTGATCTAAACTTATCTAATATACCACAGATCAATTATGGCAATGCTATTCTAAAAATCGAAAAAACCATAGGAACTTGGAAGAAAAGATACTTCATTAACTCCATTAGGCCAAATCACAGTTATAAAATCTTTATTACTATCTCAGCTTAATCATCTATTTATGTCAATTCCACTGCTCGAAAAAGATTTTTGTGAAAACCTTAGTAAAAAACTATATAAACTTGTTTGGGATGACAAACCTGAAAAGATTAAGCGTGGGATCTTATCCCAAAGTAAGGTCAATGGTGGGCTGAAAATGCCAAACATAGCCAATTTTATATACTCGCTGAAATTTTCTTGGATTAGAAGAATTATAGTCTCACCTACTAGACCATGGGTAATCTTGTTTGAATCATCTTATTGTTCCTCAAGGGAGTTGATAGAATATGGCCCCTATTGGGGGACTAAGGTTAAAGATAAATTTTCTAATGACTTTTGGAAAGAAATTTTTTACATATGGGACAATGTGTATAAGTCGTGTCAATTAAAAACTGAATCTGACATTTTCAATACTCGGCTCTGGTTCAATAGTAAACTGGCAAATAGTAACCTATTGAAAAAGCATTGGAATTCCAATGGAATTTCGGTTATTGGGCATATTGTTAAATCAGATTTTTAGATTCTATAAAAAGAGGAACTGGAGAGCAAACATAATTTTGTATCAATAATTTTTTAGATTACTTCCAAATTCATTCAACTGTGAAAAAATTTTTAATGAATAATGCCTTTTTGATAACCAAAAAGTCCTCCTTTTCATGACCTTTTATTCGTCATCACATTTCTATGTTACTTAAATGTAAACAGGGTTGCAAGAATATTTATAATATGATTAACACACATAAACTAGAATGCAAATATAAAGTTAAATGGAACAAAGATCTTACTTTAAATATTGATAACTTAACTTAGAAAAATGTCTTTAGGCAGATATTTTTTAATGTCCAAGACAATTGCTTGATATGGTTGCAGTATAGACTGATTCATAGAATACTTGGCACCAAGGATATATTATGCAAAATGTCAATAGAAGATTCTAACACCTGTAGAATATGTCAATGTGAGCCAGAAACACTCATGCAACTTTTATCTACTATACACATATAGTATCAATCAATCAATCAATCAGTTGTCCAAGTGCTTAATCTCCATATCTACAGATGCTAAGGCACGCCATCCACCTTGTAAGGCATAAGTCATCAAGACATTAGACCTGTTCCAAGTCGTACCCAGGGAGGCGATCCGGTGTTCGGTAGTTAGGAGCTATGGTGGAAATGATTTCTGAAATAGGTAGGTTTTTAGTTGACTTTTGAAACACGAAAGATTTGGAGTACTGCAGATATCATGTGGAAGATCATTCCATAACTTTGGGGCATCATATGAGAAACTGTTGTTGAAGTGGACCTTTGATTTATGGATGGAAGCACAATAATGAACACCCTGGCTCGCATTGTTACAAATCATGGAAGTATGCTCATGTTACACCCATTCTACAGAAACTCCACTGGTTGCCTGTTAGGTACCGTTGCATTTTCAAAACTGCAACACTTGTGTATAAATTTTTGCATAGTGGTTCTCCTTCTTATTTCGAACCGTTCTTGTCTTTTAGTAGTTGTCCCTATAGTACTAGGCATAGTCACCCAGATCATCAATACCTTACAGTTCCTCCTTTCCATTCATCAGCCTTCAAGTCAGCCAAACATTTCGGCCATAGTTTTGCCTTTGATGCTCCTAAGATCTGGAATGACCTCCCTCAAGATGTTCGCAGTGCAACATCAGTTGCCTCCTTCAGAAAGAAGCTTAAAAAATACCTGTTTGCAAAAGCCTACCCACCATAGCCTCCCCCGTCATATCTGTGTCTCCTTGGTACGACCTGGCTATGTCCCTTGATTAACGCTAACTGCCTTGCTTTATGTTTAGATGCACCTTAGAGTCCATCAGTAATGGAGATTAAGCGCTATAAAAGTCCACATTAGATTAGATTAGATTAGATAATGAGGAACCTGGAGGAACAAATTTTGAGGGTTGGAATTCATGGCAGATTTGTACAAGGAGAGATATGGTGCAAAATACTTTGAACATATTGGAGCATTATGGGATGACAAACTGCAAAATAGAGAATTGCAATAATCCGAACAAGTATTGACCAGAGCATTTGCAATCACCACTGATGTATCAACAGAAAGAAACCTCCTGATACAATGAAGGTCCCTGAGGCTAATAAAACAAGATTTGAAGACAGTATTTACGTGATTGGTGAAACAAAACTTTGCATCAAACAGAACACCCAAATTGCGTACAACATCTGTGGGAGAGAGAGGCAATTACCCAGGATATTGACAGGAAATGAGTCACTGAGCCATTTGTATCTGTCTTTGGCACCAAAGACTATGAATTCTGTTTTATCGGGATTTAGCTTGAGTTTGTTTTCAGACATCCAGACCTGAATATCATTCAAACAGGATTTAAGATGGTCAAAAGACTTGAGACTATTATCAGGGGATAAGTGAATGAACAGCTGGGTATCGTCAGCATGGAAGTGGTATTTAACTCCAGTATATTTTCTGATGACTTGCCCAAGAGGTGTTGTATAGAGGGAAAACAGAAGAGGACCTAAGACAGAACCTTGGGCGACTCCAAACTTCAATTTGAACAAATTCGAAAGACTGGAACCAATTTTGACTGACTGAAAATGATCCTGGAGGTAGGATCTAAACCATTTTAGTGCCGATCCAGCAAAGCCAAACCTAGCTGACAAACAGGATAGGAGTGTGTCATGACCGATAGTATCAAAAGCCGTGGACAGGTGGAGTACCACCAGTGCTGTAGGCATGCCCTTGGACTGAGATAAGTGAATCTCATTTTTGATGCACAACAAGGCAGTTTCTGTTGAGTGCCCCATATTATAGGCTGACTGGAAAGTGTTACCAAGATCATGAGAATCCATGTGAGATCTAATTTGGGCAGCCACTATTTGCTCAACCAATTTTGACAAGAAGCTAAAACCAGACACCGGTCAATAGCTCTTCAAGTCCTCTTTTGAAAGGGTGGACTTTTTGAGGAGAGGTGTGACAATAGGTTGTTTTAAAAGGATTTGAGAAAATGCCATTTTTGAGGGACAAGTTAACCAGGTTTGTCAATGAAGAGAGAAGGATGTCTATACATTGTTTCACAATATGTGTGGGACATGGATCTAGAGAGCAAGTTTTTGAAGGGGCTTCCTTGACAAACTTGAGGACTTCGCTATCAGTGACAACTTGAAAGGAACTGAAAGTTGGCGGCTCCTTGTCTGGGTGAAGAAACTTAGATCAGGTGTGTTTGAAGGTGTCTCGGATAAATTTATTGAAATCATTGGAGCTATGGATACACTCATAAAAATAAAAGAATAACCTTTTCACCAAAAGAGATCATTATAGGCTATTTATACAATGACAATAATTATTATCCAATTAATATGATTATAGCTGTAACAAAGAGTGCAGTACATGAGTCTATCCCAAATATTAATGGTCTGAAAAATAAACTCCAGAAACAATATGAAGATCAGTATCATCTAAATATTGAGGTTAACAAGGTTGACAAGTTTACTTATCAATGGCATCCTTATAGAAACTTATTCTGTCTGTGATATTCAAACGGTGTATATTTTTTATGAGTTAAATACTCTGTAATTGATGTGATTTGGGTAAAAAAGGGCAGCTCAGTTGTCATAGTAAATTAAATATTATGTAATTTCATATTATGAAAATTCTTTGAATCTATTACAGAGACACTAATTGTCTTGTCTCTTTTTAGTCTCTTATACTAGCATGCACGATAAAATATTCCAAGCTTGAATTTTTGTCTTTTATGCTTATTTGGTTTTGGGTTAAAATCTAGGCAACTGAGCTAGTTACAACATGTGGAACATACCCAGGGATAGCCATAATATGACCTTAGCTAATAGAAATATTGCAACTTTGACTTGTATGAAGCCAAAATAAATCAACTCAAATCTCATCACCAAATCCTTGTGTTCATTCAGGACACAGTACAAAGAAAAATGTTTTGTATTAGTCATTTCAATGGAAACAGTGTTCGCTTTGATCCTAACTTGAGAAAGGTTTATTATGGTCATTGTCAGGAAATAAGAGACACTGTCATTGACATACCTTTGTAGATGTTTTCTGTCTCCAAATACTATTTTTATGAAGAATAAAGATAAACAATCCTGTGAGGAAAAACTATCTACTGAGGATTATTTAAATGCTTTAAAAAAGTTATCAAATGATAAATCTCCAGGTAGTGATGGGCTAACCACAAACTTTTATAAATTTTTCTGGAACGACATTAAAGAGCTACTTGTTGAATGCTACAATTATTGTTTTCTAAATGGCCAGCTAAGTCAAGATCAACGATTAGCAGTTATTAACTTGATTCCAAAAAAGGACAAGGATATTCGTTATTTAAAGAATTGGAGACCGGTTAGTCTGCTTAATACAGATTATAAAATATTGACCAAAGCACTAGCTCAGAAACTACAAAAAGTTATAGGTACAATAGTTAATGAAGACCAAGTAGGATATATCAAAGGTAGATACATTGGTGAAGCAATAAGAACTATTGAAGATGTAATGTCTGCATCAAAAATGAACAATATTACAGGCTATATTACTTTGATTGATTTTGAGAAAGCATTTGATAGCATAGAATGGTCTTTATTGTGGCAGTGTCTCACCCACTTCAATTTTGGAGAAAAATTCATCACTTGGATCAAAATACTATATCAAAATATAAAATCTTGTGTTGGAAACAATGGCTATTACACAGAATCATTTGATGTATCAAGGTCTGTCAGACAAGGATGTCCCATATCTGCCTTATTATTCATATTAGTAGCCGAACTTGTTGCCATAAGTATTCGAAGTAATACAGATATAAAGGGCATCAGTCTAATGAAAAGAGAGTTCAAGATAGCTCAACTGGCAGATGATACTACCCTCTTTTTGGCAGATCTTCAGTCAGTCCAACGATCTATCTCCCTTTTTGAAAGATTCTCCTTAGTCTCTGGCTTAAAAGTAAATTTAGAGAAATCTGAAATCATTCCAATTGGTTTAACTTCAACAACTGATTCTAACTGGGGACATGATATACTTAAATACAACAAAGGCCCATTTAAAACCTTGGGTATTTGGTTCTCATATGATAAAAATGAATTTGTAAAATTAAATTATCAAGAAAGACTCAATAAAATGAAAGTGCTAACTAATATATGGTCTTCAAGAAATTTGTCATTAAAAGGCAAAGTAACGATTATAAAATCCTTAATTTTACCACAAGTGTCTTTTTTATTTTCTGTTCTGTTCACACCAGACCAAATATTAAATGAGATCAATAAAATTTTATTTTCATTTTTGTGGGGTAACAAAACAGCAAAAATTAAAAAGGACACGAACACAGGTAACATAAGTGATGGAGGCTTGAAAATGCCTGACATAATTTCTGTTCATAAAACAGCTACGATATCTTGGATAAAAAGACTCTCAGATATGAGACAAAATAAGTGGAAAACCTTAATGTTAGATTTGTTGAACTTGAAATTTTCAAACCTAAACCATAAGCTACCATTAAATCAAACAAAGAATTGTAAATCTGCCTTTCATAAACAGGTGCTAGAAAACTGGATATACTTTAAAAATGTTGAACCAAGCTCAAAATGTGAAGTTCTTAATAAATATATTTTTAACTCTGCTTTCATACAAACAGATGGAAGCAGTTTGACACCAAAGATGTTTGGTCTGTGTAATACCACTAAAAATTATGGCACAAAGATAATTGATATTATAAATATGGCAACAGGAAAATCACTAGACAATACCAATTTAAATACTAAATTGGATTGGAATTTAAACTTTTTACAATATCTAAGATTAAGAAATATTGTGAACACTTCAACATTTTTGGCTAAAATTACACGTCAAGATCAAACTACGATTGGTGAAAGTAATAGACTACCAGACAAAATATATGGACGAGTGAGAACAAAATTGCAAGAATTAACAGAAATAAAGCCGCAACAGATATATCAAGAATTAATTAGTAGAACTGTCAAACAACCAACATCCCAAAATACATGGTCAAATCTATTTACATTCCTGGAAAATCATTCATGGGAAGACACTTACACCCTACCATTCAAAGTTATTAGTGAGCCATATTATCAAAGTTTTCAGTATAAAGTAATTCACAGAATTATAAACTGCAAAGAAAACTTACACAAGTGGAAACTAACTGATAGTCCAAAGTGTGACTATTGCATGTCAATATACACACTAGAACACCATTTATATTACTGTAGCAGTAGTAAAGTTTTCTGGGAAAAAATGTCCCAAAAAATAAAAGACACTTTTGATATTAATATACATTTTACTGTTTGTGAAATTATGTTGGGGCTAAATTTATACCAAGACCCCCTATTTTACTGTATCAACTACCTCATACTTATAGGTAAATGGTACATAAACAAAGTTAAAAATTGCAAAAAGGAAATTAACTTTACGGAATTTTTAATAATTTTAAAGTCTAAGCTACATGTTCTACACAATATATACAATAAGAAAAACGAGTTGAATACATCAGAGACACATTTTTGCACTTTGTATGGATTATTGTGAGTGCATTCCTGTATACAAACTTGTCACAATGCATCAGAGTGTGTGTGTAGCGTCCCCTTTTTGTGTGTGTGTGCATCGTCTTTTTTTTGTGGCAAGTTACGTGTATGAAAACAATAATAATATGTCTATTTTTTTGTATGTGAAATTAATACGTACATATTAATTTTTTTCCATTGTTATACTATATACTCTATTGTAAATCATTATAGCTATGAATAAAAAAAAAAAAAAAAAAAGAATAACTTGTGTGGGTGGTTTTGTCAATTGAATGTATGAAAGACAGCAGTGATGTATTGTAAAGCACATTCGTAGTCACTGGCTATTCCGTTCAATGCTCCAAAAACATTGACATTTTAGTATCTGCTGTTTGCTCCTTCGTAAGGACCATTCCAAACTTGTCTTACTTTCAGTGAATAATGGTACCATTTTATCCAACCCTGCTCTATAAGTCACAATTAAGAAATATGGCAAGCAATCATAACAACATGAAACATTATTTTGGAAGTCTGCTAGGAGGCTGTAAAGCTAGTAATGGTCAATTGACACTGTTCAGAGTGGTCGTATCAATATATTATGTGAATTTTGCTTTGCAACCTTGTCCCTATGGTACTGTAAATGGACCTCGTACTTGGGTAGTACACATTTTAAAATGGGCCACTTTGTAAAGCAGATCCATTCTTCAGCCATTCATTTAAAAAGATAGATTTTTACTTGCAAAAAAGGTTTCCATTCTATATATCATATGTATCCTACCCAAATACGGGGGAGGGGGGCACAATTCTAACATACTTGCCTTCCACCCCTGAGGTCGGCAGTTCAAACCCTGTACTATGTGTGAGGGTTGATAATTCCTTACAGATGATCGGCAGTTTACAGTACAGAACCTTGACCAACTGTATGCATTGGTTTCCTCTGCCTGTAAAACTACCCGTCGTGATATGACCTATAGAGTGTCGAAAGCAACGTTAAAATCTAAATAAATAAATCAATCTAATGAAAACTGTTAAAGTACAAAATGCATCAAACCACCAACAAGCCACAGTGAGTTAAATATTTTGTGTTTGTGTGTAACTCATGAGGCCAGCACAAAACAGTGTGATCTTGGTGTTAGCATCTTGGGTATTATATTTCTTATTTTTGCCTTAATAGTGCATCTGCTAGACATGGCAGTAAAAACAGCTGCATTGTGGTTAAGGTCATCTCATGTATATACCCAGGACTTGTGTGTGTAAACTTTAACTTTAAATAGTTATAATACATGTCTTCTAATGATTGTAAATAATAATCCCTAATATCAGCTTAACTTTAGGCCACCTCTTTTAGTGTCAATGTCTGATTAAGGTCACCTTATGTAAATGTAACACGTGACCAGTTTGAGGTGGCCTTAAATTGTATAATTTCTTATCTGTAAATGTATATAAAACTAGATTAGATGAAAATAAAATATATATTCCCAAACTGGGATTTCATTCACTTGGGGTTGAGGCAATGTTTCCAAATCTAGCATTGCCTTTATGTCATATGAAAATATATCCATTCAGCCAGATTTTGATTATGGTGTAACCCATTTTTATTGCGGTTGTGGTATATTAGTTTAAAACAGATGCTACATTTTTCTCAAAATTGAATCAACATGTTTCCCCTTGTGATGGTAATGCAAATTCCAGTTCAATGCTCTTAATGTAAGACTGCCCTACCCTGTACACCTCAATACCATTTCTGTTTAAACTGATATTCAGATGATAAATTCAACTCAATCGAAATTATGTAATGTTTAACTGATTTAAGGTCACCTTACTTTCTAACCTGAATTGGACTTTATGCATGTTCGTCTTATTTTTGAACATTGAATGACACTGTGCATACATTAGGGTAATGGAACCTACAATTATCGAGACCTAATGTGCTTTTCAAATGAACACACTCGTAGACCTTAACTATGATATACAGAGAATGTTATAAAATTCATCTTCAACTGTCTTCGTTAACAATAATCTAATACGCAGACATTGGGGAGGTGATGTTTAAAAAATAGGAAAATAGGTAGTTTGTATGCAAGTATGGATATGCCATTATTCTTTATGTTTCACTTTTGAGGAAACTCTAACAAGGTGGAAAATGACATATGGACTTTTTTGTTGTGTCTAAGGAAATTCATAAAAACCATGAAATGAAAAAGGAATTGGAATATTAGGGGAAAACTTGATGCCTCTTGCCCTCACGGAACCCAGGAAGCCAAAAAAAAATGTTTTGCTACAATATTTGTTCTCATTCCCACACGTTTTTACCTGATTCATGTGAGTTAGCAATTCATTATCACAAGATAGTCCATTTGCAATCATTTATTAAGTCCACCATAGATGCAGACTTAACATATTTCTATTGCATCTATTTATCTTTGTAGTGTTTTACGCCATGCCTAGTACATTATTGGTTATATTGTGACGTGAAGTTGGAAGGGCACAGGAAACCAGTACATACAATTGGTCAAGGTTCTTACTGTAAACTGCAGGCCCATGACAAACAACTACCAGCTGTCCCATATGAGGTCAGGCCGGGATCTAAACTCTGATCTCAGAGGCAAGTGTGATCAAATTAGTGTTCCTATCAGTCTAAAACAGGGGGAGGGGCTTGGTGGTGTAGTAGTTTGAGTGCTTGCCTACAACTCCTGAGGTTGCTGGTTTGAATCTTCGGGCTCTACATGTTAGAAAGTTGGTAGTTACTTGGCGATATACGGGGGGGGGGGGGGGGGGGAGTTACATTGCAAAACCATATGCCCTAGTTCCTCCACCCAAAGACTACCCAATGCAATATCACCCCGGCTGTTGAATGTCAATCAATCAATCAGTTGTTCAAATGCTTAATCTCTGTATCCACAGATTCTATGACACACCAGCCAGTTCATAAGGCATAAATCATCAAAATGTTGGACATATTCCAAGTCGCACCCAGGGAGGCAATCCAGTGTTCGGTAGTTAGAAGCTATGGTGGAAATGATTTCTGAAATAAGTAGGTGTTTAATCGACTTTTTAAACATGAGAGATTTGGAGCACTGTATATATCAACTGTTGTTGAAGTAGACCCTTGCTTTATGGATGGAAGAACAATAATGAGGAACCTGGAGGAACATTTTTGGGGGGTTAGAGCGTCTCGTGTTCATGGCTGATTTGTACAAGGAGAGATATGGTACAAAATACTTAGACTGTGACGTAAAACAACACATAAATCTAAATCAATCAGTCAAAAACAGCAGAAGGTACATTGAAGGCAACCTATTTTAAATCATTGTGTCTTTATGTTAGATCTTTAGAATGCACGGTAAGCAGTAGTTTAAATCACATTAATACTACTAGGTATTTCATATCAGAACCCTTTTTAATTCTCGTGCCTTCAAAAGTTAGGAAAGGAAAATAAACCAAACCTCTAGGAATCGGTGTGTTGACCATATATTGAATTTTTGCCAAGTATATATGTTTGGGATGTTACAACTGGAAGCAGTGTAAACAATGTGTATTTTAATGGACAAATTATGACCTTCGTGATGACATGAAGTCTTAAATATTAGGAGTTTATGACGGTGGTATTACAGTGTAAAGTTACCATTGATGGATTGAATATTTGCAGCCACCACATGGCATCAAACATAGAGACTAATACATTAGCAGTTGCTATTGATGGATAGAGTATTTGCAGCTATCATATGGTACAAAACATAGAAATAGACATATTTGCAGTTGTCATATCATTTGCTGTACAATCTGGACCGGGAGCTTTTATTATTGATGACAAACATCAGATAACACCGAAACAATTATTTGTATTACAATTGTAAGTTTTTGTAACCTTATATATACGATTTTAGCTGTACAATGCTTATACACGAGGAGGTTACCTATAATCTTATCTCATCGTGTTTATAATCATAGGTCAGGGGGCCACGGTGGCAGAGTGGTAACACTCTCGCCTCCCACCTCTGAGGCCGGGGTTCGATTCCCGGCATGGCCACAAGTGGGAAAGCTGGTAGTTGCTTGCCGTTGGTCGGCAGTTTACAGTACAGAACCCTAGCGAACTGTATGTACTGGTTTCCTCTGCCCTTCCAACTCCCCGTCATGATATGACCTGTACAGTGTTGAAAGCGACGTAAAACCCCAAATAAATAAACACTTTCATTTAAAAAAAATAATAATAATCATAGGTCAGTATAAATACTTTCAGGGATAAAAAATTTTCATTTAAAATTTTATTATTTTTACCGGTGAGAGGGACAAGTGATATTCTTTACCTTACCATCAAGTTTATGTAAAATAAGAGTGATGGAGTTTGAACTTCATTTGTACAATTAAAAATATCCCTCTACAAATATTCCAAATCTGTCACTAGGCATGTCAAAGTAAATTATATAAAAAGGTAACACCAAGAGCTGGTACCTGGACCCCATTTCTTCTAAGCGCTATTTTAGAACTTTTAAAAATGTGATTACTGTTGCAGTAACGACTGCTTTGGAATGGTTGTAACATTTTTCTTAGATTGACTATGGAGTGTAGATGGCCAGGGGATGGACTCGGGGGCGGGGGGGGGGGGGGGGGGTGGTGGTGGTTGATGTGTCCTATACATACACAAAACATTCTGAAAAATTTATAGGGCAGCACATAGTTATGACATTTCTATAGTCAGTTACTTCTTTCTTTTCAATGTGTTTTTCGCAGTTTTTTCAGAATCAACAATAGCCAAACTATGCAATCTGAGGACGAGCTATCTGTTTGACAGTATTGATGGTAATGGATGAGATTTTAATGCAATGAGAATGGAATAGGAGATGGGACCACTGAAATAATTACACCTGCCAAGGAGGTATTATTTCCATGACCGTTTGTTTGTTTGTTTATTTCCTCAAAAAATCAGAAAGTCGGTCTTGGTCAAACTTACATCCTATGTAATTTTAAGAGTCATTTGGATCACAGTCTGGATTTAAAAAAAATATGAACACAGATTTTCCATTTACTTATTATTGTGTACCTAGGTGGAGGTATGAGCTTTCTGGTCGCTCTAGTTGCTGTTAAAGCTATATAAAAAAGAAATTTTATTGTCTCCTGAAACATAGTTTAGAATTCTGCTTTGATTTCAATCAAGTTAGATAAAGTAACAATTCTTGCAATTGAGCATAGAGAAAATAAATTCTGAAATTTTATAATCTGGTCGCTCTAGTTGCTGTTAAAGCTATATAAAAAAGAAATTTTATTGTCTCCTGAAACATAGTTTAGAATTCTGCTTTGATTTCAATCAAGTTAGATAAAGTAACAATTCTTGCAATTGAGCATAGAGAAAATAAATTCTGAAATTTGTTTCACATTTTTGTATTAAGCCATCGTTATTTCTTAATTGGAGCTCCTATAGGAATATCGTAATTTTTCCCCGGTATAAAATGCAGTTTATAGTTTTTGCAATTTATTAAACCAAGCAGAAGGCCATTTGTTGCTATTTAATATCAGTATTCATTGCCATACCAACCAGGAAATTTTATGTTTGTTTTCTTTATCAATTATCTTTTCTGTGATTCTCATTTAAATATGATTGAACATAACTTGAAACTCAGCATATTTTGGCAGATATTTTACACCATTAAAACATTTTGTTGCGTTTCAAACTGCTACATAAGACCTTATGCAGTTAATTTTAAGAGTTTTATCTAGTCATATCTCTGAAAGATATCTGTAATGAGATTATCACCTTCTAAGCCAAGGGATATCTTGCATTGATTAAAAACATTGTGCAGTTTTGCAGCTTAATGGAACTAATAAAGTTAGACAATCATTACCAACACTATAGATTAACATATTTGTGTTGTAACAGTGATATAAGTAGATGATAAGCTGATGGAACACTGAAATAGTTCATTTTAAGTGTCCCATAACATACATTCAAAACTCTTCCTCAGGCTTTCTCTTCACAGAAGCATTTGCTATCGAATTAGAAGCAGCTCATACAATCAAATGTTACTCATTTTGTCTGCACTAATTCAGTTTATTACCGTAATAAAGAGCTTACTGTGTAAAAGAAATTTTCAAGGCTTTAAGGCAACACCAATGGATGTCATTGATTACCATTAGGTAAAATTTTGTTTTGCCCTACCAGTACAAATAAAATAGCAAAAAATGTTTGTTTTGTGGGGAAAAAGTGTCATATAATTCTTTTTAATGTTTTACAAAGTGGAGTGTCTTCACTGATAAAAATGTGAAATGTGAAGTGACCTGTTTATATACACAATAATCAGTACTTTAAATAATAATATATCAAAGCTTTTTTTCAAAGTCCAAAGAAGATCCAGTCAAAACTTACATAAAAGCTTATAAAGTTTTATTTATTCTCGTCAAGTTTATCTTACTTAAGACAATCTTAGCATCTTACTATTTATCCTAATGCTAATTATTTTTGAACAACATTTTAAAGACACTGATGTAATATATTTACTATTGTATGTTATGCCTTTAAGTCTTTTTTCACTGTATTCTCTGAAAACTGAGTTTAGACTCCATCTGAACCATCAGCGTCATAGTTTATTTTTTTATTTGGGGTTTTACTTCACTTTCAACACTGTACAGGTCATATCACGACAGGTAGTTGGAAGGGCAGAGGAAACCAGAACATACAATTCGTTAGGGTTCTGTACTGTAAACTGCCGACCAATGGCAAGCAACTACCAGCTTTCCCACTTCAGGCCGGGATCGAACCCCAGCCTCAGAGGTGGGAGGCGAGAGTGTTACCACTCTGCCACCGTGGCCCCATCGGCGTCATAGTAGCATAGCATCTAACATCATGACACACCTTTGATATGAGTTGAAATGGAACCCACAATTTACAGCTAAATGTTGAATGAGGATCTGACACACCAACCAATCACTGGGCCAGTGAGGGTTGGTACTGGTATTCTGGGGCAGATAAATGGTTTAACTTTAATACATGTTGGAAGATTCAATTTAGTGGGGCGTGGTGGAGCAGTGGTAACACACTGGTTCAAACCCCAGACCCTATGAGGGAAATATAGTGTTGATAGTCAGCGGTTTACAGTACAGAACATTGACCAACTATATGTATTGGTTGCCTCTGCCCATAAAAATAAACATCTTCATATGACCTATACAGTGCTGAAAGCGACGTTAAAACCCAAATAAACTACAGATTCAATTTATGACACTGAAACGAATGTCATCTGTGACATTAGATTATGACAACTTTTTAAACAAGACATAAAATCAAACTAACCACAAATTGACGTTAATCCAAGTTGATATGAATATTTACATTTGAAACATACGCAAGTCATTCCATTCATAGTCCATTCCGATCAATACCCATCCAGAGTAATCCCTGCATCAAACCACAAAAACACAAGTTCAAACCTTACTTTTAGCACCCAAATGACACGGATAACAGCTCATACGTCAAAACTTGTTTCATATGATGATATAGACTACAGGAGAGGACAGCTTTTTGCAGTGGACAACATTTCACCAATTCCTATTTTACTCCATTTAAAACCCAACATCTACCGTGATACTGAAGGAACTGTATAGAAAAAAGTGCAATATGTCTTGATACTTTTCTGAGATTTTAAAACTGACAGTATGCAGGATTATAAAGATTAATAAAAGAGTTTAAATGCAGTAAAAATATGATAAACATAGAATCTACTGCTTTTGACTGATGCAAAGAGCTGTATGTTACATGAAAACCCCAAACCAGGGCCTTGAAAAGCAACAGAGACAATTCCTTAAGACACATAGCTATATAAAATAGAATAAAAAATAACCAGTCTTTAACATAGATACAGTAACATAATTTTAACAAAGAAACAGTAACATATTGATCAATCACATTGAAATGCAAGAATCAGAATCAGAAGTGACTCCTATTTTTGATTGGCCTCGTGTTAATGTGAAAATTGATTTCTAAACTTTGAAACAGGAAATTCAATATGTGATTTCATTGTATCCATATGTGGGAATTTTCAAACTATTTTAAAAATAATAAACAAGAAATCCTATAACTTTTAAAGTAACATTCAACAAATATTGACAAAGGTATCTTTTATGTCAACTTTTTTTGCTATTCAAACACTTAAAATTATAATAACTAGCACTGATTTCAGGTTAGCAAATATGGAAATTTAGATTTAGATGATCATTTTATCCTTATTGAATTCATATATATTACAACTTAAACAAATGAATGAAAGAACTGGTTCATACTATATTAATGTTTTCCTTTATGAATGTAAAGTCCATCAACAAAAAGAAACAACCTATTACATTTGCCAAAGTAATTTTACCAAGACAATTATCCTTCTATAACAATATCCAGAAATAGCTTTTTTGCAGCCTTCTGGAAAAAAACTTCTAGTCTAAGCCATTTACTCACAATGGGGACATTTCAGCCAACAAAATAGGTTAATAAAAGGACAGTATTGCAAAAGAAATAGAAAGAGCACTGCCATCAAATCTACTTTAATCGTTTTCCAAGTGCAACAAACAATCACGTATCTTTTGTGCTAAAACTTGTTTTCAACAACAATCAGGCCACTGCAATGCTTACCTGTAATACAACTTAAATCAAGACTCGAGTAATATTTATGAAACCCTTCACATAGAGCACCTTAATAAAGAGTACTTAAGGCTAATGTAGACATTTTTAGTGACCTTATCCACTGAACTAAGGTTACCACAATTAACCATGAATCAAAAAAAACTAAACTGACAAAATGTGAAAGATTTGAAATTTCTTCAGAGTAAAGGTGGTTCAGAAATTATAAATGATTAAGTACTTTATGCCCCTGTTCCACCAAAAGATTAAGGCCCGATCCTGTCTGGGACCCTTAATCATGCACAGTCGGTGGAAAAAAAACAAAAATGGGCGGGAATACTGGGTCGGTACTGAAGTCTGGGATTAAGAACAGATCGTCCTCAGGAAGCCTCAGGATGCCTCAGGCGGCCCCAGACAGTCCCCGACTGGTCTGGGACTAAGAACCGACTAAGCCAGTTTTCAGGTTGGTTTCAACCACGATCCTGTCGTACACATACCGACTGGGTCCCAGGACGCCTCAGGCCTCCTGGGACTAAGAGCCGACTAACCCACGATTAACTACCGGCGTCCTCAGGCCTCCTCAGTCTTCCCCAGACCAGGATCCCCGATTCTTGTTTTCCAAAGTTGCTGGATTTTCTGGGTATATATATATAAAATTCGCGATCTAATCACCATTGCTTTTCTAGGAACACAGCAGGATGCCACCTTTTAATGGGAGACAGATTCAACAACAACTTAGGGCTTTTTTGGTTTTTATTCAGTTACAAATAATCATGTATTTCCATTTTTTACGTCGACCACAGCAACCACCACCAGCACCCATACAGAGACCCAGAAGAAGGCACAACATGTGGGTCAGGCCATGGCTACTGCAGAGAGAGGAGAGGGGGGCCTACCACAACATTATGGCTGATCTGTATGCCACAGACATTCCAGGATTCACCAACTACATGAGGATGACCCCAGAATTCTTTGAAATGATAAAGACCAGACTGGAACCACACCTTGCCAGGCAGGCCACCAACTACAGAGCACCAATCAGTGTTGGGGAGAAGTTAGCCCTCACCATCAGATATCTGGCCACTGGAGAGTCATACACATCATTATCATGTCAGTTCAGGGTTGGAAGATCCACCATTTCCAAGTTTTTACCAGAGGTCTGCAGGGCCATCAAGGATGAGTTCACCAGAGAGTACCTCAAATGTCCTACTACCCCAGATGAGTGGAAAGAACTGGAGAGGGAATTCAGGATCAGGTGGAATGTTCCACATGCCCTGGGAGCCTTGGATGGGAAGCATGTGGCCCTGAAGAAACCCAAGAACATTGGAGCCCTCTACCACAACTACAAGGGGTTCTTTTCCATTGTGATGTTGGCCCTGGTAGATGGACAGTATAAGTTCAGATTGGTGGATGTGGGTACAGCTGGATCTTGCTCAGATGCCCAGATATTTAATGCCTCTCAGCTGAAGAGGAGGATTGAGGATAGGCTTCCCAGCTCCTATAACCCATGGTGGTAGAGATGTCCCCTACTTCATTCTGGCAGACGATGCTTTTGCCCTGAAGACCTGGCTCATGAAACCCTATGGCAGAAGGCTGTTAACAAGGGAGGAAAGGATTGCCAACTATAGAATATCGAGGGGCAGGAGAGTTGTGGAGAACGCTTTTGGCATCCTGGTCTCAAGATTTAGAGTCATGAGGACCACCATTGAACTACCCTCAGAAACAGTTAGAGAAGTAGTCATGACCTGTGTGGTTTTGCACAACATACTCAGAAGTCAGTATCAAGGTCAACCTGCTGGTCAGCAGCCTGGGGAGGATGATGATGATGATGATGATGATGTGCCTGGTGATTGTGGATTGATTGGTGGTGCTGCTGGTGGTGGCCAAGACAGAAACCCTGCTAGAGAGGCCAAAAGACAGAGGGATTACCTGAATGACTACTTCAATAATGAGGGAGCAGTGGCCTGGCAAGATGGCAGAATATAAGTCCTGCTGCAGTAAACAGTCCTTTTCAGGACTAACTATAACAGTCCTTTTCAGGACTACCAATTATTCCAAAAACAATTAATCAGCTATGCTTGCTACAGACAGACAAACCCCATGCCAAACATAACTTTTTCAGATGGACAAACAGACAAACCCCATGCCAAACATAACTTTTTCAGATGGACAAACAGACAAACCCCATGCCAAACATAACTTTTTCAGACGGACAAACAGACAAACCCCATGCCAAATATTACTTTTTCAGACGGACAAACAGACAAACCCCATGCCAAACATTACTTTTTCAGACGGACAAACAGACAAACACAAGTCACTCACCCAACAATCATACAAACCCAGTGTTAAACAAGAGCCAAACACAAAGTCACACATAATATCCTAAAATGAATTATTTTTTTATATATTTGGAAATCCACCTCCTAATTTCACCAATTTGATTTTGTTCATGGGTTGGAAATTTATTTGTAGCAGAAATGTTTCTATGGAAATCTTCAATTTTAAATCTTCACCTCTAATCACAAAAATGTGGAAAATATAACCATAAAACAAGTTTTGTTTTCAATAGTGGGGGATTGTGTTTACAAAATAGTTTGTCAGTTCGTTGGCATGGGTTCTATTTAATTTTGGGTTTTTGTGTTTCTTGGTTGGTGGTTACTGGGGTTGTGTTTATTATTGGTAGTTGGATGTTGGGTTTCTTACTGGGTTTGTTATTTGGGGGTTATGTTTGGTATTGGGTTTGTCTGTTTGTGGGTTGGCAAGTATGTAATAATGCCTTTTAACTCTAGGGAAGGTGTAAGTGTTGGACTTTTCACTTACAGATTTTAAACTATCCCATGGATTTTATTCTAAAAATGGCCTGATTAATGGCCATATTGGGAGTTATTTTTAATTTTTTTTATGTGGCCTTTTTTGTTATGTGTGGTACCATGGGTTATTTGTTTCATGTTTGGGGTGGTGTAAGTGTTGGACTTTAACTTTTTTTTTCTTGTGATAAGTATTTGTACTGAACTGTTTTGTTTTTGGAGGGGAATTGGAATAACATGTAGCTGAATAATTGTTTTTGGAAGATTTGGTGGCCCTGAAAAGGGCCTGGCAGGTCAAAGACCCGCCCTGACTGGATGGCTACTGAGGAGGCTGCTGCTGCTGTTGAGGCGGTGCTGAAGTGGTGATAGTAAAGAGCTGCTGTTGTGGTTGCTGCTGCTGCTGCTGAGGCTGCTCGACGATCTGTGTTGATGTCAGATCTGGTAGCTGGCTTAAGATTCCACTCAGATTGTGTCTGCTCCCTTCGTCCTGTACAGTTAGGACAGATGTCGGGTTGCTGAAGCCAATGGGGCTTGGTGTATAGTACACAAAACTGCTGCTAGCTGCTGCTTGAGTGGAACTAGACGCCTGTGGAGTGGTTGTTGGCAGTAGGCCGACCCTCTGGGACTCAGTGGTAACAGTGGCTGATCTTCTGGGCAATGGCTGACGTCTGCGGTTACACTTAATAGTTTCGATGTCTCTAAATATCTTGCCCTTTAATTCTTCAAATTCTTCTTGAGTCATCTTTTCGGCCTCTGATGCCACATAGTCAAAGAAGGGCTGCCTGTCTGACTTCTGATGCAGTGTCAAAGTGTCTCAAAGTGTTCGAGAATCTTGGAGTCTGTAGTTGAAACGGGCGTTGAAGTAATGATGGACTGACTCCTCTCCCTCAGGACACTGGACTCGATGTGTTCTGTGTCAGTAGTTGACCCACGTGATTCGTCCTGCCTGCTGGTATTTGGACTGGCCTCAAAACCTGAACTTCTGTTGGCCCCTTTCTTCTGATGTGGGTTTTAAGAAAACCCATCTGTTGGTAGACCCAGAACTCTCTCTTAGTAATCTCCTTCGGGGCTTGGCCAGATTGGAGCTTGGACAGCTTCCCATAATGGGTTCGCTGGGACTCGAACCAACATCTCACATCAAAGGGCTGGAGCTTCAGTTCCTCAGATATTTCTGCCCAGAGAGCCTCTCTTCTGGTCCTGTCGTGGAAACGTGAATGTTCCTTGTCATACAGTTCAGGGTGCAGCTTTACAAATTCCACAATGGAAACTTCCTGGCTGTCTGTAAAAGTGGCACACACCCTGGCTCTCTTGGCTAAAGAATGGCACTCCGGATCTTCTTCACACCTCTCTTCTTCTTCTGCCACAGCTTCCCCAATAGCTGGACCTTCCTGAATCTCCTCCTCCTCTCTCCTCTCAGTTCCTTCTTCTGTAATAACTTCACTCCTCTCCTCTACTTGACTTTCCTTCTCCCTCTCATCCATCTTTTTCCTTCCTCTCTTCCCTCCTTTCTCTTTCCTCATAATCCAGTCGACAAAATAATAAAAAAATAGTAAAATGTGTCTCCTAACTGTGAAATTTGCCTTAAGCTCAAGTAAAATATATATAAAATAAAAACTGAAAACCCCTACAAATCAGTGACACACGTCTCTCAGTAGCCAAACAGTCAGTAACAACGAAAATGTGTGCACGGTCGGTTATATAGTCCCAGACCGCCTCATTGCCTCGTTTTAATTTCCGATGCGTGGAAAACAGTCGGTTCTTAATCGGTTGTTGGTCCCAGGCCGCCTGGGGCATCCTCAGACCGTCGCAGACTAAATTTGTGCTGTCCCAGGCATCCTGGGGAGGCCGGTTTGGATTGGTTACCGACCCTTACAGAAGGTCTGGGACTAAGCAAATATTTCAAACCGACCCTCAAAAACCCTTAATTGGGAGCCTTAGTCGTGTGGTGGAACACCCACATTACTTTTTTGTTTGTTTTAATGAGTATTTAGACATGTTAATTCCTTGATTAATTTTAATTACAGCAGCCATTTCAAAACATATATGCATAGATATTTCGGAAATGTGGTGGTATGCATTTATCCATTCCATTCCATTTTTTTTTTTTTTTTTGCATTCGTGGAAATCTATGAAGTCCATTGACAACCTGATTAAAAATATAAACTCATAATCTGCCAGATCGGTTAATAAATTTTCTTAGACAATTAACAATTTGTGTAAACGCAATGAATATTCTTAATGTGCTTTTTAAGGATCTCAGATAGAGAAGATCTACTGATTGTGTAAATTCTACATTTTCCTGGCAAATTATAAATTTACTGAGCGACAAAGATTTGTCTTTACAAAAATAATACAAAACATGTTTTCTGGGAAGTCATAAGTACATTTTGGCAATGTTCTGATGAAATATAGGACAATAACATTACAGTTAATTAAACTGGAAAACAGTCCTAACATCTGGCCTTCCTTGTTATTTAAAGAGATGTCAGTAGCCTAGTAGCTTATTATCACATTAAAAAATTCTAGTGATGTTTCTTTATGTTTGCTACCCTAGAGGCCACGGTGGCAGAGTGGTAACACTCTCGCCTCCCACCTCTGAGGCCGGGGTTCAATTCCTGGCACAGCCTCAAGTGGGAAAGCCATTGCTTGCCATTGGTCGGCAGTTTACAGTACAGAACCCTAATGAACTGTATGTACTGGTTTCCTCTGCCCTTCCAACTACCCGTCGTGATATGACCTGTACAGTGTTCAAAGTGACGTAAAACCCCAAATAAATAAAAATAAATTATGTTTGCTACCATGTGGCTGTTAAAAATTCTCTGTTAAAATCCATGTTGAAAACCCATAAACAACAATTTTATGTCAAATATATTCCACCCTATACGTAACATCATGGTCACAATTCTTTGACTTCCTTTCAATTTCTGACAAATGTTCCAAGTCTTTGAGGTATCATTCGTTTAGAAAAATTCAAGAGACAAGTCTGAAATGATTCATGAAAGGCAAAACATTAAGTACTAAAATGTTTATGCTATCTTAACGTGTTTCTCCAATTACCCAAAGACTATCAATGTGATTTACTGTGTTGCACTGTCTGCCATACTAAAGAATGAACACAAAGTCCAAAGTTCATAATAAGCTGTGTTTAATGTTTGACTTATATCTCAAGATGACACAATTGATTCTGTTTTTGCCTTACAGTTACATGTTATAAAGTTTAATCATGCAGAACATTATGCCCATAGAAACTTTTACCCATTTATACACATACCAAGTGGTTTACCCCCTAGAAAATCAAAGGTGGGTGTTTTACATCCTGTACAACAATCAATGTCATATTTGGACAGGTCCCCAGTTTTGTCACGTTTTGGACTTGAATCCACAGAGACGTTACAGCCTGTGGTTAGATGCCAAACCTCCTGGCCAACACTAGGCCATCGACTCCCTCATTTACCCTCTAGAATGTCAAACAACAAGGGTACAGTTCTTCACTCCATTTTGTAATAAAACACTGTAATTGTACAGACACAAAGGGCCAATCTTTGAGCGGTTAACTATTTTGGCATCTGCTCACTTGATTATCCTTTTCATGGTTTAGGATTAAAATATGCTTAAGTATGGCACTCTTCGGATTTGTCTTGATAAGACTTTATCTAAAGGGTGAAAAGTATGTTAACACCAGACTGTGACTTAGATTGTAGCTAAAGTAAAAGTATTTTTTATTTGTTCTTTAAGTTTAAATACCTTTCTACTGGATGCTAATTTCAGGTAGGTTTATTATGTTCACTGTAGGCAAAAGGAAAAAAAGGAGGCATGGCATATAGTTTGTGTGGGTGTTTTGCAGAGGAATACAAGAAAGACACTGTGACAATATAAAACACATTCATAGTCCCTTGGTATTTAGTGCAATGTTCCAAGTCATTGTCATTTTAGTGTCTACAATCTGCAAAGCACCATTTCAGACTTGAATAATGGCAGCATTTTATAAATGCCTCCTATATATGTCACAATTAAGAAATGTTATAAATAGTCATAAACACAGACAAATATTATATTAATGATGTTGCATATATCAGAAAGTTGTAAAACTAGGAAACTTTATGGGTATGATATTTACTATTTGGCCTTAATGTGTCATCTGCCACATTTTAAGGGCAATAAATATGGCAAAAATGTCCTTTAAAAACATGATCATTGACGTTATGTTTGGTTTTAATGTAGCAAGATCATTCTTAGTGTGACTATGGTATAATAGTTTAGATGTTATTATTTTTTTTTCTTTAATGGTATTACACTGTTTTCACTTTTTGTCTGCAGTAAGTAAGATGCAGATTCAAGTTTAATGTTATATGTCATGGTAAGGATATTCGATGGCATGGTATATCATTACATATTTATGAGATAAATTATATTGTACAAGTGACACAGAGAAAGGGTAAATCAGCAATGACTGGCACAACTATGATACAAAATATTAAGGCAACACTAGATTATTTAGATTTTTGAAAGAGAGTGCTTTGTCATGGTTTGATTTAACATGGCGATATATACAAAGGCAGTGTATCATATTTGTTAGCTTAAATATGTCTCATTGGTTACATAATGCAGGATTTTGAACAGAGGGCACAAGTAGTTTGAGTAAAGTTGTGCTTCTCATTCTCATATAGATCCTACAGTTTATGCTTAAGTTTATGCTGAAAAATATGCACAAAATTTTCAGGCTGACACACATTATGCTCAATTGACTATTAAATGGGAAGGAATTATTTTGTTTAAGTTGAACATACATAATGTAAAGTAGATTCTTATACAGGCATAAGAGTAGCTTATTTTCTTATATAGCACACGAAAACTTGTTCTCCAATATTCCACTATGGTTAAACTTAGAATTTAGGTAATCTTAAAATTCATCAATCCTTATTCTAAGGGAATACTTATCATTAATTAATTTTGTCTGTAAGCAAGATGTAATAGAGTTATTGTTAGAAAATTCGGATCACTCACAATCCGCAATGTTTTTATCAGCTTTACTTCGACTTTGGAAGTTTTTTTCTTCTGGAAATACTCACATTAAACTTCCTCTTTTAACTGTTAATCATTCACTGGCAAACGACAGTCACCAGTTCATATTAATTATCAAATACCATGATAAATCTTACTACTTAAAAGGAAAATCATGTCTAATTTGAGGTTTTATGCTCCTCTTATCCCCAAGGGGTTCTATGTTATAATTAATTATGAGAGCTAATCGAGCATTTGCCATATTTGATTACCACTGTGACACAAAAGCATTTGTGTTGAAAAAGATGAACAACCTAGCCTGCCACTTAGCCTGAGCCACTTTGCATATCTTTCTTAGGATATATGTTTTCAATTTATACCACAGTAACCTATGTTCCCTGTTATACCTCAATGCACAGGCTACTGCAAGACATGACTGTTTTATTGTTGTGGTTAATTCGTTTTCCCTATCTGTCATCAAGTGCCACTATCAGTTAGTCTTTTTGCCCAGGAGAAATTACATATTCGTTCTGTGATTAGTTTAAGCTAGTTGTCTTATGCACTTGAATTTACTCCAGTTCTTCTGATTTCCCCATGGAACTAAACATGTATGGATACTGAAAGAAGCTGCCACAAAAATATTTCAGGCATTTTTTCAATAATCATAGCCTTTTAATGAAGAATTTTGTTGTTTTTGTCAAGATATTATTATGAGGAATTGAAACATATACACTATATAATAATTATTTATCAACTGACACACTACAAGTCAGCAAGGGCAGTGTATCCAGAAAACTCAGCTGACTTCCTGTTTCATATTATTTTCGAATGCAATTGCCTCTTCAAATGCAACTGCCTCATTTTGAAAGCCATAAATTTCTCCGAACCCTCCCATTTGTCATATCTAATCAAGCCTAGGGGTCTGACACATGTACATAGATTACCAGTTTCTTCACCACATCTCAGAAAGGCCATAGGCATGAGTTGTTTTAACACTGCTGCACCAGTTGAATGGAAAAAGGCTCCAACTTAGTGTCAGGTCATAACAAATCACTTCAAGCTTTAGAAACCAACTCAGGACCGGTTTAGACTAGCTTACTCACCAGCATAGTCATCATCCCACACCTACTTCATATTGTTACAAACATGAAGTAAACATCCTACCTTTAAGTTAAGTGAATACACCAATACAAAACTTATAAAATGTTGGATGTTTGTTTGTTGATGTACCACATTACGGGCACTGAAATAATTTTATTATTGCCACCAAGAGTACTCTTATTTGGTAAATATCGTAATAATTTTTCTATAACATGCATTACTAGCTTGGGCATAAGTTGAAAAAGATTATTTTAAATAAAACAATTTGACGTTAATATACATAATTCGCAAACAATAATTTACCTATAAATTGTACATTTATATCTTTCTCTTGTGTTAGTGAATAACCTTTGCAATAAAAATTCACACTTAGACAGCTATAGAAAAGGCAAATAATAATTTATATTGAAGTTGTGAAATTTCAGAGGCAAACTGTATGCAACACATGTCTTGACCAAAATATATGGAAGTGTTTTCACAATTAGATAACATTTTCCATGAAAGTAAAATTTAGTAGATATTCCAAGAAACTTGGTTAGAGCATTTGGGAGAACAGAATTTAACCATGACAGGAATATGCAGTGTTGGGTATATTTTTCACATTTGATTTGGATGTGTCTGCTGATTTCTAACAAAACTCACCCCTAAACAATAAATGCTAATAAAGCTTAATTTTCACAGGAATAGAATTTGTAAGAAGATAAATAACCACGCATTAGTACAAGTATTGTTTATGGAAACTTCAGTTTAAATCAACCTTTGAATCTTTATTAAAACTATTCAATTACAATTTAACAATAGGTCGAGCAATTACTAGTTACACAAGGTGGTTCACAAGAAATTAATTATTAAAGGCTTTGATTTCTGTGAATTTTTAAAGCAAACTTATAGCAACAACTCAAAATATCTAAATGTAGGTATTTAATGTAGTTTCTTTTTGTCATTTTTATTCCTGCAATTCTATAGAAGCCAGTCAAAGACCTAGTTCTCAGTCAATTTTTAACAACCAACACAAAATAATATTTATACAAAAATAAAGGAATTATAACAAAATGTTCAAAAATGTGCCAATGGTGTGTAGCCTGTTTACTTACAATGAACATAATAAACCTTGAAGTTAACATCTAATAGAACACTACTTTCAGTGTATGAACAAATGCAAACCATTCTTCTTGGAACTGCACATTCATGTATTTCTTGTTCCAGAAATACAGATAATAATGAACTCAAACTTTGCTAACAATGAATAAAGTAAGAAATTACTTGCCCAATGACGTTGCATTCATTGTAACAATATATTTCCTCTATTTTATTTGACAAGCACCCAAGCAAGATATTACTTATACAAAATCACAAAGGAAATAGAAAATATACTCAAAGATGTGCCAATTTATTTTTATTTTGGGTTTAACTTGACTTTCAACACTGTACAGGTCATATCGTGATGTGTAGTTTTATGGGCAGAGGAAACCAGAACATAAGGTTGGTCAAGGTTCTGTATTGTAAACTGCCAACCATCAGAAAGCAACCACCAACTTTCCTACATAGGGTCCGGGGTTTTAACTACTGTGCCGCTGTGCCCCCCCCCCCCCCCCCAAAGATGTGACAATGATGTGTATCCTGTTTGCTTAAAATGAATGTAATAATTTTTATGTATTCAGATATTTCTTGTTAAAAAAAATGGAATAATGAGCTCAAGTTTTGATAATGACGAATAAAGAAAGAAATTATCCTTTGTGTCATCCACAGATATGAGACGTTACATTAAATACAGCTTGTTGTAAATTGGGTTATGTTTTCATACTTTCACATTGTAACAGCAGAGTGCAGTAAATAACACTGGCATTACTTGGGTATTTGGTAAAACTCTTCCAGGCAGCATAACATTTTAACACTAACAGTATTTGTCTTCCATCAACCATTTCAGACTTATCTTTAGAATTGCACAGTGAAGCCTCAAAAACTCAGTGAAGTCCGAAACGGACATGATATAAGCTGGAAATACTTATGATTTGGCATATATATTGTCTATAGAATTGTTATTTATGTTTCAAGCATTTGAAAACGGAGCTAAACATAAAAAGGAAGACCATTAGAATAATTACTGCCCATATCATGGTACAATTTATTAAAGCTGTTAAATACCATAACATAATTACCCTTACTCTTGTAATCCTGTACAGTAAAAGCAGTTGCTGAATTTATTTACTACTATAGACACTTAACTGGTGAATGGTAATAATAGTCTCTTGAGAAAGCTTACAAGTACGAAAAAAGAAAAGAAACTGAAAATATATATTTGGCCTGATTTACATAATCTATTTATTACATCTGTAATGTTTGGATGAGTAATCTACACAAGCCTTGAGTTATTAGATGCTTCAAGTAAGCAGGCTACACACACCATGGGCACATCTTTGTAATTTTTTTTCTATTTCCTCTATTTTTTGTATAAATATTATTTTGTGTTGGTTGTTTTTTTTTTCAGAGGAATACAGGTAAGATACTCTGGTACTGTAAACAAAGTTAATGGTTATTCAATGCAATGCTCCAAATCAGTATGATTTTATTGTCTACAATCTGCAAAAGACCATTTCAGTCTTAAATAGTGACACTTTTATAGATGTTGCCTGTGTATGTCACAATTAAGAACTAAATATGAAAATAGAAAAATATATTGTAAGGAAATAAACACAAAAAACAGACAAATATTACATTGATAATGTCATAACTGTAAAACTGCCAGAATCATTTGTAGGACATTGAAAAATTTGGCTTCAATGACTCGCCTGTCACATTGGAGTGACAATAAAAACAGCAACAATTTCCTTTCTATCATAACAAAAGGCTTACCTCAAAAGTAAGAGTATTGATAATACGCTTGGTTAAAAAGTGTAAAGCCCAGTTTCAATGGGTTTGTGACAAGTTAGTTTAACTTGGATGTTAAACTTTTCGCGAAATAATATTACACTATTTTTCTTCTTCATTAGTGAGTGTAATGCAGATTCTCGTTCAATGTTGGGAGCATTGAACTAAAATACTACCTAAAATACTTCTGGTACTGATTTAGTTAATGATAGTTTGTTGTTGTTTTCATACAATAAATTTATTAGGACATTGAATATCTTGCTATATACTGCAAAAAGTGCTCCTGGATGTTTTAAACTGCACTTTGTGAAAATCCAACACACATGGTACTTTCACTTTTTGAAAAATTGCTGATACTTTTCTGGAGCTTTTACCACAGTGGTGTACAGTGTTTGAATTACATAAACAATAATTTATCTGCTTTGACATTTTTTCAGGTTTTATTACTAATGTTTCAGTTTTCTGTCAGTATGAAAGTTCTGAAAGTAATGATAAAGACAGTACTTTAGTTTATTCTGCCACAGAGGAAATCAGGAATATTTACAAATGGTACTTTTACCAGTACTAAATTAGTATCAGTTTGTCCAGGGACAAGAGATCAAAGTCTTATAATTAAGATGATGGTCAAGGCTCATATCGAACCCTGGCCAGTTGATAAAGATTCAACCCGGTGTAACGCAAGATAATGACTCCCGCGATATTTTGCACCCCTTCCTTTGATCTTTAAGGGAGTAATTATCTTGCAAGCAAGATTTTGCACCCCCTAACAATAGAGGGATTAGGGGGGTGAGAATATTGCAGACAGAGTTGCAAGATAATCACCCCCTGCTAGATATTTACTCCCCTATTGTTGAAAGAGACAATGGGACAATACACTAGTGTGCTTATTAGTCAACTAGACAATGTCAATACATGTATATCACTAACAAGACTTTGCCTAAGACTTTTTCAGACTGTTTTGAGGCAATACTCTACATATGTACATGTTTATAAGCAAAATGATTAACTTGATCATAACGTTTAAGTGTTTACATGCTAAGTTTCTAGATAGACAATGACCCATATAACCAAACAAAAAGTACATTTTTATGTTCATGTCAGTGCATATCATCTTAAAATGAGCTGATTCCTAAGTTGGGCTCCAACATTTATATTACACACAAGTTTTAATTAAACACTTATAAATGCTCTAACTGAACCTCAAGATTTCAGGAATATTAATAATCACTAATCCATATTTAAGTGTAACACACTGTCCAAAAATAATAAAATAATTGGTGTGAGCATTACTATTCATGCCAAAAAAGCTCAACAAAAGACCCTTTTTGTATAACACTTAATATAACAATCATTCTGTTAACCATGCAAAAATGTAAACTCAGCATAAATAAATAATAAACAGAATACATGTGCTTTGTTTCAAGTTAATCCCCCACATCCACACTGAATAGTATTTTGCTGTAAGTTAATCCCCAACACAATAGTAATCACCAATCTGGGAGGGGACTCCAAATCTTGCAAGAGGGGTTAAAATATTTCAACCCCCATTCCAAAATTTTACCCCCCTAGTGACAAATATAGAGGAGTCATTATCTCGCGCTACACCGGTAGTGGGAAAACATGCATTTAAAGTCAGTTAAAAAAGAACGAGGAATTTCATTTAAATGTTAGTTACAACTTTATTATAAAACCACCAAAAAGGGATAAACACCATCAAGGCCATTATACCATAAGGTTAAGTAAAATATTACCCAGTAGGTTCATATTCCTATGTGGAAACGGATCATAGAAAGTTTACAGTTTCTCCAAAGTGGATATAAAAGTCCAGTAATTTGTATGTAAGCTTTTTCACAGAAATAAGTTTAACAGAGTTTTCAGGTACAGAATATAGGATGGAATTTTTGTACAATTCAAGTATTTGCAGGTTTCTTAACCTATCCCCCTTTGCAATTTTGCATGTTTAATTGGCTGTTGTATATTGTATTTTTTTTGTAATGTCCATGAATGTTCTTGTCATATTATTGTTATTAATTTCTGTTGAGGCTGATTAAAAACAACCTGACAACTAAGAACTGTTTTTTTTTTCAATTGTATTAAAGCCAGCAGCTTTTTAATATCACAAAGCACTGGTCAGGTGGTATTTTTAATAAAGGAAAATAGACCATTTATATGCAAGCCTAGGTATAATAATATTTTACGCTTCATTACAGAGGAAACTATAACAAGGTAGAAAATAATAGATGGAAATTTATGTTATCAAAAAAGGGAAATTGATGACAGCCATAATAAACACAGGAGTGGAATGGAATATTATGAGAAAATAAGATATCCCTGGTTCTACTGGGAAGGCTGTAACTATTTATTAAATCAGTGACAGATGCCAACTGTGATTTGTATATATACAGAAACTTAAAATATATTTTATTGAGATGTTCTATTTCACAGTCCTATTGATAAAATGTTTTGTAACGAATTATGGAAATTGAAAAGCTTGGCCTTTTTTAAAATCAGAGAAAATTTTGAAACACAAACATTTTTAAACATTCTTTGTAACCAACTTGACATATGTGATTTTTATGTGTACATAACTACAACTAAAAAGTCTGCCATATTTATGTTATCATATTTGTTTCTTAATTGTTAGCAGTCAGAGGTAATCTAATTTAATCAGAAATTTTATCACTCGTAATCTTAAAACATACAGATAATTTATCATTTTGCATTGTTGACAGAGCCTGACGAAGGGAGCTTTTCTACAACACTACCATGCTTGTGTTAAATACGAGCAAAAAAAATTTGAACTTGATGTTATCATAAAATATTGTCCTCTAAAGTGAGCCTAAAGTGGCATCAATAGATTGCGCTTTAGTCTCATTTCTGCAAGTTGTTCTTTGTGAAACTGAAATTTTCAAGTTAATTAGCATCAGTTGTTATCTTCTGATAATTTACTGATTACGGTTGCTATGACAAACATTTTGGAATGGCTGTGTCAGACTGGGAGAAGGGGTTCATAGAGTTTCTATAAAACTAATCTACATCTATGCTATTCTTCAAACATTCCTAGAAACTTGATAAAAGAAATATTGTGGTTAATGTTTTCAACAATGCTGACTACCCCCATAATGCAGTATTTTCATTGGTGACTGCTTTGTGACCATTTTGTGTGTTTATATGATCTATCATTTCATTTTAATAACCAATTTTGCCTACTCTTTCTGTGACATGATTAGTCTTCCTGAAAAATTTGGGCACAAGAAGATAAATCTTATAAGTATACCAATTAATTATACTGTTACTCAGACATCACAACATCAACAAAGACAGCCAGAGCACATGCTTTGTAAAATATTAGTGCATTAACATAATTTTCACTTGGATTATGTTGCTTGAAATGGATGATATTTAAATTATGGGGATGTTCCACTGAAAGCAATCCAACAACCGACCCCATCACTCTAGGATCAGTTTGCTGAGTTGGAAAAAGCGTGTGAATAATATCGGTTAGTTTCGCCTCCCCAACAGGTCATAGTACATCCCAGGTTGTCTGGCTCAAGATCCTGACCTGACTTGGGTCACGATGTTTATCTCCACTGCTAGACAGAAAACTATGATGACAAGCCGTAAACCCCTAACTGACAAGTTGTATGAGGTCATAACAAGCCTTAGTGGCAAACTAGCAAGGCTGGAGATGCCCTGAACCACTCAGATTGGACTGATTAATTTCTGGAATTAGGATCATGAGTCGGGATCTGAACAACACTATATAAACCCCTTGTTGCTGCTGTTAGTCATCATTTATCACTGCAAAGATGCCAACTACACATCTACAGAAGTTTAGGGCCCTGTTGGTTTTAGTTAAATATTTTGATGTTCATTCTGATTTGCAGGCAAAAAGGCTTCATCTGAACCCAGGACCAGCACCTGCCATATAGCCAGCACCTTCATCACAACCCCAGCACCCAGGTGAAGAAGAAAGTCACAAAATACCTCGCTCATGCCATGGATCCACCAAAGAGAAGAAACAAGGATATTTTTTACAATCTCCTGACCAACTTAATACAGACTGATATCCCAGGTTACCATAATTTTGTCAGGGTGCCACTTGTAGTTTTTGACCTCACTATAGAATGCACACACCACCACACCACGAAGGACGTCACCAATTTCGGGAAGCCCTTAGAAATTGGATTGAAACTGGTAATAATGCTGAGTCAGTATCTCTGGCTGGTTTGCTAAACAACCACATGTAAATTTGTCCCTACTATCTGCCAGGCCATCCTTGCTGAATTGCAAAAAGAGTATTTAATCTGCCCTACAACCCCAAAAGACTGGAAACACATTGAGAAGTTCAGAACCAGATAGAATGTCCCCATTGCTCTTGGGGCACTAGATGGGAAACATGTCACCATGACAAAGCCAAAGAGATCTGGGAGTGAATTTTACAATTACAAGGGCTTCTTTCTTCTTCTTATCTTCTTCTCGATGCAGACTACAGATTCTTCAGGATAGATGTTGGGTCAAGTGGATCTTCATCAGATGCACCATTATTTACACAAAGCAAGTTGAAGAAAAAAATCAAGGATGGCACCTTGGGGCTTTTATCACCTGAATACCAAGGGTAAGAAGAGCAAGATTTGCACTATTTTTTCCTGGATGACGACACCTTTGCTTTGATGCCATGGCTGTTATACCCCCCAGCAGAAGACAACTCACAAGGGAAGAGAGAACAGTAAACTACAGGATCTCCAGAGGCAGGAGGATAATGAATAATGCTTTTGGAATGCTAGCAAGCAGATTCAGGATCCTAGTGGGCAAAATGGAGCAAAAAGCAACGTTTGTCAAAGACATTGTTTTAACACATGCTGTGTTGCACAACATACTGAGGACACACCAAGGCAAGCCATACAGAGCACCCACCCTAGCAGATGCCATACCAGCCCTACAAAATGAACAAGTGTTGTATGTGCCTGACGACAACTACAAGAATCTTTACTGAAAGATTATTTTAATCACCTTGGTGCTTTGACTGAGCAGTCCCTGAGATGTGACAAGGAACTACCCTGAGGACAGAAAAAGCTGGCATCTATTCTTCCCTACACAATTATTCCAAGAACTTTTATTCAGGCTAGTATTACACCAATGTCCCACAAATTTCCAACACATTACATAATAACGTTTCATAAATTGAAACTTATTGAAATTTAACTGTATTTTTTGGTTCAAATTTTCAATGAATCACTCACTCACGCATTCATTCATTTTGAAAATTGTGTTTTGGGGTCATGTGTTTGATGTGGGGCAGCTCATGACTGACTAGAGAGGCCTGAGATGTTGCGTGAACTTTCTTCACCTACGTCAGACGCTACTGATGGTGGGTTGAAACTATTCGTAGCTGAAATGTAGCTGTATTGAAGTCCCTGGTTGTTGCTCATGGACAACTACACATGAAGTGGGCTGCCAGCTGGCTGTTGCTGTCCTTTTTGCAACACTTGGGTTTGTTGAGCGGGTGTTATGACCTGGCTTGCTGGCAACTGGGTTTCTGGAGAAGTCTTGGCCCATATGTGGAAACGGTACTGGAGCTTGTAGAAAGTAAAGTTGCTGTAACTGACCGCTCCTTTCCTCTGCCCTACTCTTTATCCCACTTAAAAGATTAAGCCTCATTTTGAAAAGTTTGAAAGTCTCTTTCCTCCAGGTTTTCAACTTCAAATGTCAGGTAGTTGCAGAAGGTTGTTTGGTAGTTTCCTCTCTGGGCCCAAGGAAGGATTTGAACATAGTCTTTATCTGAGCATATTGACCCATGACCCAGTGGATGACAGGTAAAGGCTGGGACACTATATTTGTACTGTCAGTGGTGCAGCTGGATGACAGGTGTGTTGTCTCAGAGTGAGAGCGGGTCTCCATACTGTCAGTATTCATGGACCCTCATGAAATGTCGTTGGCAGAGGCTGCCATTTCCTTGAAAGTCTGGTCACACTTGGACTGGGTTAACTTTCCCTAGCAAGTACCTTTGGATTTGAACTAAGTCTTGCACACTTTCACTGAGATAGTGCGGCTGCAAGCAAATCTCTCACACAGGCAATCCTTCCTGGCCTTGACTCCAAACCTCTCGTGGATTTTGTCATAAAGCTCCGCATGATCCTTGAAAAAAGTCTAATATAGCCTCTTCATCTGAGTCTGTTAAAAATGTTCATCATATGTCCTTTCTTGTGCCTAGATTGACACTCAGTAGATGCGCTGGCCTCTCCTCCACCCCCGGTGTCACTCTCAATTCCAATCCTCCTAGTTATCAGTTTTTTCAGCCACTCCCTCCTTAATCAGTGACTGTGGAGTTTCTACCCTACTGGCTTCTTCTACCTCTGTGTTATCTCTCTGCCTCCTTCGGCCTTCTCTGCTCTCCCCCTCCTTCTCTGTATGTCCGCAGCTGTATCTCTGAACTCAAACTCTGTAGGTGTGTCTATGGGGACTTCTATCTTTGACAGATTCTTTCTTGGCTTTATCTTATAATCAAATAAAAACAGTGGTTTTAAAAAAGCAAAAGCCCATCAGCTAGCGAACCAGCAAAAGTTATGTATCTGTAAATTAAATCCTGAGTTAGTTTGCAAAAGTAAGCCTATCTCGATGCTGCCAGTTGTAATCCATCACAGCTGAAAATCCAGATGATGCATTCCTCCTGAAGGCTCGCCTTTTATAGACACAGGCTGCATAATCGTCAAGCCATGTGTCCGTAAAATGAAACTGATCTGTCCGACACACTTCCAACTTGTCTGTTGCATTAACTGCCTTTGTCTGTTTCCTTTTATGTCTTATCCTGCTGTGTTCCTGGCTTGTCATTCTGTGAGGTAACCGACTCTGCAACCAAAGACTTGGATACTTCCCGTCTTGATGGGAAGCGACCAAGTCAGTTCTTAGTTATTTATGACAGGCTGGTTTCCTTTCAAGTATGGTCGGTCTGGTCGTGTGGTGCTGTCAAGTGTTTTATGACTAGACAGTGACAGTATAGGACAGATCTGGAAGTGACTTTGACAAAACATAGAGAGACAAGACAGAAGGGTGTCCAGATGGGCAGATCCACAGCCAGGATCAAGAGTTGGTAAGGATTGGTGAAATTTCAAACATCTTTGGTATTTTGCCGACCCACCAAGACAAGCCAGGAAACTTGAACCAATCCTAACTGACTCTGTCAACATTGCTCTTGACCCTCAAAAATCCATAGTTTCCAACAAGACAGCTTCAGTTGAACACCCCTATTAATAAGAATGAAATTTTTCTTCAACACATTTTCTTTCACTCTATGAAAATGTAGTAAAATAGCATTACTAAAAATTGAAATCAACAAGAAATAAATTCCAAGCCTTTTCTTCTATTAACGTTAAATCAATCTACTTTTTAATATTGAGTTATTGTCCATTAAATTAATAGGAATTCCAAAAGAAACACAACTTTACCTCAACCAATGTGCACATGCCATTTAGGGCCTTTGCAAGATTCATCAGGAGGGAGGCCATGTGTTGCTATTTAATGCAAGTGCTTGTCTTTTTATTTCCAATAAAAATCCAGAGACGAAATATTGTAAAATAGAAGTGGTTGTGATAGATTTATCTAATGTTTTATTTAATGGTTCATTTACACAGTTTGTGTCGTCCGGTCAACAGATATTTAAATTTGATTGTCAACCTCGTTCTTTTTATTTCATCCATGGGCCTCTTGTGTGTAGTGCCCCTTTGAAAACGAGCCGCCCCATAAAGTCATCAAGTCCCATCACATCAATTTTTAACCTGTGTAAATACACAGAAAACTTTTATTCCAAGTTTAAAGCCTTCTTTTCACTAGAGACAATGAGCTCACAAAACACAAATAGAATAAGCTTAAAATCAAGACCTCAGTGATGTTTATAAAACCCCGTATATAGACCACCTAATATCTTCATTTTTGTAACCTTTATAACTACGTAAGGTTACAATAAGTAATTATAAGCAAGAGTAAACTAAATTGACCAGAAATAAAACATTTGAGATTACTTCAAAGCTAAATTTGTTCAAAACTAATGGATTGTTAAATGCTTTTCCTTGCGTGACTATTTCCTTATAAGTATGAATGCATTTTGTAACTTAATCACACTAGCAATTTCAAACATCAAAAAATAAATAAGAGGATTTTTGTCTTGTTTCTATTCACAAAATCTATGGAAGACCATGCAGGATCTGAATTAATTTTTTTATAATTTGGCTAGTCAATATACAAGTTGTCCAGACACTTTACAATAACTGATACACAAGAAAAGCAAAGAAAAGTCCTAATACGCAGTTTACGAAACTGCATATACAGAAATTGTTCTAATAAACATTGGTTGCATATATTACAAATGACCTAGGCTTGACTTCAGGAAATAGATTACCCAACCATTTTTAAATTGATTTTATGAAATATGCAACAAAAAGCACATAGTTTGTAATATTTCCAAACTATAACCTTTTCATTTAGTTATTTATTATAACAAAGCAATAAAGCTTTCAGAAGCCAGTAGTGAATATTTTTATTTCGTTGTTATCTTTATAATCTGGTTTTATACTCAAGATCATTACAAGAGCTATAAAATACTGATGGCTCGTTGCAATATTTTCCAAATTGTATAGTTACAAAACTGGTTTAGTTGCGTTATGTTTTGACTGTGCTCCTTTTTGGACAGAAAACTGTGATATTTCAAAACTAAAAAAAGTAAATTGTTTTATGATATCTGTAAGTTTTATCCAAATACCCAGGGACCATCAGTGTTATTTATTGTAGAGCGATACTTGTCATATTAAAGAAGAAACTGTAAACCCAAAGATATTTCACTAAGCTGTATTTAATGTGTTTTCTGCTATCTGCAGATGACACAAAGTGTAATTTTGTTCTTTATTTAGCATCAGTAAATTTATTTAGCGTCATAATTCTGGAACAAGAAACTTCCCAAAGTGCAACTCGAAATTAAAGGAGAAATAAAATTCAAAACATACAATACAAACAACTAACCAATTAAGAAAATGGCAACTGCCCAATAGTAATATATAGGCAAAACATCAGCATTATGCCATATAATACAACATAATGAAAATGGTCATATATTTATGTAAATGCACCTGAAAAATATTTAATAACTATTGTTATATATGTATATGTCAATATTTAAGCATGTCTGCTGTAAGATATATACAAGTTAAAGGATGAAATAAATTTGATTAGAGGTATAAAACACGCTATAGACAATACGGTTTCAGAGAGATTTTCAGGTTAGTCGTCATCAAATCAGCCCTTCAACCCTCTCCAAAAAGCCCTTAGTCAAATGTGCCCTGTTTTTTCAGTGAAGTGCTCAAAGTCATAGCTCTTTATTAGCTGCAACTGGCTTTTTTGCCAAAGACCATGTCCGATTTGTCTTACTTTCAATGCATAATGGCAAAATTTAAGACGTGCCTCCTATATAGCTTACAATTAAGAGACACTGCAAACAATCATAAGAATAAAGAAATCTTGGCTGGAATATCTGTTAAACTAATGATACTATATATAAAATAGAAAGATGTAAAACTGAGAAACACCATGTTTACTAATGTTCATTATTTTGGACAATGGTGTACATACCACTGCAAATATCAAAATATCAATAAAAAGTAGCACTAAATATCAAATATATCAATAAAAATAGCACTATAAAAGATTTCCCAGCCTTTCACAATGACCGAATGTTATTCCTGCTTGTTTGCAGAATTGTGACCTGTGTTCTTATTGGTTTTAAGGTCAAGGGTCATCAGTAAGGAGCTGAGGCAAAGTATACCTGCGATGTTTAAGGTGGCTACAAACTGCTGAGGAATGCTCCTCACTAAGCCATGCTCTGCACTAAAACCGGCAAAGTGACACAATCATTTATTAGATATAAAACAGACACAGACACTTATCATTTATTTGGGTTGGTTAGACAAAATTCCATAAAATATTTCCCAAAAAAATTGAAATACATGAATCTCATGTTATGATATTAACTGGATCACACCCAGTTCTTGATGTGTCACTTTATTTAGCCAGAGTTAGTTTTTATATCATTTTCAAATAACAGAAGACACTTCAAGCTTAAAGGCCACTTATTGTAAATCTTTGGGTTTCACTTTTTCTTTTTTTAAATTAGAGACAAAAGAGTGCTGTAAATTGTATTGGTAGTCCCTTGGTATTTCGTACCATGCTTGCAGACGGCAGAACAATTAAATTGTGTCTTCAGAACTTTTGGAAATGAATAATTAAACCGCTAAGACTTGGTGAATTAGACATACAATGAACTTAAGTCGAGTATATGTGTTCATACTGTGACAATTTGATCAATTGTCTATGTACCTTCTGATGCCACAAATGGTTTGATACTGGTAACTGGTCTGAGGGGATATGAGCTGGGATATATATCACACATATATATGCCATTAGCGGATTTACTGTGATTGCATCTTCTACATTGTACCAAAACAGTAGAGTTAACATCAGTGATATATTTATTTGATGTATTTTGAAAGTCAAAGTTAGGTTTCATTTTCCCTTCAACAGCCAGGTTATATTGGGCCAGGTCCTGAGCATTGCCACTTGTGGGATTCAAACCCTCACACAGGTGACATTTTGCGATAAAGTGCCAAACTTGGTAATCACTACACCATTGGAGACTTGTTTTGATTGTTCTACCTTTCAGACTGCGATGTTTTATGTATGTAAGAAAACATTAAAACAACTACATTACTACATTACTTGTACATAACAGTTTTACCTCAGTTTTCATGTCAAATTATTTGTTTATAATTGTTAGAGGTCAAACTCGAAATTTCAGAATGAATAATATTAAGCATTTTTATTTTTGTGCATTCGGGACAGAGGGGTTTCAGTAATCACCGTCAGCCTATTCATTTTAAAATTAGGAGTGAGTTTGAGTTTGATTTTAAAGTTTACATTCATAATACTCCCCCAAAACCTTCGAATTGGCCACTAGCCATAGCAATTTAAAGGATATAAAAATTGTCAGATAAAGCTAGCACTTGGGTCTTTTAGGCATGTTGTTTTGAAAATAAAATGAGTGTCTTTAGATTTATTTTCAACTGTTTCAGGTGTGATTTTTTATTTACTTGTTTTTTTATGTCACATCTAGGATCTTATATGGTAAAAAGTGCGACGAGGGGCTGAAAGGGCAAAGAAATCCAGTACACACAGTTGGTTAAGGTTCTGTAATGATTGCTGACCAAAAGTAAGCATGTACCAGCTTTCCCACTTTAGGTGGACCGGGATTTGAACCCCGACCCCAGAGCTGAGAGAGGAGAGGTTGACCACTGAACTACCACAGTGCCGTTTGTAGATTCAAATAATTGTCTCCAAAAACAGACAAAATGATTTTCTCTGATATAACAGACAGAACTACCAAAACTTCTGTTATTAAAGTGCTTTTATTATATGGAGGAATGTACCTACCATTTTTTTCTGACACACAAAAATTTCATAATCCATTTATAACTTTATAACTCCATAAAAATGAGATAAAAGAAAAACTGATTCAACATAAACCTCAACAGAAAATAAAATCTAAATTCATTCACGTTTTATATCTTAAGCTAATATCATTTTGTGAAATTGAATAATTGATAAATTAGTTAATGGTAACTCCTCCTGTGGAAACCTAACCCTTCCCCCTTTACTAATGCATGGCCTTTTCCAGATTCATCAAATCAGCGAGGGGAGCCATTCAACTGAAACTTGATACAAGTGTTTCTTTCATGCTTATAATAAAAATCAGGACCTTAAAAGGTTGTTAAATAATAGAGCAAGTAAATTAGTGTCTAATTTATAAGTTAAATAATGACCATTATCAATTTTTTCAAGTTTGTGAAGCTAGCATAACCTTACAGTCAATAAACTTATTTTCAGTCAAGTAGATGAAGATATTTATCATATTAGTGAAAGGAAGTCAAGAGACTGCTAGAAAATGGAAATAGTTTTTGGAATCCCCAACCGTGCAAACCCAAACACTGTCAGAAGGTTTCTTTTAGCTGAAACATTTTTATTGAATCAGTAGCAGTCCATGCAATCAAATCTTACTAATTGTCCTTATACTAATTAAATTTATTTACTAAAATTCTATTTTGAATGAAAGCAATTTGCAGGTTTTAAGCCAAATCGCAAATAACTCATTTGTTACCATTAGGTAGAGTGCAGTTGTCTGTTAGTAAAAAAGGGAACAAAAAATAATTGTATTGATTTTGAAAGAAGTATAAAAGAAATATTTGTCATGCTTTACATAGTAGTCTGTGTTTATCTATAGCTCAGCAAGAAATAAAAAAATGTTTTGGGGTTTAAAACGAAAAATAGTTACTCATGAAGCATGTGGTGATATTGAAGATATGGCATTATTGTTATTTCGATGTGATAGAGTTTGACATTGATATATAATGACAGTAATTGATATTTATTTACCTTTTGGGTGTCATATACTGTTATTCTTGTTGTATATGTGGATGTGCAGAGAGGAAGTTATCACTTCAAAGTCTGGGGGAATACTAAATATTAAAACGATAGGATTTCTTGTTTCAATTTTACACATGCAGAGTTTGAGTAAATCTCCCATGAAGTTCTTCATTTTGTGCTGAATTGGTATAGGTAAACCATTAGACAGAAGACAGAGATGTCAGGGCAAAACCTGGTAGTTTCTCTCTGTATTTAAGATTTTAGAGATGTCAGGGTAAAGCCTGCATGGTGTTAATTTTATAGTTAAGATGACAGGGAAAGTTTGCAAGATGAAGTTGGTAATATTTTAAAGTGAGAAAAAGGGAATATCCTGTATATAATTTTTGTTAATTACAGGGTAAACCCTGTTACATCTCAGGTGGAATTTCGGAATTTGCTTTAAAGTGTCATGATATTGTAACTGTATGTTTCAGAGATAGTTTGCGTTTTATTTTATACTTTTCTGTCTGTGCCATTTGTCTAGGTCTGAATGAAATAATAGTGAAAAAGTTTGTGCTATATTTTTATTGGCACCAATAAACATCAACACACTTGGCTGAGAGAAAACGAAATTTTAATGTGATTCCAGTGTATTTGAATTATTGAGCCGGATATTTTTAAGACGACTCAAAATGACTTATAAAATTCCTGGGTTTTAATCTGGATCCATATCCTCGTATAATTTGAACTGAATATAGGAACCTCATTTGGTTTATAGTTTTGGAGTTATGCTTTCAGACAAACAAACAGGCAAACAAATACACACTAGGATCATAAAGTTCAATATCCCATAATTTTGAAAAAATACTCAAAAATTGTTGACTATTAAAATGGTAATTGTCTGTTTTAAACCTTTTCGTTTGTCATCATGAAACTAAATAAACTTGTAATCAGTTGTTGCCTTCAGAAAAGCTGAGAAAAGAGGTTTAGAAAGGATAAAACTTGTAAAAAAATACACTAAACACTGCCATCAAATCCGCTTTTACCGTTACTTAAGCACCAAAAATTGCACATCTTTTGAGCTAAAAGCGTTTTTACTATAAGCTGCTAGCTCAATCAACAGCTACAAACAAATTAGATTTAAGACTGCAATAGATTTTATGAAAACCGTGTTTACCAACTCATGAATACTGAATTATTAAAGACGGTGTTATTAATATCTGTATCAAAATTAATACGTCATAAATACTAAATTACTAAACGTAATGTTGTATTTTTGTGCAATATAAAGTACAAGTAAATAAATATAATAAATATTTGAAGATTTGATTTTTGCCGCAGGGTGTTTCCAAGAAAAACTAAGGTGTTGGTGACAAACTTACTGAGGTCATCAGTAACCTGTTGGATTAGTAGATTTAGCATCTATATCACGGGGTCTCACGTCTCCGTTGATTCAACTTATACAAGTGATAATACTGAAGACCTGTCCCAATATGACACTGGTTGTTCAACTGAATGTAAAACATTAACTTTGACCTTTGACACCTTTGCAATGTGAATAGCACTATATTGCACAAACTTGACTGACCTCCAGTCATGGCAAGTTTACCAACATAATAATGTCATTTATTCAGCCAATATCAAATTGTCTTCTAATAACCCGACTCCAGTGTTTCGGCAGAGGTTCTCCTCAGTATAATAAACAAAGCCAAAGACGGATTTTAATAGCCAAGATAATTTTAGGAGGAGCCCTCAGCAATCCCACATGATAGTCCAGGGGCTAGGTGGTTTCATAGTAAACACACGCTCCTGCCACCTCTGATGTCAGCAGATAAAAAGTCAGACCCAACCCAATGTGGAAAACATGGCAGTCCCTCATCGATGTCCCAGTGGTTTTCAGTACAGAATATTGACTAACTGATTGTTTCACCAACCCTTAAAACTACCCCTCACGATATAAATTATGCAATGTGGCGAAAGTAAGGTTAACATCAACTTAGCAAAGTCACTTGTTAACTACAATTTGAAATTCAATTCTCAAACCACAGATCTCTGAAATGCAAATGATTAAATGTCAAATGGCCATCTGATTAAATCTTATGTTCCTAAAGGTCTCATATCTCCAGATAGGTACTTTGCCGGAACCCTGTTGGTTGCAAAACATAACCAAAAAGTGAAAAATTAATAAATTGAATCTGATTTTTAAAGCTGACATGATTTTTTTTCCGTCATGAGAAACGTGTTTTGGACTATTTTATCACTTCTGTATTGTACACATGGAACTTTATAATGATAATTTGCTATAACATCTGATCCAGTTCTATGTAGATGAAATATACCCATTTTAAAACTTATGTTCCTGAAAGAATGACAACATTTCTCCTGACCCTAATATTCTCTGTTTAACTATGTTAACACCCATTTGACTGGGTAATAATGATATCACCTCCTCATGGTCACCATTTTATTACTGGTAAAAAACTGGATAATGATGTTAACTATGTGATTTTAAAGGCTTCCTTTTGGTAACCATAATTTTGTTTCTGGTAATATAGGGTGTTCAGGACTTATTACAGCTAGTTTCACTGATGCAAATTATATCAAAGAAACTTTTTTGAATTCCGCCTACATACTGTTTGTTAGGTTTATTTTCTACGCAAAGTATCACCAAATGGGCAATTTATTTTCTTTTTGTCTGTAATAAATTTTACTAAAAATGACAATACATTTGTTTCTATTTTTTTTAAATGCATCAGTTAATTTGATATTTCATAGGCGTTGTCTTCTTTGACATTCAATGCCCATAACCCTCTTTTGATACTAATTTTATATAACTATTTCAAGCCTTTTTCCTTTTCTGATCCTGATTAAACAAATTGTTGTATCAAATTTTAATCATATTAATAGCATACAGACCTCAATATTGTAGCACTATTTTGCTATTCAAGTTTATTGCATAATCATTTAGTTCTTGGTATTCAAAACAGAATCTATGGGCAAAAAGGCATTAAAAATACTAAAGACAAAGGTACCCTTTTCTTTCTGATTTCTCCCAGTTGGCCTTCTCTTTCTGCTCAGTATGTTATGCTTTTATCCAGACAAATGTTCCTCTCTCCATATGGTTTGCTTTCTGAGGTATTTATGTCATTCTTATTGCCTCCGTCAAGGAGGCTCTGTAATCAATAAAGGTTTTTTTTCTGTAATTTTGCTTGCAATATTACAAACAAAAAGAAACAATAATGCACAGATTTATATCAAATTTTCACATTTGGTGGATTTGGGTTTAACATACAGTAATCCACAACCACTTCTGTATCCAGGATGTGTTAAAGGATTTTTACCAATGCACTCCTAAGCCATAGTGTCATAGTGGAGATGATGGGTCTTGGCAGAAGCATGTGCTCTCTGAGTGCTCTTGTTCTCCATTTAGTAGTTGGAAGGAACATTTTAATTACCTGACATGCTGAGCAAGAAGTACTGGGATTGACACCCGGCATCTCCACCATTTGCTGTAAGGAGAAATTATTGATTTGTTCTACTGGGACTCGATCTCACTGCCTTTAGATTACACACACAAGTGTAGCTCTTTAACCAGCTGAGCTAAAGGGGAATCCCTGGAACCCCAGATATTAATAGAACTGATATACATGAGGATATTACAATGTGCTTTATTTTTAAGTAGGTTATTTTCATCAGTAATTTTACACATAAAAGCAGTAACTTATTTGTCTCAACACCGAAGTTTTGCATGCATAACACATAGATGCCACATTGAAAAAATACAACTGTTTTCATCCAAAGTAAAAAGTGCCATCTTTGCACTTACATGCTGCTTCCCCAAAATATATCTTTATTAAATAATCTTCTTCAGTGATTGAACTTTTTTGGCAGAATTTTAACTAGGCAATAGTTTTTTTTCTGGAAGTGAAGTGACGATAATGAAGTGATGATAATCAGAGCAAACAGAGGCCGCAGTGGCCTAAAAGGGCTTAACACATTTGATGAAAACTTCAGAAGTGACTTAAAGCCCTTAATTTGATATATTCCCAAGTCTTATAGCAGATTTATTTCGATATACAAGATGGGGGTTTATGCAAAAAACAGGGAAATATAGTATATGCATAAATATACCATGTTTTATGCCCCTTTAATTATCCATAGTGCCCGAGGGAGTACAAAAACTCGTCTGGGGATCTAGAACCGAATATTGCTAATCCAGATCAATTTTGAGGACATGCCTAGTGGTGGACCCCAAGTTGTGTCAAAAAAGACCGCCATGTGATTAGTATACTTTGAGTTATGGATCAGATGTTATAGAATTATCCCTAAACAAAATTTGGTGTCTCAATCTAAATTGTCCTTAATGAAGCCTAGTGTTAATATTACCTAAATTCGATACATAGAGCTTTTTAGTTATGCATTTGGACAAACCACAGACGAACAAAAAGACACTATTACAATAACCTTGTCACTTCTATTTCAGGGGGAGAGGGTAAATAATTCTGTTGTTATATGCTCCTTCATATCTTCATAAACCCAACAAAAGAATGGAAGTGAGAGATAAGCATTTGGTTGTATATCAATGAGCTGCCAAATAAGTGTCCACTTTCATACTGACAAAGTGTAAAATGGTAAGGGACTGTGAGAGCATCAGCACATGGAACAGCTCCAGCCTGGATTATTTACTCCCCTCATATATCTTGCCAAGTGTGCAGACAATGCTTTTGTATATGTTCATTCCTTGAGGTTTGCCAGTGTGGTGGCATGACCTTATTGTAATTGCACTCACTAAGCTTGTTGTTTATCCTTGCTTGTTAGTAGAGGGTGTAGCCTCGTAGAGAAAGATATATATATATATATCAATTTCTGAATTTCTGGTTATTTTTTTCACAGAATTTTTATTTGTGTTGCCACAAGTGTGCTCAGTACTAGATCCATGAACTTCTGCTAAAGACACTGTCCTTTATCCGACAGCCACACTACAGGTGGTGCTCCCTTCGTTTATAAGCCTTTTTACATAACTCTCCGTGTTCATTACTCTGCACACTGCTGTATTCCATGTTTTCCTTGACAAACCACACATAAGCTTAATTTAATTTGTTCAAAACTTCAGCCTACCATAGACTATGTCAAGTTGTGTGGGGAACTGCATGTGTTCTATCATTTCTGTGGCTCATTTGCCTTTCATCCAAATTTTGCGTTACTCTTTCTTTGCCAGTTTTTTAAGCATGAGCTGTAGCAAGACTTGTGCTTCTTAGCAATCACTTGTTTTTTGTTTCTTTTTGTCTCCGGAGTTTCATGAATTGTGACATAGTGTGATCACTCTGATGAGTGTCTGTCTCCTCACTGAAGATAAGCGGCAATGGGCTACATTAGTACTGGGATGGGTGACCACATCAATACACTACTCGTTTCTCTGGGGGTTTTGCAGCCTCTGCTAGTGGACCAAAACCCCTTTCAGCCTTGTTTAAATAAGCAATGAATTTTGTTGTTTGTTGCAACATTACTTTATCTTTACAGTATATCTTCACTACTCATTTCTCTGATGGCTTTGTGGCTTGCACTAGTAGACCGAAACCCCTTCCAGCCTTGTTTAAAAGCAGTTGCTTGTTGTAACATGACTTTTACTTTACAGTATAACTTCTTTATCTTTTCTGTCTCAACCCACGACCTTTGTTATACTAGATTCCCAATCTCTGCTATGGGCAAATTGTTGCTAGAAGTGTATAGCAGGGTATCACAAGAGGTACAGCATTCTTTTTTTCTTGGCTTTTCCTGCGTCAAAAACAATCTGTGGTGTGAATCGGGAATAAGACTAGTTTCTTTAGTTATCAGAAAGTAATTGGGTTGCTGATGAGAATACCAGCCTACAGGGTAACTGAAATGTACTGTACTTGTCACAGCAAGAAAAACCCCAAAAGTTGCCTGATACTGGATACCAGTGGTAAAGCGAGAAGCAGAAAGTCCACATAACCCCATGAGTTTGTTAGTAAACACATTTCTACAGATGGTTTTTTTAAATTACCTTGATTTAATCAGATTTGAGATTGCTTTTAAAACATTGTCAAGTTCTGGAGCAGATATCAAATACGTACAGTAGGGACCTCCACAAAGATGCCATCTAGGCATAAGTTCTAAAAAAATGTTCTTTTGATCTCTATTGATCTTGCCTCTTGATCAAGAATAATTTTGTGTGTCTTGGTTTGTGTTGCTATCATCCTGGATTATATTCGAAATCACTGCCAATTGCTAGGAAGCATTGCCAAGCATATTCCTTACCTTTGGGGAACCTGCTTGTGTGGTCAGGAGGGTGTTGGGAATTGTTTGCATGAAGAATAGAATGAAGACCCTAGCTGTGAAAGAATCACTCGATTTTACTCATTAATGTCCACAAACCCCTCTTGACATTAGGTCTGCTCCATCAGCCATCATCAGACACTGCAGACATTTGTCAAATAGAATGTGAACCATTTTGAAAAGAGATGCAGTGTGTAAATTGAAATTGACACTTGCATAAGTGAATGTAAACAGCACTAGATATATTAGGTTCTTCATAAACTTTCTTTAGGAAGTGTTAAAGATTAATAAAACAACTAATTGCTCAGGTCTACAGGTTCGCGTAGGTAAAGTGTAATAATACTGAAAGTGATCTAGTTTATAAATTTAGCTTCCTTTGCATTCAGAAAAAATCCTATACTGAAAAGCTTACAATAAGCATTAACCCAAGAAGTCTAACAATGAATTATTTCTTTCCTTAACCAATCAAGTCCTATGGTTCCAATAAGGAAAATGGTAAATACAATTAATGAGCTTGATTAACCCTAGGTGGACAGAGTCTCATTGATAATTCCTTGCTTTTTTATCAACACATGGGAAAAAAATCCATGAATCATAGAAGCTTAAGAGAGCAAAAAACAAGTTTGTGGCCAAGATAAAATTTGGATTTTGTGTGTATTTAATCAATCATTTTTGTGTTACTGAAGGTTTTTAGTAAGCAGCACATATAAGCATTTATGAAAGTGCTGGCAGAACTATAAAACATAATGTTTATACCAAAGTGACATTGTCATTTCACCTGATCAGACATTCCATAAGTAAGACTGAGTAGCAGTCTTCACAAAAACCTGCTCTATAGATACAGTTTCTTTTGTCGTTTGGGTAAATTTGTATTTATGTCAAAGGATAACCGAAAAAAAAGATGAAAGGGGAAACATTTTAGAAAAATTAAGAAAAAACTTCTGTAAGAATGATTTTTTTTTTAGTTTTTTGTTTTCATTCATAAGAATTTTTACAATTCCAATACAGTGACTAATTAGAGAAGGAGCTTTGAAGAAAACAGTATGATTAATAATTTAGCTGTTGACCATCATGAAGGCTTTGTGAAAAAAGCTATACTGGAAATACACTTTATACAAACTTTAAAGAACTATTAACCTTTAACAAGGATAATTGGGAATTTTTGCTTGAAAAATAATTTGCAAAAGGGATTTTAATTAAATTTTCAGGAATTGTCGACAATGGCACAAGCATCAAGCTAACCCTCGGGATCCATAAAATTTATTCTATTTTTCAGCATTTCACTCTTTAGTAATATTGGAGGTATTGGGCCTTGGAAGGAGAGTCTTCTCTGTCTGGGTGCTTTTTTCATTCTTCATAGATTTTTATGTAAAAATTGGAAACTATATCTCACAAAAAAGGTCTATTTTACAATGTTACTGAAAGGGGGCAAAGAGGTCATCATATGACTTGGCTTCTGTGAATCCAACATGTCGCGCTGATGTGGACTGAAAGAGCCAATCGATTTCCTGTGGTGTTGACTCGGGGTAGTAAGAATAACGAAAGACATATCCATTATTGTCATAACTTGATATATTACACGGTTTCACATGGTGGCTCTAAAGCCGAATTATATTACACATTTTGATGTCCCCAAAGCAAATAATCCAATTTGCTGTCAGCTTATCTCTGATTGCTGCCCCTGTGAGGAGTACATTTCTTACAAGTGTGGCAATAAACCAAAGTAGTATCTTTCAATAGTGTTTACTGAATTGTATGCACATGTACAAAATGACATAAACAAAACATGATGCAAAACAATTACAAGTTCAAGTATATTGTAGTTACATGCTGTCGACCTCATTAGTCACTGCTGATCAGACTGGTGTAATTTTAAATAAAGTCAATAGAAGTACCATTTCTGAGTTTGTGTCATTTAATTATAACATGCAATATCCAAATATAAATCCCATCTAAAAAGTCTCCTAATCCAAAATGACGAGCTTGTCCATACTCTTGACTCCAGTAATGCAGTTGTTCCACTGGAACCAACCCTGTAACCGACCCTACGACTCTAGGGTTGGTTGCAAAAGTTGTAGAGTCGGTTATGAAATCCCCGACAGGACAGTACACTTACAGACAGGTCGTAATGGCCATCCCGACAAGACGTAGGGTCGGGGACGTTTTTTGCACGACCAGTCGTAGAAGTACTAAGACAAGCCCTAAACCCCTAACAGACAAGCCGGATAACAAACAGACAAGCCGTAAAGACAAACAGACAAACCAGAAACATGTTCCCGACCCTTCCGGACAGGACTGATTGTTTTTGAGGGTCAGTATCTAGAGTCGGGATCCGGAATCATAATCCATATCACACTATATAAACCTCCCTCCCCTGTGATGTGCCATTCATTTCACACTTCAAAGATGACAGGAACACATCAAGAGCAACTGATTGATCACTTGAGGGTCCTTTTGTTGAGTTGAATTTATTTTTATATGTTGTGATTTCAACACACAGAAGACAGCATAACCCAACACCTGCCAAACCAGCATCACCATCACCCCCACCACCCAGAAGGAGAAGGAAGCCACAGAATCCATGGGTCCTGCCCTGGATACTGCAGAGAGAGGAGAGAGGTTGCTACAGAACACTTTGGACGAGCTAATCACTACTGACATACCAGGCTACAGAAATTTCACCAGGATGGAACCAGCTTTTTTATTTGATTGAAGAAAGGATCACCCCCATCTCAGGAAGTGAATCACCAACTTCAGGAAGCCACTGGAAGTCAGGTTGAAACTGGTAGTTACTTTGAGACACTTATCCACAGGGGAAAGCTACACATCACTGCAATACCACTGGATGGTTGGAAGAATGACCATTTGCAAATTTGTCCCCCAAGTCTGCAAAGCCATTTTAAAAGAATTTCAACATGAGTATTTGATGTGTCCCACTGATCCTGAAGACTGGAAGAAAATTGAAGAAAGATTTAGAAACAGATGGAATGTCCCCCATGCAGTCAGTGCATTAGATGGAAAACACATTGCTATCAAGAAGCCCAAGAAGTCAGGCAGTGAATATTTTAACTACTAGGGCTACTTCTCCCTGGTACTTTTGGCTTTAGTTGATGCAGATTACAAGTTCCTGTGGGTCAACACGGGGGCCAGTGGGTCATCATCTGATGCACAGATTTTCAACCGCAGCAAACTGAAAAGAAGAACTAAAAACAGAACCTTGGGACTACCACCACCTGAACCACTTGGACCTGGGGGGGGCAGATCTACACTACTTCCTGCTGGGGGATGATGCCTTTGCCCTGATGCCTTGGCTGGTCAAGCCTTACAGTAGATGCCAACTGACCAGAGAAGAGAGAATAGCCAACTACAGGATATCCAGGGGGAGAAGGGTGGTTGAGAACTCATTTGGTATACTTGTCAAGTGATTCAGGGTGCTGTTGACCACCATGGAGCAGAGGCCAAAAGTTGTGAGAGACATTGTGTTAACATGTGTGGTACTACATAACATGTTGAGAAGCCATCAGGGGGGAGCAGACAGACCACCCACTCCAGCTGATGACATACAACCACCACAGGGGGACCAGGGGGAACAGAGACATCATGAGAACTTAAGAAACCCATCGAGGGAGGCCAAACATCAGCGAGACCTACTGAAAGACTACTTCAATCACATGGGGACGCTGGCTGAGCAGGAGGACAGAGTTTAAGAAGACCGAGGGGGAGAACATGCTGTCATCTATCAGTCCTTTTTAGGACTACCCAAATAATCCAAGAACTTTTATTTAGCAAAGTGTTACCTCAAAAATAACCCCAATTTTCTAACTCTTTTATATAAGTTCCATTTCACCAAAAACATTCCCCATCACAAACACAAATCCATCCCAAAGTCAGTTCACAAAAATAAATTTCATCGCTTACAGATTAAAACCCAGGTCCTCAATTTACAAAGTTGACATCCCACCCCAACATGACCTGGCTTTATTCTCAGAAAAAGTAACTTACAAAGTAGTATGAAAAAAAAGTTTCTGAATAAATACCTGAAAATATTTTAATAATAGTAGTAATAATAATAACAACAACAATAGAAACACTTATATAGTGCAAAACTGATAAAAAAATATACTTATGTGCTGGAATTCAAAAGGAGATTCCAAAAGGTCATGACCAAATGAGCACCTACCAGGGAGGGATGATTATGGTGATGAGTATGCCAATCTAAATAGGTAGGTCTTGAGTTTGCTCCTGAAACTAGGGAGCATGTGTTGGGATGTGACAATTAATGGAAGCCTCAGTCCAAATGGTGACTTTGAGAGGTGCATATGAGAAGAGGTGAAAAAAGCTGCAAATGCGGAAGCATAATTTTATTAATACTACGGAAGCATAATTTTATTAATACTACTTGTTAGCGTATTAGTTACATCCACTTTTCTACCATTAAACTACTTATCACACATTTATGATTGTTAAATCATTGGTATATTGCAGATGACCTTTTTAACTTATTGACACTTCAATACATGTGGAATACTGTATAATAACAAGTGATATTTTTTAAAGTTCATAAATACATAGTTCTTATATAATCCAAGATAATAAAACACTGATCAAATAATGATAAGATATCACAGCAAAAAATTTGTGTTTGAATAAAAATTGTTGAGATGAAAAGCTTACCCAGACATTACCTGCTAAAAGAAATTTTATTTTGGGCAATATTCTTCACCTCCAAAAGCCCCCACCCCCACCCCCACCACCAAAAAAAGATGTTCACACAACAGACAGAGGATACTATTCAGTTTACTATACAATAACCATGGTAGTACTGAGGTCAGGAAGTAACACACCAACATGCGGAGCATTGTTTATTGATATACAATTATAATTAATAATTATAATTTATAATTGCACTAATTATATTTACAGTCCATAAGTGATTAGATACATGATTATGCAGTTAACAGCCCAGTTGAATTTACACAACGCTTTAATTACAAATAATAGTAGAGTTACAACTAAATGTTTTACACAACTTATCACAGTTAATATGACCTTAACTCACTGCAGGACAGGTGAGTGGGTGGTAGCCCTTATTTCCACCCACTTTGAGGTGGCCTTACCACAACCAAATCTGAGTGATCCTGCAGGGGGTAAAGGTGGCCAAAGTCAGATGTAATATAAAGTGAACATATGTAAAGCTTTTAAGACCATTCTACCCATTAATCATAATCACAACAATGTAAAGAGTAACATAATATATAAATGTTTAAGCAAAGGAACAAAGGTAAAAACCCACTCTCCCAACTCCATTTAACCCTGTTATTTTAGCCCTTCCATTATCCGACCCTTCTATTATCCGAACCAATTGTCCCTCCCCCCCAAGAGGGTCGGATAATAGAGGTTATACTGCACTAAAACTACATTAAAATTTCAAGCAATGGCAGTGAGTGGCAATAGTACTTGATGGGCGGCGGGTGAGCAGCAAAATTTTACTGCCCAGTCCCAGTTCTAAAATTAAAATGTGACCAATATCCTACACCCTCTCAACCCTCAATGCCCCTGTAGGCCAAAGAGAGACCAATAAACACTGGGTGCTATCATAACAAAGGTTTCCCCCCCCAACCACTGACCTTTAGCCCTAAAGGGACTGTCCCCTTTTCCCCCGAATTTATTTAGGTTACCAACACACTTCCCTGGGGTGGGGGACTGACAGGCGTGATGTCCAAACACCACTTTAGAAAAGCTAGGCTAGGAAAGAGCTTATAAGTAATACTGAAATTTAAAAAAATCACGATGCTCATTATTTAAATCAAAGTACACATGGATATTTGTATTGCTTTCGAGGTCACATTGAAATGCCAATGAAATGTCACAAGGGATAATCACTGACAAACCAGAGCTGGTGTTCACAAAAAAATCTCAAACTCAGTCTCAGACTCAACCTCAAATATGATCTCTATAATTTAGGGTTTAAACCCTAAATATGAGATTATGATCAAACTCAAACTTTGATCTGCATTTGTCATTATTATTCATCTCATAAATGATATCATTCATTTGTTTTTCAATTAAATATTTTTCCAGATTTGTTGCTTTTGAAAATATTTTTAAAACGATCGTAATGAACTTATATGTTCTACATACCATTATAAAGATACTTTCAGGCAGTTTATTCTCCTTTTTGTTTGATCAAAGTCCATTAAATAATAAGGGAAATATGGCACTTTTCAAGTGGGAGCAAACCATTTGTGAACAATCTTACGAGAAACTTACTGTGAAAAAACATGTATTAGTATTATAAATCCCAAAATGGCAGGCGGCTAATGAAAGAACCTGTGTAAATATGGTGTTTTATAGACCTTTAGAAACATTAATGACCTAGGGAATGCTGGCCTATCTAATAATAATACTACATAAATCTTTTTTACAATTCATTATAATACCAACTTTGTTTCATATATCATTTCATGTGTAATTGCTAAAATTAAAATTTGTTCATGAGCAATCCAGAAAGTCCACCATTAGTTGGTATATGATCATTTTATGTTCTACATGGCAGATATTGAGAAGTCAGTATTGTCAAGTCAAACCTGGCCAATACTAATAAAAACCAGAGGTTTCTCGCTCTACTAGATTCAGGATGAGTTTACTTTACTTTTAGCAGATGATTTTAGTTACTGTTGTCAAAAACATCTATTACAATTACAAAATGCATTAACCCTGTCCAACAATTCAGGTTATTTACCGACTTACATAAGGGAAATTAACCCGAGAACACAGATCTGTCAGAAGTTCAAACCCAAACCCATTTTAATTGTTTCTTATTGGCTAATTCGACTCTGTCGGATGTTTTGCAGAAATGGTATGAAAGTTGTTTGGGGAACAGTTTAAATCTACAGAACAGCCTGATAATAATAATATCAGTAAAAATTATGGCAATTATTTTGTAGAACTATGGTATATACTGATGAAGCCTTTTAATCTGATATAAGTTGGTGAAATATTTAAAACAAAGTTTGCTCCGTATATACTTGTATTATATTGTAGTCAGTACCAAGAGTCCTTAATAAGGAGAAAAAGACTCTTTTCTGAAGAGATATGTCTTTAGATAAGTTCAGAAATCAGATATTGTTTGCTTGTACTTGATGATTTTGAAAACTTGTTCCATTGAAACGTGTTCTGTGAAAGTAAAGTCACATCTATGATCTCTAAGATCGAGTTGAGGAAACAGAAAGGCTATTTCGCCCGTGTTAGGCCACTTCACTTAATTAGTGAAGATTCATATGGATGTTGACTCATGTAAGTGGCTTTAAATCCATGGACGTTGTATATGGAAAGGGAATGCTGTTCGATAAATAACCAGTAAAATTTTCATATCTATGATGGCATATGACTAAAATGATCAAACTTTCAGGCAGCGTATATTTTGAACTTTTTGGAGCCCTGTGAGATTTGCCTTGCTGCATCCCCTAATGACTGTTTACAGTAAGGGGTTACATTTTTTTTTGTTTCCAGAATATGATATCAAATATTTACCAAAATGTTACCAGAGCCCTAAATATATGGAAAATCTCATGTAGTTCCACTCATTACATTTGGAGGCAAAATCAATAGAAATAGAATTAAAATGAGACTTTGAAAATTCAGGATTTTTTGTGTGATGAATATAATGGGATTCTGTTTTAAAATTTAATCACTTCTGCTTTTAATCAGAGATATCTCTTCAAACAAATAGACAAACAAACGAACGCATTTAAAGCATAATGTTGACAAAAACATGTATTATCGTGATGGAGGTAATAAACCCACTTTAATCTTGGTGTGTTTTAGTTTAACATTAAACACCTATTGCTGTGCAGTCTCTGTGTCTTATGGTACTAATATGTACATAGTTCAGCTTCAAGTTTTTAAGTTTTTTTAAGATCTTAAAGCTGAGTTTTATTCAGTTTAGTTTCCAAGACCAGGCAGAATTAGACCAAATATATTCAGTCAAAGCTCATTCCTGTTTACTTTGTCTACTACATTATTTTTCCTGCTAACAGAAATAAAAGATAAGGCAGCCTTAACAGATACTGCTATCTTAAACAAAATCAATAAACATGCAAACTTGTAGTGCTAAAGCGCCGTTAAGAAAGCAGATTCTAAGTCAGAACCAAGAGGATACCAATATTCAATATCCTTAGGCGGGGCAAAAGGTCAACACCAATGATATGTAGGGTATATAAAGGGCAATGGTGGATGTGCTTCAAGGAAGTGGTAAGATTTAGGTTTCTTGCTAATGGATGCAGTAAAGAAAGATATACATATTTCATTACCGGAATCACACTCTAGAGAACAAGCAATAGAGGATTAAAAAGCTGCACAAATAGAAATTTAGTAAAGTTTATTACAAAAGAGCTATAAAGAACAGACAAAGAGGCACTACATGTTGTAGAAATTTACAATTAAAAGCCCTTAATCAGGCAAAACAATGCCGTAGAAACTGGTCATAGGTTAAAACTGGTAAAAATATATTTTCCCTGTCACTTGTCTGATCAGCTGTCCCAGAGCTACTGTTCCCTGCCTTAATTGCCACTTCTTGGACACAAACTCCTTTATTTGTGCTAGTTTTGACTGTAGCAATGTCAATTTATTTTGATTAAAATATACATTGAAACAGGTGCAAGCTATAAATACTTACCATTCACACTGATTTTTTAAAGAAACAATAACACGTGAAATGAGTGCCATATTTGGCACACGATAAGGAGGCGATTGACAGAAATTCCCCCAAATTAATGTCCATTACCACTTTCCCAGCCATTGCCGCACCACTTGGTATTAATCGTCGGCAGAAAATATATGAGCTCTGCCGACAAAAAAACAATATTAAAAAAAATACACTTATGTTTTTTGTGCGATGTTGAGGCATATGACAAGTTATGGCCAAGAGAAACCTTTCCTTATTGTTGTATCTGGATGAATTTGATGTGCACATGACGACCTCATCATTATGGTTTTGAAAAAAGAGAGACCATTGTATATGGGTCGTACACAATAGTACAATATTGTAATTTTATAGGGCAATACAATGTAGAAATGGACCGCCATCAATGATAATCAGGTTGACACATCCACTGATATGAAAGGCCGATAATCATTGATGAAGGTCCATTTCTACAGCACATTGTCCATAATTTTTTTATATAACTGGACGTTTTGCTTGTCAAAGACATATGTATATATAATGTTGCAACAATATATAAGCAGAGGCTTATATAAAACATGCCATCGTTCTTGGATGTTTATTCTTTTTTCCGTAAATAAGTGCTGGTTTCTCATAATAAGCAGTTAACCTACTAAACCATTCTATATATCATTGGAAAGACATTTTTACAATGCTTTTTCTCATTTGTGTTTGGTCAAAACCCATGCAGTATAAAGCGAGATATTGAATTTTTCAAAATCACAAAATACGTTAGCTACAGTTTTTTATTATAGCCACATCACACATATCACCACGTTCATTTTGCCAATATTTTAAGCTATATGTTTACTTATACAATCTAACTTAGCTTTTGTTTACCTGACTTAAAATATATAAAAAGAAACTATAGCCACACAAATGAAGATAAATTAATAATACCTCATTGGCTATAAATATCAATGTGATGGCAGACCTGGTCTGGCATAATAGCTCCATCCAATTTCTTTAATAACCTTATCAACTAAAGGAAATGTAACTTTGTGTCTGGCCTTTTTCAACAGTATAGTCAGCCATAATAAAAGCTTGTTAATAGCTTCTCTGTCTTATCTCAATAGTACAATAATGTGATTTTGTAGGGCATTATAGGTTTTTACAGGCACCCCATGAATCATTACAGCCTGAGGGCCGTTAGGCCCTGTAAGTGCCTGTAAAAACCTATAATGCCCGTGCAAAATCACATTATTACTATTATTATTAGATCTGCATTTGTCATTATTATTCATCTAAATTCTCATAAATGATATTATTTCTAACATTTTCTTGCAAAACTTTAGTACTTCAAAGGAAACCATATATTTTGATTCAATTGTTTATCTGTAACTGTAAACATGCTCAAAACAACTTTTTAACTTAAACTTTAATACTTCAACTCTTCAATAGATAGCGTATTTTTGCATTTTTAATGTGAAAAACCTTTTAAAAAGGATTGCTTTAAAAAGCTGTCCTGGTGGGATTCGAACCCCAACCTCACGATTAAAATGTTAATTAAAACTCTGAGCCTGTAAAATGTTATTTATTCCTTCATCAGTAATGCACTCATTCAAAACATTCACTTTTCTAACGATTTTTCATTTCTTAACTTTAAGTAACTATATAATCACTGGAAAGATACTTTTACAGTGCTTGTTCTTGTTTCGTTTGATCAAAACCATGCAGAAATAAGAGAGATATTGCAAGTGGAACAGTGAGAGTAGAATATTTGTAAACAGACATTTGATGTTAAAGCGCTAGTATTGCACGCCTATTTAATGATAATGTACTATACCAATGTAAAAATACTTTTAAGCTGTTTATTCTCCTTTTTATTTGATCAAAATCCATCAAATAATAAGAGAGATATGGCACTTTGAAAATTTCAAGTGGGAGCAAACCAAACATACAAACAAACTTACGAGAAACATAATTTTAAACATGCTTTAATATTATTATTCCCAAAATAGCAGGCGGATATGCTGGGGTAGCAAGTAGGGTGCTACCCTATTCAGTGCTAGTAAAGGTTTTTCTTGTTTGTGAACTGACATAGTCATGTAATTGGTTAACCCAGTTTCTGAACTTTAACCTCCCGCCAAAAGTAGCCATATTCATTCTAAATTTTGAAACCAAACATGCAACACGTTTTATAAAAATAATTTTATTCGATTTTATGTATATATGTTTAATTGTTTTGGAAACTCTGGGGTTTCAGAGCACTGAAACGTTAGAGTTTCAGTGTTTTACAGAGTTGCTGTGCAGTGGTGTGAATGCTGTCCTGATGTTGCTGAGTTCGAGCCCTGGCTTTTGAGTCATTATTACTCTTTTGAGTCTGCTTGGATAGCTCCCAGGAGCAGGATTTGAGGGCTGAGTTTATTTTTATTATTTTCAACTCTCTTTTCCTGGTTCCATTAGATCTATACAGACAGATCCAAAATGAGAAGTGCAATTTGTATTCCAGAATGCCCAAGAAAAACTTTGACTGTAATAAATGTGGAGGTAGTCATCCACGCCCCATAAATTCAAAATGCAAAGTAGAAACCCAAAGTAATGATGTCAATGAAGCAAGTGCAGATACCATGGACACTAACTCTCTGATATTGCAAGAACTCAAGAGTCTTAGCGGCAGAATGGCGGAAATGGAACGGAAGGTCGACGGTGCAGTCCACTCCCCATGTTCAAGCTTGGCCAGTAGCAGCAAGACGACTTCTCTAGTGGAAGACAGCGAAGAGGAAGATGATGAACTTATCCTGCCCTCCATCAAGTCATTGCAGCAGTCCAAACGCATGCAAGCCCAGGTCGACCAAAGGATCCAGCAGTTGAAGGACCTCAATGAACAAGGCAAGTTTAAGTCGCAGAGGGGGGGTAAAGACACTGTTTGGGTCAAAAAAGAGGTCCCCTGGCCCCAGAACTTTATTTTGGGAGGTTCAAATAAGAATAGGGTCACCTACGATGCCTTGTCAATGAGTCAGTGGGTCTCAGGATTTGCTCAAATTGTAAGGGAAGAAAATGATGATACTGTAAAAAACCATATGCTTGAGTATTTGGCTGAGCTAATGGAGGACAGTCATGACTTCGGATGGCAATCTGCTAAGGGAAGTCATGCTGTCCTCCTATGTAGGATGGAGGACAACAAAATTCAATGGCAAGATACTCATAAAATTGATAGGCTGCGTCGGGTTCATGCCCAAAGACTGGCCCCTACCCCTCAAACCAAGCGTACCGGTGCCAAAGGTCCCTTAGTCTGTAAATTTTATCAGAGGGGCTCTTGTATGCAAAAAGGTGACCATGAAAATAATGGTCAAATGTATCTTCATGTTTGTCAGCATTGCTATGTACAAGGAAAATCTTATCCCCATCCTGGCAAAGACTGCAAAAATAAGTCAAAAAACGACTTGGGCACTGCTTAAATGCAGTGCCTACGAGGAATAAAAATTGTAAAAAATTCCCAGATCGAGTTATTTATAACTCACACCATAAAAGCATACCGGCACAGAACTGGAAGGCAACTTGGCATTACTATTCTAATGTCTCGTATGCAGATATTGTCAAAAGCACAATTCACCAAGCATATGGTAAAAATTCTGTTAATTGTCCTTTAAAGGTAAACTGTCAATTGAATGCAAGCAAAGTGCAGAATATGGAAAACAAGGTGTCACACCTGGGTACACACGTTGCCAATACTATTTTCAATACTGACAAACGTGTTACATGTGCTGAAAAATCAAGTGTTAATTGTAAAAATGTTGTAAAACCTATTGAAAACATTAACAAACTGTCAACTGCCTGTCCAGTTAAAGGTAAGAAGTTTAACAATGGTAGTTCTAGTGTCAGTAAAGTTAATTATGGTTTAAACAGTAAACCCGACCCCAAAGTCATTTCATTATGTGAAAATGATGGTAAAATTCAAAGAAACAGTGTTTTTGAAAATGTAAATAGATTTGCTTGTTTACACCAAGTGTCAAATGATAATACTTGGGCAGGATTGGATGACAGTTCAAGTGTCAATGAAAATAACATCCAAACGGATAACAAATCATGTACACACGAGGTGGTCCCCCAAAGTAGTAATACTCGGGTTCCAATTTCAAACTGCAATGTTACAAAGGTGAAGGTTATCAGTAACTGTAACAAAGTAACAAACAACTCTTGCAGAGGTGAGGCGCTTGTTAGTGTTCAATCAGCAAGTAGTGCTTCTACAGTCGATAGCCCTGGTAGTAACGAAGCAGTACAGGCTGTGGATAATGGCAACTTTCTGAATGCAAAAGTGTCTTCAAAAATTATTCACAGTCATAAAAATTCTGTTGATTCCAACTGTGACAAATATGACCTTGACCTGAGGTTTAGACCTCGCCATAGGAAAGCCGTGGCTAAGGCCAAAAATTGTAAAATATTCAAAGATTGGGATAATCAAACAACCGATAAATATGGCTTTATTCCCCTTTCTGAAATGATGTTACCTAAAACTAAACATTGTAAAAATTCGTCCTTGGCAACCATATTCGACATACATAGGTCTGTTGTCGACACCAATACTCACAACTTTATGGAAGCACAAATTGAAATTCAATCACAGTTGAATCCTGGTGCATGGGATAAATATTTAAAAAATTATTGGGATCAACAACTACTGCTGTTAACACAGTACGGCTTTCCCCTTGACTTTAATTCCGCCTCCCCTCTCCAACATGAAGAAACTAACCATGCTTCAGCTAAGTTATTTCCCAAGGATGTAGCCCACAAGAAGAAACCAGTTTCAAAGCCATTTTAGGTCCCTTTGATGCACCTCCCATAAAAAACTTGCATATTTCTCCTTTTATGACCAGGCCCAAGCCATCTTCTGATCACAGACGGGTCATAATTGACCTCAGTTTTCCCAAAGGTCAATCTGTTAACCAAGGTGTACCTTCTGATGAATATCTCAACACTTCCTTCATCCTCTCCCTCCCCACTATCGACAATATTACTCAGAAAATTCGTAGATATGGCAAAGGCTCACTAATTTACAAGATAGATATCTCTCGTGCATTCAGACATGTTAAGATAGATCCTGCCAGCTATTTCTTGTTAGGCCTAAAGTTGGATAAGCACTATCTTGATACTTGCCTACCCTTCGGCTATCGGCACGGTTCGGCCATCTTCCAGCGAATAACAGATTCAATTAGGTACATTATGGCCAAAGCTGGCTATTGTTTGACAAATTATATTGATGATCTGGTTGGAAATGCAACGGTAAGCCAAGCAGAACCTGCTTTTCAAAAATTACAAAACTTGCTCCAAGAATTAGGCCTCGCAATAAGTCACCAAAAATTGGTAGCTCCCACTACCAAATGTGTATGTTTGGGTATTTAGGTTGACACTGTTAACTCCACTCTTTCCATCCCACAACAAAAGATGCAAGAAATATTGGTTGTCTGCCAGCAATGGCAAAATAAAACCCAATGTACCAGGAAAGAACTTCAGTCCCTATTAGGGTCCTTATTATACATTGCAAAATGCGTACGGTACTCCCGTAACCTTCTAAATCGCATGCTCGACCTCCTATATCAAACCCACAAAGAAACCTCAGTAAACCTTACTCCTGAGTTCATTCAAGACTTGTCATGGTTCCTCAGATTTGCCCCAAAATTCAATGGTACTTCATTTTTTAACCATGTCCATGCAAAAATTGAACTAGATGCTTCTTTAGAAGGTTTGGGTGCTTCTTTTAATGATCAAATATACGCCATACCCCTGGCTAGAGGTTATAACCACTTTCATATTGTCCAGTTAGAAATGTTAAATGTTTTGGTAGCTGTTCGGGTCTGGGCTAACCAGTGGAAAGGCAAAACCATTTTAATAGCTTGTGATAACCAAGCAGTAGTCTCAGTTATAAATACAGGAAAAACAAGAGATGTGGTTTTAGGTGCCATTGCACGTAACATTGCTATGGAAGTTGCTCTGGCTGACATTAACCTCAGATTAATTCACATTTTGGGAAAAAATAACATTGTAGCTGATAGCTTGTCTAGATACCATACTAGTGAGTTACACAGAAATAGGGTCAGCAGCTTACTTCCTCAGGCCACCTGGGTAGTCCCGGCTGATTTTACTCTGTTTATTGACTATGATATCTAATATTTCTATAGGATGGCCTGCAAAGACTAGTCCATTGCTGTCAAAGGCCCACCAGCATCTACAACTGGCATTTCGACACTCCACCACCAAGGCCTATACTACCAAGTTTAGGATTTTCATAGCTTTTTGCATTTTTACTCAATTGTCAATTTTCCACCTTAATACTAATCACATTCTAGTCTTCCTTGAATTTTTAGTTTTTAATGGTACGTCCACTCCTAGCATTGCAAATTACTTGTCGGCTATCAAGGCCAAGCTATCCATCTATGGTCTTGATCTTTCCCCTTTCTCTCATCCACAAATAAAGTATTTCACCAGATCCCTTACCCTTACTGCTCCTTCGAAAATCTCACTTGAAACGGTCATTGATGTTGACACTCTGAAGGCAATTGTAACAAAGTGTGACACCATGTATATGGGTCAGATTTTTAAAGCTGCATTCCTCCTCTCATTTTTTTCCTTCCTACGTATTTCCGATTTAGTTCCACATTCCATGCAGACATTTAATCCCCTGGAACAACTTGCAAGAGCCGACATATTTTTGCCCCCCCCCCCCCCCTGGAGCCCATATCCTGATTAAATGGTCTAAGACACTGCAATCCAAAAATCAAGTCCGTCTTCTAAAAATTCCCTCCCTTGCTAACTCCCCCCATGTCCAGTGTCTGCCCTTAAAAATTTGTTGCTAATCACACCTCCTGGTGACAACAAACCCCTATTTCAAATTAAATATAAACAACAATGGGTGCCTTTGACAGATTCCAGATTAAGAAGAGCATTGGCCTCTATCCTCCTTTCCCTCCAGTTACACAACTCCAAAATTACATTCCACTCCTTCAGGAGAAGCGGTGCTACTTTAGCCTTTAATTCCAGCGTTCCACTCCAAGATATTCAGAGCCATGGGACCTGTTCCTCTGACTGCTTATGGTCATATATCACCCAGGACCATAATGTCACTGACAAAGTCGCTTCTACTTTCCAGTCCCTACTTTCTGCCTAAATTCTACACTACTGGGGTTTGGGTAGCTCATATACTTACCTTCCTATCTTTAGCAACCCTTATAATTTCCTATACTACAACCAGTAAATTTCAGTAGCATACATGTAACTTGCTCACCATATACAATTAGCTGTTGCCCCCTCCCAAGCTACGGTGACCTTTGTAAATCCTCAAAACTTCAATCCCTTAAGGTCCAACCTTAAGGTTACTTTCCTCCTATACACTTATGTTTAGGTCACCTCTCTTGGGCTGGGGCCTCGGCTAAGGCCACCTTAACTTAGTATTATGTAACCAGATCTTAACTCGTGTATTTTATGTTAAGGTGGCCTCATCATCTCAACACTGTATGTAAATACTATCTTAATATTGTTAATTATAGAATAAATAGTATCCCAACCTCAGTAGCATCCTTACTCGTACATAACCTACCTTGGGCACTGATGAAAGAACCTGTGCAAATATGGTGTTTTATGGACCTTTAAAAAAATGAGCTAGGGAATGCCTGCCTATCTAATAATAATAGCTAGCAAAGGTACTGAAGCCAGTTAAGTAAAATGAGATTGTATTGGGCACTTTCATGTAATGAGTATCTTGATAACAGAAGTAATGGTTATTTTTTAGCATTTGAGGCCTTACATAGGGAAGCTGGCATGCCCTTAGCTTTTGAATATTATGTAAAACCCCAACTTTTGACTGTTTTGTTGTTGGATTCTGTTTCCTTCTTTGCATGTTTGTACAGCAAGATTGCCCAGAAAACTATATCACGGATTTACATTCAATTTTCACAGAAAGGTGGGTCTAGGTCCAACATAGGACTGTCTCAATTAAGGAATAATCCACAACTAATTCTAGATCCAGGATAAATTCAAAAGTTGTTTTTATAATTGTACTCAGGAGCGATAGTAGAAGTGTTTGGCCTTGGTGGAGGTATGCACTCCCTGAGTGCTCTTGTTTGTTATACTTTATTTCCCAGCTATAATTTTACCAAAAACAGATAAGCAGAATAATATACATAATACAGGTTTCTGTAAAGACAGGTACTTAATATTCAACAAATGTTTAAATAATTTGTATTGGACAAATCTATTATTCTTTGAATACATGCCCAAGAATGCTCTAAATGCATTACTTCAATGACTTCCTACAGAGAACTGTGTCGTCCCAGTGCTTTTGCTCTGATATATCCAGAAGTTTGTCACAATGTGTGAGTCAGTGGCTCAGTGGTTAATACACACGCCTTCCATATTTCACAGTTAGGCTACAACTCATGAGCAAGATTATTAATTCAGTAAATCTCCTGAAAGTTTCCACCTAACAGAGCAAACATGATGACAAATTGCTTCATACTGGTTTGGCCCCTTTCACACTACACGCAGTATGTCCCATGGTTACGGGGGTGGAACCGCCTCAAAGGCCGCCCCATTTCATTCAAGATGTTTACACTACACAGTGACACACTGGAAAAACATACTATACCCTAATTAACTTTATGTCTCCATGTTACACTGAAAGATGACTGAATCACAATCTTATGTACACCCTGGACCACAAATTCGGCTACCATAGTAAGAAATTCATATATGAATGCACAAAATTGTCTGTACATGCCCACGATATTGTAATGAGAGACGAAAATTTTAAACATTTTAGGATGCACAAGGTAATGGACAGTGTGTCGCTGACTTGCAAGTTTGCAAACAGGCATCAAGCGGTGATCCAAAGACAGGGACATTTCACTAATATGCCAGTCACCGTGGGTAATAGGGTGTAGCATGAAAGGGGTATTCAATATACCAGTACTATCACCTCTGAGGTTGTGGGATTTAATATGTCCCCTGGCCTCAAGTGGGAAAGCTGGTACTTGCTTATAAATGTTCTCTGATTTACAATGTATAATCTAAACTAATTTGGATTATTTTTCCTTCATACTGTGATAACAGCAACAGCAATTCCCAAGAGGCATTACTGACTAATAGTGCAATTACACTGCAGATGGTGCTTCCTATGTTGCATACATGTGACATTTCTAGCTTTTCATGATCACACACAGGGACATTTTTTAACTTTTTAAAATTTTGGTCTGCCATAGGCCTTATCTAGGTCACCTCCCATACCATGCTATTATCAGAAGGTGTCTCTAATACAGTCAGGTGATTGCAATAGAGCTACTGTATCTTTACAGTAAACTTTACTATATATTTTCCATGTTAAGCCATGACCATTGTCCTGCCAGATTCCGATTGTCTTTTGTAATGAAAGTGTTACTAGAGATTTGCAGATACGGCTCAGCAGGAGGTACATCATTCTGATTATAATTATCATTTTCTGATGCATAAAACTGCCAAAAATACCACCTTTATTGTGAACAACATGTGAAAAGCAACAGTAAATCTGAAACCAGACACATTATAGGCCTGTTCCACTGTGCTGGTCTAATTGTAAACCAACCTCCAAATTAAAAAAAAATGAAACCATTCATGATCCATAGGTTTAGCTTAAGATAGGTTGCCACTGTTTTCCTGAAAAAGCTTTCTGATTGATTTTGCGATTGATTTAAGAACTCTTCTGATTGGCTCCCAAAATAGTTAACCGATCCATCAGAATGGTTTACAAACCTTACGAGACCCCATATTATCATTACGATTGACTAAAGATCAGTAAGATGGCTTCCCAAGATGGGTTCCCAAATGCATTTTCTTATAAGCATAATTAAAAGCTTATGATAATATTACACCATTAAATATAATTGGGAACTTCCAAACATTCCGATCACCTTAACGTTGAAAAGTTGCAGCCAGGAGTCAGTCTTGAATGGATTAGAAATGGTTTACAAGAGTTCTGATTTGTGTACAAACGTCCAGATTGACTCCTAAATGTCAAATTTTCAAGATTGTAACCCAGGTGGGAAGGCTGATCATCAAAGTGAAACAGCTGTATTTGTGACTCAGTATTTAGTAAATTTGGAAATTAACAACTTAGATCTCGCCCCTTTTGTTTACCTGGGGAAGGGGAAGTAACTAATATTCTTATTCGAAGAATTACTCATATCATGCAATTTGTCAAAGAAAGTATGTTAGAATACATTTTGTTAATATTTTAAATTCTAATTTATTATTATTATAAACATTGACTATTTCTTCGGAAATCCATATTTTCTTAAAATATCAAAATATATATTAAATAATAGTGAGTATGGTCCCTGAGTAAAACATTGCATTGAAAATAAAGATACATGTAAAATAGGAAAAAAAGGAATTTGCAGCTTTATTCAATTAAACAACTTCACACTATCATTGGGTAATTTATTGTTGTCTCTCTTCTTTCTTTCTGTCATCCCCTCAGCAGGCTAACAATTCGGTGAATAATTAAAGTTCTGGTCTAGCACTTCCCAAAATATGCTGATAATCTAAAAATTCCAGCCTTGTACTTACTTACAGATATATTAATATTCTCCCCTAAGTAAATTATTTATATGCACCTCAGAGAAAGAAGGAAACCAGTGTCATTTGATCAGCTTTAGGTAATTACATGATACCATTTGGCCATCTCCGTTTACCCTAGCATTTCACTATTGGCCACAAATAATTAACCTTCTTTTCAAGCTAGATCCTTTTTCTGTCTCCTTAAGCCATGTAGATAAAAGGTAATGACTTTGTTTTGATGGTTTTCTTTAGACATAATACCAAGATTATTTTCACTGAACTTTTGATTCAGTCAGACATCTCCTAGCTATCAGGATTTAAAGTCCTGCCTCATTTTTTTGTTGTTTTTTTTGCACAAATACAGCTTGCCAAAATCATTAGCTGGTTAAAGTGGGGAGCTTTTGTTTCAGGCAAAAATCTTGTTAATATCTTTCCAGAAATGTCAAGAAAGACTCCTCTTTACTGAGGTATAACATGATTGAAAAAGTTAATGCACTCTTTTAACGAGAAAAGGGCAAAATCATGAAGGGACTATAATAGCAGTATACACTGATCTAATACACATTTTGTTATTTGAATGATCAAAGGTTAACATTTACCACTCTTAACATATAAGTTATCGATATATACCTATAGGATTACTATGTCTATAGGGAAATTACCAACAACACATATTTAAACACACTGTCCATTGTTTATCATGATTAAGCCACAGTGTAGCATTAATAGATGTTAACAAGGTAAATACTTTAGTGTTGGTAATCTGTGGATGGCATTTTTATGCCAGCTCAAAATTTGATCAAATCATGTGGTGTATAGCCTTGTTGATGCAATTTCAAAATGATTTCACTTGTCTGTGACCAAAAATTATCATAAGCCTTATCTAAACTGTTTTTTTTTCTTAAGCCAAAATAATACCTCACATTCAATAGACATGAAAATTTTAGGTACACTGTTACATCTATATGAGAATAATATCTTATTTAAACTGCGGGGTGGGGGGGGGAGTAGAGTTAGCACTGCTTGCCAGATCCTAGATTGAAACGGTGGGTAGCTAACAGAAAAGACCATGATTCAGAGAATATTGTGAATACAATGACCGTTGGTATAAAATTTGAAATGATTTGATTTGATCTATTTTGGTTCCGTATAGCTTAAAACACCCAACACACAATTTGTCATCCTTGTGGATTCTTTTATGTTTTATAAAGGCAAAGCATGTTATACTTTGTCGAGATTTTGAACTGAAAAGAAACTACATGTTTTTCTAATATAGACTGAGATAAAAACACAACATTTTCAGAGTTGGCTGCCAAATATATTACCAAAGCGTCATGATTCCTGCTGTAACAGTATGGAATATTGGAAGAGACTTCTTATTATCAAAACCTGTTCAAATTCATAATAGATAGCAACATGTGTTTTAATAAATCCACTGTATTTTATTTACAAGGCATCAGTTATTTTTATCAGTAACTACTAAATGCTGGGCCTTTAATGGAAACCATAAGGTTCTAGAAAAAACTCTGTTTGTGGCTGTTAAGTTATTGGTGATTGTCATAAATTATCACAATTATATTTACATAAAATTAGGAAGTACTCGCAAAGCACAGGGTTCAACCCAAATTACCAATTATTTCTTGAGAGTTGTGTTAAATTTAAAAGGTGGATCTGCCCTAGTTCATTAGAGTTGGGTTAACGTCAACTAGGAAACCTAAGTCATTGAAAATACATGAATAAAAATGGGACCTTTTGACTCCAGAATCCGGATCCCTCCTAATAATTAATCACTTCTTCCTTTGACCAGATCCTGCCCTTATAAACATTATTCATTGCCTTTGGGCTATTCACCAAAACAGACAAAGGCACCCAAGAAGATAACCATCAGAGATAGGTAACTATGGGATACTGTGTAACGCTGTATATAATAAACAAATATACATCACACCAATGTGATTGAACAATTGAAATAAAAACAAAAATAAGAACTTTTATGGGATCGTTTATTCTTGGAAACTCTTATGCACACCAGAATTTAAAAAAAAAATCAACTTACAACACTCTGAACGAGATAAAGTAAAAGGAATTACTCAAAGGTAGGCTTCCACAATGTTTATTGTGAGTTGAGTGTGTATATCTAATAAACACTGGTGTACAGGGTGAACGGGAGCTATGGGTCTTGACTAGACTGGGGAGTTGCAAAACTAGCCAGAGATCCACCACCACACCTAAAAAAAGAGAAAAAGTCACAGAAAAAACAAGAACAAGCTGTTGAAATACAATGCCCTTAAAGTACTGACAACAATGCTCAGTTTGAAAAGACTTTCAGCAAATAGTAATTATCTCAATATAATACAGTACATTCATTTATTTTTTTTTTAAATTGTGCACCAGTCAAATGTATTACCAACTACTTTTGAAAGTACTTATTACATACCCGCGTGTAGCATTTGCTTTTTCATTTTATCGTAAGGGCAAATAGTTCAATAGAATTCGGCAAATTTTATTTTTGAACTTAGTGTACTTTACAACAACAACAACAAAAAATTATAAAAAAACTAGGGAATTTTCCAAAGGCTTATGACTGCATGTCGTCTACATTTTCAGTCATGAAAAATTGTTGTGTTTTTTTTCTTTCTTTTTTGTTAAAAGGATAAATCTAATATATTTTGCCAGAAATATTCTCTATAAAAACATTTATGAATGCACCAGTGGGTCATATTCAGAACCCCTTTCAAACTGAAGATGATAAAATCAGTTTTAAAAATTTTATCATTTTAAACTTTGATCATTTTAGCTGTGGATCTATGATGTTAATGATGCTTAGCAATCCACTTAAAGTTGGTGAACTGGTATTTAATGAAAAATTATTTTATTCAACACCTATTATATTACTTTTATTGCATAAAAATATGGCATGTTATACCACTTACAAGAAAAAAAAAATTTGATTGTATCGTAATTGTCAAGATTCTGCACACAAAAAAAATAGATTCAGGTGGTTAGATGGTATTACATTGATATACATGAGTATATAGGCTTGGTTACTTTAAAATTTTTGTGTCAATGTAAGAATCCCTGAAATAACTTACTTTGGAAAGCCAAGGAAAGAACATTTGCAAATGCAAAGGGTCCCAGCACCACAGGAGCATGATCCCTTCGGGCAATTAGCAGTACATCCTGCTCCGGCTGCTGCTGTACTGGGACGGGTCACAGCTGGGAAACAGATATATTTCAGACACATGACTTGATATTGTTTAACTTGTGACAATCGTTGGTAGTTGAAGGACAGGGGCGATTTGCCCAACACCTACTACCGCGGGATGTACCCAATGTAGTGTGAACGGGGTATTAGTAAACTAGTACAGTACTAGTACACTCTGTAATCTGTACTAGTAACCATACAATATTTATTTATTTATTAACTTATAATGACTATTAACATCGTTCGCTACCCCTTTTAATGCACCGAAGTATTAAGAAAACTTATTTTTTAGGCCTCATTGATATTGATAAAACATTTTTTGAATCCATTAGAATATTAAGTGACAAAATAGCCGTAATGAGCTAACAGAAAAACTTAATTCAATCAGTAGTTAGAAACTAAGGTGGAAACGATTTTAATTGGGTCTTTTTGTTACCTCACACTGTTACTTTTATTACAATCCCTGTGGTTATTTATCTATTTAGAGATTACTTACATTCAAAGAAAGATGCTGCTCCAATGCCATACAGGAAATAGTCAAGGGCATCTGAAAACGATAAATTATTAGGTAAATGAAAATCCCATTGATTGCATACAGTATGGACATTTGCAATAATTACCTCCGCCAAGGAGCTTATGTTTTCACCTGGGTTTTTCTGTTCGTCTCTTTGTTGCTTTGTTTGTTTGTGAACAAGATAACTGAAACACTTACGGACAGATTTTGATGAAATTTTCAGGATATGTCTGAAAAGTTAAAAGGAAGAACTCATTAAATTTTCGGAGTGATCCGGATCACTATCTGGATCTGGATCTATGAAATATAACTTCTAAAAACAGATAACTCAAAAAGTTGAGGACGGCTTTTGATGAAATTTTCAGGATATGTCCTAAATGTGACAAGGAACGAGTGATTAGATTTTGGGAGTGATCTGATTCACTGTCTGGATCCATGAAAAATATATTGGGAGTGATCCGGATTGAGCTCCCATGGCGGAGGTCTGCGTTCTCCGAGTGCTCTTGTTTGGTATGTGATTTAGTTCACTGAAAAAAAAGTTTAAGTTATTTGCTCAAGTCATATGTGAATGAAATCAGTGTAATGTTTGTGTGAAATGAAAAAAGTCTTTCATAGAAACACATTTTTAAAAATCCACAGAAAATGTACGCAAAAGTATGGTATTAACGTGGATATTATGCAGTTATCAGTAATTAAATGCTATGTAAGAACCGTATGGGCTAACAAAATTAAAAAAGGAAGGAAAAAGCTTTGTATTTACAACATTTCTTTGTTGTTAAAAGTCTTAAAACTGCAATGCATATGTAAATAACACTGATGTTATATTGGAAGCTAAAATGGTGTGGCATTACAATATAGTGATATTACTTTGAACATCAATTACAATGAACCTTGTTTTATTATCCACCAAGTGATGTATTTGCCCTAAATATGGGGAAATACAGACCAGGATGTATTTTTTGGATGCACCGGCTCCCTGGTATTATGGATAATGAGTGTGAATAACTTCTGCTTTTTCAACAATATTTCGGAAAGTATTAACCTACAAAAATGAAGGCTGTATCACTATTAAGGTAGTCTTTAAGTGCTTCTGCTGAGCAGAAATTCCCATAGTAATATTGTTCACAGTGATTTTATCAAAAACCATATCCCCTGCAGACCTGAGTTTATTTTTAATAGAGTTATCCACCTGTATAAGAAGTTTACCCATTTCAGTATCAATATATGGTACTGAATTATATAATGCTTCATATTTTTCAGTGAACAATTCACAAATATCTTTGTTACCCACACATGTAGTGTAGGAATATTTGTCTTTGTACCTTTTACTTTCTTGACATTAGCCCAGGCACTAGAAGAATTGCCATTTAAAACTTGTTAAGCCATTTTGTTAGCAATTATTTCTTGCTTATTTTGAGATGTGTATCTAATAGCATAATGATACTTATATAGACCGAGTTCTACATCTTATATCAGCAACAAGACCATGCCTACGTGAGCCATTATCAACCCACAATCAATGTCAAAAAAGTGCAGTTTTTTCTGGCTGCTTTAACATGCTCAGACCAACCAGAGATACACTTTGCACTTTCTTAAATCCGTTTGTACAGGGTTAAGTTTTTGTTTACTTCTTGGCGAGTTTTCGCCAGTTTCCTGATTTGATTTGATAATTTAGAGGTAAGTAACCTACCTTTCTCATCTTGTGTCAAAATAACTTCACCACACCCATTCAATTTGTCCAAGGCACAAGACAACTGAAAAAAAGGAAATAGAATAGTGCAATCTATTTGCTGATGTTAGACCCCAGATTATGTCTCCTTCCAGGACTGCCCTTTAAGTGATCTTCAAACACTATGCATCTGTCCATACCTGGCCCAGAACTCTGATGGTCACTGATTCAACTACTAGTACTGTAGTATATTCCGGGAGACGTTTCGGTAGTTCCAAGGTTTAGTAAGCGCCCATGCAAGGGAGTCATACAGGAACTGGGGTTTAAAGGGACACTTCAGAGTAAGTCTTGGAACTGTATACACGTGTTTAACGGAAACGCACATGCGATATTACTGAGTGTAATAGAGAGTCATATGGACATTTAGAAGTAGTAGTTGGACTGATATATGTAACAGTGTAGTCACTGATTGTAACAGTGGTAATTGCTGGACTGATATATGTAACAGTGTAGTCACTGATAGTAATAGTGTAGAGTGGCAGTAGTCCAGCAGTTATAGAAGAATTACACAGAGTACTGGTGTTAGAAGAAGCTGTACAGTACATTAGTTAGACACCTCAAGGTGGGTCAAATTACTTCAGTACTAGTACTACCAAGCCCAGTACTGCTACTGCTCAGCCAGTGAATTTCGTCACTCAGTGAATTTCATCACCTGCATTTCATGACAATATTAAACCATTTTAAAACTTAATTTCCATCGATAAATTACATATTAATGCTACAAGTTGTGGCTACATGTGTTTAAACACAAGTATTGCTGGTTTTTGATTGTTTAAATGGCAGGGGACGAAATTCACTGGGCGACGAAATTCACTGGCTGAGCAGTACTGCTTAATTTCAGTTTTAAGTTTTCTTTTAAATCAGTATTCTCAAAAGGGGACTTAGCTGAGACTTTTGTCTTAACTCCTTAAGACCACCAAATATTAAAGTCACGCCTGCCATCCAATCAAATCTTCACTAACAATGCAGTGCGTGATTTGTGTAAGGTCAAGGCTATGTAAACAAACACATATCATGTTAATATTTAAGCCTCCCACTTGCCAGTCTTAAAGTTGATCCCTTGGATAAGCCTAAGACTGGTCTCTGAATTCTCATACCACTAAGCCTAAGACAAATGTGTTAGCAGTTTATGGGCAGAAACTTGAGACAAAAGTCTCAACTTTAAGTCTAAGCCGTGGCTAAGACCCTTTGTGAAAACAGGCCCTGGTACCCCGTATGGCCAGATAAAATGGAAACTAATGGAGGTAAATCAAAATTGTTTTAAAACCAGAAGAAAGGGGTTATCCTTATTACAAAATTTTAAATATCTTGGGATATGTCACGCCTGCCATCCAATCAAATCTTTTCCTCCAGGTAGGCCCTTAGCTGCACTTTCGAAATATAATTCACTTAAAAGCAAAGATTTTACAACATTGGCTTTCTTGTGTGAAACAGTCATCTGACCAGCTGTGCATTATCACTCTAAGGGGCTAAAGAAATGGCAGTTTTGGTACTAAAATGCAAAATACTTTCATGTTGTCCATCGAAATGCTTGAGCTATTGCAATACAGGACTTCAGTTGATCTTCACTAGGATAAAAATATGAACAATATCTACATTATATTACTGGAATGGATAAGTCAAAATTAATTTTCAGGTTTGAATCTAATTTGCAAAACTTGAACTCTAAACGTGCGTGTGGTAAATTATGTAACATTTTTGAACTTATAACTAGCAGTGAACATTGCTTTTATCAGAAGATATTATTAAGAGTGTAAAATTCAGCTTCATCAAATTATGTGAGAATCTTGACATGGGAAATTTCAATTTAAAAATAATAAGTAAAAAAAATAATAGAAACATTATATGGTTCAAAATTGATAAAGATCCTCTAATAAGCTGGAATCCAAAAAAGGACAGTCCAAAACCTGGCTGAGGCCATAACCCAGAAGAGCCCACCAGGGAGAGATGACATTTTTGGTGGGTATGTCAGTCTGCACAAGTATGTCTTGAGTTCATGAAACTGGAGATGGTAAGCTAGAACTAAGAGTTCCCTATCACATTAAAAGGGGTCTTAAGGGATCTCAGAATACAAGTCAATCTCAAAGGAAACTTGAAAAATTTCAATATTTTATTTTGATCAGACACATGCTAGAAAACGGGAAGGTATTATCATCTGTGTTTAGGCAAACGGTAACTGTCAAGCTTGCAGGTGAATTTTACCTTAATTGTGTCTGTGTATAAATATATATATTACGTTTAAGTTTGAGGTCTATGACATGATATTCAAAATAATTTTTAAAATGATATAAAGGAATTAATATACATGCATAGACATTTTTATGCAGCCATTTTCTCAATTTTGTTTTGTGTTGTAAAATAAAAAAAGAAAATCCACCCTGTATATATTAATGTCAAATTGTAATCCCATCCAGGCTGTGAGGACTAGTGCCAGAAAAAAAGACTTTGATCACAGAATCCAACAGATTCTGTGTTTTCAGAAATATACAATAGTAAAGAAATTAGTTTGACAAATATGATTATGTTTGTGGTGTCATATAATTTGTTATTCGTCCTTTGCAATAACACATTTTCAAGCACACTTCACACTTTTTCGTTCAAGCACATGTTTTTTGTGTGTGTGTTTTGGTGTTAGTGTAGTGCCTATGGTTAACATGTAATTCTACGCTTTCTAACAAGTAAAGGGCACAAAGCTCGTTACATCATAACATGCACGGTAAATATGTACATACATTGACATTTTAGTAGTCAAAATTGCTTTCAAAAGAAGTCTGTCTTTTTAATATACCCAATAAGCTTATACATAATGTAAGAGTTTACAGACGTGACAGAACACTTTTCAAATGAAAAACAACAATTATTTAATATTGTCTTGTATAGAAAAGTAATATAATTTTAATTAGCAATAAATTTGTGGTCAGATTTCAACTTTAATATTGATTTTTTTTTTCTTTTTAAATGAAGGTTTGTTAATAGAAATCACCCACTCTCCGAGTAACCAGAAAGCTGGGTACTAATGCTCAGACGGTCATTAGTACTCTTTTTTTCAAGAGTTGGCAGTGTGGGGCACGGCGACCCGAGATAAGCATTGAGTCCCATATGGTAAGCTATTGGAACACAATAAAATAAGTGATTTCTATGGGTTAATTTCACCAAAATAATACCTTTTATCTTTGTCCAGTATTTGGACATTTTATTAACACAAAGTACTTCTTTGAACACGTTTAATTAAAGGAAAATGTGCATTGGTTTAAGAACAAATTATCATTATTTTAAAGGTACGTTGTGAAGTACAAATTCCATTTGTTGGTTGATTTGGCGCTTATTGGTAGTTCTAGATGGTCAATATGTCGTGCATAATGCATCAATTTCATGTTTTGTTGGTGCTTGCCTCAATTTAAGCCATGTCACAAACAACCCTATCGTGCACAGTATATTACCACTAAATCTTTAAGCAACCAACTATTACATTGGAGACAAAGACTGGATCTCTAAAATGTCTCCTATACTCCCCGTCCGCCCCTCAGAACAAAATGCTGACATATTTGTTTTATGTATGTTGATACAGCCAGAGTTCGAGTGTGTTAATGACAACTGGACTGGACCCAAAGCAGGTTTTCACCAAATACAACATTTTTTTGTGGGGGCAATAGAGCCTATTTCATCATAATTTGTTTCTCAAAATCTGACAAAAGAGAGCAAATCAACTCTCAGGAAACACTAAAAATGACTTAACTGCTTCAGTTGACGTTACTGTCACATGATAACTGTCTTGAACTTCACTACTGCAAGGCTCCCCATTTCCTAAAGCCAGTGCTGGCAAAACCAAGAGGAAAACAACTGGATGCATCTCTTCTGTTTGAACTCTAAATCAGTCTGCTGACTATGGCTGGATTCGCTGGTGTTATAAGCCACGTGGCTGGAACAGTGAGTTTTGATGGGGTCCATTCATGAGTATTGATCTGTTTCAGGGTACACCACATGGACCAATAATATGGCTCCCTTAAACTGATAAAGAGCAGACATTCTCATAATAATTATAAACAGTTGTAAACAAAATAATCAAACAGCTATAAATAGCCCTGTAATTAATATAAAAATAACATATGTGCTATTACAAATATTTATATTCTTTCAATTAAAAGTTGTAGTTTAACCTAAAACTTTAAATGTGGGGTTAGTCATAGTTGTAATGCATTCTCATGTAAATGTTTGGGTAACAAAAATTTATAGCAATGACAAATTGCATTTTGAAAAGTATGTTATTGACAATATTTATTCTAATTTTATATAAATTATTGGACAGAATGACAAAATCTTAAGAAATTTAGTTTACATAAAAAGCATTGATAGATTAGCTCTATGATTGATTGATGGATTGATTGACGGTATAACAGCTGATGCTAATGTGTATTTGTATTTGTAAGGTTTGTGAGACATAAAGATGGATGTAGTGTCAGTTGCGCCGTCACAGCACCAATTGAAAAATTCACACAGATGATTGAAAAGGAACACTCTGATTTTTACTGCTTCTCTTGTTTTTGTAATCTTTTGGTGAAAAAGTGATGTTTTCCTCAAATGATGATTACCATATTTTAGCAGTATATCATAATTTATCTTTTTTGGTGAATATCTAGGACAGTATGTAAATAACAGCCTTTCAGCATTTTTTAAACTTTCTTTTCAAATATTTTTATAACAGCTATTCAGCATTTTTTATCTTTCGCTTCAAATATTTTACAATATATTTTTATGCATACATTTTACTATCAATGAAATTTTGATTTGATTTTGATTATAATTTTGGCTTCTATTTAGAACATGTATAAGAGTTCAGCATTTACTCAAAGGAGTACATTTTTTTCTCACTCTCTTATATTTAATGCTGCTTTGGTGTTATCTCTATGTGAACACACTGTGCAAACAAATGAAATGAGGTTTTGCTAAATGTTGTAAAAATCAACCAAATACAGAACCTATGTCAGGACGTTGTGACTTTTATTTTAACATGTACCAACGTGTGATCACCACAAAATCTCATGAGCACTACTTCTTTTCTTGTGGACTTATAATGTAGTCATCACCGGATGACGTAGTGTCCCATACACAGTGGGCCCTGCATCATCTGGTAATCATCACATAATGAAACGTGCACGACATTAGGCATTGAACAGAAAATAATGAGGTAATAATGAGATTACCTGATGATCATAACAAATAGTGATCATCTGGTTCTCAATACATCATCTGGAGACTAGCATATATCTTTGGTGATCGCAGCAAAATAAGGTGCACCAATGAATGTAATGATCTCGTAGGTGGGAGGCGAGAGTGTTACCACTCTGCCACCGTGACCCCCCACCTCCCAAATACAAAAGAGACAGTGAGGCAACCTCACCACCCCGCTCTGTATTGCAATTGGGTCTGATAAAATCAGTTTTTAAGCATTTGAACATTCATATTGTTGATAAGCTGTTTTACTCTGTAAATCAAATTGTCCCCAAATATTCTCACTATAAGTATCCATATATATCTACTTAAAATCTTGACTGGTTGTGGAGAAATGGCATGATTTAAATGGATTTTAGCCATGTATCAATTGCAGCAGAAGGTAACTTATAAGCAACATTAGCTTTGAACATACATATATTGTACTTTTCATAAAACATTCTGATAAAAAAATAGCCGAACCTTTTCTTGAATGCATTTCTTTTTTTTCAGCCGATGCCATGTTTTCCAAATTAAGAGTTTATAATTGTGTGTGCTTCTGATGCCATTGATGCCCTTATTAACTGTAATTTGTGGAAAAGTAGACCATAAAAGTTTCTTAGATAGAGGATTGCACTCCCAAAACAAAGTGTTCCTGATCTGAGATGTGTTTAGGTTCTTGGGTAACTCTGAAATTCTTTTTACTTAAGACACAGATGGTCATACATTCTATGCTAATATTATTTTTAAACTTTTTTTGTTAGACATGACAATATATTTGTGGATCATCGATTTGTGGATCATGTATTTTGCCATTTATGTAACTAACCTTCACCCCTTGTTCTAAATCACGCCTATGTTTTTACAAGGTAGCTGGTGGAATGGTCCTTGGTGTGTTAAGCTTTCTGATTATCTATTGATTCGTCAGCAGTCAATGAACCCAGACATATTAAGTTCAAAATTGAAAATTTTGATTACTTAAATGTAGCTTTTATAAGCTACAAGCTTACCATGTGGGACTGAATGCTGTTCTTGGATGGCCGCAGGCATCCGGCCAACATCTAAGAAAAAAAGACATTTATAGTTGGCCTTCTTGCGGAACTCTGTGAGATTTCTTCCTACTTTCTCATTGCAATTTTAAACCATACCCCTCAGCTGTAATACAGCAGGGAGGCAGGGTTGGACTCTCCTCAGTCCCACATGGTAAGCTTGTAGCTTATAAAAGCTACATTTAAGCAATCAAAATTTTCAATTTTATTGCGCTACAATAGCTTACCATGTGGGACTGAATGCTGAATCCAACCGCCCAGTGGCGGGATTACAGCTGAGACTGGAATATATGTCATTTTTTCTTAGATTGAAGTAATAGATTAGAATGAAAGTTTGAAAATACCAGTCTGAGTCCCGTTTACAGTGCCCCAATCTCAAAGACGGGGCCTGTAAAGAGCCATCAACCTAAGTTGAATGAGTGACAGATCTAAAACCTGTCTGGATGTTTGGATGTAGGAAAGAAGTGAAGCCGTGCTCACTTACACAGAGTAAGGCCCTAGAGCCAATCCACGATAGAAACCAGCCCTAGGCTTGGAATTCTTATATTTGTGCCAACTTATATGAGATTAATGACAACCTTGATAAGTCCTTAATACATAATACACAATATATACTGATAATAAAAAAAAAGACCTTACCTGTAACATTTTGAGAAGTAACCTATACCTAGACCCTGGGATTAGACTCCTGAAGACTTGGTTGTAGCGGATGTACCCCCCCTCTTCTTGTCTTTCTGAGGACAACTGGTCTGAGGGGAATCATCTAGGACTTGTTGTGCCCCCACCACTGGTCCCAGATACATATTGTTGTCGTTGTCTGACCAAGTAAGGTCTTTTAGGTAAAAAATTGTAAATGTGTTGTGAGCTTTCCAGTGACAGACTTGCATGATTTGGTCCACTAATACCCCACCGTAAAAGGCCTTAGAGGCCGCGAAGGCCCTAATTTCATGCGCTTTAACTTGAACCGAGTCCAAGGCTTGTTGGTCTGCTTGTTTATAACAAAGTAGAATGATCTGTTTCAACCAAGAAGAAAGAGTAGCTGGTCTGATGTCTGAGGTGTGTCCTTTCTGGAAGGAGATGAAAAGGAGGGATCGAGACCCTCTCAGGTCTTTGGTTCGATCCAAATAGTACCTCAGGGCCCGCACCGGACACAAGGTCCTGTCTTCTTTGAATTGCCTATCTACAATGGTAGTCAAAGCAGGAATAGTCACCGGAGATACACTTTGAGAACCTTCTCTTGCTAGTTGGTTTTTGGCTATAAAATCTGAAGAGGGAACAAGGCAACCTTTTCTCATTGGCCTAAATTAGATACTTTGTTTGCAACACAGGCATGGATTTCGCTGCGTCGTTTGCCGGAGGCCAAAGCTAGCAAGAAAGCAGTTTTGAGAGTAAGATGTTTGAGGTCTGTCTTTCATAGGCTCAAAAGGTATTTTTTGAGCTCATTGAGAACAATAGAAAGGTTCCATTTTGGAAGGTTCCTGGAACTTTTTGGACGACCTCTGTGAAAACTGAAGAGTAACCTGTGAAGGTCTGGTCCATTGGGCCCAAAGTGTCAACAATGGCCGTCCTGTAACCATCAATGGTTGAAGGGCGCCTGTTTAGATCTTGGTACAGATACATGAAAAAGTCTGAGACTTGTTTCACAGATGGAGTGGAGAAATCCACCGAATTTTCTTTGCACCATTTCTCAAATAGGGCCCACTTTGACTTGTACATGGTCCTTGTTGATGACCTTTGAGGTGCAGCAATTCTCTCTGCCACCTCCACAGAAAAGCCTTGTTCTTGGAGTTGTCCACTACTAGACACCAGGCATGGGGGTTGAGATGTTGTGGATTGCTGTGGAACACATAATTGTGGGACTGTTTGAGAAGAGTTGTTGACACCGGAAGTTGCAGTGGGATCTCTGTTGAGAGTTGCACTAGGTCCCAAAACCAGGGCATCCCTAGCCAGCCTGGGGCTATTACGATGATTAGGCAATGGCATTGCCTGATTTTTTGGATCACCCTGTGAAGGAGAGCCGTTGGAGGGTAAGCATAGGCAGTGAGACCTGTCCAGTTTAAGTTCAGAGCATCTATGTCCCAAGCAATTGGGTCTGGGACTAGAGACATGTACAGTGGAAGTTTGTGGTTCAGATGAGTGGCAAAAAGATCTACATGAGGAGTGAACCACTTTTGACAGATCTGTTTGAACACCTGCTGATGCCGTGACCATTCTGTTGACTGCACTTGGTTTGACCTGGACAGGAGGTCAGCCATCACATTCAGACACCCTGGAATGTGTCTGGCTTTTAATGTTATGTGATAGCAATGACACCATGTCATGATCTTCCACAGGAGAGCGCACATCTCCGCTGAGTGAGTTCATCCTTGTTTGTTTATGCAGGCTACCACTGTTGAGTTGTCCGTTGCAACTAGCACTATTTGGTTCTGGCACTGGTCCTTGAAGCTTCGAAGGGCCAGGTAGACCGCCTTCAACTCTAGGACATTTATGTGTAGCCTTTTTTCCCTGTCTGACCACAGACCCTTTGTAGAACTTTGATTTAAGTGAGCGCCCCAACCTTCATTTGAGGCGTCTGTAAAGAGTTAGATATTGTGGTCTTTGGGATGAAGGTCTGCACCTCTCATTACATTTATGGGATTTTGCCACCAGTCTAGGTGTGCAGAAATGGCTTCTGTCCAAGGAAGGAGGCTGTCCAGTGACTGAGGATATCTCCAGTGCTCCTTGAGATGAAACTGAAAGGGCCTCATGTGAAGGCGTCCCTCCGGGACCATTTTCTCTGTTGAGGCAAGCAACCCAATTAGCGACATCAAACATCTTGCAGTCAAAACATGTTTTGACTTGAGTTGTAGGATCAAATCCTGAAGTTTGAGCCATCTCTCTTGAGTGGGTTTTACAAGGGCTGAATCTAGATGGCATTCGTAGCCCACGAACGAAAACACCTGAGTTGGTTTTAGTTCTGATTTCTCCTGATTTATTATCCAACCCAAGGACTGGGTTAGGTCTACCACTGCCTGAGTGTTCACTTGGGCTTCCTCCTGAGACTGGGACCTCATCAGCAAGTCGTCCAGGTATTGGTGAAGTCTGAGTCATCTGGAAAGGGCCATTAGCTTCACTTCCTTTACAATCATTGTAAAGACCTGGGGGACTGTGGCTAGTCTGAATGGGAGGGCGGTGAATTGGAACACCTGTGACCTGTAGCAAAACCTTAGGTATTTCCTTGAGTGTAGGTGGATGGGGATGTGAAGGTAAGCGTCTGATAGGTCTATCGATGATACCCATTCTCCTGGAATCAGGGAGGTCCTGATGGACTCTGGAGTTTCCATTTTGAACTTTTCTATGTGTAGAAAAGTGTTGAGCCTGCTTGAGTCTATGACTGGCCTCCACTTTTGGTGAGGTTTGGGGACTAGAAACAGGCGACTGTAAAATCCGAGAGATTTTACATTTTCCACCCTTTCTATTGCATTCTTTGACAGAAGAGACTGGATACAAGTGGCCAGAGCTTGGTCTTTTTGACGGGCCTTGTATTCCGACTGAATCAGAGGGAATCTGACCAAACTTGGTTTTGAAAGGAATGGCAGAACGTAGCCATTGGTGATAATGTTTAACACATTGGATGAACATTTGTTTGTTTGCCAGTCTCTTCTGAAAGAACGGAGGCGACCTCCTACTGGTGGACTGAGGGAGGCTTTTAAGGAGTCATTGGGGGAGGGGTTTCCAGGCCCTCGTCCCCTAGAGTGGGGTCGAAAATGACCCCTGGAGCCTCTTAAGTTCGGTTTCCCCCTACCTGAGGAAAATGATTGGTTACTGCTTTGTGAGGAGTTGACCCCATAGGGGCGTTTCCTGTAGGAGCCTCTTTTCTTATTGTGGGGACTACGAAGGGGCTTATTTTGATAGGGTGCAAAACCCTGAGAGTCTTTATCCCTCCTTCACAAGTTGAGACTTGAACAAGGAGGAGTGCCAAAAAGGCGAGTTTCTGAGTTCTTGGCGTCTCCTTTCCCCTAAATGTGGTTGTAAAAGGGTCATTTCAGCTTCGCGCCTTAGCAAGCCAGTGTTACCCATACTATATAACCCCCTCTGGAGTATATGGGCTAAGGATTTGCTGATGCATGTGAGAGCTCTGTGTTGAATAAGAACAGTCTTATTCCATATGTCTGAGTATTCACAGGCTTATTTATATCCACGTTTTGCTGCTTTCTCAGGATTGGCACCTTTCTGCATCTGAGACTTAACCTTCTTAAAGGTTGACTTCAGGCTATGTTGGCATTTCTCAAGAGTGGCATTGCAAAAAGATGAAGTCTTGGCAAAGGCAGCAGTAAAGTTGAGAGTGGATATGTTTTGCCTAGTTTGGTGTTCCAATTCTTTAAGAATTGGTAGGGGAACCTTGCCCATAGGGGCCCCAGGGAGCTTAGGAGTAATACAGATTTTGGCAAAATCTGTATTCAACTCCTGCATTTTCTCCTCATAACAGGGCTGCCCCACCTTGTGCCACTTAGTAGTGGAAGGAGGAGGTTTGATGTATTTACCCTCAGGTAAATTAGCAGCCTGGAAATCATGCTCAAACTTATCAAAGGCATCTTTGATAACTGAACTGAGTGGGAGAATATAGGAAGGACCTCTAGGTCTGAGTTCCTGATGGCCTTTTTCATCATCCAGACCCATCACTGATGTTGAGGACCTAGGCATAGACTCCCTGGGATCAGGGAGTGAGAGAATGCACCTGAAGGTGTCCACTTCTTCAGCGTATTGGGAGGGAACATCAGACAGAGCTACTTCCCTATAATAAGGGGGGTCTGGATCATGTTGAGGTTGGTCTTGGTCAGAGGGAGTCCCAGATGGCTTTGAAGACCTGTGTCTGACTACAGAGGACTGAACCTTCTCTGAAGAGGATGACATGTATCTGGACCTGACCTTATGTTTACTCTTGTCAGCATGTTTTTTGGGTTTAGAAGATGAAATCCGAGGTTCATCGGATTCATCATAGTATTGATCCGAAGTGGACCTCGGTTCAACATCATGCCTTTTGTGAGAGTGATAGTGTTTTTTAGGTCTATCCGAGACCTTCTTAGAAGGTTCCTCGGATGGATCTGAATTCTGATCCGATGCGTTATGAAGGTCAGAACCGAGACGTGGAGGAAGTACTGGACCATAGTCCACTTCCATTTCCTCGACATGTGAGGTAGTTCTAGGTCTCAGAGGGGGTAGGTCCAGGTTAACAGCACTAATGGAAGGTCCAGGCTTAGAAGCTGAAGCCGAGGTCTGATCCACCTCTGCTCGCTTTTTAGTTGTCAATTCGTCTCGGAGAGACTGGAAAGCTTCTAACATAGATGCCTGGAAAGAACCCATTTGCTGCTGTAAATGGATGTTTAGTGTGTTACCCAGAGATTTTTCTAAATTTGATTCAATCTTCTGCTGTAAGGCAGTACCTGGGGTGGGTGAGACAGTTTTTGCTGGTGTTTTGATAGACAATGAACTGAAGGGTAGGGGCTGAGGACATGGGGTGAGCATGTCTCAAGGTCTGCATGGGAACCGGTAAATGAATCCCTAAAAGATCTAGTTCATCGTCTTTTGAGCTAGCAGTGTCCCTCTTTTGCTTCTTAATATAGCTTTTCTTTGTGAAATTTTCAACAGTTGTTCTTCTGTAAAAGAAGTGCATATTTCACATGGATTTTTAAAAGTGACACAGGGGTCATCACCCTTGCCAGATTCCCTACAAGTAGGGTAATAATTATGTGTGTCAAACACAAAGCAAAAGTGACGACACTTACTAGATCTAGGCTTATCTTTATTCGTTTGGTGGGCAGACATCTTGAAACGAAATAAAAAGACGTAGATGAAAGCCTGAACCGAGGAAAACTCAAAAACACCAAAATAATAAAATATACTTATCCTGTCAAAACGGAAATTTTACAGAATAATCTATGATATATAATACATGAAATGACCAAAAATTAACATCCAACAATACGTATGTGCTGAAAAATAGATGAAAATATCTGTGTAAATGACAGACACTACTAAATCACGCAGCCAATGAGAAAGTAGGAAGAAATCTCACAGAGTTCCGCAAGAAGGCAACCTGAGGCTACGGCCAACTATAAATGTCTTTTTTTTTAGATGTTGGCCGGATGCCTGCGGTCATCCGAGCACAGCATTCAGTCCCACATGGTAAGCTATTGTAGCGCAATAAAAAATCAGATTTTTATATTTGTCTCTTTGTGGTTATTTTGATGTTGCATGACTTTATTCCATTTTTGACATGTATTTCAGTGAAACTTAAAATTTCATTTCATTCTTTATTCAATAATGTCCCTTTAATACCTTTCACAGGCGATGTTTTTTTTTTATTTTTAGGTCAAAATAAATTTGCTTTATTATTTTGTTTTACAAATGGTGGACAGTAAATGTATAATAAGCCTTTTAAAGTATTTTTGTAATTTTATCACTGAACAAGGTGTTTGATTGTTATTTCCCTGGTAATTTTCATGTTAGTTACTTCATCAGCTGTATTTAATTAGAGCTAACAGAAAAAAAAGAGTGAATGTTATATTGTTAAAAAAGGATTATTCAAATGACACAACTGTTAACAATTACAGGGCAAATAGTACTCGATAAACTGTCTTTTGGGTACAGTTACATCTCCATTAGGTGACGTCATGTTCAGTTGTTAACTGGCCACACCTTCAGTTGAGCCTCAGTTCTACAAATCCCAAATTGCCTTAACATCTTGTCGGAATTAATATTCATTTTCTGATACTGTGTTCAGTATTGATACAGTGGATGAGCTGTTGCTAAAGACATAACCGGTATCTTTGCAGTAATCTTCTACACTAAAAAGAGTGGAGTCAGATATATTTCAGCAATAATTCTACTGCAATTATCTAATTATTTGCATTGCTCCCATTATTGTTTTTTGTCACTGGCAAATATTAACATAGAAAAATAAAATTTGATATTTTAATAAGAGGTGGCTTTATACCCACGACCACAGACATAAAAGCCAAATAATATCAGAATTTATTCTCTCTTGCTAATTTTAAAAGATCGTCATATTGCTCGGTCGCCACTAAATAAAACAGCCTTTAAGTTGAAATGACCAAGAACAGACCCATATTAAAAATAATCTAGGGCCAAGAAAAAGGCCAAGCACCTCCGTGGTGCAGGATTAACACAGATGCTATGGTAGATGTGTTTTGTGAAAGAGGAAAGAGTTTTTTTCAGAGTATATCCTATGAACTGACAGAAGTGAAGTTTCTTTCAGAGTATATCCTATGAACTGACAGAAGTGAAGTTTCTTTCAGAGTATATCCTATGAACTGACAGAAGTGAAGTTTCTTTCAGAGTATATCCTATGAACTGACAGAAGTGAAGTTTCTTTCAGAGTATATCCTATGAACTGACAGAAGTGAAGTTTCTTTCAGAGTATATCCTATGAACTGGGTAGGCAAGAATAAAACACGAGCTGTAAAGACAGTTCTGTCAAAAGTTAAAAAGGTCAAACGAGGTGAGAATAAGGAAAACGTTTCAGAGAATTTCGTGAGATTACTTAAAGAATCACTTTTCTTTGTGGTGCAGACATATTGTTATGGTGCTACATTATGACAAATCTTATACATCTTCTGTAAAATCGAACTGAGCAATCATGTCCAATGTGCACAGCTCCAGATGTCTGAGCTTCTACAGAACACCTTTCCTCAGCAGTTGCAATGTAGTGTTACGTGATACTTTATCCCTGTGTAAACAGATTCTAAGGGGTACTTCTTGTGGTTGTTACCAAGCACAATATAAACTCCCTACTGCAGCTAGTTTCATTTGTAATGAGGTGGATTCCTTTTGATTAATACATGCACTGATACTAACGTACCATACATTTATATTTTATGCGAAAATGGTATTAAAATGTAACCTTTAAGAGTGCTTTTTAATTGATAAAACTGTTAATTTCCATGATATCAGCACCTCAAGTTGGCATTTAAATCTGAGTCTGGACATACAAGTTCCTGAGAAATTTTAAAATTTATCTGTATCATGACTTCTGCTATTATCAGTTGTATATATATCACACATGTGACTGGAAAACTTCAATGTATACATTAATTATGCATAGTGAATTTTACAGCAAATTGTCCAACACTATTCAACTGCTTGCCAAATGTAAGCATGTGCCAAGTTACAACACCATGCACCTGGGATAAAATCCCTGCTTTAAAATTAAATTTGGATGATTATGGATTCTGTACAAAACAAAATCTGGTAAAAAACGAAATAGATACAAACCTATGATAATAAAGGGGAGAACCAGATGTTTAAATACCATATTTTTAACTATTTGGTTCTGGAGGCCTTGGGCCGGTTTCAGAAAAAATATTTATCCCCGACTTAGACTTACAGACTTTGGTCTCAGACTTAGGGTATGTATGTGGTCTTATACTTAAAAAAATTCACCAATCAGCTAAGTTTAAGCTGTGGCTAAGTCTTGGGCTTAAAGTTAATTCCACCTAGGAGTAGGCATTACTTTTGTAAACAAAAATTTAAAATGGCCACCAAATTGTTTTCCACTACAAAATTTGTAATGAATGAAAATAAAGTACATATATTCAGAACACCTCTATCAAATAGTTTTTAGAGACTATCTGTTTATAGGGCTTTCCATTACAAAAAAACATAAAATGCATCAAAGGATATTCATGTTATCAACGGTATATTTTGCGTAGAAATAAAGTGTGATATAACAACAAAACCACTGTGGCTGTTGAATCAGTTTAAACTTGGTCACCCTTTATGAAATCCATTGAAGTCCCAGACTTAGCTAAATCTAAGATTTAAGTTCCTGAGTTAAGTTCCTGATTTAAAGTCTAAAACCATTTGTAATACTGGGCCCTGATGCTTTTTGTCTACAATATATTGCTTCCATGCTTATCTTGTGGATCTCATATTGCCTTGCCAGGACTAATCAATCAGATGTGGCATTTCTAGTGAACAGTTGCTATTTGAATAATTTAATTCTCCATTTATCACTCACTCAAATCTCATTTCCGGCAACAGTTTAACCTTTCCTTCTCACAATTATTTTTTTTCCTTCTCTGAGTTTACATGACTGCATTTTTTTCGTCACCACAACTCTGGGTATGCACACAGGTATATGAGACAGCGGTCACATGAGAAGCTTTGCCAAAAACTACACACAACATTTTATGTTAGCTAGATTCATTGTTGGCTTTCTTGTCACAGTTTTAATTTTGATTGCAATATTCTTCTTAAAGTCTGGAGTACTGAAAATAAAGGTCATTTTGAATCAGACATTTCTAAACACCAAATTAACATCACAACAAATACAGGTGTCTCATAATTGGTATAAAGAGCTGATAGCTGCTGTAAATGGACATAAATTTTACAGAAGACAGTTGATTCTTATAAACCACAGCCATAAACACACTTAAAGGGAAACTGAGAAAAGCTTGAACAAAACAATTCCACGGGAAAACTCTTAATCAGAAATACCATGGCTAGTACAATGATATTGGACATCTTTAAAATGCCACAATAGCAGTTTATACTTAAGATTAACAAGATAATGTATTAAACTTCACTCAGTGTAGGACGGAATACTGTGTAAGTTGAACTTTTCACTTGGATTTATTTTTAGCTAATGACCTTGGATAATGAAATTAATTCCCAGTGAAATTTAAAATTTTTATTAATACCTCAGGTAGAAATAACTAGCCATTAGTGAAAGTTCATTCTGGTGAATTTCTTTAACATGAAGAATTGGTGAAAATTTTCTTCTAGCTAAAATTTCTGCTTATACAGTGTATTGAGCTTTGTCAGGCAAAATTGTTCCCTGTTACTGTTAATATGTCCAAGTCAGACAATGTCATTATTTGCCTTGACCTTTGTGCAAACGATTTTTTTATTTCTAAAAATGTACCGTAGGATATAGGACAAATAAGTGCTCTTCTGTTAATCTACTTATATCCCCTGACAATAACACTCTAGGCTTGCTGTTTACATGCCTATTTACAAAAACAACTTGTCATATTAATGTTGCAAGCTACAAGCAGAAAAATATCTGTACATTTATAAATGTAAAACAGCTTACTGCAATGAGAATTACCAAGATCCATGACTTCCACAATGGAGCATTTCCGAAAATTTTGGAATTTTTTTGTTTTGTTTTGGATCTAGAATATTATACGGGTCCTTCCCAGATGTAATCACTTCTTCTTTTGACCATTCCCTATCATCTTAAAAATTTCAGAAAGATCCACTTTTTACTTTTGGAGTTATCGCGAAAGTAAACGAACAAAAGTACCCAAAAACATAGCCTCCTTATGAAAGTAACAAGATCAGTGACAAAAGGGCAATCATTTTTGTCATGATGTGTAATCATCTCAGACAAGCTCACAGCTAAAGAAATAAGCTCATCAAGCAGACATGGAAAATCCTGCCAAAACTCATTTCTCAACCGGAATAAATAGAGGATATTCAGTCCCCATCTTGTGTATTCATCCTTCACATGTCAAAACAATTTTGATGTCACTGAGAACAGTTTATGAACCAAATGGGCTTGCAATAATTTACAAAGAATTGAAAATAAAAGTATAATATGTATATAAATATGTCTCAAATGTTGTTGTACTTTTATTATCAATATCATTCTTTGAATAGTAAGTATAGTAGGTAGTAAGTCCATATTTACATAAACGTGTACATTTACTGCACCAGGCAATTACATATCCTTAGTAAGGTTATAAAGGGACACTTGTACATATGAATTTAGCATTTTAACGTTGAATTTTACAACTATTTCTGCGTGGGTTTAAACAAGCATAAACAGTGAAATGATCATTTCAATATTGCATTTATGTTGGTTACATAGTTTTAGAAATATTTATGGAAAAAACTGTGTGTTTAAGTGAAACTAACAAAACTTATACAGTGAAAGGAGGTATTGTATGTAAAAACAAAACATGTACACCGGCCCATATTTCTTATTATCCTTGTCAAAATGGTTCATGTACACCAAGATTTTTTATTTTAGTTTAGAAAAGCTTCAAAATTGTAAAATATAACAGCAATTGCAATAAGTTTTACATAATTACTAATCCATAAATACATTTTCTTTACAAATATAGTGTCAACATTTATTCAGTGGCCACATTTGTGGGTGCAATTTGTAGATATGTCTTTAGTCAAGTAGCTTATATGGGAGGTGCTACATTGCAATTTCCATTGTATAAAGCTTTATTTATTTTTCTTGGTGATGGTATTACTTGTATTGCTAAGTGATAAACACGATGCTAAACTAAAATTACCAGAATCTGCTTACACTGCATTTTTCAAATTTGACCCAAATCTAGCTGTTGATTATAAACTCAGAATGTAATTCTAATGAGATGTTTATAGTGCTTAATGGGGGAATAGTGGCAGAGTGCTAACACTCTCGCCTCCCACCTCTGAGGCCGGGGTTCGATCCCAGGCACAGCCTCAAGTGGGAAAGCTGGTAGTTGCTTGCCGTTGGTCGGCAGTTTACAGTACAGAACCCTAACGAACTGTATGTACTGGTTTCCTCTGCCCTTCCAACTACCCATCGTGATATGACCTGTACAGTGTTGAAAGCGACGTAAAACCCCAAATAAATAAATATAGTGTTTAATCTCTGCAAAATGTAGATCCCATGGCAAAACAAATTCACAAGTGCAAGTTCAAAAATCAGATATCCGGGGAAATTGAACAGGTCAGGAACCACAGAGACACAGACCCAAAACTAAAGTGGATAAGCCTTGGTGAACAGGTGGAATTTAAGTTTATATCTGAAGGATGTAAGAGGGATGGTACAATGAATGACTTCTGGTAATAAATTCCATAGCTGCATTACAGTTTGGTCTATTTGACTGAACTGGAATTATTTTGGCATAGACACAAATTCAAAAATAGTAAGAATAAAATTTAAAACAAGAGGAGAGTGCCCGTGAACGGGCACTGTGTCAGCTGACTGAATGTTTTTGATTTGTGATGGTGATAATGAGAGGAAAGCATAATTATCAGGGAAAGGGCTGTACAGAAATACAGTAAATGGTAACTGAACAGTATGTTCGAAAGATATTCCGAAGCTGACAGAAGAAAAGGACAAAAAAGTTGTGCCCTGCAAATGATATTATGAAATAAAGTAACAAGGTAATTGTTTAAGTGTAAAAAGTAGGTTAAAAATATTTAAAGAAATACTATAAATGCAATATCCTCGTTCGACCATGAAGAAGGGGTCCAAAGGTCAAATCTGACCATAGCAGAAGATTCCCAGCCAAAGAATTTAGGATGGTTTACCATTCCAAACCTCTCGGACCAATAATAAGTGAGTTATAGGCACTTTTAAGTTTGGCTATCCTCATTTGACCTTGAAGGAGGGGTCCAAGGTCAAATCCGACCACACAAAAAAATTCCCAGCCCATGATTTCCTGTAGCTTGTTTACCATCCCAAACCTGTAGGACCAATAATAAGCGAGTTCTAAGCAATTGTAAGTTTGGCTATCCTCAATTGACCTTGAAGGAGGGGTCCCAGGTCAAATCTGACCACACCAAAAGAATCCCAGCCCATGATTTCCTATATGTTGGTTTACCATCCCAAACCTCCAAGACCAATAATACGCGAGTTATAAGCACTTTAAGTTTGGCTATCTTCGTTTGACCTGGAAGGAGGGGTCTAAGGTGAAATCTGACCACACCAAAAGATTCCCAGCCCATGATTTTCTATAGGTTGGTTTTCCATTCCAAACCTCTAGGACCAATAATAAGCGAGTTATAAGCACTTTTAAGTTTGGCTATCCTCATTTGGCCTTGAAGGAGGGGTCCAAGGTGAAATCCGACCACACCAAAAAATTCCCAGCTCATGATTTTCTATAGGTTGGTTTTCATTCCAAACCTCTAGGACCAATAATAAGCGAGTTATAAGCACTTTTATGTTTGGCTATCCTCATTTGACCTTGAAGGAGGGTTCCAAGGTCAAATCGGACCATATTAACAGATTCCCAGCCCATGATTTCCTACAGGTTGGATACAATGATTTACTCAACAGTGAGAACCTGAAAGAAGCTATTGCTCAGCTATGCCATGACATAGAGGTCTGCAATTTCACTATGTTATAGCTGACCAAAACGTCTGTGAATAACATATTTAACAAAATACTCTAAATGTAATAGTTTTCAAGTTACTACTGATTTACTCAAGAGTGAGAACCTCAAAGTAACTATTACTCAGCTATGCAATGAGCTACATGTCTGAATTTTTGCTCTGTTATAGCTGACCTAAAAGTAGGTGAACAACATATTTAAGCAAAATACTGTAAATGCAATAGTTTCCAAGTTACAACTGATTTACTCAATAGTGAGAACCTGAAAATAGCTATTGCTCCGCTATGCCATGAGCTATAGGTCAGTAATTTCACTATGTTATAGCTAACCCAAAAGTAGGTGAACAATATATTTTAACAAAAACTCCAAATGCAATATTTTTCAAGATATAGCCGATTTACTCAACAGTCAGTGCCTGAGAATAGCTATTGCTCAGTTGTGCCATGAGCTACAGGTCTGTAATTTCACTATGTTATAGCTGACCCAAAAGTAGCTGAATAACATATTTGCACAAATTTCTGTAAAGGCAATAGTTTTCCAATTACAACTGATTTACTCAACAGTGAGAACTTCAAAGTAGCTATTACTCAGCTATGCAATGAGCCACAGGTCTGGAACTTCACTATGTTACAGCTGACCCCAAAATAGGTGAATAACATATTGCAACAAAATACTCTAAATGCAATAGTTTCCAAGTTATAAGTGATTTACTCAACAGTGATAACCTAAAAGTAGCTATTACTCAGCTATGCCATGAGCTACAGGTCTGAAATTTTACTATGTTATAGCTGACCCAAAAGTAGCTGAATAACATATTTATACTAAATTCTCTAAATGCAATAGTTTTCAAATTATAAGTGATTTGCTCAACATTGAGAACTTCAAAGTAGCTATTACTCAGCTATGCAATGAGTCACAGGTCTGGAACTTCACTATGTTATAGCTGACCCCAAAATAGGTGAATAACATATTGAAACAAAATACTCTAAATGCAATAATTTCTAAGTTATAAGCGATTTACTCAACAGTGATAACCTCAAAGTAGCTATTACTCAGCTATGCCATGAGGTACAGGTCTGAAATTTTACTATGTTATAGCTGACCCAAAAGTAGGTGAACAACATATTTAAGCAAAATACTGTACATGCAATAGTTTTCAAGTTACAACTGATTTACTCAATAGTGATGACCTAAAAGTAGCTATTACTCAGCTATGCCATGAGCTACAGGTCTGAAATTTTACTATGTTATAGCTGACCCAAAAGTAGCTGAATAACATATTTATACGAAATTCTCTAAATGCAATAGTTTTGCAATTACAACTGATTTACTCAATAGTGAGAACCTCAAAGTAGTTATTACTCAGCTATGCAATGAGCTACATGTCTGAAATTTTACTATGTTATAGCTGACCCAAAAGTAGGTGAACAACATATTTAAGCAAAATACTGTAAATGCAATAGTTTTCAAGTTACAACCGATTTACTCAATAGTGATGACCTAAAAGTAGCTATTACCCAGCTATGCCATGAGCTACAGGTCTGAAATTTTACTATGTTATAGCTGACCCAAAAGTAGCTGAATAACATATTTATACGAAATACTCTAAATGCAATAGTTTTCCAATTACAACTGATTTACTCAACAGTGAGAACTTTAAAGTAGCTATTACTCAGCTATGCCATGACCTACAGATCTGAAATTTCACTATGTTATAGCTGGCCCAAAAGTAGCTGAATAACATATTTATACGAAATTCTCTAAATGCAATAGGTTTTAAGTTACAAGTGATTTACTCAATAGTGAGAACTTCAAAGTAGCTATTACTCAGCTATGCAATGAGCCACAGATCTGAAACTTCACTATGTTATAGCTGATCCCAAAATAGGTGAATAACATATTGAAGCAAAATACTCTAAATGCAATAGTTTCCAAGTTATAAGCGATTTACTCAACAGTGATAACCTAAAAGTAGCTATTACTCAGCTATGCCATGAGCTACAGGTCTGAAATTTTACTATGTTATAGCTGACCCAAAAGTAGCTGAATAACATATTTATACGAAATTCTCTAAATGCAATAGTTTTCAAGTTATAAGCGATTTACTCAACAGTGATAACCTAAAAGTAGCTATTACTCAGCTATGCCATGAGCTACAGGTCTGAAATTTCACTATGTTATAGCTGACCCAAAAGTAGCTGAATAACATATTTATACGAAATTCTCTAAATGCAATAGTTTTTAAGTTACAAGTGATTTTACTCATGATGAAAGTTACTGAAAAGCCCAAAAGTAGCTATTACTCACTTAGCTATTGAGACAGGCACCCAACTTACTCACCATATTGTAGCTATGCAAAAAGTAGCTGAATAACATATTTTAACAAAATGCTCTAAATGCAACACTTTTCAAGTTATAAATGATTTTGTGCATGATTTCATGAATTTTAATGCATTAAAAATTATTAAAAAAATTTATTAAAAAAAAGTAAGACAGATCCAGGTCTCATACTCACACAAGAGAATCTACCTGTGGCCTAGTACATATATGCAAGATATGAGAGAAATCCCTGCAATAGTCACTGAGAAAATTGTGATTAAGTGTTGAAATTTTTACACTTTTGGTGGGGGTACCCCCCTTGTAATGTCTCTAGCAAACAGACGAACAGACAGATTTGCATGCCTTGAACAATTTTTCATCCTCGATAGATAAGGTATCTTTTAAAAAAAACAGTACGTCTCTAGGCCTTGTAGTTTTGGAGGAGAAGTTGTTCACGCGGACGCGTACGCGTACGCCCACGCCGCAGAGTGACGACATAATGTCAGCTGACTGACAAGTCAGCTGACATAAAAAACAGTAAGAATAAAAAATCTTTATTTACTATAACAGCTATACAAATAACTTAAAAATTTCCTTTAACAAATAATACCTTTGACAATTCTGGAACAGTGCATGTGCTTGAATTTTTACTACTTTGCCAAGAACATATAATCTATTTTGGTGTATTTGGTTGCACTGAAATAAATATTTTGGCATGGACACAAAATACTAACAAAATTTACAAAAATATTTACTATAACACCTATATAAATAACTCAACAATTTTCTTTAACAAACAGTACCTTTGGCATTTGTGGAAAGGTTCTTGTACTTTGAACCATCTATAAAAGAAATCATTCAGATCCTTCCAGACCATAAATACATGTTGCCTGTGACTTAAATATTGCTGCAAAAGAATCTTGTCTCTGTCTAGAGACCAGCTTCGGTTAAAGACTGAAATGGAAGAAATTTGACAGGATACAAATTATGCTGGACAGACATAAGGAGTTGGCGGACAGGCAGTTTTTTGAAGATCTAGACACCATCTTTGATGTGGTCTGAGCTATTATAAGGCCCAACTTTGTTGAAAAATATTACCTAGATCCAATGTACAGGTTTTGACAAATGCACATAGGCAGACAGAGAGGCAAATACCTGAAATTATCACTTACCAAATCTTTACTAGATGTCAGCACTCAGCAGGAAATTCAAAGTATCATTTTGGTAACCTACTGGTAAACAGCTAGTAATGCCCATACAAGTTAATGCATTGTGCAAGATGGGTCCTGTCTTGCCTGCCTCCTCTCCTCATATAGGAAAGAAGGAATTACTTATATGTGTATGTCATTTTTGTAAGACAGCAAATGACCTAGATCATTGTCTAATCTTGTGAAGTGTAAGGTCACTTTACCCTCCATATCGTCTTCAGGATATTTTATATTCACAACCTAGAAACAGAAAAAAAGTGTTGACATGGCAGCACTTGTTGCCACATATTGCCGAGAAGCTAATCAGCTCCAATCCACACAGGGGTTTGGGATGCAAAGAGCCCACAAAATAATTTTTAAATAAAAAAAATAGCATCAGAGATGCCCGTACCCCACAGCCTAGGGAAATATTTTCAACACCATGAGATATAGAAGTACTGTACCAGTACAAAGTTCAGGATACTTTCAGAGCACTGTCAGTTATATAAAGTTCCAAACAATGTTTAAATGGAGAAAATAATGTTTAAAAGAAAGATAATGCATGTAAAGATGAAGTATTAAAACAAGATAATTCAATAACAAGATGACAGCATTAATCAGTAAACTAAAATTCAACACTCTTTATCTACATCTGCATGGCCGAATTATGGTTTAGATGTTTTGAATATTACCATGCATACAGAAGTGGTAATACATTTAATGAATGCTTATGTGCGATGTTGGAGCAAAATCTGTGGCTCACTTGATGAAATTCTATCTCTTACAATGGGAAGTTATGAAAGTAAAATTCTTAATAAATTCTAATATGAATTAACAGTGCTTAATCTGCATCAAAAGACAGACCCAAAGGTGCAACAAGATTTTAAAGGTCAAGGTCACTACGACAAGGTCAAAGGTCAAATTAAGGTCACACCATGATAATACACACCTATAGCCGATAACCAATGTCCCTACCAAGTATCAACTTCCTACACCTTACGGTTTCCGAGATATAGACCAGACAAGATTTTATAGGTCAAGGCCACTATGGCAAGGTCAAATCAAGGTCAGACCATGATGCTGCACACCTACACCCCCTAACCAATGTCCCTACCAAGTATCAACTTCCTACACCTTACGGTTTCCGAGATATAGCCCGGACAAAATTTCATAGGTCAAGGTCACTACGGCAAGGTCAAAGGTCAAATCATGGTCACACCATGACGTTGCACACCTACACGCCTAACCAATGTACCTACCAAATATCAACTTCCTACACCTTACAGTTTCCGAGATATAGCCCGGACAAGATTTTATAGGTCAAGGTCACTACAGCAAGGTCAAATCAAGGTCACACCATGACGTTGCACACCTACACGCCCTAACCAATACCCCTACCAAGTATCAACTTCCTATACCTTACGGTTTCTGAGAAATAGCCCGGACAAGATTTTATAGGTCAAGGTCACTACGGCAAGGTCAAATCAAGGTCACACCATGACGTTGCACACCTACACCCCCTAACCAATATCCCTACCAAGTATCAACTTCCTACACTTTACGGTTTCCGAGATATAGCCCGGACAAGATTTTATAGGTCAAGGTCACTACGGCAAGGTCAAAGGTCAAATCAAGGTCACACCATGACGTTGCAAAACTACACCCCCTAACCAATCTCCCTACCAAGTATCAACTTCCTACACCTTACGGTTTCTGAGATATAGGCCGGACAAGATTTTCAAACTCAAGGTCACTACGGCAAGGTCAAAGTTCAAATCAAGGTCACACCATGACGTTGCACACCTACACCCCCTAACCAATGTCCCTACCACGTATCAACTTCCTACACCTTACGGTTTCTGAGATACAGCCCGGACAAACTTTTTCCCGCAGCCCGCCCACCCGCTTGCTCGCCCGCCAGGACGCCCGCCCGCTTGCCCGCCCGCCCATCCGGACACCATGGGTGAAAACAATACCCCGACAGCCCTTAAGGGCTGTGGGGTAAAAACATAAAAAAGTTTTGCCATGGCAACACTTGTTACATCTTATTACCAAAAGGCTAATTAGCACCAGTTCACTTTGCAACTAACATATCTTGACAATCCGGTTAATATCTGGTTAATATACCGGTTTTGAATGTAAACTACCCAACTAATCACAAGTCCAAAAAGAAATACAGAAAAACTTCTTAAGCAAAAAGTATAATCTCTACTCTTCTAGTTCTCCGTACAAGAAATATAGATCCTGAAAAGGTCAACTTAAAATAGGGCACACCTTTAGGTTCAGGACTAGATACAACAACACAACAAATTTAAATTAAATCTGTCATGTAGTTTTGAGATACTCTTCAGAAAAGAAAAAAAAAATTCAATCAAATTGTGTTATCACTTGGAGTTATAAGATAATTAGATAAACTATGACATTAAGGTCGCCTTAAAATAGGCCACACCTTCAAGACAAGTTACATCCATATAGCAAATATGATTTGAATCTGAAGCCATTTTTAAGCTATCACCCACAAATGGCAAAAGTTGATTTCAATATAACTGCGTCATTAGTGTGACTTTAAGGTCATCTTTAAATAGGGCACATATCGATGATAGGAAACATCCACATGGCAAATTTGAAGCTCATCCTTCAAGCAAATTTTTGAGATATTTTCCACAAAGAAAGTGTGATGACAATACTGGCCATATATGTGATCCATCACAGTTGCTAGTGACACAAAACTGTTACAATCTTAAATTCATAAGTTAAAACAATATCACCAATTTATTGTAACCTCACAAAAGAGACCTTTTTATTTTATATAGATATGTGTACATTTTGAATACAATGGCTAAACTCTCAATTACCACATTAAACATCTTCCATACACCAAAAAATTGTCCCAACCTTAAACTCAATATTAGTTAACACCTGTGATTAAATTCAAATTTGGCATGTGGATGTAACTGGTCCTGAGACTGTGCCATATTTTTAGGTGAACTTAAACTACCAGGTGACCTTAAGCTTTTCTTGGCCATAGCATTCACAAAACAAAAGTTAGGAATGTTTAGTTTCATAATTTCTCACTTAAAATCTAAGTTAGAAATGATCTAAGTATTGTAGAATACAACCCTGCTATATCCACATGCCAAATTTGAATTTAATATGTGTAGCCATTTTTGAGATACTGTCTGGAAATGAAGTGTGATGACAGATGATACCACAGAAGAGGATAAAGCAATCCCTATATGCCACCCAGCATAGATGCTGGCCATACAATCTGTGTCAAAGCAATCCAAACCACAGAGGCTTTGGCAACATGGAACTTTGTAATTCACAGCAGAATCATTGGGTGTCTTTCACTTCTTTGTAATACTTTTTCATTCTTCAGCATCAGAGTTTAATAACTAATAAAACCTCTGAAATACTTTGCAACATATGACTTCTCAAAAATTCAGACAGTCAAAAATGCACATAAATTTTACAATACAAATGAACGTTTCTATGTCTCGACACATGCAGAGAGAATTCAAATTGAACTAGAAAAATTAACATTGTTACTAGGCTATTGCCTGAAAGGTTTACAATCCAGAAACTCAACCAATTAGTAAGAACCAGCTTTCTTAATCAGCTCCACCAAGGAGGTAATGTTATTATTAGATTCTGTTTGTTTGTCTGCAAGCAAGACTACTGAAAACTACTGCACATATTTACTTCACATTTCCACGTAAGTGTTTGAATTTTGGGAATAATCTGCAACCAATTCTGGATCCAGGATATTTTTGAAGGATTTTTCGACCACTACACTCTCAAGTTATAGTGAAGATGCATGACCTTGGCAGAGGTAGGAGTTCTCAGAGTGCTGTTTTCTTCTACCATTTTTGCAGCACTTCATCTCTGGATTAGCAAATTCAAAGATGAAGAAACTCAACCACAGTTCAAATTTTAGGTGATTATATGTGCATGGGTCACGTAAAGCATGATGCTGGGGAACTGAAGGAAAGACAAATTGCTACCATTACTAAAAATAGCAATGTTTTAAAAGATATTCAACCACACAGATCCAATACTTATAATAGTCTCTTCTGATACCTGGCTCTACATATTGGGCATGTAAACTTTCTATCACCTTCTGCCAGCTCTTCAAAAGCCTCCAAACATGTGGCATGAAAGACATGGGAACAGGACAAAAGTGCCCTCTTTCTGCCCAAATTTGAACTGACAGAACATTCAGTTTGATCACCTGATTGCCCAGTGGCGTCTGCAGTTTTCTCCATGTTATTTGTCTCATTACTTTTGGTCTTTTGAAGGCTGGAACTAACCCTTTGTCCTTGACCTCTTGACCTTGAGGAAGCAGAATAGTTGGTAGATTTCTGACTTCTGAGTAGTTTATTCTTGTGATTTGGATGGAGATGGGGTATGGTACTGATTTGGACTTGTGGCACTGGTGGAATATCTACAGAATGGTGCAAGGTTTGGCCTGAAGGTTTTTCTGTTTGGTTATTGCGTCCTGTTAAAGAGGGAGGAGTTTCTAAAGCATTCAGACATATTGGACACTCTGTTTCACCTCTCTCAACAGCCTGAAAAAATGAAATGAAATCTGTTGACACTTTCTTAAAGTGAACATGGTACAGACTTTCATAAATTCTAGTGCTACACATTTTACAGAGTATAGAGTAAGGATGGGTCGGCATTAAAAATATGTAGACCAGGAGGCCACCAATGCAGAACTGTTTAGGGTCATTTTTTTAATCTTGAAACAGAAACAAAGAATAATACATATCAGTGTCTCTTTGGAAGTCACTGAGAAATCATTACCTGATAGTAATTTTTGCAAATATTTACATTTTCTAATATATTCCTTTCATCTTATTTCAAGTTAAATACATACACGTTTATTATCCTGTGGAAACTGCTCGATAGTCTGCAAGATTATTCATTAACCTTTTAGTGAGAGGATTAACAAACAAAACTGCAATTCTGTTCATATCGCAGAGTTTACTAGATTAAGTTTCTCAACTATATTTGGCAAAAAAACCACTAAAAATTCTCACCTTGTATTGTATCTCTTCCCATTCTTCATCAGTGATGACCCTCAACTTGTTGTCAAATGCTCTAAAGATGTCTCTGCTGGCTTCCAGACTGTGGTCCATCTCAGTGAGAAAAGCATTAACATCTACATCAAGTGAGCGGACCATACGTTCTGTAATACTGCTCAACTGAAGAAATGAGAAAAAAAACAAATTAAAAATAGATTCTCCATGTCTGTTTCAACAGCCAGGGTCATACTATAATAGGCCATCAGTATTTCTCATATAATGTCATGCAAAGGACTTAAACCAAAGAAAAATAAGCCAATTAATAATTACTACAAAATCAAAGTTTGGGTTTTACCTCCCATTCAAGAGACAGGGTCATATCAGAACAAGCCATAAGCATTGCCAACTTATGGGAGTTGGGACCACATGGAGGTGACAGCCTGTGATTAGATGCCAAACTTGTTAATTATTAGGCTACCAAGGACCTTGAGAATTTCCAAAGAATGAAAAACATAAGGCCACTCAAGCCTCAAATGAAAGTATTTCGTATGACTCTCTAATCTAATGTCTAATCTACCGCTTTGCAGGGGCAAAGTCTACCTCACAATTGGGAATTCGGTGTGCTTGACTAACACAGAATAATAAATCTAAATGTAGTGATACCAACACTTCATGATGATTCAAAGGTATTACCTTGTCTTCATAGAACTTCCTCCTGAGCTGGGGGTCTTTGGGCGGGACAGTTTGTCTGAGTTTTCTGTACCAGCAGCGTACCACATAGCCTCTCCACTGAGCTTGGATCCTGAAATTCAATACAAAAGAGATTCTTTTTCATAAAATACAAGACATAAAGTATGCCACAATATGACAAATTCTCCCATAAAGAATCCTCTTTATTTAGCTTAATGGAATTTTAAGACATTTTCTTCAGGATTTTGAGTTTTTGCATTCACAAATTCAGGCCTAACAGTGGCATGGTGAGTAGAGAAAGAAATCTAAAATTCGCCACATATAAAGAAAATCGCCACAAGTGGAAATACCAATAAAATAAATTAACTGAGGTGAGATGTGTTGAATGTATAGTAGACTGGGGCTTTTTGAATGCATAATACCAAGTTTAAGACAAAACATCATTTTTTTCTCTCATAGAATTAAATAAGGTTTTGGCGGTGGTGAATTTCAGATTTCTGGTGAATTTTAGATTTTATCACACTTTCCTTCCACCTCCCACGTCCTTTATCACACTTTCCTTCCACCTCCCACGTCCTTGGGTTTGGTTCAGCTTGATATAAAATACTGAGGTTGGCAGTGGCTTACAGTTGACCAATGGTTTTCAGTGTATAATCTAGTTTACACTGCTTTGGAGCACTTTACATTTTCTAGTCCAGCACCTCCACTCCCTAGGCTACCTATCTTGATAACCTGGCAGTAGATATATGCCACATGAGAGCTGTTGTGTTATTTTGCAATATAAGCTTTAGAAAGGCTACTGACATATTTGCAGTTAAAGTACTTCTTTGTGGTAATGGAGTCTTGCTTCTAATAATGCAGGGTCTGAATCCCTGCTGGAGAGTCAATGTAATTGCCAGTCATTTATTCAAAGCTCGCAATGCCGGGGGTATTAACTTACACTTAATTACTCAAAGAAATTTCAGGTGGTTCCAACTTAAATGGGGGAAAATTGCACTAATACTTTTATATATTTATCAATAATGGCTTCCATACTGATATTAGGCTTGTCAATTTCAATATTATTTCAAAGAAATTAACTAGCAATTTTCCCAAATTAGTTCTGCGATTTATAACAACTAAAGATTAATACTCATTATATATAGTGCATGGTTTACTTAGGGGAAGTAAGTTGATGTTTCAAAGCATTATAATGAATTACTTCATGAATTCTAAACAGAACAAATGTTTAGTAAATTTTAATTATATGCAACATATTTTATCTTGAAAATGACTTTATATTTCTTTCAAAATAATACCTGGATACTAACTGTCCCTATTTAATATTTTCAGACTAACATATTGATTGTAGGTAGAAGTGCAACTGAACTATCAATCATGTAAATATTTCAATTTTCTAATGAGTGGTGGAAGAAACTTCATGGTTTCGTATCAGCTAAATCACATAATACCCCTTTCACATTACAGGTGGTATCACCAATGGTAACCCGCATTTGGGAAAACATCTCTGTCCTTGGATGACCGTATGACATCTGCATGCGACCTTGCGAGTCAGTGGCGAATTGTCCATTACCTTGCACGTCCTACTGAAGTTTTGAAATATTTGATTTGTTTATTTGGGGTTTTACGTCGCTTTCAACACTGTACAGGTCATATCACGACGGGTAGTTGGAAGGGCAGAGGAAACCAGTACATAGAGTTCGCTAGGGTTGTGTACTTGAAATATTTGAAGATTCTGCCTCTGATTTCGGTACCGTGAGCATGCGCAGACGATTTTGTGGATGTGTGTATGAATTTCTTTCTATGGTAACTGAGGGTGTGGTCCATGGTGTACATAAGGTTATGACTCGGTCGTCTTTTCGTGTAATACAGCGACATAAGGTGAGTTAAGGTATTGGTCGTTTCACCATCTGCTACCAAAGGTGAGTTGAGGTTAATGGAGGTCGCTTCTCGGTGACCAACATTTGTAGTACTGTCATCCCACTGTTATTGACAGTTAAAAAACTGTGTCCAATCGGTGCCCGTCTGCCTGCAGTGTGAACAACTCCAAAGAAATATTTCAACCTGGGAGGTGGTTCTGCTGCCGAGAAAAACTTCTAACTGCGTGACGACTGCCTGTAGTGTGAAAGGGGCATAAGCTTATTGCCTATGAAATAAAACTGCTTGATATTACAATTTATAAAATAGCAGAGATGTCTGTACCCCAGAACCTTGGGAAAATAGTATGAAAGATCATGAGATAGAGAAGAATTCAAACAGTATAAATGCCAGGATATTTTCAGGATAGTGTAAGTTATGTAAACTTGCAGCAGGATATAACATGTAAAAAAGCAAATATGTAGGTAAAGACAAAGTATAAAAAATAGCATCAGAGATGCCCATACCCCACAGCCTGGGGGAATAGCTTTCAGCACCAAGAGATATAGAAGTGGTGAAATAGTAAAAAGATTGGGATACTCTCAGAGCAGTGTTAAAGAAAAAAGGTCCAAATAATGTAAATAGAAAAAATAACGTCCCACCAAAACCCAGAAATGAGGAGATGTGTACATATGTACACATTGTATACATATTGTATATAGTATGTGAGTGTAAATTTAATTTGAATAAGTAAATAAAATTTTTATAAGTTAACACCCTATCCAATGAACAGGCAAGGCCCTCACAACCAGCCCCGCTATCAGCTTACTAGGGGTCTTAGGACTAGACAACAAAAAAGATGCTATGACGTCACACTGTCTAGACAGGAAGGAAGTATGATGCGCCCCCTGGTGAATCAGCCCAAGCCACATCCTTCAAATAGAACTATGTGAAGGTGTTGTGTGACTTCCAGTGGCAGGCTGACAAAATTCGCTCCAAGGAGACTACCGACTGGAAGACCTTAGAAGCAGCAAAGGCCTTGACATCAAGGGCTTTAACCTGATGTAGTGTGAGGGCCTCTTGGTCAGAGAGCTCATAACATATGATCACAATCTGCTTGATCAATGAGCAGACAGTGGCAGGTGAGGTGTCCTTATCAAACCCTTTATTGAAGGAGACAAAGACCAACTCCTTGTTCTACCCTGAGCTCATGTCCAAGTAATAACGCAGGGCTCTGACTGGATGTAAGGACCTGTCACCCTTGAGTGACTTATCCAGAGTGGAGGCCAGGGCTGGTACAACCATCGGGGCCACACTGTTTGGACCTTCTTTAGCCAGCTGGTTCTTGGAAAGAAAGCTGGGTGAGGGATACAGAGACACCTTGGACCAGTCTGACTGATGTCAGATGTTGTTATGTAGCCAAGCATGGATCTCACTCCTGCGTTTACTTGAACCCAGGGCCAACAGAAAGACAGTTTTGAAGGTCAAGTGCTTCAGGGAGGCCTCTTTCAGGGGTTCAAAGGGAGCCTTTGTCAGCTGGTGCAGTACCATGGAAAGGTTCCAGGAGGGGATGCCCCTTCGACCCTTGGGTCTGTCCCTGTGAAAGCTATCCAGGAGACGAGTGAGATTCTCATCTTTGCTGACATTAATGGGGAAGTTTCCCAACTTGTCAGCAATGGCTGATCTATAGCCATCAATGGTGTCCAGTTGTAACTTCCTGTCGTGAAACAAGTACAGAAGGAAGTCAGCTATGGCTTACAGAGGTGGTGGCCTATGTCCACCTGATTACTGAGGCACCACTTTGTAAAAATGACCCACTTTGCCTCATAGACTGATCTGGTTAATCCTCTTTGAGGAGCCTCCACTCATGCTGCCACTGCCTTAGAGAAGCCCTGCTCCTTGATTGCTGAGGCTCTAGGAGCCATGCATGGAGATTTAGACTTGTCAGATTTCTGTGAGGGATCTGATTGAGGGCTGTGTCAACAGGTTGGGCAGGCTCAGTGGGATTTGGATGGACATGGCCACTAGATCCCAAAACCAAGGCATGTTGGGCCCCCCCGGAGCAATCAGAATTATTCTCTTGCATGGGGAGTCCTGCAACTTCTCCACCACTTTGCCCAATATGACTGTTGGTGGGAAGGCGTATGCGTCCAGATCCTCCCATGGAAGAGTGAGTGCATCCACTGCTGTGGCCAGGTGATCCGGTACCGGTGAGACAAACAGAGACAACTTGTTGTTGAACCTCATGGCAAATAAGTCTATCTTGGGCTGGTGCCACCTGCTGTATATTGATTTGAAGACCTCTGGAAGGAGAGACCACCCTGTTTGGATTGTCTGGCCTAGCCTGGGTAGCTTGTCTGCTACCACGATAGCCAGCCTGGAATGTGTCGGGCTTTTAGAGTTATTTGTTTCCTGGTACACCAGGTCAAGATTCTCCATAGTAGGGCACAAAGTGGGCCCGACCTCCTGCCTCCTTCCTTGTTTATGTATGACACCACTGTGGTGTTGTCGGTTGCTACAAGAACTATCTTGTCTGCACAGAAGGTCCTGTAATTCTTTTAAGGCTAGAAAAACTGCTTGAGTTCTAGATAATTTATATGTAGCTTGCTTTCTGGAAGGGACCAGGTTCCTCGTGCAGTGTGCTCATTTAAGTGAGCGCCCCACCCTTCCTTTGATGTGTCTGTAAAGATCTGCAGAGCATGTTTTATTGGGTGTAATGGTTGACCTGTGAGAACATTGTCTTCTTTTAGGCACCATTGTAAATGGGGGTGCAGGGACCCTGGAAATGGAATCACCTTTTCTAGTAATTCGGGTACCCTCCAACTGTTTTTGAGATGCCACTGTATGGGTCTCATGTGCATTCGACTTAGGTGAACTTGCTTTTCTGTGGCTGTTAATAAACCTATCAAGGGCATGAATTCCCGGACCGGACAGGCTGGTAGTTTCAGTATTTTCTCTAGAAGGTTTGGCCACCGGTCCGGTGTAGGTCGGACCCGACCGGACTTGAGGTTGAACTGGTAATCTATAAAGTTGAAAACCTGCTTGGGTTCCAGTTCTGATTTGTCTAAGTTCACCAGCCAACCCAGTTGTTGACACATTTTTATTAGATCCTGTGTATGCTGGAGACAAACCTGGTGGGATTTGGCCTTCACCAACCAGTCGTCTAGATATTGGTGGATCCTTATATCCTTGTGTATGGCCATCAGTTTCACCTCCTTTGCTACTACAGTGAACTCCATGGGTGCTGTGGACAAACCGAATGGCAGTGCCTTGAACTGGTATGTCCGACCCTGTATATGAAATCTCAGATATTTCCTGGACTGTTACCGTATAGGTTTTTGGAAGTAGGCAACCTTGAAAACTATAGAGGGAACCTCCTTCTTTTTTTTCATTTTTTGTTTGACCATAAGCTGATGTAATGCCTATTACAGGCAGAGGTTCCTGTGGGGGTGGACATACCAGCTTATGATGTTCAGGGTCCTTGTCAAGCCTGGTCTGGTCTGGAAAGGGAGGGTGTAGTCCTCCTTCAAAATTGTGCTACCTAGGGTCCAGCTCCCAAGGCTTCCTAAGTTCCCAAAGGTGATTTAGTCTGGCCCCTACAGGTAAATTTAGTGCAACATTTGGGACATTTGGTAGGCTGATAGTTTTCAAGTTACAACTGATTTACTCAACAGTAAGAACCTGAAAGTAGCTATTGCTCAGCTATGCCATAAAGTACAGGTCTGCAATTTCACTATGTTATAGCTAACTCAAAAGTAGGTGAAAAACATGTTTAAAGAAAATACTCTAAATGCAATATTTTTTAAGTTAAAACTGATTTACTCAACAGTGAAGACCTGAGAGTAGCTATTACTCAGCTATGCTATGAGATACACATCTGTAATTTTACTATGTTATAGCTAATTCGAAAGTAAATGAATAAGATATTAAAACAAAATTCTCCAAAAGTAGGTGAACTACATATTTAAAGAAAATACTCTAAATGCAATGGTTTTCAAGTTACAACTGATTTACTCAAGAGTGAAAACCTAAAAAAAAATAGCTATTGCTCAGCTATGAAATAAGCTACAGGTCTGCAATTTTACTATGTTATAGCTGATCCAAAAGTAGGAAAATAAGATATTACAACAAAACACTCTAACTGCAATAGTTTTGAAGTTACAACTGATAGTTGACCCCAAAATAGGTGAATAACATAATTGAAACAATATACTCTAAATGCAATAGTTTTCAAGTTATAAGTGATTTACTCAACAGTGTTAACCTAAAAGTAGCTATTACTCAGCTATGCCATGAGCTACAGGTCTGAAATTTTACTATGTTATAGCTGATCCAAAAGTAGTTGAATGACATATTTATACAAAATTCTCTAAATGCAATAGTTTTCAAGTTACATGCGATTTTACTCATGATGGAAGTTACTGAAAAGTCCTAAAGTAGCTATTACTCACTTAGCTATTGAGATAGACACCTGTAGCTATGAGTAGCTGAATAACATATTTTGACAAAATGCTCTAAATGCAATACTTTTCAAGTTATAAGTGATTTAGTGCATGATTTCATGAATTTTAATGCATTAAAAATTATTTTACAAATTCATAAAAATTTAAAATAATGAAGAAAGATCCAGGTCTGACACTCACACAAGGGAATCTACTTGTGGCCTAGTACATATGTGCAACATATGAGAGAAATCCCTGCAATAGTCACTGAGAAAATTGTGATAAAGTGTTAAAATGTTCATGCTTAGGGTGGGGGGTACCTCACTTATAATGGCTCTAGCAAACAGACAAACAAACAGATCTGCATGCCTTGAACAAGTTTTCATGCTAGATAGATAAGCTATCTTTTAAAAAAAACAGCATGTCTCTGGGCCTTGTAGTTTCGGAGGGGAAGTCGCTCACACGTACGCGTACGTCCATGCCGCAGAGTGACGACATAATGTCAGCTGACTGACAAGTCCCCAAAATAGGTGAATAACATCTGACATATAGCCCAAACATTTTTCAAATTCACAGCCACTACGGTAAAGTCAAAGGTCAAATCAAGGTTACAACATGACATTGGACACCTACAACCCCAACCAATGTCCCTAGCAAGTATCAACATCTAAAACCTCAGAGTTTCTGAGATGCAACCCTTTTTCCTACTGCCCACGCACCTACCCACCCGGAAGCCATGGGTGAAAAAAATACCCAAACAGTCCTTCCAGACTTTGTTGTAAAAACTAAAAATGGAACTAAATCAATCATATGATCACTGATTAGAGCTAAAATCAAATTTTGTAGGTTATTTATGTTATTTTAGATACTTTCTAGGAACTAGCTTCCTTCCTGGTTTTATCTGAATTGCTTTGCTAGCAATTAACCAATAAATTATTGCAGCCCTAAAATTTTTTGTTTTTCATTTTGAGAGTTAGATATCAACTTCTAACTTACATTGTGGCACACTTGTGTCTCCATTCTCTGGCCCCCTCATGTATCACCCTCATCTGATACTGCTCACGTCTGCACATTGGACAAGTCTTCTTGCCAGAAAAACGCTCAAATGCTTCCAGACATGTCTGAAAAGGAGAATACTAGCTGCTAGCTACGGAAGCTCTGGACTGCCAAAGCTTTTTTATTTTACTAACTTGAATATACCAGTTAGTTAACTTAAATATACCAGTTAGTAACTTGAACATACAAGTTAACTAACTTGAATGTACCAGTTAGCTAACTTGAATATACAACTTACGTAACTGGAATATACCAGTTAGCTATCTTAAATATACCAGTTAATAACTGGAATATATGACTTACTAACTTGAATATTCAAGTTACTAACTGGAATATACGACTTACTAACTTGAATATTCCAGTTAACTAACTTGAATATACGAGTTAGCTAACTTGAATATATGAGATAGTAAATGGAATATATGAGCTAGCTAACTGGAGTACACGAGTTAATAACTAGAATATATGAGTTAGTAACTTGAATATTCAAGTTAGTTAACTGGAAAATACCAGCTAGCTAACTTGAATATATGAGTTAGCTAACTTGAATATACGAGTTAGCTAACTTGAATATACCAGGTAGTTAACTGGAATATACCAGTTAATAACTAGAATATACGAGTTAGTTAACTGGAATATACAAGTTAATAACTGGAATATATGAGTTAGTAACTGGAATATTCCAGTTAGTTAACTCGAATATACCAGTTAGCTAACTGGAATATACAAGTTACCTAACTTGAATATACGAGTTAGCTAACTTGAATATATGAGTTAGTAACTTGAATATACGAGTTAGTAACTGGAATATATGAGTTAAAAACTGAAATTTGAAAAATTTAATAGTAATTTAAATTTTTATTAGAAATACTTACCATTTCCTTACAATAGCTATTTGTTGGAGCCATCCAACCCAATGGCCAACGCAGAGATGCGATTTTAAGGTTTACTAACAACCTTAACCAAGCCATTGGGTTACAGTAGTCCGTCCTCCCGCCAAAGAGGTCACATGACTACATTGTTTACCTCATTATTTTTGTTGCAAGTAAAAGAATGACTTGCCGGGAGGCGGGAGGGAAATTTGAGTGTTAGGAAATGGTAAGTATTTCTAATAAAAATTTAAATTACTATTAAATTTTTCAATTTTATAGCGAAATACCCTTACCATTTCCTAACAATAGCTGAATTCAGCCTTGTAGGATGGAGGGAATTCTTTTTAAGAAAACCACTACCTAACCTACAACTAGACATCATGAGAACTTCATAATGGAATTACATGCATTAATGAACATATAACTTCCAAACATTCACAACATACAACTCCAAAAAATGGCAGTATGTAGCTGTAGTTCTCACAACTGCTGACAATGTTGGTGTTGCAAAAAGATGTCATAAATAGATATCCCATCTACATTGTAACATCCGACCCCAAAACAAGGTCAAACCAACCTGTAAGTGTCATCAGCATAATGCCAAATCCTTCCCAAGTCAGATTTAGTCAAACATTGATATCTAACTACAAATACATACAGCATTGCAGACATACCAGCCACAAACTGCAAATGTACCAATATAAGTATGAAACACATACTTATAAAGTAACAAACTGTAACTGCAACTGTAGGAACCAATTTCAAAACTGACCCTATGACAACAGAGGTTTTTCAGGCAGAAATTGGTATACATACGATGCGATTTCCAATAACATGTATCAAGAACTCATGTAAGGAAAGCATCTATAAAAACTAAAGATGCAATCAAAAACATACATCAATAGTTTCTGTGACTCAATCTTGACTCAATCAAGATGAAATAGATGCCAAAAAATAAGTCTTATTGAGAAACTTTCTTAATGGCAGTAAAAACAAAAGATTTTGTTCTATCTCAAACCTTTTGATTACCAACCCCTAACAGGACAGACAGACCCACATTGAGTCAAACTGTTGTCCAAAGAGGCTAAGAGCTGGCATGACCACAGGCTTAATTGCAGTAGGCCCATCCAAAGCAAACTGGATCTGGCAATTGTGACCAATTCTCCTTATAACTAAAGGAAGAATATGTCCAAGCATTAATGTCACTCCTTTACCATGACTCTGCAATCCACAGAGACACAGATCACTGGCTCAGTTGCAGTAATTGCAGTAGGCCCATCTGAAGCCAACTGGTTCATGGCCAAAAAGGCAGTCAATGGGCCAAAGTACTTGTGACCCATTCTCCCTATAACTAAGGGAAGGGTCCAAACATGACTGTCACTACTTTACCTGAAGCCAAGACCAAAGACTGTCTTGAAAGGAAAAAACTTCAAGAAAACCTTCCTTACAAGATCAAAGGTTGTCTGATAAGAGCATGTAGGACCAATGACAAATTCCAAACATTGGTTTTTCTCTTACTAAAAGTTGTTAATGTCTTATTTATCTCAACTTTTAGATTCTTAACCCTTTTGGCCTCAAACCATCCGCAATTGCTGTTCTATAGCCCACAATAATGGATGGTATTAGGATGTTTCCATAAACTAGTATTTCAGGAAATTTGCTCCATGTGGAATGGTACCTGGCTCTCTTCACACCACTTCCCAAAATAGAACAATTGATTCTCAGAATTCTCCTTGAGGAGTGCTCTTTCATTGTTTCACCACTTCCTCAGGGAATCTTCCATAATATTCATGCCTGACTTCCAGATGCCAAACATGAAGATTCAAGTAAACTAGATTGTTGTGAAGTCTGTTGCTGAATGGTTGAGTCAAACAGATTTACCCCCAAGGGAAGTCTTAGAAGAAGTTTTGTGGACAGATTCACCAGATCCCAAAACTAAAAAATCCCTGGTCACCCAAACATGATGATTCTGCACCTGTAGGTGGTCATCTGTTGAATCACCTGAGGGATGAGGGCCACTGGACATAACTGACCAGACCCTCCCCAGAGAAGTTCAATGCATCTGTTTCCCAAGACTGACTGTCTGGGACATGAGACATATACATGTTACAACACATGCAGGACTAAGACCCTGGGCAAAAAACACATGTCTGTCCAGACCTCCACAACAGATGTTCAAGCACCTGTTTTCAGAGCCTGACAGCAGAGCTACATAGGAAGTTTGTGATTCATCTTGTTGCAAACACATCAACCACTGATTGATGGCAGCAATGTCTAATTTGATTGAAAACCTGACGATTCATAGCCCCTTTGGTCTGAAATAACTATCTTCCTAGTCAAGGAATGTGCCAGAATATGTAGATTGCCTGAGATGTACTTCCCTGAATCTGAATCATTTTGGCCTTGGACTGAACCATGATTCTACAGATGAGGGTACCTATTCCCTGAGTGGAAGCCTCCCTGGCTGTTCACATAGGCAACCACTAAAGAATTATCTGTGAAAATCAACTGATTTCAACTCAGCTGATTTCTGAATCATTTTAAGGTAACAACATAGCATCCAGCTGTATAATGTTATGCTATGAGAAGTCTTGACTCTTCCTGATTCCACAGACCAATGGCTGTGGATGACTCAAGAAAGCACCCCAACCCATTAGGGAAGCTTCTGTGAATGGAGAGAAATCTGTGCTCCTGAAGGAGTGGTGAGTCCTCCAGTGAAGATGATCCCTGAACCAAAGACCCAAGAAATGGGATATCCAGAGACTGAAGATATCAGCAGTGGTTCCAGGTACCATTGGAATGACTTCATGTGCAGATAAACCAATGGTATAGTCTTTTCCATTGAAACCACGCTTTCAAAGTGACATGAGCTTCCCTAGAGAAAAGTGAGAAGCTTTCAACATGGTAACTGTCTTTCCAAGAAGACAATAGATTCCTTTGAGTTGGGAAGACTAGACCTACCCTGAGGTCGAACTGTAACCATAACTTCGATTAATGGAGTTGGAAATAAATCTGATTTTTAGAAATTTGTGATCCAACCCAGGCTCTCGACAAGATGCACCCCCAGTGCATTGCTGTTTTGAATTTGTTGTCATTAGCCAACCATCTATATACTGGCGAATACTGATGCCTTCTGCGAGAGCCATCAGCTTCAACCTTTTGCTACCTTGGTGAACTTCGAGAAAAAACTGTAGCAATACTGAAGGGTAAGGCAGTGAACTGGTAGAATCTGTAGCCTCCAATGAAGCGAAAATACCTTGTTAGATGGATGAATCGGTGAACTATGTGTACTACACCCATAAATTCTAGTGACGTCAACCAGTCTCTTCTATACACGAATGCCGAATATACTGCAACAGTTATATTGAGTAAGATACATGCAAAGCTTGTTTACCTGACCTTAAGTATACTGACAGTCATTTCTTCTTCACTAACTGGTGATATCGCCCTTTTGTCGATCATTTCATAAACAGCTTTTATCAAATTGCCGTTTCTCCCGTTTTTTTTTTTTTGTTTTTTTTTTTAACTTCTGCCAACCTCACTTCTAAAAAGTCTGGCTGAATATTCTTCTTTCCCAGGACTTGTATAGTACCAAAACTGGGGAAAGGTTCCTTGAAACCACAGGAAGCCAGCTATCATCCCTGCTTCCATAGGGCCTGTATAAGTAAGATCCACTCCCCTTTTAACTAGCTGAGGAGTAGGAGGCACTTGTAACTCTATTCCAGGGTAACTGTCATGATAGGGACAAAAAAAAAACTGCTCTGAGGCCTGGAGTCTTTTATTAGACCAGAACTAGAAGCATGCTCACTTGTAGAGTTACTAATCATTGTTATTTCCATGAAAAACACTAGATGAAAATCCTCTGAACATCTAATATGTCCAGCAAGAGAACATCATTAGGAGTGAAAAAAGCATTGTAGGTTTGCTAAAGGCATTCTAATTACATCCCTCCTGTTGAGTCACATGTTCTTAGACACGGGCAAACTGCAACAAGAAGATTTGAACACCAACTGGTTGACTGGACTGGAAATGCAAATATCATTGCACCCAGTCTAAAGCATATTGAAGTCTATAACATATCATAGTGATTCCAAGGTGGATGAATGTAAGGAAGTCCAAGCAAAGCTTCTTCCTGTATAGCTGCTCTTTAAAACATCAGAGGCTTCAAACTCCTTGAAACCCAACATAAAAGCCACATTCAATACTGGCTGTTCACCCAAGGAATGTAAATGTGACCAAACAAGGGAGCTTTCACAGAAACTGTGCCTGTAAAATCAATCCCTAGCCACTCAATAACAGTCAGCCAAAAGTAAAAATAAGGAATAGATTCCTTCTTGAGATGAATCATAATCACCATCACCTGACGACCTGAATCTAACCTTCTGAGAGGTATACAAACCCGATAGTACTCAATTCTTGTGTAAAACTATAGAAAACCAAAGCCTTTCCTTGTAGATATGAATGACACTCCCAGGCATCTGACAACCAGAATCTAAACCTTTTGGGAGGAATAGATACTCGATTGTACTTGAATGACGTCACGAAGGTATTTCCTCTACTGAATGTTTTGACTGGACCTCGACGGAAGAGTTTTCCGACGAGGTAGTCTTTTCCTGCATTCAAAACTTCTCCACGATGCAGTGTCCACGGCAACGTAAATGGCTGCCCCCAAGGGAGATTCCTTCTACTGAATCATCGACAATCTATTTGACTGGAATGTATATGGTGATAAAAATTGCTTTCAACGCCTGGCTGTTAGAACCAGACGTGAACAGCAATAACGGCCACTCGAATTGTCATTCTCTTCCAAGATGGCGTTGTCCAGATCACTTGTGTTATTGAAGAGTACATTCTTTCTATACACGTATGCTGCAAAATTACAGCTTCCAACGTCCAGCAAACTGAACCAAACGACTGGCAAGCTATATCATAATATAATTGTAGCATTAGGACCTTCTTTATGAAGACTTATTTCTTCGAGGTTGAAGACGATCGAACTTTCGATGTCGCCATCCAAAAGTCCTTTAATTGCATAATAATGCATACCTTCGAAGATTCAATAAATGGATCAATTCTATATCATATATTCATATAAATAAGAAGAGAGATTAACAGTAAAATCTCAAAAAATAAAGAAAACCTTGACAAACTTCTACTAATTCCCAAAGACGTCCATACTGATGATGGCCAACAAAATTAATGAGGTAAACAATGTAGTCATGTGACCTCTTTGGCGGGAGGACGGACTACTGTAACCCAATGGCTTGGTTAAGGTTGTTAGTAAACCTTAAAATCGCATCTCTGCGTTGGCCATTGGGTTGGATGGCTCCAACAAATAGCTATTGGTAAGGGTATTTCGCTATAAAAATACAAGTTAGTAACTGGAATATACCAGTTAGCTAACTTGAATATACGAGTTAGTAACTTGTATATATGAGTTAGCTAACTCGTATATTCAAGTTAGCTAACTCGTTATTCCAGTTAACTAAAAGGTATATTCCAGTTACTAACTCATATATTCCAGTTATTAACTTGTATATTCCAGTTAACTAACTGATACATTCAAGTTAGCTAACTTGTATATTCAAGTTGGCTAACTCGTATATTCAGGTTAGCTAACTGGTATATTCCAGTTACTAAGTCGTATATTACAGTTATTAGCTTGTATATTCCAGTTAGCTAACTCGTATATTCCAGTTAGTTAACTCGTATATTCCAGTTAGCTAACTCGTATATTCCAGTTAGTTAACTTGTATATTCAAGTTAGCTAACTCATATATTCAAGTTAGTTAACTGGTATATTCAAGTTAGTAACTTGTATATACCAGTTACTAACTCATATATTCCAGTTAGTAACTCGTATATTCCAGTTAGCTAACTCATATATTCAAGTTAGCTAACTAGTATATACAAGTTAGTTAACTGGTATATTCAAGTTAGGTAACTGTTATTTTCAAGTTAGTAACTCGTACATTCAAGTTACTAACTCGAATATTCCAGTTATTAACTCAAATATTCAAGTTAACTAACTGGTATATTGAAGTTAGTAAAATAAAAAAACTTCGGCAGTCCAGAGCTTCCGTAGCTAGCAGTAGTGGAGTGGTAGCAAAACAAAATACTCTGCTCAAATGCTACATTGAATTTGGAATCCCTGGAAAATGTAAATTCAATAAGCACCACCTGGATATACATACAGGCTGATCAAAGTGGAAGAGAATGCACACAAAAGTATGAATTTAGTATGAATTTGCAAACATCAAATATGTATCAGATTTGCTTACCGAAGTCGTAACGCCCTAATGTATGGCAATTACAATGAAGGGACATTGCATAAAGTCTGGTTGTGCATACAAATAAACAAATCTGCACAGAAAATTTGTACAGCTGAATAATCTCATTCAATATCATACAAGAAAGCTTTTATTTACAGTTATGGATAACATCTTGTTATTTTCTGTAGGTTACAAATTTGAGAAAAAAACAGGGCTCTATTCTTCATCTTGGTTGACAATTAACTTACTACAATCACTCCCATGCTCCTTGTAGTGAACAATTACAAATGTCTAGGATCAGAAAGAAAGGAAAATGAATAACTTGAAAGAGAAAAACATTTAAACAAAAAAAATACTTATTGAATAAATCTAATATAAAAGGTTCTATGAAAATAACCAAAACGAAATTGTAGTAAAACTTTCAGATTTGGCTTGACATTTGGCGCATTAAACTTACCCTATGGAAGACATGACTGCAAGATAACAACACCTGTAAATAGAAATTTAAGCAGTAACAATAAACAAAATCAGGAGCGAGTGTTACCCAAGGGCCCAAATGTTGCCAGGTTTATTACAATTAATTTCAATTAATACCCTAGAATCATCTACACTACCAAACTAATACAGGATTACAGGGTATTACAGCAGCTCGAAATTACAACTGAAATTTCAAAATAATACTTTGAAATCTTGCATATCATGAGCACCCTGCACTGTTAAATTCTTCCTTACATACCTCACATGATAAATTCCTTACAATAGAGCTATGGTTTATATGCAGAATATAAGATATCTGAGAGGGTTGTACAAAGACTTGTTTCCCTAGTGCAGATCTACACGTGGTTTGAGGGTCTTCGCCTGAAAGCTATACATAGTTCTGCCACCGTCATGTTCTTTTCATCATACAAAAGTATCTAATTGCAATATGTATAATTGTTCTGAATGTATAAATAATACTTTAACCACTTGTAAATAAGCTGGAGAACAAAATTGCAAATTTAATAGGTAAATTAAATTTTTATAAGTTAATACCCTATCCAATGGACAATAGCTTATCCGGTCGGTGCAGACCGACCCGCCAAACGTCAGAAAAAGACGTCCTGTGTTTCCACCGGCCAGGCCGGTCCAGTGCTGTGCACTTGCCAGATGGCGTGTCGTACTTCCTTCCTGTCTAGACAGTGTGACGTCATAGCATCTTTTTCGTTGTCTAAACCTATTAGACCCCTAGTAAGCTGATAGCGGGGTCGGTGGGAGGGTCTTGTGTGTCCATTGGATAGGGTATTAACTTATAAAAATTTAATTTACCTATTAAATTTGCAATTTTATTGCGTTAATACATCCTATCCAATGGACAATAGCTGAATAACTACCGCTTGGTCGGCGGGTAAGTTACTAGGGACTAAAGTTGAACTCATGTTAGAGATTATGACAATTTCTCATTTAGCCTGGGTGGACCTTGAAGTCAACAACACCCTTAAGGCTATGGTCGAATATCATCATCCGGTTATCCGGAATGGAACCGTCAGAATTGACCTTCCCCCCCCCTTTTTTTTTTACAGACCTGCTCTGAGGTAGGGGAAGAGAGGGATGAGTTCAGTCCCATAAAATTAAGCCTCCTGGAGGAAGTACGTGAGATTTTTTTTTTTTTGTTGCTTCTTAACTATATGTGCAATATATACAAATATGTACAGGTATCTACATATGTACAGATCTCCTCTAGGTACCAGTCTGTTGGTGGATCTGCTGAGCAGCCCCAACCGGTCCAAGATGGTAGAGCTCTGAGTCAGCCCAAGCCACATCCTTCAGGTAGAATTGGGTGAAGGTATTATGAGATTTCCAGTGGCAGGCTGCTAAGATCTGCTCTAAGGAGACTCCAGACTGGAAGGCCTTAGAAGCCGCAAAAGCCCTGACATCATGAGCTTTAACTTGATGTAGGGTGTGGGCCTAATGATCAGAGAGCTCATAGCATAGGATCACAGTCTGCTTGATCCATGAGGAGATAGTGGCAGGGGAGATGTCTTTGTCGAAGCCTTTCTTGAAGGAGACAAAGACTAACTCCTTGTGTTGCCTGAGGTCTGAAGTCCTGTCCAAATAGTAGCGCAACGCTCTGACTGGGCACAGGGATCTGTCAGACTTGAGGGATTTATCTAGAGTAGGAGCCAGGGCTGGTATGACCACGGGGGCTACACTCTCTGGACCCTCCTTGGCCAGCTGGTTCTTAGAGAGAAAGCTGGGGGATGGAAAAAGAGACACCTTAGACCAGTCCGACTGGTGCCTGATGTTCTTATGCTGCCATGCGTGGATCTCACTCCGTCTTTTACCAGAGCCCAGGGCCAAAAGGAAAACAGTCTTGAAGGTCAGATGCTTCAGAGATGCCTCCCTAAGTGGTTCGAAAGGAGCCTTTGTCAGCTGGTGTAGTACCAGGGAAAGGTTCCAGGAGGGTATTCCCCTCCGCCCTTTGGGTCTGTCTCTGTGGAAACTTTCCAAGAGACGAGTGAGGTTATCATTTTTGCTGATATTGATTGGTGTATCACCCAGTTTATCAGCAATGGCAGATCTGTATCCATCAATGGTGCTGGGCTGTAACTTCCTGTCCTCAAAGAGGTACATTAAGAAGTCAGCCACTGCCTTTACAGGTGGTGACCTGAAGTCCACCTGATTAGTGTCGCACCACTTTGTAAAAATGGTCCACTTTGCCTCATAGACTGATCTGGTTGACTTTCTTTGAGGAGCCTCAATTCTTGCTGCCACTGCCTCAGAAAAACCCTGTTCTTTGATTTTTGAGGCTCTAGGAGCCAGGCATGGAGGTTTAGATTCGTCAGATTTCTGTGAGGGATCTGATTGAAAGGCTGTGTTAGAAGACTGGGCAGGTTGGGCAGGCTGAGAGGGATCTGACTGGACATGGTCACTAGGTCCCAAAACCAAGGCATGTTGGGCCATCCGGGAGCAATCAGAATGAGTCTCTTGCACGGGGAGTCCAGTAGCTTCTCCACCACTTTGCCCAATATTGCGGTTGGTGGGAAGGCGTATGCATCCAGATCGTCCCATGGCAGGGTGAGCGCATCCACTGCTATAGCCAGGGAGTCCGGTACCGGAGAGACAAACTGAGGTAACTTGTGGTTGAACCTCGTGGCAAATAGGTTTATTTGAGGCCGGTGCCATTGATTGCATAGTTGTTGGAAAACTTCCGGAAGGAGGGACCATTCTGTTTGGATGGTCTGACCCAGCCTGGATAGCTTGTCTGCTATCACATTTAAATGGCCTGGGATGTGTCTGGCTTTTAGAGTCACTTGTCGCTGGGAACACCAGGTCAAGATTCTCCACAGTAGGGCACACAGTGGGCCCGACCTCATGCCTCCTTCCTTGTTTATGTAAGCTACCACTGTAGTATTGTCGGTTGCCACCAGAACCATTTTGTTTACACAAAGGTCTTGAAACTCTTTGAGGGCCAGGAAAACCGCTTTGAGTTCTAGATAATTTATGTGCAGTCTGCTTTCCGGCAACGACCAGGTCCCGCTTGCAGTGAACTCGTTTAAGTGAGTGCCCCGCCCTTCTTTTGATGCGTCTGTAAATATCTGCAGAGCATGTCTTACTGGGTGTAGTGGTTGGCCTTGAAGCACATTGTCTTCCTCTAGCCACCATTGTAAATGGGGGTGTAGGGACCTTGGTAGGGGAATAATCTTCTCTAGAGATTCTGGTACCCTCCAGTTGTTCTTGAGATGCCACTGTATGGGTCTCATGTGCAGACGGCCGAGGTGAACCTGTTTTTCTGTGGCTGTTAGTAGGCCTATCAGGGACATGAACTGCCGGACCGGACAGACCGGTAACGACAGGAGTAGTTGTATCTTGTCCTGAAGGCTTTGCCACCGGTCTGGGGTCGGCCTGACCCGGCCGGACCGGAGGTCGAACTGGTAACCTACGAAGTCGAAGATCTGTTTGGGTTCCAGCTCTGATTTTTCTAAATTCACCAGCCACCCTAGGTTCTGGCACATTTTGATCAGGACTTGGGTATGGTGGAGACAAGTTTCGCGGGATTTGGCCCTCACCAACCAGTCGTCTAGGTACTGGTGGATTCTTATACCCCTGTGTGTGGCCATCAGTTTCACCTCCTTTGCGACCACAGTAAACTCCAAGGGTGCTGTGGACAGTCCGAACGGCAGAGCCTTGAACTGGTATGTTCGCCCTTGGACGTGAAATCTCAAATATTTCCTGGATTGTTCCTGTATTGGAATATGGAAATAGGCATCCTGAAAGTCTATGGATGTGACCCATTCCCCTTGTTGGAGTGATGACCTGATGGTTTCCGGTGTCTCCATCTTGAATTTCTCCACCTTGAGGAAGAGATTGAGGTTGCTTAAGTCCAGTATGGGTCTCCATTTGTTGTTTGGTTTGGGTACTAGGAATAGCCGATTGAAGAAACCCAGAGATTTTTGGTTTTGTACTATTTCCACTGCATTTTTGTCGGTAAGCTGATGCAATGCCTCCATCAGGTAGCTGTCCCTGTGGGGATTTACATAACAGCTCACGACAGTTGGGAATCTTACTAGCTTGGGGCGGATCCGGAACGGGAGAGTGTAACCCTCTTTCAGGATTTGAACCACAATGGGGCTGGCGCCCAGGTCCTGCCAAACTTGCCAAAAGTTTTGAAGTCTTGCCCCTACAGGTAGATTTAGTGCAGCATTCGAGGCATTTGTTACAGTTTTGACATAAGGTAATTGAGTGACACATGAAACACTTTGCACAGATTTTAATTTGCAAACTGGTTGAACATAACATTCTGCCAACCCAGGACTTATGCCTTTCCTTTGTGGCAGCCCGGGTGCAGAAACTACAGAATTTACAGCAAGAGGCTTTACATTTGACTGAGTCTTTGTACAAGGAATTAAAGTCCTTTGATTCAACTCTTTCCTGCTTCCGGTCAGTCTGCTTGGAAACAAGAATTTTACAGGGTAATTGTCATTTATAAGCAGACTGACCCTTGGCCTGACGCGAGGAAAACTTTCCGGCCTGCATTCTGCTCTTTTTCTTGAACTGTCGTCCCAGGTTTTTCCAGGCTGGTTTTGAAGACTTATTGTCGTAGGCCGGTCGGTCAGTTCTCTTGTAAGGGTGATAACGAGATTCCTTACGATTGGATGAGCATGCATGAGAGTGTCCTCTCTCTTCAAATTTGGAGATGTCATCCTCTGCTTTCTTCAATATGGTATCTGGAAAGAGAGTTGCAGATTCCATAGGTGCTTGACGAAGGGCAGCCAAGGTATCCGGTTTAAGTCCGGTCTTCATGTGTGCTAAATAAGAATCCCTTCGGGCCAGAGTAAAATTGTACATACAGACGAAGGCAAAGTCAGATAAGTGTTCCATAGTCTTTGTCATGCACTGTGTAATGGAAGAGTTAAAAGTCATGAGATACTGCAACTCCTCCGTAGCCCCACCGACCTTATCTGCCGATTTGCCCTTGCTGTGCTCAGATTGTAAAATCTTCAGTTGAGATGCCATGCTCTGTTGAACTTTGCTAACACAGGCTAAGACCTGCGGCCTGATTGCATACATAAGTTGCTTCCCGGGCACTCTTCTCCCATCGCCTCAAGGTGTCTTGTGAGAGAGTACGAGATGGAGGAGCCGGTGAGGTTAAACCACTGGGTCTAGAGACCCTACTAAATGAACTGTTCAGCTTTGCAGCTTCTGAATGCCAAAAGGAAACACTACCGGCTGGCTTGTCCTGGCCGGGATGTAGGCCGTACCACTTCCCTTGCGATTTGCCATACTTCACAAATTGATCTTTCTGGAGACCTCCAGTCTCCGAACTTCTAGAGGGGTAACCCTGCACCAAAGTTACATTTAGTCGGTCCATCTTGCGACACAACCAGTCGTCTGTGGGTAAATTTACGCTAGTCTTTCCCGTCGGTTGTTGCTTTGGTGCTGCGAATGGGTTATCCTCAGAGCTTGATAAAGCGGAGTCGACCTCCGGAATGTGAGTCCATCCCATAAACGATCTAACCCCACTCATGGTCTCTCTATAATTCTGCTCTTCCGACAATAAGTGATCAGTTTCTGTAAGTGATAAGTCCTGTTCTACATCTGAAAGTTCCCCTTCCTCCGTTCTGTCTACCTTAACCGGGAGAGATTCGGAGTCAGAATCAGATAAAACGTCCATGTCAGACTCTGAAACTTGAAGAGTGACCTCAACACCAGATGTAGACGCTGGAGGGTGTTCCACCTGTCCGGCAAGGGACTGGTCGGTGATAGGAGGTCGGTCCGGATGAGATCGGAGTGAAGCTGGCTGAGCAGTTGAAGAAAGGTCGGTGGATCTGGCCGGTGCAAAGAAAGGCTCAGACGTATCCAAGGCACCCGCCGGTGGGGGTTTCACAGGTGTAACCTTGACCGACTGGAAAGCGGGTGTAGGTTGACTGATGGTTTTGGAGAGCAGCATGGCTTCAAGTCTGCTAAACCTTTCGGACCATTTAAGGTCCATGGCTTCAAGCTTGGTGTCCGTAGAAGGGGCTGAAGATCTAGCCGGTGAGGAATGTCTTTTCTTAGACGATTTCCCTTTGGTCACTTTAGCGTCTGGTGTCTGGTCAGATTTCATAGCTTTCGCAGCCTCAGGGGTGCTACTCACTGCTTCAGAACTCTTAACGGCTTTCTTGATTTTCGCACCCGCAGGGGTGGTACTCATCTCTTCTGAGTTCGCTGCTTCAGTTTCACTAGCTAGACCAATGGCTGACACAGATGAAGGGTCAATAAGCGTAGTACTGGAATCTTCTAAGGCCTTAGCCTCACGCTTTTCTTTTTTCTTTTGATACTGTGGGGTGGCTAATTTTGCTTTCTGTTCCTCTGTGAGAACGTCACAACTGATACAAGGGAGATCTTTAACACAGTTATCTTCACCTTTTTTCTTGTCCCTGCAACGAGCACAGACTTTATGTTTGTCATAACCTGCCATAATATGGCCACACAGCCCCCTTCGCTGTCCTGGTGAAGACATAGTAGATCTCTAATATAAGTACTATGAAAGGAAATATGTTAAAACGTCCCAAAACAGAAATAGCCACCATAAAATATAAACTTGAGAATTAAATTCAAAATCCTTGTGCACTCGCACGCGCCAAACGAAAAAGATGCTATGACGTCACGCTGTCTAGACAGGAAGGAAGTAGGACACGCCATCTGGCGAGTGCACAGCACTGGACCGGCCTGGCCGGTGGAAACACAGGACGTCTTTTTCTGACGTTTGGCGGGCCGGCCTGCGCCGACCGGATAAGCTATTGTCCATTGGATAGGATGTATTAACGCAATAAAATACATTTTTCCAAGTGTTCATGTCTCTATGGTTGCTGACCTCTTTCAGGTAACCCGAGATCTGATCTTTTTGGCTCTGGGAAAACAATATGTTGTGCTTCTGAATTTGCAGTTTGAATAGATTAACTGCTTCAAAAGTTTTAATTAGAACTGCATGCTGTGTGTGAGAGTTATGTGACATATTTATTTGTTACTCTAAAATGGTATGCTACACAGTGACATTAGACACGTCTTTTACGCAATGCTGGAATCGCGAATATAGAATGGTGAAAAAAAAATAATGCTGTTGAATTCTGCGTGCATCGTCCCTTCATGTACAAATGTAAACAAATGACTCACGGTTAAAATATTCATAAAATTGTCATTTCTTGCTTGATTTAAATAAATAGCATATCGTTTACAACAAATTGAAAGCATCTACAGTGACAGTCTCTTAATATTTCATAACAAATCCTATGAAAATAGAGTGACAAAAATACTTATGTTTTTTACCTTCGATATCGCTAAGTATGTTTCATTGATGGAACAGCCAACATGGCATTGGATTTGTTTTGAATTTTGCGTAAGATTTACCCCTTATTTTGAACAAAATATAAATGAAACCATTTTAGAATAGGAATAAAAGACAAATTCTCGTTTTTTATGATAGTTTTAAACTATTGATCTGCTGTATTAAAGCACTCTTGGCTTTAATATTCAGCCGATCAATAGTTTAAAACCATCATAAAGCACTCAAATATGTCTTTTATTCCTACATTAGAAAGACTTTTTAAAATGATAGCAATACTGTATATATATCAAATATATATATTTATAACAAGGGTGCAGTGGCTGGCTTTCTGCCAACCACGGAGTCGAATCTTAGGACATCAATGGGTGTTGAAATTTTCATATTTTAAAATGTAAAATACATTTTTATGAATAAAAATGTATATACTTACCATATGAAAACACTTGGGTAAGCGTGGCTTGGCGTTTGGTGACCGCCACATACACCATACATAGAATTTAAAATATGAGGGGAGACCCTCTTTAAACCTATATACTTGCTACCTTTGACCCCTGGTGACCTAATTCACTCTGCCATGCGCAGTAATACAGAAATAGTTCATTCTTTTTGTTAATAAACATAAATGCTGGAAAAAGGTCTTTAAAAGCGGGGCAGGTGGGAGGGTGATTTGCTGTTTTCATATCTTAAGTATATACATTTTTATTCATAAAAATGTATTTTACATTTAAAAATATGAAATTTTATTTCATAAAAATGTAAATATACTCTACCATATGAAAACACTTGGGTTGAATGCCCACATGGAAGGATGGTGGGAAAAAGACAGACTGAGGAAAACCACCCTAAGGTTAAATTGCTACAAAAGGATACTTCCTCGTGCAATGCAATTGAACCCAAAACCTCTGTGCTGAAGAATAAATCGAGTGAGTTAAGTGAGTAGCATTAACCACTGCACTAACTTCAACACTGCTGTCTACACCCTATTAGGTCAGCTCAAAGGAGAAGGCATAAGTATGCCACTGTGCTCAGAATAGCAACATGCCAAGAGGCACTAATAAGCACGGTTCTGAAAATGGAGATGAAGAACAGATTCCCTAAAAGGGAAATGCCACCCCCCCCCCCCCCCTTTTTCTGAAACTAAAAGTTTCAGATGGACTTAAATTGGAGAATTTAAGTAGCAGACAGAGAACTGGCTGAATGGAAAGAAGTCCACTCCACTTAAGAAATCATAGAGATTCTTAAGAACAACATCTTTGAAAGAAAATAAGTGAAGTGCAAGAATTCCAAGAGGAATCCCCCATGATGTGAAGCAGTGGAAACCACCGAGGAGACCAGAATGAAACCTGGGCAAAAACATCATGGGCCTTCACATGTGGAACAGAGATTGAGGGAAGAAAGGATAAAATGTTATCCAAAAAGATATTGTCTGAGCAGCAATATCACCCTCTTGGACTTCAGAAGAAAGACCAAGAAGAAATCCTCCTAAGAAAGTCAGAATAGCTAGATAGATAATATCTTAGGAATCTGACTGTAGAAAAGGAGAGGTCCTCTAAGTCATCCTGACCAAAGACAAAAAGTCAAAGCAGGAAGAGCCTTCTGAAGATAACTGGCTTAAGCCAAGAAAGTAAGATCTGACTTAAGGATGACTTAGGCCATCCCTAGAGAGTGAGAGAAAACCTCTAAATAGAGGAATGAAAATCACTCCTTCTCCTTCCCAAAGGGAGTAAGAAAGACTGTCTAAAATGTGAAAAACTTGGCTCAGCAAATGAAAAGGGTTCAAGAGGAGCCTTGGTAAGAGCCTGCAGAACCAAGGATTAAGTACCAAACAGGTAGGTGACGACTACCCTAATTCTGGACTTAAGGAAGCTCTAAATGAGACTTCCTAGCTCCTAATAAGAACCCAACTCCAAGTAGTACATGGAGAGAGCTGACCTGTATCCCTATTGTCTGAAAATAATTCCTAAATAGGAACAAACAGCAATAAATGGGACAGTTGAAGCATGGCAGAGTGGCCATGTTTCTCACAAATTTTTGAAGCAGTTCCACATTGCTTCATAGACAGTTATGGACCCCTCCTGAGAAAATTCTTCTTAAAGGAGACTTCAGCTAGAAAGCTTGAAGAAAGGAACTCCATAAAAATTAATAACAAAACTCAAGATGAGATAATAGTGTTATAGAAGAATAAGAGGAAGAGCCAATGGCTTTCTAAAAGGAGAACTTGAGGCCAAAACCTGGCAATTACCAAGGAAGGCTACAAGAAGCATGATACAGCTCTGAAAGTTGATTAACTTCCTGGCCATAGAGGACAAGGAGCTGAAGGAGGGAAGGAGTAAAACAAGTACTCCGGACCAAAACACTCCATGGCATCTGTTGCCAGAGCCTAAGGATCTAGCACAGGAGGCACATGTAAGAGCAGCTTGTGATTGAATCACATGGCAAAAGAGATCTAAATAAGATGAGAAGTCTGAGACTACCATCTGAAGATCCAAGAATTGAGGGGCTACCTTATATGAAAGGTGAGAATGAGAAAAGACCTCCAGAGATGGTCTGCCAAGGATTCATGCCCCTGGAACATGAGTAGGTGGAAGAACAAACTTGTTCTTGTAAAAATAATGGCAAAAGATGCCAAAATACACATGTCCCAAGAGTGGAAGCTGTCTTGATATAAAGAAAGCCCAGACAACAGTGTTACCTGGACTATCTGAAGAATCCCTTAAAGAAAGGACAAGTGAGGAACAAATGTCTTGAGAACAAGACATCTGAGTTGTTTGAAGCTGAAAGGATGATCCTTTGATGAAAGGATAATACAGAAACAAATGTCTGAGCAAAAAGGACAGCTATGAGCTCTAGAACTGATGAACAGACTGGACTGCTACATCAAAAATAGACCTTAGGTGGTCCACAGAGCACAAAGAACTCCCAAACCCTGAAGTGAAACATCCATGAAAGTAGATGTAAAAACTAGGGAATTAAAGGGAGGTATGCAAAGACATAGTTCCCAGGATAGTACCATCTTGAATGAACCTTCATAGAAGGATCAAGGAATGGAAAATCCAGAGCACCTTTGAGAAGGAAAATCAAGTGTCCTGAGATGACACAGAAGAAGTGTCATGTGCAGGGACCTTGAAGAAGCGGCTTCCAAGTGGAAGCCAAAAGAAATAAGGAGCCCAGTTGGAGAGGTAATTAAGAAACAGGTTAAGAACCTGACCCAGGAAGGAGACCTGTTAAAGACACTGATCTAAATACTTCCTGCTAAGAACCACTCCAAGTTGAAAGTCAACTCTAATAGAGTTGGTAAATGAGCCTCTGACAACTATTGGCTCTAATGAGCCAATTTGTAGTCACATGTGCACTGAGATGCCCAACCTCAAAGCCAACTTTCCTTACTTCCTTGACTAAGGAAGTAAATCCTGAAAGGCTAGTGGCTAGACCATAAGGCATTGCCACAAGGTGGTACACGTTGCCCAAAAGCAAAACTATGAGCAAGAGTGAACCAAAGGAGACAAAGGAGAGAAAGGAGGCAAATTGAGGAAGAGAAGTGGTCCACTGGCCAATTGAGAAAATGATCAACTGATAAGTTGCATCCTGATAGTCTGGAAAACCAGGAAAAGATATAAATATAATGGTGGTTTCCAGTATATCTTTGTCAAGGATAATGCCCTGAAAAAATCAGGAAAACAGGAGCTCAAGATACTTGAACTGCTCATGTGAACAGACAGTGTGAGACTGAAAGACAAAGAACAGCATTCTTCTGTGGAGAAGAGCTGAAGAAGAAATCAGGAAAGTGGAATCTGAGAGACCACTGGAAGGTGAACCAAGTTCCAGATTGCTGGAAAAAGAAAGGCAGCACCCAAACATTTCAAAAGAAATGGAAGAAATCAGTTGACCTCCCACTGGCAAGTGGAGGGATCTGGAAGTAAGAGTGAAAATTTGAGTAAAACACAACACTCTTATCTCCTGAAGGACACCATAATAGAGGTTGAGGCTGAGCCTCTACCTCTGGAAGGCATTCCACCATCAGAATGTTGGAACCTGGAAAGGAACCACATCCTTAAAGCACTAAGTTAGAGAGAAAACTCCCTGGATGGGAGGAAAAAGGTCTTAATTGGTGTGCCTCAAGAGGCTAATGCAGATAGCTTAAAAGAGGCACCTTGAGTAAGGGCCACATGAAAAGCTTCTGCTTATACTGTTATATGTGAGAAGAAATGGTTTCCCAAGAGAGACACCACAAAAAACAGCATAAGACCAAAATAGGACCAATTTACCCTACCAAGTTACTAAGCACAAGTGAGGGAAATGGATAAAGAAATCTCTCAAAACAAAGTGCAAAGATGGCTGAAAAAGGGTCATAGATCAACCAGCTAAAATGGAGCTAGAAGACCCATTGAAGAGATGTCCAAAGCATGGTGGATGAAAAAGACCACTGAGAAAGTATTGCCTTGTCAATCAACTTGAATAAGTGACCAACAAAACAGGACTGAAGGAAAAAATCCCACAGAAATAAGGACCCTAAGGTCCATCTCAGATCTCCGCTAATAGCAAAGGAACTCTACCTAGGGAAGAAAAGGTCTTAAGAAGCCCACCAGGCTAGATCCCAGGTCCGGAAACCTGAGGAAGTCAACCCAAGAAACTCCCTGTAGAGGGTTTGTACCTGGCAAAACTAAGTTTTAGAAGGAAAATTGGGTAATTACCCAACCTACAAAACTTAGAATGAGAAGATCCCAACGAGTGACAGAAAGAAAATATCTGGCCTCGTGAAGGAACTTCTAAGCCTGGGAACAGAGGTTGACTTAGAGAAAAATAAAACTGATCAAAAGGAAAGAGCAGTCAAATTAATTCCCTAATTCTGTTGGACAGGAAGCTTGAAAATCTTCTGTGGAGAAGATTAAAGGATGAAGTCCTAAGCATCCATATAGTCCAACAGACTGGCACCAAAAATGTTGGAATAGGGTCCCTGAAGTCTGCCTAAAGGTTAAGTATAGACAGAGGGACCCCAACATACCCAAAAGGGAGATGTGCCCATTGGTAGTCGGATCTAAAAAATGGTGAAAATGCAAAAGAAAGCTGTTGAGTGACAGAAGATTTCCACCAAACCCCAAAACAAAAATTTTCTAGATTTAGAAAATGAATGGAGCTGTGTTTAGGAAGTAGCAAAATCAGTTGGATTCAACTGATAAACTCTAAGGACCCTGAACATGAATGGTCTTAATAAGGTAATCCCAGCACCAAAAAGCAGCCTGATTAGGATGAGCCCTAGGCACAAAAGAGGCCAAAGGACTAAAAATGGACTGAGAAACCAAATGACCAAAATGACAAAATTGGAATGTAGGAAACCAGTAACAGTGAGATGGATCTCCAAAAGGTGGAAGACAAAGTCCTCCCCAGAAGCCGTAAACCCCCATCCTCCAGAACTGAAGGTGGGGAAAGGCTAAAAATGGAGACCCTGGGCTCAAAATTGAACCCCAAAACACTGAAACTAGGATCCCTAATCCAGAAATGTCAAAAGAAAGGGCCTGTACAAGTAAAGAACCGTGAATGGTAGGTAGTAAATACCGTAATGTTACGCTAAAAATATGCATTAACAATGAAATATATTACACATTATGCTCTGACATGATAATATTAAAAGAATTATGTAGAAGGAATGCATAAACAAACCTGGAAATGCTGTAATCACCATGAAAATGAATATTTTCTGACAACCGATCGGTTGACCTCCATTTTGGATGTGACGTCATTGTCACGTGACCTGGTGAATGATTCGTAAAAAGCTCAAAAAATAAGGTCAATATACGCGGTGAAATGAAGAATTTTGTAAAAAGAATGAAGGAAACCGTAAATGGGGAATTATAATGCCTGCAGAAGTGCATAAATGAGTTAATTCACCGCGGAAATGAATATCTCCAAAGGCAATCCAACATTCTGACACCACGTGACCAGATGAGCGGTAATACCAAAATGGTATTTACGTGAAAAACAATGCACAGTCAAGGTGACAATACGGTCAAAATACGTGGGAAAAAATGAAGAATTTTGTTGAAAGAATGAAGGAAAACCGTAAATTAAAATTATAATGCCTGTAGAAGTGCATAAAACGAATTAATTTACCAAGGAAATGAATATCTCCAAAGGCAATCCGACATTCTAACACCACGTGACCAGATGAGCGGTAATACCAAAATGGTATTTACGTGAAAAACAATGCACAGTCAAGGTGACAATACGGTCAAAATACGTGGGAAAAAATAAAGAATTTCGTTGAAAGAATGAAGGAAACCCGTAAATTAAAATTATAATGCCTGTAGAAGTGCATAAAACGAATTAATTTACCAAGGAAATGAATATCTCCAAAGGCAATCCGACATTCTAACACCACGTGACCAGATGAGCGATAATACGAATTTTGAAAAAATACATAAATATTGCCCAAAATATGCAATAAATTCACCAGAAATCGAAGCAAAAGCAGAATAAAATGGAGGAGGGGTGAATAAAACAGCAAAGAACCACTTACAGAGCATCAAAAACGTGTAAATGCAGGTCTTTTGAGAGGTAGCAAAAACGCCTGTTGCTAGTTCAACCGCCACAAAAAGAATGAACTATTTCTGTATTACTGCGCATGGCAGAGTGAATGAGGTCACCAGGGGTCAAAGGTAGCAAGTATATAGGTTTAAAGAGGGTCTCCCCTCATATTTTAAATTCTATGTACGGTGTATGTGGCGGTCACCGAACGCCAAGCCACGCTTACCCAAGTGTTTTCATATGGTAGAGTATATTACATTTTTACAAAATAAAAATATATCTTAATAAAAACAATAAAAATAATCAAAATGGCAGAGTGTATACTATACACCTTAATGTACAGATATGTGTTCAAATATTATGCATAATTTTGATATTTAAGGGCTTTAACACCCAATTCAAAATCGCGGCCAGAACCCAGTACATAACTCGAATCAAAGATTCGACTAAAAATAATGCCATTGATGTTTTAAGTGGGAACAGTAATGGTAGATCTTCAATACAGTAGAGGGCCCATAAAAGTCATCTGGCTGTCTGGTCTGTTATAGCCCTGCTATATCTGTACTTACAAAAAGTCAGGTGACCAAATTTTGACCAGTATAATACCATGCATTATGCACCTGTTGTTGTGTACCAAAGTCCTCTTTACAAATCACACAGGGTTCTTTGGAGTCTTCTCTCTCATTAGATTGCTTCTTCACATCAGTCCACTCATTCTCAGTCAGCAAAGGTTTTGGTCCTTCTATAAGACCAAGTTTTTGAGCTGAAATAACATAAACCAAAAGAAAAATGATCAAGTACTATACATTTTATGAAGTAGGGAAAATATAATGATAATTCTAATAATACTTTTAGCTTGCATAAGTTCCATGCAAAAAATAATTTTCACATAATATTTCAAATGTTCACATCTATCGGATAATCAGTTTACAATAAATTAATTAACATCATTTGCCATTTCTTCTCTATTGTTACTTCTAGTAGGTTGCTATACCTTCCCCAATTTTTTCACCCTGAGTAAAGCCTCTCCAGATGACTTGTGTTTTTTTTCCTCAAATTTAGGGTCTACCTTACTTACCTAGTGTGGCAGGTGGCGGTTTTGGATCAAGGACATATTCTCTTTCATTATTACCACTTTCTTTTTTCACAGCAGGTTTTCCTGGATATAGAATCAGACCTTTATTTATCAAATCATAGTATTATTAGAACTACTGCTATCGTAAGCCAGATTGAAAGGTTTGTCTCTCTTACATCCCAAGGTAGGTGCACATACATTCTGACCATGGCCATAAATGGCCTAAATTTGAAATAACACTCACACAGTTACACATGAAAATTAAATATGTCTGTACATTATTTACTGTGTGGTCGTAGAAACAATTGACACACAGCCAGGCCACAAGATTCAGTACTGTTGCTTTGTAAGTAAGATGTCCTTGTAAATATATACTTTCCAGACAAACTGGCCATGGCAGTAACTTTCACTAAATTCATAGGGCCTGTTCATGTTTAACCCACATGGTGGGATGTAAGAATAGCTTAAGGTATCAAATATTTGATTACATAATATTTCTATGAAATAGCAACCACTGCTACCACATGTAAGATTGGTACAGTTTTCCTGTAAACTGAGATTTGTAGGTGCAACTGCATCATGAGATGTTTATATACATAAATATTAAGTATACTTGACAAAAATAATATTATTTTAAAAGAAAATGTGCTAATGTGCCGATAAACATAACAGAAATTAATGTATTATGGTTTATGTATTTTCAACCTATAAAAAACAATCCTACAAGAACTATTTATTTATATAAAAAATCGGTGGTCAATGTGCAATCCACCACACAACTGGAATATCCATGACACATAAGTCCACCAAGTTATATGACTAAACCTCAGCTCTGTCCAAGTGAAAGTTTAAAAAAATATTTTTAACTTGTAGTCATGTTTTCATTGTTGCTGTAAAACTGTAAAAGACAGTAACATAAGTAATACATTGAAAACTAATAGTAACAGATTTGACATTTTGAAAGAAACAGTAATAGATGGCAAAGTAATTGTAATAATAACAGACTGCTCGTATTTCCCTATTGCTGTGACTAATACACCAGTGCATGTTGTAAAATGTTTTGGCCAAATATTTTTGAAATGAAATTTTCCTCAATTTCTGCCCATTAAAGCCGTATAATGACAGGAATTATAATTTTACCCAACTTTTACAGTGCTTAATCTCAACATAAAAGCTGACTGTGAACAAGAAACTAGTATAACTCATTGGAGACTCTTAACTTTAAAAAATCACTGATACTGGCAACAATTGTGAACATCATGTTATTGTTGCCATGGGGTGGCGAAAAATCAAGAGGACTGAAGACAAAGGGGAAATTGTGACAATCCACCAAGATATTTAAAAATTTCATATATGCAGATATGTTCGCCATTAAAATTTGCCACTGTGTGACCTGGGCACCAAGAATAAGTTAAAGTTTGAAAAGATCTGGGGATGAGAAATCAATGTCATATATGCTACTAGTTAAGACTGTAGCGCATCAAAAAATATAATTCACATTTGTAAAACATAACTGCAGATAAGTTAACATTCTGTAGGAGATCATCACTTACCAAATAGTAGAATCTATAATCAGAAATACTCTCACCTCGCCTTGTGTTTACCACTGCTTTGGCATCTTTCTTGTAATTTTTGGACTTTGGAGCTAAAAGATTTCAATGAGAATGTCAGATCCCTTATTATATTGCACAGTGAGGGAGTTACCAACTTTAGATTATCAATATGGGTGTTCTAGTCAATGGAGCTTTTTATAAGATGTGTAAGAAAAGCCACACTTGAATTATGAAATCTCTATTTATGGCTACTTTCTGTAAGTTAAACTTCTAGCTATCCTTATATTTTCCACTGAAAATTGCTTGGGCTTCGATAATTACTTGGACAAATATTATTCTGTTAATCACATTATAATGAAATTCAGTGATTAATGGGTGTCTAGAATCATTCAGTGCTATGTTAAATTTGAATTTCCTGCATTTGATGCTAAAATAGCTATGATAGCACACACCTGGAAATTGCATCACAATTAAATTAACTGAATTAATACAAAAATAAAGAGAAGTATTACTGAATATAAGGGTTTATAGAGAATTCCACAGTAACAAAGATGAAGACATGCACAATATGTAATATGGTAACAGACAGTTAGTTCTTCTAGCTTCTTACATATATCACCTAAAACTGAAGTAATTCAAATTTACCAAAACTGAAACTAAACTGGACTGTCATCCTGAAATGAAAATTTTGGTCTTTAAGTTATTAAGAACTGGGGAGATGGGAACTGTGTTCGTTAATGATAACAATATTACCTGGTATTCTTCTTTGTTGCAGCGGATCACTAAGAGACAGTGTCCCAATAGATCTCAGTAAGTGATCTTGAAAGGCAACTGCAGTGAGAGCAGTCTTCGAATCCTGAAAGTAAATATATCTTAATTTGTTGTTTGTGAATTAGCTTGAAGTAGGTCATCATGGTATATTGATCTGATGATCTGCTTTTATGATTAGGATATACTTGAAAATTTTAATTACTTAAATGTAGCTTTTATAAGCTACAAGCTTACCATGAGGGACTGAATGCTGTTCTCGAATGGCCGCCAGGCCCGGCCAACATCTAAGAAAAAAAGACAGTTATTGTTGGCCGTAGCCTCAGGTTGTCGTCACGTGACCTACCCCATTTGTCTTCTCCTTTCTTGTTGAAATTTTAACCCATACCCCCTCAGCAGTAATACAGCGGGGAGGTCGGGTGGGACTCTTCTCAGGCCCACATGGTAAGCTTGAATGCAACCGCCCGGTGGCGGGATTACAGCTGAGACTGGAAGATATGTTGTTTTTTCTTAGATTTTGATATAATAAGTAGAATGAAGGTTGGAAAATACCAGTCTGAGTCCCATTTACAGTGTCCCAAACCCGAGGGTTGGACCTGTGAGAAGCCAAAAAACCTAAAAATGATTGATGGTGCTAATAAACTGTCTGGGTGTTTTGACAGGAGAAGGAGGTGTAGCCAAAGTACACTTAGGTGGGGTAAAGCACCAAGGGCCATCACGGAAGGGGTCTGAGCCCATGGCTCAGAGCTATCAAAATATTGCCACCTAAAGGAGATTAATGACAACCTTAAGGTCCTTAATACATTATACAATTAAAGCTAAAGCTAAAGAAAGTGAAGAATATAAAGACCTTAGCCGAAACACCCTGATGAGGTAACCTATACCTAGACCCTAGGATTAGACTCCTGAAGACTTGGTTGTAGCGGATGTGCCCACCCCCCCCCCCACCCCCCCACCCCCCTCTTTTCTTTCCGAGGGTGACAGTTCTGAGGGGAAGGGTCTAGGACCTGTTGTGCCACTCCTACTACTGGTCCCAGATACATATTGTTGTCGTTGTCTGACCAAGTAAGGTCTTTTAGATAGAAATTTGTAAATGTGGTGTGAGCTTTCCAGTGACAGGCTTGCATGATCTGGTCCACCGATACCCCACCGTAAAAAGCCTTAGAGGCTGCGAAGGCCCTAATGTCATGCGCCTTGACTTGGACTAAATCCAAGGCTTGCTGGTCTGCTTGTTTATAACAAAGTACTAGGATGGTTTGTTTCAACCAAGAAGAGAGAGTAGCGGGTCTGATGTCTGAGGTATGTCCTTTCTTGAAGGAAATGAAAAGGAGGGACCGGGAACCTCTTAGGTCCTTGGTTCAGTCCAGATAGTACCTCAGGGCCCGCACCGGACACAGGATCCTGTCTTCTTTGAACTGTCTATCCACAATGGTAGTCAAAGCAGGAATAGTCACCGGAGACACACTTGGAGAACCTTCTCTTGCTAGTTGGTTTTTGGCTATGAAGTCAGAAGAAGGGAACAAGGCGACCTTTTCCCATTGGCCTAGATTAGATACTTTGTTTGCAACCCAGGCATGGATTTCGCTGCAGCGCTTGCCGGAGGCCAAAGCTAGCAAGAAAGCAGTTTTGAGAGTGAGATGTTTGAGGTCTGTGTCTTTCATAGGCTCAAAGGGTGTTTTTGTGAGCTCATTGAGAACAACAGAAAAGTTCCACCTAGGAAGATTTCTGGAACTTTTTGGACGATCCCTGTGGAAACTGGACAGTAACCTATGAAGGTCTGCATTGTGTGCAATATGGTGGGCCGTTGGGCCCAAAGTGTCAACGATGGCAGTCCTGTTACCATCAATGGTTGAGGGGTGCCTGTTTAGGTCTTGGTACAGGTACATGAAAAAATCTGAGATTTGTTTTACAGATGGAGTGGAGAAATCCACCGAATTTTCTCTGCACCATTTTTCAAATAGGGCCCACTTTAACTTGTAGATGGTCCTTGTTGATGACTGCTGAGGGGCAGCAATTCTCTCTGCCACCTCCACAGAGAAGCCTTGTTCTTGGACTTGTCCGCTCCTAGACACCAGGCGTGGAGGTTGAGCTGTTGCGGATTGTTGTGGAACACATACTTGTGGGACTGTTTGAGTAGAGTCGTTGACACTGGGAGTTGTAGTGGGATTTCTGTTGAGAGCTGCACTAGGTCCCAAAACCAGGGCATCCCTGGCCAGCCTGGGGCTATTACGATGATCAGGCAATGGCATTGCTTGATCTTTTGGATCACCCTGTGAAGGAGAGCCGTCGGAGGGTAAGCATAAGCAGTGTGACCCATCCAGTTTATGTTCAGAGCATCTATTGTTCCAGGCCTTTGGGTCTGGGATGGGAGACACGTGGAGAGGGAGTTTGTGGTTCAGATCAGTGGCAAAAAGGTCCACATGAGGAGTGAACCACTTCTGGCAGATCTGTTTGAACACCTGTGGATGCAGTGACCATTCTGTCGACTGCACTTCGTTGGACCTGGATAGGACGTCGGCCATCACATTCAGACACCCTGGAATGTGTCTCGCCTTTAATGTTTTGTGATAGTGGTGGCACCAAGTCATGATCTTCCACAGGAGAGCGCACATCTCTACTGAGTGAGTTCCCCCTTGTTTGTTTATGTAGGCTACCACTGTCGAGTTGCCCGTTGCAACTAGAACTGTTTGGTCCTGGCACTGGTCCTTGAAATTTCAAAGGGCCAGTGAGACCAACTTCAACTCTAGAACGTTTATGTGTAGCCTTTTTTCCTGGTCTGACCACAGACCCTGGGTAGATCTTTGATCTAAGTGAGCGCCCCAACCTTCGTTTGAGGCGTCTGTAAAGAGTTGGACATTGTGGTCTTTGGGATGAAGGTCTGCGCCTTTCATAACATTTGCAGGATTCTGCAACCAATCTAGGTGTGCAGAAATGACATCTGTCCAAGGAAGGAGGTTGTCCAGTGACTGAGGATATCTCCAATGCTCCTTGAGATGAAACTGAAAGGGCCTCATGTGAAGGCGTCCCTTTGGGACCATCTTCTCCGTTGAGGCAAGCAACCCAATTAGCGACATCAAACATCTTGCAGTCAAAACATGTTTTGACTTGAGTCGTAGGATCAAATCCTGAAGTTTGAGCCATCTCTCTTGAGTGGGTTTTACAAGGGCTGAATCTAGATGGTATTCATAGCCCACAAACGAAAACACCTGAGTAGGAGTCAGTTCTGATTTTTCCTGATTTATTATCCACCCCAAGGACTGGGTTGGGTCTACCACTGCCTGAGTGTTCACTTGGGCTTCTTCCTGAGACTGGGACCTGATCAGCCAGTTATCCAGGTATTGGTGAAGTCTGAGTCCTCTGGAGAGGGCCATGAGCTTCACTTCCTTTATGATCATTGTAAAGACCTGGGGGGCTGTGGCTAGTCCGAACGGAAGGGAGGTGAACTGGAACACCTGTGGCAAAACCTTGGGTATTTCCTTGAGTTTGGGTGGATGGGGATGTGAAGGTAAGCGTCCGATAGGTCTATCGACGATACCCATTCCCCTGGAACCAGGGAGGTCCTGATGGACTCTTGAGTTTCCATTTTGAACTTTTCTACATGTAGAAAAGTGTTGAGCCTGCTTAAGTCTATTACTGGCCTCCACCTTTAGTGAGGCTTGGGGACTAGAAACAGGTGACTGTAAAACCCGAGAGATTTTACATTTTCCACCCTTTCGATAGCGTTCTTTGACAGGAGAGACTGAATACAATCGGCCAGAGCTTGGTCTTTTGGAAGGGTCTTGCATTCTGACAGAATCAGATTAAATCTGACCAAGTTTGACTTTGAGAGGAATGGCAGTACGTAGCCATTGGTGATAATGTTTAACACGTTTGATGAACATTTGTTTGTTTGCCAGTCTCTCCTGAAAGAACAGAGGCAACCTCCTACTGGTGGACTGAGTGAGGCTTTGGAGGAGTCATTGGAAGAGAGGTTTCCATGCCCTCTTCCCCTATTGTGGGGTCGAAAACGACCCCTGGAGCCTCTGAAGTTTGGTTTTCCTCTGCCAGAGGAAAACGACTGGTTACCGTTTTGAGAGGAATTGCCCCCATAGGGACGTTTCCTGTAGGAGTCTCTCATCTTGTGGGGACCACGAAAGGGCTTATTCTGATAGGGTCCAAAACCCTGAGAGTCTTTTGAGGTGCCTTTTTTAAGAAGGAAGTCTTCACCTTCCTTGACTAGTTGAGACTTGAACAAGGAAGGCGGCCAAAAGGACGCATTCCTGAGTTCCTGATGTCTCGTCTCCCCTAAATGTGGTTGTAACAGGGTCATTTCGGCTTCGCGCCTAAGCAAGCCGGTGTTGCCCATGGAATATAGCTCCCTCTGGAGTATATGAGCAAGTGATTTGCTGAGACGAGTCAAGGCCCTGCGCTGGATAATGAGTGTCTTGTTCCAAATATCCAGGTACTCACAGGCTTCCTCGTATCCACGCTTTGCTACCTTTTCAGGGTCGGCACCTTTCCTGATCTGTGATTTGACCTTCTTAAAGGTCGACTTCAAACTATGTTGGCACTTCTCCAGAGTGGAGTTGCAGGAAGAAGAAGTCTTGGCAAAGGTGGTAGTAAAGTTGAGAGTGGATATGTTCTGTCTCGCCTGGTGTTCCAATTCCTTGAGAATTGGTAGGGGAACCTTGCCCATAGGGGCCCCAGAGGGCTTAGGAGAAATACAGATCTTAGCAAAGTCTGTATTAAGTTCTTGCATCTTGTCCTCATAACAAGGTTGTCCCACCTTGTACCACTTGGCAGTGGATGGAGGAGCTCTGCTATATTTACCCTCAGGTAAATTTGCTGCTTGAAAGTCTTGATCAAACTTATCAAAGGCATCTATGATAATGGAGTTCAGAGGCAGCATAGGTGAAGGGCCTTTTGGCCTGAGCTCCTGCCTGCCTTTCTCATCGTCAAGGCCCATGACCGCAGTTGAAGACCTGGGAAGGGAGTCCCTAGGGTCTGGACATTTGAGGATACGCCTGAAGGTATCCACCTCCTCTGCATACTGAGAGGGGATGTCAGACAGAGCTACTTCCCTGTAGTAAGTAGGGTCTGGGTCATGTTGAGGATGGTCTTGATCAGAGTAGGTCTTCCTAGAAGGTTTTGGAGACCTATGTCTGGCCTCAGGGGACTGATCCTCCTCTGAGGAAGAACGTAAATATCTGGACCTGGATTTGTGTTTAGACTTATCAGTATGTTTCTTGGCTCTGCTAGGGGCAGGCCGAGCTTCATCAGAATGGTCAGAGTAGTGGTCCGAGACAGAGCTCGGGGCCACATCATACTGTTTGAAAGAGTGAGACGATTTTTTTGGTTGAGCCGAGGGCAACCTCGAGGGTTCCTTGACAGAACTAACATTGATACCCGAGGTGTCATCGACGCGACTATGAGAGTCGAGGTGAGGAGGCAAGGCTGGGCCATAATCAATGTCCATCGACTCGACAGTATTAGTGCTCAGGGGGGTCCAGACGAGTATTAGATGGGCCAGGTTTTGAGGCCGAAGTGGAGACCTGATCCACCTCCACTTTTACTGAAGTTTTACTGAGAGATTTCTGAAAATCTTCTCGAAGGGACTTCATTGCCTCTAAAATATTAGCCTGGAAAGCACCCATCTTTTGATCCAGTTGAATGTCTGGCCGAGATCCCAAGGACTTCTCGAACTTGGTTTCTAATTTCTGCTGCAAAGCAGTACCTGGAGGTGGTGGGACAGTTTTAGCTGGAGTTTTCAATGATAAAGCCTCGAAGGCAAGAGGTTGAGGGCGAGGAGGGGAAGTGAAAAGATGGTCAGCAGCACTCTCGAGGTCTGCTTGAGAGCCCACAAAGGATTCAACAGAATTATCGCCCAATAAATCTAGTTCTTGATCATTTTTGTCAGCTTTCTTATCTGGTTTCTTTACATATCTCTTCCTATGTGTAATCTTAGTTAACTGTTCTTCCGTAAAGGAAGTACAAATATCACAAGGTGAGATGAAAGTGACACAGGGATCATCTCCCTTGCCTGCCTTTCTGCAGGTAGGACAGTAATTATGAGTGTCGAAAGCATGACAGAAATGATGGCATTTAGATGCACGGGGTTTGTGTTTATTGGATTGGTGAGAAGACATGTTGAAACGCAATAAAATAGGTGGACGCGATTACATAAAGTAAACTAGCTGAGGCGAAAACTCACAACAGAATAAAAGAAGAAACACTTATTCGAATGGATGGAAAGTTATGCAAAACGTGCTTTAATGGTTAATAAACAAAATGGCTGAAAATAGACAACCAACAATATAAATAAGCTGAGATATAAGTAGAAAACGGCAGAAAAACTTCACATATATTCCAATATGGCGGCGGCCAACAAGAAAGGAGATGACAAATGGGGTAGGTCATGTGACGACAACCTGAGGCTACGGCCAACAATAAATGTCTTTCTTTCTTAGACGTTGGCCAGGCCTGGCGGCCATCCGAGAACAGCATTCAGTCCCACATGGTAAGCTATTGTAGCATAATAGAAGTAAGACTTTGAGTAATTGAAATGTATATTAACCTGGCTTTGACAAGACTGATAGATAACATTTAGATAATTAGATATAAATGTATTGAAAGTGAGGTTTCACTATTTGGGGCAAAGATGGAGTTGCTCAAAACTATTTCATCACATTTTGGTGGATACATTTAACTTGAATTAATTAACTGACCCATGGGGGGTTAGGGGGTAAATCTGACCGGCTATATAGACTCTCCACATGTTGTTTCCCATAGCAATCACCATTCCAAAGTCCTTTATTTGCCTATATTGACATACCTTTGAATATTCAATCACTGTATACGTTCTGTATCATATACATGTAAATATATGAAGTGAGATTCACTCTTAAGATCTCCAAAAATGAATAAAACCCTGACAAAACTTCTTTTAATTCCCAAAAACATCCATATTGTCGATGGCCAACAAAAATAATGAAGGAAACAATGTGGTCATGTGACCTATTTGGCAGGAGGACGGACTACTGTAGCCCAACGGCTTGGTTAAGGTTGTTAGATAACCTTAGAAATGGCATCTCCGTGTTGGCCATTGGGTTGGATGGCTCCAACAAATAGCTACTGTTAGGGAATGTTAAGGGTATTTCGCTATAAAATCTCCTATTTTATGACCCCAGATTGACCCATAAAGGGGAGTTAGGGGGTAAACCTGATGAGCTATATTGACTCTACACATATGGTTTCCCAATACCTCTTAATACATTCTAAAGCTGTAAAAGCAATAATAAAGGAGATAAATGGCAAAAACAACAAAATCTGCTATTTTATAACCCCAGTTTGACCCATAAGGGGGGGTCGGAGTCGGGGGGTAAATCTACCGACCATATAAACTCTCCACATGTGGTTTCCCAATACCTCTTAATACATTCTAAAGCTGTAAAAGCAATAAAAAAGGAGATATTAGGCAAAATATCAAAATCTGACATTTTATGACCCCAGTTTGACCCCTACAGGGGGGTGGGGGGTAAATTTGACTCGCTTTCTAGACCCTTCACATATGGTTTCCGACTACCTCCCAATACATTTTACAGCTGTAACTGCAATATTTAAGAAGATAATAGGGGGGTTCACATGAAGTTTAAGCTTTCTTGCTAGTACCTGTGAGTACTGAGTAGTACCACTTTCTTGCTAGTACCACTCATAAATCAATCAATTTTTACCAGATCGCTCCCAAAATCTGATCAGTTGTGTGTTTTTGATTGTATGAACTTGTGTATGAAATTACAAGCTTCTGCAAAAAGTAGATTTTGCTGAGTGGTGATTACAGGCAGGTGTACATCAAAAACCTATTTTTTGATCAAAGATCCAATCTAAGCGTGTGAAAAAAATTTCCCATGCCCAAGGTATATAACTTCCAAATATGGTTAGAAATTATGGGATACCATAATGCGGTGGTGGTGGTGGCGGCAGTGCCAAGGAAACTGAAGTTTAGAAAATGTCTGTGTTTTATAATTCTTCATATATTGTATCTGTATATTGTGTAACTCAATTGTATTCATATGCTTGTGTTATCATTTGTACTGCGAGTGTGTTACACAAATAAATAATCCTCATAATAAAATCCTGCATCTTCAAATTTTAAGCCAGATCTTTATGCACTGAAAACATCAAATATGTGTTTGATCATCAATCATACCTGTCACCTATAACAGATTCTACCATTCGATTTAGAAGAAAAAATACTTGTTTCAAACTTAATCCCTACCATTAATTTATAGTTAATTTGTAGTAAATTATAAATATATAGCTAATTATGACCACAATCCAGTGCACAGTAATACTGTGTGGTTATAGGTAAACAAGTATTCTTTTTTAATATGTTAAAAAATTCTATAGTTTAGACATTTAAGTTGCATGATCATGTGAAACTGTACTCAATGTATACTTATCCTTCAGACTTAGAGCATTGTAAAGTATATGCAACAGCCTTCAAATTAACATAGGACAGCACAGAAAATAATTCTTTATTATCCAACATTTGCCATATATGACTTATATAGGGGGATACACAGAGCAGGATATACATTTTTTGTTGTATACAGCAGCACTTCTTCATCATGGATAATAAGCATAAACAAGTGCCCGTTTTTCATCAATATCTCAGAAACTATATAACTTACAAAAGCTATTTGTACAGCACTTCTACTGGCTTTTTGATACATTAAAATCCATGAAGAAATAGCTGAGAAATCACAAGTTAAAGATTGAGGTTATTATATTCTATCATGATGTTGCTTCTCCGTATATGTGACAGACTTTTTAACATAATCTCTTTAAATATGAGTTTATTATGAAAGGGAGTTTATTTTATTTGGTACATCAAGCTACTAGTAATTCACGCGAGAATTTGGGTATTCTCGTGAGAATTCAGTGCTTTTTGTCAAATTTTTAACTCGTCTTCTGTATGTAGTCTTATAACTTATAAGCACTGGAAGTTTATGACTTTATGTATATTAAAAAGTGAACAAAATGCCTTATGGTTTTTGTCTTTTTAATGCACAATTTGGGGCAAGTTGTGATCAGAATGGACACAGAATATGGGCCGAGTTGACCCGAAATTTCTGGGGCGAGTTGGCACTTTGGGCGAGATGTCCTGTAAGTGCACTAAGGCCCCCTAGTGAGTAGATTTATAACTATATTTGTAAACATATATTGCAGTGTGAATATGTAGTTTATTTAGCATGGGCATTAGCTCTGAGAACTTAGTAGGCTGAACTATATAAATTACATCTGCAATCTGCATATCTTTGGAGTTTTGGGCTGGACCTGCAACTTTTTGGCCGGGCCTGCAACTTTTTCTTGCCCAAGGCCCTGCGGTCCTACAACATATTTTGCTAAGCGGCAAACACTGATGTAGTGTCACAGGCGAAACAGTCAGAACAACTGCCGACCAAAGAAATTCATCTATTATCGAAAACGACAAAATATATATTTCAGAAAAGAGAAGAAAGGCAGTTTATTTTATTTGATGAATCCACATAACAGCAATAATAAGCATTCTGACGCATGCAATTATCTCCCGCCGTATAAATTAGATGTACTAAAGATAGTGTAATATAGCTTTTCTTGTGGGATGGAGGCACATGTAGAAGTAACAATAAGCAAGAGGCTTTTTAATATTTGACTGCAATAGAATAGAAACATTTATATAGCGCAAAATTGATGTAACATCATCTAATGCGCTTGAACTCAAAAAGGGAAAGGGACGTATCAGGTCGAGATCGAAATTAGCACCCGCCAGGGAGATGTATGATGGGGGAGGATATGCTAGTCTAAACAAACAGGTCTTTAGCTGGCTACGGAAACCTGTTTGCTGTGATCATACTGATTGTGGGATCACACTGATTGTGTTCCATTCTGTGGGGGAAGCCATTGCAAAACCTCGCCTACCAATGGCCTTTTTGTGAGAGACTGAGGAAAGAGATAGACAATTTCCACATGTTAAACAACTGGTTTTGATCAAGGATGATAGGTATATGCGTTGAAAGAATTTGATAGCCCTGAAAGTAATTAGATTGTACTTAAAACAAAATGTGGTATGAGATAGGGAGCCAGTGTAGTTTTTGAAGAAAGGGAGTGACATGACTAGTTCTATCAAGTCTAAAAACAATTCTACAAAGGGCATTTTGAATCTTTTGGAGTTTAGCTACATTGTATTTACTTACGCCATAAAGTAGTGAATTGCAGTAGTCACAGAGCCTTGGGGTTACCATTATTTTCAGCAATAACTGTAGAATAGTGCCTGCGTCTTGACTGTTCCAGTAGGAAATTGTAGCGATTGACAGCAGCTCGATGTCTACTCTGGTTAATTGCAGAATTGTTACTGCGCCATACTCACTCACACTTGCGCTTCAGACGCTTTGCTGAGAGGATGTCCCAATTCACAAAACCTTTGTCAGGGTGCAATGGAGCCATTTTCCTCTTGATTGGGGCATGCTTGTCTAGAATGTTGCGCAAGGTGTTGAAATATTGGTGACTGAGTAAACTGGCTGCTGTATGAGGATGTTTCATTAGATCAGAATTCACGATGTCCTCTCTGAAGTCAGTGATGTTTATCTTGTGAATTTTCCGAGTATTAACTTGGCTAAATTTGCAGGGAGCCTTGATAGGTATATTGACCGAAAAAGTGATGGCAAGATGGTCAGACAGCCCAGCTGTAATCATGGCACAAACCTCCTTTGAGAAGGTGTCCCTCACACATACGACATCTAATATATGGCCGTGAATGTGTGTTGGGGAATCAATAATTGGGTGAAATTGTATTGACAGAGGGAGTCATTGAATTTCTGCGACCAACCCTCCTGTTTATCCAGGTGCAGATTTAAATCACCCAATATTACATTTTCACAACATGATAAAGCAGCACCTTCGACAAAGGAACTGAAATCCTCAATGAAATTGGCTTTGGACACATTGGGGGGCCTGTACACAGTATGAAAAACAATGTCCTGGGCATTGCGCATGGATTGGTGAACAGATATGGACTCATTTGACAAAAGTATTGAAACACGGTTGAGGTAGGACCTTAAAGTCAATATAATCATGGATGAAGAACCCGACACCACCACCTCTCCCCTCTGAACGTGGGACATGAGTACATTTATAACCCGGAGGAGTGACACTTGCTATTAGTATAGGGATTGATGCTCGATCTTTCAATATCGATCGATCATCCCACAGAACTGCCGATATCGACACATACTACCAGCATTTCAATATCGAAATAACATACACTAAACAGATAAAAAATTTTTAAAAATGGTAATTTTACTGCTTCAACGCATATTTATTGTATAAAATCTTTAAAAGGCACATTTACAACTGAAACAAAACGGGGTCAAGTCTGGCGCCATCTTTGTTTACATTGCCAGTGACCTACTTCCTGTTTCACGGAAGAGATACAAAACCTGACAGCTAGTACACAGGAAAGCACGAAAACTCTTGTTTAATGATTGTACGTTTTGTTCATTTTATTTAATTTTATATTGCAGAAATATATTTTTGGTGTATAAGTAGTATCTTTTGATAATTTCATGAATTTATATGTGCACGTTTTCAAAGAACCTGTATTATCGCCCACGGCTTACGTTAACGGTCCCGATATTGAAATATCGATCGATCCACAACCCTAAAGTTTCATTCGATATTGATCCTCAAAATGGCTCTCGATCCCTATACTACTTGCTATAAAGCTGTCTGTGTCATCTGGTCGAAGCCAGGTCTCAGTGACCGCAATAATGTCGGACTTGTTGCTATTAATGAAGTCTGCAAGAGCAACAGACTTGTTTCTGATGGATCTGATGTTTATCAGACTCCCAGTTAAAAGGCTAGTGGTAGGGCCAGGATTTATACGGACATCCCCTGAGAGGATCAACAAGAGGGACTTCCATGGGCTAACATGTTTGTAAGAATGTGTTACCCTACGAATATGTGCTTGCATAGCCAAAAAGGCATAGTTGACCATGTTGAGACATGAGTGAATGCCAGACTCAAAATATACGGTGGAAAAGGAGGCGAAAGAAAAATGCAGACTTGAGGCAACAGGAATTGGTGTTGTGGAAGGGTTGTCAGTGGTGGTGTTGGTTGCCCGAGCAGCCAGCAAAAAGTAAAGACAGAGCCAGAAAGTGCAATGCATGTCCAAAAAGGAATACCAAAATAAAAAACCAAGAAAAAGATGGACCTACCTTTCCTATGTACTAACCTGTCTAACCTGTCACAGATGAGTAAGTTTAAGAACAGTAAACGATTACTTACTTTCAAAGATAAAAGACATTTTCTCATTTTAGTAGCTATTACTTAAGCTACACTTCTGCAACTTCACTATGTGGTAGTTCACCCAAAAGTAGGTGAAGGACTCATTTAGAAGAAATTGCCCATGTGCAATACTTTTAAAGATAAAAGTTATTTACTCATCTTAATAGCTGTTTCTCAGCTATGCAAAGAGCTACAGTTGTGCAACTTCACTATGTGGTAGATCAGCCAAAAGTAGGTGAATGACTTATTCAAAAGAAATTGCATATCTGTAATACCTTTAGAGATAAAAAAACATTTGCCCATTTTAGTAGCTGTTTCTCAGCTATCCAAAGAGCTATAGTTTTGCAACTTCACCATGTGGTAGATCACCCAAAAGTAGGTGAATGACTTGTTTTGAAGAAATTGTGTATCAGCAATACTTTTAGAGATAAAAGACATTTACTCACTTAAGTAGCTATGACTCAGCTATGCAAAGAGCTATAGGTCTGCAACTTCACCATGTGGTAGATCACCCAAATGTAAGTGACTGACTTACTTATCGCGAAAATTGTTCTATCGTGCACCATTACCAAGATGATTAGTTTTTGCATTTTATGTAGAACTTCAATATGGCTTCCAAAAAGTGGCTGGAAGCGATTTTTGGCAAAATATTGCAGATGACTCTGTATACCTTACGGGTCCAAAATTTCGTTGACATGGCTGTATCTCGCACCGTTTCCAAGATAAATGCTTTTTTTTTTGCATTTTACGCAGAAATTCAATATGGCCGTCAAAAATGGGGGGAAAATCATTTTTGGCAAAAATTTGCAGATAACTCTACACATATCCTGCGGGTCAAAAATTTCGTCAAAATTGCTCTATCTCACAAAATTTGTGAGGTGAATGCGTTTCTGCATTTTCCATCACTGTAAAATTCAGAAAATAGCTATTACTCACTTAGCTATTGAGGTACACCTGTAAAACAGGTACCATCTTGAGTTACAGAGAAAGTAGCTGAACAACATATTTTTTTGCGAAATGCTCTGAATCCACTGGTTTTGAAGTTATAAACAATTTACTCAAAGTAGCTACTAGCCCCATTACTCAATTAGCTATTAACCTAGATCTGCAAAAGCAACAAAAATATAAAGGACATAAGAAACTAAACCAAAAATAGTGGAGCAGTCCTTTAGTACCCTGGGAGTACAAAATTTGCCCGAAATCGCTCTATCTCTTACAGTTTTTGGGATACATGACATCTTTCATTTCTGCCAAAATTCAAGATAGTGGCCAAAAATTGGAAAAGTCTAAACATTTCAGAGGTCCCAGTGGAGTAGTCCTTAGTACACTGGGGTTCAAAAGTTTGCCCGAAATCTCTCTATCTCTTACGGTTTTCAAAATAAATGGCATGTTCCAATTGTGCCAAATTCAAGATGGCGGCTGAATTTCAGACAAGTCTAAATTTTTGAGAGATCCTACAGGAGTAGTCCTTAGTGCTCTAAGGATTACCTATTTTATAGCAAACCTCTACACTGAATACTTTTCAACTTAAAAAGTGACTTACTCAGCGGCAAAATGTCAAAGTAGCTATTACTCAGTTGGCATTATAGACAGAGCTCTGAGAATGTGTCATGATGCAGAACATGAAAAAGTAGATAAACAACATATTTGACAAAACAAAAAACTCTAAATTTAATACTTTTCAAGTTACAAGTGACTTATTCATTAGTGAAATAGTAACGCAGCTAGGGGTGCGACCGAGCAGTCGACACTCGCCGAGCGAGGTGAATTTCACGAATATGCTTGTGTATATATAACAACCTATAGAACCGGTTACATTTTTTAGTTAATAAAACATAAATAACATACCTTACTTTCATTAAATCGCATAATCCACCATTTGTAACATAATATTATTGATATTATGTGCTGACACTAGCTAATTCAAGTGATTCAAACCTTTTATCTTTATATTTTTTTTTGTACAGGAGCCGCCATATTGGTTGTTGTTTCCTGTTATGGTGGATACTAAATGTCGCGAAGGCTCGATGTCGAGTCGAGTTTTTATCTGCGAGCAATCGAGCCGAATTATTTGTACTCGTCACACCCCTAAACGCAGCTATTACTCAGTTAGCTGTGGAGCTATAGCTCTGAAAATTTGCCATGGCACAGAACATCAAGAAGTAGCTGAACAACATATTTGATAAAAAATAGCCAGCCTCGACAGGCAAGAACCCCAGCCCGCAGGTACAGCTAAATGGCCAACAACATTGAGATATGGAAAATTTTTTTGGAAAATCTTACTCTAACTGTAAGAGTTTTGGAGTTACAAAGGCTTTACTCAATGGTAAGAATTTCAAAATAGCTATTATTCAGCTATACAATGTGCAACAGGTCTCAAACTTTACTATATGATAACTTATCAAAACTAGATGAATAACATATTTGAAAAGATTTGTCTAACTTTAATATTTTTGAAGATATTTGACATTTACTTCTTTCATTATTTTGCTACAAATAAGAAAATAGCTATTACTCACTTATGGCATGCAACAGAACCCCAAACTATGTACCGTCTTATAGTGAAGGACAAAGTGACTGAACAACATATTTCAAGAAAAAACTCTAACTGCAAAACTTTTTTAGTTATAAGTTCTTTACTCAAAGTAGCTAAAATTGTTATTACTCGCTTATCTTTTGGCCTAAGTCCACAAAACCCAAAAAATTTTCAAAGGCGTGAAAATTCATTAGGACAATTAATTGACAAAAAATATGTAGCTGTACTAGTTTTGGAGAAATCTGTGTGACACACTATTGCACACATGCACGCAAACACAGGATGCATTTTATAATAAGGAGATAAAAAAACAGTAGCACCCAGCCAATAAGGCTTAGATGTGACTTTGAAGTGAAATTAAAAAACATTGACAAATAACAGCAGCATTAATTAATTAATTTGAACTTTTAGTTTAGCATCTATTTCTTCTTATTTAAATAAAGAAGATTTCATGCAATCCAAAATTGGAACTAAATATTCTAAAATATTTGACACAAAGCATGTCTCACATTTTTCACAGTTGTTTTCGCCTTTTCAAACTGCTTGAATATCCAAATTCGCAGACATGTACATCAGATTAATATTATGAGATCATAGAATTCTGTGGGGATATCTAACAATATTTTATTAGCAGGAAAGATTGCTTAAAGATTTTTTATGTGTGTGTTTGGGGGGGGGGGGGGTGTGAGATAACAGTGGCCCAGCCAGCAGTGTATGGTTGGCAGGTTTTGCCACAGTTCACCCACCAGTAGTTTTTGGTTGTATAATTAGCAATTTGGCATTGTTAACCCAATGCCCGCTTGCCAACCAATCTTCATTTCTGTTTAAGGTTTGCCACCGATGGTTTTTGTTCCAAGATGGCGGGGAGCAATAAGGGATTTTGTGAAAAATTTATTCATAAGTGTGTGTCTAATAATGAGACTTCAGAGAGCCCACAATTTTAAACTCACTATTTAACAATTTTAGACATACAAACAATATATTTATTATAAATTTACAATATAAAAGTTGTCATCGAGCAGATTATAATTCTATTAATGAATTATGGAACATCATTTTAGAAATCTCATCCACCATTGTTTATGGACAACTGATTACATCATTTGTCATGTGACTTATCATTGATTCCCTCAGCTAAGATCTGCCCAAAACCTGTGGATCGACTGTTCTGTTACTGGGGGGTGCGTGACAAACATGAAAAATATCCAACCCAACATGTAATGTTTATAATAGATAAAAATATTTTGGGTATGAGTTGTAGGAACAAGTTTTTGGTCACAACATGTCGTAGCCACCAGAAGATAGTACATCCATCTCAGGACGTCCCAACATATAACCTCACTGTAGATATACTGAGTATTAGACGTGGTTACCTCGGCTCTACTTACTTGCGTGTAGAGCCGTGGCACGACCCCACATAAAACTGGAGATTTGCATAAAACACAAATACCATAAAAATTATACACACAACTGTTCCCACAACTATTTTGTCACATTAACCTTAAGTGTCGGCCAACATGCAAACATATTTGACAAAAAAATAAATTACATTTCCTCATTTTCAATACTTTTTGGACCATTTCTCCAAAAATTTGAAAATGCTCTTTTGTTATAAAAGCTGTATAAAATGTCATATATATTATACATATATTGTATTTGTTGTGTCCTTGGCTTAATATCAACTGCTTTTAAATATATCAAACCATTTTGAGTCATTTTATCAAGTTTTATTCAACAGAAAATGATTTTATGCAAATGTCTAGTTTTATGTGGGGTAGTGCCACGGCTCTACACGCAAGTAAAGTAGAGCCGAGGTAACCACGTCTAACTGAGTATCAAATATACAAAACGTTTGAAGACATTTTATAGAACACTACACACACACAAAAGTTAACGTGAATTATATTTCATATGTTACCCAACATGAATATAATTTAAGGAGTGAATATAATTTAAATACAAATTATTTACCACGGCATGGGCGTTTGTGAAACCCAAAAATCTTAAATATCGCTCATGGTTACGCCAATGCAATGTTCATACAAGGTGTTATTTTGACATCAGGTAAACTGACAATATCAATTTATCTGTCATTGCCACTTACATTTTCCATTGCCTCCTTTCGTTTTCTCTGCTGGTCTTGGTTGAACATGTTACCACTTCTGTAACAAAGTGAGCGAAAAAAGGTGTTTTCATTTAACTATCGGTAGATTACAAAACTAGAAATCGAATTCGGAACCGCATTTTTCCCGGATTGCACCTCTTTCTCGCACCTCTGTATGATGCCACGAATTTCCTCGGCAGCTAGTTAGCATATAAGTAAAAATGGTTCCTCTAAATTAACCTCACTCTCTTATCAGCCATGGACATTTTATGTGTTTTGTAATGTGCAGGAGATGAATACATGCTTATGCTAAGCTCAGTGTGAAAACCACTGGTCCAGTGACAAGCAATACTTCTCATAAGCATGAAGGTTTCTGAAAAACAGTACACAAATATATTTAAAACACTTTTTGTATGAACAAGGTCTTGTGTATAGGACAGATATTTCAGTTGAAAAGTAACAAATGGGACATGTAATGAAAAATATGTGTGCATGCTCTTATAGAAAATAAAAACAAAATGACAATGGCATCATGCATTATACTAGAATATAATGACAAGACACTAAAACATTAAGGAATAAAATGTCAAAAGCTAGAAAATTGTAAAGATAAAGGCTTGTAAAATACATGAATGGGGTTGTCAGTAGTAGCACATAACTACAAGTTATATTAAAAGGTACATAAAATTAGACCAAGATGTATCCACCAGAAAAGAATAACTTACATGGTTTTGAAGATAAACGACACTTTTCAAGAAATTTAGATAATTATAAATTATTCACAGACATAAAAAGAGTAGTTCCTATATATCCAGTTGGGCCAATATTTGCTTAAAATTGTTTTATCTCTTACAGTTTTCTGGATAAATGATATTTTTTATTTCAAATTCAAGCTGGTGGTCGAAAATTTGAAAAAGTAATACTTTTTCAGAAATGGTATAGGAGTAGTGTACTTATTACCAAGTGGTATAAAATTTGACTAAAATCGCTATCTTACATTTTTTGAGATAAATGATGTTTTCCATTTCCACCAAAATTAAATATGGTGGCCAAAATTCTGAAAAGTTAAAATTTTTCGTAAGTCCTAGAGAAGTAGTCTTTAATATTCAGGGGTGTAAAATAATCCTGAAATAACTCTATCTCTTACGTTTTTTGAGATAAATGACATTTTCTATTTCTGCCAAAATTCGACATGGTGGCCAAAATATGGAAAAATCTAAATTTTTCAGAGGTGCTAGGCGAGTAGTCCTTAATACCTTATGTCTCCAAGATTTTCCAGAAATCGCTCTATCTCTTACAATTTTCAAGGTAAATGATGGTTTTCATTTCCACCAAAATTCAAGATGGTGACTGAAATTTGGAAAAGTCTAAATATTTACACAGAGTTCATATATCTATTAAAAATGTCAATGATAAGGAGATTCAACTTTCTATTGGTGAGAAAAAGCCTCAGAATGTGCAAAACTCCTTTATGACCGATGAAGACACGGCCATGGTGGCCATCTTGTTTTTCCAAATGAGGTCAAATATTTTCCTAGGCAAGCTTTTGTAATGATAAACATGTCCTGCAAATTTGAGAAACCTACCTATAATAACTTTTCCTCTAGAGTTTATGTGTAAATGTCCTTGCTGACCGTCAAAAAAACACCCACCTAGGTCGACCATCGTGAGGCAAGCATCGAGGTCAAATATCTGTAGGCTAGAGAGGATATATATATTTATTAAAATTATCAACCATAAAGACATTTAACCTTCCATAGATCAAAACAAGCCTCAGAATGTATAAAAATCCTAGATGCCTATCAAAAAAATCCTCATGTGGCAGCCATTTTGTTTTTCAAAATGTAGCCAAAAATACTCCCAGACAAGCTTTTGTAATGATGAATATCTCCTGCAAATTTGAGAACTCTGTGTATAATACCTTTGCTCTAGAGGGGGTAACGGGAAAATCTCTACACATGGATTCATGACTGACAAAGAAACATATGTGGCGGCCATCTTGTGTTTCAAAATGAGGCTAAAATTGTCGAACATATCCTGTGAACTTGAGATCTGTAGAGGTAACGAGAAAATCTCTACACACTGCAGTGGTGGTGGCCGTGTCAATAAACTCATGTGTAATCCATAGTATCCAAAATCTAACCCTTTTAGGGTCATAAAATTGACCTTGAAAGACAACAAGTAGGTAAAAAGCCACATTTCTAGGTTTGAACAGTCCTGGAAGAATAACTCCATTAATTTTTGTAGAATATCAGGCAATACTTTTCAAGATAAACTTCAAAATACAAGAAATTTAACTCTATGACGCCAGTTTGACTTTGAGGGAGGGGTCAAAGAGAAAATTTGATGTGATTTTTGGAATCCAAGGCCATCATTTCCTATTACCTGTCAATGCATTTCATAGCTCTAAATCCAAAAGTGAAAGGGATATTTGACATTTCACAAGTCTCTTCTGTCTGTATACTGTATCACAAAGGCACCTGATTAGGCTGATTTTAAGTTAACCTAAACAAGAGGATTTACTTTTGAAGTTCTAAACCCAATTTTCATACTGAACCTGTGTAAAATCTTCAATGTGAGTAGATAAACACAATATGTGCCGAAAAGGATCAATTTCAGCAATTTTTAATAATCAATAATACAATATCAGTTGCAAGCATGTGAAATACCAGATTTGCAACCACTACTTACATTTTACCTTTGACCTTTGGCAAGATCACTTTATTAAAAAGAATTTTTTTGGCACATTCACTCATTGTTTTCCCTTATCAAAAACTATTTAATGCAGTAGGGTATGATTTTGCATACGTGTATTCAATACGAGTAATCATTGAATGTATACATTCAATGGGCACAACGATTAAGCTATATATTTAATGGGAAAAAATCATTGAATGTGGACATGAGCTGTGGCTCCATGAGCTGTGTAATGTATAGAGGCTCAAATCATTGAATGTATACATTTAATGGCTCAAGGCATGAAATATCTCTATTCTATCTCACTACACACACAGCAACTCCAGAATTACCTGAGATAAGGAATGCTTACCACTCAGTCTTGGTTTTCTTGTTGCTCAGTGTAGACATGTTTTTATCTTTTTGTGGTTTTATAGAATGTGGAATTTGTGGATTGCATGTGGGATACAAATTAACTGACATAGCTTTAAAAGGTTTATTAATTTGTACTTGTGTGATATTTTTAGATCTTTGTTGCATTTGTGCTTTCTACAGAATTTGGTATAAAACTGAAGTGTTTTAATTTTTTTTGGAATATTTGTTATGGATTAAACTTTGTGAATACAAAATGTACTTCAATGCCTGGACAAGAAAAACAACACTTCATAAAATTTATTATTTCCTATTATTATTTCATATCTACTCAAATGGATAGAAGTGATACCCAATAGGGATGTGACACTCAATTTGTTAATACCAGTACATCCCAAGACACTCATTTTGTCAATATGGAGCGAAGTTCCAGCAAAGACACTCATGTGGTAAACGGTGATCTGTCCATAGTGATTCTTTAACGGGATGTGACACTCAGTTTGTCAATACCAATACATCCCAAGACACTCAGTTTGTCAATATGGAGCGAAGTTCCAGCAAAGACACTCAATTTGTTCAATCCGAGATGCAAAAAGTTCAACAGAATATGTCTGCAATACTTCCTGTGTGCACCAAATGCATGAGGCTTGGTCTGGCCTCAACTAAGCTTCCGACTCTGATTCACCACCAAAAGACTCCCAGGTCAATATTATCCTCTTTTGTAAATTCCTGTACCATTGCACTCAGCTCATTAATATTCATCAGGTAATATGAGGACACAGATTTCGTTGGATTTTAGAAACATTATTTTATAAATAAAAGGACTGCTTGTAAAGATTAAATATAAGATAAAGTATAAGAACTTATTTAATTCAATTATGCATGTAATCAGTAAATGCATGTAAATACAGTTTTTAACATACATTTTCTAGTATTATCATAAACAATAAAATTAGGTTGCATGAAAAATCTACCTCCCCATCTATATATCTCAACAAACTGTCATTGCACCACTACAAATGTACAAATTGCATGGGTCAGATTTATATGAGTACATGATGACAAACTTTTAGAACACCACTGAATGCACACATATATTACTCGGATTTGCAGTGGTGCTTTTAAAGTGTGGAACCATACAATTCTCAGAATTTATGTTGTGCTTTGAGTGTAATGCACCCATACAATTTTTTTTTTTTTTTTTTGGGGGGGGGGGGGGATTTGCAGTGGTGCTATTGGGTACGATTGCTTGGTTTGGTTTATGTTGTTGTAAAAGAAATTGTGGATTACATTCCAAATAGTTAGCTTGAACAATGTTTCAGTAATGTGTTTATTTTGGTTAATTTTGAAGATTATTATTACCTGTTTTAAAAATATGCATGTTTCATTGGTATATTTTAAATTGTTGCACAGCTTAAATATAGAGATACTGGATATTTCTTCGTCAATTCATTACTGTGTACCGCTTGCACAAAATGTTTTACATCTTTGGATATGTTAGAACATATGAAACAGAAGCAGATTTAAAAGAAAGGTGTGGAGGGCCCACCCCTCCTCTCTTTGTAAAGGATATCTTTGTACTAGACCTGTTTCTCACTTGTCCACTCCACCTTAAGTTTTCTCTGTTCTCCCTCACCAGAAGAATGTATAACTGTTTAAGATGACAACTATTAAGTTTGTGTCATCAACAAACACACACATGTCAGGCTCCTTTGTATATTTACAAAGCCAATTCTCATATTTTTACAGAGTATTACATCATTTGATGATAACTTGGTTTGTAAACCTAATTAGTATAACAGAGTCTGTTAAATAAGTGATAAATTCTTCACAAAAATGTAAACGCTTAGTTCTAATGTCAAAATCAATAATTTATTACTGCACCACCTGTGTTTTAATTGCAGTTTTAACTGATGATGACATATTAACTTCTCAAGCCCTTTGTATTTACTCACACGTGTACTATTCCCAACTGAGCAACCATTAATTTAAAATACCTGTGAGTTTTTGATTTGCATTTGTTACAAATTTGTAGCAGAAGTGGTTTAACACAAATATAAAAACAAAGTATTCTCTGTTAAAGGTTCAATTCTGATAAAGTTTTAGTAAAATCTATCAATGGACTTTTGGTAAGTATCTGAATTCATAGAAAAGAATAATAAATAAGAATAATCAGAAGATTAGATAGCAGCCTTTAATTCTCATAATTGCAGTGGTGCTACAAAAGTGTGCCATAATCCTCAAGGCCTTTGGAATAAGTTAATATTAACTTCTTTGATGGATAACAGCAATTATAATTCAAAGATTTACATTGGTGCTTTGAAGAGAATACTCGAGGCCTTGTAAGTTAGATTTTATAAACAATCCAGTAAATGCAATTAATTTAAAGTGGCATTTTGTTCAATGTAATGTAATAAAAATACTAAGAAAGTATGACACAAAGCTATTTCTTCATTCTTGCATGCTCATGACTCATCACTTTTAATCTCAGCCAAATATCCATTACCTTTTATCTAATTCAATTTTGTACACACCTTGTTGTCACATTTCACCATTGTTTAAAAAAATCTGGATATCCACAATCACAGTCCATTTAAAAAAATCAGTTTTACCAGCATTAATGTTAACCTTGCTTTTTAAGCTTCTCTTTTTGGGAGGAAATTTTCAAAAAGGTTATTTTCTGAACAATCGTGTAGATGCTTCCCCATGTCCTCCTTTCTACATTACACATCAGTCTGTGCACTGAATGGATTTAGATAATTTAATTTTAGCAATGGAATATACTCCACAGTCCCCCTTATTTTTTGGTTGAACCTTTGAATAATCAAACATATATCTTTCTTGTGGTTCACGGTACAAATTTCCTAATTGAATATTAGCAGAATCAGTTAACTTACCTAATACTGTAGAGTTTAAAATATGTATGCTATTATCTCCTGCAAGTTTAACTGATGCAAACCAGTGGCCAACCTAGTCAGAATGACTTATAATCTATATAAGTAAAATGTTGCCTAGCCTCATAGTTCAATATTCTCTTTCAATTACTTTCAATTTCAATTACAGTGTATTGGTATTGATAAGCAATCCTGTAGTTTTTTAACACAACAGCATCAGGACCTGGTATCACTAAGCATCCTTTAGATAAAGGTCACCATAAATTTTAGGATTTCCTTAAATTTGTTCCTTTTTTAATGAAATTCTGTTTCACAAAGCTGGCACAGAGTGATGACTATTTGTCTGCTGACTGAAGTTAAGTAGCAATGGGCTATGTTAGTACTTGGATAGGTGACCGTCTCAGTTCGGGACAAGCTGTGGGATGTATCTAACTTTAAATTTCTTTCTGCCACGAAACTTTCGTAAATTCTGGTGCACTACTTGTGTCTCTGATGGCTTTGCACTCGCGCTAGGGGACCAAAACACCTTTTGGCCTTGTTTTTTTTTTGCAAGTCACAATTACGATAGAAAAGTCATTGTCAATGGTGGCAAAGTCAATGGTACACCTATTCTGAACTTGGACTGGTAGTAGTTAATAGAATAACTATTTTGATTTATGTATTTCAATTAATATTATTGCTACCAATATGCAATTACTTAAACTTGTGTTTCTCATTCCTTGCAATGCCTTTGATCTGAAAGTTATGTGGCCTCTGTTGTAACCAGTCTTGCACAATTCTTAATGGATGAATTTGTGGGACTAGTTACTTACTTGTATGCACTTAAATCTGACTTTGTCATGGTTAGTGATTTCAACATTCAGTATGTCAATACCGTAAAATCAACATGGATACATTTAGAGCTGACTTGAACAATACAAGCTTTGTTATTGCTCTTGCTGATGATCCTACAAAACTGTATAAGCAATATGTATAATCTGTGTTAGATGATATAGACAGCCATGCCCCAATGATTGTCAAGGCAATTAAGAAGCCAACACCCTGCCTGGATCACTGATGAATATCAGAACACAAAGTGCCTGTGCCACCAGCATGAAAGACTGTGGCATGAGAATCTGCAGAATCCTGCATTCGCTGAATTGCATGAGTCTAGGCTGAGGCAGCTAACTCATAGATGCAATGTATTATCAATAAGCCAAGTCTAAGTACTTTTCAGGAATTGTCTGTGAAAAAGGCCCTCTAGCATGCATTGAATGGCATACATTACAGTTGCAAATATGTTTGGCCATATGTTCTTTCAGGAAAAAGTAGAATTGATGCGTAGTAGTTATTCTGATAGTCATAAAACTCAGTCTCCTGAAACAACTCAGTCTCCTGAAATAACAAGGTTTGCTTCACCTGTTTCACTGAAATCAGTGTCGATTACATCAAGAAGATGATGTCAAAATAAGAAACTAAATCATGTAGTTTTGATCCTATGCCCACTTTCCTGGTCATAGACTTTATTGTAATTCTTGCACCTTCTATCACCAAATTGGTCAACCTGTGTTTATCTCAAGGCATGGTTCTCGACTCTTTCAAGACTGCCATTGTCATGCCCATTATCAAAAAGCAGACACTTTCAAAAAATGATCCTAAAAATTTTAGACTTGTCTCAGGCCTTCCTTTCATTTCCAAACTTGTCAAAAGGGTAGTTGCTTCTCAAGTTACAACAAGCTCAAGCTTAATACGTCTAAGACTGAGTTTATGGTACTCATTGTGGTGGTTATGCAAAAGAGGTTAGAACTTTTATTCCCAACCTACATACTTGGAGAGAGGTTTGAGGCTGCCAAATTGTTGTGGAACCTGGGTGCAATATGTGACTTCTCCTTCAAAAAACAGGTTGATGCAGTTTGCAGGGCATGTTTTGTCCAAAGCCAATTAGTCCGAATAGTTTCAATAAAGCTTTGCTAACTAGCCCTGTGGCTGATGATGCGAGGTACGTAGCACACCACGTCAGTTGGGGGGCAGAATTTATTTGGATAGCATAGAACGCTGGTTACAGTGTGTCCAAGTACTAGCTCTTTGCCAGTCACGTACATCGTGTGTTCAAGGACAAGTTATATTTGGAGTGCATGAGAAACTACACTGTCTGGTCGAACTCCCGCCAAATTGCCTTTAAATGGGGCACCACGCTGTTGAATTCTTTAGTTGTGGGTTTCATGTTGCTAGTCGCACGTGAAATTCAGCAGGGAGTGTTTACTACATTACAAGAAATCTTGATTTTTGCTTCGAATTATATACATTTATTTATCTTGAAAGCTAGTTTCTTTGATTTCTCGTGTTGTGGCCAGCCTCTCATTTATTTTACATTTTCAGACTGACAAAGCACGGTGTACAAAAAATAAACCAGACAAACCCAAGGCAAGTAAAGGGCCAGCGGAGTCAGATGTTTCGCCTACTGAGGAAGTAGAAGTAGGAACTATGGACGAATCGACTGGTGCACAAGCTGCTGGGGTAATAGCTCAGAAAATAGACTTATTGTTAAATTCTGTACAGACTAAGGTGAATGAACAGTTACAACAGCAAGAGTTACATTTACGTAAACAAGAAAAAAGAGTGAGCTTAAATGAACTTGACAAGCAGTCCAAGTCGAAAACTTCCAAGCTTCCAGGTGATGTGCTACGACCTGCACAGTTACCTTCATTTGAAGATCTTAAATCTGACTCACGTATACAAGCCGAAGTAGAACGTCGCTTGCAAGACTACCAGCAAACCTCGAGAACAGAAACAGCAGGTAAGCCAGTTCAAAGTTTAAAATCAGGGAGATATAGGGCAGGGTTTGCAAAAATTTGTAAACACATAAATTGGCCACAAGATTTCTGTTCTGTTGCCTCAGGTAGCAAACAACCAACTTATGATGAGTTAACTAATGAGCAATGGATGCAAGGTTTTCTTTTCTGTGTCTTGGACGAGGAAGAGCATAAAATTAGAGAAAATATGTTGCAATACTTGACATTTTTGATGCAAGATGCAATAGAATTGTCCATGAATACAGCTAGAAAAGTACATGCTGCAGTACTCCAAAACATGGAGAGGGGTAACGTTAGTTGGGAACAACTGGACCTAGTCAAAAAAGAAGTAGAAATACTCAAAGACTGGTCCAGGGTTATAGAAGTAATGCTACCACGCAAGACAGAATCCAACCTTGCATTCATTTCAACAAAGGTAGTTGTAAGTTTGAAAGTGATCATGTTCTCAATAACACCATCTATCAACACATTTGTTCATATTGCTTTCGAGAAATGGGTAGGAAGTTTGAACATACCATGCAAAAGTGTTTAAGAATGAAAAATAGTGGTGTAAATGTCAAAAATGATCAAGTTAAACCCAAAGAACAGAAAGTTTGAAATGCATGCAACTTACATACCTATGAACAGAAAAAGAACGGTAGTTATGGTTGCTTGTGTAGTATTGATAAAGTACAGAATATTGAAATGCCAAAGTTTGCTAAAGTTATAGGTGATGCTAGTTATGAACAGAAACAATATTGACAATATCCATTTGCTAAAACTTTTATTCCTAATAATTGTATTAATAATAGTTGCCAAGTGGTGGTTAGTCTAGATGAGGTATCTAGTGTCAAGATATACGACAATCCATATTCTGTAACTGGGCCAGAATGCAACCAGTTCCAGTTTTTTCATGTCAAAATATATTGGCAGTCCTGTATATAGGCCTGCAACGTTAAATAAAGTGAATGATAATATCCAGCTGGTTGATAATGCTGGCAATGAAGGTATATCAATTGAACAGACTAGTAACCCCAGTTATATACGGGAAAAAATTGTTAGAAAGAATTTAACTGAAAATATCAAGTTGGGTTCTAGTTTATCACAACAGAGTATAAACACTCTTGAGTTAAGCTGCAGTACACAGGTTAATATACTAGACGAAGTGGGCTTGAAGACGCAAATTGATATTAGCCAAATAAATACCCAAATTAATATATCCCACTGCTTTGAAATGGTACGTATAATTGAAAATTCAATAATGTATTATACAGAGCCATATATGGCGAATTGTGTAGGAAATATATCAGACAGTATGGGTTTCTTGCAGTTTAATGAGCAAATGAACAATTGTCGTGTGAGTGGTGCTGAAACAAATGAGAAAATTCAACTAAACAGTATAAATACTAGTTGTACTCGAACGAACGCATCTTTTGATAGTTGGTCTATAGATTTAGAAAGGTCAATAGAAACCAGTATTGTTGAAATAACAAGGGAGGGGAGTAAGCAGCAATGTGTTGTAGATACAATTTCCCAGAATAATGATGGGAAGTCAAGCAGTGAGATTTACAAAGGGAGAACCTTTGGCTTTATTCCATTTAGCATACCACATATCCAAATTAAAGATCAAGCAACAACATGTATATTTCAAAATTCGGGTAAATGGTTATACGACATGCACAGCAAAGTAGCCGCGTTCTCTGTACCTAATTATAAAGGGGCAAGAATACAAGTTCCTTCGGGTCTGAATATATCAGAATGGCATTATTTACTTGAAGACTATGATCTTAAGGTTTTGGGAGAATGCCTCCAGTTTGGATTTCCACTGAATGTGGACTATGATGTTTTCCAATTTAATGTTAAAGTTGATAACCATGCCTCTGCTCTTCAGAGACCAGATGGTGTTGACAAATATTTCAAAACAGAAGTTGACAAACAAGCAATGGTGGGTCCCTTAGAGGAAGTTCCGTTTGAAAAGTTGCATGTATCTCCTCTTATGGCTTGTGACAAGCCAGATGGAGCTGTAAGAGTAATTGTAGATTTATCATGGCCCCTAGATCAAAGTGTTAATAGCTGTATTGCCTCAGATGTATATGATGGAATACCATTTACTTTAAAATATCCCACAGTAGATGATGTAGTTAACCAGATCAGGACTCTTGGTCCACAGGCACTACTTTTTAAAATTGACCTTGAAAGGGCTTTTTAAAACTTGCGAATTGACCCCTTTGATTATCCATTATTAGGTTTACAATGGCAAAGTAAACATTACATCGATATAGCACTTCCGTTCAGATTTCGTATGGGGGCTGCAGCGTGCCAGATGTGCACCGACGTTATTACTCATCACTTGCGTTTGTGGAACATGTGGGTTATAAATTACTTAGATGATTACATTGGAGTGGTGTCTCCAAAGAATGCATCTGGTGCTTTTCAAACCCTTACGAATTTCTTGCAAACAGTTGGTTTACCCATTAATGAAAAGAAAATTGAAAAACCGGGAGAGCAAGTAACTTGTGTAGGAATTGAAATTAATGCCAGAATTGGTGTTTTAAAAATTCCACAAAATAAAATGGCTGAGGTTAAACAAATGTGTTACAAATGGTCAACTCGTACCTATGCATCGAGACGTCAGTTGCAGAAGCTTACTGGCAAACTGTTATATATTCATCATTGCGTTCGTCCTGCTCGATTGTTTACAAATCGTATACTGGGTTTATTATGTAATGCTCCAATAAAAGGTGTTGTGAAACTTCCACAATCCTTCTTCAAGGACGTTATGTGGTTTCAAAAATTTCTTAAATTCTTTAATGGTTCAGTAGAAATACATCCCAGTGTACTAGCTCCACAACAAGTTTATGTTGACGCCTCCTTACAAAGAGTGGGAGGCATATATGGCAATAAAGTTTATACTTGTCCAATTCCTTATTTAATTCAAAATTTATGTTCTATAGTTCACTTTGAGGCTATCAACATTGTGTTAGCAATTAGAACCTGGCACCAATATTGGACCAATAAAAGTATTGTTATCTGGTGTGACAACAGGGGCAGTAGTCAATGCCTTTCAATCAAATCGAATTAAAGATATTTGGTTAATGGGAGCAGTCAGAACTGTTTGGTTATATACAGCGGCATTTAACATTGATCTACAAGTTAACCATATAATGGGTGTTAAAAATACATATGCTGATATACTATCAAGATGGCATACATACGAGGCATCAGAATTATCTCCAGTTAAAATATTAAAGAAATGTAACTGGGAGATTATGGATCCAAGTTCTTTGTTACCAGAATTTTCTTTTAAAAAAAAAATTGAGCTGGCTACTGGGACTTGTAGCCCCCTGTATTTACTGTGTCCAAGTGCTGCTGCATCTTGTTTGATTTTTAGGGATGTCTACTACCAATTATATGCTTCACTTGGCTGATCAATGTATTGCTGGTGGCCTGCGACCAAGAACACTGGCTTCCTATGTGGCTTCTTTCAAGTTGTTCCTCTCTATGATAGTCTACATGGGCTTGAACCAGGCAGCCAAATTACAGACAGTGGTGATTTATTTTGAATTTTTGGCTCAGAACAACATACGTGCATACTCTATGAGAAATTATTTGTCAGTCTTGAAGCATTATTTTGGCTTATTTAATTGACCCACTATTGCCTTGACAAGTAGAAAAGTCATGTTACTGATTAAATCAGTTCAAATGAACGCAAAACTTCGGTTGACAGTTAAAAGTGTCATGTCAATTAGTCTATTAGAGAAACTGTCTAAAATGTTAACAAAATTTCATAATGGGGTTAATATAGGGCCCTGTTTCTGGTTGCTTATTTTGGATTTTTTAGATTGGCTTCTCTGGTTCCAAATTCTGTTAAAAGCTTTGATAAGACTAGATATCCAGTGTTTGGGGATGTTATTTGGGGTCCCCCTGGCGTTCATTTGATATTGACTTGTGCAAAAAATATGCAAACGTCTGGTGAATATCAAGTAGTGGAATTGCCTAATTAGATAATCAAAATATTTGTCCAGTTACAGCTTTAAAAGCAATGATAGCAAAGTTTGATTATACTAAGGATACACCACTATTCTTAGTGGATAATAAAGTTGGAATTCAAACTACTGTGGCCTTCAAAGTCAGATCCTTTTTGAAGCTAGTTGTGGCTAGTTTGGGCTTGAACCTATCTCAATATACTTTTCATATGTTCCGTAGAAGTGGAGCATCTATGGCCTTTGATAATAATGTGCAATTTGAAAATATCAAACAACATGGTAACTGGCAAAGTGAGGCAATTTGGCACTATCTTAAATGTACACCTAAAGCTGCTAGCACTGTATCCACAACATTCCAACAACTTTTAGACAAACCTACATAATTTGGGTTTGGGTATTTTAGTACTTTTACTACATAAACATTATAATACTATATTTCTACCCTTGTTCTTTACTAAGAGTTACTATGCTGTCACAAGCCTTATAGTCATCTACAATGATTGCATATGGTTAATACAAGTTTCATATTTACTAGACTGATGTCTATAGGCTGTATGACTTTAAGATAACTGTAGTGAATACTGTGATACTTTCTTTAACTATCAACATAAGTACTTAGTAATATTACTAGCCTTTGTCATTTGTAACTGTACATAACTTATACAGTACATGCTGAGTACAATAAGCAGTGTCTTTACGCTTTATTACAAGCCTTCACTGTTGTAAAATGCAATATAGTAGTTGAAAGTACTTCTGGGTTACCAGACTTGTGTCGTAAAAGGTCTTACAGATAGTTGTAGTGGTAGCAGCAGAGTACTTTAGTTCTTTGATGTAATTAACAGTGCTAATATTCATTGATTGTGATTCAGGAACACCATATTATAGCAGGTTGAATTATAATGAATGTGCAGCTTGTATAGTACTAAAAAAGGGTAACAAATGTGAATAACAAATGTTAATGTGTTAACAAGCTAATTTTATTAACAGTTTTAAATAAAACTCCAAAGTGTTCCTTGAACTGGCTTATTTCATTTATTGTGTTCCCCTTCAACTGTATAGCAATTACCTTTTTGCATGGGTGTATGCATTTAAAACTGGAACTTTGGGTTGGCATTTCTGATGTCAGTGGTATTTGTATCATGAGGAATCACTACACATACTGTACATTACAAAAACATATGCTATTAGTTTATTGTCAGGTATATATTTGAATAGACTGAGAATTATGTTAACCCCCCAGCATACAAGATCCATTGATTATCAATAATTTGAATATTAACTTGGCCTGTTATATGCTGAACAGGGTCTAAGTGGTGTAGCACTTGCGAAGCATTTCTTTGTCCAATGTACCATTTTTGAAAACTGCGTAAGTTGTCTACTAGCAGAAACATGAACTTTGACCATTGGATTGCCACAGCCACAGATGTGAAGAAAGTTAAAGTTGGGTTTTTTACATTCTGTTGAACAGCAAAGGTCCCATTGGGACAGGCCTTCAGTGTTGTTACTTGTGGGATTCAAATCCACATGTGATAGTGATAGCCTATAATTAGATACAAAACCTGCTAAACCAATAGACCACTGATGACCTCTCGCAGATTTGAGTGGTAAATGAATACTGAACTTGTTAAGCACTATTCACCAAAGCCCTTTTTTTGAAGAATCACAACGTCTTAAAAATTCTTGGTACTATAATAGGTCTTGTGTGGAAAGTAGAGTGGCACCAACATGAAGGGGAGTGTAAATGAATGTCGCTTGATAAATGTGTGTTTCTTTGTAGAGCAACATACATTCTTGTAATGGGAGATATTTTACCAAGAGAAAACTTGGCTTTGATAGGAAAAAGGAGACCAGGTGAGTTGTGTTTTTACTCGTTGTGACATTTTGCAATTTTAAATATCTGCAGTATTACTTGGTTTGGGAAGATGACTAAAGATTACACAGTGACAATAATGATTTAGGTCTAGTGTTATTAGGTGCAATTTCTTCGCAATCAATTTGTATATCAAAGTAGTGAATATAAGGATTTATGTCCTAATGTCACTGTCAAACAGATGATGTATAATACCTCAGTAGCATGTTAGGTTTGCTGACCCTTGTAGATAACATCTTTAAAGAAACAAGCAGTAATTTTCAAGAATATTTTCTGAAAATATTGTGTACAATAATGAGCTAGAGAAAATAGAATAACTCCTTGTGCAAACAGTATGGTAAATGTACATAATTCTGACTACATTCTAGTTATGCAAGGCCATGGCATGTATTGTGTTTTCAACAATGTCCAGGGCCGGTTTCACAAAGGGTCTTACACTTACCCTGGACTTAGGCTAAGTCGGGGACTTAAATCTGAGCCTTTTGCCTTTGCTAAGTCCTGGACTTAAATGGATTTCACAAAGGGTGACTTAACTAAGTCCAAGCTTATCATATAACCACAGTGGTTTTCTATCTCATGTGACCCTTTATTTCTAGTCAAAATATTTTAGTGGTAACATATATCCCTTGTTTAGCTCATTTTATCTTTGAAAAAAATGTTGTTTTTCAATGGGAAGCCTTATAATCACATAGACATGTCCAAAGAATAATTTAGGGAGGTGTTCTATATATTTATTCTTTAGTTCCAAGCATTTCAAATTTTGAAGTGAGAAAAATATATGACGACCATATTTAAGTCTTTGTTTAGTAAAGTTAAGCCCACTCTTGGGTAGACTTAGCCAAAGCCTAGACTTCGCAGCTTTGAGAAACCCTCCAAGTCTAAGATCACAGACTTAGCCTCATTTTAAGACAAAAGTCTTAGCTTTAAGTCTAAGTCTGGGCTAAGTCCTTTTGTGAAATTGACCCCAGGAATAAACATCGAAATTCTTATAACATGCTAGTGTGTTAACTGCCTTTTATGCTGTATTCTGTTGCATAGAGCTTTCATAAATAATTTCTACTTTTGTTTTTGCCTACTTTATCACTTTGCTATCATGCCATGTGTATTTGATACCCCATTATCATCCACATTTCCCGTTATTGTAGTATTTCCACATAATTTATTCTAGGTAATTAAAATCCTCCATTATGAGTGGACATTTTGTGAGTATTTTATAGTACCTATCTCCAGGTGTGCCTTATTCTTGTTAATTATTTGGTTATTTTCTGTAGGGTTCTGTGTTCTGGGGATCATGTTAAGACTAGAGGTTAAGACTACAGGGCCCGTATTTACAAAGATTCTTAAACTTAAAGTCATGTTAAAACTCACTTATAAACTCATCTTTATGAGATTATGCTTAAACTCAAACTTCTCAGATTATAGAAAATTCTTAAACTCACCTTTAAACTCAAACATAAACTCATTTTCTGAGTTTATGCTTAAATTCCCATTTGTTGGCATTTTTGAAAATTCTCAGGCTAAGATTATGCTTAAACTTATCTAAATATTTGAGTTTGCATCAGTGTAGATTCAAGAAATGAGTTTCTGATCAATTAATGACAGTAAAGATGAGCCATAATATCTGCGGTAGTCTTTGGGAGAAATTTCCCCCGGTGTTCTGATTATGGGTCATATCAACAAAGATGTTACTTATGATGAGTCAGGATTCACCCATTTGCTTTAAAATATTAGGAAGAACAATGCAGAAATTAATTTCCTTTGCCCTTCACAATAAATCACGTTGTGGTGATTATTCATAGAGAACACCCATATGTTACTCGGGCTAAATTCATATATAAACATAAGCCCAAGTTTATAGTTTCTTTAACTGAAAAAAAAAACAACCATGGTAAGAACATGTTTGAACTTGTAAGATAACATGTGCACAGTTTTCAGTTTTGCAAAAAAAAAAATCAAATGAAAATCTTTGTGCATACATAAACAAAAGACCAGAAAATAAATTAATGTAGTCTTTCTAAAATCTATGTTCAAAAACTATCATGGTCTTGGGATTTTTTTTCAGTATCACTCATATGATTATGCAGGATTAATAAATTCTACCGGTAAAAATGGAAAAACTTGAGCTACTGTGTCAGATTTTAAGTAAAATTCACAAAAAATATTTGAGCTGGCACTGCAGTATAACATGAAAATCTTTCACTGTAATTAGTGTAAAGCCTCAAAAATAACCAATAGCTATAAACTCAAGATTGAGCACGAGTTTATGTTTGAGTTTATGTGTCAGTTTAGGAATTGCTGTGGTATTAATCCAATGAAATGCTTGCTTACATAATAACTGAGTTTAAGTTTATTCTCACATGAAATTACTTTTGAAAATAATAATTTCATCATGATCTCAAGTGAGACAAAAACTGAGATTATGTGTCTGAGTTTAGGCATGAGTTTCAGAATCTTTGTAAATAGACGCCCAGGTTTTTTCATATATAAGTATGTCCCTTAGGTCCTGCTGGTTATGTTGCGTCTGCCATTCTATTGTTAATTTAGTCCATTGAACTCCCACTTGAGGGAAAACAATCACACCTATGAAGCAGTAAAATATATTATTACCATTTCATAATGTTAAAAAGTATCAGAATTTTAAAGGGAGGCGCTAACAGGTCCTGAACCAGTATTACCTTTAAAATATTTTCCTGATATTTAAATATGAACTACATAGAACAATGTGAGCTGAATTGAGAACCTATTTCTGCTACCATACCTTGGATAGATAAGATGCTGCAGGTCTACCAAGATTGTAATCTGGTACTGTTTTAATGTACACACAGTTTGAAAACACTGGTAAAAATGGTATCTGTACTTGGAACTGCAGAATTGTACACAAATGTAGGTGCTAAACAGATTAAAATTTAAACTGTTGTGCTTTGCCCTTTCTTTAGCAGAAACAATGAAGCTCCAGAGAATGAACAAGATCAAGAAGTTAACCTATCTACAGCAAGATTTGGGCAATAAAAGGATACATCAGTATGTTCCTAAGTAATGTTGGTTAAGTTGTGTCTGTTTCAACCTCCGAAGCAGTTGGAGATAAGAACAGTGTCTTCTTGGCAAATGCAATTAGACTAACTTTGGAAATACTGCTTTCTATTATCTTTATATATAAAGAGACGTATTCTATCACAGTGGCCAAGTCAGACATCTATAGATTCGTGGTTGTGGCATTATTCCATTATGCTGCCATAACACTGTTCTATATTTCTGCTACTCTTTTACCTGTTGGAAATATAGATGGGAGTTTTATAGGATTATATATAGCCTTTACTACATGTTTAGATATTGTGAGGAAACAGGTTTCTAAAGTATCCATCATTTTTTCAATTGTAGCTATAATTGGATTAATTCTATTAACACAGCCATGGAATTTTAGTAATAGTCTTCCCTTTTCTCCATGTGAATATATAGACAACAATTATTCCATGATGGCCATCGCAAATGACTCCCATCGTGAAAACATCTCCATTATAACAAGGCCTACTAAAAGCCCTCTTAATCCATTGCTACTTGGGTATACAAGTGTAGTACTTTGCAGTCTCTGCATTTGTTTAGCTGACAATATAGTCCGATCACTGTATACAAACTATTCCATATTTTGTGTATTTTTATGGACTGGTCTGTTCCAAGCTGTGTTTACTGGTATAATTTTTACAGGACTGGCAATTGTTTTGCCTAGTAGTCTGTCCCTGCCAAGTGGTCCTGCTTGCCTGAGTTTTAGCATTGTTTTCATATTTTTAAGCCCACATTCTGACAAACATAGCATTTCTATATTTACCAGTGTCCAAAGCAGCTATAATTGGTGCCTTGGGAACAACTGGATTGTATGTCATCCAGAGGACATTGCTCAGTATGTTTAACCCAGGCAATGCTAATGCCATGGACGTGTTGGGGATAGTGTGCATACTGTCAGCATCTGTAGCATCCCCATTAATCTTACATTACTTTAAAAACTCCCACACAAAATGAAATAAAGCAAATTGATTTTATTAAATATTATTAATAAATGTAATATGTAGAAATAATCAATACAATTTTTGTGTTTCTTCTGGTATTTACAAAATGCCACATTTTTAAATTGTCAAAAATTATATATTAATGACCTTAAAATTTGAAGTGTCTATGCACTGATTATTGTGGTTATGAAATGTATATGTGATGAAACTCCACCATTAAGCAGTTTTGATATGTTGTGTGCAAGCTTGTTACTAGATAGTTGAACCATTCTAAAACAAAAGATTGCATCATTAAGCAAATATTTTGATATAATTTATGCCTCCTAACAAGATTTTAAAATCTATGGTTGAATTAACACATTACAACTACACAAAGGATGCATCTGTGACCAGATGCAAAAATGTCTGTATCACAAAACAGCTTAAAATATAACGAATCCTTACTACTCAAATGGCTAGAAATTGGTCTATCTGTAAAAGTTTTCAAGATAAATAAAATATTTCGATTGCCTCCAAAATTCAAGATGGTGACCAAAATACAGAAAATTTTTAATACTTCAGAGGTATGACAAAAGTAATCCTTACTACCCAGAGGGTGCAAACTTTCCCCAAATTCTCTATTATGTTAAATTAAAAATTATGTTATATCAAACGTTTATGCGATAACATTTTTAATTTCTGCCAAAATTCAAAATGACATCTGAAATTTAAAAATTTAATGTTTTTCAGAGGTGCATGGGAGGTAGTTTGTACTATTCAAGCGTAAGGGGTGCATTCAGAGGACACTACAGCTCACACAAATATATTGATGTCTGCTGGGTAAAGACTATGGAATGCCTAAATGTAAATAATTCTTGGTCTTTATGACTCTTAGTGAACTTGGGTTAGTTTGATAATTTTATATTCTGAACACTTCTGCAGTGTTTGTGCATTTTTGTTTGAAAATCAACTCATTAGGTCCTCCCCAAAACATTAGAGGATTATTGAGTTCACATGTATTGCTTTTGGTGGAAGATTTTTACACTTGAACAATTTCTTGTTTCTGAAGGTCATAATACTGTCAGTCCTTTTGATTTTAGGACAAATTAGCTGATTTGAGCCTATCTGTAAGATTTGGCAGCCATCTAAATTATTTTCGGGATTATTTTCAAATAAGGTAGAAGCTTCCCCAATGAATTATGTTCCAGTTGTCCCTGTCTCAGATTTTGGGGCTGAAATTAGTACCATATCAGGTTCGTCATTGTCATCCTAATTTGACAGCCAGAAGTTGACTGTGGTGTAAGAGTTCTCTAAAATTGTTTCTTCAAAGAGGCGAGGAGATAGCATCGATTGAAGTAACATCCAGTCAGCTAATAAGCATTATCTGTAAAGTCATTATCAAGAGTAAACGATCCTACTAAGGCTGAGGTATTGACCATATGGGCTTTTTCCAGTATGATCTTTGGGTGTGCACTGGTGTGGTGAAGGTAGAAATAGGTGTCTGTGGTCTTATTGTATAGGGCTGTAAGTAGTTCCCTATTGTGGTTAAATTTAACGGTTGTGTCTAAAACATTAATGGAAGACATACTTAACTTGTGTGTGAATTTGGTAGTATGGTGAAGTGTATTCAGGTATTCAATGAACTTCTTGAGTGATTCTTTAGGTCCAAGTGGTTTCATGAGTCCAGCCCATAAATATATCTAAGGAATTGGTCTTAGCTCTTTGATTTTGTGTTGAAGTCCTGAGTGTTCCTTAGGTAGGACTTTGGGGAATATATGATTTGATATGTTCATCTACTAGTTAACATTTCCTACTGGTAGGGTGATTGTTGGAGCTACTTATTGGTTTCCCCGTGATTGCTTTCTTGTGGATTTTTAGTGAGAGATAATATTATGATATGACCTGTGCTAAGGTCTTTCAGGTATTTTTTTACTAATGACGTCATTAATTCTTATCTGATTCAGGGTTTTATCAACTTTCAAAAGTTTGACTTGGGGTGTTGGATCATGGTTTAATGTTGCATAGAAATTAGAGTCTCTAAGTTGGCAATAACAGCTTCTCTTAGGTAGTCAGTAGTGTTCATAATCACTACTGCTGATATTTTATTTGCCTTTTTCAATATCTGGGTTCTCGGTAATCTGAGGCCCTGATTTTAGTTGGAAGTGAGGTTTGCTTTCCTTACAGTTTTGAAGCTAGATTTAAGAAGGCCATGTTTAAAAACTATATGGAAGAACTCAAATGATTAGTGGATATTAAGATGGGTGGATAGTAAGTAAAACATGTATAACAAATAAATTTACCAAAATTGACTATTAATGGTCTCGGTGGGGCATTTTGGGGGCCAATGCATGACCTTGAGAGTCTAAGTTTAAGGGCCTTATGTTTTAAAACAAAAAATGACATATAAATATATATTATTAAAATATTACTCATAATAAGATTCAAGCTTCCATATATAACAATTATTCACAGATTGTGTAAAATGCTTGAGGACAATCAAATAAATTCCTAGAGAACATTACTACTCTAAATTTTACACCAATTCTGAACAAATGTGAAAAAATTCTATATCAATGGAAGAGGAGAAGATTGACTCCACTCGGAAAAATCACGGTGGTGAAAACTTTTATTCTTTTAAGTTTTAACCATATTTTAGCTCTTTTCCTATAACAAATAACATGTTGGTCAAAAATTGAATAACCTCTTGTACTCATTTGTGTGGGATAACAAGCCAGATAAGGTAAATAGAAATTTGATTACAAACTCTTACATAAATGGTTGATATTGATATTTTTATAAAATGCCAGAAAGTAGCATGGATAAAGCGACTAGTTCAGACTCCAAATGCTCCTTGGGTAAAACTCTTTTCAAGTTTGATTTCTATTGATAAGCTTTATTTAGTGGGTCCATTATGGGCCAAAATTACTGCTAGTAACATAACAAATCATTTTTGGAAGGAAGTTTTAATGTCATGGAGCTTTTTGCTTTATGAAAGAAACACAGCTAATATTGAATCCCTTATATGTTCAGTTTGGTATAATCCTCAAATTTCAACCGAACCTCTTTTTTATCCACATTGGTATAAGGCAGGAATTGCAACTTCCTTAGATCTGCTCAACAATGATGGCAGCATGAAAACTCTAGAACTTAAAAATCAGTTCAATATTAAATCCATTTTTTAGAGTACTTACTATTACAAAGATGTCTCAAAAGATACTTTACCAACTGTGATGTCAATATACTCAACCTTCCAAGACCTTTCCTGCCTCCAAATCTGAAAATTCTAATGAGTCAGAAGAAGGGCTGTTGGCAATTGTATCAACAATTGAATAAACAGGTTGAAAATTGTGTCCTTAGAAAAAAATGGTGTAGTATACTAATTATAGATATTAATGAAAAAGATTGGGAACAAATTTACAAAATTTGCTTCAAAACAATGCAAATAAACGACCTAGTTTGGTTCCAATACAGAATTATCCACAGAATTGTAGGAACTCATTCTTATATGAGAAAATTAAAGATCAGTGCCACCTCTTCAAGTAGATTTTGTAATGTATCCAAAGAGACATTGATTCATTTATTCACATCCTGCCCTGCCGTCCTGGAATTTTGGAACAATTTAAAGAAATGGCTCCAGCAACAATTCAATTTACACACAATTATATTTGGTGTCCTGGAAAAGGATATTGACTTTTTCTCAAGAAACTGTGTTATTCTTATTACAAAAAAAATTATTTTTGATAGAGCAAGAAATGCCAAAATATTAAAGGTCACATATCACACTTTTTAAAAAATCTGAGATATACTTCCCATGATGTTGTTCTATGTACTTTAATGCAGTCTATATACTTTATTTAGATGTCACAAATGTTTACACATGATATTCAAGCAATTTAATAAAGACGGCAAATCCCAAGCCACAAAATCCACCATTTGTTTACAAACTCTGTGTGACGTCACACGGGAATAGAAACAGCAGTCATCTTTATTTATAATGGCTTTTGACAGTGCCAGTGATTGAGGGGAATATAGTAATGTATAGTAAAAACCCACAACTATATAACTGGTGAACTAAGTACATGTATTTTTACAGCACAGATCAACAAAGATACATGTACAGAAATATATGAAGAAGAAAATTTAGAGCAATCACAATTTCCCTCTGAAAACGGTATATATAGCTCCTGGTTTGTTTATTTGGTGTCTGTTTACTTAGGTACAGAGCCTGTTTGTGTTTCAGCTTCAAAACCCAAAACATAAGTCATTTAAATAAAACACATATCAATATGCTAGACATAGTAAAGGTTAAATATCTCTCATTACAGATTAGCTAAACTTGCTAAAGTTTTTACCCCTGTTAAAAGAGCTTAACAGATCCATAGTCCAGAAAATATAAGCAATTTACTGTTTTATGTAACTTTAAAATGTGCTGTCAGGCACATATCCTTCATAAATTAATCCTGGCCTGTTACAGCATTGAAAACTTTCTTATATTCCTAAAATTTATTTTTTTTGAACATTTTTTTTCCTTGGAAAATTTAGAATAATGCTTTTCCATTTAATATACTAACTGCATTTAATTAAACTGTGAATCAACAGTATCTCATTCCAGAGAAAGTAGCTTCTAATTTTCACATCTTTTTATATTCAGTTGTTTTTTTCTGGGACAACAAGATCTTATGTGTACTGTGTGTATTCATTTACTGGTGTGTATCACTGCTTCATCTTCAGTTACAGAAGGTACATTCATACAACATGTTCAGTCTTGTCAACCACTGCTTTCTCAAGCCTACGTTAGATGGAAAGATGGGGTAGGGGAGGGGGGAAAGAATTTAGAATTTATGTTCTTATTGCACTTAAAAGTAGCCTAGCTTTAGCCTCAAATTTGTATACATTTTCTGAAAAAAATTGGTTTTCAATGTAAGTAGATATCTGCTCATCAAGAACTCTGTGTCTTGGTGGTCAAAATGACCATCTTTAAGAGTACATTATGTACAGTGACACTCAATTATATAAACTGAATTATTTCCTAATGATAAAGGAACTTGAGTCTTTGGCAAAGCTACTTATAAAGCTGCACAGAGAAGCTTTTTAAGAACAAAATAAGAGAAATACCAGTGTTTTGTAAATGTAACTGCACACCAGTCTATGGTGTTAGTCCCGCATGACGTCACATCTGTTTCTCGTCATAAGAGCAGAAAATGGAGACGATAGAAAATCAAGATAAAAACATGCTTTTAAAAACACTTTATATGGAGGTTATACTCTGAATTTCCCCCAATAAATATACCAAACGATTTAATTTTTAACTGGTACATAATATAAAATATTTTTTGTTTCATCAAAAAAGTGTGATATGTGACCTTTAAGCACTATGAGATTCAGAGCCTACTTCAAATGTATCTTCACTGACTAGGAATTTATCTCCAAAATAAATTGTTGTACAGAAAAATTTCAGGCAAATTGGTCTTTGTTTAAAAACCTATAAGTAATCAACTAGCCTTGTGCTTCTGTACTGTTTTAGTATTTGTCTTCTTTAATATTAAATGATTTACCCATGTCAGTCATGTGTTTGCTTGTGTACTTATTTCTTTAAGTTTCTTTATGTTATTAGGGTGTAAACATTTTCACCTTTCTTTCAAAGTTATGTACTTAAACTGATTTTTATGTATGCTGCTTGTATATATGTTTTTGTTTTTTCAAAAATAAAAATTAAAACAAAAAAAAAAATTCCTGTGGTGGTTCATTTTTTTAAAAAAAATGAGACCAAACTATTCCCATGGCAAGCTTTTATAGCCATGAACATATCCTACAAATCTGAAAAGTCCAGGCATAAAGCTTTCTATGACAAAAAAGCAATGGTAAAATCTCTACACACTGCACCAGCTGTGTTGGCAACATAAGACAGTGTAATCCATAGTATCCACAGGATGGCTACAGTGGATACCATATATCTTTGAAATCTATGGGCCACTTATGGTTGTTTTAGTAGACTAATAGTTTGATTTTTATAATGCTTAATCTCCTTCACAAGACAAACACAAGGTACATCAACAAAAGACAAAAAATCCAGATATGATATCCTGTGTGTTAAGGTTTCTGGAATAATCCAAACTTATAACTGAATAGAGGCCACAGTTGACAACTTGCGAAAGCCAACAGAAAGGCAGCCCTAAATAACAGAGGATCCGAAAGTGACTCACAGGCCTGGGAAATTAGAAAGAGATTATAGGTGTCAAAGGTGCCTCAGATACAGTTTAAACTTTGAGTTGATCGAAGAGCAATGAAGGAGAAATGTGTGGTGGAGGAGTGGTGGTACAAGCTTTCAGGTGGAAGCCTATGAAATTTTGGCCATGGATCTGATATATGAAAGGTAATTATAATCACGTTTTATAAGAGTTAATTCATATTTTAAATGTTCAAGAAGACACAGGATATTATAAAGTGAAAAATTAGGTGGCAAGGCCAGAAAACTTAGGGAAGTCTAATCTAATCTAATCTAATCTAATGTGGACTTTTATAGCGCTTAATCTCCATCACTGATGGACTCTAAGGCACATCTAAACATAAAGCAAGGCAGTTATCGTTAATCAAGGGACATAGCCAGGTCGTACCAAGGAGACACAGATGTGACGGGAGAGGCTATGGTGAGAGGAAATCTTCTGACGTTGAGCCTTGGAACCAAAGACAATAAACTCAGTTTTTTCAGGGTTGAGCTTCAATTTACTGAGAGACATCCATTCTTGAACATCACGAAGGCAGGCATTTAGCTTGGCGAGAGCCGAAGAAGCATTCTTGTGGGAGAGATGGATGTATAACTGAGTGGAATTTAATATGCGGGTGGAGGCGAATAATTTTACTGAGTGGTGTTGTATAGAGTGAAAACAGTAACGGACCCAGAACAGAACCTTGTGGGACTCCATAGATGAGATTGCTTAATTCAGATAGTGTGGAGCCTATCTTAATGGCCTGGCAACAATTTCTTAAGTAGGAAGCAAACCACCTTAGAGCTGTTCCACCAAGACCAAACCAGGATTTAAGGTAACCAAGGAGAATATTATGGTCTATAGCTGATAAGTCAAGAAGTACTAGAGCTGTGGGTTCACCGCGTGCCAGAGAGAGATGAACCTCGTTTTTTATAGACAATAAAGCAGTTTCCGTGGAATGTCCTGGCTTATATGCTGACTGATGAGGATTGTCCAGTTTGTTGTTATTAATGTGTGACGTTAGCTGCCTGGCAACGACTCGCTCAACCAACTTTGACAAGAAACAAAGACCAAACACTGGGCGATAATTCTTAAGGTCCTCTCTAGGAAGGGAAGCCTTTTTTATGAGGGGGGTGACAACCGCCTTTTTGAAAGAATTTGGGAAGGATCCTTCAATGAGAGAATAATTTACCAACTTGGTAATGGAAGAGAGGAGGATATCAAGACAATCCTTAAGAAGGAATGTTGGTATAGGGTCTAGTGAGCAAGATTTAGTGGGGGATTCACTAATACACTTATAGACGTCGTCTTCAGTGACAGGCATAAAGGCATTGAAAGCAGGAGGCACATAATCCGGTGCATCATTGAAAGAGCCAGAAGTAGCAAAGGTGTCCCTGATTTTGCTTATTTTATTGGAGAAAAAAGAAGCAAACATGTCCGCGAGGCTTTTGTCTGAGCTATGAGCAGGCAAGACAGTCTTGGAGGTGCGATGCAACACCTTCCTCAATGACTGCCATAGCTTCTTGGGGTCACGACTATTAGCAGTTATGAGATTTGTATAGTATGAACCCTTGTCTTTATTGGCCAGTCGATTACACCAGGCAATTTGCCTGCGGAGTCTTGACCTATTCAACTCTGACTTATGTTTTCTCCACCTTCGTTCAAATTGGCATCTAAGAGATCTAGCCATGCGATACAAATCAGACAACCACTCATCAGACTGCTGTTTAGCCTTGCGTGAAATGATAGGAGCATGCTTGTCAAGTACCTGTGTAACACCCGTTATGTACTGATCATAAAGTTCTGCAGCAGTACCTTCAGGGGACCGTACAAACGGTATATTATTAAGGTAATTTCTGAACTGGTCGATATCAATCCTGTGGTACCGTCGATAAGAGACCCATTTGTCGATGCTGGTTGATGGGTGGGAGAAATCCAGTTGGCATCTTATGGCAGCATGGTCAGAAATGAAATCCCCAACACTAACATTGCGGACAAAATCTGAGTCACAAGGAGATATCAAAACATCCAGAGTGTGACCCAGTAAATGAGTTGGGCCACTGACACTTTGAACCAAACCACAACACTGAAGGATGTCGTTAAACCTGGACCTATCGCCACACTCAATATCCAGATGGACATTTATATCGCCACAAATGATGAAACTGGAACCAGTCGAAGACAGAAAGCCAGAAAGAGCCAGAAAATCTTCCAGAAACTGAGTAGTACAAGAACCAGGAGGACGATACACACAAGCCGTAACAAAGCTATTATAATCAGACTTAAACGAAAGTATGATAATTTCAAATGACCTGAAAACTGGTGAAGAGACAATACTGGGAGAAAAGGTTTTTCTACACAGAAAACCAACACCACCTCCCCGACCAGTGCACCTTGGTTTTTGGATGAAATTGTAATCTGCCGGTGTAAGAGAACTCAGGAGGCCATCAGTATCATTTGGTCTAATATGCGTCTCAGCTAGACCCAGGATGTCTAGGTCACCGTGTTTTATCAGGTCCTGCAGGAGAGGGCCTTTATTGCGAACGGATCTACAATTGACAAATCCAAAACTGGTGGGGCCAGGGTTTGAAGCAACATCGCCACACAACAAAAGGAGTAGTAGTAGGTTTTTAAATTTCAGTTGTGGAGGAACCTGTTTTGTATCGCTAGTGTAACAATATTTACGGATCAAGACAGAAAGCCGAAAAATGGAAGGGATACTCTGGTCAATCTTTTCACAGTTCTGACTCCTGTCAGCATTCAGCCAGTTACACAAAAAACCAACACACAGAAAACATATCACTAGAATGACTTTCACAAATAACATGGCCGAGAACACATTACCCAGTCCAAAAACATAAAGGAAACCAGAACTGTGTGAAAATCAACTGTCACGAGAAAACAAATGCAAAAAGATTGCAAGAGTTAGCAAACCATAAAAGCAGAGGAACCCATAATTACAGTCATTCACAAGCCAGAGTTAAAACCACCACAGCAATGACCTTAGACAATAAAAATGATAATGGGACATAAAAAACCATAAAATAATCACTGGGACATGTCAGGTGATAAGGGGGAATGTGAATTACAACAACAAATGGGTTGAAAATAATACCACGATAACGGGGAATGTGGGCGATAAAAGGGTATACTGATATTTAAGGAAACTAAGGCAATATTAAGGAGATTAAGACACAAATTGTTGAAATGGAGTATATATGTTATAAAAAACGCCAATGGTGATCCTTATTAAGCAATATGTAGCATAATTCATGCAATTTGAAATCGGAACGTCAGAAAACCCAATACCCGCCACGGCCTCACGCCACAGTCTAATAAGTCTAATAATTAGAACTGTGAAAGGTCCTGGTAGAGGTTCTACAGACTATGCCAATCCTTCTAGTAGCTGATGATATGAGCTGTAAAGATGCATGAGTGGCATTAAAATTATATTGTAAAGTCAAGGTTAAAGTAGGCTGGGGATTATATTGAATCTAAAATATTCGGTATAAAATTCTTGCCTGACTTTAAGGATTGGTTTTTCTGAATACAATCTGGAAGGTGCATGGATACAAGAAGCCATGTGTTTCTTAAATAGGAACTAAGGAACTCATCTGTGAACTACTTTTCTGCCCAGTTGTCTCATTTAAATTGGACTTCTTTATGGGCCCATAATCGAGCGCAGATGTTAAGTGCTATAAAATATTCAGCATTTCTGGGTTGAAAATGTTGATATAGCTGTCAGATATTACAGAGATGTTGAGGAGAAAGGTTTATGTTCCCAGATTCCCACCATGTTAGTTTTATTTTATTTATTTGAGTTTTACGTCACTTTCAACACTGTACAGGTCACATCGTGACAGATTGTTTTATGGGTAGATGAAACCAGTACATTCAGTTAGTCAAGGTTCTGTATTGTAAACTGCCCACCATTGGTAAGCAAGTACCAATTTTTCCACATAAAGTCTGGAGTTTGAACTGCTGACCTCAGAGGTGGCAGGCAAGTGTGATACCACTCCACCACCATGGCCCCTCCCAGCCATGTTGGTGAGAGAGTCGTCAATACACAAAGTTTCATTGCCCATAAGTGAATCTTTGTCAATATATGTGACACCATTATATATAGTAAAATATTTAAGAACCATGCCAAGTCATTTTTTTTAAACTGTCATTAAGATATAAACATTTCTTACGAAAATTCCTCCTGAAGGATTGACAAAGCTGTGAGCAGGCTGTACATACAGTAAAATCCCCATAGGGATTGAATAGTTAACTACTGACATAGGTTTTGCCATATATGACCACACATTCCTCATGAATTTTTAACTCTTTAATACTAATAGTGTTTTGTCAATATCGACTCCATAGCCAACACACATCAAATGTTTTGAGATTACGAAAGTACGAAAGAGTATTAGCACTACCAGTGGGCTTGTTTTTGATCAAAAATATCTGTGCTCACGATTTACAAAATCATAATTTCCTACCAACACAGATGAGAACTTTGCCAACACACATTTTCGCCAACACAGATGAAAAATTAGCCACCGCAGATGAAAAATTCACCAGCGCAGATGATATTTTAGCCAACACAGATGAAAACTTGGCCAACACATATGACTATATAGCCAACACAGATAACATTTTAGCCAATACAGATGAAAATATAGCCAACACAGATGGTATTTTCACCAACGCAGATGAAAATATAGCCAACACTGATGATATTTTTGCCAACACTTGCAGATGAAAAATTCGCCACCACAGACAAGATGATACTTTAGCCAACACAGATAAACATGTAGCCAACACAGATGATAATGTAGCCAACACAAATGAAAACTGCTTCATTCTACAAAGTAACTTGTGCACATTTTCATTAGTGGTGTACATGCAACATCTTTGTCAGTCCTGGAATTCTTTATTTCGGCAGTGTGAAAGAGGTCTAAGTGGTTTGAATGCCAGGAATTCCCTGAGGAATACCCATTACTAAGAGCTACTTGGGTCCAGCCTAGAATAATAGGCTACTGCCTAGTGAAGCAGAACTCTGACCTTGAATTATGAGCATTTTGAATTTTGTTTTGCAAGGGGCAGGGCATGTTACCCTTTCCCACCCTCCCAAGCCCAGTTTTATGTGTGTTTTATTTTTAATGGTAACTAGAATATGGTAAGTCTGTGTGTATGTTAATCATAGGGAATTTTTATATCTTATATATATTACCCAACAAATTAACTGTGTTGAGGCGCCATTGGCGTATACAGATCACATTAAATTGGTGTATAGGTTCATTGAATTCATTGAACTGGACCTTAACTTTTGTTATGGTCACCTTAACTTGTAAATATATTTCTTAAACTTCTCCTTGGTATGACCTGGCTATGTCACTGGATTAATATTAATTACCTTATTTTATGTTCAGTTGTGCCTCAGAGTCTGTCAATTGATGGACATTAAGCACTATTAAAGTCCACATTAGATTAGATTAGATTGCTAATTGTATTGATCTATCTAAGTGCAGATTATTCTATGTACAGTAGACATTCTATTTATAGTAACTTGCAGCATTTTTGTCTGTGTTGGCGAAAATATAATGTGTGTTGGCTATATATTCATCTGCGTTGGCTAAAATGTTGTATGTGTCGGCGATTTTGTATGTACAAGTATTGGTGAAAAAATCATCTGCATTGGTGTTATTTTCATCTGTGGTGGCAAAAATATCAACTGTGTTGGTGAAAATATCATCTGTGTTGGCGAAAATATCATGTGTGGTGGCGGAAATATCATGAGTGGTGGCGGAAATATCATTTATATTGTAAGTCGCCAACGCAGATACTTCCAACAAAACAAGCCCACTGGTGGCGCTAATACTCTTTCGTAGTATATCAAACATAAATCAGTTTGCATATGAAGCTTTTCCCTCTGCTTAAACGCCATTGCTCAAAATACAGAATGACATTTCCACCTCATTGAACAAGGGGACTACTGTTGGACTTGTCCTTCTGGACTGATCTGCTGCATTTGATACAATAGATCATTTTAGCCACTTTGACCCCCTTCAACACTGGTATGTCATCGATGTTGTTGTGCTGAAGTGGTACAGTCATACCTCGACTCAAGGAAACGGTGGATTAAAATAGATACACATCTTTCACATGCCTTTCAACAACCTTATGGGATTCTTCAAGGCTTCAAGGGCCCACTCCTTAAATTATATCTAACTTCAATCTCATCCATCATTTATATGCAGATGATACATAAAGTTACCTGTAACTTGACTCAATCTTTAAGTTAGAAATTCCCTGATGTCCTTATTCCCTCTAAATCTTGTTGGTAATTTCATGGAACCAAATGAATCGGTTATAAACCTTGGTGCCACCTTATGCCCTTGTTCCACCAAAGGATTAAGCCCCGATCCTGTCGGCGACCCTTAATCGTGGGTAGTCTTGGAAAAAATGGAAAAAAAATTGACCAATGGGGTGGAAGACAGAATCGGTATGAAGGTCTGGGATTAACTACAGATCGGCCTCAGGACGCCCCAGGAGGCCCCAGACAGTCCCTAACTGGTCTGGGACTAAGAACCGACTAAGCCATTTTTCTGGTCGGTTTGAACCACGATCCTGTCGTAGACAAACCGACTGGGTCCCAGGACGCCTCAGGCCTCCTGGGACTAAGAGCCGACTAACCCAAGATTAAGTCCCGACCCCACAAGGTGTCCTGAGGCGTCCCCAGGCGTCCCCAGACCGAGATAGCCGATTTTTGTTTTGCAATGGGACTAAGGGTCGCAGGAGGCCTGGGACTAAGAATAGAGGGTCTGGGACTAAGGGTCGGCGACTAAGGGTCGCAGGCGGCCTGGGACAACATAGGACTGTGTAAATTTGATCTGAGGAGGCCTGAGGACGCCTGGGACTGGACATTTTGTTTATGGCGGGAAAAAATAATCGGTTGGGGTCGTGTGAAATATCAAACATGTTTGATTTCTCACACGGCCTCAACCGACCACAACCGACCCTTACAGAAGGTCTGGGACTAAGCAAATATTTCAAACCGACCCTCAAAAACCCTTAATCGGGAGCCTTAGTCGTGTGGTGGAACACCCACATTAGGTGCTGATAACTCAATGGAAAGACACATGGCTAATTCATGTCAAGCATTCTACTACCATCTCCAGGAACTACGATCTTACTGGACTTGGATAACAGTTGAAAATCTACCTATTTAGATTAGCCTATCCATTTTTGGTCATCAGTGCCTTAGAGAATGTTTACATCAATTTTGGCGCTTTATAACTACTACTACTACCACCACCACTACTACTATCACCACCACCACCACTACTACTACAACAACAACTACTACTACTACTACAACATAGGGTATAAGACTCTTTTGTGTATGTATAAAGTTAGGCCTCATACTTTAACAAACCGTGTATCACATCCTTTGTTGATAACTTGGTTTGAATACCTAATCAGTGTAACAATGTATGTTAAAAAAGAGGTATATATTTCGCAAACAACAGTTAGTTCAAATATCAAAATCAGTAATTTATTACTGCATCACATGTGTGTAAATTATAATTTTAACTGATGATGACAAATTAACGTCAAACTCTTTATGTTACTCACACATGTAATATTCATAATTCATCAATCATTAAATGATATTATCTGTGAATTTTTGATTTACATTTGTTACAATATCAACAGTTCAAATTGAAAAACAATTTCTACTCTGATAAAGTTTCAAGACTGATAAAATTATAAGCAAACTTAATCAATGAACTTTAAGTAAGTATTTGAACTTATAAAAACGCATAATATATAAAAATAATCAAAGGATATGGGCTTTTAATTTTTAGATCTGTTGAGTTATAAAAGTTTGTCATCATTCAATAATATAAATCTGTGATCTGCAGCGGTGCTGTAAAAGTGTGTCATAATCATGAAGGCCTTTGAAATACAAAAAAAATAATAATATTAATTTCTTTGATAGATAACATTAATCATGGATCAACGGTTAACATGGGTGCTTTGAAGGAGAGCTGACCTACTCCTTGCATCATGGGAGCTACTTGAAATGTAGTAAGCTATTAGATTTTATGAATAACAAAATAAATGCAATTAATTTGAAGTGGGATTTTGTTGAAAGTAGTTGCATAAATGTTATTTGTATAACATTTAAAATCTATTCTGTTGGTAAATGGTAGAGTTTATAACTAAACCAGTCCTAAAATACCCTGTTCAAAATATTCAAACATTGGGCTTTTATGCACCCATACAATCGTCGGATTTACATAGTTGCTAGGTGATATTTAGCTGTCTGTGAAGGTGATTTGATTGTTACACAGAAGGGTGATGTTTGCTTTATGGTGTTTGTATGTATTCGGTTCAGTTATTGTAAACAGTTCCTTTATGCTGATTAATGACATAACACAACTTATATGCTCATGTTATAATATTTATAATTTAAATGTTGAGTTTACAGCTTGGTTACTTGCTATTTTAGTTTATTCATTTCAAAGCAAAAATTTAACTGTGATAGTCCAGAATGTATACATTTTGGCATGGGCTTGTAGTTGCCAGTTATTTATCAGTTACATGTTAACATTGTAGTTTTCAAAAGTTAACAGAGCACGGCCACATAGGGGCCTGCTGTGGCAGTTGACACTAGTGGTTTCTACTTGATGCTACTGGGGACTATCCTCACTGAGTTAAAATTGTTTACTACTAACAGCCAATGGCATTCATGCGTCACATTCTTTAATGAATACTGTCTGGGGTTTGTCACTTTGAAATATGCAAGCAAACAGTGCACATGACATTTAATTTCTGTGCAGATGAATTTACATTTTATACGTTGTTTTTAGATAGGTTATAGGTTTTTTATGTTGAGCTAAGTTTTATATATGAACTTTGATATTTGAATTTTATAATACGGGAAAGAAAACTCCAGCCAGTAATACACGTAAGAAGGTTACAACATCAGCCAGGGCTAAGATTTCTACAAGGAAAGTGAGGAAAGTTGCGTCACAAGTCGACGGTTCATATATACAGGACAGTAATGGTGTGAGTACTGTGGGTAATTTGTCGGAACCTATGGCTTCTTCATCTTCATCTACTAGCAATGCTGATATATTACAGTATTTACAGAAGATTGACACTTCAACTCAAGCCTTGGCCCGTCGTGTTGAAAATATTGAACATTTTGCAAATTCTACCCCTATTCAGAATAGGCAGCGTTCACACTTCCCTGAATCATCTTCTGAAGGTTTCCTGCAAGCTGTGGGTCAGGGTTTTAACCCAAGTCAGACTTTGCGGTTCCAAGAAGGGGTACCTACACATCATTCAGCACAGGGTGTTCAAGGGCTGGCATCCGGCAGGGGTGACAGATCGGATCCGCTTTCTGCTCAGAGTTCTTCAGGTCTACTAGCCAATCCACGTTTACTTTCTGAGATGGGTGCTTCTGATGACAGGGACGCAATTTTACCTGACATTAATGTGATCAGAAATAATCCTAATATTTCTGATGCTGTCTCAAGAGTGTTGGCTTCTTATGATCAGCAGTCAAGGCTTCAGGCTGCTCAAGGTAGGCCACATTCTGGCAAGAAATCTGGTCGTTTCAATTTAACTGATCTGTGTACAGCTCCACCTGAAGCTAGATGGCCGAATGAAGGATTTCAAGTCTCCTCAGGTAACAGGCATATTGGTTATGATGATTTGACCCTTCCCCAGTGGGGCTGCTGGTCAGCTGACGAATGTGTTGCAGGGTTTGCTACAGGTAGTTCTTTCGTTACGCATCATCGTTTCCATGGCCTGTGGTGAGGGGAGCATGGGCCATGTCAATGCATGAGGTTGAGGATGGTCGTTTGAGATGGAATGACCCAACCCAGTGGTCCTTAAATCGTTTAGGTGCATCACAGATTTCCATGGTATAAACCAGCAGACAGCTCCACAGAGAAAGGTTTGTCGTTACTACAATGAAGGTTCATGCAGTCATGATGGTCATGATGGTCAGTTTCGTCATAACTGTTCTTTCTGTGCTAAACATGGTCGTTATGTTTCCCATCGAGAGGTCAAGTGTTTTGCAAAGAATAAAGGTCAAGACAAGGTAGCTGGTAATTAGGATCTACAATCACCGCCTGGGCAGCTTTCCATGGGACATAATAGCAATTCTGATATTTTTGAAGGTAATGTTAGTGGGGGTGGGGACTCTAGTAACAGTTTAATCGATAAGGCAGTTGATAATGACGTAAATGTTCTGTCAAGTAACTATGAATGTTTGTCTGTTGATAATCATGTAGTTGAATCTGCTGCTATTAATTTGAGTTATATATCAAGGTCAAATAATCTCCAAGGTCACATATATGATGTTTCAGTAGCACGACAGCTTGACAATTTTTCATATTGTAATGTTTGTGGAAACATAGTCGTTGGAAAGTGTGAACATTGCTTTAACAATAGCATTGAACATGATACTGGTTATTCCAATATGTCGTTGTATGACCGTGATATTTTTATTACTTCTTGGTTTGAAACCAGAGTAGATTTTACTTCTCATGAGTACAATTGTCCTATTAATAGAACAACTGTGTCTATTGTCCTACTTTATAGGGCTGGTTGTCAACCACGGTTTGCATATCTTGTGAAATATTGGGATTTTTCTAATATCCTATTATTTGCATGTAATTGCTTGCCTCCTGGAATTTTGAGGTTTATTTATACAGAATATCTGGTGATTCATTGGTGTCATGCTAATGGTATGACAGATGCGTTTGTTAGTAATACTATTGATGAAAATAATCCAAAAATTGTGTTTGCAAGATTATCAGAAAGAGTGCTTTGTTAGGAATACTTTTGGTGTAACCTATGAACAATATATGGAGGATATAATTGATAAGTTATTAGAATACAATGATTTGGGTGCATTCAGTGATACATCTAAAAATGAAGTAAATTTTTTAACCGATCTAATGACGTCGTAAATGTCAATTCGGCCATTTTACAGAATGGTTCGGACTCAGATATTAATTTTTTGGTTATTAAATTAGGTTACTTAGCCAAGCAAAGTACTGAGTTTGTTTTCATTGGTCCAGATAGACAGATGGTTGAAATTACGGTGTGTTAATATTGCTCATCAGATTCGACTTACTGGTAAACCTAATTATATGGAAGCAAGATATCCCCTAAAGTCTGGCCTTAATTTGGAGGCTTGGAACAGGTTGTTATTCGATTATCTGGACAGAAAGCTTTTACGGTACTTGGCTTTTGGTTTTCCTTTGTCTCTCAATGAACCAGAGACTTTGGGTAATAAAGCTATTAAAAATCATATTTCTGCATTGCAGTATCCGGAAGCAGTTGACAGATACCTGGCTAAGGAACTTGAAGCTGGGACCATCATTGGCCCAATGTTGGATATTAATAATTTTCATATTCACTGCTCTCCCCTTCTTACTAGACCTAAGGTTATGGATAAACGAAGGGTCATTTTGGACTTGTCTTTTCCTCATGGTCAGTCGGTTAATGATAATGTCAATAGATTTGCTTTTGATAATGATGCTTTTACTTTAAAATTTCCAGGTATTGATAATATTGTGGAAAAAATTATCAATATGGAGGATCCATACTTGGCAAAAATTGATGTTGCTTGTGCTTTTAGAAATCTGAGAGTGGATCCAGCTGATGCTTTAAAATTTGGTATATTTTGGAAAGGAAATTATTATGTTGATGTTACGTTGGCGTTCGGCTGGGTCCATGGCTGTTCGGCATTTCAGAGGGTGTCCGACGCCGTCATTTTTCTTATGAAAAAATTAGGTCATACAATTTTGCCTACATTGATGATTACATCATTGTCTCTTCCAGGGAGGAGGCTGATAAGGCTTTCAAGCAATTGTCTGAACTTCTTGATGAACTAGGTCTTCCTATGAATCCGGATAAGCGAGTTTCCCCCACTAAAGCATTGACCTGCCTGGGCATTAATATTGATATTGCCCGCAACATCCTTAGTATAGATTCCCATAAGCTTCGAGCTATTTATGATGAATGTTGCATGGTCAGGTATAAGAAGAAGTTAAATAAGAGAGGTAAGCAATCCCTCCTTGGTAAGTTGATCTATATCCATAAATGCCTCAAACCTGCCATAATTTTTATAAATAGAATTTTGCATTTGTTTAGGACCAGTACTGGTAGAACTATATCTTTATCTGAGTCATTTTATCACAATATTGACTGCTTTATTAGATTTCTTCCAAGTTTCAATGGGGTTGCATATATACAGAGAGATATCATGACCCATGCAGATTCTTTATATCTTGACGCATCTCTGACGGGTATTGGAGGAGTTTGGGCTTCCAGGGTCTATACTTCTCCTCTTGACTTATTGCCAGTGCAAGGACTAACCATAGTACATTATGAGATGGTCAATTTTGTTATAGTTTTAAGGCTGTGGGGGCATTTTTGGCGTCACTCTAGGGTGAATATATTTTCGGACAATTTAGCAGTTGTTCAGGTGATTAATAGTGGTAAAAGTAAGGATATGTTCCTGGCAACATGAATCAGGAACATTTGACTGTTAACTGCTGTATATGATATCGAGCTGGAGGTTGCTTATATACCAGGTGCCAAAAATGAGGTGGCAGATCTGTTATCAAGGTTACATGCGGATAATAATATTAATCATGAATTATTAGACAAGTTGCAACAGGAGTTTATATGGGACTATGTTCCTCCTCAATATTTTGACTTAAATTTTTCTCTGTAATTGTAGGTGCTTCCGATATATCATCTGTACTTCTGTCAGCTGTTTGGAGAAGAACTGATTCTGCCTACAGGCCTTCCACAGTTTCGGCTCATAGATTACATTTTAGAACTTTCTTATCTTATCTTCGCTGGCTTGCCTTTGCAGATTAATCTACATAATATGCTTACATTTCTGGAATTTTTAGCTTAGCAAAATTTGTCACCAAAGGTGATAAGGAACTATATGTCCTCTGTGACTACAATGGCAAAGGTTTATCACTTGCAGCATGTAGATACCTCTCATGTACTGATAACTAGATTTTTGCGTAGTCTGTCTCTCAACTCAACATTTGCTCCTACTCCTAGAGGTATTTTTGATATTCCTACTTTGTATAGAATATCTTTGGCATGTGATATCTTGCAAGATCCATTCTTTTTGACTGCATTTTATGGGTTTTTGCGAATGTCAAACATTGCCCCACATAGGACAAAAGATTTTGATTTCAATAGACATTTTTTAAGAAATGATTTAACATTCACAGACGATGGGGCTTTGTTGTTGATTAAGTGGACTAAAACATTGCAGGATCATAAGTCCTATCATGTTGCCCAAGATCAAAAACCTCTTATTGTGCCCTGTTAAGACTCTGAGGGCATTGCTAGGCTCCAGGCCATTTCCTCCTTCAGCCCCTTTGTTTTCCACTTATGGTAGATCTCCTAATCAGATCCTAGATACACAGGTGCATGAAGCTTTGAAGAAGGTGCTCTTATATCTTAATATTCACCTTCAAGGGCATAGTTTTCATGCCTTTAGGCGTTCTGGTGCTACTTATGTCTTTGATAGAAATGTATCTCATCAAAATATTATGTCACATGGCCTTTGGCGTAGCTCTGCTGTGTGGTTTTACCTCCAGAGCGCCTCCATGGCACCCTCTATTGCCCCTCAAACCTTTGCTTCCTCCATCCCTTCTCACTTCTAGTTGGGCTTGGGGCTTTTAAATTCATTACATGAATTTCAAACCTGTGTAATTTTTAATAATTTAATGGTCTATTAGACGTATATATATTTATATTTTACTAACATGTGAATAAACGGCCTCAAACCATGATCCTTCCTTTTCATGTGTCACTGCTTGCCTTATCTTACAGCTAAGGTCATATGACTTATCTTTACTTGGCAACTGAAGAAAACTTATTTTATTGTAAGGTCTTTTTTTATTCCTGTTTTTATGGTGGTAAAGCCTTTACTCTGAGCTATCTGGCATAGCTGTGAGTTAATGTAAATAAGTGGTGAATTTGAAGTATAAATTGTAGAAAGGGGACTTCGTACTACTGTGGTTCTGATCTTGAATCTGGTGTTTTTGGTGTTTTGTGTGGAGTTAATGGACAAAACAGAAAAATACAGATTACAAAACGTCACTGATGTTGTGGAACTTTTTCATAGTATGACCACCTGTAGTCAATAAACTAGTTATGTTTTAATTAAGTGTTTCTTTGCATCTCATGGCCTTGGTGAACCCACTGTCAGGTGATCCTCTGGGGATCTAGGAAAGGTGACGGCAACATTGGAGCCCCTAATGAGATGCCAACACGGGATGATACGTAAGACAACACCTGCATTATATTCAGATGAATCTTCACCACTGAGGTTATGCCAGTCTGTAGTTAAGTGTGAATGGTTTTTCCGGGCTGAGAGTCTTAAAAAGGTATTTAAGCATAGAAGACTCATTAATTGGTTATGAGTTTTGGTAACCTCTGCTGGAAGACGTTTGACATCACTTGAAAAGCAAAATTTGTGGACAATTTTGGCCTTCATATAACAGAGAACATATAGGTGAATCTAAAGACGTAGGAGATGCACTTAACTATAAACTGAACTTTTGTATGGTATTTTAGTTGACTGTTATTTCGAAGAAATACTTACTTCATTTGGACTTTGGGAAATGCTATTAGTACCTGGTTAATATTGACAATGTGCCAGTAAGCATCACTAATTTTCTGTTTGTACATGTTGGATTGGAAAGGATAAAAACCATGTCAGTGTAGGAATACTTTTTGGTCGTTTTGATTTGACAGTCATAACTCATTCAGCCATTGGGTTCACAATTGTATGTCAGTCAGTATTAATTTTTTTCTTGCTGTTATTCTAGTTGCATGTTTTTCTGTGTAATTAAGTAGTGATAAGTAGTTGGGAAGTACTTGTGTTATGTTATTATCTGCTTCAAACCTAACCTCATGTGCAGGTCATATTTGAGTTTTTATTAAATAATGCACAGACAGAGTAGACTATATGTGGATTGAACTTGAGCGTTAGACCTACAAGCTGAGTTTTTAACTTACATGGATTATTAACTTAAGGTCTACATTAGTTATATAGTGTTCTGAAAAAATGAACTTTCTGTGTACATTGGGAGATTTTTTTCTTTTCTGGCATTTTCACTACATTATTTTGTAACTTATATTTGCTAGATTTGCAATTAATGCTGGCATTAATTGTATAGTGAGTAAAAGTGTTCTTTGGTTTACTATTTTCGGGACAGCTTGTATAACTCAGTCTTAGACAACTGTGTCCTGGAATTTTCTAGTTAGTATTTAAGCAATTCTTGTATTTAACTTAATTGTGTGCTTACAGTGTTCTTATTACTGGTGAATAATTTAGCCTGGTGCTAATTGTGTGTGGAGCGTGTATTTTAATGTCAAGATATGAACATCTGTAATTAGTAGTGACATTATTTTCATGATTAAATGTTTTTTGAATGCTCATTTGAGTTGTTTTCTGCAAAAGTTGACTGATTGAGAGTGATATGAAAGGTAGTTGACTATGAATAGTTGCAGTGGCTGAGTGAGTGATACCATCTGAGTGTTGACTGATGTAAATTGGACACATGATTTGGTGTGTTTCCATGGAATTTTATTGCATTTCAAGATACTGTTCATTTTGTTGCATTTCAATTTACTGTTCACTTTATTGTGTTTGAAGGTGCTATTTGTTTTATTGCGTTTCAAAGTACCAACCACACTCAGTTTCTCAGTATTGATTGGTTGTGTAATTAGACTTCAAGGTAATGAAACGGCCCTGATTATACCTCATGTGTATAGTGTTAAGTCTGATATTGTCTTGATAAAAAATTTTTTTTTGAGGATGTAGTATATATCAGTGGATTGAAACCAGATTTTGATTACGTTGATTTGGAAAATGAACTTGAATTGGGTGGAAATCCAGATGAGATTATTCGGGACTATATCATATACAACAATGCAATATTCCTGTCTGTCTCTGATGTATGGTGGATTAGGTCAAGCTAAGGTTATGGGATTTTATAATCTGGGCCCATCCTTTACTGGGATTCAGCATGTAGCTAAACGGCCTCTGGCTGGTCTTAGTGATATCTTGGAAGCATTTGACAGTTTGTCAACAAATGCAGCTGAAGGCTACTCTTTACCTGAAACCAGTTCAGCCACCTTTGGCATCGCATGGGCCAATGATTCCCAGTACACCGTATCCTTCTGTCCAAATGAAGCAAGGGGTGAGTACAAATAAACTGCTCATGGGGAGTCTTGGGGTGCTAAAAGCTGCTCCAATGCCAGAACATTACTTCGAGTTTGGGAATTCTGGCATTAATAGTATCAGGGTCAGCACATTTTTCGGGGGCCAAGGATTATTCTTTTGAACAGTTTCATAATGATGTGCAGAGTCTTGTTAAGCAGGGTTGCCCTGAAGGACTAATTCTGATGGCCATTTGCAGATCTATTAAGACCAGGCTCAAGAGATCCTTCTGTACATGGGGGAGTAAGCCACCGTGGCTGATATATTATGAAATGATATTCGACGATGTCAACCCTTCACATGTTTTGTTGGTGGTTTTATGCAGCTGAACAACAGTCACGAGAGAGTATGAAGGCAAGGTATGCAAAGTTTAACGAATTGGCTAGCAGGGTTATCAGGAAAGATGCTTCTTTTATGACACTTAATAATTATGATATAGTTGTCAAAATATTTTTCAATACTTTTGGACAAAGATGGCGAATGAACATATGAAAAATACTCTCAGGCATAAGTTTGATGCCATGACAAGTCCTTTCCAGTTTATGCTGGAGGCGAGGAAAGTTGAGTCTGAGTTTGCTGCAGGGACAGTCAAAGTCCATCAATAAAATGCAAAGCCACCTCCATGGTTCAAGCAGAGTTTGGATTCTATCCTGGAGCAACTCTCAGTTCTGGAGAGTAAGTCAAATTAGCCGGTTCAGCCCTCAAATAATCAGCATCAGTCAAAGTCACATTCTGCCAATCCATGCCCCAGGTGTTGGAATTGTAACCAAACAGTTATTGCTTTGCTAGACACAGGTCCTCTGGTGAGTACCATATCTGTGAGTCTAAGTAAATCACTGGATTTGAAGATTCAGCCTTTGGAACATCTGCTGACTGTTGAAGGAGCAGGAGCACATGAGTTATCATATCTTTGATATGTCATTAACTGGGTTGAAAAACTGGATCAGGGTTCTGTTATCCAGTCTATTAAGTTGAGAGTTGTGAATCAAAGCAAGCACTCTCAGTTCTCACTGCAGGTGATTTGCTGAGGTGTCAAAAATGGCAACTGGTTTTAGCTAGTAGATGCCATGATGCAGCTTCTAAGTATGTGCACAACCAAATGGGTCACCTTAGGAGAGATTGATCATTAGAGCTGCTGACAGAAAGGTACTACTCGATGGGCATCTAGAAACTGGTTGCTGAATACATTACCCCTTGTTGCATATGTCTGAGGTGGAAGGATTAAAATCCACCACGTGCACAGCTTGT